>JANJGN010000001.1:133698789-134986289 GCA_026770705.1 Isurus oxyrinchus
GAAGGTTTGTGTGTTGGAGTTTGTTATAGATGAAGGTTTTACACCGATATCAGAGACGCTGATGTTTCTGTTGAGTGTTTATTGCTGATGAACACAAACCATTCGAATCAACAACAAACTTTAACAGAGTCTTTAACATCATGAAACTGCCCAGGGCTCTTCCCAGGAGCTTTTATAAAACAAAACACCCAGTTACACAAGGAGATATTAGATCAGATGACCAAAAGCGTGGTGGAGGAGGTGGGTTTTAATGAGGAAAGGAAGGTCGAGGGATTTGGGGAAGGAATTGCAGAGCTTACTGTCCAGGCAGCTGAAAGCACAGCCACCTCAATGGTGGAGCCATTAAAATGGGGGATGCACAAGAGGCCAGAATTAGCGGTGGGAAATAAACTTACTTTGACCCCGCGTTCACCCGAAGACATTTCCCTCTCACCCGGCCCCAGACCTGGGTCCTTCACCCCGGTCACATTATACCAAGGTATAAATAATTCGCTGCACTGGATTTATTTCCCTTCTGTAACCAGTCTGCTCTCAGTCCTGTGCACCGTGTCCTTGCCAATATTTATCCCTCAGTCAACATTACAGAAACAGGTGACCTGGTCATTATCACATTGCTGTTTATGGGAGCTTGCTGTTTGCAAATCGGCTGCCATAGTTCCTACGTTACAACAGTAACTATTCTTCAAAAGTACTTATTCACTAGTTGGGGGATTGGGCAGGGGGTGTCACAGGAGTTTAGATATGAAAAAGTATGTTATTGGGACATCCTGTGATCATGAAAGACATAATAGAAATGTAAGCCTCACTTTTCTTTCATACTTGTGACTGTTGATGCTTGATTTGGTCAGGGTGTTTCAATTTAGTCATTTGGTAGTACATAACTTGAGTATTGCTGATAAAAGACATTTTGTCAAAGTTTTTCGCCTTTCACTCATCAGAATAATCGCAAGAATACCAAGGTCAGGGATAGTACGTGTATATACAGCCACTTGACCTATTGTGTCTGCACTAGTCAAAAGTGAGCCATCCAGCCTAATCCCACTCTCCAGCATTTGGTCCCTAGTCCTGCAGGTTCCAGCACTTGAGGTACAAATCCAGACACCTTTTCAATGAGTTGAGGGTTTCTGCCTCTACTACCCTTTCAGACAGTGAGTTCCAGACCCCCACAACCCTCTGGGTGAAAAACTTTTCCTCATCTCCCCTCTGATCTTTCTACTAAACACATGCCCCCTAGTCACTGACATCTCTGCTAAGGTAAATAGGCCCTTCTGATAAATTCTATCCAGGCGGCTCACAATTTTGTACATCTCAATCAAATCTCCCCTCAGCCTCCCTTGTTTCCAAGGAAAATAACCCCAGCCAATCCAATCTTTCCTCATTGCTGCCTTTTTCCAGTCCTGGCAACACCCTTGTAAATTTCCTCTGTACCCTCTCTAATGCAATTGCATCCTTTCTGTAATAAGGTGACCAGAACTGTGCACAGTTGAGGCCTAACTAATGTTTTATAAGTTCCAGCATAACTTTCCTGCTCTTATATTCTATACCTCAGCTAATAAAGGCAAGGGTTCTATATGCCGCCTTAATCACCTTATGGACCTGTCCTGCTACCTTCAGGAATCTAAGGACATTCATAGAAACTAGGAGCAGGAGTAGGCTATTCTGCCCTTTGAGCCTGTTCCATCATTCAATATGATCATGGCTGATCCTCTAGCTCAACACCATATCCTTGCTCCTCTCCATACCCCTTGATACCCTGAATATCCAAAAATTTATCAATTTCTTTCTTGAATATACTCAGTGACCCAGCCTCTACAGCCTCAGTGGTAGAGAATTCCACAGGTTGACCATCCCCTGAGTGAAGAAATCTTTCCTTATCTCAGTCCTAAATGGCCTGCCCCATATCCTGAGACTGTGGCCCTGGTTCTAGACTCCCCAACCAGGGAGAACATCCTCCCTGCATCCAGTCTGTCTAGCCCTGTTAGAATTTTATACGTTTCAATTAGACACCCTCTCATTCTCCTAAACTCTGGTGAATACAGGGCCGGTTGAACCAATCTCTCCTCATAAGACAGTCCTGCCATCCCCAGCATCAGCCTAGTGAACCTTCGCTGCACTCCCTCTATGGGCAAGTGTATCCTTTCTTAGGTAGGGAGACCAAAACTGCACACAATACTCCAGGTGTGGTCTGACCAAGGCCCTGTACAGCTGCAGTAAGACATCCTTACTTCTGAACTCAAATCCTCTTGCATGCCATTTGCCCTCCTAAATATTTGTTGCACCTGCCTATTAACTTTCATTGACTGGTGTACAAGGACACCCAGATCCCTTTGTATATCCGCATTTGCCAATATATCACCATTTAAATAATATTCTGCCTTTTTCCATACCGAAGTATATAACTTCACATTTATTCGTTATACTGCATCTGCCATGTGTTTGCCCACACACACACAACTTATCTAAATTGCCCTGAAGCCTCCTTGTATCCTCCTCACAACCCCTCCCAACTCTTCCCAGTTTTGTGTCATTAGCAAACTTGGAAATATTGCATTTGGTTTCCTCATCCAAATCATTTATATATATATATATATTGTAAATAGCTGTGGCCCAAGCACTGATCCCTGTGGTACACCACTAGTCTGCCACCAGGAAAAAGACCCATTTATTCCCACTCTCTGTTTCCGATCTGTCAATTCTCAGTCCATGCCAGTATACTATCCCCAATCCCATGTTCTTTAATTTTGACCACTAGCCTCTTATGTGGGACCTTATCAAAAGCCTTCTTGAAATCCAAATACACCACATCCACTGGTCCTCCCTTATCTATTCTACTAGTTACATCCTCAAAAAACTCCAGGAGATTAATTAAGCATGATTTCCCTTTCATAAACCCATGCTGACTTTGTCTTATCTCGTTAATGCTTTCCAAGTGTTCTGTTACCAAGTCTTTTATAATAGACTCTAGCATTTTCCCCACTACTGATGTTAGGCTAACTGCCCTGTAATTCTCTATATTTTCTCTCCCTCCCTTTTCTAAACAGTGGGGTTACATTTGCCACCCTCCAATCTGTAGGAACTGCTCCAGAGTCTATAGAATTTTGGAAGATGACCACTAGTGCATCCAATATTCCAGAGCCACTTCTTTTAGTATTCTGGGAAGTAGATTATCAGGCCCTGGGGAATTTTTCAGCCTTTAACCCCATTTATGTCTCCAACACCATTTTTTAACTAATACTGATTTCCTTCAACTCCTCCCTCTCACTAGACCCTTGGTTCCCTCACATTTCTGGGAAATTATTTGTGTCCTCTTTTGTGAAGACAGAACCAAAATGTGTGCTCAATTCTTCTGATGTTTCTTTGTTCCCCATTATAATTTCCCCTGTTTCTGACTGTAAGGGACCTATGCTGGTCTTGGCTAATGTTTTTCTCTTCACATATTTATAGAAGCTTTTACAGTCAGCTTTTATGTTCCCTGCAAAGTTTATTCTCATACACCATTTTCCCCTTCTTGATCAATCTTTTTCACAGAATCACAGAGTGCAGAAGAGGCCCTTCGGCCCATCGAGTCTGCACTGACACTTGAGAAACACCTGACCTACCTACTTAACCCCATTTACCAGCACTTGGCCCATAGCCTTGAACGTTATGACGTGCCAAGTGCTCATCCAGGTACTTTTTAAAGGATGTGAGGCAACCCACCTTCACCACCTTCCCAGGCAGCGCATTCCAGACTGTCACCACTCTCTGGGTAAAAAAGTTTTTCCTCACATCCCCCCTAAACCTCTTGCCCCTCACCTTGAACTTACATCCCCTATCCACCCTGTCCATGCCCCTCATAATCTTATATAAAAGCAAAAAACTGCAGATGCTGGAAATCCAAAACAAAAACAAAAATTCCTGGAAAAACTCAGCAGGTCTGGCAGCATCGGTGGAGAGGAGCATGTTAACTGTGCTCCTCTCTCCTCATAATCTTGTACACCTTGATCAGTCTTCTCTGCTCTAATGAAAACAACCCAAGTCTATCCAACCTCATTTCATAACTTAAATGTTTCATCCCAGGCAACATCCTGGTGAATCTCCTCTGCACCCCCTCCAGTGCAATCACATCCTTCCTATAATGTGGCGACCAGAACTGCACACAGTACTCCAGCTGTGGCCTCACCGAGGTTCTATACAACTCCAACATGACCTCCCTACTTTTGTAATCTATGCCTCGAGTGATAAAGGCAAGTGTCCCATATGCCTTTTTCACCACCCCACTAACATGCCCCTCTGCCTTCAGAGATTAATGGACACACACGCTAAGGTCCCTTTGTTCCTCAGAACTTCCTAGTGCCATGCCGTTCATTGAATACTTCCTTGTCAAATTACTTCTTCCAAAGTGTATCACCTCACATTTCTCAGGATTAAATTCTATCTGCCACTTATCTGCCCATTTGACCATCCTGTCTATATATCCCTGTAGCCCAAGACGCTCAACCTCACTGTTAACCACCCGGCCAATCCTTGTGCCATCTGTCATTTATATAAATGATGAATAATAGGGGACCAAGCACAGATCCCTTTGGTATGCCACTAGACACTGGCTTCCAGTCACTAAAGCATCCTTCTGTCATCACCCTCTGTCTCCTACAACTAAGCTAATTTTGAATCCACCTTATCAAATTACCCGGTATCCCATGTGCATTTGCCTTCTTTATAAGTCTCCCATGTGGGATCTTTTCAAAGGCTTTGCTGAAATCCATATAAACTACATCAAGTGCACTACCTTCATCTACACACCTGGTCACCTCCTCAAAAAATTCAATCAAATTTGTTAGGCATGAACTCCCTATGACAAAGCCATGCTGACTATCCCTGATCAAACCTTGCCTCTCCAAGCGAAGATAGATTCTCTCCTTAAGAATTTTCCCCAATAATTTCTCTACCACTGATGTGAGACTCACTGGTTCGTAGTTCCCTGGCTTATCTCAACAACCCTTCTTAAATAGCGGAACCACATTAGTGTTCTCCAGTCCTCTGGCACCTCCCCCGTGGCCAGAGAGGAATTAAAAATTTTGATCAGAGCCCCTGCGATCTCCTCCCTTGCATCCCTCAGCAGTCTGGGACACAAATCATCCGGACCTGGAGATTTGTCCACTTTTAAGCCTGTCAACACCTCCAATTCCATGTTACTCCCTATATCAATATGCTCAGGAACCTCGCAGTCTCTCTTCCCGAGTTTGATACCTTCATCCTCATTCTCTTGGGTGAAGACGGACTTGAAGTATTCATTCAACACGATCGATATCCTCTGGCTCCACCCATAGATTGCCCCCTTGGTCCCTTTCCATGGTTATCCTCTTCCCATTGATATACTTATAGAATATGTTGAGATTTTCCCTACTTTTACCAGTCAGAGCTTTCTCATATCCCCTCTTTGCTCTCTTAACTGCGTTCTTTACCTCCGCCCTGCAGTTTCTGTACTCCACTAATGCCTCCACTGATTTGCTCCCCTTGTACCTGCTGAAGGCTTTTCTTTTCCTTCTCATTGTAACCTGAATATCTCTGGTCATCCATGGTTCTCTGGGCTTGTTACTCCTTCCTATCACCCCAGAGGGAACGTGTTGAGCATGTACCCTCCCCATTTCCTTTTTGAACGCCCCCCAATACTCTTCTGTAGATTTCCCCACAAGTAGCTGTTCCCAGTCTACTTTGGCCAGATCCTGCCTTATTTTACTAAAATCCGCTCTCCCCAATCCAATCCAGCCCAATTTTTGTCTACTTTTGCTGAATTCTAAACTGCTCCCAGTCCTCAGACTTGCTGCTTTTTCTGGCAATTTCACATGTCTCTTCTTTGGATCTAATACTATCCCTAATTTCTTTTGTAAGCCAAGGTTGAGCCACCTTTCCTGTTTTATTTTTGTGCCAGACAGGAATGAATAATTGTTGTAATTCATGCATACGTTCCTCAAATATTAGCGATTGCCTATCCACTGTCAACCCTTTTAGTAAGGTTCACCAATCCATCATTGTCAACTCGCGCCTCATACCCACATAGTTCCCTTTAGTTAGATTCAGGACCCTAGGTTCAGATTCAATTTCTTCACTCTCTATCCTAATGAACAATTCTATTATTTTATGGTCACTCTTCCCCAAGGGACCCGGCACAACAAGATTGTTCATTAATCCTTTCTCATCGCACAATACCCAGTCTAGGATAGCCTGCTCTCTAGTTGGTTCTTAAAAGTATTGGTCTAAAAAACCATCATGTACACACTCCAGGAAATCCTCCTCCACAGTATTATTGCTATTTTGGTTTGTCCAATCTATATTTGTCTGTCCTTCCTAAATATTGAATATCCCTGGATGTTCAATTCCCATCCTTGGTCACCCTGCAGCCATGTCTCTGTAATTGCAACTATATCATAACCGTTTCTATCTATCTGAGCTGTTAATTCATCTACTTTATTGTGAATGCTCTGCGCATTAAGATACATTTAGACTTGTCTTTTTAATCTTGTTAGTCATCTTAGCTTTATTTTGCACTGTGACCCCATTTGTTTCTCGCCCACCACACTTCCAGGCAGTACATTCCAAACCCGAACCGCTTATGTGAAAAAGTTTTTTCTCCCGTCACATTTGCTTCTTTTGCAAATCACTTTAAATCTGTGCTTTCTCGTTCTTGATTCTTTTACGAGCGGGAACAGCTTTCCCCTATCTGCTCTGTCCAGCCCCCTCATGATTTTGGACATCCCTATCAAATCTCTCCAGGGAGAACAGTCCCAACTGCTCCAATCTGTCCTCATAGCTGAAGTTTCTCAGCCCTGGAACCATTCTTGTAAACTACTTTTGCACTCTCTCCACTGCTCTCTGTGTATGAGAATTCCGAAGACTAATGATCATCTGAGATTCAAGGCAAACAGGCAGAGTCAACATGATTTTGTGATAGGAAAATCATGTTTAACCAACTTATTGGAGTTCTCTGAGGAAGTAACATGTGCTGTGGATAATTGGGGTGGATGTACTGTACTTAGATTTCCAGAAGGCATTTGATAATGTGCCATATCAAAGGTTATTGCATAAAATAAAAGCTCATGGTATGGGGTAATATATTGGGATGGATTGAAGATTGGCTGGCTAACAGGGAGCAAAGAGTAGGCATAAATGGATCTTTTTTAGGTTGGCATGATGTAACGAGTGGTGTGCCACAGGGATCAGTGCTGGGACCCCAACTGTTTACAATTTATATAAATGGCTTGGATGAAGGGATGAGTGGGATTGTTGCTAAATTTGCTGATGACACAAAGATAGGTAGGATAGTAAGTTGTGAAGAGGACATAAGGAGGCTACAAAAAGATATAGGTTCAGTGAGTCGGCAAAGATCTAGCAAATGGAGTATAATGATGGCAAATGTGAAATTGTCCATTTTGGCAGGAAGAATAAAAGAGAAGCATATTATCTAAATGGTGAGAGATTGCAGAGCTCTGGGATGCAGAGGGATCTGGGTGTCTTAATATATGGATTGCAAAAGGCTAGTATGCAGGTACAGCAAGTAATTAGGAAAGCTAATAGAATGTTATCATTTATTGCGAGGGGAATTGTACGCAAAAGTAGGGAGGTTATGCTTCAGTTATACAGGGCATTGGTGAGACCACATCTGGAGTACTGTGTACAGTATTGGTCACCTTATTTAAGGAAGGACATAAAGGTGTTGGAAACAGTTCAGAGAAGGTTTACCAGACTAATACCAGGAATGGGTGGGTTGTGTTATGAGGAAAGGTCGGACAAGTTAGGCTTGTATCCACTGGAATTTAGAAGATTAGGAGTCGACTTAATTGAAACCTTTACGATCCCGAGGGGTCTTGACAGGGTGTATGTGGAGAATCTTGTGGGAGAATCTAGAACTAGGGGTCACTGTTTAAAAATAAGGGGTCGCTCATTTAAAACAGATGAGGAGAAATTTTTTCTCTGAGGGTCGTGAGTCTTTGGAACTCTCTTCCAGAAAAGGCAGTGGAAGCAGAGTCTTTTAATATTTTAAGGCAGAGGTGGATAGATTCTAAGTAAGCAAGGGGGTGATAGGTTTTCGGGGGATAGGCATGATGCAGATTTGAGGTTACTGTCAGATCAGCCATGATCTTATTGAATGGCAGAGCAGGCTCGAGGGGCCGAATGGCGTACTCCTGCTCATTGTTCACATGTATGTTCAAGGCACAGATTACATAGTCATTATATTTCTAACTCCTTCTGTAACTGAAACCAAGGCTGAGGACAAAGCTGACTTCAAAGCTGCTGGGACACAATGGCCATTTGTTTTATCCTTCCTCCTGCCACTTGAAGCCATCTTTAGCTAGGAAGCCTTCCCAGCATAGTGTAAAATTTATGTAACATCTATTACTGGGCTAAATAATGGATCTAATTGATGGATCTCACTTCTATTGGTGGATTAATGCTTATTTTGAATTGGTTATTAGTACAGATTGTCTGATACACAAATTATTATATTTATGATACTTCATACAGGAATTTCCTTTATTCATTTTTCATATTTCTTAGTACAATTTTGGCCTGTAAAATCAATAAAATTTAAATTTCCATGAAAGTGTTGAGTAATAAATGGGAGGAACCCTGTTGGAGCTGCTAGGTAGATGCTATTTCTTTATGTTCTAATTACATATATAAATTCAGCCAAGGTATATTTTCTCAAATTGCACTCTTAAGTTCAGTTTCTCTTGAATATCTGTGAGATTAACTCCTGAGTTTAATACTGGAACATTTAGGAATTGTGTCACTCAGTCACTTCCAGTTTTTTTGGAGTGTAATGTGGGAAAATGTGAAGTTGTTCACTTTGGCAGGAAGAATAAAAAAGCAGAGTATTACTTAAGTGAAGAATGACTGCAGAATTCTGAGGCGCAGAGGGATTTAGGTGTTCTAGTGCATGTGTCACAATAAGTTAGCATGCAGGTATAGCAAGTAATTAAGAAGGCTAATGGAACGCTCTCCTTTATTACGAGAGGAATTGAACATAAAAATAAGGATGTATTGCTTCCGTTATACAGGGCATTGGTGAGACCGCACCTCAAATACTGTGTGCAGTTTTGATCTCCTTATTTAAGGGAAGATATAAATGTGTTGGAGGTGGTTCAGAGGAGGTTTACTAGATTGATACCTGGAATGACTGGGTTGTGTTATGAGGAAAGGTTGGACAGACTGGGCTTGTTTCCACTGGAGTTTAGAAGAGTGAGGGGTGATTTGATTAAGTATACAAGATCCTGAACGGCCTTGACAAGGTGGATGTTGAAAGGATGGTTCCTCTTGTGGGTGAGGTCAGAACTAGGGACACTGTTTTAAAATTAGGGGTCGCCTTTTTAAGACAGAGATGAAGAGAAATTTTTTTTCACAGAGGGTTGTGTAACTTTGGAATTCTCTGCCTCAGAAGGTGGTGAAGTGGTCACTGAATATTTTTAACGCTGAAGTAGATAGATTCTTGTTAGGCAAGGGAATCAAAGGTTATCGGGGGTAGGTGAGAATGTGGAATTCGAAACACAAGCAGATGAGCCATGATCTTATTGAATGGCGGAGCAGGCTCGAGGAGCCGAATGGCCTACTTTTGCTCCTACTTTGTATGTCCGTATGTATTGTGGTTGTTGCTGGTCAGGCAGCTACCTTTCAAAATGCAAACATGTATTATTCTGAGGTTTTGTGTTCCTGAGATCACCTGTGTATGATAATTTTAGAATGCAAGTTTCTTTGTTTAATTTCATTCCGCTCTAGTAAAAGATCAGATATTTTTAAGATTGGATATTTTAGAATACAAGTTGGTATCACACATTTAAAAAGTTGTTGTTCTTTATGCAAAGCCATTATTTAAGGTTACATAGCTAAGAGGTGATTTTGCATTTATCAGAATATTTATATATATTATTAAACATTTTCATTACTTCTGTTATAAATTTAGCAGTGAAGCCACATTAATACCATGACAAAGTTCTTGACTGCCAGAGGCATTCTTCAGAACAAGCTATCGCTTGTTTGCATTGTTCCTGAAAAACCTGCTGTTGCCCAAGGAGTTATAGTTTCTGAAAAATGAAAGATGCTAACTGGGATTAAGCCTGGATAAGAATTTGTGACTAGTTCCTGTGCATTTGTAATTTTGAGAGGACTGTTGCTCTGGCAACAGTAGTTCAAGTTGTGCAACTAACTTTGTAATCTCCTTCAGCCCTACAACCCTTTCAGGTCTCTGCACCCTGCCAATTCTGGCCTCTTGGGCATTGCCAGTTTTCATTGGCAGCACCATTGGTGACTATTGCTTCCACTCCTAGGCCCTAAGCTTTGGTATTCCCACCCTAACCCTCTCCACATTTCCTGCTTATACACACCTGAAAAGGAATGACAAACTGGGTCTCTTCTCTCTTGAAAAAAGAGGGCTGAGGTGTGACCTAATGCAGGTCTTTAAAAGGTTTTGATAAAGTATATATAGAGAGAATGTTTTCCCTTGTGGGGAAGAGCATAACTAGAGGCCATCAATATATGATAGTTACCAAGAAATCCAATAGGGAATTCTGAAGAGTGGTGAGAATGTGGAACTCGCTACTATAGGGAGAGGTTGAAATGAACAGTATAGAATAGTATTTAAGGGGAAGTTAGACAAGCGTATGAGAGAGAAGGGAATAGAGGGTTATGATGGTAGATTTAGATGTGAAAAGATTGGAGCAGCATCAAGTGGTTCAATGAAATGAGGTTTCAACCTGGTGAAGCTATGATACAGGACTACTTGCGTGCCCAACAGCAGAAGCAGCAAGTGATAGACAGAGCTAAGCGATCCCACAACCAACAAATTAGATCTAAGCTCTGCCACATCCAGTTGTGAATGGTGGTGGAAATTAAACAACTAATTGGAGGAGTGGGCTCCACAAATATCCCCTCTTCGATGATGGGGGAAGCCAGCACATCAGTGCAAAAGACAAGACTGAAGCATTTGCAACAAGCTTCAGCCAGAAGTGCTGAATGGATGGTCCATCTTGGCCGCCTCCGGTGGTTTCCAATGTCACAGATGCCAGTCTTCAGCAAATTCAATTCATTCCATGTGATATCAAGAAATGGCTGAGGGCATTGGATACAGCAAAGGCTATGGGCCCTGACAACATTCCAGCAATAGTACTGAAGACTTGTGCTCCAGAGCTTGCTGCACCTCAGCCAAGCTGTTCCAGTACAGCTACAACACTGGCATGTACCTGGCTATGTGGAAAATTGCCCAGGTATGTCCTAAACACAAAAAGCAGGACAAATCCCAACCCGGCCAATTACCACCCCATCACTCTACTCTTGATCATCAGCAAAGTGATTGAAGGGGTTGTCAGCAGTGCTATCAAATGATACTTACACTGCAGTAACCTGCTTACTGATGCTTAGTTTGGGTTCCACCAGGGCCACTCAGCTCCTGACCTCATTACAGCCTTGATTCAAACATGGACAAAAGAACTCAACTCGATGTGAGTGTGACTGCCCTTGACATCAAGGCAGCATATGACTGAGTGTGGCATTAAGGAGCCCCAGCAAAACTGGAGTCAATGGGAATCGGGGGAAAACTCTCCATTAGTTGGAGTCATAACTAGCACAAAGGAAGATGGTTGTGGTTGTTGGAGGTTAATTAGCTCAGTCCCTGGACATCACTATAAGAGTTCCTCAGGATAGTAGCCTAGGCCCAATCATCTTCAGCTGCTTCATCAATGACCTTCCTTCCATCATAAGGCCAGAAATGGGGATGTTCACTAATGATTGCACAATGTTCAGCATTATTTGTGACTTCTCATATACTGAAGCAGTCTGTGTCCATATGAAACAAGACCTGGACAATATTAAGGCTTGGCCTGGTAAATGGCAAGTAACATTCGTGATGCACAAGTGCCAGGCAATGACCATCTCCAACAGGAGGGAATCTAACCATCTCCCCTTGACATTTAATGGCATTACCATCAGATCCCCCTCTATCAACATCCTGTGAGTTACTATTGAAACTGAACTGGACCAACCATATAAGTACTGTGACTACAAGAGCAGTTTAGAGGCTAGGAATCCTGCGATGAGTAACTCACTTCCTGACTCCACAAAGCTTGTCCACCATCTGCAAGGCATAAGTCAGGAGTGTGATGTAATACTCTCCACTTGCCTGCGCAAGGAACATATCTTTTTATTTCTGGTGAACTGTGGATTAAAATTACAATGGCTGAAGTTTGAAGGACATGTCCACTGGAACAGAATGAGAGGTATATACAATGTTGCAGTCCTGGAACAGTGTGCCAAGAAAGACAGGATGGTGCCAGAAAGGAGTCCTAGACCAAGGGAGTTGCCTGGCAACAATTTTTTATTTGGCTGCTGACCAGGTTTTGTGTGAGGGCAGTGCAGCAGAATAGCTCCTAGCCTGAAAGGAACACGACCTAAAACCTCTCTCTCCTGTGTGTGCAAGATTCCAGTAATTCCACAATAATAGCTGGTTGGTTTTTTCTCATATCTTTATAACCTACTCTCTCTCTGAAAACCCCTGTCAAGAGGCAAAGGGGAAAATCACTGTTAGAGACATTGAAAGGCAAGTGCTCAACCAGTGAACTAAATACTGAAAGTGCTGGAAGACCATCTCATGTCACCAACAAAGAACTCAAAGAAATTTGGAAGACCGATCAAAATCAACCCATCGAATACTGTGCTCCAGAATTGGTGCTATTGAACTGTTTTATTCCGCCCTTAAAATCTATGTTTTTGTATGTCTTATTTGTCTTGTATGTGTGTGGATAGGGATTTAAGAAGGGATGGAGTTTAGGTTATAGAGATAGAAATTAGCAGTTCATGTTTCTTTCTTTTGCCACTTGTTGAAGACAACTTGTTCAATAAATAGTTATCTACTTATTAAGTTTACAAACCTGGTGCTTGTATTCTGTTAACCTAAATTAAACAGTTAGGTAGAATTGGTCAATCTGGTGGTTTGGTCAAATTTTTCACATTTGTCCCGGCTCAGGGAACTGTGGGGCTGATATTACAGCGCACTATCCTCAGTGAGTCGTGACACCTGGATGAGTGCAGCTCCAACAACACTCAAGAAGCTTGACACCATCCAGGACAAAGTAGCATGTTTGATTGGCATCCCATCCAGAAACGTTCACTCCCTCCACCACCGACGCACAGTGGCAGCAGTGTGTACCATCTACAAGATGTACTGCAGCAAATCTCCAAGCCATCAACAGCACCTTCCGGAGTTCAGGAGATAAAACAGTGAGAGTTCCGGGGATAGAACAGTGAGCGATCCGGGGATAAAACAGTGAGCGATCCGGAGATAAAACAGCGAGAGATCCGGGGATAAAACAGTGAGCGATCCGGAGATAAAACAGCGAGAGATCCAGGGATAAAACAGCGAGAGTTCGGGAGATAAAATAGCGAGAGATCCGGGGATAAAACAGCGAGAGTTCAGGAGATAAAACAGCGAGAGATCTGGGGATAAAACAGCGAGAGTTCAGGAGATAAAACAGCGAGAGATCCGGGGATAAAACAGCGAGAGAACCGGGGATAAAACAGCGAGAGATCCGGGGATGAAACAGCGAGAGATCCGGGGATAAAACAGCGAGAGTTCAGGAGATAAAACAGCGAGAGATCTGGGGATAAAACAGCGAGAGTTCAGGAGATAAAACAGCGAGAGATCCGGGGATAAAACAGCGAGAGATCCGGGGATAAAACAGCGAGAGATCCGGGGATGAAACAGCGAGAGATCCGGGGATGAAATAGCGAGAGATCCGGGGATAAAACAGTGAGAATTTGGGAGATAATAGCTGAGTGGAGAGACAGTTGGGAATTGAAAACAGCGCAAGTACAGAAACGTAAGTAGGAAACTAAGAATTTGTAAACACAGGAGAGGGAGCTGATTTGTGAGTAAGGGCGAGTAAGTTCTACTTTCTACTAATCTCCAGTTTATAGTTAATAGTACAAGAGTAAGGTTAAAAGTAAGTAAATGTAACTGAAGTTTAGACAAAAAAGTGATTTAAAAGTTTAAGATGAAGGCATGGCAGGACAGCTCAGCCAAGCAGAATGCCCATCCTGTAGCATGTGGGAAGTCGTGGACACTTCTCATGACCCACAGAAGCCCATGTGCAGGAAGTGTCACCGGCTGCACATGCTTTAGCTCTGCGTTTGAGCTTGAGCAGCGGCTGGAGTCACTGAGGTGCATACGTGAGGCAGAGAACTACATGGATATCACGTTCACAGGTGGTCACACTGCATGTTAGGGGCAAGCAGGCAGATAGGGAATGGGTGACTGCCAGGCAATCCACAAGAAACAGGCTGGTAGTGCAGGAGTCCCCAGAGGTCCCGATTACTAACTGGTTTTCCATTCTGGATATTGGTGAGGGCAATGGATCCTTGGAGGAGTGCAGCAAAAGCCAAGTCCCTGGCACCACGTGTGGCCCAGCTGTACAGGAGGGGAGGAAGAAGAGTGGAAGAGCAGCACTGATAGGGGATTCTTTAGTTAGGGGAACAGACAGGGGTTTCTGCAGCCATCAACATGACTCCAGGGTGGTTTGTTGCCTCCCTGGTGCTCAGGTCAAGGGTGTCATGGAACGGTGGCAGGACATTCTTGTGGGGGAAGGCGAACAGCCAGAGGTCGTGGTCCACATTGGTAACATAGATAGGAAGGGGGATATAGTCCTGCAATCGGAATTTAGGGGGCTAGGTAAAAAATTAGCAAGCAGGACCTCTAAAGTAGTAATCTCCGGATTACTCCCAGTGCCACGTGCCAGTGAGTATAGAAATAAGAGGATAAAATAGAATGCGTGGCTGGATGCGGATCGTTTTGCTAGTGCTGTTGGGGAGGGTTTAAACTAACTGCAGGGACGTGAGCACCAGGAGAGAATATTAGAAAGTAATATCAGGGTGTACGGAATGTTAGGAAAGGCAGATAGCACTAAAATCAAGAATAGTAAGTTAATAAATGGAGTTGGAGTAAGGGAGCAAGTAATGAAGTCTAAATCAGGGTTATGCTGCATGTATGTGAATGCATGGAGTATAGTTAATAAGACTGGAGAGTTACAGGCGCAGATTATGATGTTGTGGTAATAACAGAGACCTGGCCTAAGGATGGGCAGATCTGGGTGTTAAAAATTCCTGGTTACAAAGTGTTCAGAAAAGATAGGAAAGAGAAAAAACGAGGAGTGGAGTTTTTGGTTAAGGAGAGTATTGCAATACTGGAGAAAGAGGATATGTCAGAGGATTCAAGGACAGGATTGATTTGGCTAGAGCTAAGGAATAAGAAGGGTGCAGTTACATTACTCGGTGTAATATATAGACCACCAGCTAGTGGGAAGGATATAGAGGAATAAGTCTGCAATGAAATTACAGAGAGATATAAACATCGTAGAGTAGTTATTATGGGGGACTTTAGTTACCTGTATATAGACTCGGATAGTGGTAGTTTAAGGGGCAGTGAGGAACAAGTGTTCCTAGATTGTGTTCAGAATTTTCTACAGCAGCATGTGTCCAGTCAAACAAAAAAGGAGGCACTGTTAGATCTTAGGAATGAGGCGGATCAAGTGACATTGGGGGAATATTTAGGGGACAGTGATCATAGTATCATAAGGTTTAGGATGACAGTGAAAGAAGTTATTGGTCAATCCAGATTAAGAATAATCAACTGGCACAGAGCGGACTTCAATGATAGAAATTAAGTTAAAGAAGAAGTGTGCATACGCCAGGTGTCAGGTAGCAAATGCAATTGAGAATTCAGAAGGGATGTGAAAAAGCAAATATAAGTAGAAGACTGGCAGCTAACATAAAAGGAAATCCCGAAGCATTCTATAAGTACATCAATGGTAAAAGGAGGATTAGGGTTGATTAGGGACCAGAAAGGGGATTTACACATAGAGGCAAGAGGCATGGCTGAGATGTTAAATGAATACTTTGCATCTGTCTTTACCTGTGAGTTAGATGCTGCACGGACCATGGTGACAGAGGAGGAAACTCAGTCACTAGAAGGGTTTAAAATTGATAAGGAGGAGCTATTGGAAAAGCTGTCAGTACTTAAAATTGATAAGGTCCCGGGACCAGATGAGATGCATCCAAGAATATTGAAGGAAGTGAGAGTGGAAAGTGCAGAGGCACTGGCCATAATCTTTAAATGTTCCCTGGATTCGGGGAGGTGCCAGAGGACTGGAGAATTGCAAATATTATGCCCTTGTTCAGAAAAGGCTGTAAAGATTTGCCCTGCAATTACAGACCAGTCAGTTTAACTTCAGTGGTGGGGAAATTTCTAGAAACAATTATTCGGGTTAGAATTAATATTCAAATGGAAAAATGTGGATTGACTCAGAAGAGTCAGCATGGACATGGAAGAGTGCTTTCAGACATTTCACTATGTTAAAGGTGCTATGTAAATGCAAGTTGTTATTGAGACTCGCCAGTTGATATTAACATTTGGTGATGAAACTTTATTAGTTTATGAGATAGTGACTATCTCTAAGTTTATGTTTAAATATTGTGTAAAAATATTGTTTTCTACTCATATCAATGTTGTTTGGAAGACACATCATTGAATGCAAAATTGTAGATTGGTTTCTGCACAGAAGGAGGCCATTTGACTCGTCTCCATCCCTGCTCTCTTTAAGAGCTACACAGCTAGTCCCTGTAGTCATGCAAATTTGTTCTCTTCAGATAAGTATCCAATTCCCATTTGAAAACCACGATTGAATCTGCCTCCACCATACTCTCAGGCAGCGCATTCTAGATCCTAATTACTCACTGTGTAAAAGAGATTTCCCTCATGGCACCTCAGGTTCTTTTGTCATTCACCTTACATCGGTGTTCTCTGATTCTTGATCCTTCCACCAATGGATGTAGTCTCTCCTGATCTACTCTGTCCAGGACCCTCTTGATTCCTCTATCAAATCTCCTTTGAACCATCTCTTCTGTAAGGAGAATCTATCCATGCAACTGAAGCCTCTCATTCTTGGAACCATTCTCTTAAATCTTTTCTGCACTGTCTTTATTGCTTTCACATCTCCCTGAAGTATAGTAGCCAGAATTGGAGCTGAACCAGTGTTTTATAAAGGTTCATCATAACTTCCTTACTTTTGTACTCTTTGCCTCTAAAGCCCAGAATCCTGTATGCATTATTAACTGCTTTCTCAACCTGCCCTGCCATCTTCAAAGATTTGTGCATATATATCCTTAGGTCTTTCTGCCCTTGCACCCTCTTTGAATTGTATCCTTTATTTATATTGCCTGCCTCCGTTCTTCCTACCAAAATGTATCACTTCACACTTCTCTACATTAAATTTCACCTGCCACTTGTCCATCCATTCCACCAGCCTGTCTACGTCCTTATGAAGTCTATCACTGTCCTTCTCACGGTTCACAATACTCCCACATTTTTTGTCACCTGCAAATTTTGAAATTTTGGCTTTGTTTGTTTGTTTCGTATCATCACACTTTTTTTTTCCTTTGGGTAATTGTGAGAATGTTTATCAGGTGGATTTTCAACCTGTTGAACCATGTCATGGACGCTCCTTCCATGGACAAGTCCTGGAATGGGACTTGAACCCGGAGCTTCTGGCTTAGAAGGAGCCATCACCTACTGAGCCATATGACTGCCATATTGTGCCATGTAACCCTAGTCTAGATCATTAATATAGATCAAGAAAAGAAGTAGTCCTAGTACTACCCCCCGTAGAAGATCAGTATATACTGTCCTGCAGTTCGAACAACAAGCATTCACCACTCTTCCCTCTTTCCTGTCACTCAACCAACTTCATATCCATGCTGCCAGTGTCCCTTTTTTCCCATGGCTTTCAACTTTGCTGACAAGCCTGTTATGTGACACTTTATCAAATGCCTTTTAGAAGTCCCTATAAACCACATTAGCTTTACTTATTGAGAAATTGAATCAGCTGGTGAAACATGATTTTCCCTTTGCAAATTTGTGCTGACTTTCCTTAATTAACCCACATTTATCCAAGTGACTATTAATTTTGCCCTAGATTATCATTTCTAAAATCTTTTCTACCACCAAGGTTAAACTGACCAGCCTGTAGTTGCTGGGCTCATCCTTGCATCTGTTTTTGAACATGGGAGTAACATTTGCAATTCTCCAGCCCTCTGGCACCACCCCTGTATCTGAGGAGGATTTGAAGATTATGGCCAGTGCCAATTATTTCAGTGATGATTTGCTATGGGATGTGGCTGCAGCTTGGCACCAATCCTAGGGTCAGGGACCTCTGTGGGATATAGCTTCAACCCCTTGGCACTGGTGCAAGGGCATTGCTAATATCAGTGAGACTCTAAGGTTTTCTGGTGTGAATCTGCTTTGTGCAATGTGTAGCTGCGTTTTTAAAAATAAATTAAAAATGTAGCCTCAAATCATAGAATTATTTACAGCATTAACAGATCTTTTTAGTCATAAATTGATAAAGTTATGAAACTAGATGTTGGGTGAAAAGTAACTGAAGAGATTGTGTTGGGTGACTGTAGTGCAGAGAAATGGAAATCCACTGCATGTGATGGTCTAAAGGGTTTTACTCAGTGCCTGTTGCACAACTTCTCCGCACTAGAGTTCTGCTGCTTGAGTTAGTTAACATGTAAGCTGAGTGCTTTGAACGTTGAGCCCCTGTGACAGATGGTGTCATTTACCAGTAACACTCATGCATTCTTTCTTATGACAACAGTAATAACAGTGAGAGTTCCTTCGTACAAGCAAAGTGACTCTCACTGTTCCTTAAAGCTGCATATAGAAATGTGCCAAGACCGAGGGTTATCTTTTTAGGAACTAACCTCCTGATTTTACAGCAATTTGCCTATTCATTTCCCAAACCATAAATAATCAGCCCTCAAGAAAGGCCTCAATTCAGTGCAGGAAAAAAAAGGATCAAGTGGCCTCCTCCTGAATAAAGTTTCCACATTTCTTTTTTGAAAATATGAACTGTGAATGCTAGATATTGGAAGTAAAACAGAAAATGCTGGCAAGACAGCCCGTTTGTAACCTGAATAAAGAAAGACAGGTTTCATGTACGACCGTTAATCACACTTGTTTTTAATTCCTTGTTGGCAAATGTCTGAACCACTTCTCTGCTTCTCAGTCTTCTTAACATGACCATCTATGTTATTGCATTCCTCATCTCTTCAGGAGTGCTTGTTGGAATCTCAGCTATCTCACTTAATCACTTAGAAAAGCAGAGTATGATTAGAACAAGTCTGCACAGGTTTACTAAGGGGACGTCCTGTTTGACAAATTTATTTTTTGAGGATGTAACTAGTAGGGTAGATAAAGGGGAACCAGTAGATGTCGTATACCTGCATTTTCAAAAGGCATTTGATAAGATACCATACAAAAGGTTAATAGGCAAAATAAGGGCTTGTGGAGCTGGGAATAGTATTTTAGCATGGATAGAGGATTGGTTAATGGATAGAAAGAGAGTAGGCATAAATGGGGCTTTTACAAATTGGCAAGCAGTGAATAGTGGAGTGCCGCAAGGATCAGTGCTGGGGCCTCAGTTATTTACAATCTATATTAATGACTTAGATGAAGAAACAGAGAGTAATGTATCTAAGTTTGCTGATGATACCAAGCTAGGTGGGATGGAAAGCTGTGGGGAGGACAGAGGCTGCAAAGAGATTTGGACAGGTTAAGCGAACGGGCAACAAGATGGCAGATGGAGTATAATGCAGGGAACTGTGAAGTTATTCAATTTGGTTGTAAAAATGAAACGCAGAATATTTTTTAAAAGGTGCTAAACTTGTAAGTGTTGATGTTTAAAGAAACTTAAGTGTGCTGGTACAATGAACGCAGGTGCAGCAAGCAATTAGGAAGGCAAATGGTATGTTGACCTTTATTGCAAGGGGATTGGAGCACAAGAATAAAGAAGTCTTGCTACAGTTGTACAGGGTTTTGGTGAGACCACATCTTGAATACTGTGTGTAGTTCCACATTTAAGAAAAGATACACTTGCATTGGAGGGAGTACAGTGAAGGTTCACTCCGGGATGAAAGGGTTGTCCTAGGATGAGAGGCTAAGTAAATTGGGCTTATATTCTCTGGAGATTTAAGAATGGGAGGCAATCTCATTCAAACCTACAAAATGGGGAGGAGGTGATATAGTGGTAATGTCACTGGACTAGTATTCCAGAGAACCAGAGCAATGCTCTGGGGATTTGGGTTCGAATCCCACATGGCAAATGGTGAAATTTGAATTCAATAAAAATCTGGAATTAAAAGTCTGATGATGATCATGAAACCATTGCCGATTGTTGTAAAAACCCATCTGGTTCACTGATGTCTTATCGGAAAGGAAATCTGCCGTCCTTGTCTTGCCTGGCCTACGTGTAACTTCAGACACACAGCAATGTGGTTGACTTTTAAAATGCCCTCTGAACAAGGGCAATTAGCAATAAATGCAGGCCTACCCAGCAATGCCCACATCCCATGAATGAATAATAAAAAAGGAAAAAATTCTGAAGAGGTTTAATAGTGTAGAAGCTGAGAGATTGTTCCCACTACTGGGAACAATAGTTCCCCTTTTTTGTGACTTCCAGGTGGGATGTATCAAGTATGTTATGAATCAATAACGGCTGAAGTATAACTAGGGTACGGGAGATAATCCGAATCCAGGGGTTTTTCTGTACATTTGAGCCCCAGTTCCACAGGTCCTCCCACCATGTGAAAGAATCTATTTGTATCCGTCTTTAAGGCTCTAACCTGTTGCTGCAGTGTATAGTAAATTCTGTATATCTGCTGACCCTGTCTCCGAATCGCGGTGAGATGCTCTGGTGGTAGGGGAATTTCATAGAACTGGATTAAATACTGTGTCAGGTTATCCTTAAGGCTTTCCTTAACCTGAATAGTAGTTATTCCGCTCTTGTATATTTCAACCATTTCTACCTTCCCCACCCTTTCTGGCACCTGTGGGTGTAGGCACACTGAATGATTGTGGATGGGGCATATCTGTTTACACCCATACTGGATTCTTTCCTGCCACGTGGTGATACAATATCTCCCATTCCCTGTATATGCAACATGGATTGGTTCTTTTGCAGCTCATATAGCTTCCATTGTACAGTTTGCGGCTGCTTTAAATCCACACTTCGCTACCTCCGTCTCATATATCGGATGTACACATACTACTGCAGTGGCTTCTATGCTACACTCTTCAAACGTGGTGTTAACTATATTTCCTTCTATGTCTACTGCGTATGGTGGAATATCGTGATATTTAATATAGTAACCCCCCCCCCCCACCCCCCGTATAACCCCAATATTTTCTACTCTATATAATGTCCTGCCGGGTGTTGACATAGGTCTAATAGGTATTACTAATACAATGCCTATTAGCATATTACTATTCACTATACATTCAACATTCATTCTATATACGCATGTTAAACCTCTGAGCTGGCAACCGGTCAAATCATGATTCTTGTGTCGTGAAAGATTAAATAAATGTTCATTAGTTACCGGTAAAGGAACTACCCCTTCATTAATCTGTCTTAAATTCTCTCGGGCTTGTTCCAGTGCCCAAGATCCATAGGTGCTGCAAAGATAATTTCTGCTCATTTCATCTGAAATATCTTTCCCTATTTCAATTAATTTATTGACAGTCCCCGCATGACTTTCGAGCATGGTAGCCAGGCTTTGAATTAACCATATCACGTCCTGGTCTGTATTTAATTGTGTATCCTGGATCCCCTGTCCCCGCCCTAAAATCTCCTTAAGTTTAAAGCTCAGGGTACGGACCTTCTGATTAACAGTTGCTAGGTCAATGGAATTAACTATTGATGTCCCTGTATTGAATAACATGGTAGCATAATTTATCAGGCTGCGCTTGTCTCGGTCCCCCTCTGGGCCTGATCGCATCCCGCCATTAAACTGGATCGCTTCAGCAATCAACTGGCTGATCAGAGCTGTATAAAGTGCTTGGGTGTGGGTTGGACACCACTGGGGCAGGGCAATACTGGATATGTTCAAGACTACGGGTACCAGCTCATGGTGTACATTATGATATATACTTCTGATTAACCAGTACCAAACCATTTGTCGGTCCTGGACAAGGTGGATCGGTCGGTGTGGACTGAAAGGCTTCAATTATCTCTACTCGGATTGTGGAAGTAGGTGTGGGAGGTGGCTGGGTCGAAAGCACTTGTTCTCCTACTGTTACTGCTTTTATCATTCCCCATTGCGTGTCGCATTCAGCACTGTCTGTGCTGTCCCAAAGTTCCTCCTGTGGTGCAGGATGAGCAGTGATGATCCCCGACCTTGTTGCCAGTACTAATATGCCCACAACCAGGATCGTAAATCTGTGGAGACATTAACATCGGCTCCCGTCCTCCGGGTTACCGCTTGGTCAATTGTCATGTATCTTTAACTGTGTATAATGCCTCCATTTACTTCCCATTCTCATATCTCCGAGTGCGCATGTATCATCTGTCATTATTACCTCGAATGGTTCTTTGGATTTGCCTGTTTCCATATCCTTAATCACCTGTCGGTGTCTGACTTCCTTCCTTAACTCATGCAATTGCTAACTTATTTCCCTCACATAGTCTCACATCCTTCCTTTTAGTGGTCCTACATCTCCCACTACTACTATGATTCCCTCAGGTAACTGCAATGCTCTCCTTATCATTATTTCAAATGGGGTGAGCCTGGTGGTCCTGCTTGGGGTAGCCCTAAGGCGCATTAGAATATTGGGCTGTTCCCTGTCTCTTGAATTGCTTTTGTGATTGATTTTTTTTAAAGTTCAGTTCATCCTTCCCACCATTCCCGAGCTCTGTGGCTGGTAGGGAATGTGGAATTTCTGTTTATATTTAAATTTATACATTTCTTTAATGACTCTTCCTGTGAAATGAGTTCCCTGATCTGAACCCATCTGGGTAGGCACCCCCACCCCTTCCAGTTTACTCTCTCCTGCTGCTGTCTCATGTCAGACCTCAATTCCTTAAACAAGTCTACAATGCACCTTCTTATCCTATCTTTCATTGGCTCAGTATCTTCACTTCCAGTGATGGTTCTCTCTGGGAGCTGCTTAACTGTCTGTCATCATAGAGTTAATCCTGTGGCCTTACTTTTTGTAGCTCACAGGCACATTCATACAATCAGTAATACATCCATTTAGCCTTTTTCCAGCTTTACCTTTACTAATATACATCTTGTGGTAAATTGTTGTTAAGTATTATTTCTCCTTACATTTCAATTCCTGAACTACAGATTCCACATAGTTTTACCTCTAAGTTTTTTTCCTTGACCATGATCATACTAAGGTTCTCTTGATTTCAGTTTCTCTATTGCCTTGATCATTTATAATGTTTCCTTGCTCTTTAGGCTGTACTAATTATTCCGTGTCAACGAGGATCTCTGTCTCTAAATCCTTGCTATCTCCCCCTGTGTGTTTCCAATGTCTCAGTCAATGGCCAGATTATCAAATTCACTTCCCTTAAAACAGTTTGTACATTATGTCCTCTTTCCCTAACTCTTTCTCCTACTTTCCTCATACCATTTTAAACATGCAACAGCTACCATCTTATCTTGTTCAAGTTGCCTGGAGAGACTTTATAGTCCAATAAAATATTCTCATAACAGTTTTAAAACAGAAGTCAGGCATTGACATGTTTTACTTCCATATCTTCTTCTCAGACAACATCTTATTGTCTCAAAAGTAACCCACTGAATTAGAATTATCCCAGATTCATTAACTCGGCCAAAAATTGGATTTCTGCCAACTTTGTCAAGGTCTTGAGCTTAGCTTCATATTTTGGGAACAGACTTACAAACACAAAAGCTTGCAGCATTTGAATTAGTGCCAATTGTTGTCAAACCTTTTAAAATGAAACTTCCCTTTTGAGAACTTTATCAAGAACCAAACCTCAAATTTTAAAACAAAAACAGAATTACCTGGAAAAACTCAGCAGGTCTGGCAACATCGGCGGAGAAGAAAAGAATTGACGTTTCGAGTCCTCGTGACCCTTCAACAGAACTTTTTACCTCAAATTTTAAACTTTGTAAGAAATGTAATTTACACTATCAAAATGAAAACTATCCCTTTCTTATGTGTATTGATTTGTATCCAAGTTATAATTCCTGTATGTTTATCGACACAATCTTATATCTTAGATAGCATCCTAGTGATTCAAAAGTAATCTTCTAAACTACACTGCACTTTACACCTCAAGCCTTGTCCCAACTTCAAATTCCAGTGCTGTTGGGATGCAGGTTTCCTCTCATATTTAATTCATCTCTTCATAAGAAACCCCTTTTTATCCATTGGAAGCACCTAGGCCTTGTGTTTATGTCTTTTGGTTTTCCTAGAATCCCTTGAACTTCAGATAATTTTTCCCCTCAGAATTTTAGAATACTAACTGGTCTGAGTTAATGTAACTCGTATGTATCAATCCCGATCAGTTTGGAAGCTGGTGATGAGGGTTATTCCCTACTAGTCTGCAAGGGGATGGTACAAAGGTTGGTTCATCTAACCCTGTCTAGCTTCATGATACCTTCAAATTGCCACCCTTTTTGCCAGAAATCTCAACTCAAACCTTATACTCAAAACTTTGGAATGTTTGAGTATACTTTTCTTTTAATCTAACATGGGGCTTTCAACCCTAAAGTGCTGAACTGCACACATAAATAACAATTTATGGAAGAAAACACATTACAGCTCACATACAAATGCTTGCTTGCACACAAACAAACATACATTTAGAAGTATGTATTTATATTCCTGTATCCTAAACTCTCATATTCTAAATTAAACTTCAAATAGCAGTGGGGGAAATAAAGGGAACTTGAAGGCTCCACCTATAGGGACAATCAAACTGACCAAAGCTCACATTTCCCCTGCCTGTCACTGTTTATTATCTCCCCCAGGGGTATGCCCCTTTTCTCTCTTTCTCTCTCTCTCTCCAGCACAAGGAGCTCTTGTAACTTAGATCAATTCATTTTTTAAGTTACAGAAAATTGAGTAGCGGACCTTTCGGGTCCCCATCATCCTTCCACATTTTCAGGAAAATCTCGTCATCCTGCACTGGACATTATACACCCCCAATTCGTTTCTCCCTCCCCCAAGGCTTCTTTGACTGCCCTCTCAAACTCCCTGTGCAGGGCTGTCACCTTCTCCCGATCTGGGACGTCCCCAGGTTTCGCCCAGTCTCCACTCCTAGACTGCAGGGGTAATCTCCCCCAAATATCCCCTGGGCATTTAGCTTTCACCAGTACGTGAGTATTGAGGGGTTGCATTGCATGGAAATCTTGCATTTCCCGCAGTTTGGTCCAAAAATCTGGGTTGCTGTGCCGAGTTTTAAGTGTCAGCAGTTCTTTAAACAAAACCTGGTTTCTCCCGCGGCCTGAATGGTATGTGCTTAACTTTCTCCGTAACCCTCTCAATCTCTTCATCCCCTCCCCACCCCTGGGCCCCCTTACTCTCTTTGCCCTTTAATCCACCTTTCCTGGCTTTACTTTTCCTAACGGTTATTGCCATGGGGGCTATGGGATTTAATGGGCACAGTGGGGTGGTTGGTTCATTTGAGGGCGGAACTGTCTCAGCTGCTTCATAGATTTCTTCTTTGGAGCTTTCCCGCTCTTGATCAGTGTCACTGCAGGCTGTTCTGATCTGTCCTGGATCTGACTTTGTTTCTCGCTCTCCAATCGACTGGAATTTAGTATTAACCCGCCTACACAACTGTAGATACAGTGTGATAATAACCATCATCCCTTTCTTTTCATTATCCTTTTTTTTGCTCTAACCACCACTGTTTTTGTTCTCCGGGGGTTCCCTGTGGGTTCCACCCCTCCTTCTGCATTTTAGTGATTATTTTTGGCTGCTGTTCCGCTATGAACCTCGTAATGGAGTCCGCGGTTCCCCAGTTGTGTTCCGTAGCACTATTTTGTTTCTCTGACGGCATTCGATTTCTATTTTATCATCTACCTCTGCACGATACGTTCGCACGGTCCTAACAACTTATGTATGTGCTGTTTCACAGGGGTCTGGCCTTCCTGCGTGGCTTCGGCTAAGGTTATATTTCAAACCCTAACCACGCCAGCACGGCTCCGCCTCCTCTCGATTGGGTAATGATTCCGGCCCTTCCTATGAGCTTTGGCCCCGCTAGCCCGCCTGCACGGCTCCGCCTATTACCCCAGGCGCCTCCTATCTCCTGACCTGAGTTCTTCTCTTGATTCTTTGATCCTTGACCGGACCGTTCTCGGGTAGGCCTACTGCACTAACTACGGGTGGTAAATAAATATACTCACCCACTTTGCAGAGCCGTCCCAAGGATCCGATCTGAGTACCCTGCTCGCAGCGCCAAATTGTTGTGGTGTCTTTGATGAACGGACCACAGGAGACTTAGGTACAGGTTATGATCATTTATTCAAGCAATTGGAAGGAGGGCACCATCTCAATGCAGCTTGAGACAGCACTCTGCTAAACTACAAGTGTTCACCATATTTATACATTATTGGTCACGTACAAGAACATCCTCCAGATTCCGATCTTGTCAACATATAGGTTTATATTAAACAGACAGGTCTCTGGTACAAAGGTAACCCTACTTTCACCCAGGCAGAGACCTGCCTTCCTATCTAAGCTGGGACCATCTGTCCTTCCCCTATCTATTGAAGAACGCACTTAATCTTTGTTATTGCTATCCTCTGACTCCAGTCTAACTCCCAGGACCTTGCTGGTGATTGCAAGCCCTGAGAATGTGCAAGGTTCAGCATTCTCCCTGTCCCAGCCTGAACTTTAAATGTTAACTACTTAGCAATTGTGGTTTTGCATGCTGGGATATTTTAAGTCGAGTCCCTTGACCATTACTGTATTCCTTTATTTCCCCTTAACAATTACACCTAACCAAGTGAAGCTCAGAAACAATGTGTTTATTTTTTAAAGTTTACTAGTAAAGTGGGTATTATGAAAGGATTTTATTGTTAGAAGATTTAAAGTTAAGAAAAACCTAGTGACAATGAGAATTTGCATTCAAAGAGGAAAATATGTATAAAGGAAGAGAAGGCTGTTGGTAAAAGGAGGAGGAATTCTAAGATCTAAAGCCTCCTGTCTGTAAGCCTAGTGTCTGTCTGCAAGGACCCAAAGCTGAAAGAAACTCATTTTGAATGCGACTGCCCAGGGTGTGCTTTGCCAGGGGTCTGTTTAAATCTGTATCTTTTACTGTTGTCTTATTGTGGGTCTAACTGAGAATCACATTAATTAGGGGATTTTTGTAGTTATTATAGTAGTAAATTTGTAAACATGTATGTGCTTACAATCTTTCTTGTGTTAATGATTGTTAATTTAGTTTTATAAAAAAAAACCTCGAGATTTGGTGGTCTTATTCCTGCTGAACTCAAAGCCTCGAAACATACAAATTGCAAAAATGGTTTATGACAGTTGTTTCAAGTTTCCCTCTGAGATTTGAACAACTCAGCCTTTACCATCGGCTGTGTCATAATAGAATTCTCTACCCCAGAGGGTTATGGATGCTCCATTGTTGAATTTGTGTAAGGCTGGGATAGAGTTTTGATCTCTCAGGGAATTAAGTGGTGTGGGGAGTGGGCAAGAAAGTGGAGTTGAAGCCCAAGATCAGCCATGATCATATTGAAAGGCGGAGCAGATTCAACAGGCCACATGGTCTACTCCATAGAAACCATAGAAAAGTTATGGCGCAGAACGAGGCCAATCAGCCCATCATGTTTGTGCCAGCCAGAAAAAGAAACTAGACACTCACTTTAATCCCACTTTCCAGCACCTGGTTCGTTGCCTTGCAGGTTACAGCCCTTCGGAGACAGATCCAAGTACCTTTTAAATGAGTTGAGTGTTTCAGACTCAACCACCGATTTAGACAGTGAATTCCAGATGCCCACCTCCCTCTGGGTGAAAAAGTTTTTCCTCATGTCCCCTCTAATCCTTCTACCAATCACCTTAAATCTATGCCCCTGGTAATTGACCCCTCAGCTAGGGGAAACAAGTCTTTACTGCCTACCCTATCTAAACCCCTCATAATTTTGTACACCTCAATTAGGTTACGCCTCAACCTCCTCTGTTTTAAGGAAAACAATCCTGGCCTATCGAATCTTTCCTCATAGCTGCGATTTTCAAGCCCTGGCAACATTCTTGTAAATCTCCTCTGTACTCTCTCCAGAGCAATTATGCCCTTCCTGTAATGTGGTGACTAGAACTGTACACAAAATTCCAGCTGTGGCCTTACCAGCGTTTTATACAGTTCCATCATTACATCCCTGCTTTTGTATTCTATACCTCGTCCAATAAAGAAAAGCATTCCATATGCTTGCTTAACCACCCCACCCACCTGTGCTGTCATCTTCAAGGACCTGTGGACATGCATTCCTGCTTCTATTTCTTGTGTTCTTGTGAATATGATGTAATTCTCACCAATGATCATTTGCAGCTTGATGCCATGACTTAAGGAAGGAGTGCAATCAAAAAAATTGATTCTGCTATTCTCATTTACACTTTCTCTAGCCTCTAGACTCCTCTTTTGTTTCTATACTTATCCCATTATCATCTCTTTTTGCCTTGCACCATCTTCACTTTAGTTGTCTAATCTCTCTCCCTTTCCACCCAATTGTGGACCTTTCCTTTGGTTCCATCTCCAATCTTTCCTTCCTGTGGACTTGGCTGAACCCTACTATGACTTTAATTTTCCCTTTTCTGATGAAAGGTCATCAACTTAAAGTATTGGCTGGAATTTTACGCCTCTCCCAGGAGATGGAGTAAGGTGGGGTGTGGTAAAATCAGTGGCCTGGTGGGGTTGCGGGGTTGGGGTGGGGCATATTGCACCTGTCTCCTACTCACGTCTGCTGAAATTTTGCCAAAGACGGGGAGGTTTCGGATGGTCCGCCAGCTGTTGGGTCAATTGAGGCTCTTTAGTGGCCACTTAAGGACCCTTCTTGCTACTTTACGTTTTGGAAGGAGAGGAAGAAAGGAGAAGGAGACTGTGGTAACAATGTTAATAAAGGATGATAACTACAGTATAGAGAAATGACCTTGGTTTGGAGGATCAAAATGTAGAATCAGTTTGTGTGGAGCTAAAAAATAGAAAGGGAAAGAAATCACTGGTGGGATTAGTTTATAAATCCCCTGACTCTAGCTACACTGTAGAACAGAGTATAAATCAAAACATAATGGGGGCTTGTAAGAAAGGTACTGCAATGATCATGGGTGATTTTAATCTACATTTGGACTGGACAAATCAGATTGGCAAAGGTGGCCTGGAAGATGAGTTCATAGAGTGTATTTGTGACATGTTCTTAGAACAATATCTTCTGGAACCAAACAGGTTATTGTCTATTTTAGACCTAGTAAAGGATACTCTAGGTAAGAGTGGTCATAGCATGATAGAATTTCACATTCAGCTTGAGGGTGAGAAATGAGTCTGAAACTAGAATCTTAAATTTAAATAAAGGCACTTCCAAAGGTATGAAGACAGTGTTAGCTAAAGTAGAATGGAAAAATAAGTTAAAATGTAAGACACTAGAAAAGCAGTGGCAGACATTTAAGGAGATATTTAATAACTGTCAACAAAGTTCCATGTTCCATTGAGAAAAAAAGATTCTATGAGAATGCTCATCCATGCTTAACTAAGGAATTTAAGGATAGTATCAAATTGAGAGAAAAGACTTACAATGCTGCAAAGATTAGTGGTAGCCCAGAAATTGGGAAAAAATTAGAAACTAGCAAAGGATGACTGAAAAAAGCGGAGAAATCGGAGTGTGAGAGAACACTAGCAAGAAATACAAAAACAGACAATAAAAGCTTCTACAAGTATATGAAAAGGAAAAGAGTAGCTAAAGTGAGCATTGGTCCCTTAGAGGGTGAGACTGGGGAATTAACAATGGGAAACAAGGAAATGGCAAAGACTCTGAAGAAGTGTCCTGTATCTGTCTTCACAGTAAATGACACAATAGCCACCTCAAGAATAGTAAAACAAAAGGAGGAAAAAGGGAGAGAGGAACTTAAAACAATCATGATCACTAGAGAAAAAATACTAGGAAAATTAATGGGACTAAAAGCTGACAAGTCTACTGGACATATAAACATCTGAAATAGGAGCAGAGGTAGGCCATTCGGCCCCTCGAGCTTGCTCTGCCTTTCAATAAGATCATGGCTGATCTGTTGTGTTGTGATTTCCACATTTCCATCTAACCCTGATAACCTTTGATTCCCTTGCCTAACAAGAATATATCTACCTCTGCCCTAAAAATATTCAATGACCCTGCCCCCACCACCTTCTGAGGCAGAGTTCCAAAGTCACACAACCCTCTGAGAAAAAAATTCTCCTCCTCTCTCTCCTAAAAGGGTAACCCCTAATTTTAAAACAGTGCCCTCAGTTCTGGACTCAGCCATAAGAGGAAACATTCTTTCCACACCACCTTTGTCAAGACCATTCAGGATCTTATATACTTCAATCAAGTCATCCCTCACTAAACTAAACTCCAGTGGAAACAAGCCCAGTCTGTCCAATCTATCCCCATGAGACAACCCATTCATACCAGGTACCAATCTAGTAAACCTCCTCTGCACCACCTCCAACTCATTTATATTCTTCCTTAAATAAGGAGACCAAAACTGCAAAAAGTATTCAAGATGTAGTCTCACCAATGCCCTGTATGACTGAGGCATAGCATTCTTGCTTTTATGGTCAATTCCTCTCTTAATAAAGGATAGTATTCCAATAGCCTTCTTGATTACTTGCTGTACCTGCATGCTAACTTTTTGTGACTCATGCACTAGAATACCTAGACCCCTCTTCATCTTGGAATCTTGCAGCCGTTTTCCGTTTAAGTAATACTCTTTTTTTCATTCTTCCTGCCAAAGTGAACAACTTCACATTTTCCCATTTTATACTCTATCTGCCAGATTTTGCCTACTCACTCAACCTACCTATATCCTAGTCTGAAAACTCCTTACGTCTTCTTCACAACATACTTTGCTACCTATCTTTGTGTCATTTGAAAATTTAGCTACCATACTTTCATTCCTCCAATCTAAGTTATTAATATAAATTGTAAAAAGTTGAGGCCCCAGCAGAGACCCCTGCGGGATTACGTTTGTCACATCCTGCCAATCAGACAGAGACCTATTTATTCATACTCTGTTTTCTGCCAGCCAGCCAATTCTCTGGCCAGGCTAATATATTACCCCTTACATCATGATCTTTTATTTTCTGCAATAACCTTATCAAATGCCTCCTGGAAATCCAAGTACATATGCCTACAGAATGACAGAATCTTTACAGTGCAGAATAAGGCCATTCGGAAAGAGCATTCTACCTAGTCCCACTCCCCTGTGTTATCCCCGTAAACTTGCACATTTTTTCTTTTCATAGAGCAACCGCAATTCCCTTTTGAATACCTCGATCAAACCTGCCTCCACCACCCCATCAGGAAGTTTGTTCCAGACTCCAACCACCCTCGGGTGAAAACATTTTTCCTCTCATTGCCGTTACTTCTTTTGTCAATTATTCTGAATCTGTGCCCTCTAGTTCTTGATGCTTCCTTTGAGTGGGAACAGATCCTCATTATTTACCCTGTCCATACCCCTCAGGATTTTAAAACATCTATCAAGTCTCCTCTCAGCCTTCTTTCCTCCAAGGAAAACAGTCCCAACCTCTCTAATCTAAGCTCATAGCTACAGTTCTTTATCCCTGGAATCATTCTTATGAACCTCCTCTGTACTCTCTCCAACGTCTTCACATCCTTCCTCAAGTATGGTGCCCAGAACTGGGTGCAGTTCTCCAGATGAGGCCTAACTAGTGTGTTATACAGGCTCCCCTTTATCCATACTGCACATCACTTCTTCAAAAAACTCCAATAAATTGGTTAAGCATGGTTTGCCTTTCAAAACCCTGCTGACTTTTCCTGATTACCTATAGTTTTCTAAGTGCCTAGCTATAACCTCTTGAATGAATGATTCTAACACCTTCCCCATGACAGGCATCATGCTAACTAGCCTATAGTTCCCTGTTTTCTGCCTCCCTCTCTTCTTGAATAGAGGGGTTATATTTGCTGCTTTTCAGCCTGATGGATTTTTCCAGAATCTAGCAAATTTTGGAAAATTAACACCACCGTATCTACTACCTCATTAGCCACCTCTTTTAAGACCCTAAGATGAAGTCCATCAGGACCCGGAGACTTGTCAGCCCTCCATCAGTTTGCTCAGTGCTGCTTCCCTGCTGATTGTAATTTCACCAAGCTTCTCTCTCCTTTCCACCTTCTGATTTACAGTTATTACTGAAATGTTTTTTGTATCCTCCAAGGTGAAGACAGAAGCAAAATATTTGTTCATTTCATCCGCCATTTCCTTATTATCTACAATTAACTCCCATTCTCACTCTGTAGAGGACCAACATTTACTTTACTTACTCTTTTCCTTTTTAAATAAACGTAGAAACTCTTGCTATCTGTTTTTACATTTTCAACCAGCTTCCTCTCATACTTTTATTTTCTTTCTCCTGATTAATCTTTTAGTCATTCTGTGCCACATAAAAGGTTCCTACACAAGTGAAGAACTCATGGTTCTGGTCATATTTTAGCATGGGTAGAGGATTGATTATGATGGCCGCTTAGCTCAGTTGGCTAGGTGGCTAGCATGTTTTTCAGAATAACACCAACAGTGCAGATTCATTTCCTGTTCCAGCTGAGGTAGACTTGGGACCTGCCTCCTCACCCTGTCCCTGAAAGTGGGAAGCAATGGCAAACCACCTCTGACAAAAACTGCCAAGAAAATGGCTCAGGATAAAGCATCAAGATAGTAAGCCAAAGGACCTGTTTTTGGGAAGAGCACACCTGATAATGATAATGGGAGGATTGACTAATTAACAGGAAACAGAGAGTTGTGATGAATGTTATCATTGTCAGGTTGGCGAACTATAACTAGTGGAGTGTCACAGGGATCAGTGCTGGGGCTTCAACCATTTACAATCTAAATGACTTGGATATGAACATATGGAGAGGAGTAGGCCACTCGGCCCCTCAAGCCTCTGCCATTCAATAAGATCATGGCTGATCTGATAGTCACCTCCAGTCTGCATCCTGCATACCTCCAATATCCCACCCCTTTGTTAATCAAGAATCTATCCACCTCTGCCTTAAAAATAGTCAAAGATTCTCTTCCTGAAAAGGCAGTGGGAACAGAGTTCCAAAGACTCATAACCCTCTGAGAGAAAAAATTTCGCCTCATCTCTGCTTTAAATGGACGACCTCTTATTTTCAAACAGCGACCCCTAGTTCTAGCTACTCCCACAAGAGGAAATGTCCTCTCCACATCCACCCTGTCAAGACCCCTCAGGATCTCATACGTTTCAATCAAGTTGCCTCTTACTCTTCTAAATTCCAGCGGATACAAACCTAGCCTGTCCAACCTTTCTTCATCCCATCCATTCCAGGTATTATTTGGTAAACCTTCTCTGAACTGCTTCCAACACATTTACATCCTTCCTTAAATGCTGTACACTATACTCCAAATGTGGTCTCACAAGTGCTCTGTATAACTGAAGCATAGCCTTCCTACTTTTGTAATCAGTTCCCCTCGTAATAAATGATAACATTCTATTAGCTTTCCTAATTACTTGCTGTACCTGCATACTAACCTTTTGTGATTCATACACTAAGACACCCAGATCCCCCTGAATCCCAGAGCTGTGCAATCTCTCACAGTTTAGATAATATGCTTCTCTTTTATTCTTCCTACCAAAATGGACAATTTCATATTTTCCTACATTATACTTCATTTGCTAGGTCATTAGCCACTCACTGAACCTATCTATACCTTTTTGTAAACTCCTTATGTTCTCTTTACAACTTACTATCCTACCTATCTTTGTGTCATCAGCAAATTTGGCACCATCCCATCCATCTCTCCATCCAAGTCATTTATATAAATTGTAAACAGTTGAGGCCCCAGTGCTGATCCCTGTGGCACGCCACTCATTACATCTTGCCAACCTGAAAAAGACCATTTATGGCTACTCTCTGCTTCCTGTTAGCCAACCAATCTTCTGTCTATGACAATATGTTACCTCCTATACCATGAGCTTTTATTTTACGTAATAATCTCTGACATGGCACTTTGTCAAATGCCTTCTGGAAATCTAAGTACAGTACACCCACCGGTTCCCCTTTACCCACAGCACATGTTACTTCCTCAAAGAACTCCAATAAGTTGGTTAAATTTGCCATCGATACGAAGATAAGTAAGAAAGCAAAGTTGTGAGAAGGATACAAAGAATCTGCAAAGGGATATAGAACGGTTAAGTGAACGGGCAAAAATGTGGCAGTTGGAGTATTATGTGGGAAAATGTGAGGCTGTCCACTTTGGCAGTAAGAATAGAAAAGCAAAATATTAAATAAATGGAGAGAAACTGCAGAATGCTGCATTACAGTGGGATCTGGGTGTCCTTGTATATGAATCACAAAATGTTAGTGTGCAAGTGCAGCAAGTAATTGGGAAGCAAGTAATTGGGAAGGCAGATTATTGTAAGGGGGATAGAGAGTAAAAGTAGGTAAGTCTTGCATTGGCGAGACTGTACCTAGATAACTGTGTAAATTTTGGTCTCCTTACATAAGGAAGTATATGTTTGCATTGGGTGCAGTTCAGAGTAATTCCTGGGATGAAAGGGGTTGTCTTAAAGGATTAGCGGGTTGGGCCTAAACTGATTGGAGTTTAGAAGAATAAAAGGTGATCTTCTGAGATGGCCTTGACAGGGTAAATGTTGAGAGGATGTTTCCTCTTGAGGGGGAATGTAGAACTAAGAGGCACGGTAGAAATATCATAAATAGGAGCAGGAGTAGGTCATTCGGCCCTTCGAGCCTGCTCTGTCATTCAGTGTGATCATGGCCTGATCCTCTATCTTAATGCTGTACTCCCGCACTCTCCCCATACCCCTTGATGCCTTTAGAGTCCAGAAATCTATCTGTTTCCTTCTTAAATATATTCAGTGACTTGGGCTCCACAGTCTCTGTGGTAGAGAATTCCACAGGTTCACCAACCTCTGAGTGAAAAAATTTCTCCTCATCTCAGCCCTAAATAGCCTACCCCGTATCCTGAGACTCTGACCCCTTGTTCCAGACCCCCCAGCCAGAGGAAACATCATCCCTGTCAGAATTTTATACGTTTCAACAAGATCCCCTCATTCTTCTAAACTCCAGTACAGGCCTAGTCGGCTCAATCTCTCCTTATGACAATCTTGCCATTCCAGAAATTAGTCTGGTGAAGCTTTGCTGCACACTCTCTATGGCAAGTTTCTTAGGTAAGGAGACCAAAACTGCACACAATAGTCCAGGTGTGGTCTCACCAAGGCCCTGCACACTTGCAGTAAGACATCCTTACTCCTGTACTCAAGTCCTCTCGCAATGAAGGCCAACATACCATTTGCCTTCTTAAAGGCTTGCTGCACTTGCGTGCTTGCTTTCAGTAATTGGTGTATAAGGACACCCAGGTCCCTTTGTATATCAACATTTCCCAATCTATCACCATTTAAATAATACTGAGCCATTCTGTTTTTCATATCAAAGTGGATAACTTCCCACTTATCCATGTTATACTGCATCTGTCATGTATTTGCCCATTCATTCAATCTGTCTAAATCGCCTTGAAGCCTCTTAACATCCTCCTCACCGCTCACATTCCCACTAAGTTTTGTATCATCGGGAAACTTGGAAATATTACGTTTGGTTCCCTCATCTAAATCATTGATATATATTGTGAGCAGCTAGGGCCCAACACTGATCCCTGCAGTACCCCACTAGTCACCACCTGCCACTCTGAAAAAGACCCATTTGTTCCTATTCTCTGTTTCCTGTCTGCCAAGCAATTCTCAGTCCATGTTAATATATTACCCCCAATCCCATGTACTTTAATCTTATGTGGGACATTATCAAAAGTTTTCTGAAAATCCAAATACACCACATCCTCTGGTTCTCCCTTATCTATTCTGCTAGTTACATCCTCAAAAAAACTCCAGTAGGCTTGTCAAACATGATTTCCTTTTCATAAATCCACGCTGACTTTGTCTAATCCTGTTGATATTTTCTAAGTGTCCTGTTATCACATCCACTCCCATTTAAAATGGAAATGAAGAGGAATTGTTTCTCTTAGTGGATTGTTCACCTTTGGAATTCCTTTTTACAGAGAGCAGTAGAGGTTGAATGATTGAATAGATTCAAGGCTAGGTTAGACATATTTTTGATCGACAAGGGAGTCAGGGTTATGGGAGGCTGGAGGAAAATGGAGTTAAGTCCACCATCAGATCTGTCGTGATCTTATTGAATGATGGAGCCAAATGGCCTACTCCTGCTCCTATTTCTTATGATCTTATGAAGAATTTTATGAACTAAATGGCAGGGTTTTCCATTCTGACAGGGTTAATGCAAAATTCCCTCCCTTTGCACTTTCAAAAAATCACTCAATCCTCAATTATTACTACCTTACTACTTACTACTTTATTATCATTTAATTCCTTTTCGATTGTGTTTCTGTTTAAATGTATGACTGAGGCTCTTACATTTTAACCAGTAAAATCTCGTGTACCAGTTTTGCATATGTCCTTTCAAAAAAAGTATTTAGTGGAAATATCTACATTTTATCTTCTTTATCCTTTCACAGTTTGTAACTTCATGTGCCACGAGAAATGCCTAAGAAATGTGAAGACGCTTTGTTCATGTTTGGCACCGAACCTGGTAAAGGTAAGAAAACCAGTGGATGCAAAACTGGTTTAAGTTCTTGTTCAGACTCAGCACCCATTGAAGAGAGAAGTACCCATGTCCTGTTTTATAACCAGTCAGTTCTGCATCAAAGGGAAGCTGTTGCTGTTTTTGTTCATTAGATTATTGTTCATTTGCAGAATTTAAAAGAGAAACATCTTTCTAATAGGTTCATTCTGTCCAGTGCTTGTTATAAAATAGGTCAGTGCTTCTGAAATACTTGTACAATATGGTCTTATGTTAAAAATAAAATGCATTAGGAACATAATTCTGTGACTATTTCTGGTGTGTTTTGGTGTTCTTTAAATATAATTCATTTGCTGGTTTAGAGAATTCAGTAGTGCGTAACCACAAAACACCCACGCAATGCACAGAATATGTATTGAAATCATAAAAATTCAATGTTCTTTGAAGAATGGAAAGTAATGCAATTTAAGCAGACATTTCATTACTTAGGAGGGAGAGAGGAATTCTCATCCCCATAACCTTCTAAAAATCAAGCGGATGCAAAGAATTGTCATCGACAATTGTCATGGCTATTTTCTTAATTACTTACACTTCTCATCATTCACGTTCTTGTGGCCTGCAGCTTTCTCAGTTTATTTCCTGCTTTGTGGTCTAATCTTCTCGTAATTTTTAAATGTTTCTTTCATCAGCTCAGTCCTTCCATTTTCTATTTCCTTTCCATGTTAGCCTGGTGACTAAGATAAAACCCCAGTGGTCATGATTTCGGGACTTAACATTGAGTTCAACGACTTCAGACCATGAGCTCTCTCCTCTATCTTCACCCCTTTTTTAATCTCTTTTTTCAAAATTCATTTTTATTTTTTATTCAGTTATTTTTACTTTTATTTTTATTTATTTTCATTTTTATTCATTTATTCATCGTTTTATCCCCTTTTTACCCCATTTTCTTTCCTTTTCCCCACCACCGTCCCTCCCCCCACCTCACCCCCAAAAAGGGCCAGCTGTTACTTGTTCCATGTTGTTCTTTTCAGAGTGCTTACCCTTGTCCTGCTATTATCACGTTCTGCTTTCTTACCTTTACGCCACTATCAGCACCTTTTTTAGCCTTTATTCCTACCATTAACCCGCCCTTCGTCCTTTTATCCATGATATCTTTGTCAATCTCTCCTTTGCCCCCACCTATCGCTGACCTTCTATCCAGCTTCACCCGCTCCAGCCCCCCTTAAACAGTATAAATTTCACCACATTTCTACTTCTCTCTAGCTCTGAAGAAGGATATTCGGACTTGAAACATTAACTCTGCTTCTCTGTCCTCAGACGCTGTCAGACCTGCTAAGTATTTCCAGCATTTTCTGTTTTTGTTTCAGATTTCCAGCATCTGCAGCAATTTGCTTTTATCTTATGTCATGATTTCCAATCCCACCACATTAACCTGTGAAATTGAATTTAATAGTTCTGATAATTTGTTCAATGTCAGCAGAAAATAACCATGAAATCTACTGGATAATTGTTAAAAACCCTGCTTGGAAGGGAATCTGCTGCTACTCTACCTGGCCTGTCCTGCATGTGACTCCAATGTAGGAACATTTTATTTTTATTCATTCACAGGATGTGGGCTTTGCTGGCTGGGCCTAGCATTTATTGCCCATCCCTAGTTGTCGTTGAGAAGGTGGTGGTGAGCTGCCTTCTTGAACCACTGCAGTCCATGTGGTGTAGGTACACCCACAGTGCTGTTAGGAAGGGAGTTCCAGGATTTTGACCCAGCTACAGAGGAGGAACAGCGCTATATTTCCAAGTCAGGATGGTGATTTGGAGGGGAACTTCCAGGTGCTGGTGTTCCCATTTGTCTGTTGCCCTCGTCCTTCTAGATGGCAGTGGTCGTGGGTTTGGTAGGTGCTGTCGAAGGAGCCCTGGTGAATTCTTGAAGTGCATCTTGTAGATGGTACACACTGCTGCTACTGTACATCAGTGGTGGAGGGAGTGAATGTTTGTGGATGTGGACAGACTGGATACAGGAATAATGTTTCCTCTGGCTGGGGGGCTCTAGAACAAAAAGTCACAGTCTCAGGATACGGGGCAGGCCATTTGGGACTGAGATGGGGAGAAAATTCTTCACTCAGAAAATGGTGAATCTTTGGAATTCTCTACCCCAGAGGGCTGTGGAGGCTCAGTCATTGCGTATGTTCAAGACTGAGATCGATCGATTTCTACATATGAAAGACATCAAGGGATTGTGGAGGAAAGTGATGTTGAGATAGAAGTTCAGCCTTTATCTCATTGACTGGCAGAATGAGCTCACAGGCTGAATGGCCTATGCCTTCTCCCATTTCTTATGTTCTCACACCATGTAGCTGCATGTTGCTACAATCAACTTAGGTTTGTTCTGGCAGTCTTCTGTCTTGTGAGATGATATTTTGTGTTTTGGTGGTGAACTCTGTGTTAAACATCATCTGATGTGACTCAGGAGCCCCACTAAGGCATGGCAGCCACCGCCGCTCATGAAAACAAAGGACTGAGAAGGTGTAGGATTTACTGGCCTCTGTTTTCACAGGCCTCTCTTATCGACCAGCTGAGCTTTCTGTTTCGTCTCACCTCTTCCAATGCCCTTTCAAATAGTCACCTCCCAGAAGTCCCAGCCATCAGCAGCTGTCTCCCATTTGCTGTGTTGATGTCTGCCAACTTCATATCCCACTTGCAAGTGATCTTGTAGCAGATTTATGGCTATCCAGCAGCTTGTGACCCAGTGGCTAGTTAATTGTACAGAAGGTATACGGGCATCATCCATGCAGTGATTGTGACCGAGCCATCGCTGATACCATTGGCTTCGTTGATGCATGTACACTGACAGAATTAGCACACTCCAGGACGTCTGAGTTGGTGACCTTTTACTGCCAAGTAAAGGATAAGTCTGAGACAGTGAAGATGGAAACTGTTCAGCTTTTACTCCCGCCTAGCATGGGTTGTTCAGGCTTTATCATTGTAGTGGAGTGCGCTGAGGACTCAGGCTTGGTAGACTTGCATGTTTGGCATTTTCCATCTGATACGTGTACAAAGTGTCTTAGACACTCTAAGGCACTCATTTTCGGGTTGAATCTGAGTATGGAGAGAATTGAAGGTGCTAACTGAAAGTCAGTTGAAGACATCAGTTTTGAGGAACTTTTTGAAGGTGGGGAGGGACGAAGATGAGTTTCAGAAGGGGATCCCTGAATTTTGATGAGTGAAGATTCTACCACAGATCGTAGTGCAAGGAAGACAGAATGTCATGTTCGTATGGGTTAAATGTGGAGAATGCAAATAGGATATAGGGCTGGAGAAAGTGGGGAAACGTTGCACTCAGCATGAGCAATAGCACAATAGATACAATAGTAATATTATCAGCAACAAAATTAATGTTAAAGGGAAACGAGCTCTTAAATGCAGTTGAACCAATAGGTTCAGGATTTGGAATTGTTAGAAAGCCACATTGATGAGATATTCTCAAACTACTTTGGGTACAACTGCAACCTATGAAGCCATACTTCTATTTTAAAAATTTCCCAGGTAATCATCTGATCCCTCCCAAAGTTTTAACATTAATTATTAGCCATAGATTTGTAGAATTTTTCAGAAGGAGGCTGTTTGATCCAACTTGCCTGGACTCTTTAAAGAGCTATCTAATTAGTCCCATTGCACTGCACTTTCCCCACAGCCCTGCAAATTTTTCCATTACATATATTTATTCTGAAAGCTATTGAATTCATTTCCACTGCTTTTTCTGGAAGCATGTTCCAGATCACAACAACCTACTGTGTAAAATTGCCAATTACCTTAAATCTGTTTCCTCTGATTACCAACCCTTCTACCAATGGAAGACATTTTTCCTTATTTATCAATATTGCTAATAAATTTGAACATCTCTATTAAATCTGTTGCTACTGTCCTGCTCGAATGAGACTACTCCAGATTCTCTCGTCTCTCCAGTCAAACAGTTGATTTTTTATTAGCATTAACACCTAGTTTCAGCCTTGACGAAACAAGTTCCGTACATGTGGTTAAGGACCTTTGCTTAGAACTTTGCATTCACCAACTTAACTGCAGTGCATGCTGGACAGTATAATTCAGTTCTGGAAGCCTGCAACATTTTCAAACTCTGTACTACTGAAGAGATTTACTAGAATGGTTCCACAGATGAGGGATTACAGTTGTGTGGAGAAGCTGGAGTTAGCTTTCTTTGCTCTAAAGAAGAGTTTTGATTGAGGTGGTTAAAAGTATAATGGGTTAGATAGAATAAACATTGAGAAACAGTTTCCAATGACTGATGGGTTAATAACAGATTTATTGTGATAGGCAAAAATAAAAGCTACTTGAGGAAATGCTTTTTTACACAATGAGTGATTATGATTTTTATCACAGGGTCAGAGAGCCATAACGTTTCAGAAGATTGTCATTTGGCCCATCTACTCCATGTAGTAACCAGGGAATAAACCACTAACAATAATAAAAGAAAACTAACTCAATCTTTTGTCTTAGCATTTTACCAACATATGTGAAAAAGTTAAAGTTCATCTATCTAGGTGAACATAAGTACTGAAATCACATTCCCAAAACTGGGAAATTCAGTTGATCAGACCTAGATTCCAAATGAGCCACATGTGTACAATATATGGGGTGCCTGTTCCATGGAGTTACCATTTGCTCACTGAAGTACTGGTCCCATTATTTAGGTTGAAAAATCCGGCAAGGGAAGGGATGCAGAAGTTCTGCTGAATTTATGCTCATTTCTGCTGAAATGGGGCAGGACCTCATTTTCAATTTTTTTCTTCCATTTCCTGCCCAGCAGTTGGCCTGATTGACAGGATAACTGGCTGCTAGGGAGGAAAACAAGTAGTAGGAGGTCACAGTTAGGGACAGCCCCACTAATCAGGAGAGGGAGGTTGCAGCTCAGGAGTTGAGAACAGTTTCGTGATCACAGCAGGTGCTTTAGAGAGGCCAGGCTCAGCAGATGTCACTGGGCCAGAGGCTCAAGTTAATGCTCTGGGGGCATGGGTTCAAATCCTACCACAGCAGCTGGTGGAATCTAAATTCATTTAATAGATCTGGATTGTAAAGCTAGTCTTATAATGGTGACCATGAAACCAGCATCAATTGTTGTAAAAACTAATATGGTTCACTAATGCCCTTTAGGGTAGGAAATGCGCTGTCCTTGCCTAATCTGGCCTACATGTGACTCGAGACCCACAATGATGTGGTTGAGTCTTAACTGCCCTCTGAAATGGTTCTCCCATTTCAAGGGCAGTTAGGGATGGGCAATAATACTAACCTTACCAGCGATGGAGGAGGTTGCAGATGGATATGGATAAGTTGAGTGAGTGGGCAAATGGAATTTAATGTGGGAAAATGTGAAGTTGTTCACTTTGGCAGGAAGAACAAAAAAGCAGAGTATTATTTTAATGGAGAAAGGCTGGACAGGTGCAGGGGGATCTAGGTGTTCTAGTACATGAGTAACAATAAGTTAGTATGCAGTTGTACAGCATGTAATTAAGAAGGCTAATGGAATGCTATCCTTTATTATGAGAGGGATTGAACATAAAAGTAATGCTTCAGTTATACAGGGCATTGGTGAGACTGCACCTCGAATACTGTGAGCAGTTTTGGTCTCCTTATTTGGAGGCGGTTCAAAGGAGTTTACTAGATTGATGCCTGGAATGAGTGGGTTGTCTTATGAGGAAAGGTTGGACAGACTGAGCTTGTTTCCACTGGAGTTTAGAAGAGTGAGAGGTGATTTGATTGAAGTATACAAGATCCTGAACGGCCTTGACAAGGTGGATGTGGAAAGGATGTTTCCTCTTGTGGGTGAGTCCAGAACTAGGAGCAGTGTTTTAAAATTAGGGATCACCCTTTTTAGGTCAGAGATGAGGAGACATTTGTTCTCTCAGAGGATTGTGTGACTTTGGAATTCTCTGTCTCAGAAGGTGGTGGAGGCGGGGTCACCAAATAATTTTAAGGCAGAGGTAGATAGATTCTTGTTAGGCAAGGGAATCAAAGGTTATTGGGGTTAGGGGAATGTGGAAATCGAAACACAAGATGATCAGCCATGATCTTATTGAATGGCGAAGCAGGCTCGAGGGGCTGAATGGTCTACTCCTGTTCCTATTTCTTATGTTTTTATGATGCCCACATCCCATGAAAGACTAAAGAAAAAGAAAGGACAGAGGCCGACTGCTTTTTTGGGGGATCATTCCTGGGGGAAAAACATTGACCTTGGGGAGCCAGCAGCTCCTATCTCTGGAAAACCCAGGCAACAGCTGTGGAATTTAATTCAGGTTCCGAACTGCACTATGGGAGCCTGACTTAAATATGTAATTGAAGTGCCCTGTCTTTGCAAGATTGGACACTTGCATTCCTTACAATTCGTGGCAGCAAAATTGGCAGAAGATGTTTATGTGTTGGATTAGGGTCACAATTGGTGTTTTTTAGGGTTTAACTCCTCCCAACCACCTGGGTTGTGGTGTTAACATTGAAGTCACTGTTTCTACAGATTAGTTTTGAATTTACCCCCTTCAAACACCTCTGGTATCCTTTGGTTCTGCTGTTCTGGGCAAGGTTAAACATCTTGTTGTTGTCAACATTAACTAGCCCCTTTGAAAGCCTAGAAATAGCAGTATTAACACCTTCCAGTCTGCTCTCTGCCAGTGAGCGGCATATGACAATTTATGTAATTTTCCAAACTTTTATCTTGTTCTGTATATGATGAGTGGATCAGTGTGGAATGCTGACAGTAAGGTAATTTTAACTATGTCTCATCTTCCCTGATCATTACTGCTTAGATTTGGCAAATAGACAATTCGAGTGCAAGCATTCCTGAATGTTCCTGTCTTTCCAGAGTCATCAGAAAGTTGAAATTCTTTTTATAGGATAATTAATTCTGTTCCACACCATAAAGTAAATTTTCAGCTTGGTTTATTTTTATTTACTTTATAAATAAAGAGAACCTCGGTGATGAACTTGAAAGTTGCTACAGGAAATGGAAGTGGTGGAGATATCAGGTTATTTTCTACCAATTTGTTTTTCCATGAATGATTGCTCATCTACACAGTGAAAGGTTCAGGCCATGCTGAACCACAGAACACACCCACTTCAGATTATTACAGAATGAACTTTGAAGCTAGAAATAAGTGGGCAGGATTCTTAAATGCCCATGGAAGTTTGTAGGGCTGCCTGTTACTGTACATGATGAGATGCAATAAATCCTCAGTACAATAAGGGCTAAGAGTGACATATTGTGCATTTGTGCAGCGAAGGCATAGCTTAGCTGTGTGTTATTTTGTAGGAGGGCACCTGGTGACAGGGCTAACAGCTGAAGGCAGGACCACCAGTGGTGGAGATATTAAAATTGGGAAAGTCCAAAGGGTCAGAATTAAAAGGATTGCAGATATCTTGGAGGGTGGTAAGACTGGAGGAGATTACAGAGATAGGGGGAGAGGGACCTCGTGGTGTGATTTGAAAATGAAGAGGAGAATTTAAAAATCAGGATATTTGACTGGGAGCCAATGCAGTTCATTAAACAGGGGGGTGAATGGGACTTGCTGTGAATAAGGACACGACTGGTAGAGCTTTTTGATTACCTCAAGTTTACAGAGGCCTGAATCTTTGGCTAGGCGAGTGGAGGCGGGGCCCACTCACTGAAACATAAAATGACACAGGGTGACGTTGGACCTTAAACTAATCTCCCTGAGACAGCTCTGTGCCTCAGGGAGATTTCTGTGCTCTTCCGCACGCATGCGCTGACTTAGGGAAATTCCTCCCTCCCCCGCTGCCCTTACAGGGAGAGCTCAGCGCTTCTGGGCGACTGTCACGCTGGGTAGGCCTTAATTGGTCCGCCCATGTAAAATGGCAGCACGGACCCGATCGAGGGCACTGATTGGGTCCGCTCCCACACAACCCCACCCCCGATGGGGAGAATATGGAAGACTAGCCAAGAGTGTACTAGAAAGTTAAGTCTGGAAGTAACAAAGGCATAATTGAGCTGAGGCAGTGTTGGAGTCGGGCAATGTTAAGGAGTTGGAAATAGGCGGTTGTAGAGATGGTGTGGACATATGATCAGTTACTCGCCTCTGAGTCAAGTGTAACACCAAGGTTGTAAACAGTCTGGTTCAGAGGGTGCCAAAAACAGGGAGGGAGTAGGTAGCTATGGACTGGAGTTTATAGTGGGGACCAAAGGCAGTGGCTTCATTCTTCCAAATATTTAATTGGAGGAAATTTCTGTTCATCTTGTACTGGATATTGGACAAGCTGAGTGAAAATTTAGCAAAGTGGACAAGTCAAAAAAAGGTTATGATGAGGTAGAGCTGGATGTTGTCCATGTGAAAACTAATGCTGTGATTTTGGATAATGTCACCAAGGGGCAACACATAGATGAGAAATTGGAAGGGGCCAAAGATAGAGCCTTGAGGGACACCAGAGGTAACGGTGCAGGAGCAGGAAGAGAAGCCATTGCAAGTGACTCTCTGGTTACAATTGGATAAATAAGAAAGGAACTAGGTCAGAGCAGGTCCCACTCAGCTGGATGACAGTGAAGAGGTGTTGGAGGAGGAGGGTGAGGTCAAATGTGTTAAATGCTGCATACAGATTGAAAAGGAGAAAGAGCGATAGCTTATCTTTGTCATAGTCACAAAGGATGTGCTTTGTGACTTTGATAAGAGCCGTTTCTGTACCGTAATGGGGCAAAAACCTGATTGGAGGGATTCAAATGTAGAGTTTTGGGAAAGATTGGAACAGATTTTGGAGGATTTGTAAGTGAAAATTTCAGAGGCACTGACGACAATCTTCAAGGGCAGAATTTCATGTCCCACGGGCGGGCATGTGCCAATCCGATCGGGCATAAAATTGCGTGAGAAGACATCGGGTGAGTGGCCCGACCTCATCCCTGGCCCGCACAATGTTTCGCTCAGCGTGCACACGCAAAAGTCAGAAACGTGCTCGCTGACAATTAAGAGGGCAACTAAGCCCATTAATGGTGCAATTGTCTCCAATTTTTCATAGTCTGTCCAGCCTTACGGTCGGCAGACAAGCAATTCGGCTAGGCAGACTTCGCATTTTTCATGAAACCTCATCCAAGGACAGGATGAGGTTTCCATTATTAAATAAAACAAAAAGAAAAATCTACAGATGGCATTTTTATCATGTATATGTTCAGGTGCCTGACTGTGATGCTTGGATGTATTTTTCCTGGTTTTCAAATCTTTATTTCATGGTTTTTGGGTTTGCAGCTCCCTGAGGAAGCTCTCTTCCTTCGGGGAGCTTTCTCTCAGCACTGGCCTGTGCCCACAGAAACATCTTCGGCCACCCTCCTCCCGTCCTCACCCCGCTAGTGCTGAATTTTTCAGTATGCGTTTCACACTGCCTGGAAATTGACTGGCCAGGTGAAATTGCAGTCGGGGGCTGATCCTCGTCAGCGGTCCATTTCCCAGGCCCACCGATCACACCCACCCGCTGAGCTGAAAATTCAGGCCCAAGTCTTCCTTAAGATACAGGGGCGGTGTCTTTTCAGATTCACAATAACGGCCAAAAGGAGTACAAGTGATGTGAGGAAAAATGTTTTCACCCAGATGGTGGTTGTAACCTGGGGTGAACTCCCTGAAAGGGTGGTGTAGGCAGGTTCAACTGAAGTATTCAAAAGGGAATTAGACTGCTATCTGAAAAGAGAGAATATGCAAGGTTATGGAGTGAAAGCAGGAGAGTGGGATTGGGTAGGATGCTTTTTCAGTGAGCCAGTGCAGACTCGATGGCTGAATGGCCTCCTACCGCACTGTAAAGAGTCTGTGGTCCTGTGATTTTGGAGAGGAGAAGGAGATTGGGGTAGTGGTTTGCAAGGAAAGTGGGGTCAAAGGTTGTTTTTTTGAGGAGGGGGTGATGATGGTAGCTTCAAGGAGAATAGGACAATACTTGTGGACATTTACAGGATCAGCTAATGTGGGGGTCAGGAGGGAAAGTTGGAGTTTAGTGAAATAAGATTGAGGAAACAGGGAGGTAGGTCTCTTGAACAAGATGAGGGGAGATAGGAGAGAAACTGGAGAAAGTTTTGGGGCTAGGCCAGGGAGGAGCTTTAGAGAATCCTTTGGCCAGAAGGGCTATTGGAAGGGAGTGAAAAGGCATAGGCAGCCGTTCGGATTGTCTCAATGTCCATCAGCTGCTTGGACTTGTTGGAGCTGAGGGTAGAGAAGACAGGGGAGAGGGTTTTAAGAAGACGGTCCTCGGTAGAGAAAAGAAAAGCTGGTGGTTGTTTTGAATGCCAGGATGAACCTCGAATAGTATGCAGTTTTAGCAGGTGCGAGCCGGACACGATAGTGCGTTATGTTGTCCAGCCAGGTCTGGTGGTGAATGGCTAAACCAGTTGTCTGCCATAATCTGTTGAAGTTTGCATTTTTTTGGACTTAAAGAAGCAGAAATGATGACTCTAACAAGGTAATTGCCTGGGTGTGAGAGAGTAATTATTTTAGTGCAGAATTGCATATCAAAGGTGGTAAGTATATGTTGTGAAGTTATTAATGTATATAATATTTTGGAAAATATTTTCTTTTAAAATAGAGATTTGGTCTGTGGGTGTGTCTTAATTGGATTAAAGCCAGCTACTCTGGGTGTTTTAATGTACTAGTTTGAGATGTAAACAGAGAGGTAAAGTGCATTTGCATTTTTTGAATAGAGCATTCAAGAAATGGGGTGAAAACTTGACACCTATCTAACAGATAACAAGCAAGATGTTTATATTACTAATAAAATTGGTACGACGAATGGGGTTTAATTGTCAAAAGGTGAAGTTCAAAGAGATTGTTGATACAATGAGAATTAACATTCAGTGGGGCTGGTAGGTATAACTTCAGTAGTTTTCGGGTGTGCAGAGCAGCAGCAATGTAAGATTAAAAGGCAGCTGCAAGCCTCCAACTGGCTCCACAGTGGAAAGAACCTCATTCTGAATTCATAAGGTGAAAATGCTTTGCCTGGTGTCTGGTTAAGTCTATGGGTTGTTGTTGCCTTAATGGAGATTAGTTTGGGAATTTGTTAAAAGTTATGATAGTAATTTGTAGCCATGTGTATATATATTTTAACCTGTGTAAATTAATAAAATGTTTCAATTAGTTAATGTAATGTCTCAAGAACTAGTGGTCTGATTCCTGAGTTTAGAATCGCATCTCAAACATAACACTTAAAATTATTGATTATGACAGTTGTTTAAAGTTTCCCTCTGGGATTTTCAAATAACTCACCTTTACCAACTGCATCAGTCATAACAGTGCAGCATAAGAGGAGGCCAGGTCTGTGACGGCTCTTTGGAAGACTAATTAGGTTGGTCCCATTCCTCTGCTGTTTCCCCATATCTCTGTAATTTTTACTTCTTCACGTATTTATCCAGTTTCCTTTTGAAGGCTACAATTGAATCTGTATGTACTGCCCTGTCAGGCAGGGCATTCCAAATCCAAACCATTTCTGCATAAAAAGTTTTCCTTCATGTTAGCTCTGATTCTTTTGTCAATCAGCTTAAATCTGTGTTCTCTGGTTATCACCTCTTTAGCTATTGGAAATGGACTTATTCAATTTAAGTTCTGCCTTCTTCCTCTTGCACCTATTTTTATATCATTCCAACAACCACCTCATTTACCAATTCAAAACCTTCTTTCTTGGTAAATTCTGATACAAAGTACTTAAGTATCATTGAAAAACGAGCCATGCCTTCAAAGCATTTCATCTTGACTCATCAGGACAGACACAAGGATATCAAATCTCAAAGGGAACAACAATTTTTGCGGTCTGTCCGCAAGCATGACCCAGACCTCCCTGTCGCTTGCCATTTCAACACTTCACCCTGCTCTCATGCCCACATGTCTGTCCTTGGCCTGCTGCAATGTTCCAGTGAAGCTCAACGCAAACTGGAGGAACAGCACCTCATCTTCCGACTAGGCACTTTACAGCCTTCCGGACTGAATATTGAGTTCAACAATTTTAGATCATGAACTCTCTCCTCCATCTCCCTTTCCGATCCCCCTTTTTTCCAATAATTTATCTAGATTTTTCTTTTCCCACCTATTTCCATTATTTTTAAATGTTTTTCCATCCATTGTTTTATCTCTATCTTTTAGGCTATTTCGATCCCTTCCCCCCACCCCACCCCCACTAGGGCTATCTGTACCTTGCTCGTCCTGCTTTCTACCCTTAATTAGCACATTCCTTAGATAATATCACCACCTTCAACACCTCTTTGTCCTTTTGTCTATGACATCTTCTGGCAATCTCCACCTATCACTGGCCCTCTATCCAGCTCTACCTGTCCCACCCCCCCCCCCCCCCCCCCCCTTAAACCAGCTTATATTTCACCTCTCTTCTATTTTTCCTTAGCTCTGTTGAAGAGTCATTCGGACTCGAAACGTTAACTGTGTTCCTCTCCGCAGATGCTGCCAGACCTGCTGAGTTTTTCCAGGTATTTTTATTTTTGTTAACAATTTATACTGCATGAGAAGAGGGTGCTGATTGATTGGCAAGTGGACTCTGATTGGTAGAGGTGTTGCCATGGAGAATGCACCAGGGAACTGACTGCCACACTTTTGTTTAAATTCAAACCAGGCATGTTAACTCTGGTCAAGGCTTGGCATGGGGATTGAAGCAGGGATTAGCTGTCCCCAAAAGGTTCAATGCATGAACATGTTATTTTTGTCTGCGAAGGACAGGGCCTTGTATGTGAATATATGTAGCCTCTAACACGTGTAAGTGAGCCACACTGCAAGTCTAACTGATAATCTTAAATTGGTTGTTAGTGTAATTCTTAGCACAATCGGGATTATTGAATAAGTGTTGTCCAATCATGGAATCACAATGTTGAACACTATGTTTTGAGTTTTGCAAGTATGGGCTGGTTCAGTATGGTCAATACTTTGCCTGTTGCAAACAACTGAAGAGACGTAAAACTGAAGAGACTTGCTGTTTGATATGATCCACCAGTCATTGGAATGTATGGCCTACATACCTAGCCGACTGGCACTGCAGTTCACATACCACATTACTCATTTCTGTGGTAGCAGAACATCTCGGCTTGATGGCAGCAACCTGTTGATGGAGAATACCACTCATGTTGATACGGCACAGTAGCAGCCTGAAACAGCGAGCTTCACCTGTTGCTCAAATTTTTGAGACACCTTACATTTCCAGGGTAATCTGAGGTAGACCAAGCACTTTTCAGGACCAAACATTGGCAGCCTTAGGCCCATTCATGAGTTTGCACGACATACAGCAAGCAGTGATCTGATCGGGGTAGCCATTATCCCGCAGGATAGCTTTGCTGCTGCACCCTATCTCAGCATCAAGCTAAACAATAAGGCCAATCTTACAGAGCATAGAACTGTAGAAATCCCAATGTGCATATTGATCAGTGAAGCTAGGTTGCGGTAGACAGTAGCAGAGAACCCATTGGCAGATTTCTCAACTAGCTCACCAAAGTACTTATTTAGCACCTCAGTCTGCTGGGCAAATATTTGAAAAGTAAAATTTAAATGTGTTTTGGGAAAGAGCAAGGAGTGGGACTAATTGATTTGCTCTTTAATGTAGCTGATACAGACACGCTGGGCTAAATGGCCTTCATCTGTGTTGTAAGAATTTATGAAATTAAGTGCAGTATCTTAATTTGATTCTTTTCTGATATGAACGTCCATGTATTTCATCCATAAATCTGACATGTTCAAATTGACAGCATTAACAGTTTTACAAAAGAGAGATTTACTGTCCAATGAAAAAGGCAGATTGTTTCTTATCACCTTGCTGAGTAGTGTCTCTTTATAGGCTGATACTTATGTATCTGAAAAAATAATTAATCATAAGCTTTTATAATTTATTCAGATGTTATCTGTGTGACTCTATTTAAACATTATGAAATATAAACTTTAATACAGATTGGTCAGTCCAGCTGAAGTATGTTCTTGAAAGTTAGAAAATGAGGCATTTTGTTTTCAGATATGGTAAATTCCATCTGTATCAATCTAATGAATACAATTGTACGTTTACACTTCAGTCATGTGTTTAAAATTAATGTTTGTTCCTTTTTAATTAGTCAGGATGACTTCTATAAATAATCTAGATACCGCCTGTGTCACATGTAAATCTCTCTCTTGTGACTGGCAGCTTTGCCTTGAAATACTTCACCCATTTTGTATTTCCAAGAAGTTTTGGTTGGGTCTGTGGCAGTCTTTATTTCAATATTCAGCACTTTGTACTTCAATCTTTCTACTATATGACAGTTATGAGTTTTAATGGGTGTCTGGATTATAGGAAATGTCTGTCTTTATACTCCCCTGAGGGCGATTTGTTTGATTGCCACTTCAATCTTGGAATGTGGCCTTGGATTTTTAAGCAGCCTGGTCTGTCTCAGTTCAAATTGCAAAATTTCCAGTCAGTTGAAAGTTGAAGAATCATATTTTCAAAAATAAGCAGGCATAGCCTCAAAATAGTGGGCATAATGGGCTGAATAGCCTCCTGTGTTGTACAATTCTATGATAAACATTTAATATCGAACTCTACTGCTTGTGAGAAGATCCAACTCAATTAGAGTATACATCAGTTATTAACTTGTGGAGTTCTGTCAGTAGAATTTGATGATGTGAATGATAAATATATATTGAGACCATTCCCATTCTGACTGTTCCAGCTGAAACAGTGCGCGAGTTATCCATGACTAGGATACATGTCAAGTGCTAATATTGGCACTGATATGTACGCCTCAATATGTGAACCTTGGCTCGAGAAATAGAGCTAAAATGACTGTTGTAATAAGGAGGCCTAGCAATGATAACAGTCTCTTACCATGAAATTAATTAGATTTAAAACTCAACTCATGCATTATCATTCTACACGTGATCTGAACACCACCAACCTTTGTAACCTTCTCCAGTCCTTGGTTCCAGCCTCTGCTCTTTGTTCATTACGATGGAAAGGTTAGAACATAAGAATTAGGAGCAGGAGTAGGCAACTCAGCCCCTCAAGCCTGCCGTGCCATTCAATACAATCATGGCTGATCTCATTTCGGCCTCAACTCCAATTTCCTGCCCTCTCCCCATAACCTTTCAACCCATTATTAATTAAAAATCTGTCTATCTCCTCCTTAAATTTATACAGCATCCCAGCATCCACTGCACTATGAGGTAGTGAATTCCACAGATTCACGACCCTTTGAGAAAAGTAATTTCTCCTCATCTCTGATTTAAACCTATCACCCCTTAGCCTAAAACTATGGCCTCTCATTCTAGAATGCCCCACAAGGGGAAACATCCGCTCTATGTCTATTTGTCAATCCCCTTTAGCATCTTAAATACCTCAATTAGATCTCCTCTCATCCTTCTAAACTCTCGTGAGTATAGGCCTAAACTGCCCAATCTCTCCTCATAAGACAAGCCCCGCATCTCTGGAATCAATCTAGTGAACCTCCTCTGAACCGCCTCCAAAGCAACTACATCCTTCCTCAAGTAAGGGGACCAAAACTGTGCACAGTACTCCAGGTGCAGTCTCACCAATGCCTTGTACAGTTGCAACAACACTTCCCTATTTTTATACTCTATTTCTTTAGCGATAAATGCCAAAATTCCATTTGCCTTCCTTATTACCTGCTGTACCTGCACACCAGCTTTCAGCGATTCATGCACGAGGACACCCAGATCCCTCTGCACAGAAGCATTCTGAAGTTTCTCTCCATTTAAATAATAAGTTGCCTTTTTATTCTTCCAACAAAAATCCTCATCTGCCAAATTTTGGCCCATTTGTAAATTTCTTATTTCTTCATTGCAAATTACTTTCTCACCTATTTTGGTGTCATCTGCAAATTTAGCTATAGTACCTTCTATCCCTGAATCTAAATCATTAATATAGATTGTAAATAGTTGGGGCCCAAGGACCAAACCCTGTGGCACCCCACTAGTTCCAGCTTGCCATCCAGAAAAAGATCCATTTATCCCGACTCTCTGCTTTCTGTTGTTTAGCCAATCCTCTATCCAAGCTATATATTACCCCTAACTCTGTGTGACCTTATCTTGTGTATTAATCTTTTGTGCGACACCTTATCAAAGGTCTTCTGGAAGTCCAGATATACTACATCTACAGGATCCCCATTACCCACTTTGCTTGTCACATCTTCAAAAAACTCTAGTAAATTAGTTAAACATGATTTACTCTTCATAAAACCATGCTGACTCTGATGGATTGCATTTTGAATTTCCAAATGCACCATTACTACTTCCTTAGTAATGGATTCTAACAGTTTCGCAATGACAGACGTTAAACTAACTGGCCTATAGTTTCCTACTTTCTGCCTGCTCCCCTTTTTGAATAAGGACGTTATATTAGCATTTTCCCAATCCACTGGAACCTTTCCAGAATCCAGGGAATTTTGGAATATTATAGCCAATGCAATCAGTATCTCTGCTGCCACTTCATTTAAGGCCCTGGGATGTAGGCCATCAGGTCCTGGGGACATGTTATCCTTTAATCCCAATAGTTTGCTCAGTACTTTTTCTCTAGTGATGGTGATTGTCCTAAGTTCCTCCTTCTCTATACCCTCTGCACTACCTGTTACTATTGGTATGATACTAGTGTCCTCCATTGTGAAAACTGAGGCAAAATATTGATTAAGCGTCTCTGCCATTTCTGCGTTCCCAACTGTTAACTCCCCAGCCTCATCCTCCAAGGGACCAACATTCACTTTAGCTACTCTCTTTCCTTTTATATACTTGTAGAAGCTTTTGCTATCAGTTTTTACATTTTGCACTAGTTTTCTTTAATAATGTACCTTTGCCCTTTTTATTATTTTTTAGTAGCCCTTTGTTGATCTTTAAAAGTTTCCCAATCTTCCAGCCTACCACTGACGTTTTCAATTTGATATGCCTTAGTTTTTGCCTTTATGTTATCTTTAACTTCTTGTTTAGCCATGGATGCTTTTTCCCCCTCTTACCATCTTTCTTCCTCTTTGGAATGTATTTTACTTGGGAAGAATTGAATATCTCCTTAAATATGTGCCACTGTTCATCAACTGTCCTACCTTGTAGTCTTCCTGCCCAGTTCACTAGGGCCAAATCTGCCCTCATACCTATGTAGTTACCTTTGTTTAACTCCAGGACACTCCTGTGGGACTCAAGTTTCTCGTTCTCAAACTGAACTTGAAATTCTAGCATGCTATGATCACTCTTCCCTAGAGGATCCTTTACTATGAGATCATTAATTAATCCCATCTCATTACACAAAACCAAATCCAGAATAGCCTGCTCCCTGGTTGGTCCCACAACATATTGCTCCAAGAAACAATTTCTAATACACTCTATGAACTCTCCCTCGAGGCTGCCCTTGCCGATTTGATTAGTCCAGTCTATATGCATATTAAAAGCACCCATGATTATTGCCGTTAGAAGAAGATTAGATAGTGGGACCCAGAGTTATGAGGGTCATGATAATATAATTTGAGGAAACTATTTTAATTGGTCATTGAGTAAGTAGTTTGTATAGCATATATTTAAAATTCTCAACATTAGAAAGAAGATGATGGTTGGGAGAACCTTTCTAATCCAGAGGGTTGTTTGGACATAGAATATTAGAAGAATGGGAGCAGCACGCATAAAAAGAAATGTGATAGAATTTTGGAAAAGAAAATGTTAAAAGGGCACAGAAACAAGTAGGGAGATGGAGCACATTAGCTTGAGGGCCAAAGGCCTCCTCCTAACTTTTAAGACTGTGAGGAAGGAGCAACTGGTCTTGCACATCTTCACTACATCCAATCTCATCTTGACTCTTCATTGTGATCTGTTCAATTTTGGATGTAACAGGGATCCTTTCTCACATGCAGTTGCACATGGAAGTGAAACCTACATTAGCTACTTTCTGCACAAGAGGTAAATCATTGCTGAATTTTAAAAAAACATGCATTCTATAATATGGTGATTTTATTTCAAAAGTGATCTTGTTAAATGAAGTGTAGTGCAAAGTCAGACTTACTGACTAATGATGATGTCTTTAAGTCTTGCAAGTCACATCTTTGTTCTACTGAAACATAATATCTGAAAGCGCCCATGTATTGCTAAACCAAACTGGAGAATCCTGCAGGTCAAGCTTGACATGTGTAACCAGAAAGTTGCAGTTATCCACTGAATCGATTCAAGCCTCATACCTGACTGGTGAATGTAGCTTCAGTTTACTTGAAGCTTTAACTGTACAGTTAGCACCCTTAAGGTTATTTTTTGTTCTCCCTGTTTATGCATCATTCCTTGACTAGAATGGCCATGCTACCTTCTATTATAGATTCATAGACAATGAACCAGAGAGAGAGACCATTCAGCACATCATATCTCTGGGGTGATTTCTATGGTGATAGTTCTTTAAATGGAGCTATCCATTCTAATCCCAATTCTCTGCTCTTCTCCCATATCATTTAATATTCTTTCTTGTGTAATACTGATGGAAATAAATGCAATGTCCTGGCTGGAATCCACTTTCAGTTGATTCCCCTTGGCTACTATTTGTTGGCAGGTAATTTGACTCGAGATCGGAAATTGACATTGTTGTAAACTATGGGCAATAAGCTATGTCCTAACATCAGTCCAACAACAGCCTCATCCACAAGCTCCATTATACCATAATTCTGATTAACTTATAGGCAAGATCCATTGATTCAAGTATCTCCATCTTGCGTGCCATTGAGGGAGGGTGAGTGTATATTTAGTTTTAAACTGGGGACTGATTGATTCTGTCATTGTTCTAGATTCCTGTGGCACACTGTCTTGGAGTTCCTGCACAATACAAGAAGAAATTTTGCGCTGTATGTAGAAGACAATTGGAAGAGAGTCCTGCAACACGATGTGAAGGTACAGAAATAATTCAGAATGGTGAATAATTCATCTGAAATAAAATATACTGAAACAATAGTTTGTAAAATGATGGATGTGCATTTTGTGTCAGGCAATAAAATATTAAAGAACCGTTAGATATGCTGACAATGATAATTTCTGTTTTATTATTGTGATGATTGTCAGTGGCAGACCCATGGATTAGCACCCAATAAATAACAATACTTTGAATTGAAGTGAACTTATTGCAGCTACACAGCAACTTACAAAAAGTGACACATTGCACCATGTCTTCACCACAAAGATATAAATAATATGTCATACCATCTCTACTCTGAATAATATGAAGTATGTGCTATAAATGAATGATTAATTTATTTGTGAGATGTTTTTCTCCCTTTTACCGTGATATGTCTCTGTGTCATTTACTTTCCCTGGTCAATAATTCTCTCCCCCAGAGGGCTGTGGAAGCACAGTCATTGAGAATGTTCAAGACAGGGATCGATAGATTTCTAAATACTAATGAGATCAAGGGATATGGGGTTAGTGTGGGAAAATGCTGTTGAGGTAGATGATCAGCCATGGTCTAGTTTTAATGGCAGAACAAGATCGAGGAGTTGAATGGTCTAGTCCTGCTCCTATGTTCGTAAGAAAGTGATCTAGAAACACAATCCAGGAAATTTGCCTATGCTGCCATAGCTGACTGATGAGAACCAGGAACAGTAAAATCAGTAGACTTATCATTAAAATATAGAGGCATGTGGAATTGGTCAAGATTGCAACAGCACCTAAACTCCTCTGTTTCTTATAGTTCCTTGGAAAGATCTCATAGGCTACGTCAAGAGGACTTCCTTAGTCAAGTCAGTCTTAAATATCTGTTTAAGATTTATTTCTTCATATGGGATAAGTTATTTAATTTATTCTACCTCTTAAAATGTATACATAAGATTAACTATTTAATTCTGGAGCGTGAAAAGTAAATAGCTTATATTAAATTGAATGCAGTTGTACTTCCAGAGTGGGAGTGAGAATTTAAACAGACTCTAATTGCACAGCCCCAACAGTGAGTCATAATCTGATTGAGTGAGATTCCACCCAGAATTACAGCCCTTCTCAATTTGCTGTTATAGTTCAAGGTTTAGTACAAGCCTCATTTCACAACAGCATTTAAGTCTCCCTGGGGAGTCCATCAAAATTTCCAGATTTTCTAGAGTTTGTTCAAGACAATTTTCTACAACAGTACATTTCAAGTCCAACGAGAAAGGAGGCACATCCCCGGTTCTTGGGGATGAGGTGGATCTAGTGGATCAAGTGTCAGGAGACGAACATTTAGGAGACAGTGATCATTGATTCATAAAGTTTAGGTGGACTACAGAAAAGAACAATCCAGAGTAATTAATTGGGGAAACTTCAGCCGGGTAAGAATGGATCTGGAATGAATAAATTGGAGTTAAAAGTTAGCAGGAAAATGGTAGCTGAACAATGGACTACCTTCAAAGAGGAGGTATTTCCGGTACTGTCCAAGTATGTTCTTTCAAAAGGGAAAGGTAGGGTAAATAAAGTCAGAGCTCTCTGAATGACAAAAGAAATAGAAATTAAGATTAGGAAGAAATTGTGTGTTTATGACTGATGTCAGGTAGAAAATACAACTGAGAACCAGGCTGAATATAGAAGGTTCAGGGGAGAAGTGAAAAAGCAAATAAAAGAAGCAAAGGGGTATGAAAAGAGACTGACAGCTAACATAAAAGGGAATCTCAAAGTCTTTTATAGGCATATAAGTAGTAAAAGGGTGGTAAAAGGAGGAGTGGGGCTGATCAAGGATTAAGAAGGGGATTTGAGCAAGGAGGCAGAGGGCATGGTGGAGGTATTAAAGGAATACTTTGCATCTGTCTTTACCAAGGAAGAAGGTGCTTCCCAGGACTAAGTGAAAGATACTGAAAGGATTTAAAATCGAAAAGGAGGAGGTAAGGGAGGTAATATGTACTTAAAGTAGATAAGATTTCAGGACTGGATGAGATGCGTCCAAGGAGACTGAGGGAAGTGAGAGTGGAAATTGCAGAGGTGCTGTCATAACTTTTCAGTCTCCCCTAGGCTCAGAGATGATGCCAGAAGACTAGAGAATTGAAAATGTTACACCCTTGTTCAAAAAAAGGGTAAAGATAAGCCCAGCAACTACAGGCCGGTTCGTTTAACTTCGAAACTTTTAGAATCAATAATTAGGGACAAAATTAATAGTCACATGGACAAATACAGATTAATTAAAGAAAGCCAGCATGGATTTCTTAAGGGAAAATCATGTTTGACTAACTTGGAATTTTTTGAAGAAATACAGAGAGGGTTCACGAGGGCAATGCAGTTGGTGTGGTGTATATGAACTTCCAAAAGGTGTTTGACAAAGTTCTGAGCAAAGTTATAGTTTATAGAATAAGAGGGAAGGTAGCAACATGGATATGGAATTATCGAGTGACAGGAAACAAAGAGTAGTGGTTAATGGATGTTTTTCAGACTGGAGGAAAGTTTGTAGTGGAGTTCCCCAGGGATCAGTGTTGGAACCTTTGCTTTTGACCCGAGAAGTGTGAGCAGCCTTTTATTGTTTTGATTATACTGTTTCTTTGGGGAGAAAATGACCCCCAACTTTAGTGTTGCTCACATCTCTGCCAATGTTTCTATTGTGCCATACAAATATTACACCAACCTTTGCACCACAGCATGTAATTGTGAGACATGGGGTGGGACACTGGGTGACTGTCTGAGGCGTCTAGTGTGTTCTAATCCACACTAAAGCATTAGTCAAAGCTAGACTTGATGCCATTGTTGAAGCTCTTTGCTGTTAGTCAGTGTGGAGTGCTTGCTGCTGACTCTGAGTGCCAAAGATGGATCAGTGTTCTTCTTGACAACCATGCCTACACTTGCCTTTAACACAGAGGTCACCAAGAATATAGAGAGATTTACTTTTAAATAAATATGTTTTTCATGCTAGAGGTGAGCATTCAATGTGGAATTAATATTGAAAGACTTGCATTGAGTGTTTGGTAGTGAACACTTGATATTTATATAGCAAGGTCATTTTCTTCTTAGTTAACCGATGAGACTGAGGGACTTTGCTTTTCCTGTGCTAACTTCCACCGCCCACGCATTGGTGAAACCAGTTTAGCTCAGTCTTAGGCTGTTGAATGTAAGTTGTGCAATGTGTGTGAACGCACCAAGCTACTATTTAGCAAGTTGCAGCCTGCCAGATGGGCTCACAAGCTGAGAATTACCTTGCCGTTGTTAAGGCATTGGTACAATGTTCCATATTCCTAAGAACAATTGTTTTTTGTTCTTCCCATTTTTAAAAACATTTTCAACAGCATAATTTATTTGCCTGGTGTTAGAAAATAAATGGACGAGTGAGGCTAACAAACTTGCTTTCAGTCTAAACTCAGACTGGGGAACTTGTGGGAAATTGTATGTTGCTCTAATTTTTCTGACGTGCTTCTGAAGGCTGGTTGTGTTCACTGATGGTCATTACCTAAATCCATTCACAAAGATTAGATGCAAGCTATTCAGGAGTGAAATTAGAAAACATGTTTTCACACAAAGGATAGTGGAGTGGGAGTTTGATGGAGCAAGAGTGGGGAAGAACAGGATAGGATGGGATTTGGCAGGGTGGGCTGGAACAGGTTGCAGTAGCATGAAGACTGATAGAGCAAGGGTGAGGTTGGCGGTGGGGGAGCAGAATGGGCAAGTTTGGGATGGGGTACGAATAGACTTCCTTATGTAGCTCCAAGTTCTTCACCCATGCTATTGAATGGCCAGAACTACATCTTTGCATGTCTTGCACAGGAGTTGTCTGATAAACCCCAGTTTACCACCATGACTAAGGGTGTTTTAGTGATAAATCATTTTCTTTGTTTTAAAATTTGATAAACCAGTGAAGCAAAAAAGAAAGTGATGCTCATCACTGATGCTCATTTAACTGTGCTCTGTATGGGTTTTAATGTGATACCAGATTTACACCAATTCCACCACACAGCTAGTCAAAGCACGCTTTAAATACAAATTTTTGACTCTGTAGAAATACTGCAGTGGAATCCATGTTCTATTCATGTGGTGAATCATGCTCACTGTCTAACTGTCTTGTTGCACTAGGGCCTATATGCAATATTTCTCATGAATTGTTTGCAGATACATAAGAAACTACCATCATAATTTTGAAGTAAAAACAGAAAATGCTGGAAATACTCAGCAGGTCTGGCAGCATCTGTTGAGAGAGAAAAACAGAGTTAACATTTCGAGAGAATGACCCTTCTTCAGAAGATGTCAGACCTGCTGAGTTTCTCCAGCATTTTCTGTTTTAATTTCAGATTTCCAGCATCTGCAATATTTTGCTTTTATCATAGTTTTGAAGTTTACTCTCAGCCATAGGTGCAATTTGGAAACAAAATGCTGATTTGGTGCACTTAGCAGAACTGCACTTGGCTTTTTATAACTGCTGGGCTGACATACTTGCAGTCAAACTGGGTAAGCAGTAGCTGAAGTAAACTTGTTTGAATGAATGTGTGTCTATCAATTAGAAAGATTAAACATCATCCCTGGACAAGTAAGTTAGCACTGCTTGGGTTTGACTGCCAAAACAATTTGCTTTTTTTCCTCGATGTCTATGGATAATAACTCAGCAAAATTTCATAACCCATCATAATGTTGCAAGTAGTACACTATTTAAAATGGAATTGCAGTAAGCAGGAGAATCTATTAGTTACAGCACTGACGGTAAGAAAGTAATTGGGTTTTAGTTGGCTGCTAATGTTGTCTATTTAGATCTGTGGAAGAATATGTTTGTTGTGTATGTACTAATCACAGAACCTTAACGGCACAGAAGGAGGCCATTTGGCCCATCGTGTCTGCACTGGTTTTCCAAATGAGCATTATGACCTAGTGCCATTGCCCTGTCTTTTCCCTGTACTCTTGCACATTGTTTCTATTCAAATAATCATCTAATATCCTTTCGAATGCCTCGATTGAACCTGCCTCCACCACACTTTGAGGCAGTACATTCAACATCCCAGCCACTCATTGTGTGAATAAGTTCTCTTCTCACGTCACACTTACTTATTTTGCAAATCACTTTAACTCTTTGCCCTCTCGTTCTTGATCTTTATACGAGTGGGAACAGCTTCCCCCTATCTACTCTGTCCAACCCCTCTCATGATTTTGAACAAATCTGTAAAATCTCCTCTCAGCCGCCTTCTCTCCAAGGAGAACAGTTCCAACCTCCCCAATCTATCCTCATTGCTGAAATTTCTTATTCCCTGGAACCGTTCTTGTAAGCTTCTTCTGCACTCTCTCCAGTGTGTTCACATCCTTCCTATAATGTGGTGCCCAGAACTGTACACAATACTCCAGTTGGGGTCTAACGAGTCTCTTATATAAATTCAGCATAACCTCCTTGCTCTTCTACTCTATTCCCCTATTAATAAAGCTCAGGATATTATATGCTTTATTAACTGCTCTCTCCACCTGTCCTGCCACCTTCAATGATTTATGCGCATATACACTGAAGTCTTTCTGCTCCTGCACCCCCTTCAAAATTTCACCCCTTATTTTATATTGCCGGTCCATTTCTTCCTACCAAGATACATCACCTCACATTATTCTGCATTGAACTTCATCTGCCACCTATCTGCCCACTCCACCAACTTGTCTATGTCCTCTTGAAGTTCCACACTGTCCTCCTCACAGTTCACAATACTCCCAAGCTACGTATCATCCGCAAACTTTGAAATTGTCCCCTGCACACCAAGATCTAGATCATTAATATATATCAGGAAAAACAGGGGTCCCAATACTGACCCCTGGGGAACTCTATTACAAACCTTCCTCCAGCCCGAAAAATATCCATTGACCATCACTCTCTGCTTCCTATTTTTCAGCCAATTTTGTCTCCACATTTCTACTGTCCCTTTTATTCCACGAGTAATAACTTTTCTCACAAATCAGTTGTGTGGCACTGTGTCAAATGCTTTTTCAAATTCCATGTACACCACATCAGCAGCATTACCCTCATCGACCTTTTCTGTTACCTCTTCAAAAAAACTCCAGCAAGTTAGTTCAACTCAATTTCCCCTTTAGAAATCCATGCTGGTTCTGCCTTATCAACCCATATTTTTCCACGTGACTACTAATTCTATCCCAAATAATTGTTTCTAGAATCTTGCCCACCACTGAAGTTAAACTGACTGGTCTGTAATTGCTGGGCTTATTTTTTGAACTAGGGTGTCATATTTGCAATTTTCCAGTCCTCTGGGGAAGACTGAAAGATTATGGCTGGGACCCCTGCAATTTCTACTCTCACATCCTTCAATATCCTTGGATGCATCTCATCCAGTCCCGGTGCCTTGTCAAATTTAAGTACCAACAGTCTACTCAACACTTCCTCCTTATCAATTTTGAGCCCTTCTAGTGACAGCGTTTCCTCATCTGTCACCGTGGCCTGGGTGGCATCTACCTCCTTGATAAAGACAGATGCAAAGTATTCATTTAATACCTCAGCCATGGCCCCTTTGTCCATGTGTAAATTCCCTTTTAAGTCCCTAATCAGCCCTACTCTTTTTATTGCCTTTTTACCATTTGTATGCTATAGAGGACTTTGGGGGATTCCCCCTAATGTTGGCTGCCAGTCTTTTCTCATAATCCCTCTTCGCTTCTCTAATATGCTTTTTCACCTCCCCTGTGAACCTTCTGTGTTCCTCTTGGGTCTCAATTGTATTTTCTACCTGACACCTGTCATAAGTGCACTTTTTCTTCTTCATCTTAATTTCAATCTCCTTTTTCATCCATGGAGCTCTGGATTTGTTTGCCCTACCTTTCCCTTTCGATAGTTTGTACCTTGACTGTTCCCGAACCAATTCTTTTTTGAAGGTAGCCCAATGTTCAGCTACAGTTTTTCCTGCTAATCTTTCATTCCAGTCTATCTGGCCCAGCTCTGTTCTTGCCCCATTGTAGTCTGTTCTTGTCCAGTTAATTATTTTTACTCAGGATTGCCTATCGTCTTTTTCTATCATCATCCTAAAGCGTACAATATAATGATCACTGTCTCCTAAATGTTCCCCCACTGACACTTGATCTACTTGGCCCACCTCATTTCCAAGAACCAAGTCTAACAGTGCATCTTTTCTTGTTGGATTGGACACATACTGCTGTAGAAAGTTCTCCTGAACACAATCTAGGAACTTTTGCCCCTCTCCGCCCTTTACACTACCACTGTCCCAGTCTACATTCGGGTAATTAAAGTCCCCTATTATAACTGCTCTATAATGCCACAATCTCTCTGTAATTTCCCTGCAGATTTGTTCTTCTACATCCTTCTCACTGTTTGCCGGTCTATTGACTACACCAAACAATGTAATTGCAGCCTTTTTGTTCCTTAGCTCGAGCCAAATTGATTCTGTCCTTGAACCCTCAGGGACATCCTCTTTCTCCAGCGCTCCAATGCTCTCCTTAACCAATAACGCCACCCTCCTCCTTTCCTTCCTTTCCTATCTTTTCTGAACACCTTGCGCCCTAACGATTATAATTATAACAATGCATCCAGTTTTAGTTGTGAGCTGGCATAACCTTTTTGTGATTAATGGTGCCTTTCTGATTTGACAGTGTGTGAGCTACACGTCCATGTTGACTGTGGTCCTTTTGCCTGCAGTGACTGTAGGCGCTGCCATCAAGACGGGCATTATGATCGGGTAAGTACCGGTGGGAGAGAGTAACAAGTGGTATTCCAAGCAGCAATTCTGCCAATGTTATAATAAGACAAAACTCAAACATTGCTCATTTATATATACTAAGCACTATTGGCCTATTGTATTGAAACAGCATCACGGTAGCAGTTATCATCATATTAGCAATGTGAAATCTTTCCAAATTATAAAGACTGACTAATGATGTGAAAACTTAGTATTAGTCAAATTATACATCAAATTTGATGTGCAGCAGTCACTCAAATAAAATAGGAATAGAGAATTTTGTAAACCAGGAAAAGTAAAAGAATAGCTAAAGAAAGAGCAGCACTGATCAAAGAGCAAATAGGAAACATCTTAGGATGAAGGAATGGTCGAGTTACTAAACATATATATGTTGCCTTAGACTTCGTAATAGAGTGTGGCATTGAAAATGTGAGGATGCAAGAGGAGTAAGTACTGAAATTAGGATAGCTATATATAAGGGTTTGAGAACTGAAAATATTGATTAACTCAGTGTGCAAGGCACTGATCTTGATAACCTCTCCAACATCTTTGGAGATGGAAGTTGTACCAGAGGCATAGAATATTATCAATTTACCACCTCTGTTCAGAACAGTATAAATCAGGTAACTAAATAATCCCTTAGCATTAATCAGGAAACTAGACTGATCAGCCTACCATTGATCAGGTAACTAGATCAACCAGCAATGGCTGAGCTCCTGGTGGTCAATATTTGGGATAAAATGGCCACTCACTGAGAAGGACATGGTTTTTTAAAACATCCATTCATGGGATGTAGGCTTCGCTGGCTAGACCAGCAATTATTGTCCATCCCTAACTGCCCATGGGAAGGTGGTGGTGAGCTGCCTTCTTGAACTGCCACAGTCCATGTGGTGTAGGTACACCCACAGTGCTGTTAGGGAGGGAGTTCCAGGATTTTGACTCAGTGACAATGAAGGAACGGTGATATATTTCCAAGTCAGGATGGTGAGTGACTTGGAGGGGAACTTCCAGGTGGTGGTATTCCCATGTATCTGCTGCCCTTGTCCTTCTTGATGGTAGTGGTTGTGGGTTTAGAAGGTGTTGTTGAAGGAGCCTTGGTGAATTCCTGCAGTGCATCTTGTAGATGGTACACACTGCTGCTACTGTGCGTTGGTGGTGGAGGGAGTGAATGTTTGTGGATGTTGTGCCAATCAAGTGGGCTGCTTTGTCCTGGATGGTGTCAAGCTTCTTGAGTATTGTGGGAGCTACACTCATCCAGGCAAGTGGGGAGTATTCCATCACACTCCTGACCTGTGCCTTGTAGATGGTGGACAGGCTTTGGGGAGTCAGGAAGTGAGTTTCTCATTGCACGATTCTTAACCTCTGACCTGCTCGTGTAGCCACAGCATTTATATGGCTAGTCCAGTTCAATTTCTGATTAATGGTAACCCCCAGGATGTTGATAGTGGGGGATTCAGTGATGGTGATGGCATTGAACATCAAGGGGCGATGGTTGGATTCTCTTTTGTTGGAGCTGGTCATTGCCTGGCACTTGTGTGGCATGCATGTTACTTGCCATTTGTCAGCCCAAGCCTGGATATTGTCCAGGTCTTGCTGCATTTGGACATGGACTGCTTCAGTATCTGAGGAGTTGCGAATGGCGCTGAACATTGTGCAATCATCAGCGAACATCCCCACTTCTGACCTTATGATGGAAGGAAAGTCATTGATGAAACAGCTGAACATTGGTTGGGCTGAGGACACTACCCTGAGGAACTCCTGCAGTGATGTCCTGGAGCTGAGATGACTGACCTCCAAAACCACAACCATCTTCCTTTGTGCTAGGTATGACTCCAACCAGCGGAGAATTTTCCCCCTAATTCCCTTTGACTTCAGCTTTGCTAGGGCTCCTTGATGTCACACTCGGTCAAATGTGGCCTTGATGTCAAGGGCAGTCACTCTCACCTCACTTCGGGAATTCAGCTCTTTTGTCCAAGGCTGTAATGAGGTCAGGAGATGAGTAGCCCTGGCGGAACCCAAACTGGGCATCAGCAGGTTATTGCTAAGCAAGTGCTGCTTGATAGCACTGTTGATGACCCCTTCCATCACTTTACTGATGATGGAGAATAGACTGATGGGGCAGTAATTGGCCGGGTTGGATTTGTCCTGCTTTTTGTGTACCATTTTAACAGATTGTCTGTGGTAACTTTTCAAGCCAAAAAATCATTTCCTTTCAGCTGAAGAATCCTGACCCAGTGGACCAGGATTCTGTTTTTACAAGAGGAGGAAGAAATCTGAGAGGTTGTTCCTCAGAAGAAAAGACCTGGTTCAAGTAGCTTTATTTCCACAGTGGGTGGGAAGGCTCTGTGACAGTGCGCAGGAAGGAGCCACCTACCTGTTACTGTAGCACCTTCACGATCTGCTGTCTTTGCCAGGAAACACGTGGCTCTTTCAATATTAAATACTTCGCCAGGGCATGCCACAGTGTCTCAGAAAATGAATATATGGAGGATGGTTGCTGTAATTTCTCCTTTCCTCCATCCTGATACTTTGTTGTGCATCAGATGGGTGTGCAGGGAACTCACTCTCAGCCTCAGAACTATCGACATGAACAGAAGAGGATGGCTCTTCAGTTTTCCCCTCTTTCCCATGAGAAACTCTTGTAAGGCTGGAGCTCTTGGTTCCCACTAAGAGGGTGGTATTTCATAGAGGTGACGGGGGTCTCACCTGCTGGCTGGAGAAATCCACAAATCCCTGAAGGTAGCAGGGCAGATAGATAGGGCAGGTAAGATGGTTAAGAAGGCATATGGGATACTTGCTTTTATTAGCCGAGCATTGAATACAAGAGCAGGGAGGTTATGTTGGAACTGCATAAAACGCTGGTTAGGCCACAACTGAAGTACTGTGTGCAGTTCTGCTCACCACATTATAGGAAGGATGTGGTTACACTGGAGAGGCTACAGAGGAGATTTACCAGGATGCTGCCTGGGCTGGAGGGTCTGAGCTATGAGGAAAGATTGGATAGGCTGGGGTTGTTTCCTTGGAGCAGTGAAGGTTAAGAGGAGACCTGATAGAGGTGTATAAGATTGAGGGGCATAGATAGGGTGGATAGGAAGACATTTTTTCCATTAGTAGAGGGCTCAATAACCAGGAGGCATAGATTTAAAGTAAGAGGTAGAAGACAAAGAGGGGAGTTGAGGAGAAAGTTTTTCACCCAATGGGTGATGGGAGTCTGAAACTCACTGCCTGAAAGGGTGGTTGAGTCAGAAGCTCTGGTAACGTATTCACTTGTGTTGCCATAGCCTCCAGGCCAAGCGCTGGAAAATGGAATTAATGTAGTCAGGTATTTGTTGATGGTGTGGACATGATGGGCTGAATGGCCTCCTTCTAAGTTGTAAATGTCTATGAGAGCCAGTGAGAGTCTTGTGTCCCCTCCTTTCAGAAAGGCCTGCCGGAATTAAGTGCCAGTCAGTCCTTTCCAAGGATCAAGCTCTCTCGGGTGGAAATAATGCCCCTGAGAGCTGCTGACCAGTCAGAGCCCAACAGCTGTGCATGGCCTGGCAGTACCAGCGAGAGTAGAAGCTGCTTCAGCAGTGAGACCCAAGATCACCAAGAGCCCAGGCAATAGGTAAGTGGGGTGGGGGTCACGGAATGGGGGTGTGGAGGGTGGTTAGCAAAGACAGTGGGGTGGCCCTCAGCAGGTCCCTGTCCTTCCCAATGTCGGATGAAGAGTCATACGGACTTGAAACGTTAACTGTGTTCCTCTCCGCAGATGATGTCAGACCTGCTGAGTTTTTCCAGCTATTTTTGTTTTGGTTTTTATCTTTATAATTAAGGCACACAAGTTTATTTAAGTATTGAATCATTCCTGGGAAAAGATACTTCTTTTAAGTTAATACTGTAACAGGATAGTGATTGAAATTTACATCTCAATTATAATGCTTTTTATTTGATTAACAGTTTTACTGCACTGTATTCCCCTTTGGATTAAGATTAGAGATTTTAGGCATTTTAACACTTAATTATATCTTTCAAAGTGTGAGATTAAAGCTCTTTAACTTGTTCATTTGTCAGGAGTCTTATCACCATCACTGGAGGGAAGGAAATCTCTCCTCCAGCGCCCGCTGTGATGTCTGTAAGAAGTCATGTGGCTCATCAGAAGTGTTATCAGGAATTAGATGTGAATGGTGTGGGACAACAGTAAGTAAACAGTTTGATCAGCAGAGTTGCCTGTCTTTAATGTGCCTTAAAATAACACACAAACTGGTTTCGTGCCTCTTGGAGTGCATAGAGACAACGGGCCATGATGACTCACCATCCATGGTTCCCATCATCTAGTGACTCCTGCTAAAACAAATGACCTTCTTATATCTGTAAATAATGAATGAATTCTCCTTACTCTGATGTATAAGTAAGAAATCAATATTTCCAAGCAGTTGATGAGTACTCCTGACTCTAGCCTGTAAATAATGGATGAATCCTTCCAACCTTTTTAACAATTAATGAATTTTCCTGATCCTGACATGAAAAAAAATTTAATCTCCTGAATAATTACTGAGTTCTCCCAAACAGTAAATAATTACTAAATTATTCTGAGCCTGACCCATAAATAACCAATGAATTTTACTAATCTCAAACATTAACTTAGATTAATTTTTAAAAGATCGAAATTAAAAATTATGTTTGAATTTCTTCTTGATTTAGTTAATGAATTGATTTACAGCTGACCATTTCCTGCCATAATTTGCGTTTATTCATTGAATGTCATGATTGATCATCCTCAGAGGGAAAAAGCAGTTTTATTTTCTCCGGCATTTGGCTCAACCATCAGCATTGCCGAAGTTCAGTAACATGAGCAGCCTTATAGTAGGCCAAACAACCTTTATCTTTTTAAACTCAAGCTACAATTTTATTATATATAAAGATAAAGAAATGCACCTTCCTTCTCCCACAGGTTCATGCTGACTGCTACAGTAGCCTCACACCAGAATGTAATTTTGGAAGGTTGCAGAACATGATATTGCCTCCAAATTGTGTGCGTGTATGTGCACGCAACTTCAGCAAGTTCCACTGTTTTCGGATATCAGAAACTGCACAAATGGAACAAGGCAAGCAGGAGAAACCATTGAATTTCTGATTATTTCTGTTGTTACAGGCAGGAGGGGGTCAGTTCAGACAGCACTGTTTTCCTCTTACCATTTGTCTATAAACAGAAGGTGTTTTGAATTTGTTTCTTTTAAAGCTAATGTTGACTTATTTTCCCAAACCCTTGGTTTTTGTGTGATCCAATATTACTAATAATCCCACAACAAACTTGAGTTAAGATTAACTCAGAAGGTTAGTTTATTGTACACATTCAAAACCTGCGAAAAGGAGTGTTCGCAACTTCCCACTCTGCATTCATGAAGAACAGGGAGGGATAGCGGAAAGGAGATTTACAGTATAAGGACCACATAACTGAATATTGGTTCACATGAGTTCCAGAATCCCAAAGTCAGAGTCCAGTGAGGAGATCTTTCACGCGAACATTCGATGGTCAGCTGACTGGAGATCGACGTTGTAAGATTCACTTTTTCAGATGTTGTTGATGCTGCAAGATGAAGTAGGCACACAGAGATTGCGTCAGTTCTGTAGGTGATGATATGAAATCTTCCAGTAGAGTCAGGTGGGCTAGTGGTCTAACCTGGACAGAACTTGCTTATGTGTGGCCTGCCAGTTGGATGTTAAACAGCAGACTGGCTGCACAGCTCATAAAGGTAATACTAAACTGCTCAAAAGCCCAGAGTCATGGGTCATGTGACCTTCCTTCTCCACAGTGACTTCAATAAAAGATGCTTATCCAGTGTCTGGAATTAGACTTTCTTTTCAGGTCTGACAATGTCTCAGCCATTATGGATTGAAAGGGGTATTGAGGGACTGATGTTTGGAAGCCATTGCTTCAACAGACCCACAAACTCCACCAGCAAGGTTGTCTTATCAAATGCAAATTGTGCTCCTGTAGATCCTTTTGAAATTGGTCTGTACAGTTCCAGACCTGTTAGAAGCTCCTTAGGCATAACGAGGTATGACATTCCAGAAACTGAGTAAAGAATGCTTTTGTTCTGGAGACTGTTGGGGGTAATTTCCAGATAGAGGGTCAACCATTTTAACCTGCCTGTGTTCAGCAGAAAAGTCCAGTTTAAAAATAAAAAATTTAAAAGGATCAAGTTTTCGGTTCCACGTTGGTGGAACCAAACACTGTATTAAAATTATTGAACTAAACAGTGGTAATTTGTTATTGGATGGTAATTCCTACTTGGCCTATTCTGAACCTGTCTAAATTTTGCTTTAGCATTTCAGAGATTCATTTTGAGCAAGCTTGAATAATTGCAGTTTAAAACTTAAGGCCACTTGGTAAATGTCCTGAAGTATTGCCTTAAGGAAACCTACACACAGTTAGAAAAACTGAGTTTGTCATCATTGGGTGATGAACAATCAATTTTCAAATTTTGATTTAATCTACAAAGCTGTTTGTCCCTGGGTGTTACTCGACAGGTAATATTATTCTGTACCAGCAGCTTTTGTAACTTTTACAGATATAATCCTTTTTTCATGCCTAACTAATTATTCTGGGTTGTTCTCATTTTAGCATTTTTATTTTCAGTTTAAAAACCAGTCATAATGAAAAAAGATATATTTCATAAACTAATCTAAGTTGAGTGAAGTGGCTGAGGTTTCTATTCTGTGTGTTAGAAAGTAAATGGATCTCTGTGGTATTGTTGCTAATCCTGATGCTTAGATCCCAGCACTTGTTAAGGTCCAAAGAGCAGTTGGTATGTGGCCATGTGCTTGCGCATGTATGTGTATATGTGGCCATGTGGTGGAGCCTGTGTGTGGGGCCATGTGGTGGAGCGTGTGTATGGGTGGGGGGTGGGTGAGAGTGGGGGAGAGGCTAGGGAGTCATGTATAATGCAGTATTCCCAAGGTAATTGCAGTGTAAAGCCTGTGGCTGATGTGATTATCTTTCCATAGTTGTCAACGATGGTAATGATGATCATGTCGATACTGGGAATCATGCATCATATAAAGATACGCAATCTGCTGCCACAACTGATTCAGGTAAACGACTTTATTATAATTTATTCTGACCACTTCTGTTGAGGAATATGTTTGAATCTTTTATAAAAAGATTCATAAAACCAGTGTTATGAGACAGCCTTTCGATAAAGCTGAGTTATTTAAAAATTTCAGAGGGAAACTTTAAACAACTGTCATAACCTGTATTTTAAGTGGTATTTGAGATGCAACTCTAAATTCAGGAATCAGACTACCAATTCTTGAGAGATTTTATATTAAACTAAATGAAACATTTTATTAATTTACAACAATTTATTACTATTATACCTTTTAACAAATTCCTGAACTAATCTCCATTGAGGTAACAGCAACCCTTAACCAGACCCCAGGCAAAGCATTTTCACCTTACGAAGTGAAAATGAGTTTCCTTTCACTTTGGTTCCTGTGGAGACAGTCGGAGGCTTATAGCGGCTTTGATCTTACATTGCCTCTGCCCTGTACACACGAAAACTGCTGAAAATATACCTAGCACAGCTCATTGAATGTAAATTCTCATTGTATCACCAGCCGCTTCTAACAGTAAAACCCCTTTCATAGTACCAATTTTATTAGTAATATAAACATATTGCTTGGTCTCTGCTGGCTAGGTGCCAAAATTCACTTGCCTTCTTGAATGTTCTATTCAAAAAATGCAAGTGCACTCTACCTCTCTTACATCTCAAAACTAGTGCACATCAAAGCACCCAGACTGGCTGGCTTTAATCCAGTTAAGACACACCCACAGACTAAACCTCTAATTTAAAAGAAACATATTTTCCAATAATATATACATTAATATCTTCATGACACCAGACACAGCTAAATCTTTGACTTAATAGTTTATGAATCATTGCTTGGGATCATGCTATTCATCAAAATTATGGCTTAATACAAATTCTGAAATGAAGACTTTTTGCTTGTGGACAGATTATTGTGTGGATATGTACGTGTGAAATCTGTTTGGTGCTTCAGGTGAAATTTAAAACTAATGATATAATAAAATTATGCTCACTTATTCTGCTTCACACACCTGTCCTTTTAAGTGAATTCTTTTAACCTTCATGTTGTCCAACAACAATTGATATTTATATTGCACCGCTAATATAATGAAATGCTTCACAGGAGCATTGTAAAACAAAGACTGACACTGAGCCACTTAAGATATCAAATCAAATGACCAAAAGTTTGGTCAAAGAGGAAAGTTTTAAGGAGCATCTTAATGGACGTAAGTAGACAGGTGGTGAGTGTAGGGAGGGTGTTTTAGAGTTTAGGACCTAGGCAGTTGAAGGCACATCCAGTAATGGCGGAGTAATTAAAGTTGAGGATCATAAAGAGGCCAGAATTAGAGGAGTGCAGAGATCCCAGAGGGATGAGGACCTGGAGGGGATTACAGCGTTGGGGAGGAGAGAAGCCATGGATGGAATTGAAAACAAGGATGAGAATTTTAAAATCAAGATGTTTTTTGCCTGACAGTCAATGTAGGTCAGTGAGCACAGCAGGGTGATATGGGATGAGACTTTCCACAAGTTACGACACTGGTAGCAGAGTTTTGGATGATCTCAAGTTTAGGCAGGGTAGAATATGGGAGACCAGCCAGGAGAATGTTGGAATAGTCAAGTCTAGAGGTAACTAAGGCATGACTGGGGGTTTCAGCAGCAGATGAGCTGAGACGAGGGTGAAGTTGGGCGATGTTATGGAGGTGCCATTTGTGATGGCACAATTATGAAATTGGAAGCTCATCTCCGGATCAGATGTGATACCAAGGTTGTGAACAGACTGGCTTAATCTCAGACTGTTGCCAGGGCAAGGAATAGTGTTGGTAGCTAGGGAATGGTGTTTGGAGCGAGGACTCAAAACAATGACTTCAGACTTCCCAGTGTTTAATTGGAGGAAATGCCACAGAATCACAGAATTGTTACAGCACAGAAGGAGGCCATTTGGCTCATCGTTTCTGCACTGGCTCTCCAAATAAGCAATTCTTTAGTACTGTTCTCCCGCCTTCTCAGCTCCAGAGACTCTTAATATAGAAGTCTGGATGCAGCTTTGCAAATGGAGTGCAGATTGCAAGCAGAGAGAGCTGATATATAAGTTTGGTGAGGGGGAGGAGTTGCTCCTTTTCTACTTTTTTCTTACTTCAGTGCAGTGGAAGGAGCTGGTTGGTGAGTAACTGGTTAGCCAATTAGGAATGAAGAAACGTATAACTCTTAGTTGAAGGTGGTACTAGCATTTAATAAATACAGTAAATTGTAGTATACATAGGAATTATTCTAAGTTGAGTAAGAAAGTAATTCAATTAAATTAACTAAATAACATAAGTAACAATGGCAGTATAGGTGTTGTGTTGCAGCTGTGGAACGTGGTAAGTCCTGGACAGCAACACGATCCAGGACAAACACGTCTGCAGAAATTGTAAGCTGCTAGAGGAATTCTGGATCAGAATTATCTAGAAGGCGAACTATAGACACTACCCAACATCAGGGATGGGGAGAAGGACCCTGGACTCTTTATAGCAGAAGACAGTGACACCTCTTAGAATAGGGTTATCTGTTTTAGTCAGTGGTGAGGGACAGGAGTGTGCAGCTGTGATTGAGGCAGGTAAAGGAACCAAGCGGACAGTAATGCAATTGTCAAACAGGTTTGAGGTGCTTGCAACCTGTGTGGACGAAAGCAAGGTCTACAGGGCGAATGAACAGACTAGCCAAGGCACCATGGTACAGGAAGCTGTTCAAGCAGGTGGAGCAAAAATAAATGTAGTTGCAGTTGGGGACAGTATAGTCGGGGGATAGACACCTGTTCTCTGCAGCCAAGAGCAAGAATCCAGAAGGCTGTGTTGTTTGCCTGGTGCCAGTGTTTTGGATATCTGCTCAGGGCTGGAAAGGAACTTGCATTGGGACGGGGAGAACCCAGTCGTCGTAGTCCATGTAAGTTTCAATGACGTAGGTAGAACTAGGAAAGAGGTTCTGCTGAGGGAGTATGAGCAGCTAGAGTCTAAATTAAAAACCAGAACCTCAAAAGGTAAAAATCCCTGGATTATTACTTGAGGCATGAACAAATTGGCATAGGGTAAATAAGATTAGAGAGTTAAACACGTAGCTCAAAGACTGGTGTGGCAGAAGTAGATTCTGGTTCATGAGGCACTGGCACCAGCGCTGGGGGAAGTGGGGGCTGTAACTTTGGAGTCGTCTGCACCTGAACCTTGCTGAGACCAGTGTTCTAACCAGCCACGTAACTGGGCAAGTAGAAAGGGTTTTAAACGAAATAGTGGAGACAAGGGATCAAATTTGGGAAGGTGTGGTAAATCAAAGAGTAGTGACAAGGGCGGAGAGAAAGGTATTAACATGGGAGATGACAAACAGACCGTGACAGGAAGAGACAGAGCGTAGAAATCTAAGAGTAAATCAGCAGATCAGACTGGAGGTTACAAAAATAATAAAAGGACAAAACTAAAGGCTGCATATGGCAGGAAAGTGGAGTTGAGGATTATCAAATCAGCCATGGTCTCATTGAATGGCGGAACAGATTCGATGTGCCGAAAGGTCTACTTCTGCTCCTATGTCTTATGGTATCTGAATGCATGTAGCATTCGAAACAATACAAATGAACTGATAGTGCAAATAGAAATAAATAAGTATGATCTGACAGCCATTACAGAGGCATAGATTGGGACCTGAAGATTGAAGGGTACGTGACATTTAGGAAGGACAGAAAGCTAGGAAAAGGTGGAGTGGTGGCTTTGTTAATTAAAGATGATATTAGCTCTATATAGAGGGATGACCTAAGTTCAGGAAACTGGGATGTAGAAGCGTTTTGGGTAGAGATGAGAAATGATAAAGGCAAGGAGTCACTTTTGGGAGTGGTGTAAGGGCCCCGTAACAGTAACCACACGGTGGGACAGGGTGTAAGGGAAGAAATAATGGGAACTTGTCAGAAAGGTACAGCGATAATCATGGGGGATTTTAATCTGCATAGAGACTAGAAAAATCAGATGGGCAAAGGTGGCCCTAGATGGGGAATTCATAGAATGTTTCCGGGATAGTTTTTTAGAACAGCATGTTCTGGCACCAACCAGAGAGCGGGCTATACAATACCTGGTACTGTGCAAAGAAATAGGATTAATTAATGACCTCAAAGTGAAGGCACCCCTTGGTAGCAGCAGTCAGGTGGACTGCAGCGGCTCAAAAAGGCAGCTCACTACCACCTTCTCAAGGGCAACTAGGGATGGGCAATAAATGCTGGTCCAGCCAATGAAGCCCGTGACTGAATAAGGGAAAAGTATAAGTGGTTGCTGTTGATAATGTGTAGAGATGTACTACCAAGAGGCTTCTTTAGTTGAACAACAGACTTTATTTACAGAGTTGCTGGATTAACTGCAGGCCTCTAGCAAGGCTACAATACATTATCCAGACTAGGAAAACCCCACTCCTTATAAGCATCTCTGCGCTTGGTGTTGATTGGCTGCTCTGACCACGTGACTCTCAGTAAGGCTGGCCTTAAAGCAACAATCACCACATCTCCCACCCCCTTTAAATCCCTGTTTTACATTCCTTATTTACACAAATTACATTATACAGGTGAATAGAAAACAATATCAAAAATCTTAGAAATAATCACACTGGAACTTTGTCATAAATTCGCATTATTTACTTATATACATAGATCCAGTAATTACAAATCAAGTCGTTGAGGGGGTTTCTGTTCTGGGTAGAGCAGTGTAATTCTATAGCCTGAGGCTCTCCTACAGGGTCGACACTAACAGGAACTGTGATAACGGGTATCTCTTTTGGCACGGGCATTTCATCACTATTTGATTCAATGGAGACATCACTTATGTCTATAATAGGTCGATCAGGTACTTCGGTGCTTATGGGTTCACTAACATTCCTTGGTGGCACCACTGACTATGGAAGCATCATCCTGCTCCTCAGGTGATCCACGTGTTTACAAACAATCCAGCTTTCCACATCTACTCGAAATAAAAGGGTCTCAAAGAAAATAATTCCTGGGATCGAACTTAGACCACTACCATAGTTTCGTACATATACGGCTTAATCTACCATAAATTTCCAGGCTCTACTATGCAAATTGTGGCTTGTTTTCTGATTACCTTGGTTCTCCTCTACCCTCGCTGGCAAATTTGGAAATATGAAACTCGGTCTCATTCTGAGCTGACACTTCATAAGCAGTTCTGGTGGAACTCCCGTTGTTGTGTGTGCAGTTGTGTGGTAGCTAAGGAGGAAGAGTGAGATTTTAGTTTCCAAGGCTCCTCCCAACAATTTTTTTAGCTCTGAGTTGAAAGTTTGGACGGCTCTCTCGGCTGGTCTGTTCGATGCTGGGTGGTAAGGCGCAGTTCAGATGTGTTTAATGCCGTTTAAATTAGTGACGTTCTGAAATTCAGCACTTGTAAATATGCCTCCATTGCCTGATACAATGACTTTGGGCAATCTGTGAGACAAAAAGCATTGGCGTAACCTTTCGATGGTAGCAAGCGACATAGGTGATTTCACCTCAAAATTCTCCATCCATTTGTGCATCAATCATGAGCAAAAACATTTGTGTCTAGGAATGGACCCACGTAGTCTATATGGATCCTCACCCATGGTCGGTCAGGCCATTCCCAAGGGTGCAGTGGGGCTGCGCTGGCAACTTTGTGCAGTTGGCACTGTTGACAGTGCATGCCTAACTTCTCAATATCTGCATCTATACCAGGCCACCACACATAGCTCCTTGCGAGCATTTTAATTTTAGAAATACCAGGATGACTGCTGTGTAACTTGGTTAGGAGCAGTTCCCTGCCTGGTATAGGAACAACTACTTTTGCTGTCCAGAGTACGATGTCATCTTGACAACTCAATTCGTATTTGCGGGTAAAAATGGTTTCATTTCCTCAGAGACTGGCTCATCCAACCATCCTGTAAGTATCTGGTCTCTCAATTTGGACAGAAGCGGATCTCAATTAGTCCAGTTCCCGCTTCATGCAGATGGGCGATGTGTTTAAGAAATTCAATGCAAGAACGATTTCTTGGGATACAAGAGTACACAAGATGCTTTCTTGAAGGGTAGGTGGTTAAGGGCATCCGCGTTCGCTATATGTATCCCAGGTCAGTGCTCGAAAGTATTCGTAGGCAGACAGATGAATGCCCATTGTTGAATTCTTGTCAAGGCTATCAGCGGGGTAGTCTTGTCTTCTTTGAAAAGGCCCAAAAGCGGTTTATGGTCAGAGATGATAATAAGTGTCTGCCATGCAAGTACTGGTGGCATTTTTTTAACTCCGAAGATATTGACAGTCTTTCCTTCTCACTGTGTGAATAACCTTTCTTGGCTACTGAGTGGCTTTTCTTGATACGTAACCTATTGGCCTCTCAGAGTTGTCATCCATTTCATGGGACCATACTGCACCAATGCCACGTGGAGAGGAGTCACAGGTTAATATCAACCCTTTAGATGGGTCAAAGTGCATTAGCAAGGTTGAGGGAAGCAGCAGTTGTTTTACTCTGTTGAAGGCTGCCTCCAGGACCAACAATGGTGTTTCTTCAGCAGGACAGCCGATTAGTTGGGTAAAAATCACCCCATAGTTGTTTACCAACCCTAAAAATGATTTGAGTTCCGCGATATTTGGGGGGGGAAGGTGCCTCTTTTATCACCTTTCTTCCACGGGATGTAATCCTTGTCCCAGATAGTTAATCTGGATTCCAGTATCCAGAAATCTTTTTAATATTCCTCTAAATTTGCTAAGCGCTCAGCCTGTTATGAGGACACTGTCAAGGTTTCTTATTTGTTCATGGGATGTGGGCATCACTGGGTAGGCCAGCATTTATTGCCCATCCCTAATTGCCCTTGTTCAGGGGGCATTTGAGAGACAGCCACATTCCTGTGGGTCTGAAGTCACATGTAGGCCAGACCAGGTAAGGACAGAAGATTTCCTTCTTTAATTAGTGAAGCAGACGAGTTTTTAAAACAAGCGACAATGTTTTCATTAGACTTTTAATTCCAGATTTTTATTGAATTCAAATTTCACCATCTGCCATGGTGGGATTCGAACCCAGGTCCCCAGAGCATTACTCTGGGTCTCAGGAATATTAGTCCAGTGACAATACCACTATGCCACTGCCTCCCCATACTACAACCGGTGGTAATCCCTGTAGCAAGCTCTGCAATGTCCTTTGAAATATTACACATGCTGAGGACACACCAAAAGGTAGACGTGTGTTCTAGAATAGGCCTTTGTATGTGTTTATTGTGACATACCCCCAGATGTGTTTTCTAACTCAAGTTGCTGGTACACGTGGCTTATATTCAACTTAGTGTAAGATTGACCTCCTGTCAGTTTTGCGTACAAGTCTTCAATTCTTGTAATTGGATATTTATTGAACTTGGCGACCCGATTAACTGTTAACTTATAATCACCGCAAGTGCGGTGCTGCCCCTTCTGAAAATTGAACCAGCTGTATGAGGCCTAGTTCCTCCAACCTGTTTAACTCAGCATCCACTTTTTCCCTTAAGGCATATGATACCAGTCTTGCCTTAAAAAATTGGAGAGTTGCCTCTGGATCAACATAAATCTTGGCCTGCAAGCCTTTGGGCAGAATCTTGCCCTTGTCAGGCAGGCTTGGCGGGAGCGGTCAGGAAGCCAACCGCTGCCCACAATTGGGGCTGGAAGACGATTTTGCACTGGTGGGCCAATTAACGCATGTTGTTCGAGGTTGCTCCAAAATCCCAATGCTCTGACAATTGCTTCAATTTAGCAATATAAGCCCTCACCCCATATTAAGTTTGAATCTTTGCATAATGGCTGGTGGTTTGGGCTGAAAATGGCCCTTCACTAAATCCACATGCTCACTGTAACGATTTGGAGTTGGGTGTGCTTGGGGCTGTGAGACTGCGAATAAGGTTGTAGGCCTGACTCCCAGAGCCGCTCAAGAGAGTTGCTTTGCACTTTGCTACCTCCCCTATTTCATTGGCCTGGAAATAAAACCCAAGGCGCACGATTGAGTCCAGTCCCAAAGAGAGGCAACCTGGTGAGTATAATTTTTTTCTCTTTTTAAAACGAGATACTTACAGTTGTAGGGCAAGAGGTTCATTTATCCTTTTCACCAAATGTAGAGATGTACTACCAACAAGCTTCTTTAGTTGAATAACAAACTTTATTTACAGAGCTGCTGGATTAGCTGCAGGCCACTAGCAAGGCTGTAATACACTCTCTAGACTAGGAAAACTCTGCCCCTTATAAGCTTCCCCGCACTTGGTGTTGATTGTCTGTTCTGACTATGTGACCCTTATTCAGTAAGGCTGGCCTTAAAGCAACAATCACCACATAATACATATGTGTGGATTCATGTCAGGGTCGTATCAGACCTAACAGACACACAGGGCAGCTGCCTTCCCCCACTGTAAGACCTCACATGACGAATCAGCTCCCTTGGTCAAAATATCAAAGATCTGCCGACTAGGATCACAGGTCTGAGTTCAGATTTGGAATGGGAGGAATTAAAAGGTGGGATGTATTCATTGTATACCCGTATACCCTCTAAAAATCCAGTTGTATGGTATCATTGGTTTCAGCCCTCTCAAAAAAGCACAAGTTAGGGTCAATTTTGTCTGACCATTCTGTAGCATTTCACATCCTGAAAGGTCAGCCTCTAGTTTTTACACTGTGCCCCTTTGTCCTAGACTGCAAACAGTGGAAATAATTTCTCTCTGTTTATCCGATCAGTTCCCCTTAATATGTTGAAAACTTCAATTAAATTACCTTTTAACTTACTAAATTCTCGAGAATGCAACCCTAGTTAGTGTAATCGCTCTTCGTAATTTAACCCTTGGAGTCCAGGTTTCAAGTATTTATCCAGTTTCCTTTTGAAAGTTTGTGTTAAATCTGTTTCTTCTGCCCTTTGAGACAGTGGATTCCCGATCACCAGAACTTGTGTATAATTTTTTTTTCCTCTTTGTTTTTTAATTTGCCAGTTATCTTAAATCTGTGACCTCTGGTTACCGACCCTTCAACCACTAGAAACAGTTCCTCCTTTTTGCTCTATATAAACCATTCAAGATTTTAAATTGAATTTCTATTGAATGCTCATTTATCAGCACAAGTATAAATCCTGTCCAGCTCTCCTTGTGAAATCTTAGTTTCTTTCCTGAGTCAGGATTTGATTTTCACTCTTCGCTCCCCCTCCACACTTGCTCTGCTCAAAACCATCTAAGATTTACTTTGCACTCAGACATATTCCAAGGGGAGGCGGAAACATAGTGGTATTGTCACTGGACTGGTAATCTAGAGACCCAGGATAATGCTTTGAGGACCTGGGTTTAAACCCTGTGGCAGATGGTAGAAATTGAATTCAACAAAAATCTGGAATTAAATTTCTAATGCTGACCATGAAACCATTGTCGACTGTATTTAAAAAAAAAACCTACCTGGTTCATTAATGTCCTTTAGGGAAGGAAATCTGCCGTCCTTATCTAGTTTGGCCTACATGTGACTCCAGACCCACAGCAATGTGGTTGATTCTTAATGCCCTCTGAACAAGGGTAATTAGGGATGGACAATAAATGTTGACCTCTCCAGCGACAGCCTCATCCCATGAACAAATAAAAAAAAGTTATGTTTATTAAGGAATATCACTAGTCACAGCACTTCCTCCGGGACAACTCATTCAAGTGAGTCAACTATCAGGTGATAGTTCGTAAAGGAGTCTTTTACACGTACAGTGCCCTATGAAAATCAGATTGTAATGCACCTTGTGGCTTCCCCTTTCTGAAAAAAGCACGAGGTTGGTCAGGCAAAATAGACCCTTTAGCATTTTGAGTTATTTCTTTACTGGTGTTATGATTATTGTTTTGCTTATTTTTCTAATTATTGATATCAGACAAATATGTCTAATAATTGCCAGCTATGATTCCATAATTGAATATGGGAACTACATTGGCCTATTTCAGTAGGAACCTCCACAGTACAGTGTTTGTTGACTCCCTCAACATGACTGTCACTGTTCCCATAGGAACATAGGACTTGCGAGCAGGAGTAAGACATTTGGCCCTTTGAGCTTACTGCACAATTTGATAAGATGGTGGCTGATCTGGTTGTGATCACAAGTCTGCTTTCCTGTCTGCCCCCCATAACCCTTGATTTCCTCCTCTCTCTTGTCCATCAAAAATCTATTTAACTCAGCCTTCAGTGAATTTAATGACCCAGTCTCCACTGCTTTCTGGGAAAGAGAATTCCACATACTAAAAATCTACTGAAAGAGAAACTTCTCTTCATCACCGTATTAGAAGTGAGATCTCTTATTCTTAAACTGTGTCTCTTAGTTCTAGTCTCCCCACAAGAGGAAACATCCTCCTGGTGTCCACCCTGTCAAGTCCCCTTGATCTTATATGTCTCAATAAAATTAGCTCTCATTCTTCTAAATTCCAATGGGTATAGACCCAACCTGTTCAACCTTATCTTCAAGATAAGCTTCTTTGTCCCAGGAATGAGTTGAGTGAACCTTCTCTGAACGGCTCTGAACTGAACTGAACCATGTTCTCTAACTACCCTGACCTATAGTTCATCAGTCTGGGAGTTCATTGGTTTTCTGCCCTTTGAGCCTCTCCACTGTCTGTTTAGCTAATGTCGAATGCTAAAACTACACGTTATGTATATTTGTTGAAAGGTTTAATGTTAGTGACCTTTCTGGGTCTAAAAAACTTCAAACTATTGTTGCTTAGCTGGGTGCTGACTATTGTGGTATCATCAGCCAATGGCTATTTCTTTTCAGGAAATAACTCGTCTAATTCAGCAGCTGCCTGTGCTTAGCACTGCAGGATAGCTAGTTGACAAAACAAAAACAAAAATACCTAGAAAAATTCAGCAGGTCTGGCAGCCTCTGCGGAGAGGGACACAGTTAATGTTTCGAGTCCGAATGACTCTTCAACAGAACTGTTCTGTTCAAGGGTCATTCGGACTTGAAACATTAACTGTGTCCCTCTCCACAGATGCTGCCAGACCTGCTGAGTTTTTCCAGGTATTTTTGTTTTTGTTTTGGATTTCCAGCATCGGCAGTTTTTGCTTTTAGCTAGTTGACAAGTCTGTTAAACAGAGTGCTTGGGAATTTTCAAGCAAAGTATGTGGGAAGATACTGTGATTGTATACCATAAATAGCCCCAGTTGGGACCTTCATCCTGCTATTGAGGTAATCATCAGGCCATGAGTTTCCATCCACTGTGGATTTACCCTTGTATTTAATTAAAACAAATCTGTCATGTATTTTATTTAAATATCCCTTTTTTCTACAAAATTGGGGATTCAGGTGTAATCCTTAGAATTTTATTAATTTTTCAATGATTGCAGTGTGATTTTACAGATTTTCACGAGATTGTTTTCTATACAGTTTATTTAATAACCCAATGACTTTTGTGTTTAAAAAGTATATTGCTGATTTTTATGGTGTTGTTTCATGTGCTTTATATTGTATTTGTGTTAATTCTTCTCAGGCAAACAGACCTTAAAAATATTTGATGGAAACGACACAGTGAAACGCAATCAATTTCGACTAATTACTGTTCCTCGAATTTCAAAAATAGAAGAAGCAGTGGTGAGTTGATTCCAAACTAATAACAAAATCTCAAGCTAAAGTTGAAATTCAGGTTAGAATTTGCATTGTTTTGCTGGCCTAACCTGTGTCATTAGATTGTATTGTCTGCACAGTTTATAATCGCCTCTCGAAAGCAACCAAACAACAATGTATTAAAATTCATTATTTTCTGCATTTTCTATGCCATAATTAATATGTACAAATTAAACTAAGGAAAAAAGAATGACCTTCACTTTCAACATTGTTCAGTTTCTATAGGAAAATTGGTCCTGCAAAATCCTTCATTGCTTCTTCCTACAATTATCCCTACTTAAATCTACAATGAGAATTGTCACCCATATGTTTTTAATGACACCAATGCCCTAGCTGCCTGTGCTTGCAAACACCACTCCACCACACTTACATTGCGAATATGCAGTCATCAGAGCCTACATCAGGCTATCCAGCTGTCCAACTTACCAACAACCCAACTCAAATCTAGAAGGCCATTTTGAACTGTTGCCAAAGCTGTGCAGCAATAGAACCATAGAAAAATTACAGCACAGAAGGAGGTCAGCCCATCTTGTCCATGCCAGCCTGAGGATACTCAGATGTCCTTTCTAATCCCACCTTCCTGCACCCGGCCCATAGCCCTGCAGTTTACAGTACTTATGGTGCAGATCCAGGTACTTTTTAAAAGAGTTTAGCCTTGATGATTACTGGTGCAGTATTCAGAAGAACCAAATGGATTCCTTTCTGAAGGACCTCAAAGTGAAACCTGAAGGGTTAAACTTTCCTCACAAACAGTGGACAACCAGAAAATGCCTCTGAACCTGTCATGGTTGATGCTGCCACACTCTCTATAGTTGGGAGATTAAAGCAGTCCTAAGTACATCATCAAACACTGTATTCAGAGGAAATTCAAAGCTGGTCTACAAATATCCATATTGTTACACTGGATATCTAACTTACATATTGATATTTGGCTGCAACAACAACAGCTTGCATTTCTATAATGCCTTTAGCGTATAAAATATTCTAAGACACCTCACAGCAGTGATTTCAGACAGAATTTGACCAATTAAAAGCTGTAAACAAAACAGCAACTGACATACATGGTCATCACAATCTGCTTCTCTTGGGGTCTGGAAAGGACTGCTGTTTATATTTATGACAGACTAAACTAGAATGACTTTAAACTTCAGACTAACATCCCATTTACCAGACATGGCATTTGGACTTCAACCAGGATGAGGTGAAGTAGAACACATCTGGAGCTACAGAGACGTATATCTCATCAAATTAACTGGTCACTGGTCTGGTTTAACAATTCAAGCTGTAGGACTAGTGAAAAAGCAGAAACGTTTTGTGAGGTCAAAGGATCATGGAGACAAAATTATATAAATTATATTTTACCAAACACGCACCTTGAGAGAAGAAACTGTCAACAGATTATATGTACAAATCCCAAAACAGCTAAGTGTGTAATTCTTATGCAGACTTTATGTTTAATCTATTTTCATTGGACCTAATGTCACAGCCCTTCCTGTTCTGTACTTAACTGAACTAACACACTTCTTCCGGTAAAGCCGAATACCATATTTTCTGGGAAAATTCCTATGAAATTCTTTGACAGATATTGAACATGACTAGCAATAATGACTACTTAAACTTCCAGAATTATAGGGGAGAATTTTCTTCCCGTTGGGGGTGCTGAGCTGGCGCACGGCTGATTGCCGCCCGCGATTGGCTGGGCGCTGCCATTTGATGTGGGCGGGGCCAATAAAGGCCCCTCCCAGTGTCCCGCGCACCCGGAAGCGCTGAGTGCTCCCAGTGCAGGCAGGGGGAAGAGGGAGAAAATTGCTGGATTACTTTATAAATTTGGAAGCTATTTGGACTGTTGCCTTAAAGAAGGTGTGTAGTTGGGAGTCTGGCTAAGTAGAAATTATAACTGTGTAACTGTAATCTTTTGTGTTTTTTTTAGTAATAAATGTTTTAATTTAATTTTTAAAATCTCTAAAGGTGATAGTGGACTCATTACTTATGGCTTCAGTGCACATGCCTTCTTGTAATAAATATAAATTGCAAAATTGTTGTGATAGCGTGGCCAAAGTTTCCCTTGTGGATTTGGTCAGCCTGCCCAGTAACAACTGCCGTATCATAACATCAGTTAGCCACCGATGTTACATTTTTTGCCTTGAGTCTTTCCTCCTCACTGGAAAGAATCTTTGCTGAGTGTTACAAGATATCTGCTTAAATGTCTGCCACTGCATCGCTAATGACCTTGCAAATGGGAGCGGAAAATCCCGGCCCTAGAGCACTGTGTACAGTTTTGGTCTCCTCATTTAGGGATATAAATGCATTAGAAACTGTTGAGAGAAGGTTCATTCGCCTGATTCCTGGAATATGAGGAAAGGTTGGACAGGCTGGGCCTGTATCCATTGGAGTTTAGAACAATGAGAGGTAATCCTATTGAAACATGTGAGACCCTGAGGGGGCTTGACAGGGTGGATGCTGAAAGGACGTTTCCCTTTCCTGCTTCTACTTTGAACCCTTCTCTCTTGTGGCACGTTTATGAATTGTTGGCTGGAGAAGTAATTTCCTGAGAGACCTTGGACATTAGGTGCTGATAAAAATGGAGTTCTCTTCCAGGCTTTTTCTTGGCTTCACTTGCTTATCTTTATCACTGGTGAGTGTTATTATAGGGTAGGACTCTAACACCAAAGCAAGTGGGAAAGTAACTAGTCAAGAGAAGCTAATGAGTCACTTAAGTGTTATGGCACAACAGATGGTAAATGCTGAGCTGCTCAAATCCCCAGAGGGAAATTTGAAACAACTGCCATAATTGTTTTGCAATTTGTATTTTGATTTTGAGATGTGTGCCTTGAATTCTGTAGGAGTGAGTCTACCGAGACTTAGAGATTTTTATATAACTAAATTAAGCTTTTATTAATGAAATAAATAATTTTTAAGCACATACATAGGCCTACAAATCACTACTATGATAACTCCTAGCTCCCCTAATTAATCTAACTCCCAGTTACACCTCCATTAAGGCAACAGTAAAAACAAAATAGATTTTAACAGACCCAGGCAAAGCACTCAATACCCTGGACAGGTATATTCACATGAATTCTTTTAGCTTCGGTTCCTACAGGCAGCAGCTTGGTACATAGAGGCTAGAGGCTTTTCACACTTGTTAGATCTTAGAATGTCTTCTTTCCTTACAAATAACCTCAGCTCCTTTATACATGTTTCTCCCTTTTAAATGTAAATCTCATTGTTTCAATATATCTTTGAACTTTACTTTTCTAAAAATAAAAACCTTTCATAGTACCAATTTTATCAGTAAGCTTTGGGAAAAATAAACACACTGTTTGGTTTCTGGCTAAGTGTAACATATCACCCAGTCTTTGAAATTCACAGCTACTCTGGTTTATGTCAAAATGCAAATTTTCCTTTTACTCCTCACATTCTAAAACTTCAGCCATGTTTACTTATTTAGCATTTCAAACCTAGTTTCTCTTCCGATACATCAAAGTCTTCAGACCAGCTGTCTTTAATTCAATAAAGTACCCCCCTGCAACACACACACACACACACACACACACACACACACACACACACAAATACGATCCAGACCCACTATTCCTACTTTACAATGAACCCCAATAACCTTACAAAAATTATATTTTCATGACAAAAGGAATAGAGTTACGTTAAGTGAGTGGGCAAAAAATGGAGTATAATATGGGAAAATGTGAACTTGTCCACTTTAGTAGGAAGTTTGGAAGAACAGTACACTATTTAAATGTAGAGAGGTCGCAGAATTTGGTGGAACAGAGGGATCTAGGTGTCCTGATACGTGAATTACAAAAAGTTAGTCTGCAGGTACAGCAAGTGTTTAGGAAGGGAAATGGAATGTTGACATTTATTGCAAAGGGAATGGAATATAAGAACGGAGAAGTTTTACTGCAGCTGTACAGGGCATTAGTGAGACCACGCCTGGAGTACTACTGTGTACAATTTTGGTCTCCTTATTTGAAAAAGGATATAAATGTGTTAGAAGCACTTTTTTAGAGAAAGTTCGCTTGACTCAGACCTGGGGTGAAAGAATAATCTGATGTAGAAAGGTTGAACTTTGCTTAAAACCATTGGAGTTTAGAAAAATCAGAGGTGATTTTTTTGTATATTCTTTCATAGGATGTGGGCGTCAGTGGCAAGGCCAGCATTTGTTGCCCATCCCTTATTGTGCTTGACCTGAGTGGCTTGCCAGGCCATTTCAGAGGCCAGTTAAGAGTTAACCACATTGTTGCAGGGTAAGTTTGGCAGGTTTCCCTCCCTAATGGTGATTGATGATAGTTTCATGGTCACCATTCCTGAGACAAGCTTTCAATTCCAGATTTTTATTATTTGAATTTAAATTTCACCAGCTGCCATGGTGTGATGTGAACCTATGTTCTCAGAGCATTAGCCTGGGCCTCTGTATCACTTGTCCAGTGAATGACCACTTGTCCAGTGACATGATCACTATGCTACCATTCCCCCACCCCACCAAATTTTATTGAAACAAGTAAGATCCTGAGGGGATTTGATAGGTTGGATACTGGGAAGTGTTTCCTGTTGTGGGAAGACTAGAACCAGGGAACACAGTTTAAGAATAAGAGGTCTCCCTTTTAAGATGGAGATGAGATTTTTTTCTCAGACGATTATTCGTCTGTGAAATTCTCTTCCCCAGAAAGCAATGGAGGCTGGTTCATTGAATTTATTCAAGGCTGTGTTGGAAAGATTTTTGATGGACAAGGGAGGTCAGGAAGTCAAGCTATGACAGAAAGGTGGAGTTGAGACCACAATCAAATCCGCCATGATCTTATTGAAATAAAAGCAAAATACTGCGGATACAGGAAATCTGAAACAAAAACAGAAAATGCTGGAAAAACTCAGCAGGTCTGAAGTGGAAATGTGATGAAATTTGCACTGTTTAAGGGGGTGGGGCAGGTGGAGCTGGATAGAAGGCCAATGATAGGTGGGGACAAAGGAGGGATTGTCAAAGATGTTATGAGCTGAAGGACAAAGGGATTGCTAATGGTCGTGGCTGGTGCTAATAGTGGCTTAAAGATAAATAAGCAGAATGTTATAGTAGAACAAGGGTAGCATTGTGTAAAAGGGCAACATGGAACAAGTGACAGATGGCCTTGTAGGGGAAGGGTGGGGGGAGGGGGTGCTGGTGGGGAAAATAAAGATAGAAATGGGATAAAAAAGGGATGAAACTACGGATAAATGAAAAAAACGTGGATAAAAAATTAAAATGAATGTAGAAGAACGGGGATAAAAAAAGGGGGTGAAGATAGAGGAGAGAGTTCATGATCTGAAGTTGTTGAACTCAATTTTCAGTCCGGGAGGCTGTAAAGTGCCTAGTCGGAAGATGAGGTGCTGTTCCTCCAGTTTGCGTTGAGCTTCACTGGAACAGTGCAGCAGGCCAAGGGTGGACATGTGGGTATGAGAGCAGGGTGAAGTGTTGAAATGGCAAGTGACAGGAAGGTCTGGGTCATGCTTACGGACAGACCAGAGGTGTTCTGCAAAGTGGTCACCCAGTCTGCGTTTGGTCTCCCTGATATAGAGGAGACCACATTGGGAACAGTGAATGCAGTAGACTAAATTGAAAGAGATGCAAGTAAAGCACTGCTTCACCTGAAAGGAGTGTTTGGGCCCTTGGACGGTGAGGAGGAAGGAGGGAGGAGATTGCATGGGAAGGTGCCGTGGGAAGGGGGTGAGGTGTAGGAGGTGATGGAGGAGTGGACCAGGGCGTCCTGGAGGGAGCGATCCCTACGGAATGCCACCGGGGGGTGAAGGGAAGATGTGTTTGGTGGTGGCATCATGCTGGATTGGTGGAAATAGCAGAGGATAACCCTTTGAATGCAGAGGTTGGCGTGGTGTAAAGTGAGGACAAGGGGGACCCTATCATGGTTCTAGGAGAGAGGGGAAGGCGTGAGGGCAGAGGCACGGGAGATGGGTCGGACATGGCTGAGGGCCCTGTCAACCACAATGGGTGTGAAACCTTGGTTAAGGAAGAAGGAAGACATGTCAGAAGCACTGTTTTGGAAAGTGACATCATCGGAACAGATGCGACGGAGGCGAAGGAACTGAGAGAATGGGATGGAGTCCTTACAGGAAGCGGGGTGTGAGGAGCTGTAGTCAAGGTAGCTGTGGGAGTCATGAATTTTGTTATGAATATTAGTGGACAGTCTATCACCAGAAATGGAGATACAGAGGTCAAGGAAAGGAAGGGAAATGTTGGAGATGAACTATGTGAATGTGATGGAGGGGTGGAAATTGGAAGCAAAATTAATAAATTTTCCAGGTCCAGACGAGAGAATGAAGCGGCACCGAAACAGTCATCGATGTACCGGAGAAAGAGTGTGGGAGGGGGCCTGAGTAGGACTGGAACAAGGAATGTTCCACATACCCCATAAAGATACAGGCATAACTGGGACCCATGAGGGTACCCATAGCCACACCTTTTATTTGGAGGAAGTGAGACAAGTTTAAGGAGAAATTGTTCAGTGAGAACACAAGTTCAGACAGACGGAGGAGAGTGGTGGTGAATGGGGATTGTTCGGGTCTCTGTTCAAGGAAGAAGCGGAGAGCCCTTAGACCACCCTGATGGGTGATAGAGGGATTGGACATCCATGGTGAAGAGGAGGCTGTTAGGCCAGAGAACTGGAAATTGTTGATATGACGTAGGGTGTCAGAGGATGCCCAGAGGATATCTTACTGGAGCTGGCTCGAAGGGCTGAAAGGCCTACTCCTGCTCTGAGTCCTATGTTCTTAATTCTACATTTAAGAGATGGGCAGTAGCTTAAAAATGATCAGGAGATACAAACGAAATTGCACTGTGGTTCATTTTCTGCAAAGCTCAAAAAACAATTCATGGATTTTTTTTGAAAGATTGACTGCTTGCTGCTATAATGGTTGAAAATCTTCAAAGTTACAGACATTCAGCTGCTTGACTTAGTTATCAATCCAAGTTTCACTGAGGCAAATTATTGGTGGAAATAGCTGGAACAGAAGATTAGGAATTCTGAACGTAGCTACACTCATCATCATTATCAACTACATTCTTTGATCATGGTTTGTTGTAGCCATAGCTGGAATGTTCGTAAACTTGGCAGCAGTTTCAGCCCTGGGACAGGTGCATGAGAGGAGAAGAGATAGGAGTAGGCCTTTGGCCCTTAGACCCTGCTCTGCCATTCAATAAGATCAAGGGCTGATTTCTATCTTAATTGCATCTTGCGCACTATCCCCCTATCCCTTAATTTTAAAATCCAGGGATCTGAGTATTACTGAAAAAAAGAGACTTTCAGCAGAATTCAAGTTCTGTGCTACCCAGGAAGCTGTCAACCTCTGTCAGATATTAACTCAATGACCGAGCATCCAAGGGTGGGATTTTCCTGTCCTGCCCGCTACCGGCCTGGAAATTCCCACCCGAAGTCAATGGATCTTTTGTTGGTCCCTCAAGTTTCTGTCCTGTCTGCGACAATTTCCCCAGTAGGTGGGACCGGGAGATCCCAGCTCATAGCGCTGTGGGTTAGGTAATTCCAAAGATTCACAACTCTGCGTGAATAAGCTTCCCCTTTTCTCAGTACTATGCTAAACGGTTGACCCCTCATATAAGGTGGACCTGTTGCACTACAGCAACAGAAGCCCTCAACTTAGAAAAATGTTTAGTGCTTAACAGAGCAATAAGAAAAATGAACACTGGGTCAAAGAGGAAAATTAGGACAGGTGGCTAAAACCTAAGTCAAAGAGGTAGTTTTAAGGATGTGTTAAAAGAAAAGAGACAGATGGCGAAGCTTTGAAAGAAGGAATTCCAGACTGGTGTGCTAAGAGACGGGTGGCTGTCACACTCTGTTAGGGCAGGTGTAGGTTACAGAGAAAGGGAGGGAGCAAGGCCATGGAAGGCTCTGGATACAAGGGTAAGAATTTTAAATTTAAAGCACTGAAGGAGCTGGAGCCAATCTAAGGATGGGTGCAATGTATTAATGGGAGGAGTTGTAGAATGGAAGGGTAGAGGATAGGAGACCACCCAGGGGAACCGCTGAATTTATCAAGTTTGACCAGAACATAGGCATGAAGGAATGTTTCAGTGGCAAATGGGATAATAGGGACAGAGGAAGGCAATGTTACATAAGTGGAAATAGTCATGCAGAAGACAGGTATGGAAATGGGGGTCGTAATGAAACAGTGGCAAGGAAAGGAGTCCTTCCGACTAGGCACCTTACAGCCTTCCGGACTGAATATTGAATTCAACAACTTTAGGTCGTGAGCTCCCTCCCCCATCCCCACCCCCTTTCTGTTTTCCCCCCTTTTTTTTCCCAATAAATTATATAGATTTTTCTTTTCCCACCTATTTCCATTATTTTTAAATATTTTAAAATCTTTTATGCTCCCTCCACCCCCACTAGAGCTGTACCTTGAGTGCCCTACCATCCATTCTTAATTAGCACATTCGTTTAGATAATATCACCAACTTTAACTTTAACACCTATGTGTTCTATTGTACCATTGTCGCTGACATCTTTTGATGTTCTGCTTCTATCACTGCTTGTTTGTCCACACAACCACACCCCCCACCTCTCTCTCTCTCTATCTCTCTGCCCCCCACACACACACCTTAAACCAGCTTATATTTCAACTCTTTCTTGGACTCGAAATCAAGTTCTGTCGAAGGGTCATGAGGACTCGAAACGTCAACTCTTTTCTTCTCCGCCGATGCTGCCAGACCTGCTGAGTTTTTCCAGGTAATTCTGTTTTTGTTTTGGATTTCCAGCATCCGCAGTATTTTTGTTTTTAGCAAGGAAAGGAGGGATGGTTGGTGGCAAAGGTGATGTTTGTGGGAGGGGGCCAAGATAATCACTTCAGTCTTTCTAATGTTTAGTTATTGCTCATCCAGGACTGGATGTTGGATATACATAGGAAACCTGAAATTATGCTGCTCGTTGGGAGCAGAAGTACCTTTGCTAGAGGTACCCTGGCTTTAATTCGATGGATAGGACCAAGTGGGAACAGTTTCACAAACCTGGAGGAGTTCGGGGATAGTGTGATTGACTTGGATGAATTTGTGCCCTTTTGGGGATGGAAACATGATTAGAGGGATTCAAGTTTAGGTTGAAATGTAGCATCTAACATTTACATCAAACAAATATCAGATTACCTTGCCATGATCTTCAGTGACAACACCGTTGGCAACTTCTTCATCAACATCTCAAAGGATCACCGTTGAACAGAAGCTGAACTGGACCAGGGGCACTGAGGAGCTCAGAGCTGCTGGGGTGGGGAGATGAGGAGTGTGAGTGGTAAAGTCTGTGCATGCGCTGGGGAATGCGCACTGAAAGCCCCCTGAGGGCACAGAGCTGCTGGGGTGGGCGGCGGGAGGAGTGTGAATGGTAAAGTCTGTGCATGCGCTGGGGAACGCGCACTGAAAGCTGCGTGAGGACACAGAGTTGCTTCAGTGAGCTAAAAAATTGTACAATCAAAAAGAAAGATTTTAAAAATGTTTAAAATATGTCCTGACATAGAACTCAGTAACAATGGCAGAAACATCATAAAAATTGTCTAAAAATTTTTAATGTAAAAAAAAATTACTGTCGAAAAGCGCATCCCGCTCATGGATGAGGTTTCCTAAAAATCCAAAGGCTGATTTGACCACCCACCAACCATAAGGTTGGATGGGCAGCAAATAATTGTTTTTAATTAATTGATTAAGGGCCTTAATAGGCCTCTTAATTGTCGGCGGGCACGCTGCTAACTCTCACCTGTGCCTGCCAACCGAAATATTGCGCTAATGCACGATGAAGTCAGGATACTTGCTCAATGTCATCAAGCACTATTTTACACCCAGTTGGGTCGGGCGCACGTCTGCCTGCAGGACATCAAACTCTGCCCCATGTCAGAGGTTTGGTAATCAATGACAAATGACTCACCTACTTAGCCCTCAAAACCTCCTTCCCATCTACATGGCTCAAGTCAACTGTGTGATGAAATATTCAGCCCATAACTGTTTGGTAGCAGCTCTAATAGCCAACAGGAAACCAACATCATTCAGTTTGCTTGATTGGTGCCCATGCTTCTTGACTTATTACCCACTCCCTCTACCATTGCTGTCCTTTGGCTGCAGTGTCTACATTCTACTGGATGCATCACAGCAACATGCCATAGCTTCTTTGACAAAGCATTCCCTTTTCTGCAATACCACTACCCTACAGTGGCTCACCCAGCAGTATTCTCTATCTGGTCATGCATGACACAGGCTGTAGTTGTAATTTTGTTTTACATAAATTACAATACCTTAAAAATTACTTGTCGAATGAACCACCATCTTAATATGATTCTCTGCCTTCAAGTACATAGTCCTCTCAAAATGCTGTGATACCCTGACTGTCCAGTCATTAAATGAGGATGTCCAACTGGTGATTTATGAGAGACCGCCGCAAATAACACTTGAAATATCTGTAACTTGTTCATTTTTCACTTAGGAATTCAAGGTGAAATTAAAGCACAACTTTTATGAAGAAATATGATGGCTATCATACCAATACGTGAAGAAATCTTAGAATTTTATAGCACAGGAGCCCATTATGCCAGTGGTAATTCTTTGAAAGGGCTATCCACTGAGCCCATTCCCCTGTCCACTGAGCCCATTCCCCTGTCCACCGAGTCCATTCCCCTGTCCACTAAGCCCATTCCCCTGTCCACCGAGTCCATTCCCCTGTCCACCGAGTCCATTCCCCTGTCCACCGAGTCCATTCCCCTGTCCACCGAGTCCATTCCCCTGTCCACCGAGTCCATTCCCCTGTCCACCGAACCCATTCCCCTGTCCACCGAGTCCATTCCCCTGTCCACCGAGTCCATTCCCCTGTCCACAGAGTCCATTCCCCTGTCCACCGAGTCCATTCCCCTGTCCACCGAGTCCATTCCCCTGTCCACAGAGTCCATTCCCCTGTCCACAGAGTCCATTCCCCTGTCCACCGAGCCCATTCCCCTGTCCACCGAGCCCATTCCCCTGTCCACCGAGCCCATTCCCCTGTCCACCGAGCCCATTCTCCTGTCCACCGAGTCCATTCCCCTGTCCACAGAGCCCCTTCCTCTGTCATTCCAGCCCATTCCCCTGACCACCCAGCCCATTCCCCTGACCACCCAGCCCATTCCCCTGACCACCCAGCCCATTCCCCTGACCACCCAGCCCATTCCCTTGTCCTTCCAGCCCATTCCCCTGACCACCCAGCCCATTCCCCTGTCCTCCCAGCCCATTCCCCTGTCCACCCAGCCCATTCCCTTGTCCTTCCAGCCCATTCCCCTGTCCTTCCAGCCCATTCCCCTGTCCTTCCAGCCCATTCCCCTGTCCTTCCAGCCCATTCCCCTGTCCTACCAGCCCATTCCCCTGCCCACCGAGTCCATTCCCCTGCCCACCGAGTCCATTCCCCTGCCCACCGAGTCCATTCCCCTGCCCACCGAGTCCATTCCCCTGCCCACCGAGTCCATTCCCCTGCCCACCGAGTCCATTCCCCTGCCCACCGAGTCTATTCCCCTGCCCACCGAGTCCATTCCCCTGCCCACCGAGCCCATTCCCCTGTCCACCCAGCCCATTCCCCTGTCCACCCAGCCCATTCCCCTGTCCACCCAGCCCATTCCCCTGCCCACCCAGCCCATTCCCCTGTCCACCCAGCCCATTCCCCTGTCCACCCAGCCCATTCCCCTGTCCACCCAGCCCATTCCCCTGTCCACCCAGCCCATTCCCCTGTCCACCCAGCCCATTCCCTTGTCCTTCCAGCCCATTCCCCTGTCCTTCCAGCCCATTCCCCTGTCCACCCAGCCCATTCCCCTGTCCACCCAGCCCATTCCCCTGTCCACCCAGCCCATTCCCCTGTCCACCCAGCCCATTCCCCTGCCCACCGAGTCCATTCCCCTGCCCACCGAGTCCATTCCCCTGCCCACCGAGCCCATTCCCCTGCCCACCGAGCCCATTCCCCTGACCACCCAGCCCATTCCCCTGTCCACCCAGCCCATTCCCCTGTCCACCCAGCCCATTCCCCTGTCCACCCAGCCCATTCCCCTGTCCACCGAGCCCATTCCCTTGTCCACCCAGCCCATTCCCCTGTCCACCCAGCCCATTCCCCTGTCCACCCAGCCCATTCCCCTGTCCACCCAGCCCATTCCCTTTCCTTTCACCATGCTATTTCCTCTTTCACCTCCAAATGTTTAACCAATTTCTTTTTCAAAGTTAATTGTAAAGGATTATACTTCACCATATGCAGTTAGGTGAAATAGATTGGTTGTATCCCATGTACCTAGAGTTCAACCATTTTTTACTTAGGATTTTACTTTGAAGTTTTCTCATTTGCTCAATGTTTTGAGGTAGTGAGAGAACAGGGGATGTGATGTGACTGGAATATGTCTGTGGTTTAATGATATATTGTTTATCTGGATTTAACTGGAATCCCATTTCAATAGGAAGCTGCACTGAGAGCATACTACATCCCAGATGATCCTCAGGAATATGAACTCCAAACATTTACCCAAGACACTGTCTGCAGTGATGATATTATCAACCGCAATGGAGGCAGCATGGAAAGCAGGAACCTGTCAGTATTCCGAGATACAATTCCTGAGGCGTGGGTATTACGCGCAAAGCCAAGAGATTATGAAATAGTCAAAATTTATCCTGGATGGTTAAAGTAAGTTGCTTCTTATGGACAATGAAAGTACAAAATAATATAGAAGGTATTTGGTGATACTACTACAGACAGTCAAATACTTTTGGTGAAGCAGTAATCTTCCAGATCTTGGGCAGTGTGGGAGGGTGGAGTTGTCTCCGATAGGCACAGGAGACCCTCAGAGGAGGTACCCCTGCCCTACCTGACAGCAGTCCATGCAGTGAAAGCTACCAGGCTGCCGGCCTTGCCTCCACCTTTTCCTGTCGCATGTAACATGGTGGAGGCGGAATAAGGGCCTTAAGTGACCAATAATTGGCCACTTAGGTGCCTTAATAGGCCTAAGGGTGGACGGGCTGCCTGATGCCTTCACCATCCATAATATGGGAGACAGGTCAGGAATGAGCGGGAAGGCGACTGACCAGCCATCGATTTTATTTTACGATCGCTCCGCGTTCAGATACTCTGGCAGGGGTGGAGGGAGTTTAAAATCCAGCCCATTGTCGGGTTCAAGTAAAAGAAGATGTAATTCTACCTAAGCTGCCACACCTGTACTGGCACTCACGCTGGTTGCTTGATGAGGAGAGGTTTCCGGCACTAGCTTTAAAAAGTAAAATTCAGAAATGAAATGTGAGGATTTCTTACTGTTAATCGAAAAGGCCAGCTGCTTGACTCTAGCAATGTATTCATGGACAACTGTCAGCTTGGAAACCTAACTGGTTCTTGTGCTTGAAGTTGTTAGAGTGTTTTGTCCCTGTGCAGAATTTCACTTGTACAGAAGAAAATGTTAGGATGAAGCTGTAACTGAAATAGTACAGAGCAACCCTGGCAGCAGCGAGGGAGAGCGGCAGCTTCATCTGGCGAGGGAGAACGGGAGGTTCACCTGGCAAGGGAGAGCGGGAGGTTCACCTGGCGAGGGAGAACGGCAGCTTCACCTGGCGAGGGAGAGCGGGAGGTTCACCTGGCGAGGGAGAGCGGCAGCTTCACCTGGCGAGGGAGAGCGGCAGCTTCACCTGGCGAGGGAGAGCGGCAGCTTCACCTGGCGAGGGAGAGCGGGAGGTTCACCTGGCGAGGGAGAGCGGCAGCTTCACCTGGCGAGGGAGAGCGGCAGCTTCACCTGGCGAGGGAGAGCGGCAGCTTCACCTGGCGAGGGAGAGCGGCAGCTTCACCTGGCGAGGGAGAGCGGCAGCTTCACCTGGCGAGGGAGAGCGGCAGCTTCACCTGGCGAGGGAGAGCGGCAGCTTCACCTGGCGAGGGAGAGCGGGAGGTTCACCTGGCGAGGGAGAGCGGGAGGTTCACCTGGCGAGGGAGAGCGGGAGGTTCACCTGGCGAGGGAGAGCGGCAGGTTCACCTGGCGAGGGAGAGCGGGAGGTTCACCTGGCGAGGGAGAGCGGGAGGTTCACCTGGCGAGGGAGAGCGGCAGCTTCACCTGGCGAGGGAGAGCGGGAGGTTCACCTGGCGAGGGAGAGGGGGAGGTTCACCTGGCGAGGGAGAGCGGGAGGTTCACCTGGCGAGGGAGAGCGGCAGGTTTACCCAAGCCTCGCAGAGTGATACCAGAAGTGGAAGGAAGGAATAACATTGTTACAAAGGTAAAACCCCGTCACACGGGCATTTATATTTTTTACAAAGCTAAAAAGATCTAAGGGACACTTGGGTGTTCTGCCACCTCGATATAATTTAGATAACAGTGTACAGACTTTGTTTCATAATTCAAAAGTTCTGATTTTGAAAGCATCTTAAGTTCAAAAAAGCCAATAGCTGGGCCTGGATTGAATTGTATACATTTAAGTTTGTATTACACTTTTTTCAGTTTTTTCTTTTTAAAAGTAATAGACTGTATGTACATCAGTTTCCTGTAAAGTTTTATGGCCAGCATTTCAAGGGCGGCAGGGTTTCCTTCCCACCATCTGAAGAGTGGGAGCGGAACATTCCCACCGACACTGCCTGCCCCTCAGCGATTTTTCACTTTAGCAAGCGTTAAATGGCTGGAGAAGGTCCCACCTCAGAGTGATGGTGGCCAAGCAGATTAGCTGTCAGCTCTCTAGTCCCTGCAGTGGACAAGACTGGGACTGTGTGCAGCCCCTAGAGCCAAAGTCCCAGCATTCCAGGAACAGATAAGTTTTGGGCTTCTCAGGGCAGGGAGGTCTGGGGGTTGTGGACAATGGAGGATTGGGGTGTCGATGGAGTGGCCGGGATGGTGGTGGTGGGGGAGCGGACGGGGGTCCTGCAGTTACTGGACCTTAAGGGAGACACGCCCAATGTTAAAAAGGGGCAGCTGATGGAGACTTTCCTCTACTTCCCACCTAAGGCCTGAACCTGATTATTGTCGGCCTTCCCCTGTACCCCGGAATTATTCCCGCCAGTGTAAAAATTGAGGCTCAGCGGGAAATGGTCCTTAAGCGGTCAATAATTGGGCATTAATGGGCCTCAATTGGGTAAAGGGTGGACAGGCCGTCCGAGGGCTTGCCTGCCCCAGCATAAAATTGCGGAGAGGTCAGAGCAGGCGGGAGCTCAACAGGAAGCCCATCCGAGTAATTTTATGTTCACCCCCCACCTGCAAACCCTCCGGTGGGGAGAGCATAAAATTCTGCCCTATGATTTCATTGACAGTTAATATTTCTCCCTTTTTGAATGTTCATCTGTTAGTTTAACTATGTTTCTGTGTTTCAGGTTTGGAGTGGCTTATATCTCCATTCCTATAAATATCGAGACTACAGTCAAAGCAGTTATCCAGGAAGTCCTTGTACAACTGGGCAGACAGGTCAGTTCCAGTTAGAAATGTTCAATATTTACTTTGTTTGATTTAATTGACTAATGTGCAATAACTATAACCAGGCCAACCCAACCCTTTGTTTCTTTTCTGTAAGTACAATGTCATCCTGTTTACACCAATGAAGCAGAATCCAAAAACTACAGCAATCACATTATATTTTAATGAGAACCAAAATATTCTTGTGACCTAATTTCAGTAATATAGTTAAAGCTGTTCCATGATGGTCATGGTATATCATAATAAACTATGTACAGTTTTTGCTTGCCTAATTTAGAAAGGATATTAAATTATTGAGGGGGGAAAACATGGTGTGGCCACTAATTTAAACCCAAAACATAGCGGCAGAGCCAGGAGGACCTTGGGTATTCTTTCCCTTAAAATCAAGACAGCATTTGATTGAATACGCATTAAGGAGCCCTAGCAAACTCAAGTCAATGTGAATGAGGGGGAAAACTCTCCGCTGATTGGAGTCATACCTAGCACAAAGGAGGATGGTTGTGGTTGTTGAAGGCCAATTGTCACAGCCCTAGGACATCACTACAGGTAGTATCCTAGGCTCAACCATCTTCAGCTGCTTCATCAATGATTTTCCCTCCATCATCAGATCAGAAATAGGGATTTTCAATGATGTTTGCAGAGTGTTCAGCACCAGTTGCCACTCCTCAGATACTGAAGCAGTTTGTGTCCATATGCAGCAAGACCTGGACAACATTCAGGCTCAGACTAATAAGTGGCAAATAACATTTGTGCCAGGTGCCAATCGATGACCATCTCCAACAAGAGAGAATCTAACCATCTCCCCTTAACATTCAATTACCAATTTTGAATTCCTCACTGTTAAGACCCTCGGGGTTACCATTGACCAGAAACTGAAATCGATCAAAGTGAAAGGTAAAGGAAATAAAACCAGGATGACAAGGGAGATAGAGAATATGAAGAAACAAAGAATTCACCCGATATGTATCATTCCCCCTTTTTTTTTAAAGTGAGAACAAGCCAAATACAGTAAGTGGAGAGGGGAAGTGAAGAGGGAAATAAAACTGACAAAGAGCGAATATGAGAGTAGATTGGCAGTTAACATAAAGATTCCCAAAAATCTTCTGCCAGCATGTAAATAGCAAGCGAGGCAGGGTGGAGAGCGTGACATATGCTTAGAGGCACAGGGAAAGGCTAAAATACTCAATGAGTACTTTGTTTATGAGTGTTTATTAAGGAAGAGGATGCTGATAAAATAAGAGATGGTAGATGTAATGGATGAGTTGAAAATTGATAAGCAGGATGCACTGGAAAGGCTGGCTGTGCCCAGTTTTGATCAGTTGCATGGTTTAGAAGACTTGCATCCCAGATTTCTTTAAGGAAGTGAGGGTGGAGATAGTAGAAAGGCTTGCCTTAATTTTCCAATCTTCCCTGGATGTGGAGGAGATGCCAGAGGATTGGAAAATGGCAAATGTTACAACTTTATTCAAGAAAGAGTGTAAGGACATTGCTAATAACTGCAGGCCAGTCAGTTTAACATCAGTGGTAGATAAGCTTTTAGAAACAATAATCCGAGAAAATATCAACACGCAATTGGACAGGTTTGAGTTAAATTAAGGAGAGCCAGCATGGATTTGTAAAAGGCAGATCATGCTTGTCTAATCTAATTGAATTTTTTGATGTAGTAAGAGAGATGAAGGGAGAGCAGTAGATGTTGTCTGTATGGATTTTAAGAAGGTTTTTGACAAAGTACCACATAAAAGGCTGGTTAACAAAATTGCAGCTTATGGAATAGGAGGGTCAGTGCCAACTCAGATTCTGAAAAATGGGTTTAACAACAGAAAGCAGTGAGTTATCATAAATGGTTGTTTTTCAGATTGGAAAATGGTAAATGGTGATGTTCTGCAGGGTTCAGTATTAGTTCCCTTGCATTTTTGTGGTAAATAGCAATGAATTGTACTTGAACAGATTAGAAATTTGCTGATGATACAAAAATTGGTTAGTGTTGTTGATTATACAGAAGAAAGCTGTAGACTGCAGGAAGATATCAGTGCACCAGTCAGGTGGGCAGATCAGTGGTGAATGGAGTCCCATCTGGAGAAGTGTGAGGAAATGCATTTGGGGAAGGCTAACGGGGCAAAGGAATATATAATAAATGGTCGGATACTGAGAAGTTAGAAGACAGAGTGGCCTTAGATTGCGTGTCCACAAATCCCAGAAGGTGGCTGCACAGGTAGGTAAGATGGTCAAGAGGCATACGGGATAGCTGCCTTTATTAGCTGAGGAATAGAATATAAGAGCTGAGCAGTTATGCTGGAACTGTTTAAAACACTGGTTAGACCACAATTGGAGTATTGCATGCAGTTCAGGTCACCGCACTACAGGAAAGATCTGATTGCACTAGAGAGGGAAAAAGAGGAGATTTATGAGGATGTTGCACGAACGGGACAATTTTAGTTATAAGGAAAGATTTGATTGGTTCCAATGAAAAGTCATAGACTTGAAATGTTAACTATTTTTCTATACATATGCTGCCTGACCGGCTGACTACTTTCAGAATTTTCTGTTTTTATTTTGGATAGTCTAGGGTTATTTTTTTTTGCAATAGAGAAGGCTGAAGGGAGACCTAATTGAAGTATAAAGTCATGAGGGGACTTTATAGAGTGAATTAGAAAGCCCCATTCACCTCGTTTGAGGGGTCCATAATCAGGGAGCATAGATTAATGGCAGGAGGCTTAGAGGGGATTTGAGGGTAAATTTTTTCATCCAGAGGGCTGTAGGAATCCAGAACTCACTGCCTGAAAGGGTAGTAGAGGGGCCCTCATAACATTTAAAAAGTACTTAGATAAGAACTTGTAGTGCCGTAACCTATAAAAATCAGAGATCCTCATCTGACTGAGCTTTCCTTCTTAGAAACATGGACTCCTGCCTGGAAACATAGGGTGTTCCATGGAGCTGATGCTGTGTTGAGCCACCTCCTGGCTCAGGAGCCGGTCCCTTCTTGGAAACAATCCTGACCCTGAGCTGTTATGCCGTGAAAAATTCTATCCTTAAAAGTCTAAAACTAGCTTCATTTACCTGTATTGGCATTGCTTTTATTTTAGAAGCAAACTAAAGAAGATAGCTCAACATCCTGTGCTCTAATGTGACACTGGAATCTGATTCTTTTTACAGGATGAAAATATTGAAGATTTTGAACTAGCTGAGGTACTCATGGGCTGTAAGCAGGGTAAGATTTTAATGCAATTGATTTTTGAAACGCCGAATATACTGGAAAAGAGGAATGTCTGTGTGTGCCTAAGCGTGTTTTTGTTTGTATGTCTGTCCGCCTGTTTGTGTGTGTCTGTCGCCGTGTGTTTTTGTCAGTGTGGTCTGTCTCTGTTTTTGCCAAAGTGTGTGTCTGTATATCTGTTTCCTTGTGTCAGTGTGTGTCTGCCTGTGTGCTTTTGCCAGTGTGTCTTTATGTCAGTATGTGTCTGTGTCTGTCTCTGTACATACGAACATATGAATTAGGAGCAGGAAGTAGGCCACTTGGCCCTTCAAGTCTGCTCCGCTATTCAATAAGATCATGGCTGATCTAACTGTAACTTCCTGCCTTCCTCAAGTAACCCTTCACCCGCTTGTTTATCAAGAATCTAGCTAACTCTGCCTTGAAAACATTCAAAGACTCTGCTTCCACTGCCTTTTGAGGAAGAGAGTTCCAAAGACATTCAACCCTCTAAGAGAAAAAAATTTCTTCTCGTCGCTATTTTAAATAGGCGACCACTTATTTTTAAACAGTGACCCCTGGTTCTAGACTCTCCCTCAAGAGGAAACACTCTCTCCACATCTGTTTTGGCCAAACTGTGTATCCGCCTCTTTGTTTCAGTGGGTGTCTGTGAGTTTTTGCCAGTATGTCCGTGTGTCTGCTTCGTTTTGGTGTCAGTGTGTGTGCTTGTCTCTTTGTTTTGTTCATTCACGGGATGTGCATCCATAATTGCCCTTGAGAAGGTGGTGGTGAGCTGCCTTCTTGAACTGTTGCAGTCCATGTGGTGTAGGTACACTCACAGTGCTGTTAGGGAGGGAGCTCCAAGATTTTGACCCTGCTTTTTGTGTACAGGACACACCTGGGCAATTTTCCACATTGCTGGGTAGATGCCAGTGTTGTAGCTGTACTGGAACAGCTTGGCTCAGGGGTGGCAAGTTCTGGAGCACAGTCTTCAGTACTATTGCTGGAATATTGTCAGGGCCCATAGCCTTTGCAGTATTCAGTGCTTTCAGCCACTTCTTGATATCATATGGAATAAATCAAATAGGCTGAAGACTGACATCTGTAATATTGGGGACCTCCGGGGGAGGCCAAGATGGTTCCTCCCTCGGCACTTCTGGCTGAAGATTATTGCATCTCCTTCAGCCTTATCTTTTGCACTGATGTGCTGGGCTCCCCCATCACTGAGGATGGAGATATTTGTGGAGCCTCCTTCTCCAGTGAGCTGTTTAATTGTCCATCACCATTCACGACTGGATGTGGCAGTGCTTAGACCTGATCAGTCAGTTGTCTATCACTTGCTGCTTATGCTGTTTGGCACACAAGTAGTCCTGTGTAGTAGCTTCGTCAGGTTGACACCTCATTTTGAGGTATGCCTGCTGCTGCTCCTGGCATGCCTTCCTGCACCCTTCATTGAACCAGGCTTGATCCCCTGGCTTGATGGTAATGGTACAGTGGGGATATGCCGGGCCATGAGGTTATAGATTGTGTTCGAGTACAATCCTGCTTTCGCTGATGGCCCACAGTGCCTCATAGTTGCCCAGCCTTGAGTTGCTAGATCTGTTTGAAATCCATCCCATTTATCATGGTGGTAGTGCCACACAACACGATGGAGGGTATCCTCACTGTGATGACCGGACTTTGTCTCCACAAGGACTGTGTGGTGGTCACTCCTATCGATACTGTCATGGACAGATGTATCTGTTGCAGGCAGATTGGTGAGGACAAGGTCAAGTATGTTTTTCCCTCTTGTTGGTTCCCACACCACCTGCTGCAGACCCAGTCTAGCAGCTAGGTCATTTAGGACTCGGCCAGCTCGCTCTGTGGTGGTGCTACCGAGCCACTCTTGGAAATGGACATTGAAGTCCCCCACCCAGAATACATTCTGCGCCCTTGCCACCCTCACTGCTTCCTCCAAATGATGTTCCAGATTCCAGAAGCTGTTCCTGGTAATTCTAGATTTTGGTTGAATTCAGATTTCACCATCTGCCTTGGTGGGATTTGCCTGTATGTCTGCCTCAGTTTGTTTTTGACAGCATGTGTCTGTGTGTCTGTCTCTGTTTTTGCCAAAGTATGTGTCTGTGAGTCTGTCCCTGTGTCAATGTGTGTCTGTGCACCTGCCTCTGTGTCAGTGTGCATGTTTTTCCCAGTGTGTCTGTGCCTGCTTTTGTCAGCCTGTTGCCTGTCTCTGTTTCATTTTGTATCTGTGTTTTTGTCAGTCTGTACCTTTGTCTCTGTCTCTGTATGTGTCACTATGTGTCTGTCTATGCCTCTGCTTTTCTGTTCATTTGCTGCCTCTGAGAATTGCTTCTGTACTTCTGACACTGGCAGTAATAATGTATCATCCTGCAGCATGGGGATAGTAAGATTGTTGACACGTTAATTTCGGACTCCACACCAGTGACCACTTTGTGAAATATTCCATTTGCATTGCAATGTTAAAAATGTTCAGCTGTGATTCAGTGGGCACTCTCTCCTCTGAATCCAAAGGTTGTGGGTTCAAGTTCCACTCCAGGACTTGAGCACAATAATCTATGCTGATACTCTAGTACTGAGGAAATGTCACGCTGACTAGAGTCTTCCAGATGAAATGTTGACCCAAGACCCTGTCTGCCCTCTCAGGTCAAACACGATTTCCTTTTCACAAGACCATGTTGACTCTGCCTGATTGCATTGAGATTTTCTAAGTGCCCCACTATAACCTTCTTAATAATAGATTCCAGCATTTTCCCCTCTGACAGATGTTAAGCTAACTGGCCAGTAGTTTCCTGCTTCCTGTCTCCCTCCTTTCTTGAGCAGAGGAGTTATGTTTCATTATTTTCCAATCTGATGGGACCGTTCCAGAACTAGGGAATTTTGGAAAGTTTAAACCAATGCATCCACTATCTCAGTAGCCAATTCTTTTAATATGAAGTCCATCAAGATCAGAGGATTTGTCAGGTTTTAATTCTAATAATTTTCTCAGTTTCCTTTCCCTGGTGATTGTAATTGTTTTAAGTTCCTCCCTCCCACCTCCTGATTCACATTTATTTCTGGGATGTTATTTGCATCCTCTACAGTGAAGACAAAATAGCTGGAAAAACTCAGCAGGTCTGGCAGCGTCTGCGGATAGGAGCACAATTAATGTTTCGAGTCCGTATGACTCTTCAACAGAACTAAGTAAAAATAGAAAAGAGGTGAAAAATTTTTGTTTTGGATTGTTGTTTTTGTTTTGGATTTCCAGCATCCGCAGTTTTTTGCTTTTATCTTAAGACAAAATATCTGTTCAATTCGTCTATTTCTTTATTTTCCATTATTAATTCCCCAGACTCACTCTGTAGAGGACCAACATTCACTCTACGTACTCTTTTCCTTTTTAAATACCTGTAGAAGCTCTTACTATCTGTTTTTATATTTCTAGCTGGTTTCCCCTCGTATTCTAATTTCTCCTGCCTTATTAATCTTTTAATCATTCTTTGCTGTGTTTTATATTCTGTCCAATCTTCTGACCTGTCGCTCATCTTAGCAGAATTATACGTTTTTTCTTTCAGTTTGATACTATCTTTAACTTCCTTAGTTAACCACGGATTGTGCAATCTATCCTTAGAGTCTTTCTTTCTCGCTGAATGTATCTTTTCTGAGTATCCTGAAATATCTTCTGAAATGCCTACTGACCTATCCCTTAACCTAATTTCCCAATTCACTTCAGTTAGCTATGTTTTCATGCCCTCAAAATTGCCTTTTTTTAAGCTTTAAACATTAGATTTAGAACCACTCCCTATAATTGAATATGAAATTCAGTTACATATGATCACTGCCACCTAGGGGTGTCTTCACTATGAGGTCATTAATTAACCCTATCTCATTGCACATTACCAGACCTAGGATTACCAGCTCTCTGGTTGGCTCTAGAACATGTTGCTCTAAGAAATTGTCCCAAATGAATTCTATGAACTCACTATCAGGGCCAGCTTTACCAATCTGATTTGTCCAATCTATATGTAGATTTAAATCACCCATGATTATCGTCATACCTTTCTCACAAGCCCCTATTATTCTCGTATACCTCATCCTACCAGTGGTTACTGGTAGGGGGCCTATAAACCACTCCTACAAGTGATATCTTGCCTTTACTCTTTCTCATCTCTACCTAAACTGATTCTACGTCTTGATCTCCAGAACTAAAGCCATCTCTCTCTGTTCTACCAATGAAAGAAAAAAGTTGTCATGAAGCTATTAATATATATAATATTATTGGAAAAGATTTTTATTTTAAAATAGAGGTTTAGTCTGTGGGTGTGTCTTAATTAGATTAAAGCCAGCTGGTCTGGGTGCTTTGATGTGCACTAGTTTTGAGATGTAAGAGAGGTAGAGGGCATTTGCATTTTTTGAATGGAGCATACAAAAAGGCAAATGAAATCTGGCACCTACTTAGCAGAGACCAAGCAATATGTTTATATTACTAATAAAATTGGTACTATGAAAGGGGTTTTATTGTTAGAAGCGGCTGGTGATACAATGAGAATTTACATTCAATGAGCTGTGTTAGGTATAACTTAAGCAGTTTTCATGTGTACAGGGCAGAGGCAATGTAAGATCAAAGTAGCTGTAAGCCTCCAACTGTCTCCACAGGAACCAAAGTGAAAAGAACCCCATTTTCAATTTGTAAGATGAAAATGCTTTGTCTGGTGTCTGGTTAAGCCTATGAGTTGTTGTTGCCTTAATAGAGATTAGTTTGGGAATTTGTTAAAAGCTATGATAGCAGTAATTTGTAGCCGTGTGTATATATTTAACTTGTGTAAATTAATAAAATGTTTCCTTTAGTTTAATATAAAACCTTTTGAGAACTGGTGGTCTGATTCCTGAATTTGGAGTCGCATCTCAAACATACCACTTAAAAATATAGGTTATGACAGTTGTTTAAAGTTTCCCTCTGGGATTTTTAAATAACTCCGCTTTACTGAAAGGCTGTCTCATAACACAAGTGGATCTGCAATATGAAGCCTAGAAAAATAAATTTGCTTCATGCCTCCTGACATCGCCCCTGAACAGCTTTCTAACTTTAATGTTTTGTCCCCTTGTTCTGGGCATCCCCCAATAGAGGAAATAGTTTCTCCCTATCTGCCCTCCTTAAACATCTATAAGCACCCTGATTAGATCACCACCTAATATTCTATATTCAAAGGAATACAAGCCTATCCAATATAATAAAAGCAAAATACTGTGGATGCTGGAAATCTGAAATAAAATGCTGATAAAACTCAGCAGGTCTGGCGGCATCTGTGGAGAGAGAAACAGAGTTAACATTTTGAATCCATAGAAAGAGCTCAGAAATCTTTGAGGCACAGAGCTGCCTCAGGGAAATTAAGTTCAAATTTAAAGTTTAAAATAAAGAAAGTTAAAAATCATTTACACATGTCCCTTCATGTGACAATGTCACATGAGCTGGGACATGTTTATGAAATGTTTAAAAAATATTTATTAATTTAATAAAACCTTTGTGAAACCTCACCCCACTGTGGATGAGGTTTCATGAAAAATGCAAAGGCCGCTTGGGCTCTTTGCGCGCCAATCTTAAGGTTTCCTAATGGCTTTAACAGGCCCTTTGACAGTTCAGTGGGTACACAGCCGCCTCTGGCACGCGCCCGGCAAGCAAAAGATCGGACTGACGTGCGGTGATGTCAGGTCGTATGCCCGATGACACCGCGCGTTACTTTACATGCCCCGCATGCTGACAGGAAAATTCTCCCCAGTGTATTTCTATTTGTGGAGGGAGTGCTACACAGGGGACCATTAATTAAAAATGATAAACCTAGTAAGGAATTTCAGGAGGAATCTCTTCACCCAGAGTGTGATGAGAATGGGGAGCTCCAAATCACAAGGAGTAGTCGACATGAATATATGGATGAATTTAAAGGGAGAAGTTAGATAAACGCATTAGGGAAGAAAGAAAAGTTTGCACTTCTGTAGCACCTTTCACGACCACTGGGTGTCACAAAGAGCTTTACAACCAATGAAATAATTTTGAAATAGGAAACATGGCAGCCAAGGAGTCAAAGGATATCTTGGTTGGATGGGAGGGGGCTAGGGTGGTTAAATACCAACATGAAAGAGTTGGGTGGGAGGTGTTGGTATGGTATAAATAACAACGTGGACCAGTTGAGCTGAATGGCTTGTTTCTCTGCTGTGAATACGATAGAAATATTATAGAAACAGACCCTGGGAAATGGGATCAGCAGATAACTTTGAAGAATGGGAAATTCCATCATCAATATCTTCCCACTAAAATAACAGAAAACAATTCAGTACCATCGAACTGGTGTGGGTGGGAATGGGTGACATTCAGCGAGTTGACTCACCTAATTTGGTGAGCTTCATTCAGTGTAGAAAATAAACGTTTTTCCAAAAGCAGTAGGATCTTATTTAGTATTGAGGCCAAACTGTAAAAGTCTTCATTTAGGGAAACAGATTTCTTGCTTTACTTATTTGTTTTTTATTTTCCATGTTCCTTTTAGTGCAGTGTGTGCTGCTATCTCAGCCTGAACTGATGCTTGGCAGACTTCAAGATATTAGAAAGGTGAGAAAATTATTAATTATACATTTTTGTACTTTGTATCTAAACAACTTTTCAGTCATAACAGAAAGTGTTGAAAATACTCAGCAGGTCTGGCAGCATCTGTGGAGAGAGAAACAGAATTAACATTTTGAGCCCAATATGACTCTTCTTCAGAAACTCCAAAGTTCTGGACAAATATCATATTTGGACTCAAAACGTTAACTCTTGCTTCTCTCTCCACAGATGCTGCCAGACCTGGGCCAGGACCTTTAGATCGGCAGCAGGTCGGGGGAGGGGGGGCCTGCTCGCCAACGCGTAAAGTGACATGGGATGATATCGGAGAAACTCCTGACATCGCCCCGCGTCATTTCAATTTTCATGTTGGCGGGGGCACAGCCAAATCAGCTGTGTGCCCGCCAACCTGTGCACGGCCTATTGAGGCCAATGACAAACTCATTAACATCATTAATGAACCTTAAGGTTGGTGGGCAGGCTGGGAGCCCTGGCGGGCTTCAGAGAAAGCATCAAACCTCATCCACAGGAGGAATGAGGTTTCATGAGAGATTTTTTAATATTTAATAAATGTTTGATTTAAAGTGATGGACGTGTCACATGAGGGGACATGTCAGGGAAATTTTGTTTTTGTTCATTTACCATTTTTAAATTTGGCGCCAATCTCCCTGAGGCAGCACTTAGCCCGCACAGCGCTTCCTGGCGGAAGTCACTCTAGGCGGACCTTAAAATGGCAGCGCGCCTGCACACGCCCGCTACTGCACTTCCCCCCCAACGGGGGGAGAATTCTTCCCCTGGTGAACTTCTCTAGCACTTTCTGTTTTTATTTCGGATCTCCTGCATCCGCAGTATTTTCCTTTTAACTTTTCATATCAGGTGGATAATATTGAGCTCTTTAATCTCATTCATGCAGTTTTCTCCAATAAACGTTGCACTTAAGAAATACGAGCTGGAGCAGGCCATTCGTGTCTTCAAGTCTGTCCTAGTATTCAATAAAATCATGACTAACCTTCTATTTCAATTCTACCTTCCTGTGTTTTCCCCATGGTATCCAAATATCTATTGATCTCTATCTTGATTATGCTTAGCTCTCTTGGGTAGATTCCAAAGATTGCAAAATCTGTTACATTTCCAACTTTTTGCAGTTCTAATGAAAGGTCACAAATCTGAAATGTTAACTCCACCTCTCCCTCCACAGATGCAGCCAGACTTGCCGAGTAATTCGAGCAATATGCATAGTCTTTAATTAATTCCTGATGAACAGGAATTTACCTTTCTCTTGCCATTAACTGCCTCTAATCCTGCATTTTGAGCTTAATTTCCAGCTCCTATCTTGAAAACAAATTATTTTATTAAAATATATTTAAACGTTGTTATGATCCTTGGCCAGATCCCTAGTTGTTGGTAAGATCAGTTATGGATCAATAACGTTTTGTTTAAAGTAAACAAAGATTGAGATTCAAGACACTTATTCAGTGAATAAAGCCCAAGATTCCATGCATTTTAAACAAACAAAAATAGGCAAGGTCAGAAAGATAAAACAATTTACAATATCTACCTTATACTCTAACTTACAGGGTAAATATGAGGTACATGTGAATTAACAGGCAACTGTGGTCGAATGCACCACACCACACAATAAATGGCAGGTGCGACCAAGACAGAGTCCATGGATTTTTCAACAACCCGCCCAGATGTCAGTAACACTGTGAGTCGACCAATCTCACTATAACCCTGACTCCCTCTCATGATGGATTCCAGTCTTCACCTTTGAAGATCTAACCTAGGAATTCTCTTCAAAAGTTGCTCCAACTTGGACGGCATCAACAATGGTCCACCTTGCAGGGTTCCAATCTTGCCTCCGAGATTCTGTTCCCCCGGATTCCTGAGTATACACTCAAGTACCAAGTCACAAACACGTTTTTTAGATCTTCAGCCCAGCTGAGCAGAACACGACTGCTCCAAAGGGGAACCTTTTCCACACACACAGTCACCAACCTTCGGCTGCTTTCTTGGATCTTCAGGGCTTCCCTTGACCCCTGTTCACTTTAAATCTGCTACCTGCAGCCCTTATCCTGTTTGGAGCCTTTTTCTTTGCTCCTCTCTTAACTAAACTGGCACCTCTTCCTCTCCCTGTCCTCCCTCTTGGACACTTCTTTTGGTACCTTTCCCTGTCCCCTCTCCCTTTGGGACCTCTGCCTGTCCCCTCCCTTCTTCTCAATGGTGCTCTGCCCCCGGTCACCTGACCCAAATTTTTGTTTTTTCGGTCTTTATGCGCAGATGGGCTGGGCCTGTCCTGGGCCCAAAGAACTTACACTATAAATGGAAGTTTTTCTGGTGTGTTAATTAACCCATGAATTGGATTTTTATTCTTCTTTTCCTGCAATGTGAGTAACACCAGCAATGCAGTAACTGTTGCCAACTCCTCATTACCCTGAGTGGGGGGAAGTGTCAGCTGAACTGTGTAGTGCTGGAGTTACCTTTTGGACAGGCAGATCTAGTAGGGTTTTTAACAGTGATCTGATATCTTGTGGGTGAAATAGGTCTTCAGTGACAATGGCTGTCACCAATTTGGCAATCAGTCCACTGTCCCACCCAATTCTCTTTTATATCGATTTAAATTGGATAGGATAAAAAACAAGGCAATTCATTATTATGTCATGCCCAGTACCAGTATGTCCTATTCTGAACTTCAAACTAATTTTATGTTTTAAAACTAGACACAAAAAGGCTGGAAAAGGTGGCTGCCCAAGGGTCACCTGACTTCTTTTGAGGATCAGAGAGTTAAGAGTCTTACAGATAACACAACAAAACAGTAATGTCTATTTGCATATGACTGACATGGGCGAATGGACACTAGGCCTGACTCCTCTCAGGAACGGGCATGGAATTTGGACTCAGCCCGACTGCTAAATGCATTAAGGCTCACTCATCTGTTAATATTAAAGTTCCCGAAACCCTGCATACAGACGTTAATGAACCCCCATCAAGTAACACATAATTGTTTTTTTTTAAAAAGGGGATGTGACAGACAGAGAAACTGCAGCAGTACCAGATTCCTGTGTGACTGGCAGAATGTGTGGAGAATGTATGTGCACATTTTCTCTTGTTTCACAAGAAAACCAGATTAAAAAAATGTCATCAGGATTCAATTTTTTCCTGTGCTGTGGAGGCATGTAATGCCCAGCACTGGCATGTCCTATTCTGAACTTCAAACGAATTTGATATTTTAAAACTGGACACTAGATGGCTGCCCAAGGGCCACCTGACCTTTAGAATCACTCCCCGTTTTAAGAGGGAGCAAAAGAACATTCCAAAACCAAAACAAAAATAGCTGGAAAAACTCAGCAGGTCTGGCAGCATCTGCGGAGAGGGACACAGTTAACGTTTCGATTCCGTATGAATCTTCAACAGAACTAAGGAAAAATAGAAAAGGGGTGAAATATAAGCTGGTTTAAGGGGGGCGGTGGGACAGGTAGAGCTGGATAGAGGGCCAGTGATAGGTGGAGATTGCCAAAAGATGTCATAGACAAAAGGACAAAGAGGTGTTGAAGGTGGTGATATTATCTAAGGAATGTGCTAATTAAGGGTAGAAAGCAGGACCTGGTACAACCTGGCCAATTACTGCCCATCAGTCTACTCTCAATCATCAGTAAAGCGATGGAAGGGGTCATTAACAGTGCTATCAATCGGCACTTCCTTAGCAATAACCTGCTCACTGCTGCCCAACTTGGGTTCTGCCAGGGTCACTCAGCTCCTGACCTCATTACAGCCTTGGTACAAACATGGACAAAAGAGCTGAACTCCAGAGGTGAGGTGAGAGTGACTGCCCTTGACATCAAGGCAGCATTTGACCGAGTGTGGCATCAAGGAACCCCAGCAAAACTCAATGGGAATCAGAGGGAAAACTCTCTGCTGGTTGGACTCATACCTAGCACAAAGGAAGATGGTTGTGGTTGTTGGATGTCAGTCATCTCAGTTCCAGGACATCACTGCAGGAGTTCATCAGGGTAGTGTCCTAGGCCCAACCATCTTCAGCTGTTCATCAATGACCTTCCCTCCAGCATAAGGTCAGAAGTGGGGATTTTGGCTGATGATTGCACAATGTTCAACACCATTTGCGCCGATTCAGGTACTGAAGCAGTCCATGTCCAAATGCAGCAAGACTTGGACAATATCCTGATAGCTCTGAAGAAGGGTCACACGGACTTGAAACCTCAACTCTGTTTTTCTCTCCACAGATGCTGTCAGACCTGCTGAGTTTTTCCAGCATTTTCTGTTTTTCTTTCTGAAAAATATCAAGTCTTGGGCTGACAAGTGGCAAGTAACATTTGTGCCACAGAAATGCCAACAATGACCATCTCCAACAAGAGAGAATCTAACCATTGCTACTTGACATTCAATGGCATTACCATCGCTGAATCCCGCCACGATCTACATCCTGGGGGTTACCATTAAAACTGAACTGGACTAGCCATATAAATACTGTGGCTACAAGAGCAGGTCAGAGACTAGGAATCATGCGACAAATAACTCACCTCCTGACTCCACAAAGTCTGCCCACCATCTACAAGGCACAAGTCAGGAGTGTGATGGAATACTCCCCACTTGCCTGGATGAGTATAGCTCCTACAACACTCAAGAAACTTGACACCATCCAGGACAAAGCAGCCTGCTTGATTGGCACCCCATCCATAAATATTCACCTACGAACAGCGGCAGTAGTGTGTGTACCATCTATAAGATGCATTGCAGGAACTCAACAAGTCTCCTTAGACAGCAGCTTCCAAACGTTCGACCGCTACCATCTAGAAGGATGTGGGCAACAGACTAGAAATTCGGTTACATGCAACCTCACAATCTGCTGCAAACACTTTGCTTCACAAGTCCTTCATTGCAACTTTAAAGCATCGAAACCTTCGAAGAAATCAGGCCTGCCTCATGGGAGATCATAAACCAGAGACTAAGACACCTGTAACCTGTAAAAGTGCATGACCTTTATCTGTCCCTAACCTTTGTGTGTGTGTGATCGAATACATCTAGGATAAGCATGTGAGAATAAGTAACCCTTTTAAACTCACAAAAGCTTGATGCTGAAGTATATAATTGGGATCCACACTTCAAGGATTAAGAAAAGGCACACCTTTCTGTACTAAACAAATTGTTCACGGGCAGTAAGTGAACATGCAAATTCTGGCCATGACATTACCAGTTTTGTATTACTGCTTACACACAGTTTCACCCCTGCTTATGTTTTAGTCATGTGACTGGTTCTGTGGTTTGCTGAAGATTTCTGATTTTAAGGATTGTCACTATGATGAAAACATGTATGAAACTTCTGATTCTTCCCTACTGTAAACGTGCCAGTTTTGTCATAAGACGGTGCCCCTTTAATGTGAACTTAATTCAGAAAAACCTTTACTTGAGCTCTTTGTAATGCTTTTTATTTTCTGCTTTGATGCTATTTCTCTGCATGTACATGTTGAGTGATCATGTTTGTTGTTTTCTGCTGTCTTTGTGTCATGTAGACCTCAGTCCGACAAATGAACCAGACACGGTTTTATATCAAAAAGAAACAGAACTCAGTGGAACAGGTGAATCTGCTACTCATGGGTCTTCCTCCACAGCTCTCTCAGGGCGAGTACCTCTCACTTCTTAAAAGTCACCTGGAGGTCAAAGGTAAGTAAAGAGGCATCACAAAGATAAAAGAATCAAGGGTTCATTAGTTTGCTTGACTATTTTTCATTTTGATGTCTTTAACTGGTTGAGTTCAATTATCAAGATGATGTTTGTATGTTGAAAAGAATAATAAGAATAAACTTGAATGTATAGTCACTAAACACATCTTTGGGAAGTCCCACAGTATCACAGAATCGTTCCAGGCAGAAGGAGGCCATTTGGCCCATTGTGTTTGCATCGACTCTCTGAATGAGCAATTCACCTAGTGCCATTCTCCTGCCTTCTCCCCATAGACCTGCATTTTATTACTCTTCAAATAACAGCCTAATTCCCTTTTGAATACCTCAGTGGAATCTGTCTCTCAGACAGTGCACTCCAGATCTTAACCTTTCGCTGTGTGGAAATGTTTTTTCTCATATTGCTTTTGCTTCTTTTGCAAATTACTTTAAATCTGTGCCCTCTTGTACATGATCCTTTCACGAGTGGGAACAGTTTCTCCCTATTTACTCTGGCCAGACCCTTCATGATTTTGAATATCTCCATTTGATCTCCTCTCAGCCTTCTCTTCTCCAAGGAAAACAGTCCCAACTTCTCCAGTCTTTCTTCAGAATTGAAGTTCCTCATTCCTGGAACCATTCTCATGAATCTTTTCTGCACTTTCCCCAATGCCTTCTCATCCTTCCTAAGGTGCAGTGCCCCTTTCTGGACACAATACTCCAACTGAGGCCGATCTAGTGTCGTATACAAGTCTGACATAACCTCCTTGCTCTTGTACTCAATGCCCCTATTTATAAAGCCTAAGAAACTGTATGCTTCATTAATTGCGCTCTCAACCTAGCCTTTCACCTTCATTGACTTATGCACATATAGACCCAGGCTTTTCTGCTCCTGCATCCACTTCAGAGTTCTACCCTTTATTTTATACTGTCCCTCCATGTTTTTTGCATTAAAATGAATCACTTCACATTTCTCTGCATTGCACTTCCATCTGCCATCTGTCCATCTATTCTACCAATTTGTCTATGTCCTTTTGAAGTTGTAAACAACCCTTCTCACAGTTTTGTATCATTCACAAATTTTAAAATTGTTCCCTGCACACAAGATCAAGGTCATTAATACATATCATGAAAAGCAAGCGTCCTAACACTGCCCCTGGGGAGCTCCACTTCAACCTTCCTCCAGCAGGAAAATCATCCATTAACCATTACTCTCTGTTTACTGTGCTCAGCCAATTCCACATCCATGTTGCTACTTTCAGTTTTATTCTACGAACTATAACTTTGCTCACAAGTCTGTTGTGTGGCTCTGTATCGAATGCCTTTTGGAAGTCCATTTACACCACACCAACAGCATTACCTTCATCAACCCTCTCTGTTATCTCTTCAAAACACTCCAGCAAGTTAGTTGAACATGATTTTCCCCTAAGAAATCCATCCTGGCTTTTCTTAATTAACCTGCATTTGTCTATGTGACTATTAATTTTGGCCCTAGTTATTTTTTCCAGAAGTTACCCCTCCACCGAAGTTAAATTCACTGGCCTGTAGTTGCTGGGTTTATCTTTAGCCCCTTTGTGGAACAAGGCCCTTTTTTGTAACATTAGCAATTCTCTGGTCCTCTAGCACCACCTCCGAGTGTAAGAAGGACTGAAAAATTATGACCAATGTCTCCGGAATTTCCACCCTTCCCTCGGTATCATTGGATACATTTCACCTGGTGGTGGTGCCTTTTCAACTTTATGCACAGACAGCCTATCCAATACCTCCTCCTTATCAATTTTAAACCCTTCTAGTGTCTGAATTACCTCCTCTTTCACCATGGCCTGGGCAGTATCTTCTTCCATGGTAAAGACAGATGGGGCTAATGGGGCTAAAGGCCAATAAGTCCCTTGGACCTGATGGGTTGCATCCTAGGGTATTAAAGGAAGTAGCTTCAGAGATAGTGGATGCACTGGTAGTAATCTTCCAAGAATCCTTAGATTCTGGAAAAGTCCCAAAGGATTGGAGAACGGCCAATGTAACACCCTTATTCAAAAAGGGAGGGAGACAAAAAACAGGTAACTATAGGCCAGTTAACTTAACATCTGTCATTGGGAAAATGTTAGAGTCTATTATAAAGGATGTAGGAGCAAAGCATTTAGAAATGCTTAATCTAATCAAGCAGAGTCAGCATGGTTTCATGAAGGGGAAATCATACCTAACAAATTTATTAGAATTCTTTGAGGAGCTAGCAAGCAGGGTAAATAAAGGGGAACCAACAGATATAATATATTTGGATTCCCAAAAGGTGTTCAGTAAGGTACCACACATAAGGCTACTTAATAAGATGAGCCCATGGTGTTGGGGGTAGTATATTAGCATGGATAGAGGATTGGCTAACTAACAGAAGACAGAGAGTTGGGACAAGGGGGGCATTTTCAGGATGGCAACCTGTAACTAGTGGAGTGCTACAAGGATCAGTGCTGGGACCTCAATTATTTACAACATATGGGCAGGATTTTCCACACCTGCCCGCCTCCGGGATCATCTGGTCCCGCCGCAAGTCAATGGATTTCTGACTGGGGTGCTACCTCCCCTGAGGGTCCCGCCCGCAACAGAGCCAGAAAATCCTGGCCTATTTAATGACTTTGATGAGGGAAGTGAATGTACTGTTGCCAAGTTTGCGGATGACACAAAAATAGGTGGTAAGGCAAGTGGTGAGGATGACACAAAGAGTCCACAGAGGGACACAGACAGGTTAAGTGAGTGGGCAAAAACTTGGCGGATGGAATATAATGTGGGAAAATGTGAGGTTATGCACTTTGGCAGGAATAGAGGAGCTGAATATTATTTAAATGGAGAAAGACTGCAGAAAGCTGCAGCACAGAGAGATTTGGGAGTCCTCATGCACGATTCCCAAAAAGCTAACATACAAGTTCAACAGGCAATAGGGAAGGCAAATGGAATGTTGGCCTTTATTTCAAAGGGAATGGAGTATAAAAACAGGGAAGTCTTGCTAAAACTGTATAAGGCACTAGTTAGGCCAAACCTAGATTACTGCAAACAATTTTGGTCCCCTTACCTAAGGAAAGATATACTAGCATTGGAGGCAGTCCAGAGAAGGTTCACTAGGTTGATCCCAGGTATGGAGGGAAAGGTTGAGTAGGTTAGGCCTGTTCTCATTGGAGTTTAGAAGAATAAAAGGTGACCTTATTGAACAAAAAAGATTCTTAGGGGGCTTGACAGGGTAGAGGTTGTTTCCCTTTGTGGGAGAGTCTAGGTCCAGAGGGCAAAATCTCAGAGTAAGGGGTCGCCCATTTAAAACAGATGAGGAGGAATTTCTTCTCTCAGAGGGTAGTGAATCTGTGGAATTCTTCACCGCAGAGGGCTGTAGAGGCTGGGTTGTTAAGTATATTCAAGGCTGAGACAGACAGATTTTTAATCAGTAAGGGAATCAAGGGTTGCAGATTAGACCAATCATAATGTAAGAATCCCAATGCTTATATATACAATGCTTGGCAGTTAATTGTCAGTCACCGTCACTGATGCATTCTCCATGGCAATGCCTCTACCAATCAGAGTCCACTTGCCAACCATTCAACATTGTCTTCACATACAGTATAAATTGTTGTTTTTCCTTTATATTGCTATTTTTGCAGAGTGTTCTATGAGTGCAAGATAAAAAGCTTCAATATGTCTCTTTTTCAGCAAATTTGTTCTTTTACATCCTTCCCACTAGTTGATGGCCTACAGACTACACTGAGCAATGGAATTACACCTTTTTTGTTCCTTAGCTCAAGCCAAGTGGATTCTGTCTTTGACCCCTCTGGGACATCCTCTTTCTCCAGCAGGGCAGTCATCTCCTTAATATCTCCACTGCTCCCCCTTTAAGACTTTTCCCATCTTCCCTGAACACCTTGTCTCCAAGGATATTTGACAACCAAACCTGTCCTTCTATGAGCCAGGTGCCTGCTATAGTCACAACATCATATTTCCACATAGCAACCTGCACCTGTAACTCACCAGTCTTATTTGCCACACTCCATGCATTCACATACATGGACAGTAACCCTGATTTAGACTCTTATTACTTTCTCCCTTACTCTGACCCCTCCTACTAACTTACTGTTCTAGTGCTATCAGTCTCTCCCAGTACATTGTGCACCTTGTTACACCTCCCTGATATTTTCTCCTGGTTCCCACAACCCTGCCAAATTAGTTTTAACCCTCCCCAATAGCACTACTAAAACATCCTGGAAGGAACTCGCCCCTGGCCCTACTTAGGTGCAACCCCTCCAGCTTGTCCAGGTCCTGTCTCTCCAGAGCCAGTCCCAATATCCCAAAAATCCAAAGCCCTCCCTCATGCTCCACCTTTCTAGCCATTCATTTATCTGTCTTATCCTCCTGTTTCTTTACTGTTTCTTTTACTTGCGCGTGATACTGGGAATAGTGTGGAGATTACTACTTTTGAGGTCCTGCTTGCTACGTCCCAACCTAACTCCCTAAATTCTGACTGTAGGACCACACCCCTCTTTCTATATATATCATTTGTACCAATATGGACCAAGACTCACCCTTACCCCTCAGGATGCTCTGACATCCTTAACCTTGGCACCAAGGATGAAACACACCAACTTGGAATCATGTTTGCGGTCACAGAAATGCCTATCTATGCTCCTAACCATCAACTCCCCCATCACTATTGCTGTTCCAGTCTTCCCTCTGTACAGCTGAGCACCTGTGGTGCTAAGGACTTGGCTCTATCTGCACTCCCCAGTTGAACCACCACTCTCATCAGTATCCATAACGGAATACAGGTTGGAGAGTGGGATGCACTCAGGGGACTTCTGCTCTACCTGCCTGTTCATTTTTGACTGTCTGGTCATCATCCACCCCCTTTCCCTGCATACTCTTAGGCTGCATCAAAAAACAAAGCTCTCAACCTCATGGATGCACCGAAATGGCACCAGCTGCTGCTCAGGTTAGGGTTAGGGGTTGGAACAGCCCAGTCATTTTTCTATCTATTAACTAATAACTGTGTTACTGCTAATAAAACTTAGTACTGGTAGTAAACCTTGCCAATACGAATAAAGTTTCACCAATACTAACAAACCATACTACTATCAATAAACCTTACCAATACTGATAAAACCTACTAATATTTAATTCATCTTGCTAGTGTAACAAATGTCACTTAAAAATAGAAGATAAGACTCACGAGCTGCCCACTTTGTTATTTGTTATTAATAATTAATATTTTTAACATTTGTTAAAGTCCGAGTTGTTTAGACTCAGTCTCTAAGCAGCAACACTCACCAACCAATCAACATGTGGTTTTCCCATGATGTCAGTGTTTGATTTTTTTCAAACCTGACTTTCTCCCGTAGTCTGGTCTGCTCTTGCCCCCGCTACCTCTGCTTTCTTCAGGTGAGTCTTTTATCAAGTATGGCTGACCAGAAGACTCTCCCGCTCATACAGCCTGCCATAGTTGTCATAAGTGTTACAAGTAACTAATGGGATATTTTCCTCTCATATTAACAATATTGCACTCTGCTGATAAAATAAAATGTGTACTCTCTGGTTTAATAGTCGCAGTGGAATCACCTATAGGGTGATGCAAGCTAACATTGCATTATGTTGCTGCTGCTCTTAATATTAATGACCCATGCTGCATATATATCAGACGATATTTGTAACCAGATGCCAACAATGAGCATTATCATTTTACTAGTGCCTTTCTGTGATTGGCAAATTAATTGATGAACCTTGAGAGGGGAGATAATGTCGTGCATGATTGAGGGGAAAAGGTTAAGTGTGGGGAGTGATGGGGTTGTGTCTAATAAGGGGCCTGGAAAGAGGAGCAGCACCAGGGCCCATAGTTTCTCTCTCTGGCCCTGTTTGCCTTCCTGCCATCCGAGGAGTTGGCGAAGAGCACATCCCCACTGATACTGCCTGTCCTGCAGCCATTTAATGCTCCAACAAGCATTAAATGGCTGGAAGCGGGACTTTGCCCCACACTCAGGAGGAAGATCAGCCTCAGAGAGCTGCTGACCAATCTGATTGGCTAGCAGCTCTCTAGTCCTTGCAGCGCCAGAAGCTGCAGTGCACAGGACTGGGACTGCAAGCAGGTCCCAGAGCCTGAGACCCAGGAGTTCAGGTAGGTTCTGGCGGTCTCAGGGGAGGTGAGGCCCTGGGGAGGGTGGGACGAAGGGGGCTGGGGTGATAATGGAGAGGTCATGGGGGGAAGGGAGGACATGCAGGGGCTAGCCCTTTTAATGGGGGGAGGTGGCTTATGTTAAAAGGAAGCTGATGATGGAGGCACATCCCCCCACCCCTCCCCACTCGAGACCTGTACAGGGTTACTTTTCGAGCCTTCCCGTGCCCCCGAACTCCTTCCACCAGCTTGAAAATTGAAGCTTGGTGGGAAACAGCCTTTTAACTGGTCAATCATTGGCCACTTAAAGGCCTCAATTGGCGCAAGGGCAGTTGGACTGGCCTGGGCCTCACACATCCCAGAGTAAAATTGCAGAGAGGTTGGGGCAGGCGGGAATCCAGTGGGAAAAGCATCCGAGAAATTTTATGGCCACCCCCTGCCTACAAATCCACTGGCGGGGGAACGTAAAATTCTGCCCCATAGGAATGCTCAGTGAGCAGAATAAACAGGCACCTCAGTACAACCATAGCAGCATCTGATCCTATCATCACCACAAACTTGTTCCCTGGCACCAATGGTTCGATACAAGTTTTGTCATTAGCAAGGAAACATTAAGCACTTGCATTATACATTCATCCAGTGTAAATAATGCTTAGAGAATGTTTTATGTGTGATCATTAAACTATCAATACTTGTAGCGGATTGTAAGGAGAAAGAAATATGAACTAAACTTCAATCTCGTTTTGTGTCTGTAATAATGAAAAACGATTGTTGTAGTAAGTTGTGTCTATAATCAAACATTTTGTAAGGCCCTATTACAAAAACATACAAACCATTATGATTTGTTGAAACCATTTTACAATTCCATAAGTTTAAGGAGCATTTTTTAGAATAATTATAATGTTAAAAGTCATTTAGTAGTACAGACTTGAATATTGCTGAAAAAGTATTTTTTTGGTCAAAGCTTTTCATCTTGCACTCATCAGCACAACTCAATGACTAATGTGGTACTTGAATTCCAGCGCCAGTGTGTTGCTAAGCATGTAGGCCATATGTCCCAAAGATTGGCGGATTGTATCAAACAGCATGCCTCTTCCACTGTTCACAATAGTCAAGGTACAGACCATACCCAACCAACCGTTCTTGCAAAATTCAAAACACAGTGTCCAACATTAGATGTGATTCCGCGATTGGATAACATTTGCTAAATAATCCTTTGTGTGCTAAGAATTACTCCGACAACCATTTAAGTTTGTCAGTCAGCTTACGGTATGGCGCATTTGCGTGTACTGGAAGCTGCATACATTAATGTTCCTTGCAGACAGAAAGAACATGTACACACATTGTGCCTGTTTCAGTTAAACACAATAAGTGGCAGCCATTCGCTGGTTCATTCCTCAGGGTAATGCCTTGACCAATCAGAGTCAAGCTGCCAGGTTTAAATTTCAAGCAATGATTGGCAGTTAACTGTCAGTAACCATCAACTGGTGCATTATCCATGGCAACACCTCTACCAATCAGAGTCCATTTGCCAACCAACCAGCATTCTCTTCTCATACAGTATAAACTGATGTTCCCTTTACATTTCGTTTTCTTGCGAATTGACCTGTTGAGTGCAAGGCAATAAACTTTGACAAAAAAAAATCTTTTTTCCGCAATCTTTTTTCCGTAGTGTTGTGAACGCCACTATGCTGTTTTTGCTGATATAAAATGTTAGCAAGAAGGATTCAGCTATTTCCAGTCTCGGTGGAAAAAAATGTTCTTGTTACTTGAATAATTTGAACTCTGGAGTACTTGATCATTGCCTCGATTTTGTGTTTATGATTTCTACTGTACAATGTATTGAACATAGGTTTATATGAAAATTAATTGAATTAAATTTATTTCTTTCCCCAGGGGATCTGGTATCCTTTAGTTATGTTTACATAGACCAAGGTATGTTGGCATTTTGTATTAACTACCAAAAATAGCCCAGAATTAATAGAAGTTGTTTAATTGAAGCTTAAATAATGAATTGCAACCGAGCTGTCCAGCTAGGCACAGTGTTGTGAAGCTGTGACTTTATATTCATTGTTTAGTGACCATGTTCACTGAGTTTTAGTGCTAGAGGTTCTGTTTTCCTTTTGCAGTCTTCACTTTTGACTTTGCCAATAGAGAGGAGAATGTAAATGTAAAGTGGGTTTGCGGAATACCATGGATTTTGTCATGTGAATGTCTTCCCATTCCATTATTTGATTTGATTTCTCTCCCTGGCCTCTGCCAGGTGTTCACCATGGCTTTGGTGTTTGGTTATGTTCACAAAGGAGTATTAATGATTTGGGAGATAGAGCTGAAAGCTGAATTTCCTGTGGTAAGTACTTGTTGTACCAAGTGTTAGCTGTGTCCTTCCCCTAACTTGTTGCTTGTTTGTTTCAGGTGCTGTTGTGCTGGAAATCACATGCTTTGCTGAAGCGGAGAGGATTTATACACTAGTTAAAGATACTACTGTCAATGGCAAACAACTCGCAACAGTTATAATCCCAGTCATTGAGGTAAAGGTCCAAGAAGCTTATTATAAAAGAGTTGGGGTGGAAGGTTAATGGGACAATTATCGCCAAGACAATTGGGTTTCCAAACAGCGCACAGTTTTATAAGATTAAACTCTCAGTGCCCACTGACTGCTAGGTGAATATGGACAAGGAAAAATTAGACTTTCCCTACTTGCCTTTACAGAAAAGCTTCCCTTTTGGAGGAGAAATGGAGGAAAAACTTTCATTTCAGTTGCATTTTCTGTGGTCTCAGTACATCCCTAAATGCTTTACAGCCAGTAAAGTGTAACATAAGAAACATAACAGCCAATTTTTGCACAGTAAACTCTCACAAATAGCAACATGATAATGACCAGATAATCTGTTTTAGTGATGTTCAATTAAGGATTAATATTGGCCAGGTCATTGGGGAGAAATTCCCTGTTCCTCTTCAAAATAGTGCCATGGAACCTTCTGCATTCAGTTGAGAGGACAGGTGGTTTAGCGTCTTATTCAAAGGACGGCACTTTCAACAGTATAGCACAGTCTCTGTACTGCCCCTCCAACAGTGCAGCACTCCCTCAGTGGGATACTGGGACCTTCGGCCTCTAATTTGTACTCCAGTCTCTAGAGCAGAGAAATAGTGATCATCATTGATATAAATGAATGGCAGAGCTACAATGACTACCTCTCATTTTCAGTGAGAGTAATGGTTTAAAGGTCCTAGGAAAATGGGGCGTATCACAATTACTGGTGCAAGTCACTCACTTGAAGAGGTGAAATATGTAAGCCTAAGAGGAAAGGGCAGGTGAATGGGATGAATTAAATAGCTTTAAAAGAGCTAGCACAGGCATATTGGGCTGAATGGCCTCCCTTTCTACTGTAAGATAATATAATAATGAACTTGAGTTTCTGGAGTGGAACTTGAATGAATAACTATCTGACTTTGGGGTGAGAGTGCTGTTACGGAGCTAATTCTGACACTTTAACCTGCCCTGTGTATGGTAATATTGTATTGTCACAGTAGAGGGCAGCACAACACCACGGAAATATAGGGTCGTAACTTCCTTGGAGCGGCAATAATTGTTAGACTTAGCTACGCCAAATTTCTTCCGTGCCTGTCTCGCCTGACCTTTCAACTTAGGCCGGCCAAGATCCAGGCAGCACAACTGTCTCTGAAGCCCAACATCACAGCCCAGCACCGTCAAATTGGAGGACATGCCCCCTTTTTTATGGCACTAGCTGTGTGGATGTGTTGGAATTTCAGGGGGCTGGAGGGATTCGGACATTGGGAGGGGTGGGGGTCTGGTTGGATTTCGGGGGGGTGGGGAAGTCCAGTCGGATCCAGGGGTGAGAGTTGGGCCAGGTGGGGGGCTGGGGGGCACTGAGAAGTCCCGTGCAGATTGGGGGAATCCCCATTGTGGGTCAGAGGGTGGGGAATACTGCGTGGGGCTGGTTAGTCAGAGGTGGGGAGTCCCCTGTGGGGATCAGGGGTGTTGGGGGAGTCCCTTGGGGAATTGATCTTGACCTTAACAATTTTTACCCAGAGATTAGAAGAGGCTTTAATTCTTCTAACTTTTTCTGGGTAATGGTTAGCGTAACACTGCCGGAGCCATCCTTAGTTTGCATTTTAAATCACATTTTTGGATGGTTCCCAGTGCAGCGCAGTTGCAGAGGTAGTGAGCATTTCTGGACAATTGTATGCAAACCCTTACCTGTGATGTTCCGAGAAGGATTCCCCAGTGCATCTTTGGGGTACCCCCTCCCCCCCCTCTCCACCGCGAGTCCAACGCTGGGGAGCTTGGAAGTTAGAGCCTATTTAAAAGGCTGGACTCAGAATGGGTCTGATTCTCTGTGAAAGGTCACATCAAAGTACAACCTTCCTTAAGATATTTTCTGACACCAAGAGATGTCCCAGGTGACACTGTGAAAATGAGCTTTTTGTGCAAGTACTGCAAGAGAGAAGTTCCAGGCAGTAAGCAGGAGAACAGGCTCCTGTGGGAAAAAGGATTGATACAAACGTGATGTTGCCTCCACAGGATCATTCTTTGATTCTAAAGGAAGTGGCTCTGGAAATATTGGATCATCCTATAGACTCTGGAGCAGTTCCTACTGATTGGAGGGTGGCAAATGTAACCCCACTATTTAGAAAAGGGAGGGAGAGAAAATACAGAGAATTACAGGGCAGTTAGCCTAACATCAGCAGTGGGGAAAATGCTAGAGTCTATTATAAAAGACTTGGTAACAGAACACTTGGAAAGCATTAACAGAATTAGACAAAGTCAGCATGGGTTTATGAAAGGGAAATCATGCTTAATTAATCTCCTGGAGTTTTTTGAGTGTGTAACTAGTAGAATAGATAAGGGAGGACCAGTGGATGTGGTGTATTTGGATTTCAAGAAGGCTTTTGATAAGGTCCCACATAAGAGGTTAGTGGGAAAAATTCAAGAACATGGGATTGGGGATAGTATACTGGCATGGATTGAGAATTGACAGATCGAAAACAGAGTGTGGGAATAAATGGGTCTTTTTCCGGATGGCAGGCGGTGACTAGTGGTGTACCACAGGGATCAGTGCTTGGGGCCCCAGCTATTCACGATATATATAAATGACTTGGATAAGGAAACCAAATGCAATATTTCCAAGTTTGCTGATGACACAAAACTGGGCGGGGTTGTAAGTTATGAGGAGGATGCAAGGAGGCTTCAGGGTGATTTAGACAAGTTGTGTGTGTGGGCAAACACATGGCAGATGCAGTATAACATGGATAAATGTGAAGTTATACACTTCGGTGTGAAAAACAGAAAGGCAGAGTATTATTTAAATGGTGATGTAGTGGGAAATGTGGATGTACAAAGGGATCTGGGTGTCCTTGTACACCAGTCAATGAAAGTAAACAGGCAGGTGCAGCAAGCAATTCGGAAGGCAAATGGGATGTTGGCCTTCATTGCAAGAGGATTTGAGTTCAGAAGTAGGGATGTCTTACTGCAGCTGTACAGGGCCTTGGTGAGACCACACCTGGGGTATTGTGTGCAGTTTTGGTCTCCTTACCTAAGAAAGGATACACTTGCCCATAGAGGGAGTGCAGCGAAGGTTCACTAGGCTGACGCTGGGGATGGCAGGACTGTCGTATGGGGAGAGATTGGCTCAACTGGGCCTGTATACACCAGAGTTTAGAAGAATGAAAGGGGATCTGATTGAAATGTATAAAATTCTATCAGGGTTAGATGGGCTGGATGCAGGGAGAATGTTTCGCTTGACTGGGGAGTCTAGAACCAGAGGCCACAGTCTGAGGATACGGGGCAGGTCATTTAGGACTGAGATAAGGTAATATTTCTTCACTCAGAGGGTGGTCAACCTATGGAATTCTCTACCAGAGACGACTGTGGAGGCTGGGTCACTGAGTATATTCAAGAAAGAAATTGATAATTTTTTGGATATCAGGAGCATCAAGGAGAGAAAGCGGGAATATGGCGAGGATTAGCCATGATCATATTGAGTGGCGGAGCAGACTCAAAGGGCTGAATGGCCTACTTCTGCTCATAGTTTCTATGATCCATTGTTTTTATAAAGTAATTTCTGCAACACTTGTAGAATTGACTGTTCTGAAGAAACATGTTTCATCATCATAATTCGTCACAGTACTTCAAAAGGTTTTCATTACCTTCAATAAAAAAGCTTGTTTAATTTTAAAAGGTCTGCACTAAGTAGGGTTCTGACAGTGTGACAAACTCTTATGTCAACTTGTATTTCACTTGATGGGTCATTTTCAGGTTGGCAAGATGTAACCAGTGGAATCCCCCAGGGATTCCTCAACTATTTACAATCTATATCAATAACTTGGATGAAAGGATTGAATGTATGGTTGCTTAATTTGCGAACGACGCAAAGATAGGAGAGAAAGTTGTGAAGAGGCATAAGGAGTCTGCAAAGGGACATAGACGGATTAGCTGAGTGGGCAAAGATTTGGCAGATGGTGTATAACATCGGAAAATGGGAACTTGTCCACTTTAGCAGGAAGAATAGAAAAGCAGCAAATTATTTAAACGGAGAGAGGCTGCAGAACTCTGGTACAGAGGATCTGGGTGTCCTGGTACATGAATCACGAGAAGTAAGTATGCAGGTACAGCAAATGTTTAGGAAGGTAAATGGAATGTTGTTTATTGCAAGGGGAATGGAACATAAAAGAAGGGAAGTTTTGCTGGGATTTGGTGAGGCCACATCTGGAGTACTGTGTACAATTTTGGTCTCCGCATTTAACAAAGAATATAATTGCATTGGAAGCAATGCAGAGAAGGTTCACTTGACTAATTCCTGAGATTAATGTGTTGTCTTAAGAGGAAAGGTTAGGCCTGTATCCATTGGAGTTTAGAAGAATGAAAGGTGATCTTAATGAAACACACAAGATCCTGAGGGGACATGACAGGGTGGATGCCCTTACGAGAGACACTAAAACTAAGGGACAAAATTTACAAATAAGGGACCTTACATTTAAGACAGAGATGATGAGAATTTTTTTCTCTCAGAGGGTCGTTGGTCTGGAATTCTCTTCCCCAGAGAACATGGGGAGATCGTGGTGTAGTGATAATGTCACTGATAATCCAGAGGCACAGGCTAATTCCCTGAGGATATGGGTTCAAATCCCACCACAGCAGCTGGTGGAATTTGAATACAGTTAATAAATCTGGAATATAAATATAGTAATGGTGTCCATGAAACTATGATTGATTTTTAAAAACCCATCTGGTAGCAAGTCACCCACTTCAAGGGCAGTTAGGTTTGGTCAACAAGTCTGAGCCTTGCCAGGAATGCCCACGTCCTATGAAAAAATAATCAAGAAGTGGAGTCAGGATTGTTGAATATAAGGCTGAGTTAGATAGGTTCTTGACTGACAGGGGAGTCAAAGGGTGTAGGGGGTAGACAGCAAGGTAGGGGCCATTATTAGATCAGCCATGATCTCATCAATTGGGACCAAATGGCCTACTCCTGCTGCTAATTCGTATGTTCACAGGAGATTTATAAATCAAAATAAGATACTGAACCACGTAATGAAATACTAGGGTTAGATGACCAAACCTTGATCACAGAGGGAGGTCTTAAGGAGTGTCTTAAAGAAATCGAGAGAAGCAGAGAGGTTTAGGGAGGGAGTCCCAGAGCTTAGGGCTCAATTGGTTAAAGCCACACCCATCAATGGTGGAGCAATTAAAATCAGGGATGCTGAAGGGGCCAGAGAAGAGTACAGAGATCCTTGGGGGTGGGTGGGAGGGAGAGTAGCTCAATTTTATGGAGGGTAGAACATAGGAAACCAGTCAGGAATGCATTTGAATAGCTAAGTCTAGAGGTAACCAAGGGATAGACGAGAGTTTCGGCAGCAAATGAGCTGAGGAAAAGGAGGAGTTGAGCAATGTTAATGAGGTGGAAATAGGCAATCCTAGTGATGGTATAGATATCTGATTAGAAACTCATCTCAGGGTCAAATATGACACCATGATTGTGAAAAGACTGGTTCAGCCTCAGTCATGCCTAGTATTCCAGAGACCCAGGGTAACGCTGTGGGGACCGGGTTCGAATCCCATCATGGCAGATGGTGAAATTTGAATTCAATAAAAATTTGGAATGAAAAGTCTGATAATGACCATGAAACCATTGACAATTGTAAAAACCCATCTGGTTCACTAATGTCCTTTAGGGAAGGAAATCTGCCGTCCTTACCTGGTCTGGCCTACACGTGATTCCAGACCCAGAGCAATGTGGTTGAATCTTAAATGCCTTCTGAATAAGAGCAATTAGAAATGGGCAGTAAATGCTAGTGATGCCCACATCCCCTGAATGAATAGTAAAAAAAAATAAGCAAAGGGATGGTGTTAGAAGTTAGGGAATTGAGTTTGTAGCAGAGACCGAAAACAATGGCTTCAGTCTTCCAGTATTTAATCAAAGGAAATTTCTGCTCATCCAGTACTAATGCCACTGCCCTCTGATCTCCCCATAGTTCTGTATCAATCCCAAATAATCCCACTGCCCTGGCCTCTTCCCATACTACTGTATCTTTCTCTGAATTAGATATTTATCTAATTACCTCTTAAAGATACAGTGGTCTCTGACTCAACCCTCCCTATGGAGGGAGGGTATTCTAAGCCACATTGTAAAGAAATCTTGCCCAACCTCTCCTCTCCGAATGACAAGATTAAGTGGATGACAAATCAGGGGACATAGTCTTTACAACCTCAATCTATCAAAGCCTTCATAACTTTAAAAGCCTCGGTTAATTTTTTTTCTTGACCATCCCTGCACCAGTGGAAGTGGTCAACCCATTGATTGCGTTGGACTTGGGGCATTTGCCATTGATTTTGATAGAAGGGAAGTGTTACTGTTCATAGTAGATATTTATCCCATTGTCTCTGTCAATTAATTTTGTATTGTCGATAGTTATACTGGGGAAAAAATCACAAATATAAAGTGGGGAATGTGAGGAAATTTGCTTTAGACTTATTATTGGTGGAGAATTTCTCCTTTGGTTTTGGAAATTAGATGATTGTCTCACCCAGTGACATATTAGATGCAGTGTTGCCTAATTTCTAATAAATACTGTAGAGACTCAAATAATTTAATCTTACCTAATTTACAGATCACTGTCACTGGGTCACTGTCCTTCCCTGATGATACTGTGGGTGTACCTACACCAAAAGGACTGCAACAGTCCAAGAAGGTGGCTCATCACCATTTTCTCAAGGTGAATTAGGGATCGGCAATAAATTCTGGCCTTGATGCCCACATCCTGTGAAAGAATTTTTTAAAAAGTCCACTACATTTCTAAGAGATTAAGGAAATTTTATTTAAGCCATTGCACCAAAACATTGCAACATCGAGTGTGACATTTCTTTCTCTGTTCTGTCAATTTCTGTCTTTTGTCATTAGCTGATTTCCCAAGAGATACCAGGTAAGCATTATTTGTAGAACATAGAATAGGGAGCCACATATCACCTTAGTCCCTGTCTTAGTCTGTGCCTGTAGAAAATGCATGTCCTTGTGTTTCCTGTATTGCTGTATTTGTGCACATGGATCCACCTGTAACACCCTCAGAAAATGCTTGACAATTACACTTTCAAAAGGTTATCTATTTGCATCTGAAGTGCCTTCAACATAAGAGGATAGCTACGTGAGTTTCCTGCCCTGTGTGGATCGGAGGATTGAGCATGGAGAATCCCCCACCTGCACTACTCCTGAGTTCCCGGTGATTTGATGATCTGAAAATTGGAAACACCACGAAGCTTCAATTGGCACTCCTCCCACAGAAAACTCTACACTGGAAATAGATCTTCCCCACTGTTATGTGTATTTTAGATACATACATACATAAAACATCTTTTTGAACAATATCTGAAACAATGTAAAAATTGGTCATAATATTTTAACGATATAGGGCCTGAATTTGAGTGGAGTGGCAGAGTTGGATTGCCACTCTGCTTCTAGTTACTTACTTCAAAATCCAGATGATCCTTTCTCGCCCAACCACCTGACTCAGGTCTGACAAGAACTGTGTAGGGCAGCGCGCTCCTGGGGCCTTCAGTTGAGGGCTGGAAAGTCAGGGGTAAGGAAGCCATACCCCGAGCAGGTAAATTAAATTTCCAGCCACTTTCAAACCAGGGAGAAGGTAGGTATATAAGGTAAGTGGACAGGATTGGGGAAGGGTGGTGTTGTGGAGAGTGGCATCAGGTGGTTGGAAGGGGTCAGGTGGTGGGAGGGTCTGGGGGTGTTGAGTGGTCAGTGGGGGGGGAGATCGCATGGCCAGTTGGGGCGGGTTTGTCGAGAGGCATTGGTTGGTCGGGGTTGCTGGGTTGTCAGTGGTGGGTGGGGGTGTTGACCTGTGGGGGGAGTGTCAGTTGGTCATGGGGGGGTTGGTCGGGAGAGGGTCAGGTGATTGGGAGGCGGAGGTTGGGTGGTCATTGGGGGTGAAGGGTGTTGGTCAGCTGGACATTGGGGAGGGGCTCGGTCGGGCGGGGGGTCAGCTGGGCAGCCATTGGGAGGTGGGGGTCAGGTGCTCATTGGAGATTTTGGTTGGGGGGGGGGAATGGGGTGGGTGATCAGTGGGGGGGTTGGGCAGTCAGGAAGTGTTGTCACTGGGAGGGTCAGGCATTAGGTGGTGGGTGTCCCATGGGGGTGGTTCAGGGAGTGGGGTAGTCCTGTGGTAGGTGTCAGTAATATAACTACCCAGAGTTAGAAGTGGTTTTAATTCTTCTAAGTTTTTCTGGGTAACTATTACTGTAAGACCATTTGAAGTTTACGATGTGAATTGTACTTTTGGATGGTTCCCATTGCAGGGCAGTTCCCCAAAGGAAGTTTGAACTTCATGGGAATTTTTTGTGCAGTCCTTATCTGGGACCTCTGGGACAGGGTTTCCTTAGTGTATCTTTGTGGTACCCTCCAGTTTCAACTCCCAGAAGTTACGGGCCATACTGTTGCAACGGATTTGCTCCCTTTGTTATTTTGTGTTCATGTTACATAAATTGCGTTTACTTGTTGAGGAATTAACAACTTTGTGAAAGATTATTAAATGTATGAAATAATTCTTAATTATTTCTTTCCAGAACATGAAAGCTTTCTGCAGAATTTGCTGCATTTATCCAATCAGTTGCTTCTAAATATTTAAATGATGTTGTTGCACAGTGTATTAAGTAGGCAGTCAAATTGGCAAGTGAACGTATTAATCCTTTGATAAAAGCAAAAAACTGCAGATGCTGGAAATCCAAAACAAAAACAAAAATACCTGGAAAAACTCAGCAAGTCTGACAGCATCGGCGGAGAGGAGCACAGTTAACGTTTCGAGTCCGTATGACTCTTCAACGGAGTCATACAGACTTGAAACATTAGCTGTGTTCCTCTCCACAGTTGCTGTCAGACCTGCTGAGGTTTTCCAGGTATTTTTGTTTTTGTATTAATCCTTTGCATGTTTTCAAAGTGCCTTTGTGCCAAGGCTTTCACAATAAGAATGTTTTAGTCAAAAGTGAAAAATTTGGGTTGGAAATTTGAATAAAAACTGAAAATGTTGGAAATGTGCAGCAGATCTGGTAGCATCTGTAGCGAGAGATACAAAGTTTCGGGTTGATGATCTTTCATCAGAACTCTACCAAGTATTTTGACATTGACCTGAAACATTAACTCTGTTTCTCTCTCCACAGATACTTCCAGACCTGCTGAGCATTTCCAGTATTTTAGTCGATACTGATATTGAGCCCTTGCTTAGGAAGCTTTGTCTAGTTTCTGCCTCTGTTCCAGTGTGGAGACCTGACTTGGATAGACTAACACTTCAGATGCTGGCAAATCACATGCCATTGTGAAATATCACATTTGGTTATAATTGAGAGCTCAATAACTGGATTAATGGAGAACCGTGGTGTTGCCACACTCATTGTGTCATTAAAATCTCCCTTGTTATGGCTTTTATATTTAGATAAATCCTCAAAACACCAAAAAATGCAAATGATAAAAATTATTTTTTTATTTAAGACTAATGAACATTATTCTCTGAAAGCTGAGGTGATGCTTTTGTTTGTGTTCATCTGTTGTCACTCAGCAGGATCCATGTAGGTAAGACATTAACCTGCTCTTGATCACACAACCAGCTCCAGCGTCCAGGTAGTGAGCGCTTTAGGCCCAACATTGGAAATTACAGCAATACAAGCATAACGATTCCATACAACAATAACTTGCAATTATATCACAGCTTATAATTGCTAAAATGGAAAGAAATATTGAGGAAACCTGCAAAATGATTTACCTGACACCAATTATGTGTCTTGATTACATAGGATAAGATGTGTAGAAACAGGCTATTCTGCTCAACAAGTACATACCAGGGTTTATGCTCCATTCAAACCTCATCCCCTCTTTTCTCATCTAAATTTACCATCATAATCCTCATTTCCTTCTGCCTCAAGTGGTGGTGTAACTTCCTCTTAAATATATCTACTATTCACTGTGGTAGTGAGTTCCACATTCTCCCCTCTCTCTGGGTAAAGAAGTTACTCCTGAATTCCTAATCGGATATCTTGGGGACTATCTTATATTGACGGCCTCTAGTTCTGCTCTTCCCCACAAGAGGAAACATTCTCTCTGTATCCACTCGATTAAAACCTTTCAGAATTTTAAATACCTTGATTAGTCACCCCTCAACTGCTGTTTTTCAGGAAAAAAGAGACCTTTCCAGTCCAGCCTTTCTTGATATGTGTCCCCACCCATTGCTGGTATCATCCTTGTAAATCTTCTCCGCACCTTCCCCATTGCCTCTATATCCTTTTTATTATATAGTCAATCATATTCACTACACCTGACCCATCAAGTAATGCTTTATATTTTATATATGTGTGTGTGTGTATATATATATATATATATATATATTACACACCCCCTCTGTTCCTTTCACAGATTGGGTGTTAGTTTGCTATCTTCACTTTTGCATGTTATTAATACATAGCTCATTTGAAGTGTTGTTAGCCAGTTAAGCTCATTTTACCTGATGCACAATGGATATCTTTAGCTGGGTGGCTTCACTGGGTAGACTTGCATTCAGTCAGTCAGTGTCTCTATCTATGTTCATTAATGACTTTTTTTCCTGTCAGGTCACACAGCTACCGCAGGACTCCTACCCTCTCCTTCTGTTTGTGAACCCAAAGAGTGGGGCCCTTAAAGGGCGAGAACTTCTGTACAGCTTCCGGAAGCTTCTGAACCCTCATCAGGTCTTTGATCTTTCTAATGGAGGGCCTCTATCTGGGTAATGTGTCATTTTGTACATGATATCTTTGGCAAACAAAGGCTTAGCATTTTAAAGTTCTCTGACAATCAGTGCAAGAATATTCATTCATCTTCCACTAGACTCATTGCATTGTCACCTACCCTTTGCCTATTTGGCGCCTGTCAGGACTCACTCTTTTCACTCCAGGCCACCCATTGATGAGGCTTAAGAACATGCACTTGCACAGGCACGATGGACTGAATGGATTCCTCATTCTGTAGCATTCTCTGATTTTGTGATTTTACAAGAATGGAAAAACTTGTATAAAAGAGTGCGGTTTGAAATAATGCAGAAAACAGGAGTTTACTGGGTCAGAGTTTACTGTCTATTTATAAAAAGTGATGTTGTCTTCAAAAAAATGAAATTTGTATTTGTGATGCTGAAGCAATGATACATCTAACAGATTCTAATACTAGCCTTAAACAGCATCACGAATGACTCAGATTTTTCTGTTACAAAATCTAGCCTGAAAAGTCACTACTTTAACTGAAGTTGTTTTTAATGTATGTTAAGCCACTTGTGCCCAATGTGTTTGTCAATTAGTTATCAACCCCTGTGATGCAACTAAATAGTCCATGCAGGCTGTGTAATATGTATTCACCTCACCCACACAAACCTGTTTCAGGCAAGCGAATGATGGTAATGATTTAAATCAATGCAGTAGGACTGCAAATCTTAAGAACATAAGAAATAGAAACAGGAGTAGACAATATGGCCCCTCAAGTGTGTCCCGCCGTTCAGTATAATCATGGCTGATCTTCTCCCTCAAAGGTGTTGTGGTGGTAATGTCACTGGATCAATAATCCAGAGCCCAGGTTAATGTTCTACAGGCAAAGGTTCAAATCCCACCACGGCAGCTGGTAGAAATTAAATTAAATTAGTAATCTGGACCGTGAAACCATTGTTGGTTATCGTAAAAATCCATCTGATACATTAATGTTCTTTAGGGAGGGAAATCTGCAGTTCTTACCTGGCCTGGCCTACATGTGACTCCAGACCCACACCAGAATTGATGACTCTTAACTGCCCTCTGAAATAGTGTGGCAAGCCACACAGTTCAAGGGCAATTAGGGAAGGGGAACAAATGCTGGCATTGTCAATAATGCCCACGGCCCATGAATGAATAAAAAAAGCTTTACTTTCTCATCCACTTCCCAAATATCTTTTGATTCTGAGATACCAAAAATCTGTCCATCTCAGCCTTAATGATATGCAACAATGGAACATCCACAATGCTCTGGGATAGACAATTCCAAAGATTCACAACCCTCTGAGTAAAGACTGACTAGACCTGGAGGCTTCAAAAAGCATGAGGGGGGGAAGGTGCAACTTTCAGTGGACCCAGTTGCTACCTCTACTGCTGGTGGCGGGTCTCAGTCTTTGAACCAACCAGATTCGGAGAAAATCAAGAGTGACATCACCAGGAACTAGGCAAGTGATTGGTTGGTGAGTATTTTGCTCATTTTGCTTATTTATCTTTTAAGAATTGGTACAATTTATTGGTAGCTGTAAGGTTTTACTTGTAGTGAGATTTTTGTAGTAGCAGTAATAAAGCTTATCAAGAGTAGTAGGGTTTATTAATTAAAATTAATTAATTGAAAAAGTAATTAGTTAACAGATAATTGTGTAAATAGCTGGATAATGGAAAAACGTAAAAGTTTTACATAACCCTTATGTAATTAACTTATAGGCACAGGAGAAGGAATTGATTGGTGGGTAAGTCTACATTACTTTCTGACCTCCAGTGTATAATAGATAGTCCAAAAGTAAGCTTGTGGTGTGGCAGGGCAGCTCGGCCGTGTGGAATGCTTATCCTGTGGCATGTGGGGAATTGTAGACACTTCACATGGGCCTGGACCAGCACATGTGCAGGAACTGTCATCAGCTGCAGAAACTTGAGCTCTGGGTTTCAGAACTCGAGTGACAGCTGGAGACACTGTGGTACGTCCGCAATGCCGAGGACTATGTGGATAGCATATCGAGGGAGGTGGTCACACCAGAGGTTTAGAGTTTGCAGGTAGAAACGGAAGGGGTGACCACCAGAAAGTCCAGGATAACCACGGAGGTAATGCAGGAAGTCCTGAGGCTATTTCACTCAAGAGCCGGTTTTCATTTTGGACACCAGTGAAGGCGATGGTTTCTCAGAGGAGTGCAGCAGGAGCCAAGTTCAACGCACCACGGGTGGCTCAGCTGCACAGGCAAAAAGGAAGAAGAGCAAAAGAGAAATAGTGCAATGGGTATTGATAGTTATGGGAACAGACAGGCATTTCTGCGGCCATGAACGTGACTCCAGAATGTTGTGTTGCCTCTCTGGTGCCAAGGGTCAAGAATATCATAGAGCGGCAGGAAGGTGAACCAGAGGTTGTGGTTCACATTGATACCAACAACATAGGTAGAAAGAGGGTTAAGGTCCTGAAAGCAGACTTAGAGAGCCGGGTAAGACATTACCAAACAGGAGCTCTGAGATAGTAATCTCCAGATTACTACAAGTGCCACACGCTAGTGAGCATAGAAATAAGAGGTTAGAACTAATGAACGTGTAGCTGGAGAAATGGTGTAGGAGGGAGGGATTCAGACTCCTGGGACATTAGGACTGGTTCTGGGGAAGAGTTGGGACCTGTACAAACCGGTTGGTTTGCAACTGTGTGGGGCTGGGACCAATATACTTGCTAGGACTGTTGGGGACGGTTTAAATTAGTCAGGCAAGGGGATGGGAAGCTGAGGGTAGATTTAGATGGGGCAGAGTCAGAAATGGCAATGAAAGGCAGAAAATCAGTGAGTGAGTCTGGAAGGCAGAAGAAACAAAAGATAGAGAATAAAAAAGAGAGTTTGGCAGCACTCAAGGCTATGTACCTCAATGCAAGGAGTAGAGCAAACAAAGCAGATGAACTGAGGGCACAGATAGAAACGTGGCAGTATGATATCATAGTTATACAAAAACATGGCTTAAAGAGGGACAGAAATGGCAGCTCAGCATTCCTGGGGCAGAATTTTACGCTTGGTGTGCAGGCATGTGCCCGACCATCTCAAGCATAAAATAGTGTGCGATGACGTTGGCTGAGTGTCTGATGTCTTCACACACTCTCACGATATTTCACTTGGTGGGGGCATTAGGGTGCTGGAGCTGCACCTGCCATTTATTAAGAGACCAGTTAAAAAGTCAAATGATGCCAACTTTTCCTTTTTTTAAATTCATTCATGGAGTGTGGGCTTTGCTGGCTGGGCCAGCATTTATTGCCCAGCCTTAATTGCCCTTGAGAAGCTGGTGGTGAGCTGCCTTCTTGAACCACTGCAGTTCATGTGGTGTAGGTACACCCACAGTGCTGTTAGGAACAGAGTTCCAGGATTTTGACCCAGTGAGTGAAGGAACGGCAATATATTTCCAAGTCAGGTGGTGAGTGACTAGGAGGGGAACTTCCAGGTGGTGGTGTTCCCATCTATCTGCTGCTCTTGTTTTTCTAGATGATAGTGGTCATGGGTTTGGAAGGTGCTGTCTAACGAGCCTTGGTGAATTCCTGCTGTGCATCTTGTAGATGGTACTCACTGCTGCTACTGTGTGTCAGTAGTGGAAGGAGTGAATGTTTGTGGATGTGGTGCCAATCAAGCAGGACTGCTTTGTTCTGTCCGGTCTCAAGCTTCTTGAGTGTTGTGGGAGCTGCACTCATCTAGGCAAGTGAGGACTATTCCATCACACTCCTGACTTGTGCATGGTGAACAGGCTTTGGGAAGTGAGGAGGTGAGTTACTCATCGCACTCTGACCTGCTCTTGTAGCCACAGTATTTATCTGGCTAGTCCAGTTCAGTTTCTGATCAATGGTAACCCCAGGATGCTGATGGTGGAAGATACAGTGATGGTAATGACATTGAACATCAAGAGGCGATGGCTAGATTCTCTCTTGTTGGAGATGGTCATTGTCTGACACTTGTATAGCGTGAAGGTTACTTGCCACCTGTCAGCCCAAGCCTGGATATTGTCCAGGTCTTGCTGCATTTGGACATGGATTGCTTCAGTATCTGAGGAGTAGTGAATGGTGCTGAACATTGTGCAATCATCAGCGAACATCCCCAGTTCTGACCTTATGATGGAAGGAAGGTCATTGATGAAGCAGCTGAAGATGGTTGGGCCGAGGACACTACCCTGAGGAACTCCTGCAGTAATGTCCTGGAGCTGAGGTGACTGACCTCCAATATCTTCCTTTGTGCTAGGTATGACTCCAACCAGTGAAGAGTTTTCCCCCGATTCCCATTGACTCCAGTTTTGCTAGGGCTCCTTGATGCCACACTCAGTCAAATACTGCCTTGATGTCAAGGGCAGTCACTCTCACTCACCTCGGGAGTTCAGCTCTTTTACCCATGTTTGAACCAAGGCTGTAATGAGGTCAGGAGCTGAGTGGCCCTGGCGGAACCCAAACTGGGCGTCAGTGAGCAGGTTATTACTAAGCAAATGCCACTTGATAGCACTGTTGATGACCCCTTCCATTACTTTACTGATAACGGAGAGCAGACTGATGGGGCTGTAATTGGCCGGGTTGTATTTGTCCTGCTTTTTGTGTACAGGACATACCTGGGCAATTTTCCACATAGCCCGGTAGATACCAGTGTTGTAGCTGTACTGGAACAGCTTGGCTAGGGGCGCAGCAAGTTCTGAAGCACACGTACTCGGCTCTCGGAATGTTGTCAGGGCCCATAGCCTTTGCAGCATCCAGTGCCTTCAGCCATTTCTTGACATCATGTGGAGTGAATCAAATTGGCTGAAGACTGGCATCTGTAATGCTCGGGACCTTTGGAGGAGGCTGAGATGGATCATCCACCCGGCACTTCTGGCTGAAGATTGTAGCAAATGCTTCAGCCTTATCTTTTGCACTGATGTGCTGAGCTCTTCCATCATTGAGGATGGGGATATTTGTGGTGCCTCCTTCTCCAGTGAGTTGTTTAATTGTCCATCACCATTCATGACTGGATGTGGCAGGACTGCAGAGCTTAGATCTGATCCGTTGGTTGTGGGATCACTTAGCTCTGTCTACCATTTGCTGCTTATGCTGTTTGGCCTGCAAATGGTCCTGTGTTATAGTTTCACTGGGTTGACATCTCATTTTTAGGTATGCCTGGTGCTGCTCCTGGCATATCCTCCTGCACTCTTCATTGAACCAGGGTTGATCCCCTGGCTTGATGGTAATGGTAGAGTGGGGGATATGCCAAGGTTACAGATTGTGTTTGTATACAATTCTGCTGCTGCTGATGGTCCACAGTATCTCGTGGATGCCCAGTCTTGAGTTGCTAGATCTGTTCGAAATCTATCCCATTTAGCACGGTGGTAATGCCACACAACATAATGGAGGGTATCCTCAATGTGAAGGCGAGACTTTGTCTCCACAATAACTGTGTGGTGGTCACTCCTACCGATACTGTCGTGGACAGATGTATCTGCAGCAGGCAGGTTGATGAGGATGAGGTCAGGTATGTTTTTCCCTCTCGTTGGTTCCCTCACCACCTGCCGCAGACCCAGTCTAGCAGCTATGTCGTTTAGGACTCAGCCAGCTCGGTCAGTAGCAGCGCTACCGAGCCACTCTTGGTGATGGACATTGAAGTCCCCCACACTGAGTACATTCTACAGCCTTGCCACCCTGAGTGCTTCCTCTAAGTGGTGTTCAACATGGAGGAGCTCTGATTCATCAGCTGAAGGAGGATGGTACATGGTAATCAGCAGGAGGTTTCCTTGCCCATGTTTGACCTGATGTCAGGAGACTTCATGGGATCCAGAGTCAATGTTGAGGACTCCCAGGGCAACTCCCTCTCGACTGTATATCGCTGTGCTGCTACCTCTGCTGGGCCTGTCCTGCCCTTGGGACAGGACATACCCAGGAATGGTGATGGTGGTACAAAAACAAAAATACCTGGAAAAACTCAGCAGGTCTAACAGCATCGGCGGAGAGGGATACAGTTGACATTTTGAGTCCATATGACTCTTCATCAGAACTAAGACATATAGAAATGAGATGAAATATAAGCTGGTAGAAGCAGTTGGGATAGGAGAGCTCGATAGGGGGCCAGTGATATGTGGAAGCCAAGAAGAGGCTGCCAAAGATGTCATAGACAAAAGGACAAAGGGGTGTTGATGGTGGTGATATTAGCTAAGGAATGTGCTATTGGGGGCTAGTGGCAGATGGCCCTAGTGTGGGTGGGGTGGTGGCATCATGCTGGAGTTGGTGGAACACGGAGGCGCTCTAGGCACTTTACAGTCTTCCGGACTTAATATTGAGTTCAAAAATTTCAGATCGTGAACTCTCTCCTCCATCCCCACCCCCTTTCCGATCCCCCTTTTTCCAAGAATTTATAATTTTTTACAACTATATTTTTTCTTTTCCCTCTTATTTTAAAAATTATTTCGATCTATTGTCTCATCTCCATCTTTTAGCCCGTTTCGATCCTTTCCCCCCACCCTACCCACACTAGGGCCATCTGCCACTAGCTTGCTTCCCTTAATGTTCCCATTAGCACATTCCTTAGATAATATCACCACCGTCAACACCCCTTTGTCCTTTTATCAATGACATCTTTGGCAGTCTCTTCTTGGCTTCCACCTATCACTGGCCCCCTATTGAGCTCTCCTGTCCCACCCCCTTCTACCAGCTTATATTTCACCTCATTTCTATATTTCCTTAGTTCTGATGAAGAGTCATACAGACTCGAAAAATCAAATGTATCCCTCTCTGCAGATGCTGTCAGACCTGCTGAGTTTTTCCAGGTATTTTTGTTTTTGTTCTAGATTTCCAGCATCCGCAGTATTTTGCTTTTATCTTAATGGCGATGGTGGTGTCTGTAAGGTATGATTCCATGAGGATGGCTATGTCAGGCTGTTGCTTGACTAGTCTGTGAGACTCCCAATTTTGGCACTAGCCCCAGATGTTAGTAAGGAGGACTTTGCAGGGTCAACAGGGCTGCGATTGCCATTGACGTTTCCGGTGTCTAGGTCGATGCCGGGTGGTCCGTCTGGTTTCATTCATTTTTTGTGACCTTGTAACGGTTTGTTGCAACTGAGGGGCTTGCTAGGCCATTTCAGAGGGCATTTAAGAGTCAACCACAATTGCTGTAGGTCTGGAGTCACATACAGGCCAGACCAGGTAAGGACGACAGATTTCCTTCCCTAAAGGACATTAGTGAACCAGATGGATTTTTAGAACAATCGACAATGGTTTCGTGGTCATCATCAGACTTTTAATTCCAGATTTTGGTGGGATTTGAGCCCGGGTCCCCAGAGCATCACCCTGGGTCTCTGGATTACTAGTCCAGCGACAATCCCACTACGCCATTGCCTCTTTCTGTGCTGTAAACTTTCTATGATTTTATGAAGAAATTTTTCTTCATCTCAGTCCTAAAGGTAGTAACAGGTGTGGTTCAGCTGGTTGCACTCTTGCCTCTGAGTTGCAAGGTTCTGGGCTCAAGTTTCTACTCAAAGGCTTGAACACTAAAATCAAGGCTAGCGCTCCAGTATAGTCCTACATTCCCAGCTAGCTTTGTATTGTCAGTAAATCTAGATAGATTACTCTTGATCTCCTTGTGGATTGTGCTGATTGGTTGGTAAATTGACTGATTGGCTGAGTTATTGCCATGGAGAAAGCAACAGGAAAACTGTAAGTTGCCGATGTTCCTGGGTAATTCAAAAATGGCACAAAGTTTGAACATATTCCCTTGTTTTCAGAGAATGGGTCCCTGAGTATGAATGTGGGTTACTTCTAGCAAGTGTAACTCTTTTGGAGTTAAAACAATTAAATCAAACTAATTCTAGCAAGTGTAAATGAGCCATGTTATGAGCTTGGCTGATTACCTTAAATTAGTTGTTAGTGTTGCTATTAGTGCACTCAGGATTGTTCAGCAAGTGCTGCCCAATCACAGACTCAGATTTAAAAGTCGAAGCTTTGTTTAGAATTTTGCAAGCGCATGCTGGGTGAGTACAGTATGTATTCTGCCTATTACAAACATCCAAGGAACATGTTCGATTCGATCAGCCATTTGCTGGAACGTACGGCTGACATATCTGGCATTGCGCCAGCAGTGAAATTCAAACACGACATTGCTCAGTTGCATGGTAGGCAGAACGTCTTTTTGGACTGATGGCAGCATCCTGTTAATTGAAAACACTACTCACGTAGGCACTCTGTGGTAGCACGGTGAATCAAGCTTGCTTAATCTGTTAGTGTACTTCTGAATTAGCCAAGTGCTTGGCAAGTTTATAGTTCCTCATTGCTTTCTCCATGGCAATGCCTAAACCAACCAGAGTTAACTTGCCAACCAGTCAGCACCTTCTTCTCCAGTAGTATAAATTGTTGTGATTATTTGAAATTTGACATTCTTGCTTTTGTCATGTTGAGTGCAAGACGAACAGCCTCAGCCACATGTCTGTCTTCTCAGCAACGTGAGACTTCTTTCGTGTTTCTCTCCGCCTTATTTAATTTTAGTTTTATCCCCTAGATCTAATTGATTATTTGAGCTCTAATTTTTATTATAGAATACGTTATCAAATGGTACTAAGATTAGAATAAATTCTATGTGGGTGTAAGGATTTATCTAATCCAGAGTGGTTTACAAACTTCGTTGCTGAGTACATTTCAAGATTGAGAAAAACAGGTTTTTGGACACAGAAGAGATCACAGAATTTAGGGATCAAGCAGGGAAGAGGAATTGATGTCGATCAGTCATGATCTTATTGAATGATGGTGCAGGTTTGAAGGGTTGTGTGGCCTACCTGCTCCTATTTCTTATATTCTTATTCTTATGTTCTTATGTAATGTGCTTGTGTACTAAAGTGCTGGAGGACTTACAGTGCTCTTCTTATATTCTTAACTTTCTTTACCCCCCCCACCTTCACCTCCAGACTGCACACATTCCGTGAGGTGCCATTTTTCCGAATACTGGTTTGCGGAGGAGATGGAACAGTTGGTTGGGTTCTGGGCGTGCTGGAAGAGATTCGATACAAGCTGAATTGTCGAGAGCCTCCAGTTGCTGTGTTACCTTTAGGAACAGGTGAGGTGAGGGATGTGCAGAGAGTGGGCGGGGTTCGTGTAGGGGATGTGCAGAGAGTGGGCGGGGTTCGTGTGGGGGTTGTGCAGAGAGAGTGGGTGGGGTTCCTGTGGGGGATGTGCAGAGAGAGTGGGTGGGGTTCCTGTGGGGGATGTGCAGAGAGAGTGGGTGGGGTTCGTGTGGGGGATGTGCAGAGAGAGTGGGCGGGGTTCGTGTGGGGAATGTGCAGAGAGAGTGGGCGGGGTTCGTGTGGGGAATGTGCAGAGAGTGGGCGGAGTTCATGTGGGGAATGTGCAGAGAGTGGGCGGGGTTCGTGTGGGGAATGTGCAGAGAGTGGGTTGGGTTAGTGTTGGGGCTGTGCAGAGATAGTGGGTGGGGTTCATGTGGGGGATGTGCAGTGAGTGGGCGAGGGTCGTGTGGGGGAAGTGCAGAGAGTGGGCGGGGTTCCTGTGGGGTATGTGGAGAGAGAGTTGGTGGGATTTTTGTGGGGAATGTGCAGAGAGTGAGCGTGGTTCGTGTGGGGATGTGCAGAGATAGTGGGCGTGATTCATGTGGGGGATGTGCAGAGAGTGGGCGGGGTTCCTGTGGGGGATGTGCAGAGAGAGTGGGTTGGGTTTCTGTGGGGGATGTACAGAGAGAGTGGGTGGGGTTCATGTGGGGAATGTGCAGAGAGAGTGGGTGGGGTTACTGTGGGTGATGTGCAGAGAGTGGGTGGGGTTACTGTGGCGGATGTGCAGAGAGTGGGCGGAGTTCGTGTGGGAGATGTGCAGAGAGAGTGGGCGGGGTTACTGTGGGGGATGTGCAGAGAGAGTGGGCGGGGTTACTGTGGGGGATGTGCAGAGAGCCGGCGAGGTTCGGTAGGGGATGTACAGAGAGTGGGTGGGGTTCGTGTGGTGGATGAGCAGATAGTGGGCGGAGGTCGTGTGGGGGATGTGCAGAGAGAGTGGGCGGGGTTACTGTGGGGGATGTGCAGAGATCGGGCGAGGTTCGGTAGGGGATGTGCAGAGAGTGGGCGAGGTTCGTGTGGGGGATGTGCAGAGAGAGTGGGTGGAGTTTGTGTGGGGGATGTACAGAGTGGGCGGGGTTCCTGTGGGGGATGTGCAGAGTGGGCGGGGTTCCTGTGGGGGATGTGCAGAGTGGGCGGGGTTCGTGTGGGGGATGTGCAGAGAGTGGGCGGGGTTCGTGTGGGGGATGTGCAGAGAGTGGGTGGGGTTCGTGTGGGGGAAGCGCAGAGAGTGGGTGGGGTTCGTGTGGGGGATGTGCAGAGAGTGGGTGGGGTTACTTTGGGGGATGTACAGAGAGTGAGCGTGGTTCGTGTGGGGGATGTGCAGAGAGTGGGTGGGGTTACTGTGGGGGATGTGCAGAGAGTGGGTGGGGTTCGTGTGGGGGATGTGCAGAGAGTGGGTGGGGTTCGTGTGGAGGATGTGCAGAGAGAGTGGGCGGGGTTCGTGTGGGGGATGTGCAGAGAGAGTGGGTAGGGTTCGTGTGTGGGAGGTGCAGCGAGTGTGGGTGTGGTTTGTGTGGGGGGTGTGCAGAGAGTGGGTGGGGTTCCTGTAGGGGATGTGCAGAGAGAGTGGGTGGGGTTTGTGTGGGGGGTGTGCAGAGATAGTGGGCGGTGTTCCTGTGGCGGATGTGCAGAGAGAGTGGGCATGGTTCGTGTGGGGGATGTGCAGAGAGAGTGGGTGGGGTTTGTGTGGGGGGTGTGCAGAGATAGTGGGCGGTGTTCCTGTGATGGATGTGCAGAGAGAGTGGGCGGGGTTCGTGTGGAGGATGTGCAGAGAGTGTGGATGGGGTTCGTGTGGGGGATGTACAGAGTGGGCGGGGTTCGTTTGGGGGATGTGCAGAGAGTGGGCGGGGTTCGTGTGGGGGATGTGCAGAGAGAGTGGGTAGAGTTCGTGTTGGGGATGTGCGGAGAGAGCGGGGTTCCTTTGGGGGATGTGCAGAGAGATTGGGTGGGGTTTGTATGGGGGATGTGCAGAGAGGGTGGGTGGGGTTCCTGTGGGGGATGTGAAGTGAGAGTGGGTGGGGTTCCTGTGGGGGATGTGCAGAGAGAGAGGGTGGGGTTACTGTGGGGGATGTGCAGAGAGTGGGCGAGGTAGGTGTGGGGGATGTGCAGAGAGAGAGGGTGGGGTTACTGTGGGGGATGTGCAGAGAGAGAGGGTGGGGTTACTGTGGGGGATGTGCAGAGAGTGGGCAGGGTTCCTGTGGGGTATGTGGAGAGAGAGTTGGTGGGATTCTTGTGGGGAATGTGCAGAGAGTGAGCGTGGTTCGTGTGGGGATGTGCAGAGATAGTGGGCGTGATTCATGTGGGGGATGTGCAGAGAGTGGGCGGGGTTCCTGTGGGGGATGTGCAGAGAGAGTGGGTTGGGTTTCTGTGGGGGATGTACAGAGAGAGTGGGTGGGGTTCATGTGGGGAATGTGCAGAGAGAGTGGGTGGGGTTACTGTGGGTGATGTGCAGAGAGTGGGTGGGGTTACTGTGGCGGATGTGCAGAGAGTGGGCGGAGTTCGTGTGGGAGATGTGCAGAGAGAGTGGGCGGGGTTACTGTGGGGGATGTGCAGAGAGAGTGGGCGGGGTTACTGTGGGGGATGTGCAGAGAGCCGGCGAGGTTCGGTAGGGGATGTACAGAGAGTGGGTGGGGTTCGTGTGGTGGATGAGCAGATAGTGGGCGGAGGTCGTGTGGGGGATGTGCAGAGAGAGTGGGCGGGGTTACTGTGGGGGATGTGCAGAGATCGGGCGAGGTTCGGTAGGGGATGTGCAGAGAGTGGGCGAGGTTCGTGTGGGGGATGTGCAGAGAGAGTGGGTGGAGTTTGTGTGGGGGATGTACAGAGTGGGCGGGGTTCCTGTGGGGGATGTGCAGAGTGGGCGGGGTTCCTGTGGGGGATGTGCAGAGTGGGCGGGGTTCGTGTGGGGGATGTGCAGAGAGTGGGCGGGGTTCGTGTGGGGGATGTGCAGAGAGTGAGCGTGGTTCGTGTGGGGGATGTGCAGAGAGTGGGTGGGGTTACTGTGGGGGATGTGCAGAGAGTGGGTGGGGTTCGTGTGGGGGATGTGCAGAGAGTGGGTGGGGTTCGTGTGGAGGATGTGCAGAGAGAGTGGGCGGGGTTCGTGTGGGGGATGTGCAGAGAGAGTGGGTAGGGTTCGTGTGTGGGAGGTGCAGCGAGTGTGGGTGTGGTTTGTGTGGGGGGTGTGCAGAGAGTGGGTGGGGTTCCTGTAGGGGATGTGCAGAGAGAGTGGGTGTGGTTTGTGTGGGGGGTGTGCAGAGATAGTGGGCGGTGTTCCTGTGGCGGATGTGCAGAGAGAGTGGGCGGGGTTCGTGTGGGGGATGTGCAGAGAGAGTGGGTGGGGTTTGTGTGGGGGGTTTGCAGAGATAGTGGGCGGTGTTCCTGTGATGGATGTGCAGAGAGAGTGGGCGGGGTTCGTGTGGAGGATGTGCAGAGAGTGTGGATGGGGTTCGTGTGGGGGATGTACAGAGTGGGCGGGGTTCGTTTGGGGGATGTGCAGAGAGTGGGCGGGGTTCGTGTGGGGGATGTGCAGAGAGAGTGGGTAGAGTTCGTGTTGGGGATGTGCGGAGAGAGCGGGGTTCCTTTGGGGGATGTGCAGAGAGATTGGGTGGGGTTTGTATGGGGGATGTGCAGAGAGGGTGGGTGGGGTTCCTGTGGGGGATGTGAAGTGAGAGTGGGTGGGGTTCCTGTGGGGGATGTGCAGAGAGAGAGGGTGGGGTTACTGTGGGGGATGTGCAGAGAGTGGGCGAGGTAGGTGTGGGGGATGTGCAGAGAGAGAGGGTGGGGTTACTGTGGGGGATGTGCAGAGAGAGAGGGTGGGGTTACTGTGGGGGATGTGCAGAGAGTGGGCAGGGTTCCTGTGGGGTATGTGGAGAGAGAGTTGGTGGGATTCTTGTGGGGAATGTGCAGAGAGTGAGCGTGGTTCGTGTGGGGATGTGCAGAGATAGTGGGCGTGATTCATGTGGGGGATGTGCAGAGAGTGGGCGGGGTTCCTGTGGGGGATGTGCAGAGAGAGTGGGTTGGGTTTCTGTGGGGGATGTACAGAGAGAGTGGGTGGGGTTCATGTGGGGAATGTGCAGAGAGAGTGGGTGGGGTTACTGTGGGTGATGTGCAGAGAGTGGGTGGGGTTACTGTGGCGGATGTGCAGAGAGTGGGCGGAGTTCGTGTGGGAGATGTGCAGAGAGAGTGGGCGGGGTTACTGTGGGGGATGTGCAGAGAGAGTGGGCGGGGTTACTGTGGGGGATGTGCAGAGAGCCGGCGAGGTTCGGTAGGGGATGTACAGAGAGTGGGTGGGGTTCGTGTGGTGGATGAGCAGATAGTGGGCGGAGGTCGTGTGGGGGATGTGCAGAGAGAGTGGGCGGGGTTACTGTGGGGGATGTGCAGAGATCGGGCGAGGTTCGGTAGGGGATGTGCAGAGAGTGGGCGAGGTTCGTGTGGGGGATGTGCAGAGAGAGTGGGTGGAGTTTGTGTGGGGGATGTACAGAGTGGGCGGGGTTCCTGTGGGGGATGTGCAGAGTGGGCGGGGTTCCTGTGGGGGATGTGCAGAGTGGGCGGGGTTCGTGTGGGGGATGTGCAGAGAGTGGGCGGGGTTCGTGTGGGGGATGTGCAGAGAGTGGGTGGGGTTCGTGTGGGGGAAGCGCAGAGAGTGGGTGGGGTTCGTGTGGGGGATGTGCAGAGAGTGGGTGGGGTTCGTGTGGGGGAAGCGCAGAGAGTGGGTGGGGTTACTTTGGGGGATGTACAGAGAGTGAGCGTGGTTCGTGTGGGGGATGTGCAGAGAGTGGGTGGGGTTACTGTGGGGGATGTGCAGAGAGTGGGTGGGGTTCGTGTGGGGGATGTGCAGAGAGTGGGTGGGGTTCGTGTGGAGGATGTGCAGAGAGAGTGGGCGGGGATCGTGTGGGGGATGTGCAGAGAGAGTGGGTGTGGTTTGTGTGGGGGGTGTGCAGAGAGTGGGTGGGGTTCCTGTAGGGGATGTGCAGAGAGAGTGGGTGGGGTTTGTGTGGGGGGTGTGCAGAGATAGTGGGCGGTGTTCCTGTGATGGATGTGCAGAGAGAGTGGGCGGGGTTTGTGTGGAGGATGTGCAGAGAGTGTGGATGGGGTTCGTGTGGGGGATGTACAGAGTGGGCGGGGTTCGTGTGGGGGATGTGCAGAGAGAGTGGGTGGAGTTCGTGTTGGGGATGTGCGGAGAGAGTTAGCGGGGTTCCTTTGGGGGATGTGCAGAGAGATTGGGTGGGGTTTGTATGGGGGATGTGCAGAGAGGGTGGGTGGGGTTCCTGTGGGGGATGTGAAGTGAGAGTGGGTGGGGTTCCTGTGGGGGATGTGCAGAGAGAGAGGGTGGGGTTACTGTGGGGGATGTGCAGAGAGTGGGCGAGGTAGGTGTGGGGGATGTGCAGAGAGAGAGGGTGGGGTTACTGTGGGGGATGTGCAGAGAGAGAGGGTGGGGTTACTGTGGGGGATGTGCAGAGAGTGGGCGAGGTAGGTGTGGGGGATGTGCAGAGAGAGAGGGTGGGGTTACTGTGGGGGATATGCAGAGTGGGCGGGGTATGTGTGGGGGATGTGCAGAGAGTGGGCGTGGTTCGTGTGGGGGATGTGCAGAGAGAGTGGGCGGGGTTTGTGTGGGGGATGTGCAGAGAGAGTGGGCGGGGTTCCTGTGGGGGATGATGAGAGAGAGTGGGCGGAGTTCGTGTGTGCGATGTACAGAGTGGGCGGGGTTCCTGTGGCAGTTGTGCAGAGAGAGTGGGCGGGGTTCGTATGGGGGATGAGGAGAGAGAGTGGGCGAGGTTCGTGTGGGGGATGGGGAGAGAGAGTGGGCGTGGTTCGTGTGGGGGATGTGCAGAGAGAGTGGGTGGGGTTCGTGTGGGGGATGTGCAGAGAGTGGGCGGGGTTCGTGTGGCGGATGTGCAGAGAGTGGGTGGGGTTACTTTGGGGGATGTACAGAGAGTGAGCATGGTTCGTGTGGGGGATGTGCAGAGAGTGGGTGGGGTTCGTGTGGGGGATGTGCAGAGAGAGTGGGCGGGGTTCGTGTGGAGGATGTGCAGAGTGAGTGGGTGGGGTTTGTGTGATGGATGTGCAGAGAGAGTGGGCGGGGTTCGTGTGGGGGATGTGCAGAGAGAGTGGGTGGGGTTCGTGTGGGGGATGTGCAGAGAGAGTGGGTGGGGTTCGTGTGATGGATGTGCAGAGAGAGTGGGCGGGGTTCGTGTGGGGGATGTGCAGAGAGAGTGGGTGGGGTTCGTGTGGAGGATGTGCAGAGTGAGTGGGTAGGGTTCGTGTGTGGGAGGTGCAGCGAGTGTGGGTGGGGTTTGTGTGGGGGGTGTGCAGAGATTGTGGATGGGGTTCGTGTGGGGGATGTGCAGAGAGAGTGGGCGGGGTTCGTTTGGGGGATGTGCAGAGAGTGGGCGGGGTTCGTGTGGGAGATGTGCAGAGAGAGTGGGTGGAGTTCGTGTTGGGGATGTGCGGAGAGAGTTAGCGGGGTTCCTGTGGGGAATGTGCAGAGAGATTGGGTGGGGTTTGTATGGGGGATGTGCAGAGAGTGGGCGGGGTTCCTGTGGGGGATGTGCAGAGAGTGGGTGGGGTTCCTGTGGGGGGTGTGCAGAGAGAGTGGGCGGGGTTCGTGTGGGGCATGTGCAGAGAGAGTGGGCGGGGTTCGTGTGGGGGATGTGCAGAGTGTGGGCGGGGTTCCTGTGGGGGGTGTGCAGAGAGAGTGGGCGGGGTTCGTGTGGGGCATGTGCAGAGAGAGTGGGCGGGGTTCGTGTTGGGTGTGCAGAGAGAGTGGGCGGGGTTCGTGTGGGGCATGTGCAGAGAGAGGGTGGGGTTCGTGTGGGGGATGTGCAGAGAGAGTGGGCGAGGTTCGTGTGGGGGATGTGCAGAGAGAGTGGGCGGGGTTCGTGTGGGGGATGTGCAGAGAGGGCGGGGTATGTGTGGGGGATGTGCAGAGAGTGGGCGGGGTTTGTGTGGGGGATGTGCAGAGGGAGTGGGCGGGGTTACTGTGGGGGATGTGCAGAGAGTGGGTGGGGTTCCTGTGGGGGATGTACAGAGAGAGTGGGCGGGGCTCCTGTGGGGGATGTGCAGAGAGTGGGTGGGGTTCCTGTGGGGGATGTACAGAGTGGGCGGGGTTCCTGTGGGGGATGTGCAGAGAGAGTGGGCGGGGTTCGTGTGGGGGATGTGCAGAGAGAGTGGGCGGGGTTCGTGTGTGCGATGTGCAGAGAGAGTGGGCGGGGTTACTGTGGGGGATGTGCAGAGAGACTGGGCGGGGTTACTGCGGGGGATGTGCAGAGAGACTGGGCGGGGTTACTGCGGGGGATGTGCAGAGAGAGAGGGCGGGGTTACTGTGGGGGATGTGCAGAGATCGGGCGAGGTTCGGTAGGGGATGTACAGAGAGTGGGTGGGGTTCGTGTGGGGAATGTGCAGAGAGAGTGGGCGGGCTTTGTGTGGGGGATGTGCAGAGGGAGTGGGCGGGGTTCCTGTGGGGGATGTGCAGAGAGTGGGTGGGGTTCCTGTGGGGGATGTACAGAGAGAGTGGGCGGGGTTACTGTGGGGGATGTGCAGAGAGAGTGGGCGGGGTTCGTGTGTGCGATGTGCAGAGAGAGTGGGCGGGGTTACTGTGGGGGATGTGCAGAGAGACTGGGCGGGGTTACTGCGGGGGATGTGCAGAGAGACTGGGCGGGGTTACTGCAGGGGATGTGCAGAGAGAGAGGGCGGGGTTACTGTGGGGAATGTGCAGAGATCGGGCGAGGTTCGGTAGGGGATGTACAGAGAGTGGGTGGGGTTCGTGTGGGGAATGTGCAGAGAGAGTGGGCGGGGTTTGTGTGGGGGATGTGCAGAGGGAGTGGGCGGGGTTCCTGTGGGGGATGTGCAGAGAGTGGGTGGGGTTCCTGTGGGGGATGTACAGAGAGAGTGGGCGGGGCTCCTGTGGGGGATGTACAGACAGAGTGGGCGGGGTTTGTGTGGGGGATGTACAGAGAGAGAGGGCAGGCTTCCTGTGGGGGATGTGCAGAGTGGGCGGGGTTACTGTGGGGGATGTGCAGAGAGGGGGCGAGGTTCGTGTGGGGGATGTGCAGAGAGAGTGGGTGGGGTTACTGTGGGGGATGTGCAGAGTGAGTGGGTGGGGTTACTGTGGGGGATGTGCAGAGAGAGTGGGCGGGGTTCGTGTGGGGGATGTGCAGAGAGTGGGCGGGGTTCGTGTGGAGGATGTGCAGAGTGGGCGGGGTATGTGTGGGGGATGTGCAGAGAGTGGGCGGGGTTCGTGTGGGGGATGTGCAGAGAGTGGGCGGGGTTCGTGTGCGGGATGTGCAGAGTGGGCGGGGTATGTGTGGGGGATGTGCAGAGAGAGTGGGCGGGGTTAGTGTGGAGGATGTGAAGTGAGAGTGGGTGGGGTTCATGTGGGGGATGTGCAGAATGAGAGGGGGGGGTTTGTGTGGGGGATGTGCAGAGAGTGGGTGAGGTTCGTGTGGGGGATGTGCAGAGAGAGTGGGTGGGGTTACTGTGGGGGATGTGCAGAGAGGGGGCGAGGTTCGTGTGGGGGATGTGCAGAGAGTGGGTGGGGTTACTGTGGGGGATGTGCAGAGTGAGAGGGTGGGGTTACTGTGGGGGATGTGCAGAGAGGGGGCGAGGTTCGTGTGGGGGATGTGCAGAGAGAGTGGGCGGGCTTACTGTGGGGGATGTGCAGAGTGAGAGGGTGGGGTTACTGTGGGGGATGTGCAGAGTGAGAGGGTGGGGTTACTGTGGGGGATGTGCAGAGAGGGGGCGAGGTTCGTGTGGGGGATGTGCAGAGAGTGGGCGGGGTTCGTGTGGAGGATGTGCAGAGTGGGCGGGGTATGTGTGGGGGATGTGCAGAGAGTGGGCGGGGTTCGTGTGGGGGATGTGCAGCGAGAGTGGGCGGGGTTAGTGTGGAGGATGTGCAGAGAGAGTGGGTGGGGTTCGTGTGGGGGATGTGCAGAGAGTGGGTGGGGTTCCTGTGGGGGGTGTGCAGAGAGAGTGGGTTGGGTTCGTGTGGGTGATGTGCAGAGAGTGGGTGGGGTTTGTGTGGGGGATGTGCAGAGAGTGGGTGGTGTTACTGTGGCGGATGTGCAGAGAGTGGGCGGAGTTCGTGTGGGGGATGTACAGAGTGGGCGGGGTTCGTGTGGTGGATGTGCAGATAGTGGGCGGAGTTCGTGTGGGGGATGTGCAGAGAGAGTGGGCGGGGTTACTGTGGGGGATGTGCAGAGAGACTGGGCGGGGTTACTGCGGGGGATGTGCAGAGATCGGGCGAGGTTCGGTAGGGGATGTACAGAGAGTGGGTGGGGTTCGTGTGGGGGGTGTGCAGAGAGAGTGGGTGGAGTTCGTGTGGGGGATGTGCAGAGAGTGGGCGGGGTTCGTGTGGGGAATGTGCAGAGAGTGGGCGGGGTTCGTGTGGGGGATGTGCAGAGAGAGTGGGTTGGGTTTCTGTGGGGGATGTACAGAGAGAGTGGGCGGGGTTCATGTGGGGAATGTGCAGAGAGAGTGGGTGGGGTTACTGTGGGTGATGTGCAGAGAGTGGGTGGGGTTTGTGTGGGGGATGTGCAGAGAGTGGGTGGTGTTACTGTGGCGGATGTGCAGAGAGTGGGCGGAGTTCGTGTGGGGGATGTAAAGAGTGGGCGGCGTTCGTGTGGTGGATGTGCAGATAGTGGGCGGAGTTCATGTGGGGGATGTGCAGAGAGAGTGGGCGGGGTTACTGTGGGGGATGTGCAGAGAGACTGGGCGGGGTTACTGCGGGGGATGTGCAGAGATCGGGCGAGGTTCGGTAGGGGATGTACAGAGAGTGGGTGGGGTTCGTGTGGGGGGTGTGCAGAGAGAGTGGGCGGAGTTCGTGTGGGGGATGTACAGAGTGGGCGGGGTTCATGTGGGGGATGTAGAGAGTGGGTGGGGTTCCTGTGGGGGATGTACAGAGTGGGCGGGGTTCCTGTGGAGGATGTGCAGAGAGTGGGCGGGGTTCGTGTGGGGGATGTGCAGAGAGAGTGGGCGGGGTTCGTGTGGTGGATGTGCAGAGAGTGGGCGGAGTTCGTGTGGGGGATGTGCAGAGAGTGGGCGGGGTTCGTGTGATGGATGTGCAGAGAGAGTGGGCGGGGTTCGTGTGGCGGATGTGCAGAGAGTGGGCGGAGTTTGTGTGGGGGATGTGCAGAGAGAGTGGGCGGAGTTCGTGTGGGGGATGTGCAGAGAGAGTGGGCGAGGTTTGTGTTGGTGGTGTGCAGAGTGGACGGGGTCCCTGTGGGGGCTGTGCAGAGAGTGTGGGTGGGGTTCATGTGGGGGATGTGCAGAGAGTGGGTGTGGTTTGTGTGGGGGATGAGCAGAGACAGTGGGTGGGGTTCGTGTGGGGGATGAGGAGAGAGAGTGGGCGAGGTTCGTGTGGGGGATGAGGAGAGAGAGTGGGCGAGGTTCGTGTGGGGGATGTGCAGAGAGAGTGGGTGGGGTTCGTGTGGGGGATGTGCAGAGAGTGGGCGGGGTTCGTGTGGGGGATGTGCAGAGAATGGGCGGGGTTCGTGTGGGGGATGTGCAGAGAGAGTGGGTGGGGTTCATGTGGGGGATGTGCAGCGAGAGTGGGTGGGGTTCGTGTGGGGGGTGTGCAGAGAGAGTGGGCGGGGTTCGTGTGGGGGATGTACAGAGTGGGCGGTGTCCCTGTGGGGGATGTGCAGAGTGGGCGGAGTTCGTGTGGGGGATCAGCAGAGAGTGGGCGGAGTTCGTGTGGGGGATGTGCAGAGAGTGGGTGGGGTTTGTGTGGGGGATGTACAGAGTGGGCGAGGTTCGTGTGGGGGGATGTGCATAGAGAGTGGGTGGGGTTCCTGTGGGGGGTGTGCAGCAAGAGTGGGTGGGGTTCGTATGGGGGATGTACAGAGAGAGTGGGGTGGGTTCCTGTGGCGGTTGTGCAGAGAGAGTGGGCGGGGTTCGTATGGGGGATGAGGAGAGAGAGTGGGCGAGGTTCGTGTGGGGGATGGGGAGAGAGAGTGGGCGTGGTTCGTGTGGGGGATGTGCAGAGAGAGTGGGTGGGGTTCGTGTGGGGGATGTGCAGAGAGTGGGCGGGGTTCGTGTGGCGGATGTGCAGAGAGTGGGTGGGGTTACTTTGGGGGATGTACAGAGAGTGAGCATGGTTCGTGTGGGGGATGTGCAGAGAGTGGGTGGGGTTCGTGTGGGGGATGTGCAGAGAGAGTGGGCGGGGTTCGTGTGGGGGATGTGCAGAGAGTGGGTGGGGTTTGTGTGGGGGATGTACAGAGTGGGCGAGGTTCGTGTGGGGGGATGTGCATAGAGAGTGGGTGGGGTTCCTGTGGGGGGTGTGCAGCAAGAGTGGATGGGGTTCGTATGGGGGATGTACAGAGAGAGTGGGGTGGGTTCCTGTGGCGGTTGTGCAGAGAGAGTGGGCGGGGTTCGTATGGGGGATGAGGAGAGAGAGTGGGCGAGGTTCGTGTGGGGGATGGGGAGAGAGAGTGGGCGTGGTTCGTGTGGGGGATGTGCAGAGAGAGTGGGTGGGGTTCGTGTGGGGGATGTGCAGAGAGTGGGCGGGGTTCGTGTGGCGGATGTGCAGAGAGTGGGTGGGGTTACTTTGGGGGATGTACAGAGAGTGAGCATGGTTCGTGTGGGGGATGTGCAGAGAGTGGGTGGGGTTCGTGTGGGGGATGTGCAGAGAGAGTGGGCGGGGTTCGTGTGGGGGATGTGCAGAGAGAGTGGGTGGGGTTCGTGTGGAGGATGTGCAGAGTGAGTGGGTAGGGTTCGTGTGTGGGAGGTGCAGCGAGTGTGGGTGGGGTTTGTGTGGGGGGTGTGCAGAGATTGTGGATGGGGTTCGTGTGGGGGATGTGCAGAGAGAGTGGGCGGGGTTCGTTTGGGGGATGTGCAGAGAGTGGGCGGGGTTCGTGTGGGGGATGTGCAGAGAGAGTGGGTGGAGTTCGTGTTGGGGATGTGCGGAGAGAGTTAGCGGGGTTCCTGTGGGGAATGTGCAGAGAGATTGGGTGGGGTTTGTATGGGGGATGTGCAGAGAGTGGGCGGGGTTCGTGTGGGGGATGTGCAGAGTGTGGGCGGGGTTCCTGTGGGGGGTGTGCAGAGAGAGTGGGCGGGGTTCGTGTGGGGCATGTGCAGAGAGAGTGGGCGGGGTTCGTGTTGGGTGTGCAGAGAGAGTGGGCGGGGTTCGTGTGGGGCATGTGCAGAGAGAGGGTGGGGTTCGTGTGGGGGATGTGCAGAGAGAGTGGGCGAGGTTCGTGTGGGGGATGTGCAGAGAGAGTGGGCGGGGTTCGTGTGGGGGATGTGCAGAGAGGGCGGGGTTCGTGTGGGGGATGTGCAGAGAGAGTGGGCGGGGTTCGTGTGGGGGATGTGCAGAGAGAGTGGGCGGGGTTCGTGTGGGGGATGTGCAGAGAGAGTGGGTGGGGTTCGTGTGGGGGATGTGCAGAGGGAGTGGGCGGGGTTACTGTGGGGGATGTGCAGAGAGTGGGTGGGGTTCCTGTGGGGGATGTACAGAGTGGGCGGGGTTCGTGTGGGGGATGTGCAGAGAGAGTGGGCGGGGTTCGTGTGGGGGATGTGCAGAGAGAGTGGGCGGGGTTCGTATGGGGGATGTGCAGAGAGAGTGGGCGGGGTTTGTGTGGAGGATGTGCAGAGAGAGTGGGCGGGGTTCGTGTGGGGAATGTGCAGAGAGAGTGGGCGGGGTTTGTGTGGGGGATGTGCAGAGAGAGTGGGCGGGGTTCCTGTGGGGGATGTGCAGAGGGAGTGGGCGGGGTTCCTGTGGGGGATGTGCAGAGAGGGGGCGAGGTTCGTGTGGGGGATGTGCAGAGAGTGGGCGGGGTTACTGTGGGTGATGTGCAGAGAGAGTGGGTGGGGTTCCTGTGGGGGATGTGCAGAGTGAGAGGGCGGGGTTTGTGTGGGGGATGTGCAGAGAGAGTGGGCGGGGTTCGTGTGGGGGATGTGCAGAGAGTGGGTGGGGTTACTGTGGGGGATGTGCAGAGTGAGTGGGTGGGGTTACTGTGGGGGATGTGCAGAGAGAGTGGGCGGGGTTCGTGTGGGGGATGTGCAGAGAGTGGGCGGGGTTCGTGTGGAGGATGTGCAGAGTGGGCGGGGTATGTGTGGGGGATGTGCAGAGAGTGGGCGGGGTTCGTGTGGGGGATGTGCAGAGAGTGGGCGGGGTTCGTGTGCGGGATGTGCAGAGTGGGCGGGGTATGTGTGGGGGATGTGCAGAGAGAGTGGGCGGGGTTAGTGTGGAGGATGTGAAGTGAGAGTGGGTGGGGTTCATGTGGGGGATGTGCAGAATGAGAGGGGGGGTTTGTGTGGGGGATGTGCAGAGAGTGGGTGAGGTTCGTGTGGGGGATGTACAGAGTGGGTGAGGTACGTGTGGGGGATGTGCGGAGAGAGAGGGTGGGGTTACTGTGGGGGATGTGCAGAGAGGGGGCGAGGTTCGTGTGGGGGATGTGCAGAGAGTGGGCGGGGTTCGTGTGGAGGATGTGCAGAGTGGGCGGGGTATGTGTGGGGGATGTGCAGAGAGTGGGCGGGGTTCGTGTGGGGGATGTGCAGCGAGAGTGGGCGGGGTTAGTGTGGAGGATGTGCAGAGAGAGTGGGTGGGGTTTGTGTGGGGGGATGTGCAGAGAGAGTGGGCGGGGTTTGTGTGGGGGATGTGCAGAGAGTGGGCGGGGTTCGTGTGGGGGATGTGCAGAGAGAGTGGGCGGGGTTTGTGTGGGGGATGATGAGAGAGAGTGGGCGGGGTTCCTGTGGGGGATGATGAGAGAGAGTGGGCGGAGTTCGTGTGTGCGATGTACAGAGTGGGCGGGGTTCCTGTGGGGGATGTGCAGAGAGAGTGGGCGGGGTTCGTGTGGGGGATGTACAGAGTGGGCGGGGTTCCTGTGGGGATGTGCAGAGAGTGGGCGGAGTTTTTGTGGGGAATGTGCAGAGAGTGGGTTGGGTTCGTGTGGGGGATGTGCAGAGAGAGTGGGTGGGGTTACTGTGGGTGATGTGCAGAGAGTGGGTGGGGTTTGTGTGGGGGATGTGCAGAGAGTGGGTGGTGTTACTGTGGCGGATGTGCAGAGAGTGGGCGGAGTTCGTGTGGGGGATGTACAGAGTGGGCGGGGTTCGTGTGGTGGATGTGCAGATAGTGGGCGGAGTTCGTGTGGGGGATGTGCAGAGAGAGTGGGCGGGGTTACTGTGGGGGATGTGCAGAGATCGGGCGAGGTTCGGTAGGGGATGTACAGAGAGTGGGTGGGGTTCGTGTGGGGGATGTGCAGAGAATGGGCGGGGTTCGTGTGGGGGATGTGCAGAGAGAGTGGGTGGGGTTCATGTGGGGGGTGTGCAGAGAGAGTGGGCGGGGTTCGTGTGGGGGATGTACAGAGTGGGCGGTGTCCCTGTGGGGGATGTGCAGAGTGGGCGGGGTTCGTGTGGGGGATGTGCAGAGAGAGTGGGCGGGGTTCGTGTGGGGGATGTGCAGAGAGAGTGGGTGGAGTTCGTGTTGGGGATGTGCGGAGAGGGTTAGCGGGGTTCCTGTGGGGAATGTGCAGAGAGATTGGGTGGGGTTTGTATGGGGGATGTGCAGAGTGTGGGCGGGGTTCCTGTGTGGGGTGTGCAGAGAGAGTGGGCGGGGTTCGTGTGGGGCATGTGCAGAGAGAGTGGGCGGGGTTCGTGTGGGGGATGTGCAGAGTGTGGGCGGGGTTCCTGTGGGGGGTGTGCAGAGAGAGTGGGCGGGGTTCGTGTGGGGCATGTGCAGAGAGAGTGGGCGGGGTTCGTGTTGGGTGTGCAGAGAGAGTGGGCGGGGTTCGTGTGGGGGATGTGCAGAGAGGGCGGGGTATGTGTGGGGGATGTGCAGAGAGTGGGCGGGGTTTGTGTGGGGGATGTGCAGAGGGAGTGGGCGGGGTTACTGTGGGGGATGTGCAGAGAGTGGGTGGGGTTCCTGTGGGGGATGTACAGAGTGGGCGGGGTTCCTGTGGGGGATGTGCAGAGAGAGTGGGCGGGGTTCGTGTGGGGGATGTGCAGAGAGAGTGGGCGGGGTTCGTGTGTGCGATGTGCAGAGAGAGTGGGCGGGGTTACTGCGGGGGATGTGCAGAGAGACTGGGCGGGGTTACTGCGGGGGATGTGCAGAGAGAGAGGGCGGGGTTACTGTGGGGGATGTGCAGAGATCGGGCGAGGTTCGGTAGGGGATGTACAGAGAGTGGGTGGGGTTCGTGTGGGGAATGTGCAGAGAGAGTGGGCGGGGTTTGTGTGGGGGATGTGCAGAGGGAGTGGGCGGGGTTCCTGTGGGGGATGTGCAGAGAGTGGGTGGGGTTCCTGTGGGGGATGTACAGAGAGAGTGGGCGGGGTTACTGTGGGGGATGTGCAGAGAGAGTGGGCGGGGTTCGTGTGTGCGATGTGCAGAGAGAGTGGGCGGGGTTACTGTGGGGGATGTGCAGAGAGACTGGGCGGGGTTACTGCGGGGGATGTGCAGAGAGACTGGGCGGGGTTACTGCAGGGGATGTGCAGAGAGAGAGGGCGGGGTTACTGTGGGGGATGTGCAGAGATCGGGCGAGGTTCGGTAGGGGATGTACAGAGAGTGGGTGGGGTTCGTGTGGGGAATGTGCAGAGAGAGTGGGCGGGGTTTGTGTGGGGGATGTGCAGAGGGAGTGGGCGGGGTTCCTGTGGGGGATGTGCAGAGAGTGGGTGGGGTTCCTGTGGGGGATGTACAGAGAGAGTGGGCGGGGCTCCTGTGGGGGATGTACAGACAGAGTGGGCGGGGTTTGTGTGGGGGATGTACAGAGAGAGAGGGCAGGCTTCCTGTGGGGGATGTGCAGAGTGGGCGGGGTTACTGTGGGGGATGTGCAGAGAGGGGGCGAGGTTCGTGTGGGGGATGTGCAGAGAGAGTGGGTGGGGTTACTGTGGGGGATGTGCAGAGTGAGTGGGTGGGGTTACTGTGGGGGATGTGCAGAGAGAGTGGGCGGGGTTCGTGTGGGGGATGTGCAGAGAGTGGGCGGGGTTCGTGTGGAGGATGTGCAGAGTGGGCGGGGTATGTGTGGGGGATGTGCAGAGAGTGGGCGGGGTTCGTGTGGGGGATGTGCAGAGAGTGGGCGGGGTTCGTGTGCGGGATGTGCAGAGTGGGCGGGGTATGTGTGGGGGATGTGCAGAGAGAGTGGGCGGGGTTAGTGTGGAGGATGTGAAGTGAGAGTGGGTGGGGTTCATGTGGGGGATGTGCAGAATGAGAGGGGGGGGTTTGTGTGGGGGATGTGCAGAGAGTGGGTGAGGTTCGTGTGGGGGATGTGCAGAGAGAGTGGGTGGGGTTACTGTGGGGGATGTGCAGAGTGAGAGGGTGGGGTTACTGTGGGGGATGTGCAGAGAGGGGGCGAGGTTCGTGTGGGGGATGTGCAGAGAGTGGGTGGGGTTACTGTGGGGGATGTGCAGAGTGAGAGGGTGGGGTTACTGTGGGGGATGTGCAGAGAGGGGGCGAGGTTCGTGTGGGGGATGTGCAGAGAGAGTGGGCGGGCTTACTGTGGGGGATGTGCAGAGTGAGAGGGTGGGGTTACTGTGGGGGATGTGCAGAGTGAGAGGGTGGGGTTACTGTGGGGGATGTGCAGAGAGGGGGCGAGGTTCGTGTGGGGGATGTGCAGAGAGTGGGCGGGGTTCGTGTGGAGGATGTGCAGAGTGGGCGGGGTATGTGTGGGGGATGTGCAGAGAGTGGGCGGGGTTCGTGTGGGGGATGTGCAGCGAGAGTGGGCGGGGTTAGTGTGGAGGATGTGCAGAGAGAGTGGGTGGGGTTCGTGTGGGGGATGTGCAGAGAGTGGGTGGGGTTCCTGTGGGGGGTGTGCAGAGAGAGTGGGTTGGGTTCGTGTGGGTGATGTGCAGAGAGTGGGTGGGGTTTGTGTGGGGGATGTGCAGAGAGTGGGTGGTGTTACTGTGGCGGATGTGCAGAGAGTGGGCGGAGTTCGTGTGGGGGATGTACAGAGTGGGCGGGGTTCGTGTGGTGGATGTGCAGATAGTAGGCGGAGTTCGTGTGGGGGATGTGCAGAGAGAGTGGGCGGGGTTACTGTGGGGGATGTGCAGAGAGACTGGGCGGGGTTACTGCGGGGGATGTGCAGAGATCGGGCGAGGTTCGGTAGGGGATGTACAGAGAGTGGGTGGGGTTCGTGTGGGGGGTGTGCAGAGAGAGTGGGTGGAGTTCGTGTTGGGGATGTGCAGAGAGTGGGCGGGGTTCGTGTGGGGAATGTGCAGAGAGTGGGCGGGGTTCGTGTGGGGGATGTGCAGAGAGAGTGGGTTGGGTTTCTGTGGGGGATGTACAGAGAGAGTGGGCGGGGTTCATGTGGGGAATGTGCAGAGAGAGTGGGTGGGGTTACTGTGGGTGATGTGCAGAGAGTGGGTGGGGTTTGTGTGGGGGATGTGCAGAGAGTGGGTGGTGTTACTGTGGCGGATGTGCAGAGAGTGGGCGGAGTTCGTGTGGGGGATGTAAAGAGTGGGCGGCGTTCGTGTGGTGGATGTGCAGATAGTGGGCGGAGTTCGTGTGGGGGATGTGCAGAGAGAGTGGGCGGGGTTACTGTGGGGGATGTGCAGAGAGACTGGGCGGGGTTACTGCGGGGGATGTGCAGAGATCGGGCGAGGTTCGTAGGGGATGTACAGAGAGTGGGTGGGGTTCGTGTGGGGGGTGTGCAGAGAGAGTGGGCGGAGTTCGTGTGGGGGATGTACAGAGTGGGCGGGGTTCATGTGGGGGATGTAGAGAGTGGGTGGGGTTCCTGTGGGGGATGTACAGAGTGGGCGGGGTTCCTGTGGAGGATGTGCAGAGAGTGGGCGGGGTTCGTGTGGGGGATGTGCAGAGAGAGTGGGCGGGGTTCGTGTGGTGGATGTGCAGAGAGTGGGCGGAGTTCGTGTGGGGGATGTGCAGAGAGTGGGCGGGGTTCGTGTGATGGATGTGCAGAGAGAGTGGGCGGGGTTCGTGTGGCGGATGTGCAGAGAGTGGGCGGAGTTTGTGTGGGGGATGTGCAGAGAGAGTGGGCGGAGTTCGTGTGGGGGATGTGCAGAGAGAGTGGGCGAGGTTTGTGTTGGTGGTGTGCAGAGTGGACGGGGTCCCTGTGGGGGCTGTGCAGAGAGTGTGGGTGGGGTTCATGTGGGGGATGTGCAGAGAGTGGGTGTGGTTTGTGTGGGGGATGAGCAGAGACAGTGGGTGGGGTTCGTGTGGGGGATGAGGAGAGAGAGTGGGCGAGGTTCGTGTGGGGGATGAGGAGAGAGAGTGGGCGAGGTTCGTGTGGGGGATGTGCAGAGAGAGTGGGTGGGGTTCGTGTGGGGGATGTGCAGAGAGTGGGCGGGGTTCGTGTGGGGGATGTGCAGAGAATGGGCGGGGTTCGTGTGGGGGATGTGCAGAGAGAGTGGGTGGGGTTCATGTGGGGGATGTGCAGCGAGAGTGGGTGGGGTTCGTGTGGGGGGTGTGCAGAGAGAGTGGGCGGGGTTCGTGTGGGGGATGTACAGAGTGGGCGGTGTCCCTGTGGGGGATGTGCAGAGTGGGCGGAGTTCGTGTGGGGGATCAGCAGAGAGTGGGCGGAGTTCGTGTGGGGGATGTGCAGAGAGTGGGTGGGGTTTGTGTGGGGGATGTACAGAGTGGGCGAGGTTCGTGTGGGGGGATGTGCATAGAGAGTGGGTGGGGTTCCTGTGGGGGGTGTGCAGCAAGAGTGGGTGGGGTTCGTATGGGGGATGTACAGAGAGAGTGGGGTGGGTTCCTGTGGCGGTTGTGCAGAGAGAGTGGGCGGGGTTCGTATGGGGGATGAGGAGAGAGAGTGGGCGAGGTTCGTGTGGGGGATGGGGAGAGAGAGTGGGCGTGGTTCGTGTGGGGGATGTGCAGAGAGAGTGGGTGGGGTTCGTGTGGGGGATGTGCAGAGAGTGGGCGGGGTTCGTGTGGCGGATGTGCAGAGAGTGGGTGGGGTTACTTTGGGGGATGTACAGAGAGTGAGCATGGTTCGTGTGGGGGATGTGCAGAGAGTGGGTGGGGTTCGTGTGGGGGATGTGCAGAGAGAGTGGGCGGGGTTCGTGTGGGGGATGTGCAGAGAGAGTGGGTGGGGTTCGTGTGGAGGATGTGCAGAGTGAGTGGGTAGGGTTCGTGTGTGGGAGGTGCAGCGAGTGTGGGTGGGGTTTGTGTGGGGGGTGTGCAGAGATTGTGGATGGGGTTCGTGTGGGGGATGTGCAGAGAGAGTGGGCGGGGTTCGTTTGGGGGATGTGCAGAGAGTGGGCGGGGTTCGTGTGGGGGATGTGCAGAGAGAGTGGGTGGAGTTCGTGTTGGGGATGTGCGGAGAGAGTTCGCGGGGTTCCTGTGGGGAATGTGCAGAGAGATTGGGTGGGGTTTGTATGGGGGATGTGCAGAGAGTGGGCGGGGTTCGTGTGGGGGATGTGCAGAGTGTGGGCGGGGTTCCTGTGGGGGGTGTGCAGAGAGAGTGGGCGGGGTTCGTGTGGGGCATGTGCAGAGAGAGTGGGCGGGGTTCGTGTTGGGTGTGCAGAGAGAGTGGGCGGGGTTCGTGTGGGGCATGTGCAGAGAGAGGGTGGGGTTCGTGTGGGGGATGTGCAGAGAGAGTGGGCGGGGTTCGTGTGGGGGATGTGCAGAGAGGGCGGGGTTCGTGTGGGGGATGTGCAGAGAGAGTGGGCGGGGTTCGTGTGGGGGATGTGCAGAGAGAGTGGGCGGGGTTCGTGTGGGGGATGTGCAGAGAGAGTGGGTGGGGTTCGTGTGGGGGATGTGCAGAGGGAGTGGGCGGGGTTACTGTGGGGGATGTGCAGAGAGTGGGTGGGGTTCCTGTGGGGGATGTACAGTGTGGGCGGGGTTCGCGTGGGGGATGTGCAGAGAGAGTGGGCGGGGTTCGTGTGGGGGATGTGCAGAGAGAGTGGGCGGGGTTCGTATGGGGGATGTGCAGAGAGAGTGGGCGGGGTTAGTGTGGAGGATGTGCAGAGAGAGTGGGCGGGGTTCGTGTGGGGAATGTGCAGAGAGAGTGGGCGGGGTTCCTGTGGGGGATGTGCAGAGGGAGTGGGCGGGGTTCCTGTGGGGGATGTGCAGAGAGGGGGCGAGGTTCGTGTGGGGGATGTGCAGAGAGTGGGCGGGGTTACTGTGGGTGATGTGCAGAGAGAGTGGGTGGGGTTCCTGTGGGGGATGTGCAGAGTGAGAGGGCGGGGTTTGTGTGGGGGATGTGCAGAGAGAGTGGGCGGGGTTCGTGTGGGGGATGTGCAGAGAGTGGGTGGGGTTACTGTGGGGGATGTGCAGAGTGAGTGGGTGGGGTTACTGTGGGGGATGTGCAGAGAGAGTGGGCGGGGTTCGTGTGGGGGATGTGCAGAGAGTGGGCGGGGTTCGTGTGGAGGATGTGCAGAGTGGGCGGGGTATGTGTGGGGGATGTGCAGAGAGTGGGCGGGGTTCGTGTGGGGGATGTGCAGAGAGTGGGCGGGGTTCGTGTGCGGGATGTGCAGAGTGGGCGGGGTATGTGTGGGGGATGTGCAGAGAGAGTGGGCGGGGTTAGTGTGGAGGATGTGAAGTGAGAGTGGGTGGGGTTCATGTGGGGGATGTGCAGAATGAGAGGGGGGGTTTGTGTGGGGGATGTGCAGAGAGTGGGTGAGGTTCGTGTGGGGGATGTACAGAGTGGGTGAGGTACGTGTGGGGGATGTGCGGAGAGAGAGGGTGGGGTTACTGTGGGGGATGTGCAGAGAGTGGGCGGGGTTCGTGTGGAGGATGTGCAGAGTGGGCGGGGTATGTGTGGGGGATGTGCAGAGAGTGGGCGGGGTTCGTGTGGGGGATGTGCAGCGAGAGTGGGCGGGGTTAGTGTGGAGGATGTGCAGAGAGAGTGGGTGGGGTTTGTGTGGGGGGATGTGCAGAGAGAGTGGGCGGGGTTTGTGTGGGGGATGTGCAGAGAGTGGGCGGGGTTCGTGTGGGGGATGTGCAGAGAGAGTGGGCGGGGTTTGTGTGGGGGATGATGAGAGAGAGTGGGCGGGGTTCCTGTGGGGGATGATGAGAGAGAGTGGGCGGAGTTCGTGTGTGCGATGTACAGAGTGGGCGGGGTTCGTGTGGGGGATGTGCAGAGAGAGTGGGCGGGGTTCGTGTGGGGGATGTGCAGAGAGAGTGGGTGGGGTTCGTGTGGGGGATGTGCAGAGGGAGTGGGCGGGGTTACTGTGGGGGATGTGCAGAGAGTGGGTGGGGTTCCTGTGGGGGATGTACAGTGTGGGCGGGGTTCGTGTGGGGGATGTGCAGAGAGAGTGGGCGGGGTTCGTGTGGGGGATGTGCAGAGAGAGTGGGCGGGGTTCGTATGGGGGATGTGCAGAGAGAGTGGGCGGGGTTAGTGTGGAGGATGTGCAGAGAGAGTGGGCGGGGTTCGTGTGGGGAGTGTGCAGAGAGAGTGGGCGGGGTTCCTGTGGGGGATGTGCAGAGGGAGTGGGCGGGGTTCCTGTGGGGGATGTGCAGAGAGGGGGCGAGGTTCGTGTGGGGGATGTGCAGAGAGTGGGCGGGGTTACTGTGGGTGATGTGCAGAGAGAGTGGGTGGGGTTCCTGTGGGGGATGTGCAGAGTGAGAGGGCGGGGTTTGTGTGGGGGATGTGCAGAGAGAGTGGGCGGGGTTCGTGTGGGGGATGTGCAGAGAGTGGGTGGGGTTACTGTGGGGGATGTGCAGAGTGAGTGGGTGGGGTTACTGTGGGGGATGTGCAGAGAGAGTGGGCGGGGTTCGTGTGGGGGATGTGCAGAGAGTGGGCGGGGTTCGTGTGGAGGATGTGCAGAGTGGGCGGGGTATGTGTGGGGGATGTGCAGAGAGTGGGCGGGGTTCGTGTGGGGGATGTGCAGAGAGTGGGCGGGGTTCGTGTGCGGGATGTGCAGAGTGGGCGGGGTATGTGTGGGGGATGTGCAGAGAGAGTGGGCGGGGTTAGTGTGGAGGATGTGAAGTGAGAGTGGGTGGGGTTCATGTGGGGGATGTGCAGAATGAGAGGGGGGGTTTGTGTGGGGGATGTGCAGAGAGTGGGTGAGGTTCGTGTGGGGGATGTACAGAGTGGGTGAGGTACGTGTGGGGGATGTGCGGAGAGAGAGGGTGGGGTTACTGTGGGGGATGTGCAGAGAGTGGGCGGGGTTCGTGTGGAGGATGTGCAGAGTGGGCGGGGTATGTGTGGGGGATGTGCAGAGAGTGGGCGGGGTTCGTGTGGGGGATGTGCAGCGAGAGTGGGCGGGGTTAGTGTGGAGGATGTGCAGAGAGAGTGGGTGGGGTTTGTGTGGGGGGATGTGCAGAGAGAGTGGGCGGGGTTTGTGTGGGGGATGTGCAGAGAGTGGGCGGGGTTCGTGTGGGGGATGTGCAGAGAGAGTGGGCGGGGTTTGTGTGGGGGATGATGAGAGAGAGTGGGCGGGGTTCCTGTGGGGGATGATGAGAGAGAGTGGGCGGAGTTCGTGTGTGCGATGTACAGAGTGGGCGGGGTTCCTGTGGGGGATGTGCAGAGAGAGTGGGCGGGGTTCGTGTGGGGGATGTACAGAGTGGGCGGGGTTCCTGTGGGGATGTGCAGAGAGTGGGCGGAGTTCGTGTGGGGAATGTGCAGAGAGTGGGTTGGGTTCGTGTGGGGGATGTGCAGAGAGAGTGGGTGGGGTTACTGTGGGTGATGTGCAGAGAGAGTGGGCGGGGTTACTGTGGGGGATGTGCAGAGATCGGGCGAGGTTCGGTAGGGGATGTACAGAGAGTGGGTGGGGTTCGTGTGGGGGGTGTGCAGAGAGAGTGGGCGGAGTTCGTGTGGGGGATGTACAGAGTGGGCGGGGTTCATGTGGGGGATGTAGAGAGTGGGCGGGGTTCTTGTGGGGGATGTACAGAGTGAGAGGGTGGGGTTCGTGTGGGGGATGTGCAGAGAGAGTCGGCGGAGTTCGTGTGGGGGATGTGCAGAGTGAGTGGGTGGGGTTACTGTGGGGGATGTGCAGAGAGAGTGGGCGGGGTTACTGTGGGGGATGTGCAGAGAGGGGGCGAGGTTCGTGTGGAGGATGTGCAGAGTGGGCGGGGTATGTGTGGGGGATGTGCAGAGAGTGGGCGGGGTTCGTGTGGGGGATGTGCAGAGAGTGGGCGGGGTTCGTGTGCGGGATGTGCAGAGTGGGCGTGGTATGTGTGGGGGATGTGCAGAGAGTGGGCGGGGTTCATGTGGGGGATGTGCAGAGAGAGTGGGCGGGGTTAGTGTGGAGGATGTGAAGTGAGAGTGGGCGGGGTTCATGTGGGGGATGTGCAGAATGAGAGGGGGGGGTTTGTGTGGGGGATGTGCAGAGAGTGGGTGAGGTTCGTGTGGGGGATGTGCAGAGAGAGTGGGTGGGGTTACTGTGGGGGATGTGCAGAGTGAGAGGGTGGGGTTACTGTGGGGGATGTGCAGAGAGGGGGCGAGGTTCGTGTGGGGGATGTGCAGAGAGAGTGGGCGGGGTTACTGTGGGGGATGTGCAGAGTGAGAGGGTGGGGTTACTGTGGGGGATGTGCAGAGAGGGGGCGAGGTTCGTGTGGGGGATGTGCAGAGAGTGGGCGGGGTTCGTGTGGAGGATGTGCAGAGTGGGCGGGGTATGTGTGGGGGATGTGCAGAGAGTGGGCGGGGTTCGTGTGGGGGATGTGCTGCGAGAGTGGGCGGGGTTAGTGTGGAGGATGTGCAGAGAGAGTGGGTGGGGTTCGTGTGGGGGATGTGCAGAGAGTGGGCGGGGTTTGTGTGGGGGATGTGCAGAGAGAGTGGGCGGGGTTTGTGTGGGGGATGTGCAGAGAGAGTGGGCGGGGTTCCTGTGGGGGATGAGGAGAGAGAGTGGGCGGAGTTCGTGTGTGCGATGTACAGAGTGGGCGGGGTTCCTGTGGGGGATGTGCAGAGAGAGTGGGCGGGGTTCGTGTGGGGGATGTGCAGAGAGTGGGCGGGGTTCATGTGGGGATGTGCAGAGAGTGGGCGGAGTTCGTGTGGGGAATGTGCAGAGAGTGGGCGGGGTTCGTGTGGGGAATGTGCAGAGAGAGTGAGCGGAGTTTGTGTGGGGGATGTGGAGAGAGAGTTGGTGGGGTTCTTGTGGGGGATGTGCAGAGAGTGGGTGGGGTTCGTGTGGGGGATGTGCAGAGAGAGTGGGCGGGGTTCGTGTGGTGGATGTGCAGAGAGAGTGGGTGGGGTTACGGTGGGGGATGTGCAGAGAGTGGGCGGGGTTCGTGTGGGGGATGTGCAGAGAGTGGGCGGGGTTCGTGTGGGGGATGTGCAGAGTGGGCGGGGTATGTGTGGGGGATGTGCAGAGAGTGGGCGGGGTTCGTGTGGGGGATGTGCAGAGAGAGTGGGCGGGGTTTTTTTGGGGATGTGCAGAGAGAGTGGGCGGAGTTTGTGTGGGGGATGTGCAGATAGTGGGCGGAGTTCGTGTGGGGGATGTGCAGAGAGAGTGGGCGAGGTTCGTGTTGGTGGTGTGCAGAGAGTGGGCGGGGTTCGTGTTGGGGATGTACAGAGTGGACGGGGTCCCTGTGGGGGCTGTGCAGAGAGTGTGGGTGGGGTTCGTGTGGGGGCTGTACAGAGAGTGTGGGTGGGGTTCATGTGGGGGATGTGCAGACAGAGTGGGTGTGGTTCAGTGGGGCATGTGCAGAGAGTGGGTGGGGTTCGTGTGGGGGATGAGCAGAGACAGTGGGTGGGGTTCGTGTGGGGGATGAGCAGAGGGAGTGGGTGAGGTTCATGTAGGGAATTTGCAGAGAGTGGGCGAGGTTCGTGTGGGGTATGTGCAGAGAGCCGGCGAGGTTCGGTAGGGGATGTGCAGAGAGTGGGCGGGGTTCTTGTGGGGGGTGTGCAGAGAGAGTGGGTGGGGTTCATGTGGGGGATGTGCAGCGAGCGTGGGTGGGGTTCGTGTGGGGGGTGTGCAGAGAGAGTGGGCGGGGTTCGTGTGGGGGATGTACAGAGTGGGCGGGGTCCCTATGGGGGATGTGCAGAGAGTGGGCGGAGTTCGTGTGGGGGATGAGCAGAGTGTGGGTGGGGTTTGTGTGGGGGATGTACAGAGTGGGCGAGGTTCGTGTGGGGGGATGTGCAGAGAGAGTGGGTGGGGTTCCTATGGGGGGTGTGCAGCAAGAGTGGGTGGAGATCATGTGGGGGATGTACAGAGAGAGTGGGGTGGGTTCCTGTGGCAGTTGTGCAGAGAGAGTGGGCGGGGTTCGTATGGGGGATGAGGAGAGAGAGTGGGCGAGGTTCGTGTGGGGGATGAGGAGAGAGAGTGGGCGAGGTTCGTGTGGGGGATGTGCAGAGAGAGTGGGTGGGGTTCGTGTGGGGGATGTGCAGAGAGTGGGTGGGGTTCATGTGGGGGATGTGCAGAGAGTGGGTGGGGTTCGTGTGGGGGATGTGCAGAGAGTGGGTGGGGTTCGTGTGGGGGAAGCGCAGAGAGTGGGTGGGGTTACTTTGGGGGATGTACAGAGAGTGAGCGTGGTTCGTGTGGGTGATGTGCAGAGAGAGTGGGTGGGGTTCGTGTGGAGGATGTGCAGAGTGAGTGGGTAGGGTTCGTGTGTGGGAGGTGCAGCGAGTGTGGGTGGGGCTCGTGTGGAGGATGTGCAGAGATAGTGGGCGGGGTTCCTGTGGGGGATGTGCAGAGAGAGTGGGCGGGGTTCGTGTGGAGGATGTGCAGAGAGTGGACGGGGTTCGTGTGGGGGATGTGCAGAGAGAGTGGGTGGAGTTCGTGTTGGGGATGTGCGGAGAGAGTGGGCGGGGTTCCTGTGGGGAATGTGGAGAGAGATTGGGTGGGGTTTGTATGGGGGATGTGCAGAGAGTGGGCGGGGTTCGTGTGGGGGATGTGCAGAGTGTGGGTGGGGTTCGTGTGGGGAATGTGCAGAAAGTGGGCGGGGTTCGTGTTGGGGGGTGTGCAGAGAGAGTGGGCGGGGTTCGTGTTGGGGGGTGTGCAGAGAGTGGGCGGGGTTCGTGTGGGGCATGTGCAGAGAGAGTGGGTGGGGTTCGTGTGGGGCATGTGCAGAGAGAGGGTGGGGTTACTGTGGGGGATGTGCAGAGAGAGTGGGCGGGGTTCGTGTGGGGAATGTGCAGAGAGAGTGGGTGGGGTTCGTGTGGGGGATGTGCAGAGAGAGTGGGTGGGGTTCGTGTGGGGGATGTTTAGAGAGAGTGGGTGGGGTTACTGTGGGGGATGTGCAGAGAGTGGGTGGGGTTCCTGTGGGGGATGTACAGAGAGTGGGCGGGGTTCCTGTGGGGGATGTGCAGAGAGAGTGGGCAGGCTTCCTGTGGGGGATGTGCAGAGAGTGGGCGGGGTTCGTGTTGGGGGATGTGCAGAGAGAGTGGGTGGGGTTACTGTGGGGGATGTGAAGTGAGAGTGGGTGGGGTTACTGTGGGGGATGTGCAGAGAGAGTGGGTGGGGTTCCTGTGGGGGATGTGCAGAGTGAGAGGGTGGGGTTCGTGTGGGGGATGTGCAGAGAGTGGGTGGGGTTACTGTGGGGGATGTGCAGAGAGTGGGTGGGGTTACTGTGGGGGATGTGCAGAGTGAGAGGGTGGGGTTACTGTGGGGGATGTGCAGAGAGAGTGGGTGGGGTTACTGTGGGGGATGTGCAGAGAGTGGATGAGGTTCGTGTGGGGGATGTGCAGAGAGAGAGGGTGGGGTTACTGTGGGGGATGTGCAGAGTGAGAGGGTGGGGTTACTGTGGGGGATGTGCAGAGAGGGGGCGGGGTTCGTGTGGGGGATGTGCAGAGAGTGGGCGGGGTTACTGTGGGGGATGTGCAAAGTGAGAGGGTGGGGTTACTGTGGGGGATGTGCAGAGAGTGGACGAGGTTCGTGTGGGGGATGTGCAGAGAGAGAGGGTGGGGTTACTGTGGGGGATGTGCAGAGAGGGGGCGAGGTTCGTGTGGGGGATGTGCAGAGAGTGGGCGGGGTTCGTGTGGAGGATGTGCAGAGTGGGCGGGTATGTGTGGGGGATGTGCAGAGAGTGGGCGGGGTTCGTGTGGAGGATGTGCAGAGAGAGTGGGTGGGGTTCGTGTGGGGGATGTGCAGAGAGAGTGGGCGGGGTTACTGTGGGGGATGTGCAGAGAGAGTGGGCGGGGTTACTGTGGGGGATGTGCAGAGAGAGTGGGCAGGGTTCATGTGGGGGATGTGCAGAGAGAGTGGGCGGGGTTCCTGTGGGGGATGTGCAGAGAGAGTGGGCGGGGTTCCTGTGGGGGATGTGCAGAGAGAGTGGGTGGAGTTTGTGTGGGGGATGTACAGAGAGAGTGGGCGGGGTTCCTGTGGGGGATGTGCAGAGAGAGTGGGTGGAGTTTGTGTGGGGGATGTGCAGAGAGAGTGGGCGGGGTTCGTGTGGGGGATGTGCAGAGAGTGGGTGGGGTTCCTGTGGGGGATGTGCAGAGAGAGTGGGCGGGGTTCCTGTGGGGGATGTGCAGAGAGAGTGGGTGGAGTTTGTGTGGGGGATGTGCAGAGAGTGGGTGGGGTTCCTGTGGGGGATGTGCAGAGAGAGTGGGCGGGGTTACTGTGGGGGATGTGCAGAGAGTGGGCGAGGTTCGTGTGGGGGGTGTGCAGAGAGAGTGGGTGGAGTTTGTGTGGGGGATGTGCAGAGAGTGGGTGGGGTTCATGTGGGGGATGTACAGAGTGGGCGGGGTTCCTGTGGGGGATGTGCAGAGAGAGTGGGCGGGGTTCGTGTGGGGTATGTGCAGAGAGCCGGCGAGGTTCGGTAGGGGATGTGCAGAGAGTGGGCGGGGTTCTTGTGGGGGGTGTGCAGAGAGAGTGGGTGGGGTTCATGTGGGGGATGTGCAGCGAGAGTGGGTGGGGTTCGTGTGGGGGGTGTGCAGAGAGAGTGGGCGGGGTTCGTGTGGGGGATGTACAGAGTGGGCGGGGGTCCCTATGGGGGATGTGAAGAGAGTGGGCGGAGTTCGTGTGGGGGATGAGCAGAGTGTGGGTGGGGTTTGTGTGGGGGATGTACAGAGTGGGCGAGGTTCGTGTGGGGGGATGTGCAGAGAGAGTGGGTGGGGTTCCTGTGGGGGGTGTGCAGCAAGAGTGGGTGGAGATCATGTGGGGGATGTACAGAGAGAGTGGGGTGGGTTCCTGTGGCAGTTGTGCAGAGAGAGTGGGCGGGGTTCGTATGGGGGATGAGGAGAGAGAGTGGGCGAGGTTCGTGTGGGGGATGTGCAGAGAGAGTGGGTGGGGTTCGTGTGGGGGATGTGCAGAGAGTGGGTGGGGTTCATGTGGGGGATGTGCAGAGAGTGGGTGGGGTTCGTGTGGGGGATGTGCAGAGAGTGGGTGGGGTTCGTGTGGGGGAAGCGCAGAGAGTGGGTGGGGTTACTTTGGGGGATGTACAGAGAGTGAGCGTGGTTCGTGTGGGTGATGTGCAGAGAGAGTGGGTGGGGTTCGTGTGGAGGATGTGCAGAGTGAGTGGGTAGGGTTCGTGTGTGGGAGGTGCAGCGAGTGTGGGTGGGGCTCGTGTGGAGGATGTGCAGAGATAGTGGGCGGGGTTCCTGTGGGGGATGTGCAGAGAGTGAGCATGGTTCGTGTAGGGGATGTGCAGAGAGAGTGGGCGGGGTTCGTGTGGAGGATGTGCAGAGAGTGGGCGGGGTTCGTTTGGGGGATGTGCAGAGAGAGTGGGTGGAGTTCGTGTTGGGGATGTGCGGAGAGAGTGGGCGGGGTTCCTGTGGGGAATGTGGAGAGAGATTGGGTGGGGTTTGTATGGGGGATGTGCAGAGAGTGGGCGGGGTTCGTGTGGGGGATGTGCAGAGTGTGGGTGGGGTTCGTGTGGGGGATGTGCAGAGAGAGTGGGCGGGGTTCGTGTGGGGGATGTGCAGAGAGAGTGGGCGGGGTTCGTGTGGGCGATGTGCAGAGAGAGTGGGCGGGGTTCGTGTGGGGGATGTGCAGAGTGTGGGTGGGGTTCGTGTGGGGAATGTGCAGAAAGTGGGCGGGGTTCGTGTTGGGGGATGTGCAGAGAGTGGGTGGGTTTACTGTGGGGGATGTGCAGAGTGAGAGGGTGGGGTTACTGTGGGGGATGTGCAGAGAGGGGGCGAGGTTCGTGTGGGGGATGTGCAGAGAGAGTGGGCGGGGTTACTGTGGGGGATGTGCAGAGTGAGAGGGTGGGGTTACTGTGGGGGATGTGCAGAGAGTGGGTGGGGTTTGTGTGGGGGGATGTGCAGAGAGAGTGGGCGGGGTTTGTGTGGGGGATGTGCAGAGAGTGGGCGGGGTTCGTGTGGGGGATGTGCAGAGAGAGTGGGCGGGGTTTGTGTGGGGGATGATGAGAGAGAGTGGGCGGGGTTCCTGTGGGGGATGATGAGAGAGAGTGGGCGGAGTTCGTGTGTGCGATGTACAGAGTGGGCGGGGTTCCTGTGGGGGATGTGCAGAGAGAGTGGGCGGGGTTCGTGTGGGGGATGTACAGAGTGGGCGGGGTTCCTGTGGGGATGTGCAGAGAGTGGGCGGAGTTCGTGTGGGGAATGTGCAGAGAGTGGGTTGGGTTCGTGTGGGGGATGTGCAGAGAGAGTGGGTGGGGTTACTGTGGGTGATGTGCAGAGAGTGGGTGGGGTTTGTGTGGGGGATGTGCAGAGAGTGGGTGGTGTTACTGTGGCGGATGTGCAGAGAGAGTGGGCGGGGTTCGTGTGGGGGATGTGCAGAGAGTGGGCGGGGTTCGTGTGGAGGATGTGCAGAGTGGGCGGGGTATGTGTGGGGGATGTGCAGAGAGTGGGCGGGGTTCGTGTGGGGGATGTGCAGAGAGTGGGCGGGGTTCGTGTGCGGGATGTGCAGAGTGGGCGGGGTATGTGTGGGGGATGTGCAGAGAGAGTGGGCGGGGTTAGTGTGGAGGATGTGAAGTGAGAGTGGGTGGGGTTCATGTGGGGGATGTGCAGAATGAGAGGGGGGGTTTGTGTGGGGGATGTGCAGAGAGTGGGTGAGGTTCGTGTGGGGGATGTACAGAGTGGGTGAGGTACGTGTGGGGGATGTGCGGAGAGAGAGGGTGGGGTTACTGTGGGGGATGTGCAGAGAGGGGGCGAGGTTCGTGTGGGGGATGTGCAGAGAGTGGGCGGGGTTCGTGTGGAGGATGTGCAGAGTGGGCGGGGTATGTGTGGGGGATGTGCAGAGAGTGGGCGGGGTTCGTGTGGGGGATGTGCAGCGAGAGTGGGCGGGGTTAGTGTGGAGGATGTGCAGAGAGAGTGGGTGGGGTTTGTGTGGGGGGATGTGCAGAGAGAGTGGGCGGGGTTTGTGTGGGGGATGTGCAGAGAGTGGGCGGGGTTCGTGTGGGGGATGTGCAGAGAGAGTGGGCGGGGTTTGTGTGGGGGATGATGAGAGAGAGTGGGCGGGGTTCCTGTGGGGGATGATGAGAGAGAGTGGGCGGAGTTCGTGTGTGCGATGTACAGAGTGGGCGGGGTTCCTGTGGGGGATGTGCAGAGAGAGTGGGCGGGGTTCGTGTGGGGGATGTACAGAGTGGGCGGGGTTCCTGTGGGGATGTGCAGAGAGTGGGCGGAGTTTTTGTGGGGAATGTGCAGAGAGTGGGTTGGGTTCGTGTGGGGGATGTGCAGAGAGAGTGGGTGGGGTTACTGTGGGTGATGTGCAGAGAGTGGGTGGGGTTTGTGTGGGGGATGTGCAGAGAGTGGGTGGTGTTACTGTGGCGGATGTGCAGAGAGTGGGCGGAGTTCGTGTGGGGGATGTACAGAGTGGGCGGGGTTCGTGTGGTGGATGTGCAGATAGTGGGCGGAGTTCGTGTGGGGGATGTGCAGAGAGAGTGGGCGGGGTTACTGTGGGGGATGTGCAGAGATCGGGCGAGGTTCGGTAGGGGATGTACAGAGAGTGGGTGGGGTTCGTGTGGGGGATGTGCAGAGAATGGGCGGGGTTCGTGTGGGGGATGTGCAGAGAGAGTGGGTGGGGTTCATGTGGGGGGTGTGCAGAGAGAGTGGGCGGGGTTCGTGTGGGGGATGTACAGAGTGGGCGGTGTCCCTGTGGGGGATGTGCAGAGTGGGCGGGGTTCGTGTGGGGGATGTGCAGAGAGAGTGGGCGGGGTTCGTGTGGGGGATGTGCAGAGAGAGTGGGTGGAGTTCGTGTTGGGGATGTGCGGAGAGGGTTAGCGGGGTTCCTGTGGGGAATGTGCAGAGAGATTGGGTGGGGTTTGTATGGGGGATGTGCAGAGTGTGGGCGGGGTTCCTGTGTGGGGTGTGCAGAGAGAGTGGGCGGGGTTCGTGTGGGGCATGTGCAGAGAGAGTGGGCGGGGTTCGTGTGGGGGATGTGCAGAGTGTGGGCGGGGTTCCTGTGGGGGGTGTGCAGAGAGAGTGGGCGGGGTTCGTGTGGGGCATGTGCAGAGAGAGTGGGCGGGGTTCGTGTTGGGTGTGCAGAGAGAGTGGGCGGGGTTCGTGTGGGGGATGTGCAGAGAGGGCGGGGTATGTGTGGGGGATGTGCAGAGAGTGGGCGGGGTTTGTGTGGGGGATGTGCAGAGGGAGTGGGCGGGGTTACTGTGGGGGATGTGCAGAGAGTGGGTGGGGTTCCTGTGGGGGATGTACAGAGTGGGCGGGGTTCCTGTGGGGGATGTGCAGAGAGAGTGGGCGGGGTTCGTGTGGGGGATGTGCAGAGAGAGTGGGCGGGGTTCGTGTGTGCGATGTGCAGAGAGAGTGGGCGGGGTTACTGCGGGGGATGTGCAGAGAGACTGGGCGGGGTTACTGCGGGGGATGTGCAGAGAGAGAGGGCGGGGTTACTGTGGGGGATGTGCAGAGATCGGGCGAGGTTCGGTAGGGGATGTACAGAGAGTGGGTGGGGTTCGTGTGGGGAATGTGCAGAGAGAGTGGGCGGGGTTTGTGTGGGGGATGTGCAGAGGGAGTGGGCGGGGTTCCTGTGGGGGATGTGCAGAGAGTGGGTGGGGTTCCTGTGGGGGATGTACAGAGAGAGTGGGCGGGGTTACTGTGGGGGATGTGCAGAGAGAGTGGGCGGGGTTCGTGTGTGCGATGTGCAGAGAGAGTGGGCGGGGTTACTGTGGGGGATGTGCAGAGAGACTGGGCGGGGTTACTGCGGGGGATGTGCAGAGAGACTGGGCGGGGTTACTGCAGGGGATGTGCAGAGAGAGAGGGCGGGGTTACTGTGGGGGATGTGCAGAGATCGGGCGAGGTTCGGTAGGGGATGTACAGAGAGTGGGTGGGGTTCGTGTGGGGAATGTGCAGAGAGAGTGGGCGGGGTTTGTGTGGGGGATGTGCAGAGGGAGTGGGCGGGGTTCCTGTGGGGGATGTGCAGAGAGTGGGTGGGGTTCCTGTGGGGGATGTACAGAGAGAGTGGGCGGGGCTCCTGTGGGGGATGTACAGACAGAGTGGGCGGGGTTTGTGTGGGGGATGTACAGAGAGAGAGGGCAGGCTTCCTGTGGGGGATGTGCAGAGTGGGCGGGGTTACTGTGGGGGATGTGCAGAGAGGGGGCGAGGTTCGTGTGGGGGATGTGCAGAGAGAGTGGGTGGGGTTACTGTGGGGGATGTGCAGAGTGAGTGGGTGGGGTTACTGTGGGGGATGTGCAGAGAGAGTGGGCGGGGTTCGTGTGGGGGATGTGCAGAGAGTGGGCGGGGTTCGTGTGGAGGATGTGCAGAGTGGGCGGGGTATGTGTGGGGGATGTGCAGAGAGTGGGCGGGGTTCGTGTGGGGGATGTGCAGAGAGTGGGCGGGGTTCGTGTGCGGGATGTGCAGAGTGGGCGGGGTATGTGTGGGGGATGTGCAGAGAGAGTGGGCGGGGTTAGTGTGGAGGATGTGAAGTGAGAGTGGGTGGGGTTCATGTGGGGGATGTGCAGAATGAGAGGGGGGGGTTTGTGTGGGGGATGTGCAGAGAGTGGGTGAGGTTCGTGTGGGGGATGTGCAGAGAGAGTGGGTGGGGTTACTGTGGGGGATGTGCAGAGTGAGAGGGTGGGGTTACTGTGGGGGATGTGCAGAGAGGGGGCGAGGTTCGTGTGGGGGATGTGCAGAGAGTGGGTGGGGTTACTGTGGGGGATGTGCAGAGTGAGAGGGTGGGGTTACTGTGGGGGATGTGCAGAGAGGGGGCGAGGTTCGTGTGGGGGATGTGCAGAGAGAGTGGGCGGGCTTACTGTGGGGGATGTGCAGAGTGAGAGGGTGGGGTTACTGTGGGGGATGTGCAGAGTGAGAGGGTGGGGTTACTGTGGGGGATGTGCAGAGAGGGGGCGAGGTTCGTGTGGGGGATGTGCAGAGAGTGGGCGGGGTTCGTGTGGAGGATGTGCAGAGTGGGCGGGGTATGTGTGGGGGATGTGCAGAGAGTGGGCGGGGTTCGTGTGGGGGATGTGCAGCGAGAGTGGGCGGGGTTAGTGTGGAGGATGTGCAGAGAGAGTGGGTGGGGTTCGTGTGGGGGATGTGCAGAGAGTGGGTGGGGTTCCTGTGGGGGGTGTGCAGAGAGAGTGGGTTGGGTTCGTGTGGGTGATGTGCAGAGAGTGGGTGGGGTTTGTGTGGGGGATGTGCAGAGAGTGGGTGGTGTTACTGTGGCGGATGTGCAGAGAGTGGGCGGAGTTCGTGTGGGGGATGTACAGAGTGGGCGGGGTTCGTGTGGTGGATGTGCAGATAGTAGGCGGAGTTCGTGTGGGGGATGTGCAGAGAGAGTGGGCGGGGTTACTGTGGGGGATGTGCAGAGAGACTGGGCGGGGTTACTGCGGGGGATGTGCAGAGATCGGGCGAGGTTCGGTAGGGGATGTACAGAGAGTGGGTGGGGTTCGTGTGGGGGGTGTGCAGAGAGAGTGGGTGGAGTTCGTGTTGGGGATGTGCAGAGAGTGGGCGGGGTTCGTGTGGGGAATGTGCAGAGAGTGGGCGGGGTTCGTGTGGGGGATGTGCAGAGAGAGTGGGTTGGGTTTCTGTGGGGGATGTACAGAGAGAGTGGGCGGGGTTCATGTGGGGAATGTGCAGAGAGAGTGGGTGGGGTTACTGTGGGTGATGTGCAGAGAGTGGGTGGGGTTTGTGTGGGGGATGTGCAGAGAGTGGGTGGTGTTACTGTGGCGGATGTGCAGAGAGTGGGCGGAGTTCGTGTGGGGGATGTAAAGAGTGGGCGGCGTTCGTGTGGTGGATGTGCAGATAGTGGGCGGAGTTCGTGTGGGGGATGTGCAGAGAGAGTGGGCGGGGTTACTGTGGGGGATGTGCAGAGAGACTGGGCGGGGTTACTGCGGGGGATGTGCAGAGATCGGGCGAGGTTCGTAGGGGATGTACAGAGAGTGGGTGGGGTTCGTGTGGGGGGTGTGCAGAGAGAGTGGGCGGAGTTCGTGTGGGGGATGTACAGAGTGGGCGGGGTTCATGTGGGGGATGTAGAGAGTGGGTGGGGTTCCTGTGGGGGATGTACAGAGTGGGCGGGGTTCCTGTGGAGGATGTGCAGAGAGTGGGCGGGGTTCGTGTGGGGGATGTGCAGAGAGAGTGGGCGGGGTTCGTGTGGTGGATGTGCAGAGAGTGGGCGGAGTTCGTGTGGGGGATGTGCAGAGAGTGGGCGGGGTTCGTGTGATGGATGTGCAGAGAGAGTGGGCGGGGTTCGTGTGGCGGATGTGCAGAGAGTGGGCGGAGTTTGTGTGGGGGATGTGCAGAGAGAGTGGGCGGAGTTCGTGTGGGGGATGTGCAGAGAGAGTGGGCGAGGTTTGTGTTGGTGGTGTGCAGAGTGGACGGGGTCCCTGTGGGGGCTGTGCAGAGAGTGTGGGTGGGGTTCATGTGGGGGATGTGCAGAGAGTGGGTGTGGTTTGTGTGGGGGATGAGCAGAGACAGTGGGTGGGGTTCGTGTGGGGGATGAGGAGAGAGAGTGGGCGAGGTTCGTGTGGGGGATGAGGAGAGAGAGTGGGCGAGGTTCGTGTGGGGGATGTGCAGAGAGAGTGGGTGGGGTTCGTGTGGGGGATGTGCAGAGAGTGGGCGGGGTTCGTGTGGGGGATGTGCAGAGAATGGGCGGGGTTCGTGTGGGGGATGTGCAGAGAGAGTGGGTGGGGTTCATGTGGGGGATGTGCAGCGAGAGTGGGTGGGGTTCGTGTGGGGGGTGTGCAGAGAGAGTGGGCGGGGTTCGTGTGGGGGATGTACAGAGTGGGCGGTGTCCCTGTGGGGGATGTGCAGAGTGGGCGGAGTTCGTGTGGGGGATCAGCAGAGAGTGGGCGGAGTTCGTGTGGGGGATGTGCAGAGAGTGGGTGGGGTTTGTGTGGGGGATGTACAGAGTGGGCGAGGTTCGTGTGGGGGGATGTGCATAGAGAGTGGGTGGGGTTCCTGTGGGGGGTGTGCAGCAAGAGTGGGTGGGGTTCGTATGGGGGATGTACAGAGAGAGTGGGGTGGGTTCCTGTGGCGGTTGTGCAGAGAGAGTGGGCGGGGTTCGTATGGGGGATGAGGAGAGAGAGTGGGCGAGGTTCGTGTGGGGGATGGGGAGAGAGAGTGGGCGTGGTTCGTGTGGGGGATGTGCAGAGAGAGTGGGTGGGGTTCGTGTGGGGGATGTGCAGAGAGTGGGCGGGGTTCGTGTGGCGGATGTGCAGAGAGTGGGTGGGGTTACTTTGGGGGATGTACAGAGAGTGAGCATGGTTCGTGTGGGGGATGTGCAGAGAGTGGGTGGGGTTCGTGTGGGGGATGTGCAGAGAGAGTGGGCGGGGTTCGTGTGGGGGATGTGCAGAGAGAGTGGGTGGGGTTCGTGTGGAGGATGTGCAGAGTGAGTGGGTAGGGTTCGTGTGTGGGAGGTGCAGCGAGTGTGGGTGGGGTTTGTGTGGGGGGTGTGCAGAGATTGTGGATGGGGTTCGTGTGGGGGATGTGCAGAGAGAGTGGGCGGGGTTCGTTTGGGGGATGTGCAGAGAGTGGGCGGGGTTCGTGTGGGGGATGTGCAGAGAGAGTGGGTGGAGTTCGTGTTGGGGATGTGCGGAGAGAGTTCGCGGGGTTCCTGTGGGGAATGTGCAGAGAGATTGGGTGGGGTTTGTATGGGGGATGTGCAGAGAGTGGGCGGGGTTCGTGTGGGGGATGTGCAGAGTGTGGGCGGGGTTCCTGTGGGGGGTGTGCAGAGAGAGTGGGCGGGGTTCGTGTGGGGCATGTGCAGAGAGAGTGGGCGGGGTTCGTGTTGGGTGTGCAGAGAGAGTGGGCGGGGTTCGTGTGGGGCATGTGCAGAGAGAGGGTGGGGTTCGTGTGGGGGATGTGCAGAGAGAGTGGGCGGGGTTCGTGTGGGGGATGTGCAGAGAGGGCGGGGTTCGTGTGGGGGATGTGCAGAGAGAGTGGGCGGGGTTCGTGTGGGGGATGTGCAGAGAGAGTGGGCGGGGTTCGTGTGGGGGATGTGCAGAGAGAGTGGGTGGGGTTCGTGTGGGGGATGTGCAGAGGGAGTGGGCGGGGTTACTGTGGGGGATGTGCAGAGAGTGGGTGGGGTTCCTGTGGGGGATGTACAGTGTGGGCGGGGTTCGCGTGGGGGATGTGCAGAGAGAGTGGGCGGGGTTCGTGTGGGGGATGTGCAGAGAGAGTGGGCGGGGTTCGTATGGGGGATGTGCAGAGAGAGTGGGCGGGGTTAGTGTGGAGGATGTGCAGAGAGAGTGGGCGGGGTTCGTGTGGGGAATGTGCAGAGAGAGTGGGCGGGGTTCCTGTGGGGGATGTGCAGAGGGAGTGGGCGGGGTTCCTGTGGGGGATGTGCAGAGAGGGGGCGAGGTTCGTGTGGGGGATGTGCAGAGAGTGGGCGGGGTTACTGTGGGTGATGTGCAGAGAGAGTGGGTGGGGTTCCTGTGGGGGATGTGCAGAGTGAGAGGGCGGGGTTTGTGTGGGGGATGTGCAGAGAGAGTGGGCGGGGTTCGTGTGGGGGATGTGCAGAGAGTGGGTGGGGTTACTGTGGGGGATGTGCAGAGTGAGTGGGTGGGGTTACTGTGGGGGATGTGCAGAGAGAGTGGGCGGGGTTCGTGTGGGGGATGTGCAGAGAGTGGGCGGGGTTCGTGTGGAGGATGTGCAGAGTGGGCGGGGTATGTGTGGGGGATGTGCAGAGAGTGGGCGGGGTTCGTGTGGGGGATGTGCAGAGAGTGGGCGGGGTTCGTGTGCGGGATGTGCAGAGTGGGCGGGGTATGTGTGGGGGATGTGCAGAGAGAGTGGGCGGGGTTAGTGTGGAGGATGTGAAGTGAGAGTGGGTGGGGTTCATGTGGGGGATGTGCAGAATGAGAGGGGGGGTTTGTGTGGGGGATGTGCAGAGAGTGGGTGAGGTTCGTGTGGGGGATGTACAGAGTGGGTGAGGTACGTGTGGGGGATGTGCGGAGAGAGAGGGTGGGGTTACTGTGGGGGATGTGCAGAGAGTGGGCGGGGTTCGTGTGGAGGATGTGCAGAGTGGGCGGGGTATGTGTGGGGGATGTGCAGAGAGTGGGCGGGGTTCGTGTGGGGGATGTGCAGCGAGAGTGGGCGGGGTTAGTGTGGAGGATGTGCAGAGAGAGTGGGTGGGGTTTGTGTGGGGGGATGTGCAGAGAGAGTGGGCGGGGTTTGTGTGGGGGATGTGCAGAGAGTGGGCGGGGTTCGTGTGGGGGATGTGCAGAGAGAGTGGGCGGGGTTTGTGTGGGGGATGATGAGAGAGAGTGGGCGGGGTTCCTGTGGGGGATGATGAGAGAGAGTGGGCGGAGTTCGTGTGTGCGATGTACAGAGTGGGCGGGGTTCGTGTGGGGGATGTGCAGAGAGAGTGGGCGGGGTTCGTGTGGGGGATGTGCAGAGAGAGTGGGTGGGGTTCGTGTGGGGGATGTGCAGAGGGAGTGGGCGGGGTTACTGTGGGGGATGTGCAGAGAGTGGGTGGGGTTCCTGTGGGGGATGTACAGTGTGGGCGGGGTTCGTGTGGGGGATGTGCAGAGAGAGTGGGCGGGGTTCGTGTGGGGGATGTGCAGAGAGAGTGGGCGGGGTTCGTATGGGGGATGTGCAGAGAGAGTGGGCGGGGTTAGTGTGGAGGATGTGCAGAGAGAGTGGGCGGGGTTCGTGTGGGGAGTGTGCAGAGAGAGTGGGCGGGGTTCCTGTGGGGGATGTGCAGAGGGAGTGGGCGGGGTTCCTGTGGGGGATGTGCAGAGAGGGGGCGAGGTTCGTGTGGGGGATGTGCAGAGAGTGGGCGGGGTTACTGTGGGTGATGTGCAGAGAGAGTGGGTGGGGTTCCTGTGGGGGATGTGCAGAGTGAGAGGGCGGGGTTTGTGTGGGGGATGTGCAGAGAGAGTGGGCGGGGTTCGTGTGGGGGATGTGCAGAGAGTGGGTGGGGTTACTGTGGGGGATGTGCAGAGTGAGTGGGTGGGGTTACTGTGGGGGATGTGCAGAGAGAGTGGGCGGGGTTCGTGTGGGGGATGTGCAGAGAGTGGGCGGGGTTCGTGTGGAGGATGTGCAGAGTGGGCGGGGTATGTGTGGGGGATGTGCAGAGAGTGGGCGGGGTTCGTGTGGGGGATGTGCAGAGAGTGGGCGGGGTTCGTGTGCGGGATGTGCAGAGTGGGCGGGGTATGTGTGGGGGATGTGCAGAGAGAGTGGGCGGGGTTAGTGTGGAGGATGTGAAGTGAGAGTGGGTGGGGTTCATGTGGGGGATGTGCAGAATGAGAGGGGGGGTTTGTGTGGGGGATGTGCAGAGAGTGGGTGAGGTTCGTGTGGGGGATGTACAGAGTGGGTGAGGTACGTGTGGGGGATGTGCGGAGAGAGAGGGTGGGGTTACTGTGGGGGATGTGCAGAGAGTGGGCGGGGTTCGTGTGGAGGATGTGCAGAGTGGGCGGGGTATGTGTGGGGGATGTGCAGAGAGTGGGCGGGGTTCGTGTGGGGGATGTGCAGCGAGAGTGGGCGGGGTTAGTGTGGAGGATGTGCAGAGAGAGTGGGTGGGGTTTGTGTGGGGGGATGTGCAGAGAGAGTGGGCGGGGTTTGTGTGGGGGATGTGCAGAGAGTGGGCGGGGTTCGTGTGGGGGATGTGCAGAGAGAGTGGGCGGGGTTTGTGTGGGGGATGATGAGAGAGAGTGGGCGGGGTTCCTGTGGGGGATGATGAGAGAGAGTGGGCGGAGTTCGTGTGTGCGATGTACAGAGTGGGCGGGGTTCCTGTGGGGGATGTGCAGAGAGAGTGGGCGGGGTTCGTGTGGGGGATGTACAGAGTGGGCGGGGTTCCTGTGGGGATGTGCAGAGAGTGGGCGGAGTTCGTGTGGGGAATGTGCAGAGAGTGGGTTGGGTTCGTGTGGGGGATGTGCAGAGAGAGTGGGTGGGGTTACTGTGGGTGATGTGCAGAGAGTGGGTGGGGTTTGTGTGGGGGATGTGCAGAGAGTGGGTGGTGTTACTGTGGCGGATGTGCAGAGAGTGGGCGGAGTTCGTGTGGGGGATGTACAGAGTGGGCGGGGTTCGTGTGGTGGATGTGCAGATAGTGGGCGGAGTTCGTGTGGGGGATGTGCAGAGAGAGTGGGCGGGGTTACTGTGGGGGATGTGCAGAGATCGGGCGAGGTTCGGTAGGGGATGTACAGAGAGTGGGTGGGGTTCGTGTGGGGGGTGTGCAGAGAGAGTGGGCGGAGTTCGTGTGGGGGATGTACAGAGTGGGCGGGGTTCATGTGGGGGATGTAGAGAGTGGGCGGGGTTCTTGTGGGGGATGTACAGAGTGAGAGGGTGGGGTTCGTGTGGGGGATGTGCAGAGAGAGTCGGCGGAGTTCGTGTGGGGGATGTGCAGAGTGAGTGGGTGGGGTTACTGTGGGGGATGTGCAGAGAGAGTGGGCGGGGTTACTGTGGGGGATGTGCAGAGAGGGGGCGAGGTTCGTGTGGAGGATGTGCAGAGTGGGCGGGGTATGTGTGGGGGATGTGCAGAGAGTGGGCGGGGTTCGTGTGGGGGATGTGCAGAGAGTGGGCGGGGTTCGTGTGCGGGATGTGCAGAGTGGGCGTGGTATGTGTGGGGGATGTGCAGAGAGTGGGCGGGGTTCATGTGGGGGATGTGCAGAGAGAGTGGGCGGGGTTAGTGTGGAGGATGTGAAGTGAGAGTGGGCGGGGTTCATGTGGGGGATGTGCAGAATGAGAGGGGGGGGTTTGTGTGGGGGATGTGCAGAGAGTGGGTGAGGTTCGTGTGGGGGATGTGCAGAGAGAGTGGGTGGGGTTACTGTGGGGGATGTGCAGAGTGAGAGGGTGGGGTTACTGTGGGGGATGTGCAGAGAGGGGGCGAGGTTCGTGTGGGGGATGTGCAGAGAGAGTGGGCGGGGTTACTGTGGGGGATGTGCAGAGTGAGAGGGTGGGGTTACTGTGGGGGATGTGCAGAGAGGGGGCGAGGTTCGTGTGGGGGATGTGCAGAGAGTGGGCGGGGTTCGTGTGGAGGATGTGCAGAGTGGGCGGGGTATGTGTGGGGGATGTGCAGAGAGTGGGCGGGGTTCGTGTGGGGGATGTGCTGCGAGAGTGGGCGGGGTTAGTGTGGAGGATGTGCAGAGAGAGTGGGTGGGGTTCGTGTGGGGGATGTGCAGAGAGTGGGCGGGGTTTGTGTGGGGGATGTGCAGAGAGAGTGGGCGGGGTTTGTGTGGGGGATGTGCAGAGAGAGTGGGCGGGGTTCCTGTGGGGGATGAGGAGAGAGAGTGGGCGGAGTTCGTGTGTGCGATGTACAGAGTGGGCGGGGTTCCTGTGGGGGATGTGCAGAGAGAGTGGGCGGGGTTCGTGTGGGGGATGTGCAGAGAGTGGGCGGGGTTCATGTGGGGATGTGCAGAGAGTGGGCGGAGTTCGTGTGGGGAATGTGCAGAGAGTGGGCGGGGTTCGTGTGGGGAATGTGCAGAGAGAGTGAGCGGAGTTTGTGTGGGGGATGTGGAGAGAGAGTTGGTGGGGTTCTTGTGGGGGATGTGCAGAGAGTGGGTGGGGTTCGTGTGGGGGATGTGCAGAGAGAGTGGGCGGGGTTCGTGTGGTGGATGTGCAGAGAGAGTGGGTGGGGTTACGGTGGGGGATGTGCAGAGAGTGGGCGGGGTTCGTGTGGGGGATGTGCAGAGAGTGGGCGGGGTTCGTGTGGGGGATGTGCAGAGTGGGCGGGGCATGTGTGGGGGATGTGCAGAGAGTGGGCGGGGTTCGTGTGGGGGATGTGCAGAGAGAGTGGGCGGGGTTTTTTTGGGGATGTGCAGAGAGAGTGGGCGGAGTTTGTGTGGGGGATGTGCAGATAGTGGGCGGAGTTCGTGTGGGGGATGTGCAGAGAGAGTGGGCGAGGTTCGTGTTGGTGGTGTGCAGAGAGTGGGCGGGGTTCGTGTTGGGGATGTACAGAGTGGACGGGGTCCCTGTGGGGGCTGTGCAGAGAGTGTGGGTGGGGTTCGTGTGGGGGCTGTACAGAGAGTGTGGGTGGGGTTCATGTGGGGGATGTGCAGACAGAGTGGGTGTGGTTCAGTGGGGCATGTGCAGAGAGTGGGTGGGGTTCGTGTGGGGGATGAGCAGAGACAGTGGGTGGGGTTCGTGTGGGGGATGAGCAGAGGGAGTGGGTGAGGTTCATGTAGGGAATTTGCAGAGAGTGGGCGAGGTTCGTGTGGGGTATGTGCAGAGAGCCGGCGAGGTTCGGTAGGGGATGTGCAGAGAGTGGGCGGGGTTCTTGTGGGGGGTGTGCAGAGAGAGTGGGTGGGGTTCATGTGGGGGATGTGCAGCGAGCGTGGGTGGGGTTCGTGTGGGGGGTGTGCAGAGAGAGTGGGCGGGGTTCGTGTGGGGGATGTACAGAGTGGGCGGGGTCCCTATGGGGGATGTGCAGAGAGTGGGCGGAGTTCGTGTGGGGGATGAGCAGAGTGTGGGTGGGGTTTGTGTGGGGGATGTACAGAGTGGGCGAGGTTCGTGTGGGGGGATGTGCAGAGAGAGTGGGTGGGGTTCCTATGGGGGGTGTGCAGCAAGAGTGGGTGGAGATCATGTGGGGGATGTACAGAGAGAGTGGGGTGGGTTCCTGTGGCAGTTGTGCAGAGAGAGTGGGCGGGGTTCGTATGGGGGATGAGGAGAGAGAGTGGGCGAGGTTCGTGTGGGGGATGAGGAGAGAGAGTGGGCGAGGTTCGTGTGGGGGATGTGCAGAGAGAGTGGGTGGGGTTCGTGTGGGGGATGTGCAGAGAGTGGGTGGGGTTCATGTGGGGGATGTGCAGAGAGTGGGTGGGGTTCGTGTGGGGGATGTGCAGAGAGTGGGTGGGGTTCGTGTGGGGGAAGCGCAGAGAGTGGGTGGGGTTACTTTGGGGGATGTACAGAGAGTGAGCGTGGTTCGTGTGGGTGATGTGCAGAGAGAGTGGGTGGGGTTCGTGTGGAGGATGTGCAGAGTGAGTGGGTAGGGTTCGTGTGTGGGAGGTGCAGCGAGTGTGGGTGGGGCTCGTGTGGAGGATGTGCAGAGATAGTGGGCGGGGTTCCTGTGGGGGATGTGCAGAGAGAGTGGGCGGGGTTCGTGTGGAGGATGTGCAGAGAGTGGACGGGGTTCGTGTGGGGGATGTGCAGAGAGAGTGGGTGGAGTTCGTGTTGGGGATGTGCGGAGAGAGTGGGCGGGGTTCCTGTGGGGAATGTGGAGAGAGATTGGGTGGGGTTTGTATGGGGGATGTGCAGAGAGTGGGCGGGGTTCGTGTGGGGGATGTGCAGAGTGTGGGTGGGGTTCGTGTGGGGAATGTGCAGAAAGTGGGCGGGGTTCGTGTTGGGGGGTGTGCAGAGAGAGTGGGCGGGGTTCGTGTTGGGGGGTGTGCAGAGAGTGGGCGGGGTTCGTGTGGGGCATGTGCAGAGAGAGTGGGTGGGGTTCGTGTGGGGCATGTGCAGAGAGAGGGTGGGGTTACTGTGGGGGATGTGCAGAGAGAGTGGGCGGGGTTCGTGTGGGGAATGTGCAGAGAGAGTGGGTGGGGTTCGTGTGGGGGATGTGCAGAGAGAGTGGGTGGGGTTCGTGTGGGGGATGTTTAGAGAGAGTGGGTGGGGTTACTGTGGGGGATGTGCAGAGAGTGGGTGGGGTTCCTGTGGGGGATGTACAGAGAGTGGGCGGGGTTCCTGTGGGGGATGTGCAGAGAGAGTGGGCAGGCTTCCTGTGGGGGATGTGCAGAGAGTGGGCGGGGTTCGTGTTGGGGGATGTGCAGAGAGAGTGGGTGGGGTTACTGTGGGGGATGTGAAGTGAGAGTGGGTGGGGTTACTGTGGGGGATGTGCAGAGAGAGTGGGTGGGGTTCCTGTGGGGGATGTGCAGAGTGAGAGGGTGGGGTTCGTGTGGGGGATGTGCAGAGAGTGGGTGGGGTTACTGTGGGGGATGTGCAGAGAGTGGGTGGGGTTACTGTGGGGGATGTGCAGAGTGAGAGGGTGGGGTTACTGTGGGGGATGTGCAGAGAGAGTGGGTGGGGTTACTGTGGGGGATGTGCAGAGAGTGGATGAGGTTCGTGTGGGGGATGTGCAGAGAGAGAGGGTGGGGTTACTGTGGGGGATGTGCAGAGTGAGAGGGTGGGGTTACTGTGGGGGATGTGCAGAGAGGGGGCGGGGTTCGTGTGGGGGATGTGCAGAGAGTGGGCGGGGTTACTGTGGGGGATGTGCAAAGTGAGAGGGTGGGGTTACTGTGGGGGATGTGCAGAGAGTGGACGAGGTTCGTGTGGGGGATGTGCAGAGAGAGAGGGTGGGGTTACTGTGGGGGATGTGCAGAGAGGGGGCGAGGTTCGTGTGGGGGATGTGCAGAGAGTGGGCGGGGTTCGTGTGGAGGATGTGCAGAGTGGGCGGGTATGTGTGGGGGATGTGCAGAGAGTGGGCGGGGTTCGTGTGGAGGATGTGCAGAGAGAGTGGGTGGGGTTCGTGTGGGGGATGTGCAGAGAGAGTGGGCGGGGTTACTGTGGGGGATGTGCAGAGAGAGTGGGCGGGGTTACTGTGGGGGATGTGCAGAGAGAGTGGGCAGGGTTCATGTGGGGGATGTGCAGAGAGAGTGGGCGGGGTTCCTGTGGGGGATGTGCAGAGAGAGTGGGCGGGGTTCCTGTGGGGGATGTGCAGAGAGAGTGGGTGGAGTTTGTGTGGGGGATGTACAGAGAGAGTGGGCGGGGTTCCTGTGGGGGATGTGCAGAGAGAGTGGGTGGAGTTTGTGTGGGGGATGTGCAGAGAGAGTGGGCGGGGTTCGTGTGGGGGATGTGCAGAGAGTGGGTGGGGTTCCTGTGGGGGATGTGCAGAGAGAGTGGGCGGGGTTCCTGTGGGGGATGTGCAGAGAGAGTGGGTGGAGTTTGTGTGGGGGATGTGCAGAGAGTGGGTGGGGTTCCTGTGGGGGATGTGCAGAGAGAGTGGGCGGGGTTACTGTGGGGGATGTGCAGAGAGTGGGCGAGGTTCGTGTGGGGGGTGTGCAGAGAGAGTGGGTGGAGTTTGTGTGGGGGATGTGCAGAGAGTGGGTGGGGTTCATGTGGGGGATGTACAGAGTGGGCGGGGTTCCTGTGGGGGATGTGCAGAGAGAGTGGGCGGGGTTCGTGTGGGGTATGTGCAGAGAGCCGGCGAGGTTCGGTAGGGGATGTGCAGAGAGTGGGCGGGGTTCTTGTGGGGGGTGTGCAGAGAGAGTGGGTGGGGTTCATGTGGGGGATGTGCAGCGAGAGTGGGTGGGGTTCGTGTGGGGGGTGTGCAGAGAGAGTGGGCGGGGTTCGTGTGGGGGATGTACAGAGTGGGCGGGGTCCCTATGGGGGATGTGAAGAGAGTGGGCGGAGTTCGTGTGGGGGATGAGCAGAGTGTGGGTGGGGTTTGTGTGGGGGATGTACAGAGTGGGCGAGGTTCGTGTGGGGGGATGTGCAGAGAGAGTGGGTGGGGTTCCTGTGGGGGGTGTGCAGCAAGAGTGGGTGGAGATCATGTGGGGGATGTACAGAGAGAGTGGGGTGGGTTCCTGTGGCAGTTGTGCAGAGAGAGTGGGCGGGGTTCGTATGGGGGATGAGGAGAGAGAGTGGGCGAGGTTCGTGTGGGGGATGTGCAGAGAGAGTGGGTGGGGTTCGTGTGGGGGATGTGCAGAGAGTGGGTGGGGTTCATGTGGGGGATGTGCAGAGAGTGGGTGGGGTTCGTGTGGGGGATGTGCAGAGAGTGGGTGGGGTTCGTGTGGGGGAAGCGCAGAGAGTGGGTGGGGTTACTTTGGGGGATGTACAGAGAGTGAGCGTGGTTCGTGTGGGTGATGTGCAGAGAGAGTGGGTGGGGTTCGTGTGGAGGATGTGCAGAGTGAGTGGGTAGGGTTCGTGTGTGGGAGGTGCAGCGAGTGTGGGTGGGGCTCGTGTGGAGGATGTGCAGAGATAGTGGGCGGGGTTCCTGTGGGGGATGTGCAGAGAGTGAGCATGGTTCGTGTAGGGGATGTGCAGAGAGAGTGGGCGGGGTTCGTGTGGAGGATGTGCAGAGAGTGGGCGGGGTTCGTTTGGGGGATGTGCAGAGAGAGTGGGTGGAGTTCGTGTTGGGGATGTGCGGAGAGAGTGGGCGGGGTTCCTGTGGGGAATGTGGAGAGAGATTGGGTGGGGTTTGTATGGGGGATGTGCAGAGAGTGGGCGGGGTTCGTGTGGGGGATGTGCAGAGTGTGGGTGGGGTTCGTGTGGGGGATGTGCAGAGAGAGTGGGCGGGGTTCGTGTGGGGGATGTGCAGAGAGAGTGGGCGGGGTTCGTGTGGGCGATGTGCAGAGAGAGTGGGCGGGGTTCGTGTGGGGGATGTGCAGAGTGTGGGTGGGGTTCGTGTGGGGAATGTGCAGAAAGTGGGCGGGGTTCGTGTTGGGGGATGTGCAGAGAGTGGGTGGGTTTACTGTGGGGGATGTGCAGAGTGAGAGGGTGGGGTTACTGTGGGGGATGTGCAGAGAGGGGGCGAGGTTCGTGTGGGGGATGTGCAGAGAGAGTGGGCGGGGTTACTGTGGGGGATGTGCAGAGTGAGAGGGTGGGGTTACTGTGGGGGATGTGCAGAGAGTGGGTGGGGTTTGTGTGGGGGGATGTGCAGAGAGAGTGGGCGGGGTTTGTGTGGGGGATGTGCAGAGAGTGGGCGGGGTTCGTGTGGGGGATGTGCAGAGAGAGTGGGCGGGGTTTGTGTGGGGGATGATGAGAGAGAGTGGGCGGGGTTCCTGTGGGGGATGATGAGAGAGAGTGGGCGGAGTTCGTGTGTGCGATGTACAGAGTGGGCGGGGTTCCTGTGGGGGATGTGCAGAGAGAGTGGGCGGGGTTCGTGTGGGGGATGTACAGAGTGGGCGGGGTTCCTGTGGGGATGTGCAGAGAGTGGGCGGAGTTCGTGTGGGGAATGTGCAGAGAGTGGGTTGGGTTCGTGTGGGGGATGTGCAGAGAGAGTGGGTGGGGTTACTGTGGGTGATGTGCAGAGAGTGGGTGGGGTTTGTGTGGGGGATGTGCAGAGAGTGGGTGGTGTTACTGTGGCGGATGTGCAGAGAGTGGGCGGAGTTCGTGTGGGGGATGTACAGAGTGGGCGGGGTTCGTGTGGTGGATGTGCAGATAGTGGGCGGAGTTCGTGTGGGGGATGTGCAGAGAGAGTGGGCGGGGTTACTGTGGGGGATGTGCAGAGATCGGGCGAGGTTCGGTAGGGGATGTACAGAGAGTGGGTGGGGTTCGTGTGGGGGGTGTGCAGAGAGAGTGGGCGGAGTTCGTGTGGGGGATGTACAGAGTGGGCGGGGTTCATGTGGGGGATGTAGAGAGTGGGCGGGGTTCTTGTGGGGGATGTACAGAGTGGGCGGGGTTCCTGTGGGGGATGTGCAGAGAGTGGGCGGGGTTCGTGTGGGGGATGTGCAGAGAGAGTGGGCGGGGTTCGTGTGGTGGATGTGCAGAGAGTGGGCGGAGTTCGTGTGGGGGATGTGCAGAGAGTGGGCGGGGTTCGTGTGATGGATGTGCAGAGAGAGTGGGCGGAGTTTGTGTGGGGGATGTGCAGAGAGAGTGGGCGAGGTTTGTGTTGGTGGTGTGCAGAGTGGACGGGGTCCCTGTGGGGGCTGTGCAGAGAGTGTGGGTGGGGTTCATGTGGGGGATGTGCAGAGAGTGGGTGTGGTTTGTGTGGGGGATGAGCAGAGACAGTGGGTGGGGTTCGTGTGGGGGATGAGGAGAGAGAGTGGGCGAGGTTCGTGTGGGGGATGAGGAGAGAGAGTGGGTGGGGTTCGTGTGGGGGATGTGCAGAGAGAGTGGGTGGGGTTCGTGTGGGGGATGTGCAGAGAGTGGGCGGGGTTCGTGTGGGGGATGTGCAGAGAATGGGCGGGGTTCGTGTGGGGGATGTGCAGAGAGAGTGGGTGGGGTTCATGTGGGGGGTGTGCAGAGAGAGTGGGCGGGGTTCGTGTGGGGGATGTACAGAGTGGGCGGTGTCCCTGTGGGGGATGTGCAGAGTGGGCGGGGTTCGTGTGGGGGATGTGCAGAGAGAGTGGGCGGGGTTCGTGTGGGGGATGTGCAGAGAGAGTGGGTGGGGTTCGTGTGGGGGATGTGCAGAGAGAGTGGGCGGGGTTCGTGTGGGGGATGTGCAGAGAGAGTGGGCGGAGTTTGTGTGGGGGTTGTGCAGAGAGTGGGCGGGGTTACTGTGGGGGATGTGCAGAGAGTGGGTGGGGTTCCTGTGGGGGATGTACAGAGTGGGCGGGGTTCCTGTGGGGGATGTGCAGAGTGAGAGGGTGGGGTTCGTGTGGGGGGTGTGCAGAGAGTGGGTGAGGTTCGTGTGGTGGATGTGCAGAGAGAGTGGGTGGGGTTCGTGTGGGGGATGTGCAGAGAGAGTGGGCGGGGTTTGTGTGGGGGATGTGCAGAGGGAGTGGGCGGGGTTACTGTGGGGGATGTGCAGAGAGTGGGTGGGGTTCCTGTGGGGGATGTACAGAGTGGGCGGGGTTCCTGTGGGGGATGTGCAGAGAGAGTGGGCGAGGTTCGTGTGGGGGATGTACAGAGTGGGCGGGGTTTGTGTGGGGGATGTGCAGAGAGAGGGCAGGCTTCCTGTGGGGGATGTGCAGAGAGTGGGCGGGGATCGTGTGGGGGATGTGCAGAGAGAGTGGGTGGGGTTCCTGTGGGGGATGTGCAGAGTGAGAGGGTGGGGTTCGTGTGGGGGATGTGCCAGAGAGAGTGGGCGGGGTTACTGTGGGGGATGTGCAGAGAGAGTGGGTGGGGTTACTGTGGGGGATGTGCAGAGTGAGAGGGTGGGGTTACTGTGGGGGATGTGCAGAGAGAGTGGGCGGGGTTACTGTGGGGGATGTGCAGAGAGGGGGCGAGGTTCGTGTGGAGGATGTGCAGAGAGTGGGCGGGGTTCGTGTGGTGGATGTGCAGAGTGGGCGGGGTATGTGTGGGGGATGTGCAGAGAGTGGGCGGGGTTCGTGTGGGGGATGTGCAGAGAGTGGGCGGGGTTCGTGTGCGGGATGTGCAGAGTGGGCGGGGTATGTGTGGGGGATGTGCAGAGAGTGGGCGGGGTTCATGTGGGGGATGTGCAGAGAGAGTGGGCGGGGTTAGTGTGGAGGATGTGAAGTGAGAGTGGGCGGGGTTCATGTGGGGGATGTGCAGAATGAGAGGGGGGGGTTTGTGTGGGGGATGTGCAGAGAGTGGGTGAGGTTCGTGTGGGGGATGTGCAGAGAGAGTGGGTGGGGTTACTGTGGGGGATGTGCAGAGTGAGAGGGTGGGGTTACTGTGGGGGATGTGCAGAGAGGGGGCGAGGTTCGTGTGGGGGATGTGCAGAGAGAGTGGGCGGGGTTACTGTGGGGGATGTGCAGAGTGAGAGGGTGGGGTTACTGTGGGGGATGTGCAGAGAGGGGGCGAGGTTCGTGTGGGGGATGTGCAGAGAGTGGGCGGGGTTCGTGTGGAGGATGTGCAGAGTGGGCGGGGTATGTGTGGGGGATGTGCAGAGAGTGGGCGGGGTTCGTGTGGGGGATGTGCTGCGAGAGTGGGCGGGGTTAGTGTGGAGGATGTGCAGAGAGAGTGGGTGGGGTTCGTGTGGGGGATGTGCAGAGAGTGGGCGGGGTTTGTGTGGGGGATGTGCAGAGAGAGTGGGCGGGGTTTGTGTGGGGGATGTGCAGAGAGAGTGGGCGGGGTTCCTGTGGGGGATGAGGAGAGAGAGTGGGCGGAGTTCGTGTGTGCGATGTACAGAGTGGGCGGGGTTCCTGTGGGGGATGTGCAGAGAGAGTGGGCGGGGTTCGTGTGGGGGATGTGCAGAGAGTGGGCGGGGTTCATGTGGGGATGTGCAGAGAGTGGGCGGAGTTCGTGTGGGGAATGTGCAGAGAGTGGGCGGGGTTCGTGTGGGGAATGTGCAGAGAGAATGAGCGGAGTTTGTGTGGGGGATGTGCAGAGAGTGGGCGGGGTTCATGTGGGGATGTGCAGAGAGTGGGCGGAGTTCGTGTGGGGAATGTGCAGAGAGTGGGCGGGGTTCGTGTGGTGGATGTGCAGAGAGAGTGGGTGGGGTTACGGTGCGGGATGTGCAGAGAGTGGGCGGTGTTCGTGTGGGGGATGTGCAGAGAGTGGGCGGGGTTCGTTTGGGGGATGTGCAGAGTGGGCGGGGTATGTGTGGGGGATGTGCAGAGAGTGGGCGGGGTTCGTGTGGGGGATGTGCAGAGAGAGTGGGCGGGGTTTGTGTGGGGGATGTGCAGAGAGAGTGGGCGGAGTTTGTGTGGGGGATGTGCAGATAGTGGGCGGAGTTCGTGTGGGGGATGTGCAGAGAGAGTGGACGGGGTCCCTGTGGGGGCTGTGCAGAGAGTGTGGGTGGGGTTCGTGTGGGGGCTGTACAGAGAGTGTGGGTGGGGTTCATGTGGGGGATGTGCAGACAGAGTGGGTGTGGTTCAGTGGGGCATGTGCAGAGAGTGGGTGGGGTTCGTGTGGGGGATGAGCAGAGACAGTGGGTGGGGTTCGTGTGGGGGATGAGCAGAGGGAGTGGGTGGGGTTCATGTAGGGAATTTGCAGAGAGTGGGCGAGGTTCGTGTGGGGTATGTGCAGAGAGCCGGCGAGGTTCGGTAGGGGATGTGCAGAGAGTGGGCGGGGTTCTTGTGGGGGGTGTGCAGAGAGAGTGGGTGGGGTTCATGTGGGGGATGTGCAGCGAGCGTGGGTGGGGTTCGTGTGGGGGGTGTGCAGAGAGAGTGGGCGGGGTTCGTGTGGGGGATGTACAGAGTGGGCGGGGTCCCTATGGGGGATGTGCAGAGAGTGGGCGGAGTTCGTGTGGGGGATGAGCAGAGTGTGGGTGGGGTTTGTGTGGGGGATGTACAGAGTGGGCGAGGTTCGTGTGGGGGGATGTGCAGAGAGAGTGGGTGGGGTTCCTATGGGGGGTGTGCAGCAAGAGTGGGTGGAGATCATGTGGGGGATGTACAGAGAGAGTGGGGTGGGTTCCTGTGGCAGTTGTGCAGAGAGAGTGGGCGGGGTTCGTATGGGGGATGAGGAGAGAGAGTGGGCGAGGTTCGTGTGGGGGATGTGCAGAGAGAGTGGGTGGGGTTCGTGTGGGGGATGTGCAGAGAGTGGGTGGGGTTCATGTGGGGGATGTGCAGAGAGTGGGTGGGGTTCGTGTGGGGGATGTGCAGAGAGTGGGTGGGGTTCGTGTGGGGGATGTACAGAGAGTGAGCGTGGTTCGTGTGGGTGATGTGCAGAGAGAGTGGGTGGGGTTCGTGTGTGGGAGGTGCAGCGAGTGTGGGTGGGGCTCGTGTGGAGGATGTGCAGAGATAGTGGGCGGGGTTCCTGTGGGGGATGTGCAGAGAGTGGGCATGGTTCGTGTAGGGGATGTGCAGAGAGAGTGGGCGGGGTTCGTGTGGAGGATGTGCAGAGAGTGGGCGGGGTTCGTTTGGGGGATGTGCAGAGAGTGGACGGGGTTCGTGTGGGGGATGTGCAGAGAGAGTGGGTGGAGTTCGTGTTGGGGATGTGCGGAGAGAGTGGGCGGGGTTCCTGTGGGGAATGTGGAGAGAGATTGGGTGGGGTTTGTATGGGGGATGTGCAGAGAGTGGGCGGGGTTCGTGTGGGGGATGTGCAGAGTGTGGGTGGGGTTCGTGTGGGGAATGTGCAGAAAGTGGGCGGGGTTCGTGTTGGGGGGTGTGCAGAGAGAGTGGGCGGGGTTCGTGTTGGGGGGTGTGCAGAGAGTGGGCGGGGTTCGTGTGGGGCATGTGCAGAGAGAGTGGGTGGGGTTCGTGTGGGGCATGTGCAGAGAGAGGGTGGGGTTACTGTGGGGGATGTGCAGAGAGAGTGGGCGGGGTTCGTGTGGGGGATGTGCAGAGAGAGTGGGTGGGGTTCGTGTGGGGGATGTGCAGAGAGAGTGGGTGGGGTTCGTGTGGGGGATGTTTAGAGAGAGTGGGTGGGGTTACTGTGGGGGATGTACAGAGTGGGTGGGGTTCCTGTGGGGGATGTACAGAGAGAGTGGGTGGGGTTTGTGTGGGGGATGTACAGAGAGTGGGCGGGGTTCCTGTGGGGGATGTGCAGAGAGAGTGGGCAGGCTTCCTGTGGGGGATGTGCAGAGAGTGGGCGGGGTTCGTGTTGGGGGATGTGCAGAGAGAGTGGGTGGGGTTACTGTGGGGGATGTGAAGTGAGAGTGGGTGGGGTTACTGTGGGGGATGTGCAGAGAGAGTGGGTGGGGTTCCTGTGGGGGATGTGCAGAGTGAGAGGGTGGGGTTCGTGTGGGGGATGTGCAGAGAGTGGGTGGGGTTACTGTGGGGGATGTGCAGAGAGTGGGTGGGGTTACTGTGGGGGATGTGCAGAGTGAGAGGGTGGGGTTACTGTGGGGGATGTGCAGAGAGAGTGGGCGGGGTTCCTGTAGGGGATGTGCAGAGAGAGTGGGTGGGGTTCCTGTGGGGGGTGTGCAGCAAGAGTGGGTGGAGATCATGTGGGGGATGTACAGAGAGAGTGGGGTGGGTTCCTGTGGCAGTTGTGCAGAGAGAGTGGGCGGGGTTCGTATGGGGGATGAGGAGAGAGAGTGGGCGAGGTTCGTGTGGGGGATGTGCAGAGAGAGTGGGTGGGGTTCGTGTGGGGGATGTGCAGAGAGTGGGTGGGGTTCATGTGGGGGATGTGCAGAGAGTGGGTGGGGTTCGTGTGGGGGATGTGCAGAGAGTGGGTGGGGTTCGTGTGGGGGAAGCGCAGAGAGTGGGTGGGGTTACTTTGGGGGATGTACAGAGAGTGAGCGTGGTTCGTGTGGGTGATGTGCAGAGAGAGTGGGTGGGGTTCGTGTGGAGGATGTGCAGAGTGAGTGGGTAGGGTTCGTGTGTGGGAGGTGCAGCGAGTGTGGGTGGGGTTCCTGTGGGGGATGTGCAGAGAGTGAGCATGGTTCGTGTAGGGGATGTGCAGAGAGAGTGGGCGGGGTTCGTGTGGAGGATGTGCAGAGAGTGGGCGGGGTTCGTTTGGGGGATGTGCAGAGAGAGTGGGTGGAGTTCGTGTTGGGGATGTGCGGAGAGAGTGGGCGGGGTTCCTGTGGGGAATGTGGAGAGAGATTGGGTGGGGTTTGTATGGGGGATGTGCAGAGAGTGGGCGGGGTTCGTGTGGGGGATGTGCAGAGTGTGGGTGGGGTTCGTGTGGGGGATGTGCAGAGAGAGTGGGCGGGGTTCGTGTGGGGGATGTGCAGAGAGAGTGGGCGGGGTTCGTGTGGGCGATGTGCAGAGAGAGTGGGCGGGGTTCGTGTGGGGGATGTGCAGAGTGTGGGTGGGGTTCGTGTGGGGAATGTGCAGAAAGTGGGCGGGGTTCGTGTTGGGGGATGTGCAGAGAGTGGGTGGGGTTACTGTGGGGGATGTGCAGAGTGAGAGGGTGGGGTTACTGTGGGGGATGTGCAGAGAGGGGGCGAGGTTCGTGTGGGGGATGTGCAGAGAGAGTGGGCGGGGTTACTGTGGGGGATGTGCAGAGTGAGAGGGTGGGGTTACTGTGGGGGATGTGCAGAGAGTGGGTGGGGTTTGTGTGGGGGGATGTGCAGAGAGAGTGGGCGGGGTTTGTGTGGGGGATGTGCAGAGAGTGGGCGGGGTTCGTGTGGGGGATGTGCAGAGAGAGTGGGCGGGGTTTGTGTGGGGGATGATGAGAGAGAGTGGGCGGGGTTCCTGTGGGGGATGATGAGAGAGAGTGGGCGGAGTTCGTGTGTGCGATGTACAGAGTGGGCGGGGTTCCTGTGGGGGATGTGCAGAGAGAGTGGGCGGGGTTCGTGTGGGGGATGTACAGAGTGGGCGGGGTTCCTGTGGGGATGTGCAGAGAGTGGGCGGAGTTCGTGTGGGGAATGTGCAGAGAGTGGGTTGGGTTCGTGTGGGGGATGTGCAGAGAGAGTGGGTGGGGTTACTGTGGGTGATGTGCAGAGAGTGGGTGGGGTTTGTGTGGGGGATGTGCAGAGAGTGGGTGGTGTTACTGTGGCGGATGTGCAGAGAGTGGGCGGAGTTCGTGTGGGGGATGTACAGAGTGGGCGGGGTTCGTGTGGTGGATGTGCAGATAGTGGGCGGAGTTCGTGTGGGGGATGTGCAGAGAGAGTGGGCGGGGTTACTGTGGGGGATGTGCAGAGATCGGGCGAGGTTCGGTAGGGGATGTACAGAGAGTGGGTGGGGTTCGTGTGGGGGGTGTGCAGAGAGAGTGGGCGGAGTTCGTGTGGGGGATGTACAGAGTGGGCGGGGTTCATGTGGGGGATGTAGAGAGTGGGCGGGGTTCTTGTGGGGGATGTACAGAGTGGGCGGGGTTCCTGTGGGGGATGTGCAGAGAGTGGGCGGGGTTCGTGTGGGGGATGTGCAGAGAGAGTGGGCGGGGTTCGTGTGGTGGATGTGCAGAGAGTGGGCGGAGTTCGTGTGGGGGATGTGCAGAGAGTGGGCGGGGTTCGTGTGATGGATGTGCAGAGAGAGTGGGCGGAGTTTGTGTGGGGGATGTGCAGAGAGAGTGGGCGAGGTTTGTGTTGGTGGTGTGCAGAGTGGACGGGGTCCCTGTGGGGGCTGTGCAGAGAGTGTGGGTGGGGTTCATGTGGGGGATGTGCAGAGAGTGGGTGTGGTTTGTGTGGGGGATGAGCAGAGACAGTGGGTGGGGTTCGTGTGGGGGATGAGGAGAGAGAGTGGGCGAGGTTCGTGTGGGGGATGAGGAGAGAGAGTGGGTGGGGTTCGTGTGGGGGATGTGCAGAGAGAGTGGGTGGGGTTCGTGTGGGGGATGTGCAGAGAGTGGGCGGGGTTCGTGTGGGGGATGTGCAGAGAATGGGCGGGGTTCGTGTGGGGGATGTGCAGAGAGAGTGGGTGGGGTTCATGTGGGGGGTGTGCAGAGAGAGTGGGCGGGGTTCGTGTGGGGGATGTACAGAGTGGGCGGTGTCCCTGTGGGGGATGTGCAGAGTGGGCGGGGTTCGTGTGGGGGATGTGCAGAGAGAGTGGGCGGGGTTCGTGTGGGGGATGTGCAGAGAGAGTGGGTGGGGTTCGTGTGGGGGATGTGCAGAGAGAGTGGGCGGGGTTCGTGTGGGGGATGTGCAGAGAGAGTGGGCGGAGTTTGTGTGGGGGTTGTGCAGAGAGTGGGCGGGGTTACTGTGGGGGATGTGCAGAGAGTGGGTGGGGTTCCTGTGGGGGATGTACAGAGTGGGCGGGGTTCCTGTGGGGGATGTGCAGAGTGAGAGGGTGGGGTTCGTGTGGGGGGTGTGCAGAGAGTGGGTGAGGTTCGTGTGGTGGATGTGCAGAGAGAGTGGGTGGGGTTCGTGTGGGGGGATGTGCAGAGAGAGTGGGCGGGGTTTGTGTGGGGGATGTGCAGAGGGAGTGGGCGGGGTTACTGTGGGGGATGTGCAGAGAGTGGGTGGGGTTCCTGTGGGGGATGTACAGAGTGGGCGGGGTTCCTGTGGGGGATGTGCAGAGAGAGTGGGCGAGGTTCGTGTGGGGGATGTACAGAGTGGGCGGGGTTTGTGTGGGGGATGTGCAGAGAGAGAGGGCAGGCTTCCTGTGGGGGATGTGCAGAGAGTGGGCGGGGATCGTGTGGGGGATGTGCAGAGAGAGTGGGTGGGGTTCCTGTGGGGGATGTGCAGAGTGAGAGGGTGGGGTTCGTGTGGGGGATGTGCCAGAGAGAGTGGGCGGGGTTACTGTGGGGGATGTGCAGAGAGAGTGGGTGGGGTTACTGTGGGGGATGTGCAGAGTGAGAGGGTGGGGTTACTGTGGGGGATGTGCAGAGAGAGTGGGCGGGGTTACTGTGGGGGATGTGCAGAGAGGGGGCGAGGTTCGTGTGGAGGATGTGCAGAGAGTGGGCGGGGTTCGTGTGGTGGATGTGCAGAGTGGGCGGGGTATGTGTGGGGGATGTGCAGAGAGTGGGCGGGGTTCGTGTGGGGGATGTGCAGAGAGTGGGCGGGGTTCGTGTGCGGGATGTGCAGAGTGGGCGGGGTATGTGTGGGGGATGTGCAGAGAGTGGGCGGGGTTCATGTGGGGGATGTGCAGAGAGAGTGGGCGGGGTTAGTGTGGAGGATGTGAAGTGAGAGTGGGCGGGGTTCATGTGGGGGATGTGCAGAATGAGAGGGGGGGGTTTGTGTGGGGGATGTGCAGAGAGTGGGTGAGGTTCGTGTGGGGGATGTGCAGAGAGAGTGGGTGGGGTTACTGTGGGGGATGTGCAGAGTGAGAGGGTGGGGTTACTGTGGGGGATGTGCAGAGAGGGGGCGAGGTTCGTGTGGGGGATGTGCAGAGAGAGTGGGCGGGGTTACTGTGGGGGATGTGCAGAGTGAGAGGGTGGGGTTACTGTGGGGGATGTGCAGAGAGGGGGCGAGGTTCGTGTGGGGGATGTGCAGAGAGTGGGCGGGGTTCGTGTGGAGGATGTGCAGAGTGGGCGGGGTATGTGTGGGGGATGTGCAGAGAGTGGGCGGGGTTCGTGTGGGGGATGTGCTGCGAGAGTGGGCGGGGTTAGTGTGGAGGATGTGCAGAGAGAGTGGGTGGGGTTCGTGTGGGGGATGTGCAGAGAGTGGGCGGGGTTTGTGTGGGGGATGTGCAGAGAGAGTGGGCGGGGTTTGTGTGGGGGATGTGCAGAGAGAGTGGGCGGGGTTCCTGTGGGGGATGAGGAGAGAGAGTGGGCGGAGTTCGTGTGTGCGATGTACAGAGTGGGCGGGGTTCCTGTGGGGGATGTGCAGAGAGAGTGGGCGGGGTTCGTGTGGGGGATGTGCAGAGAGTGGGCGGGGTTCATGTGGGGATGTGCAGAGAGTGGGCGGAGTTCGTGTGGGGAATGTGCAGAGAGTGGGCGGGGTTCGTGTGGGGAATGTGCAGAGAGAATGAGCGGAGTTTGTGTGGGGGATGTGCAGAGAGTGGGCGGGGTTCATGTGGGGATGTGCAGAGAGTGGGCGGAGTTCGTGTGGGGAATGTGCAGAGAGTGGGCGGGGTTCGTGTGGTGGATGTGCAGAGAGAGTGGGTGGGGTTACGGTGCGGGATGTGCAGAGAGTGGGCGGTGTTCGTGTGGGGGATGTGCAGAGAGTGGGCGGGGTTCGTGTGGGGGATGTGCAGAGTGGGCGGGGTATGTGTGGGGGATGTGCAGAGAGTGGGCGGGGTTCGTGTGGGGGATGTGCAGAGAGAGTGGGCGGGGTTTGTGTGGGGGATGTGCAGAGAGAGTGGGCGGAGTTCGTGTGGGGGATGTGCAGAGAGAGTGGACGGGGTCCCTGTGGGGGCTGTGCAGAGAGTGTGGGTGGGGTTCGTGTGGGGGCTGTACAGAGAGTGTGGGTGGGGTTCATGTGGGGGATGTGCAGACAGAGTGGGTGTGGTTCAGTGGGGCATGTGCAGAGAGTGGGTGGGGTTCGTGTGGGGGATGAGCAGAGACAGTGGGTGGGGTTCGTGTGGGGGATGAGCAGAGGGAGTGGGTGGGGTTCATGTAGGGAATTTGCAGAGAGTGGGCGAGGTTCGTGTGGGGTATGTGCAGAGAGCCGGCGAGGTTCGGTAGGGGATGTGCAGAGAGTGGGCGGGGTTCTTGTGGGGGGTGTGCAGAGAGAGTGGGTGGGGTTCATGTGGGGGATGTGCAGCGAGCGTGGGTGGGGTTCGTGTGGGGGGTGTGCAGAGAGAGTGGGCGGGGTTCGTGTGGGGGATGTACAGAGTGGGCGGGGTCCCTATGGGGGATGTGCAGAGAGTGGGCGGAGTTCGTGTGGGGGATGAGCAGAGTGTGGGTGGGGTTTGTGTGGGGGATGTACAGAGTGGGCGAGGTTCGTGTGGGGGGATGTGCAGAGAGAGTGGGTGGGGTTCCTATGGGGGGTGTGCAGCAAGAGTGGGTGGAGATCATGTGGGGGATGTACAGAGAGAGTGGGGTGGGTTCCTGTGGCAGTTGTGCAGAGAGAGTGGGCGGGGTTCGTATGGGGGATGAGGAGAGAGAGTGGGCGAGGTTCGTGTGGGGGATGTGCAGAGAGAGTGGGTGGGGTTCGTGTGGGGGATGTGCAGAGAGTGGGTGGGGTTCATGTGGGGGATGTGCAGAGAGTGGGTGGGGTTCGTGTGGGGGATGTGCAGAGAGTGGGTGGGGTTCGTGTGGGGGATGTACAGAGAGTGAGCGTGGTTCGTGTGGGTGATGTGCAGAGAGAGTGGGTGGGGTTCGTGTGTGGGAGGTGCAGCGAGTGTGGGTGGGGCTCGTGTGGAGGATGTGCAGAGATAGTGGGCGGGGTTCCTGTGGGGGATGTGCAGAGAGTGGGCATGGTTCGTGTAGGGGATGTGCAGAGAGAGTGGGCGGGGTTCGTATGGGGGATGAGGAGAGAGAGTGGGTGGGGTTCGTGTAGGGGATGTGCAGAGAGAGAGGGCGGGGTTCGTTTGGGGGATGTGCAGAGAGTGGACGGGGTTCGTGTGGGGGATGTGCAGAGAGAGTGGGTGGAGTTCGTGTTGGGGATGTGCGGAGAGAGTGGGCGGGGTTCCTGTGGGGAATGTGGAGAGAGATTGGGTGGGGTTTGTATGGGGGATGTGCAGAGAGTGGGCGGGGTTCGTGTGGGGGATGTGCAGAGTGTGGGTGGGGTTCGTGTGGGGAATGTGCAGAAAGTGGGCGGGGTTCGTGTTGGGGGGTGTGCAGAGAGAGTGGGCGGGGTTCGTGTTGGGGGGTGTGCAGAGAGTGGGCGGGGTTCGTGTGGGGCATGTGCAGAGAGAGTGGGTGGGGTTCGTGTGGGGCATGTGCAGAGAGAGGGTGGGGTTACTGTGGGGGATGTGCAGAGAGAGTGGGCGGGGTTCGTGTGGGGGATGTGCAGAGAGAGTGGGTGGGGTTCGTGTGGGGGATGTGCAGAGAGAGTGGGTGGGGTTCGTGTGGGGGATGTTTAGAGAGAGTGGGTGGGGTTACTGTGGGGGATGTACAGAGTGGGTGGGGTTCCTGTGGGGGATGTACAGAGAGAGTGGGTGGGGTTTGTGTGGGGGATGTACAGAGAGTGGGCGGGGTTCCTGTGGGGGATGTGCAGAGAGAGTGGGCAGGCTTCCTGTGGGGGATGTGCAGAGAGTGGGCGGGGTTCGTGTTGGGGGATGTGCAGAGAGAGTGGGTGGGGTTACTGTGGGGGATGTGAAGTGAGAGTGGGTGGGGTTACTGTGGGGGATGTGCAGAGAGAGTGGGTGGGGTTCCTGTGGGGGATGTGCAGAGTGAGAGGGTGGGGTTCGTGTGGGGGATGTGCAGAGAGTGGGTGGGGTTACTGTGGGGGATGTGCAGAGAGTGGGTGGGGTTACTGTGGGGGATGTGCAGAGTGAGAGGGTGGGGTTACTGTGGGGGATGTGCAGAGAGAGTGGGTGGGGTTACTGTGGGGGATGTGCAGAGAGTGGATGAGGTTCGTGTGGGGGATGTGCAGAGAGAGAGGGTGGGGTTCCTGTGGGGGATGTGCAGAGTGAGAGGGTGGGGTTACTGTGGGGGATGTGCAGAGAGGGGGCGGGGTTCGTGTGGGGGATGTGCAGAGTGGGCGGGGTTACTGTGGGGGATGTGCAAAGTGAGAGGGTGGGGTTACTGTGGGGGATGTGCAGAGAGTGGACGAGGTTCGTGTGGAGGATGTGCAGAGAGGGGGCGAGGTTCGTGTGGGGGATGTGCAGAGAGTGGGCGGGGTTCGTGTGGAGGATGTGCAGAGTGGGCGGGTATGTGTGGGGGATGTGCAGAGAGTGGGCGGGGTTCGTGTGGAGGATGTGCAGAGAGAGTGGGTGGGGTTCGTGTGGGGGATGTGCAGAGAGAGTGGGCGGGGTTACTGTGGGGGATGTGCAGAGTGGGCGGGGTTACTGTGGGGGATGTGCAGAGAGAGTGGGCAGGGTTCATGTGGGGGATGTGCAGAGAGAGTGGGCGGGGTTCCTGTGGGGGATGTGCAGAGAGAGTGGGCGGGGTTCCTGTGGGGGATGTGCAGAGAGAGTGGGCGGGGTTCCTGTGGGGGATGTGCAGAGAGAGTGGGTGGAGTTTGTGTGGGGGATGTGCAGAGAGAGTGGGCGGGGTTCGTGTGGGGGATGTGCAGAGAGTGGGTGGGGTTCCTGTGGGGGATGTGCAGAGAGAGTGGGCGGGGTTCCTGTGGGGGATGTGCAGAGAGAGTGGGTGGAGTTTGTGTGGGGGATGTGCAGAGAGTGGGTGGGGTTCCTGTGGGGGATGTGCAGAGAGAGTGGGCGGGGTTACTGTGGGGGATGTGCAGAGAGTGGGCGAGGTTCGTGTGGGGGGTGTGCAGAGAGAGTGGGTGGAGTTTGTGTGGGGGATGTGCAGAGAGTGGGTGGGGTTCCTGTGGGGGATGTACAGAGTGGGCGGGGTTCCTGTGGGGGATGTGCAGAGAGAGTGGGCGGAGTTTGTGTGGGGGTTGTGCAGAGAGTGGGCGGGGTTACTGTGGGGGATGTGCAGAGAGTGGGTGGGGTTCCTGTGGGGGATGTACAGAGTGGGCGGGGTTCCTGTGGGGGATGTGCAGAGTGAGAGGGTGGGGTTCGTGTGGGGGGTGTGCAGAGAGTGGGTGAGGTTCGTGTGGTGGATGTGCAGAGAGAGTGGGTGGGGTTCGTGTGGGGGGATGTGCAGAGAGAGTGGGCGGGGTTTGTGTGGGGGATGTGCAGAGGGAGTGGGCGGGGTTACTGTGGGGGATGTGCAGAGAGTGGGTGGGGTTCCTGTGGGGGATGTACAGAGTGGGCGGGGTTCCTGTGGGGGATGTGCAGAGAGAGTGGGCGAGGTTCGTGTGGGGGATGTACAGAGTGGGCGGGGTTTGTGTGGGGGATGTGCAGAGAGAGAGGGCAGGCTTCCTGTGGGGGATGTGCAGAGAGTGGGCGGGGATCGTGTGGGGGATGTGCAGAGAGAGTGGGTGGGGTTCCTGTGGGGGATGTGCAGAGTGAGAGGGTGGGGTTCGTGTGGGGGATGTGCCAGAGAGAGTGGGCGGGGTTACTGTGGGGGATGTGCAGAGAGAGTGGGTGGGGTTACTGTGGGGGATGTGCAGAGTGAGAGGGTGGGGTTACTGTGGGGGATGTGCAGAGAGAGTGGGCGGGGTTACTGTGGGGGATGTGCAGAGAGGGGGCGAGGTTCGTGTGGAGGATGTGCAGAGAGTGGGCGGGGTTCGTGTGGTGGATGTGCAGAGTGGGCGGGGTATGTGTGGGGGATGTGCAGAGAGTGGGCGGGGTTCGTGTGGGGGATGTGCAGAGAGTGGGCGGGGTTCGTGTGCGGGATGTGCAGAGTGGGCGGGGTATGTGTGGGGGATGTGCAGAGAGTGGGCGGGGTTCATGTGGGGGATGTGCAGAGAGAGTGGGCGGGGTTAGTGTGGAGGATGTGAAGTGAGAGTGGGCGGGGTTCATGTGGGGGATGTGCAGAATGAGAGGGGGGGGTTTGTGTGGGGGATGTGCAGAGAGTGGGTGAGGTTCGTGTGGGGGATGTGCAGAGAGAGTGGGTGGGGTTACTGTGGGGGATGTGCAGAGTGAGAGGGTGGGGTTACTGTGGGGGATGTGCAGAGAGGGGGCGAGGTTCGTGTGGGGGATGTGCAGAGAGAGTGGGCGGGGTTACTGTGGGGGATGTGCAGAGTGAGAGGGTGGGGTTACTGTGGGGGATGTGCAGAGAGGGGGCGAGGTTCGTGTGGGGGATGTGCAGAGAGTGGGCGGGGTTCGTGTGGAGGATGTGCAGAGTGGGCGGGGTATGTGTGGGGGATGTGCAGAGAGTGGGCGGGGTTCGTGTGGGGGATGTGCTGCGAGAGTGGGCGGGGTTAGTGTGGAGGATGTGCAGAGAGAGTGGGTGGGGTTCGTGTGGGGGATGTGCAGAGAGTGGGCGGGGTTTGTGTGGGGGATGTGCAGAGAGAGTGGGCGGGGTTTGTGTGGGGGATGTGCAGAGAGAGTGGGCGGGGTTCCTGTGGGGGATGAGGAGAGAGAGTGGGCGGAGTTCGTGTGTGCGATGTACAGAGTGGGCGGGGTTCCTGTGGGGGATGTGCAGAGAGAGTGGGCGGGGTTACTGTGGGGGATGTGCAGAGTGAGAGGGTGGGGTTACTGTGGGGGATGTGCAGAGAGGGGGCGAGGTTCGTGTGGGGGATGTGCAGAGAGTGGGCGGGGTTCGTGTGGAGGATGTGCAGAGTGGGCGGGGTATGTGTGGGGGATGTGCAGAGAGTGGGCGGGGTTCGTGTGGGGGATGTGCTGCGAGAGTGGGCGGGGTTAGTGTGGAGGATGTGCAGAGAGAGTGGGTGGGGTTCGTGTGGGGGATGTGCAGAGAGTGGGCGGGGTTTGTGTGGGGGATGTGCAGAGAGAGTGGGCGGGGTTTGTGTGGGGGATGTGCAGAGAGAGTGGGCGGGGTTCCTGTGGGGGATGAGGAGAGAGAGTGGGCGGAGTTCGTGTGTGCGATGTACAGAGTGGGCGGGGTTCCTGTGGGGGATGTGCAGAGAGAGTGGGCGGGGTTCGTGTGGGGGATGTGCAGAGAGTGGGCGGGGTTCATGTGGGGATGTGCAGAGAGTGGGCGGAGTTCGTGTGGGGAATGTGCAGAGAGTGGGCGGGGTTCGTGTGGGGAATGTGCAGAGAGAATGAGCGGAGTTTGTGTGGGGGATGTGCAGAGAGTGGGCGGGGTTCATGTGGGGATGTGCAGAGAGTGGGCGGAGTTCGTGTGGGGAATGTGCAGAGAGTGGGCGGGGTTCGTGTGGTGGATGTGCAGAGAGAGTGGGTGGGGTTACGGTGCGGGATGTGCAGAGAGTGGGCGGGGTTCGTGTGGGGGATGTGCAGAGAGTGGGCGGGGTTCGTGTGGGGGATGTGCAGAGTGGGCGGGGTATGTGTGGGGGATGTGCAGAGAGTGGGCGGGGTTCGTGTGGGGGATGTGCAGAGAGAGTGGGCGGGGTTTGTGTGGGGGATGTGCAGAGAGAGTGGGCGGAGTTTGTGTGGGGGATGTGCAGATAGTGGGCGGAGTTCGTGTGGGGGATGTGCAGAGAGAGTGGACGGGGTCCCTGTGGGGGCTGTGCAGAGAGTGTGGGTGGGGTTCGTGTGGGGGCTGTACAGAGAGTGTGGGTGGGGTTCATGTGGGGGATGTGCAGACAGAGTGGGTGTGGTTCAGTGGGGCATGTGCAGAGAGTGGGTGGGGTTCGTGTGGGGGATGAGCAGAGACAGTGGGTGGGGTTCGTGTGGGGGATGAGCAGAGGGAGTGGGTGGGGTTCATGTAGGGAATTTGCAGAGAGTGGGCGAGGTTCGTGTGGGGTATGTGCAGAGAGCCGGCGAGGTTCGGTAGGGGATGTGCAGAGAGTGGGCGGGGTTCTTGTGGGGGGTGTGCAGAGAGAGTGGGTGGGGTTCATGTGGGGGATGTGCAGCGAGCGTGGGTGGGGTTCGTGTGGGGGGTGTGCAGAGAGAGTGGGCGGGGTTCGTGTGGGGGATGTACAGAGTGGGCGGGGTCCCTATGGGGGATGTGCAGAGAGTGGGCGGAGTTCGTGTGGGGGATGAGCAGAGTGTGGGTGGGGTTTGTGTGGGGGATGTACAGAGTGGGCAAGGTTCGTGTGGGGGGATGTGCAGAGAGAGTGGGTGGGGTTCCTATGGGGGGTGTGCAGCAAGAGTGGGTGGAGATCATGTGGGGGATGTACAGAGAGAGTGGGGTGGGTTCCTGTGGCAGTTGTGCAGAGAGAGTGGGCGGGGTTCGTATGGGGGATGAGGAGAGAGAGTGGGCGAGGTTCGTGTGGGGGATGTGCAGAGAGAGTGGGTGGGGTTCGTGTGGGGGATGTGCAGAGAGTGGGTGGGGTTCATGTGGGGGATGTGCAGAGAGTGGGTGGGGTTCGTGTGGGGGATGTGCAGAGAGTGGGTGGGGTTCGTGTGGGGGATGTACAGAGAGTGAGCGTGGTTCGTGTGGGTGATGTGCAGAGAGAGTGGGTGGGGTTCGTGTGTGGGAGGTGCAGCGAGTGTGGGTGGGGCTCGTGTGGAGGATGTGCAGAGATAGTGGGCGGGGTTCCTGTGGGGGATGTGCAGAGAGTGGGCATGGTTCGTGTAGGGGATGTGCAGAGAGAGTGGGCGGGGTTCGTGTGGAGGATGTGCAGAGAGTGGGCGGGGTTCGTTTGGGGGATGTGCAGAGAGTGGACGGGGTTCGTGTGGGGGATGTGCAGAGAGAGTGGGTGGAGTTCGTGTTGGGGATGTGCGGAGAGAGTGGGCGGGGTTCCTGTGGGGAATGTGGAGAGAGATTGGGTGGGGTTTGTATGGGGGATGTGCAGAGAGTGGGCGGGGTTCGTGTGGGGGATGTGCAGAGTGTGGGTGGGGTTCGTGTGGGGAATGTGCAGAAAGTGGGCGGGGTTCGTGTTGGGGGGTGTGCAGAGAGAGTGGGCGGGGTTCGTGTTGGGGGGTGTGCAGAGAGTGGGCGGGGTTCGTGTGGGGCATGTGCAGAGAGAGTGGGTGGGGTTCGTGTGGGGCATGTGCAGAGAGAGGGTGGGGTTACTGTGGGGGGTGTGCAGAGAGAGTGGGCGGGGTTCGTGTGGGGGATGTGCAGAGAGAGTGGGTGGGGTTCGTGTGGGGGATGTGCAGAGAGAGTGGGTGGGGTTCGTGTGGGGGATGTTTAGAGAGAGTGGGTGGGGTTACTGTGGGGGATGTACAGAGTGGGTGGGGTTCCTGTGGGGGATGTACAGAGAGAGTGGGTGGGGTTTGTGTGGGGGATGTACAGAGAGTGGGCGGGGTTCCTGTGGGGGATGTGCAGAGAGAGTGGGCAGGCTTCCTGTGGGGGATGTGCAGAGAGTGGGCGGGGTTCGTGTTGGGGGATGTGCAGAGAGAGTGGGTGGGGTTACTGTGGGGGATGTGAAGTGAGAGTGGGTGGGGTTACTGTGGGGGATGTGCAGAGAGAGTGGGTGGGGTTCCTGTGGGGGATGTGCAGAGTGAGAGGGTGGGGTTCGTGTGGGGGATGTGCAGAGAGTGGGTGGGGTTACTGTGGGGGATGTGCAGAGAGTGGGTGGGGTTACTGTGGGGGATGTGCAGAGTGAGAGGGTGGGGTTACTGTGGGGGATGTGCAGAGAGAGTGGGTGGGGTTACTGTGGGGGATGTGCAGAGAGTGGATGAGGTTCGTGTGGGGGATGTGCAGAGAGAGAGGGTGGGGTTACTGTGGGGGATGTGCAGAGTGAGAGGGTGGGGTTACTGTGGGGGATGTGCAGAGAGGGGGCGGGGTTCGTGTGGGGGATGTGCAGAGTGGGCGGGGTTACTGTGGGGGATGTGCAAAGTGAGAGGGTGGGGTTACTGTGGGGGATGTGCAGAGAGTGGACGAGGTTCGTGTGGAGGATGTGCAGAGAGGGGGCGAGGTTCGTGTGGGGGATGTGCAGAGAGTGGGCGGGGTTCGTGTGGAGGATGTGCAGAGTGGGCGGGTATGTGTGGGGGATGTGCAGAGAGTGGGCGGGGTTCGTGTGGAGGATGTGCAGAGAGAGTGGGTGGGGTTCGTGTGGGGGATGTGCAGAGAGAGTGGGCGGGGTTACTGTGGGGGATGTGCAGAGTGGGCGGGGTTACTGTGGGGGATGTGCAGAGAGAGTGGGCAGGGTTCATGTGGGGGATGTGCAGAGAGAGTGGGCGGGGTTCCTGTGGGGGATGTGCAGAGAGAGTGGGCGGGGTTCCTGTGGGGGATGTGCAGAGAGAGTGGGCGGGGTTCCTGTGGGGGATGTGCAGAGAGAGTGGGTGGAGTTTGTGTGGGGGATGTGCAGAGAGAGTGGGCGGGGTTCGTGTGGGGGATGTGCAGAGAGTGGGTGGGGTTCCTGTGGGGGATGTGCAGAGAGAGTGGGCGGGGTTCCTGTGGGGGATGTGCAGAGAGAGTGGGTGGAGTTTGTGTGGGGGATGTGCAGAGAGTGGGTGGGGTTCCTGTGGGGGATGTGCAGAGAGAGTGGGCGGGGTTACTGTGGGGGATGTGCAGAGAGTGGGCGAGGTTCGTGTGGGGGGTGTGCAGAGAGAGTGGGTGGAGTTTGTGTGGGGGATGTGCAGAGAGTGGGTGGGGTTCATGTGGGGGATGTACAGAGTGGGCGGGGTTCCTGTGGGGGATGTGCAGAGAGAGTGGGCGGGGTTCGTGTGGGGTATGTGCAGAGAGCCGGCGAGGTTCGGTAGGGGATGTGCAGAGAGTGGGCGGGGTTCTTGTGGGGGGTGTGCAGAGAGAGTGGGTGGGGTTCATGTGGGGGATGTGCAGCGAGAGTGGGTGGGGTTCGTGTGGGGGGTGTGCAGAGAGAGTGGGCGGGGTTCGTGTGGGGGATGTACAGAGTGGGCGGGGTCCCTATGGGGGATGTGAAGAGAGTGGGCGGAGTTCGTGTGGGGAATGAGCAGAGTGTGGGTGGGGTTTGTGTGGGGGATGTACAGAGTGGGCGAGGTTCGTGTGGGGGGATGTGCAGAGAGAGTGGGTGGGGTTCCTGTGGGGGGTGTGCAGCAAGAGTGGGTGGAGATCATGTGGGGGATGTACAGAGAGAGTGGGGTGGGTTCCTGTGGCGGTTGTGCAGAGAGAGTGGGCGGGGTTCGTATGGGGGATGAGGAGAGAGAGTGGGCGAGGTTCGTGTGGGGGATGTGCAGAGAGAGTGGGTGGGGTTCGTGTGGGGGATGTGCAGAGAGTGGGTGGGGTTCATGTGGGGGATGTGCAGAGAGTGGGTGGGGTTCGTGTGGGGGATGTGCAGAGAGTGGGTGGGGTTCGTGTGGGGGAAGCGCAGAGAGTGGGTGGGGTTACTTTGGGGGATGTACAGAGAGTGAGCGTGGTTCGTGTGGGTGATGTGCAGAGAGAGTGGGTGGGGTTCGTGTGGAGGATGTGCAGAGTGAGTGGGTAGGGTTCGTGTGTGGGAGGTGCAGCGAGTGTGGGTGGGGCTCGTGTGGAGGATGTGCAGAGATAGTGTGCGGGGTTCCTGTGGGGGATGTGCAGAGAGAGTGGGCATGGTTCGTGTAGGGGATGTGCAGAGAGAGTGGGCGGGGTTCGTGTGGAGGATGTGCAGAGAGTGGGCGGGGTTCGTTTGGGGGATGTGCAGAGAGTGGACGGGGTTCGTGTGGGGGATGTGCAGAGAGAGTGGGTGGAGTTCGTGTTGGGGATGTGCGGAGAGAGTGGGCGGGGTTCCTGTGGGGAATGTGGAGAGAGATTGGGTGGGGTTTGTATGGGGGATGTGCAGAGAGTGGGCGGGGTTCGTGTGGGGGATGTGCAGAGTGTGGGTGGGGTTCGTGTGGGGAATGTGCAGAAAGTGGGCGGGGTTCGTGTTGGGGGGTGTGCAGAGAGAGTGGGCGGGGTTCGTGTTGGGGGGTGTGCAGAGAGTGGGCGGGGTTCGTGTGGGGCATGTGCAGAGAGAGTGGGTGGGGTTCGTGTGGGGCATGTGCAGAGAGAGGGTGGGGTTACTGTGGGGGATGTGCAGAGAGAGTGGGCGGGGTTCGTGTGGGGGATGTGCAGAGAGAGTGGGTGGGGTTCGTGTGGGGGATGTGCAGAGAGAGTGGGTGGGGTTCGTGTGGGGGATGTTTAGAGAGAGTGGGTGGGGTTACTGTGGGGGATGTGCAGAGAGTGGGTGGGGTTCCTGTGGGGGATGTACAGAGAGTGGGCGGGGTTCCTGTGGGGGATGTGCAGAGAGAGTGGGCAGGCTTCCTGTGGGGGATGTGCAGAGAGTGGGCGGGGTTCGTGTTGGGGGATGTGCAGAGAGAGTGGGTGGGGTTACTGTGGGGGATGTGAAGTGAGAGTGGGTGGGGTTACTGTGGGCGATGTGCAGAGAGTGGGTGGGGTTACTGTGGGGGATGTGCAGAGTGAGTGGGTGGGGTTACTGTGGGGGATGTGCAGAGAGAGTGGGTGGGGTTCCTGTGGGGGATGTGCAGAGTGAGAGGGTGGGGTTCGTGTGGGGGATGTGCAGAGAGTGGGTGGGGTTACTGTGGGGGATGTGCAGAGAGTGGGTGGGGTTACTGTGGGGGATGTGCAGAGTGAGAGGGTGGGGTTACTGTGGGGGATGTGCAGAGAGAGTGGGTGGGGTTACTGTGGGGGATGTGCAGAGAGTGGATGAGGTTCGTGTGGGGGATGTGCAGAGAGAGAGGGTGGGGTTACTGTGGGGGATGTGCAGAGTGAGAGGGTGGGGTTACTGTGGGGGATGTGCAGAGAGGGGGCGGGGTTCGTGTGGGGGATGTGCAGAGAGTGGGCGGGGTTACTGTGGGGGATGTGCAAAGTGAGAGGGTGGGGTTACTGTGGGGGATGTGCAGAGAGTGGACGAAGTTCGTGTGGGGGATGTGCAGAGAGAGAGGGTGGGGTTACTGTGGGGGATGTGCAGAGAGGGGGCGAGGTTCGTGTGGGGGATGTGCAGAGTGGGCGGGGTTCGTGTGGAGGATGTGCAGAGAGTGGGCGGGGTTCGTGTGGAGGATGTGCAGAGAGAGTGGGTGGGGTTCGTGTGGGGGATGTGCAGAGAGAGTGGGCGGGGTTACTGTGGGAGATGTGCAGAGAGAGTGGGCGGGGTTACTGTGGGGGATGTGCAGAGAGAGTGGGCAGGGTTCATGTGGGGGATGTGCAGAGAGAGTGGGCGGGGTTCCTGTGGGGGATGTGCAGAGAGAGTGGGCGGGGTTCCTGTGGGGGATGTGCAGAGAGAGTGGGTGGAGTTTGTGTGGGGGATGTGCAGAGAGAGTGGGCGGGGTTCGTGTGGGGGATGTGCAGAGAGTGGGTGGGGTTCCTGTGGGGCATGTGCAGAGAGAGTGGGCGGGGTTCCTGTGGGGGATGTGCAGAGAGAGTGGGTGGAGTTTGTGTGGGGGATGTGCAGAGAGTGGGTGGGGTTCCTGTGGGGGATGTGCAGAGAGAGTGGGCGGGGTTACTGTGAGGGATGTGCAGAGAGTGGGCGAGGTTCGTGTGGGGGGTGTGCAGAGAGAGTGGGTGGAGTTTGTGTGGGGGATGTGCAGAGAGTGGGTGGGGTTCATGTGGGGGATGTACAGAGTGGGCGGGGTTCCTGTGGGGGATGTGCAGAGAGAGTGGGCGGGGTTCGTGTGGGGGATGTGCAGAGAGAGTGGGCGGAGTTTGTGTGGGAGATGTGCAGAGAGAGTGGGCGCAGTTTGTGTGGGTGATGTGCAGAGAGTGGGCGGGGTTCGTGTGGTGGATGTGCAGATAGTGGGCGGGGTTCGTGTGGTGGATGTGCAGAGAGTGGGCGGAGTTCGTGTGTGGGATATGCAGAGAGTGGGCGGGGTTCGTGTGATGGATGTGCAGAGAGAGTGGGTGGAGTTTGTGTGGGGGATGTGCAGAGAGAGTGGGCGGAGTTTGTGTGGGGGATGTGCAGATAGTGGGCGGGGTTCGTGTGGGGGATGTGCAGAGAGAGTGGGCGAGGTTCGTGTTGGTGGTGTGCAGAGAGTGGGCGGGGTTCGTGTTCGGGATGTACAGAGTGGACGGGGTCCCTGTGGGGGCTGTGCAGAGAGTGTGGGTGGGGTTCATGTGGGGGATGTGCAGACAGAGTGGGTGGGGTTTGTGTGGGGGATGTGCATAGAGAGTGGGTGGGGTTCGTGTGGGGGATGAGCAGAGACAGTGGGTGGGGTTCGTGTGGGGGATGTGCAGAGAGAGTGGGTGGGGTTCGTATGGGTGATGTGCAGAGAGTGGGCGGGGTTCGTGTGGGGGATGTGCAGAGAGTGGGTGGGGTTCATGTGGGAAATTTGCAGAGAATGGGCGAGGTTCGTGTGGGGTATGTGCAGAGAGTGGGTGGGGTTCGTGTGGGGGATGTGCCGAGAGAGTGGGCGGGGTTCGTGTGGGGGGTGTGCAGAGAGAGTGGGCGGGGTTCGTGTGGGGGATGTATAGAGTGGGCGGGGTCCCTGTGGGGGATGTGCAGAGAGTGGGCGGAGTTCGTGTGGGGGCTGAGCAGAGAGTGGGTGGGGTTTGTGTGGGGGATGTGCAGAGAGAGTGGGGTGGGTTCCTGTGGCGATTGTGCAGAGAGAGTGGGCGGGGTTCGTATGGGGGATGAGGAGAGAGAGTGGGCGAGGTTCGTGTGGGGGATGAGGAGAGAGAGTGGGCGGGGTTCGTGTGGGGGATGTGCAGAGAGAGTGGGTGGGGTTCGTGTGGGGGATGTGCAGAGAGTGGGTGGGGTTCGTGTGGGGGATGTGCAGGGTTCGTGTGGGGGAAGCGCAGAGAGTGGGTGGGGTTACTTTGGGGGATGTACAGAGAGTGAGCGTGGTTCATGTGGGGGATGTGCAGAGAGTGGGTGGGGTTCGTGTGGGATTGTGCAGAGAGAGTGGATGGAGTTCGTGTGTGGGATGTGCAGCGAGTGTGGGTGGGGTTCGTGTGGGGGGGTGTGCAGAGAGTGGGTGAGGTTCGTGTGGTGGATGTGCAGAGAGAGTGGGCGGGGTTCGTGTGGGGGATGTGCAGAGAGAGTGGGCGGGGTTCGTGTGGGGGATGTGCAGAGAGAGTGGGGTTCATTTGGGGGATGTGCAGAGAGTGGGCGGGGGTTCGTGTGGGGGTTGTGCAGAGAGAGTTAGCGGGGTTCCTGTGGGGGATGTGCAGAGAGAGTGGGTGGGGTTCCTGTGGGGGATGTTCAGAGAGGGTGGGCGGGGTTCGTGTGGGGGATGTGCAGAGAGTGGGCGGGGTTCGTGTGCGGGATGTGCAGAGTGTGGGCGGGGTTCCTGTGGGGGGGTGTGCAGAGAGTGGGTGGGGTTCGTGTGGGGGATGTGAAGGGAGGGGGCGGGGTTTGTGTGGGGAATGTGCAGAGAGTGGGCGGGATTCGTGTGGGGGATGTACAGAGTGGGCGGGGGTCCCTGTGGGGGATGTGCAGAGAGATTGGGCGGGGTTTGTGTGGGGGATGAGGAGAGAGAGTGGGCGGGGTTTGTGTGGGGGATGTGCAGAGAGAGTGGGTGGGGTTCGTGTGGGGGATGTGCAGAGAGAGTGGGTGGGGTTCGTGTGGGGGATGTGCAGAGAGAGTGGGCGAGGTTCGTGTGGGGGATGTGCAGAGAGTGGGTGGGGTTCGTGTGGGGGATGTGCAGAGAGTGGGCGAGGTTCGTATGGGGGATGAGGAGAGAGAGTGGGCGAGGTTCGTGTGGGGGATGTGCAGAGAGTGGGTGGGGTTCGTGTGGGGGATGTGCAGAGAGTGGGCGGGGTTTGTGTGGGGGATGTGCAGAGAGAGTGGGTGGGGTTCCTGTGGGGGATGTGCAGAGAGATTGGGCGGGGTTCGTGTGGGGGATGTGCAGGGAGTGGGTGGGGTTCCTGTGGGGGATGTACAGAGTGGGTGGGGTTCGTGTGCGGGATGTGCAGAGTGAGTGGGTGGGGTTCGTGTGTGGGAGGTGCAGAGAGAGTGGGCGGGGTTCGTGTGGGGGATGTACAGAGTGGGTGGGGTTCGTGTGGGGGATGTGCAGAGAGAGTGGGCGGGGTTCGTGTGGGGGACGTGCAGAGATAGTGGGCGGGGTTCCTGTAGGGGATGTGCAGAGAGAGTGGGTGGAGTTCGTGTTGGGGATGTGCGGAGAGAGTTAGCGGGGTTCCTGTGGGGGATGTGCAGAGAGATTGGGCGGGGTTCGTGTGGGGGATGTACAGAGTGGGCGAGGTTCGTGTGGGGGATGTGCAGAGAGTGGGTGGGGATCATGTGGGGGATGTACAGAGAGAGTGGGGTGGGTTCCTGTGGCGGTTGTGCAGAGAGAGTGGGCGGGGTTACTGTGGGGGATGTGCAGAGAATGGGCGAGGTTCGTGTGGGGGGTGTGCAGAGAGAGTGGGTGGAGTTTGTGTGGGGGATGTGCAGAGAGTGGGTGGGGTTCATGTGGGGGATGTACAGAGTGGGCGGGGTTCCTGTGGGGGATGTGCAGAGAGAGTGGGCGGGGTTCGTGTGGGGGATGTGCAGAGAGAGTGGGCGGAGTTTGTGTGGGAGATGTGCAGAGAGAGTGGGCGCAGTTTGTGTGGGTGATGTGCAGAGAGTGGGCGGGGGTTCGTGTGGTGGATGTGCAGATAGTGGGCAGAGTTCGTGTGGGGGATGTGCAGGGAGTGGGTGGGGTTCCTGTGGGGGATGTGCAGAGAGTGGGCGGGGTTCGTGTGGTGGATGTGCAGAGAGTGGGCGGAGTTCGTGTGTGGGATATGCAGAGAGTGGGCGGGGGTTCGTGTGATGGATGTGCAGAGAGAGTGGGTGGAGTTTGTGTGGGGGATGTGCAGATAGTGGGCGGGGTTCGTGTGGGGGGATGTGCAGAGAGAGTGGGCGAGGTTCGTGTTGGTGGTGTGCAGAGAGTGGGCGGGGTTCGTGTTCGGGATGTACAGAGTGGACGGGGGTCCCTGTGGGGGCTGTGCAGAGAGTGTGGGTGGGGTTCATGTGGGGGATGTGCAGACAGAGTGGGTGGGGTTTGTGTGGGGGATGTGCATAGAGAGTGGGTGGGGTTCGTGTGGGGGATGAGCAGAGACAGTGGGTGGGGTTCGTGTGGGGGATGTGCAGAGAGAGTGGGTGGGGTTCGTATGGGTGATGTGCAGAGAGTGGGTGGGGTTCGTGTGGGGGATGTGCAGAGAGTGGGTGGGGTTCATGTGGGAAATTTGCAGAGAATGGGCGAGGTTCGTGTGGGGTATGTGCAGAGAGTGGGTGGGGTTCGTGTGGGGGATGTGCCGAGAGAGTGGGTGGGGTTCGTGTGGGGGATGTGCCGAGAGAGTGGGCGGGGTTCGTGTGGGGGGTGTGCAGAGAGAGTGGGCGGGGTTCGTGTGGGGGATGTATAGAGTGGGCGGGGTCCCTGTGGGGGATGTGCAGAGAGTGGGCGGAGTTCGTGTGGGGGCTGAGCAGAGAGTGGGTGGGGTTTGTGTGGGGGATGTGCAGAGAGAGTGGGGTGGGTTCCTGTGGCGGTTGTGCAGAGAGAGTGGGCGGGGTTCGTATGGGGGATGAGGAGAGAGAGTGGGCGAGGTTCGTGTGGGGGATGAGGAGAGAGAGTGGGTGGGGTTCGTGTGGGGGATGAGCAGAGACAGTGGGTGGGGTTCGTGTGGGGGATGAGGAGAGAGAGTGGGCGGGGTTCGTGTGGGGGATGTGCAGAGAGAGTGGGTGGGGTTCGTGTGGGGGATGTGCAGAGAGTGGGTGGGGTTCGTGTGGGGGATGTGCAGAGAGTGGGTGGGGTTCGTGTGGGGGAAGCGCAGAGAGTGGGTGGGGTTACTTTGGGGGATGTACAGAGAGTGAGCGTGGTTCATGTGGGGGATGTGCAGAGAGTGGGTGGGGTTCGTGTGGGATTGTGCAGAGAGAGTGGGTGGAGTTCGTGTGTGGGATGTGCAGCGAGTGTGGGTGGGGTTCGTGTGGGGCGTGTGCAGAGAGAGTGGGCGGGGTTCGTGTGGGGGATGTGGAGAGAGAGTGGGTGGGGTTCGTGTGGGGGATGTGCAGAGAGAGTGGGCGGGGTTCGGTGTGGGGGATGTGCAGAGAGAGTGGGGTTCATTTGGGGGATGTGCAGAGAGTGGGCGGGGTTCGTGTGGGGGTTGTGCAGAGAGAGTTAGCGGGGTTCCTGTGGGGGATGTGCAGAGAGAGTGGGTGGGGTTCCTGTGGGGGATGTTCAGAGAGGGTGGGCGGGGTTCGTGTGGGCGATGTGCAGAGAGTGGGCGGGGTTCGTGTGCGGGATGTGCAGAGTGTGGGCGGGGTTCCTGTGGGGGGTGTGCAGAGAGTGGGTGGGGTTCCTGTAGGCGATGTGCAGAGAGAGTGGGTGGGGTTCGTGTGGGGGATGTGAAGGGAGGGGGCGGGGCTTGTGTGGGGAATGTGCAGAGAGTGGGCGGGATTCGTGTGGGGGATGTACAGAGTGGGCGGGGGTCCCTGTGGGGGATGTGCAGAGAGATTGGGCGGGGTTTGTGTGGGGGATGAGGAGAGAGAGTGGGCGGGGTTTGTGTGGGGGATGTGCAGAGAGAGTGGGTGGGGTTCGTGTGGGGGATGTGCAGAGAGAGTGGGTGGGGTTCGTATGGGGGATGTGCAGAGAGAGTGGGCGAGGTTCGTGTGGGGGATGTGCAGAGAGTGGGTGGGGTTCGTGTGGGGGATGTGCAGAGAGTGGGCGAGGTTCGTATGGGGGATGAGGAGAGAGAGTGGGCGAGGTTCGTGTGGGGGATGTGCAGAGAGTGGGTGGGGTTCGTGTGGGGGATGTGCAGAGAGTGGGCGGGGTTTGTGTGGGGGATGTGCAGAGAGAGTGGGTGGGGTTCCTGTGGGGGATGTGCAGAGAGATTGGGCGGGGTTCGTGTGGGGGATGTGCAGGGAGTGGGTGGGGTTCCTGTGGGGGATGTACAGAGTGGGTGGGGTTCGTGTGCGGGATGTGCAGAGTGAGTGGGTGGGGTTCGTGTGTGGGAGGTGCAGAGAGAGTGGGCGGGGTTCGTGTGGGGGATGTACAGAGTGGGTGGGGTTCGTGTGGGGGATGTGCAGAGAGAGTGGGCGGGGTTCGTGTGGGGGACGTGCAGAGATAGTGGGCGGGGTTCCTGTAGGGGATGTGCAGAGAGAGTGGGTGGAGTTCGTGTTGGGGATGTGCGGAGAGAGTTAGCGGGGGTTCCTGTGGGGGATGTGCAGAGAGATTGGGCGGGGTTCGTGTGGGGGATGTACAGAGTGGGCGAGGTTCGTGTGGGGGATGTGCAGAGAGTGGGTGGGGATCATGTGGGGGATGTACAGAGAGAGTGGGGGGGGTTACTGTGGGGGTTGTGCAGAGAGAGTGGGCGAGGTTCGTATGGGGGATGAGGAGAGAGAGTGGGCGAGGTTCGTGTGGCGGGTGTGCAGAGAGAGTGGGTGGAGTTTGTGTGGGGGATGTGCAGAGAGTGGGTGAGGTTCGTGTGGGGGATGTGCAGAGAGTGGGCGAGGTTCGTGTGGGGGGTGTGCAGAGAGTGGGTGGAGTTCGTGTGGGGGATGTGCAGAGAGAGTGGGTGGAGTTTGTGTGGGGGATGTGCAGAGAGTGGGTGGGGTTCATGTGGGGGATGTACAGAGTGGGCGGGGTTCCTGTGGGGGATGTGCAGAGAGAGTGGGCGGGGTTCGTGTGGGGGATGTGCAGAGAGAGTGGGCGGAGTTTGTGTGGGAGATGTGCAGAGAGAGTGGGCGCAGTTTGTGTGGGTGATGTGCAGAGAGTGGGCGGGGTTCGTGTGGTGGATGTGCAGATAGTGGGCGGAGTTCGTGTGGGGGATGTGCAGGGAGTGGGTGGGGTTCCTGTGGGGAATGTGCAGAGAGTGGGCGGGGTTCGTGTGGGGGATGTGCAGAGAGTGGGCGGGGTTCGTGTGGTGGATGTGCAGAGAGTGGGCGGAGTTCGTGTGTGGGATATGCAGAGAGTGGGCGGGGTTCGTGTGATGGATGTGCAGAGAGAGTGGGTGGAGTTTGTGTGGGGGATGTGCAGAGAGAGTGGGCGGAGTTTGTGTGGGGGATGTGCAGATAGTGGGCGGGGTTCGTGTGGGGGATGTGCAGAGAGAGTGGGCGAGGTTCGTGTTGGTGGTGTGCAGAGAGTGGGCGGGGTTCGTGTTCGGGATGTACAGAGTGGACGGGGTCCCTGTGGGGGCTGTGCAGAGAGTGTGGGTGGGGTTCATGTGGGGGATGTGCAGACAGAGTGGGTGGGGTTTGTGTGGGGGATGTGCATAGAGAGTGGGTGGGGTTCGTGTGGGGGATGAGCAGAGACAGTGGGTGGGGTTCGTGTGGGGGATGTGCAGAGAGAGTGGGTGGGGTTCGTATGGGTGATGTGCAGAGAGTGGGCGGGGTTCGTGTGGGGGATGTGCAGAGAGTGGGTGGGGTTCATGTGGGAAATTTGCAGAGAATGGGCGAGGTTCGTGTGGGGTATGTGCAGAGAGTGGGTGGGGTTCGTGTGGGGGACGTGCAGCGAGAGTGGGTGGGGTTCGTGTGGGGGATGTGCAGAGAGAGTGGGTGGGGTTCGTATGGGTGATGTGCAGAGAGTGGGCGGGGTTCGTGTGGGGGATGTGCAGAGAGTGGGTGGGGTTCATGTGGGAAATTTGCAGAGAATGGGCGAGGTTCGTGTGGGGTATGTGCAGAGAGTGGGTGGGGTTCGTGTGGGGGACGTGCAGCGAGAGTGGGCGGGGGTTCGTGTGGGGGATGTGCCGAGAGAGTGGGCGGGGTTCGTGTGGGGGGTGTGCAGAGAGAGTGGGCGGGGTTCGTGTGGGGGGATGTATAGAGTGGGCGGGGTCCCTGTGGGGGATGTGCAGAGAGTGGGCGGAGTTCGTGTGGGGGCTGAGCAGAGAGTGGGCGGGGTTCGTATGGGGGGATGAGGAGAGAGAGTGGGCGAGGTTCGTGTGGGGGATGAGGAGAGAGAGTGGGTGGGGTTTCGTGTGGGGGATGAGCAGAGACAGTGGGTGGGGTTCGTGTGGGGGATGAGGAGAGAGAGTGGGCGGGGTTCGTGTGGGGGATGTGCAGAGAGAGTGGGTGGGGTTCGTGTGGGGGATGTGCAGAGAGTGGGTGGGGTTTGTGTGGGGGGATGTGCAGAGAGTGGGTGGTGTTACTGTGGCGGATGTGCAGAGAGTGGGCGGAGTTCGTGTGGGGGATGTACAGAGTGGGCGGGGTTCGTGTGGTGGATGTGCAGATAGTGGGCGGAGTTCGTGTGGGGGGATGTGCAGAGAGAGTGGGCGGGGTTACTGTGGGGGATGTGCAGAGATCGGAGCGAGGTTCGGTAGGGGATGTACAGAGAGTGGGTGGGGTTCGTGTGGGGGGTGTGCAGAGAGAGTGGGGCGGAGTTCGTGTGGGGGATGTACAGAGTGGGCGGGGTTCATGTGGGGGATGTAGAGAGTGGGCGGGGTTCTTGTGGGGGATGTACAGAGTGGGCGGGGTTCCTGTGGGGGATGTGCAGAGAGTGGGCGGGGTTCGTGTGGGGGATGTGCAGAGAGAGTGGGCGGGGTTCGTGTGGTGGATGTGCAGAGAGTGGGCGGAGTTCGTGTGGGGGATGTGCAGAGAGTGGGCGGGGTTCGTGTGATGGATGTGCAGAGAGAGTGGGCGGAGTTTGTGTGGGGGATGTGCAGAGAGAGTGGGCGAGGTTTGTGTTGGTGGTGTGGCAGAGTGGACGGGGTCCCTGTGGGGGCTGTGCAGAGAGTGTGGGTGGGGTTCATGTGGGGGATGTGCAGAGAGTGGGTGTGGTTTGTGTGGGGGATGAGCAGAGACAGTGGGTGGGGTTCGTGTGGGGGATGAGGAGAGAGAGTGGGCGAGGTTCGTGTGGGGGATGAGGAGAGAGAGTGGGTGGGGTTCGTGTGGGGGATGTGGCAGAGAGAGTGGGTGGGGTTCGTGTGGGGGATGTGCAGAGAGTGGGGCGGGGTTCGTGTGGGGGATGTGCAGAGAATGGGCGGGGTTCGTGTGGGGGATGTGCAGAGAGAGTGGGTGGGGTTCATGTGGGGGGTGTGCAGAGAGAGTGGGCGGGGTTCGTGTGGGGGGATGTACAGAGTGGGCGGTGTCCCTGTGGGGGATGTGCAGAGTGGGCGGGGTTCGTGTGGGGGATGTGCAGAGAGAGTGGGCGGGGTTCGTGTGGGGGATGTGCAGAGAGAGGTGGGTGGGGTTCGTGTGGGGGATGTGCAGAGAGAGTGGGCGGGGTTCGTGTGGGGGATGTGCAGAGAGAGTGGGCGGAGTTTGTGTGGGGGTTGTGCAGAGAGTGGGCGGGGGTTACTGTGGGGGATGTGCAGAGAGTGGGTGGGGTTCCTGTGGGGGATGTACAGAGTGGGCGGGGTTCCTGTGGGGGATGTGCAGAGTGAGAGGGGTGGGGTTCGTGTGGGGGGTGTGCAGAGAGTGGGTGAGGTTCGTGTGGTGGATGTGCAGAGAGAGTGGGTGGGGTTCGTGTGGGGGGATGTGCAGAGAGAGTGGGGCGGGGTTTGTGTGGGGGATGTGCAGAGGGAGTGGGCGGGGTTACTGTGGGGGATGTGCAGAGAGTGGGTGGGGTTCCTGTGGGGGATGTACAGAGTGGGCGGGGTTCCTGTGGGGGATGTGCAGAGAGAGTGGGCGAGGTTCGTGTGGGGGATGTACAGAGTGGGCGGGGTTTGTGTGGGGGATGTGCAGAGAGAGAGGGCAGGCTTCCTGTGGGGGATGTTGCAGAGAGTGGGCGGGGATCGTGTGGGGGATGTGCAGAGAGAGTGGGTGGGGTTCCTGTGGGGGATGTGCAGAGTGAGAGGGTGGGGTTCGTGTGGGGGATGTGCCAGAGAGAGTGGGCGGGGTTACTGTGGGGGATGTGCAGAGAGAGTGGGTGGGGTTACTGTGGGGGATGTGCAGAGTGAGAGGGTGGGGTTACTGTGGGGGATGTGCAGAGAGAGTGGGCGGGGTTACTGTGGGGGATGTGCAGAGAGGGGGCGAGGTTCGTGTGGAGGATGTGCAGAGAGTGGGCGGGGTTCGTGTGGTGGATGTGCAGAGTGGGCGGGGTATGTGTGGGGGATGTGCAGAGAGTGGGGCGGGGTTCGTGTGGGGGATGTGCAGAGAGTGGGCGGGGTTCGTGTGCGGGATGTGCAGAGTGGGCGGGGTATGTGTGGGGGATGTGCAGAGAGTGGGCGGGGTTCATGTGGGGGATGTGCAGAGAGAGTGGGCGGGGTTAGTGTGGGAGGATGTGAAGTGAGAGTGGGCGGGGTTCATGTGGGGGATGTGCAGAATGAGAGGGGGGGGGGTTTGTGTGGGGGATGTGCAGAGAGTGGGTGAGGTTCGTGTGGGGGATGTGCAGAGAGAGTGGGTGGGGTTACTGTGGGGGATGTGCAGAGTGAGAGGGTGGGGTTACTGTGGGGGATGTGCAGAGAGGGGGCGAGGTTCGTGTGGGGGATGTGCAGAGAGAGTGGGCGGGGTTACTGTGGGGGATGTGCAGAGTGAGAGGGTGGGGTTACTGTGGGGGATGTGCAGAGAGGGGGCGAGGTTCGTGTGGGGGATGTGCAGAGAGTGGGCGGGGTTCGTGTGGAGGATGTGCAGAGTGGGCGGGGTATGTGTGGGGGATGTGCAGAGAGTGGGCGGGGTTCGTAGTGGGGGATGTGCTGCGAGAGTGGGCGGGGTTAGTGTGGAGGATGTGCAGAGAGAGTGGGTGGGGTTCGTGTGGGGGATGTGCAGAGAGTGGGCGGGGTTTGTGTGGGGGATGTGCAGAGAGAGTGGGCGGGGTTTGTGTGGGGGATGTGCAGAGAGAGTGGGCGGGGTTCCTGTGGGGGATGAGGAGAGAGAGTGGGCGGAGTTCGTGTGTGCGATGTACAGAGTGGGCGGGGTTCCTGTGGGGGATGTGCAGAGAGAGTGGGCGGGGTTCGTGTGGGGGATGTGCAGAGAGTGGGCGGGGTTCATGTGGGGATGTGCAGAGAGTGGGCGGAGTTCGTGTGGGGAATGTGCAGAGAGTGGGCGGGGTTCGTGTGGGGAATGTGCAGAGAGAATGAGCGGAGTTTGTGTGGGGGATGTGCAGAGAGTGGGCGGGGTTCATGTGGGGATGTGCAGAGAGTGGGCGGAGTTCGTGTGGGGAATGTGCAGAGAGTGGGCGGGGTTCGTGTGGTGGATGTGCAGAGAGAGTGGGTGGGGTTACGGTGCGGGATGTGCAGAGAGTGGGCGGGGTTCGTGTGGGGGATGTGCAGAGAGTGGGCGGGGTTCGTGTGGGGGATGTGCAGAGTGGGCGGGGTATGTGTGGGGGATGTGCAGAGAGTGGGCGGGGTTCGTGTGGGGGATGTGCAGAGAGAGTGGGCGGGGTTTGTGTGGGGGATGTGCAGAGAGAGTGGGCGGAGTTTGTGTGGGGGATGTGCAGATAGTGGGCGGAGTTCGTGTGGGGGATGTGCAGAGAGAGTGGACGGGGTCCCTGTGGGGGCTGTGCAGAGAGTGTGGGTGGGGTTCGTGTGGGGGCTGTACAGAGAGTGTGGGTGGGGTTCATGTGGGGGATGTGCAGACAGAGTGGGTGTGGTTCAGTGGGGCATGTGCAGAGAGTGGGTGGGGTTCGTGTGGGGGATGAGCAGAGACAGTGGGTGGGGTTCGTGTGGGGGATGAGCAGAGGGAGTGGGTGGGGTTCATGTAGGGAATTTGCAGAGAGTGGGCGAGGTTCGTGTGGGGTATGTGCAGAGAGCCGGCGAGGTTCGGTAGGGGATGTGCAGAGAGTGGGCGGGGTTCTTGTGGGGGGTGTGCAGAGAGAGTGGGTGGGGTTCATGTGGGGGATGTGCAGCGAGCGTGGGTGGGGTTCGTGTGGGGGGTGTGCAGAGAGAGTGGGCGGGGTTCGTGTGGGGGATGTACAGAGTGGGCGGGGTCCCTATGGGGGATGTGCAGAGAGTGGGCGGAGTTCGTGTGGGGGATGAGCAGAGTGTGGGTGGGGTTTGTGTGGGGGATGTACAGAGTGGGCGAGGTTCGTGTGGGGGGGATGTGCAGAGAGAGTGGGTGGGGTTCCTATGGGGGGTGTGCAGCAAGAGTGGGTGGAGATCATGTGGGGGATGTACAGAGAGAGTGGGGTGGGTTCCTGTGGCAGTTGTGCAGAGAGAGTGGGCGGGGTTCGTATGGGGGATGAGGAGAGAGAGTGGGCGAGGTTCGTGTGGGGGATGTGCAGAGAGAGTGGGTGGGGTTCGTGTGGGGGATGTGCAGAGAGTGGGTGGGGTTCATGTGGGGGATGTGCAGAGAGTGGGTGGGGTTCGTGTGGGGGATGTGCAGAGAGTGGGTGGGGTTCGTGTGGGGGATGTACAGAGAGTGAGCGTGGTTCGTGTGGGTGATGTGCAGAGAGAGTGGGTGGGGTTCGTGTGTGGGAGGTGCAGCGAGTGTGGGTGGGGCTCGTGTGGAGGATGTGCAGAGATAGTGGGCGGGGTTCCTGTGGGGGATGTGCAGAGAGTGGGCATGGTTCGTGTAGGGGATGTGCAGAGAGAGTGGGCGGGGTTCGTGTGGAGGATGTGCAGAGAGTGGGCGGGGTTCGTTTGGGGGATGTGCAGAGAGTGGACGGGGTTCGTGTGGGGGATGTGCAGAGAGAGTGGGTGGAGTTCGTGTTGGGGATGTGCGGAGAGAGTGGGCGGGGTTCCTGTGGGGAATGTGGAGAGAGATTGGGTGGGGTTTGTATGGGGGATGTGCAGAGAGTGGGCGGGGTTCGTGTGGGGGATGTGCAGAGTGTGGGTGGGGTTCGTGTGGGGAATGTGCAGAAAGTGGGCGGGGTTCGTGTTGGGGGGTGTGCAGAGAGAGTGGGCGGGGTTCGTGTTGGGGGGTGTGCAGAGAGTGGGCGGGGTTCGTGTGGGGCATGTGCAGAGAGAGTGGGTGGGGTTCGTGTGGGGCATGTGCAGAGAGAGGGTGGGGTTACTGTGGGGGATGTGCAGAGAGAGTGGGCGGGGTTCGTGTGGGGGATGTGCAGAGAGAGTGGGTGGGGTTCGTGTGGGGGATGTGCAGAGAGAGTGGGTGGGGTTCGTGTGGGGGATGTTTAGAGAGAGTGGGTGGGGTTACTGTGGGGGATGTACAGAGTGGGTGGGGTTCCTGTGGGGGATGTACAGAGAGAGTGGGTGGGGTTTGTGTGGGGGATGTACAGAGAGTGGGCGGGGTTCCTGTGGGGGATGTGCAGAGAGAGTGGGCAGGCTTCCTGTGGGGGATGTGCAGAGAGTGGGCGGGGTTCGTGTTGGGGGATGTGCAGAGAGAGTGGGTGGGGTTACTGTGGGGGATGTGAAGTGAGAGTGGGTGGGGTTACTGTGGGGGATGTGCAGAGAGAGTGGGTGGGGTTCCTGTGGGGGATGTGCAGAGTGAGAGGGTGGGGTTCGTGTGGGGGATGTGCAGAGAGTGGGTGGGGTTACTGTGGGGGATGTGCAGAGAGTGGGTGGGGTTACTGTGGGGGATGTGCAGAGTGAGAGGGTGGGGTTACTGTGGGGGATGTGCAGAGAGAGTGGGTGGGGTTACTGTGGGGGATGTGCAGAGAGTGGATGAGGTTCGTGTGGGGGATGTGCAGAGAGAGAGGGTGGGGTTACTGTGGGGGATGTGCAGAGTGAGAGGGTGGGGTTACTGTGGGGGATGTGCAGAGAGGGGGCGGGGTTCGTGTGGGGGATGTGCAGAGTGGGCGGGGTTACTGTGGGGGATGTGCAAAGTGAGAGGGTGGGGTTACTGTGGGGGATGTGCAGAGAGTGGACGAGGTTCGTGTGGAGGATGTGCAGAGAGGGGGCGAGGTTCGTGTGGGGGATGTGCAGAGAGTGGGCGGGGTTCGTGTGGAGGATGTGCAGAGTGGGCGGGTATGTGTGGGGGATGTGCAGAGAGTGGGCGGGGTTCGTGTGGAGGATGTGCAGAGAGAGTGGGTGGGGTTCGTGTGGGGGATGTGCAGAGAGAGTGGGCGGGGTTACTGTGGGGGATGTGCAGAGTGGGCGGGGTTACTGTGGGGGATGTGCAGAGAGAGTGGGCAGGGTTCATGTGGGGGATGTGCAGAGAGAGTGGGCGGGGTTCCTGTGGGGGATGTGCAGAGAGAGTGGGCGGGGGTTCCTGTGGGGGATGTGCAGAGAGAGTGGGCGGGGTTCCTGTGGGGGATGTGCAGAGAGAGTGGGTGGAGTTTGTGTGGGGGATGTGCAGAGAGAGTGGGCGGGGTTCGTGTGGGGGATGTGCAGAGAGTGGGTGGGGTTCCTGTGGGGGATGTGCAGAGAGAGTGGGCGGGGGTTCCTGTGGGGGATGTGCAGAGAGAGTGGGTGGAGTTTGTGTGGGGGATGTGCAGAGAGTGGGTGGGGTTCCTGTGGGGGATGTGCAGAGAGAGTGGGCGGGGTTACTGTGGGGGATGTGCAGAGAGTGGGCGAGGTTCGTGTGGGGGGTGTGCAGAGAGAGTGGGTGGAGGCAGAGAGTGGGTGGGGTTCATGTGGGGGATGTACAGAGTGGGCGGGGTTCCTGTGGGGGATGTGCAGAGAGAGTGGGCGGGGTTCGTGTGGGGTATGTGCAGAGAGCCGGCGAGGTTCGGTAGGGGATGTGCAGAGAGTGGGCGGGGTTCTTGTGGGGGGTGTGCAGAGAGAGTGGGTGGGGTTCATGTGGGGGATGTGCAGCGAGAGTGGGTGGGGTTCGTGTGGGGGGGTGTGCAGAGAGAGTGGGCGGGGTTCGTGTGGGGGATGTACAGAGTGGGCGGGTGGTCCCTATGGGGGATGTGAAGAGAGTGGGCGGAGTTCGTGTGGGGAATGAGCAGAGTGTGGGTGGGGTTTGTGTGGGGGATGTACAGAGTGGGCGAGGTTCGTGTGGGGGGATGTGCAGAGAGAGTGGGGTGGGGTTCCTGTGGGGGGGTGTGCAGCAAGAGTGGGTGGAGATCATGTGGGGGATGTACAGAGAGAGTGGGGGTGGGTTCCTGTGGCGGTTGTGCAGAGAGAGTGGGCGGGGGTTCGTATGGGGGATGAGGAGAGAGAGTGGGCGAGGTTCGTGTGGGGGATGTGCAGAGAGAGTGGGTGGGGTTCGTGTGGGGGATGTGCAGAGAGTGGGTGGGGTTCATGTGGGGGATGTGCAGAGAGTGGGTGGGGTTCGTGTGGGGGATGTGCAGAGAGTGGGTGGGGTTCGTGTGGGGGAAGCGCAGAGAGTGGGTGGGGTTTACTTTGGGGGATGTACAGAGAGTGAGCGTGGTTCGTGTGGGTGATGTGCAGAGAGAGTGGGTGGGGTTCGTGTGGAGGATGTGCAGAGTGAGTGGGTAGGGTTCGTGTGTGGGAGGTGCAGCGAGTGTGGGTGGGGCTCGTGTGGAGGATGTGCAGAGATAGTGTGCGGGGTTCCTGTGGGGGATGTGCAGAGAGAGTGGGCATGGTTCGTGTAGGGGATGTGCAGAGAGAGTGGGCGGGGTTCGTGTGGAGGATGTGCAGAGAGTGGGCGGGGTTCGTTTGGGGGATGTGCAGAGAGTGGACGGGGTTCGTGTGGGGGATGTGCAGAGAGAGTGGGTGGAGTTCGTGTTGGGGATGTGCGGAGAGAGTGGGCGGGGTTCCTGTGGGGAATGTGGAGAGAGATTGGGTGGGGTTTGTATGGGGGATGTGCAGAGAGTGGGCGGGGGTTCGTGTGGGGGATGTGCAGAGTGTGGGTGGGGTTCGTGTGGGGAATGTGCAGAAAGTGGGCGGGGCTCGTGTTGGGGGGTGTGCAGAGAGAGTGGGCGGGGTTCGTGTTGGGGGGTGTGCAGAGAGTGGGCGGGGTTCGTGTGGGGCATGTGCAGAGAGAGTGGGTGGGGTTCGTGTGGGGCATGTGCAGAGAGAGGGTGGGGTTACTGTGGGGGATGTGCAGAGAGAGTGGGCGGGGTTCGTGTGGGGGATGTGCAGAGAGAGTGGGTGGGGTTCGTGTGGGGGATGTGCAGAGAGAGTGGGTGGGGTTCGTGTGGGGGATGTGCAGAGAGTGGGTGGGGTTCCTGTGGGGGATGTACAGAGAGTGGGCGGGGTTCCTGTGGGGGATGTGCAGAGAGAGTGGGCAGGCTTCCTGTGGGGGATGTGCAGAGAGTGGGCGGGGTTCGTGTTGGGGGATGTGCAGAGAGAGTGGGTGGGGTTACTGTGGGGGATGTGAAGTGAGAGTGGGTGGGGTTACTGTGGGGGATGTGCAGAGAGAGTGGGTGGGGTTCCTGTGGGGGATGTGCAGAGTGAGAGGGTGGGGTTCGTGTGGGGGATGTGCAGAGAGTGGGTGGGGTTACTGTGGGGGATGTGCAGAGAGTGGGTGGGGTTACTGTGGGGGATGTGCAGAGTGAGAGGGTGGGGTTACTGTGGGGGATGTGCAGAGAGAGTGGGTGGGGTTACTGTGGGGGATGTGCAGAGAGTGGATGAGGTTCGTGTGGGGGATGTGCAGAGAGAGAGGGTGGGGTTACTGTGGGGGATGTGCAGAGTGAGAGGGTGGGGTTACTGTGGGGGATGTGCAGAGAGGGGGCGGGGTTCGTGTGGGGGATGTGCAGAGAGTGGGCGGGGTTACTGTGGGGGATGTGCAAAGTGAGAGGGTGGGGTTACTGTGGGGGATGTGCAGAGAGTGGACGAAGTTCGTGTGGGGGATGTGCAGAGAGAGAGGGTGGGGTTACTGTGGGGGATGTGCAGAGTGAGAGGGTGGGGTTACTGTGGGGGATGTGCAGAGAGGGGGCGAGGTTCGTGTGGGGGATGTGCAGAGTGGGCGGGGTTCGTGTGGAGGATGTGCAGAGAGTGGGCGGGGTTCGTGTGGAGGATGTGCAGAGAGAGTGGGTGGGGTTCGTGTGGGGGATGTGCAGAGAGAGTGGGCGGGGTTACTGTGGGGGATGTGCAGAGAGAGTGGGCGGGGTTACTGTGGGGGATGTGCAGAGAGAGTGGGCAGGGTTCATGTGGGGGATGTGCAGAGAGAGTGGGCGGGGTTCCTGTGGGGGATGTGCAGAGAGAGTGGGCGGGGGTTCCTGTGGGGGATGTGCAGAGAGAGTGGGTGGAGTTTGTGTGGGGGATGTGCAGAGAGAGTGGGCGGGGGTTCGTGTGGGGGATGTGCAGAGAGTGGGTGGGGTTCCTGTGGGGCATGTGCAGAGAGAGTGGGCGGGGTTCCTGTGGGGGATGTGCAGAGAGAGTGGGTGGAGTTTGTGTGGGGGATGTGCAGAGAGTGGGTGGGGTTCCTGTGGGGGATGTGCAGAGAGAGTGGGCGGGGGTTACTGTGAGGGATGTGCAGAGAGTGGGCGAGGTTCGTGTGGGGGGTGTGCAGAGAGAGTGGGTGGAGTTTGTGTGGGGGATGTGCAGAGAGTGGGTGGGGTTCATGTGGGGGATGTACAGAGTGGGCGGGGTTCCTGTGGGGGATGTGCAGAGAGAGTGGGCGGGGTTCGTGTGGGGGATGTGCAGAGAGAGTGGGCGGAGTTTGTGTGGGAGATGTGCAGAGAGAGTGGGCGCAGTTTGTGTGGGTGATGTGCAGAGAGTGGGCGGGGTTCGTGTGGTGGATGTGCAGATAGTGGGCGGGGTTCGTGTGGTGGATGTGCAGAGAGTGGGCGGAGTTCGTGTGTGGGATATGCAGAGAGTGGGCGGGGTTCGTGTGATGGATGTGCAGAGAGAGTGGGTGGAGTTTGTGTGGGGGATGTGCAGAGAGAGTGGGCGGAGTTTGTGTGGGGGATGTGCAGATAGTGGGCGGGGTTCGTGTGGGGGATGTGCAGAGAGAGTGGGCGAGGTTCGTGTTGGTGGTGTGCAGAGAGTGGGCGGGGTTCGTGTTCGGGATGTACAGAGTGGACGGGGTCCCTGTGGGGGCTGTGCAGAGAGTGTGGGTGGGGTTCATGTGGGGGATGTGCAGACAGAGTGGGTGGGGTTTGTGTGGGGGATGTGCATAGAGAGTGGGTGGGGTTCGTGTGGGGGATGAGCAGAGACAGTGGGTGGGGTTCGTGTGGGGGATGTGCAGAGAGAGTGGGTGGGGTTCGTATGGGTGATGTGCAGAGAGTGGGCGGGGTTCGTGTGGGGGATGTGCAGAGAGTGGGTGGGGTTCATGTGGGAAATTTGCAGAGAATGGGCGAGGTTCGTGTGGGGTATGTGCAGAGAGTGGGTGGGGTTCGTGTGGGGGATGTGCCGAGAGAGTGGGCGGGGTTCGTGTGGGGGGTGTGCAGAGAGAGTGGGCGGGGTTCGTGTGGGGGATGTATAGAGTGGGCGGGGGTCCCTGTGGGGGATGTGCAGAGAGTGGGCGGAGTTCGTGTGGGGGCTGAGCAGAGAGTGGGCGGGGTTCGTATGGGGGATGAGGAGAGAGAGTGGGCGGGGTTCGTATGGGGGATGAGGAGAGAGAGTGGGCGAGGTTCGTGTGGGGGATGAGGAGAGAGAGTGGGCGGGGTTCGTGTGGGGGATGTGCAGAGAGAGTGGGTGGGGTTCGTGTGGGGGATGTGCAGAGAGTGGGTGGGGTTCGTGTGGGGGATGTGCAGAGAGTGGGTGGGGTTCGTGTGGGGGAAGCGCAGAGAGTGGGTGGGGTTACTTTGGGGGATGTACAGAGAGTGAGCGTGGTTCATGTGGGGGATGTGCAGAGAGTGGGTGGGGTTCGTGTGGGATTGTGCAGAGAGAGTGGATGGAGTTCGTGTGTGGGATGTGCAGCGAGTGTGGGTGGGGTTCGTGTGGGGGGTGTGCAGAGAGTGGGTGAGGTTCGTGTGGTGGATGTGCAGAGAGAGTGGGCGGGGTTCGTGTGGGGGGATGTGCAGAGAGAGTGGGCGGGGTTCGTGTGGGGGATGTGCAGAGAGAGTGGGGTTCATTTGGGGGATGTGCAGAGAGTGGGCGGGGTTCGTGTGGGGGTTGTGCAGAGAGAGTTAGCGGGGTTCCTGTGGGGGATGTGCAGAGAGAGTGGGTGGGGTTCCTGTGGGGGATGTTCAGAGAGGGTGGGCGGGGTTCGTGTGGGGGATGTGCAGAGAGTGGGCGGGGTTCGTGTGCGGGATGTGCAGAGTGTGGGCGGGGTTCCTGTGGGGGGGGTGTGCAGAGAGTGGGTGGGGTTCCTGTAGGGGATGTGCAGAGAGAGTGGGTGGGGTTCGTGTGGGGGGATGTGAAGGGAGGGGGGCGGGGTTTGTGTGGGGAATGTGCAGAGAGTGGGCGGGATTCGTGTGGGGGATGTACAGAGTGGGCGGGGGTCCCTGTGGGGGATGTGCAGAGAGATTGGGCGGGGTTTGTGTGGGGGATGAGGAGAGAGAGTGGGCGGGGTTTGTGTGGGGGATGTGCAGAGAGAGTGGGTGGGGTTCGTGTGGGGGATGTGCAGAGAGAGTGGGTGGGGTTCGTGTGGGGGATGTGCAGAGAGAGTGGGCGAGGTTCGTGTGGGGGATGTGCAGAGAGTGGGTGGGGTTCGTGTGGGGGATGTGCAGAGAGTGGGCGAGGTTCGTATGGGGGATGAGGAGAGAGAGTGGGCGAGGTTCGTGTGGGGGATGTGCAGAGAGTGGGTGGGGTTCGTGTGGGGGATGTGCAGAGAGTGGGCGGGGTTTGTGTGGGGGATGTGCAGAGAGAGTGGGTGGGGTTCCTGTGGGGGATGTGCAGAGAGATTGGGCGGGGGTTCGTGTGGGGGATGTGCAGGGAGTGGGTGGGGTTCCTGTGGGGGATGTACAGAGTGGGTGGGGTTCGTGTGCGGGATGTGCAGAGTGAGTGGGTGGGGTTCGTGTGTGGGAGGTGCAGAGAGAGTGGGCGGGGGTTCGTGTGGGGGATGTACAGAGTGGGTGGGGTTCGTGTGGGGGATGTGCAGAGAGAGTGGGCGGGGTTCGTGTGGGGGATGTGCAGAGAGAGTGGGCGGGGTTCCTGTAGGGGACGTGCAGAGAGAGTGGGTGGAGTTCGTGTTGGGGATGTGCGGAGAGAGTTAGCGGGGTTCCTGTGGGGGATGTGCAGAGAGATTGGGCGGGGTTCGTGTGGGGGATGTACAGAGTGGGCGAGGTTCGTGTGGGGGATGTGCAGAGAGTGGGTGGGGATCATGTGGGGGATGTACAGAGAGAGTGGGGTGGGTTCCTGTGGCGGTTGTGCAGAGAGAGTGGGCGGGGTTACTGTGGGGGATGTGCAGAGAATGGGCGAGGTTCGTGTGGGGGGTGTGCAGAGAGAGTGGGTGGAGTTTGTGTGGGGGATGTGCAGAGAGTGGGTGGGGTTCATGTGGGGGATGTACAGAGTGGGCGGGGTTCCTGTGGGGGATGTGCAGAGAGAGTGGGCGGGGTTCGTGTGGGGGATGTGCAGAGAGAGTGGGCGGAGTTTGTGTGGGAGATGTGCAGAGAGAGTGGGCGCAGTTTGTGTGGGTGATGTGCAGAGAGTGGGCGGGGTTCGTGTGGTGGATGTGCAGATAGTGGGCAGAGTTCGTGTGGGGGGATGTGCAGGGAGTGGGTGGGGTTCCTGTGGGGGATGTGCAGAGAGTGGGCGGGGTTCGTGTGGTGGATGTGCAGAGAGTGGGCGGAGTTCGTGTGTGGGATATGCAGAGAGTGGGCGGGGTTCGTGTGATGGATGTGCAGAGAGAGTGGGTGGAGTTTGTGTGGGGGATGTGCAGATAGTGGGCGGGGTTCGTGTGGGGGATGTGCAGAGAGAGTGGGCGAGGTTCGTGTTGGTGGTGTGCAGAGAGTGGGCGGGGTTCGTGTTCGGGATGTACAGAGTGGACGGGGGGTCCCTGTGGGGGCTGTGCAGAGAGTGTGGGTGGGGTTCATGTGGGGGATGTGCAGACAGAGTGGGTGGGGTTTGTGTGGGGGATGTGCATAGAGAGTGGGTGGGGTTCGTGTGGGGGATGAGCAGAGACAGTGGGTGGGGTTCGTGTGGGGGATGTGCAGAGAGAGTGGGTGGGGTTCGTATGGGTGATGTGCAGAGAGTGGGTGGGGTTCGTGTGGGGGATGTGCAGAGAGTGGGTGGGGTTCATGTGGGAAATTTGCAGAGAATGGGCGAGGTTCGTGTGGGGTATGTGCAGAGAGTGGGTGGGGTTCGTGTGGGGGATGTGCCGAGAGAGTGGGTGGGGTTCGTGTGGGGGGATGTGCCGAGAGAGTGGGCGGGGTTCGTGTGGGGGGTGTGCAGAGAGAGTGGGCGGGGTTCGTGTGGGGGATGTATAGAGTGGGCGGGGGTCCCTGTGGGGGATGTGCAGAGAGTGGGCGGAGTTCGTGTGGGGGGCTGAGCAGAGAGTGGGTGGGGTTTGTGTGGGGGGATGTGCAGAGAGAGTGGGGTGGGTTCCTGTGGCGGTTGTGCAGAGAGAGTGGGCGGGGGTTCGTATGGGGGATGAGGAGAGAGAGTGGGCGAGGTTCGTGTGGGGGGATGAGGAGAGAGAGTGGGTGGGGTTCGTGTGGGGGATGAGCAGAGACAGTGGGTGGGGTTCGTGTGGGGGATGAGGAGAGAGAGTGGGCGGGGTTCGTGTGGGGGATGTGCAGAGAGAGTGGGTGGGGTTCGTGTGGGGGATGTGCAGAGAGTGGGTGGGGTTCGTGTGGGGGATGTGCAGAGAGTGGGTGGGGTTCGTGTGGGGGAAGCGCAGAGAGTGGGTGGGGTTACTTTGGGGGATGTACAGAGAGTGAGCGTGGTTCATGTGGGGGATGTGCAGAGAGTGGGTGGGGTTCGTGTGGGATTGTGCAGAGAGAGTGGGTGGAGTTCGTGTGTGGGATGTGCAGCGAGTGTGGGTGGGGTTCGTGTGGGGGGGTGTGCAGAGAGAGTGGGCGGGGTTCGTGTGGGGGGATGTGCAGAGAGAGTGGGTGGGGTTCGTGTGGGGGGATGTGCAGAGAGAGTGGGCGGGGTTCGTGTGGGGGATGTGCAGAGAGAGTGGGGTTCATTTGGGGGATGTGCAGAGAGTGGGCGGGGTTCGTGTGGGGGTTGTGCAGAGAGAGTTAGCGGGGTTCCTGTGGGGGATGTGCAGAGAGAGTGGGTGGGGTTCCTGTGGGGGATGTTCAGAGAGGGTGGGCGGGGTTCGTGTGGGGGATGTGCAGAGAGTGGGCGGGGTTCGTGTGCGGGATGTGCAGAGTGTGGGCGGGGTTCCTGTGGGGGGGTGTGCAGAGAGTGGGTGGGGTTCCTGTAGGCGATGTGCAGAGAGAGTGGGTGGGGTTCGTGTGGGGGATGTGAAGGGAGGGGGCGGGGCTTGTGTGGGGAATGTGCAGAGAGTGGGCGGGATTCGTGTGTGGGGATGTACAGAGTGGGCGGGGGTCCCTGTGGGGGATGTGCAGAGAGATTGGGCGGGGTTTGTGTGGGGGATGAGGAGAGAGAGTGGGCGGGGTTTGTGTGGGGGATGTGCAGAGAGAGTGGGTGGGGTTCGTGTGGGGGATGTGCAGAGAGAGTGGGTGGGGTTCGTATGGGGGATGTGCAGAGAGAGTGGGCGAGGTTCGTGTGGGGGATGTGCAGAGAGTGGGTGGGGTTCGTGTGGGGGATGTGCAGAGAGTGGGCGAGGTTCGTGTGGGGGATGTGCAGAGAGTGGGTGGGGTTCGTGTGGGGGGATGTGCAGAGAGTGGGCGGGGTTTGTGTGGGGGATGTGCAGAGAGAGTGGGTGGGGTTCCTGTGGGGGATGTGCAGAGAGATTGGGCGGGGTTCGTGTGGGGGATGTGCAGGGAGTGGGTGGGGTTCCTGTGGGGGATGTACAGAGTGGGTGGGGTTCGTGTGCGGGATGTGCAGAGTGAGTGGGTGGGGTTCGTGTGTGGGAGGTGCAGAGAGAGTGGGCGGGGTTCGTGTGGGGGATGTACAGAGTGGGTGGGGTTCGTGTGGGGGATGTGCAGAGAGAGTGGGCGGGGTTCGTGTGGGGGACGTGCAGAGATAGTGGGCGGGGTTCCTGTAGGGGATGTGCAGAGAGAGTGGGTGGAGTTCGTGTTGGGGATGTGCGGAGAGAGTTAGCGGGGTTCCTGTGGGGGATGTGCAGAGAGATTGGGCGGGGTTCGTGTGGGGGATGTACAGAGTGGGCGAGGTTCGTGTGGGGGATGTGCAGAGAGTGGGTGGGGATCATGTGGGGGATGTACAGAGAGAGTGGGGGGGGTTACTGTGGGGGTTGTGCAGAGAGAGTGGGCGAGGTTCGTATGGGGGATGAGGAGAGAGAGTGGGCGAGGTTCGTGTGGCGGGTGTGCAGAGAGAGTGGGTGGAGTTTGTGTGGGGGATGTGCAGAGAGTGGGTGAGGTTCGTGTGGGGGATGTGCAGAGAGTGGGCGGGGTTCGTGTGCGGGATGTGCAGAGTGTGGGCGGGGTTCCTGTGGGGGGGTGTGCAGAGAGTGGGTGGGGTTCCTGTAGGGGATGTGCAGAGAGAGTGGGTGGGGTTCGTGTGGGGGATGTGAAGGGAGGGGGCGGGGTTTGTGTGGGGAATGTGCAGAGAGTGGGCGGGATTCGTGTGGGGGATGTACAGAGTGGGCGGGGGTCCCTGTGGGGGATGTGCAGAGAGATTGGGCGGGGTTTGTGTGGGGGATGAGGAGAGAGAGTGGGCGGGGTTTGTGTGGGGGATGTGCAGAGAGAGTGGGTGGGGTTCGTGTGGGGGATGTGCAGAGAGAGTGGGTGGGGGTTCGTGTGGGGGGATGTGCAGAGAGAGTGGGCGAGGTTCGTGTGGGGGATGTGCAGAGAGTGGGTGGGGTTCGTGTGGGGGATGTGCAGAGAGTGGGCGAGGTTCGTATGGGGGATGAGGAGAGAGAGTGGGCGAGGTTCGTGTGGGGGATGTGCAGAGAGTGGGTGGGGTTCGTGTGGGGGGATGTGCAGAGAGTGGGCGGGGTTTGTGTGGGGGGATGTGCAGAGAGAGTGGGTGGGGTTCCTGTGGGGGATGTGCAGAGAGATTGGGCGGGGTTCGTGTGGGGGGATGTGCAGGGAGTGGGTGGGGGTTCCTGTGGGGGATGTACAGAGTGGGGTGGGGTTCGTGTGCGGGATGTGCAGAGTGAGTGGGTGGGGGTTCGTGTGTGGGAGGGTGCAGAGAGAGTGGGCGGGGGTTCGTGTGGGGGATGTACAGAGTGGGTGGGGTTCGTGTGGGGGATGTGCAGAGAGAGTGGGCGGGGTTCTTGTGGGGGATGTGCAGAGAGAGTGGGCGGGGTTCCTGTAGGGGACGTGCAGAGAGAGTGGGTGGAGTTCGTGTTGGGGATGTGCGGAGAGAGTTAGCGGGGTTCCTGTGGGGGATGTGCAGAGAGATTGGGCGGGGTTCGTGTGGGGGATGTACAGAGTGGGCGAGGTTCGTGTGGGGGATGTGCAGAGAGTGGGTGGGGATCATGTGGGGGATGTACAGAGAGAGTGGGGTGGGTTCCTGTGGCGGTTGTGCAGAGAGAGTGGGCGGGGTTACTGTGGGGGATGTGCAGAGAATGGGCGAGGTTCGTGTGGGGGGTGTGCAGAGAGAGTGGGTGGAGTTTGTGTGGGGGATGTGCAGAGAGTGGGTGGGGTTCATGTGGGGGATGTACAGAGTGGGCGGGGTTCCTGTGGGGGATGTGCAGAGAGAGTGGGCGGGGTTCGTGTGGGGGATGTGCAGAGAGAGTGGGCGGAGTTTGTGTGGGAGATGTGCAGAGAGAGTGGGCGCAGTTTGTGTGGGTGATGTGCAGAGAGTGGGCGGGGTTCGTGTGGTGGATGTGCAGATAGTGGGCAGAGTTCGTGTGGGGGATGTGCAGGGAGTGGGTGGGGTTCCTGTGGGGGATGTGCAGAGAGTGGGCGGGGTTCGTGTGGTGGATGTGCAGAGAGTGGGCGGAGTTCGTGTGTGGGATATGCAGAGAGTGGGCGGGGTTCGTGTGATGGATGTGCAGAGAGAGTGGGTGGAGTTTGTGTGGGGGATGTGCAGATAGTGGGCGGGGTTCGTGTGGGGGATGTGCAGAGAGAGTGGGCGAGGTTCGTGTTGGTGGTGTGCAGAGAGTGGGCGGGGTTCGTGTTCGGGATGTACAGAGTGGACGGGGGTCCCTGTGGGGGCTGTGCAGAGAGTGTGGGTGGGGTTCATGTGGGGGATGTGCAGACAGAGTGGGTGGGGTTTGTGTGGGGGATGTGCATAGAGAGTGGGTGGGGTTCGTGTGGGGGATGAGCAGAGACAGTGGGTGGGGTTCGTGTGGGGGATGTGCAGAGAGAGTGGGTGGGGTTCGTATGGGTGATGTGCAGAGAGTGGGTGGGGTTCGTGTGGGGGATGTGCAGAGAGTGGGTGGGGTTCATGTGGGAAATTTGCAGAGAATGGGCGAGGTTCGTGTGGGGTATGTGCAGAGAGTGGGTGGGGTTCGTGTGGGGGATGTGCCGAGAGAGTGGGTGGGGTTCGTGTGGGGGATGTGCCGAGAGAGTGGGCGGGGTTCGTGTGGGGGGTGTGCAGAGAGAGTGGGCGGGGTTCGTGTGGGGGATGTATAGAGTGGGCGGGGTCCCTGTGGGGGATGTGCAGAGAGTGGGCGGAGTTCGTGTGGGGGCTGAGCAGAGAGTGGGTGGGGTTTGTGTGGGGGATGTGCAGAGAGAGTGGGGTGGGTTCCTGTGGCGGTTGTGCAGAGAGAGTGGGCGGGGTTCGTATGGGGGATGAGGAGAGAGAGTGGGCGAGGTTCGTGTGGGGGATGAGGAGAGAGAGTGGGTGGGGTTCGTGTGGGGGATGAGCAGAGACAGTGGGTGGGGTTCGTGTGGGGGATGAGGAGAGAGAGTGGGCGGGGTTCGTGTGGGGGATGTGCAGAGAGAGTGGGTGGGGTTCGTGTGGGGGATGTGCAGAGAGTGGGTGGGGTTCGTGTGGGGGATGTGCAGAGAGTGGGTGGGGTTCGTGTGGGGGAAGCGCAGAGAGTGGGTGGGGTTACTTTGGGGGATGTACAGAGAGTGAGCGTGGTTCATGTGGGGGATGTGCAGAGAGTGGGTGGGGTTCGTGTGGGATTGTGCAGAGAGAGTGGGTGGAGTTCGTGTGTGGGATGTGCAGCGAGTGTGGGTGGGGTTCGTGTGGGGGGTGTGCAGAGAGAGTGGGCGGGGTTCGTGTGGGGGATGTGCAGAGAGAGTGGGTGGGGTTCGTGTGGGGGATGTGCAGAGAGAGTGGGCGGGGTTCGTGTGGGGGATGTGCAGAGAGAGTGGGGTTCATTTGGGGGATGTGCAGAGAGTGGGCGGGGTTCGTGTGGGGGTTGTGCAGAGAGAGTTAGCGGGGTTCCTGTGGGGGATGTGCAGAGAGAGTGGGTGGGGTTCCTGTGGGGGATGTTCAGAGAGGGTGGGCGGGGTTCGTGTGGGGGATGTGCAGAGAGTGGGCGGGGTTCGTGTGCGGGATGTGCAGAGTGTGGGCGGGGTTCCTGTGGGGGGTGTGCAGAGAGTGGGTGGGGTTCCTGTAGGCGATGTGCAGAGAGAGTGGGTGGGGTTCGTGTGGGGGATGTGAAGGGAGGGGGCGGGGCTTGTGTGGGGAATGTGCAGAGAGTGGGCGGGATTCGTGTGGGGGATGTACAGAGTGGGCGGGGGTCCCTGTGGGGGATGTGCAGAGAGATTGGGCGGGGTTTGTGTGGGGGATGAGGAGAGAGAGTGGGCGGGGTTTGTGTGGGGGATGTGCAGAGAGAGTGGGTGGGGTTCGTGTGGGGGATGTGCAGAGAGAGTGGGTGGGGTTCGTATGGCGGATGTGCAGAGAGAGTGGGCGAGGTTCGTGTGGGGGATGTGCAGAGAGTGGGTGGGGTTCGTGTGGGGGATGTGCAGAGAGTGGGCGAGGTTCGTGTGGGGGATGTGCAGAGAGTGGGTGGGGTTCGTGTGGGGGATGTGCAGAGAGTGGGCGGGGTTTGTGTGGGGGATGTGCAGAGAGAGTGGGTGGGGTTCCTGTGGGGGATGTGCAGAGAGATTGGGCGGGGTTCGTGTGGGGGATGTGCAGGGAGTGGGTGGGGTTCCTGTGGGGGATGTACAGAGTGGGTGGGGTTCGTGTGCGGGATGTGCAGAGTGAGTGGGTGGGGTTCGTGTGTGGGAGGTGCAGAGAGAGTGGGCGGGGTTCGTGTGGGGGATGTACAGAGTGGGTGGGGTTCGTGTGGGGGATGTGCAGAGAGAGTGGGCGGGGTTCGTGTGGGGGACGTGCAGAGATAGTGGGCGGGGTTCCTGTAGGGGATGTGCAGAGAGAGTGGGTGGAGTTCGTGTTGGGGATGTGCGGAGAGAGTTAGCGGGGTTCCTGTGGGGGATGTGCAGAGAGATTGGGCGGGGTTCGTGTGGGGGATGTACAGAGTGGGCGAGGTTCGTGTGGGGGATGTGCAGAGAGTGGGTGGGGATCATGTGGGGGATGTACAGAGAGAGTGGGGGGGGTTACTGTGGGGGTTGTGCAGAGAGAGTGGGCGAGGTTCGTATGGGGGATGAGGAGAGAGAGTGGGCGAGGTTCGTGTGGCGGGTGTGCAGAGAGAGTGGGTGGAGTTTGTGTGGGGGATGTGCAGAGAGTGGGTGAGGTTCGTGTGGGGGATGTGCAGAGAGTGGGCGAGGTTCGTGTGGGGGGTGTGCAGAGAGTGGGTGGAGTTCGTGTGGGGGATGTGCAGAGAGAGTGGGTGGAGTTTGTGTGGGGGATGTGCAGAGAGTGGGTGGGGTTCATGTGGGGGATGTACAGAGTGGGCGGGGTTCCTGTGGGGGATGTGCAGAGAGAGTGGGCGGGGTTCGTGTGGGGGATGTGCAGAGAGAGTGGGCGGAGTTTGTGTGGGAGATGTGCAGAGAGAGTGGGCGCAGTTTGTGTGGGTGATGTGCAGAGAGTGGGCGGGGTTCGTGTGGTGGATGTGCAGATAGTGGGCGGAGTTCGTGTGGGGGATGTGCAGGGAGTGGGTGGGGTTCCTGTGGGGAATGTGCAGAGAGTGGGCGGGGTTCGTGTGGGGGATGTGCAGAGAGTGGGCGGGGTTCGTGTGGTGGATGTGCAGAGAGTGGGCGGAGTTCGTGTGTGGGATATGCAGAGAGTGGGCGGGGTTCGTGTGATGGATGTGCAGAGAGAGTGGGTGGAGTTTGTGTGGGGGATGTGCAGAGAGAGTGGGCGGAGTTTGTGTGGGGGATGTGCAGATAGTGGGCGGGGTTCGTGTGGGGGATGTGCAGAGAGAGTGGGCGAGGTTCGTGTTGGTGGTGTGCAGAGAGTGGGCGGGGTTCGTGTTCGGGATGTACAGAGTGGACGGGGTCCCTGTGGGGGCTGTGCAGAGAGTGTGGGTGGGGTTCATGTGGGGGATGTGCAGACAGAGTGGGTGGGGTTTGTGTGGGGGATGTGCATAGAGAGTGGGTGGGGTTCGTGTGGGGGATGAGCAGAGACAGTGGGTGGGGTTCGTGTGGGGGATGTGCAGAGAGAGTGGGTGGGGTTCGTATGGGTGATGTGCAGAGAGTGGGCGGGGTTCGTGTGGGGGATGTGCAGAGAGTGGGTGGGGTTCATGTGGGAAATTTGCAGAGAATGGGCGAGGTTCGTGTGGGGTATGTGCAGAGAGTGGGTGGGGTTCGTGTGGGGGACGTGCAGCGAGAGTGGGTGGGGTTCGTGTGGGGGATGTGCAGAGAGAGTGGGTGGGGTTCGTATGGGTGATGTGCAGAGAGTGGGCGGGGTTCGTGTGGGGGATGTGCAGAGAGTGGGTGGGGTTCATGTGGGAAATTTGCAGAGAATGGGCGAGGTTCGTGTGGGGTATGTGCAGAGAGTGGGTGGGGTTCGTGTGGGGGACGTGCAGCGAGAGTGGGTGGGGTTCGTGTGGGGGATGTGCCGAGAGAGTGGGCGGGGTTCGTGTGGGGGGTGTGCAGAGAGAGTGGGCGGGGTTCGTGTGGGGGATGTATAGAGTGGGCGGGGTCCCTGTGGGGGATGTGCAGAGAGTGGGCGGAGTTCGTGTGGGGGCTGAGCAGAGAGTGGGCGGGGTTCGTATGGGGGATGAGGAGAGAGAGTGGGCGAGGTTCGTGTGGGGGATGAGGAGAGAGAGTGGGTGGGGTTCGTGTGGGGGATGAGCAGAGACAGTGGGTGGGGTTCGTGTGGGGGATGAGGAGAGAGAGTGGGCGGGGTTCGTGTGGGGGATGTGCAGAGAGAGTGGGTGGGGTTCGTGTGGGGGATGTGCAGAGAGTGGGTGGGGTTCGTGTGGGGGATGTGCAGAGAGTGGGTGGGGTTCGTGTGGGGGATGTGCAGAGTGTGGGCGGGGTTCCTGTGGGGTTGTGCAGAGAGTGGGCGGGGTTACTGTGGAGGATGTGCAGAGAGTGTGGGCGTGGTTCGTGTGGGGGAAGCGCAGAGAGTGGGCGGGGTTCGTGTGGGGGATGTGCAGAGAGTGGGCGGGGTTCGTGTGGAGGATGTGCAGAGAGAGTGGGTGGGGTTCCTGTGTGGGATGTGGAAAGAGTGGGTGGGGTTCCTGTAGGGGATGTGCAGAGAGAGTGGGTGGGGTTCCTGTAGGGGATGTGCAGAGAGAGTGGGTGGGGTTCGTGTGGGGATGTGAACAGAGGGGGCGGGGTTTGTATGGGGAATGTGCAGAGTGTGGGTGGGGTTACTGTGGGGGATGTGCAGAGTGAGTGGGTGGGGTTCGTGTGTGGGAGGTGCAGCGAGTGTGGGTGGGGTTCGTGTGGGGGGGTGTGCAGAGAGTGGGCGAGGTTTGTGTGGGGGACGTGCAGAGAGTGGGTGAGGTTCGTGTGGGGGATGTGCAGAGATAGTGGGCGGTGTTCCTGTGGCGGATGTGCAGAGAGGGTGGGCGGGGTTCGTGTGGGGGATGTGCAGAGAGTGGGCAGGGTTCGTGTGGGGGATGTGCAGAGTGTGGGCGGGGTTCGTGTGGGGCGTGTGCAGAGAGTGGGTGGGGTTCGTGTGGGGAATGTGCAGAAAGTGGGCGAGGTTCGTGTGGGGAATGTTCAGAGAGAGTGGTTGGGGTTCGTGTAGGGGATGTGCAGAGAGAGTGGGCGGGGTTCATGTGGGGGGTGTGCAGAGAGTGGGCGGGGTTACTGTGGAGGATGTGTGGAGAGAGTGGGCGAGGTTCCTGTGGGGGATGTGCAGAGAGTGGGTGGGGTTCCTGTGTGGGATGTGCAAAGAGTGGGTGGGGTTCCTGTGGGGGATGTGCAAAGAGTGGGTGGGGTTCCTGTGGCGGATGTGCAGAGAGTGGGCGGGGTTCGTGTGGGGGATGTGAAGGGAGGGGGTGGGGTTTGTGTGGGGAATGTGCAGAGAGAGTGGGTGGGGTTCGTGTAGGGGATGTGCAGAGAGTTGGCGGGGTTTGTGTGGGGGATGTGAAGAGAGGGGGCGGGGTTTGTGTGGGGAATGTGCAGAGAGTGGGCGAGGTTCGTGTGGAGGATGTGCAGAGAGAGTGGGTTGGGTTCGTGAGGGGGGTGTGCAGAGAGAGTGGGCGGGGTTCGTGTGGGGGATGTACAGAGTGGGCGGGGTCCCTGTGGGGGATGTGCAGAGTGGGCGGAGTTCGTGTGGGGGATGTGCAGTGAGAGTGGGTGGGGTTCCTGTGGGGGGTGTGCAGCGAGAGTGGGTGGGGTTCGTATGGGGGATGTACAGAGTGGGCGAGGTTCGTGTGGGGGATGTGCAGAGAGAGTGGGTGGGGTTCCTGTGGGGGGTGTGCAGCGAGAGTGGGTGGGGTTCGTATGGGGGATGTACAGAGAGAGTGGGGTGGGTTCCTGTGGCGGTTGTGCAGAGAGAGTGGGCAGGGTTCGTATGGGGGATGAGGAGAGAGAGTGGGGGAGGTTCGTGTGGGGGATGTGCAGAGAGTGGGCGGGGTTCGTATGCGGGATGTGCAGAGATAGTGGGCGGTGTTCCTGTGGCGGATGTGCAGAAAGTGGGCGGGGTTCGTGTGGTGGATGTGCAGAGTGAGTGGGTGGGGTTCGTGTGTGGGAGGTGCAGCGAGTGTGGGTGGGGTTCGTGTGGGGGGTGTGCAGAGAGTGGGCGAGGTTCGTGTGGGGGACGTGCAGAGAGTGGGCTTGGTTCGTGTGGGGGACTTGCAGAGAGTGGGCGGGGTTCGTGTGGTGGATGTGCAGAGAGTGGGCGGGGTTCGTGTGGGAGGTGCAGCGAGTGTGGGTGGGGTTCGTGTGGGGGGTGTGCAGAGAGTGGGCGAGGTTCGTGTGGGGGACGTGCAGAGAGTGGGCGGGGTTCGTGTGGGGGATGTGCAGAGAGAGTGGGTGGAGTTCGTGTTGGGGATGTGCAGAGAGAGTGGGTGGGGTTCGTATGGGTGATGTGCAGAGAGTGGGCGGGGTTCGTGTGGGGGATGTGCAGAGAGTGGGTGGGGTTCATGTGGGAAATTTGCAGAGAATGGGCGAGGTTCGTGTGGGGTATGTGCAGAGAGTGGGTGGGGTTCGTGTGGGGGATGTGCCGAGAGAGTGGGCGGGGTTCGTGTGGGGGGTGTGCAGAGAGAGTGGGCGGGGTTCGTGTGGGGGATGTATAGAGTGGGCGGGGGTCCCTGTGGGGGATGTGCAGAGAGTGGGCGGAGTTCGTGTGGGGGCTGAGCAGAGAGTGGGTGGGGTTTGTGTGGGGGATGTGCAGAGAGAGTGGGGTGGGTTCCTGTGGCGATTGTGCAGAGAGAGTGGGCGGGGTTCGTATGGGGGATGAGGAGAGAGAGTGGGCGAGGTTCGTGTGGGGGATGAGGAGAGAGAGTGGGCGGGGTTCGTGTGGGGGATGTGCAGAGAGAGTGGGTGGGGTTCGTGTGGGGGATGTGCAGAGAGTGGGTGGGGTTCGTGTGGGGGATGTGCAGAGAGTGGGTGGGGTTCGTGTGGGGGAAGCGCAGAGAGTGGGTGGGGTTACTTTGGGGGATGTACAGAGAGTGAGCGTGGTTCATGTGGGGGATGTGCAGAGAGTGGGTGGGGTTCGTGTGGGATTGTGCAGAGAGAGTGGATGGAGTTCGTGTGTGGGATGTGCAGCGAGTGTGGGTGGGGTTCGTGTGGGGGGTGTGCAGAGAGTGGGTGAGGTTCGTGTGGTGGATGTGCAGAGAGAGTGGGCGGGGTTCGTGTGGGGGATGTGCAGAGAGAGTGGGCGGGGTTCGTGTGGGGGATGTGCAGAGAGAGTGGGGTTCATTTGGGGGATGTGCAGAGAGTGGGCGGGGTTCGTGTGGGGGTTGTGCAGAGAGAGTTAGCGGGGTTCCTGTGGGGGATGTGCAGAGAGAGTGGGTGGGGTTCCTGTGGGGGATGTTCAGAGAGGGTGGGCGGGGTTCGTGTGGGGGATGTGCAGAGAGTGGGCGGGGTTCGTGTGCGGGATGTGCAGAGTGTGGGCGGGGTTCCTGTGGGGGGGTGTGCAGAGAGTGGGTGGGGTTCCTGTAGGGGATGTGCAGAGAGAGTGGGTGGGGTTCGTGTGGGGGATGTGAAGGGAGGGGGCGGGGTTTGTGTGGGGAATGTGCAGAGAGTGGGCGGGATTCGTGTGGGGGATGTACAGAGTGGGCGGGGTCCCTGTGGGGGATGTGCAGAGAGATTGGGCGGGGTTTGTGTGGGGGATGAGGAGAGAGAGTGGGCGGGGTTTGTGTGGGGGATGTGCAGAGAGAGTGGGTGGGGTTCGTGTGGGGGATGTGCAGAGAGAGTGGGTGGGGTTCGTGTGGGGGATGTGCAGAGAGAGTGGGCGAGGTTCGTGTGGGGGATGTGCAGAGAGTGGGTGGGGTTCGTGTGGGGGATGTGCAGAGAGTGGGCGAGGTTCGTATGGGGGATGAGGAGAGAGAGTGGGCGAGGTTCGTGTGGGGGATGTGCAGAGAGTGGGTGGGGTTCGTGTGGGGGATGTGCAGAGAGTGGGCGGGGTTTGTGTGGGGGATGTGCAGAGAGAGTGGGTGGGGTTCCTGTGGGGGATGTGCAGAGAGATTGGGCGGGGTTCGTGTGGGGGATGTGCAGGGAGTGGGTGGGGTTCCTGTGGGGGATGTACAGAGTGGGTGGGGTTCGTGTGCGGGATGTGCAGAGTGAGTGGGTGGGGTTCGTGTGTGGGAGGTGCAGAGAGAGTGGGCGGGGTTCGTGTGGGGGATGTACAGAGTGGGTGGGGTTCGTGTGGGGGATGTGCAGAGAGAGTGGGCGGGGTTCGTGTGGGGGATGTGCAGAGAGAGTGGGCGGGGGTTCCTGTAGGGGACGTGCAGAGAGAGTGGGTGGAGTTCGTGTTGGGGATGTGCGGAGAGAGTTAGCGGGGTTCCTGTGGGGGATGTGCAGAGAGATTGGGCGGGGTTCGTGTGGGGGATGTACAGAGTGGGCGAGGTTCGTGTGGGGGATGTGCAGAGAGTGGGTGGGGATCATGTGGGGGATGTACAGAGAGAGTGGGGTGGGTTCCTGTGGCGGTTGTGCAGAGAGAGTGGGCGGGGTTACTGTGGGGGATGTGCAGAGAATGGGCGAGGTTCGTGTGGGGGGTGTGCAGAGAGAGTGGGTGGAGTTTGTGTGGGGGATGTGCAGAGAGTGGGTGGGGTTCATGTGGGGGATGTACAGAGTGGGCGGGGTTCCTGTGGGGGATGTGCAGAGAGAGTGGGCGGGGTTCGTGTGGGGGATGTGCAGAGAGAGTGGGCGGAGTTTGTGTGGGAGATGTGCAGAGAGAGTGGGCGCAGTTTGTGTGGGTGATGTGCAGAGAGTGGGCGGGGTTCGTGTGGTGGATGTGCAGATAGTGGGCAGAGTTCGTGTGGGGGATGTGCAGGGAGTGGGTGGGGTTCCTGTGGGGGATGTGCAGAGAGTGGGCGGGGTTCGTGTGGTGGATGTGCAGAGAGTGGGCGGAGTTCGTGTGTGGGATATGCAGAGAGTGGGCGGGGTTCGTGTGATGGATGTGCAGAGAGAGTGGGTGGAGTTTGTGTGGGGGATGTGCAGATAGTGGGCGGGGTTCGTGTGGGGGATGTGCAGAGAGAGTGGGCGAGGTTCGTGTTGGTGGTGTGCAGAGAGTGGGCGGGGTTCGTGTTCGGGATGTACAGAGTGGACGGGGTCCCTGTGGGGGCTGTGCAGAGAGTGTGGGTGGGGTTCATGTGGGGGATGTGCAGACAGAGTGGGTGGGGTTTGTGTGGGGGATGTGCATAGAGAGTGGGTGGGGTTCGTGTGGGGGATGAGCAGAGACAGTGGGTGGGGTTCGTGTGGGGGATGTGCAGAGAGAGTGGGTGGGGTTCGTATGGGTGATGTGCAGAGAGTGGGTGGGGTTCGTGTGGGGGATGTGCAGAGAGTGGGTGGGGTTCATGTGGGAAATTTGCAGAGAATGGGCGAGGTTCGTGTGGGGTATGTGCAGAGAGTGGGTGGGGTTCGTGTGGGGGATGTGCCGAGAGAGTGGGTGGGGTTCGTGTGGGGGATGTGCCGAGAGAGTGGGCGGGGTTCGTGTGGGGGGTGTGCAGAGAGAGTGGGCGGGGTTCGTGTGGGGGATGTATAGAGTGGGCGGGGTCCCTGTGGGGGATGTGCAGAGAGTGGGCGGAGTTCGTGTGGGGGCTGAGCAGAGAGTGGGTGGGGTTTGTGTGGGGGATGTGCAGAGAGAGTGGGGTGGGTTCCTATGGCGGTTGTGCAGAGAGAGTGGGCGGGGTTCGTATGGGGGATGAGGAGAGAGAGTGGGCGAGGTTCGTGTGGGGGATGAGGAGAGAGAGTGGGTGGGGTTCGTGTGGGGGATGAGCAGAGACAGTGGGTGGGGTTCGTGTGGGGGATGAGGAGAGAGAGTGGGCGGGGTTCGTGTGGGGGATGTGCAGAGAGAGTGGGTGGGGTTCGTGTGGGGGATGTGCAGAGAGTGGGTGGGGTTCGTGTGGGGGATGTGCAGAGAGTGGGTGGGGTTCGTGTGGGGGAAGCGCAGAGAGTGGGTGGGGTTACTTTGGGGGATGTACAGAGAGTGAGCGTGGTTCATGTGGGGGATGTGCAGAGAGTGGGTGGGGTTCGTGTGGGATTGTGCAGAGAGAGTGGGTGGAGTTCGTGTGTGGGATGTGCAGCGAGTGTGGGTGGGGTTCGTGTGGGGGGTGTGCAGAGAGAGTGGGCGGGGTTCGTGTGGGGGATGTGCAGAGAGAGTGGGTGGGGTTCGTGTGGGGGATGTGCAGAGAGAGTGGGCGGGGTTCGTGTGGGGGATGTGCAGAGAGAGTGGGGTTCATTTGGGGGATGTGCAGAGAGTGGGCGGGGTTCGTGTGGGGGTTGTGCAGAGAGAGTTAGCGGGGTTCCTGTGGGGGATGTGCAGAGAGAGTGGGTGGGGTTCCTGTGGGGGATGTTCAGAGAGGGTGGGCGGGGTTCGTGTGGGGGATGTGCAGAGAGTGGGCGGGGTTCGTGTGCGGGATGTGCAGAGTGTGGGCGGGGTTCCTGTGGGGGGTGTGCAGAGAGTGGGTGGGGTTCCTGTAGGCGATGTGCAGAGAGAGTGGGTGGGGTTCGTGTGGGGGATGTGAAGGGAGGGGGCGGGGCTTGTGTGGGGAATGTGCAGAGAGTGGGCGGGATTCGTGTGGGGGATGTACAGAGTGGGCGGGGTCCCTGTGGGGGATGTGCAGAGAGATTGGGCGGGGTTTGTGTGGGGGATGAGGAGAGAGAGTGGGCGGGGTTTGTGTGGGGGATGTGCAGAGAGAGTGGGTGGGGTTCGTGTGGGGGATGTGCAGAGAGAGTGGGTGGGGTTCGTATGGGGGATGTGCAGAGAGAGTGGGCGAGGTTCGTGTGGGGGATGTGCAGAGAGTGGGTGGGGTTCGTGTGGGGGATGTGCAGAGAGTGGGCGAGGTTCGTGTGGGGGATGTGCAGAGAGTGGGTGGGGTTCGTGTGGGGGATGTGCAGAGAGTGGGCGGGGTTTGTGTGGGGGATGTGCAGAGAGAGTGGGTGGGGTTCCTGTGGGGGATGTGCAGAGAGATTGGGCGGGGTTCGTGTGGGGGATGTGCAGGGAGTGGGTGGGGTTCCTGTGGGGGATGTACAGAGTGGGTGGGGTTCGTGTGCGGGATGTGCAGAGTGAGTGGGTGGGGTTCGTGTGTGGGAGGTGCAGAGAGAGTGGGCGGGGTTCGTGTGGGGGATGTACAGAGTGGGTGGGGTTCGTGTGGGGGATGTGCAGAGAGAGTGGGCGGGGTTCGTGTGGGGGACGTGCAGAGATAGTGGGCGGGGTTCCTGTAGGGGATGTGCAGAGAGAGTGGGTGGAGTTCGTGTTGGGGATGTGCGGAGAGAGTTAGCGGGGTTCCTGTGGGGGATGTGCAGAGAGATTGGGCGGGGTTCGTGTGGGGGATGTACAGAGTGGGCGAGGTTCGTGTGGGGGATGTGCAGAGAGTGGGTGGGGATCATGTGGGGGATGTACAGAGAGAGTGGGGGGGGTTACTGTGGGGGTTGTGCAGAGAGAGTGGGCGAGGTTCGTATGGGGGATGAGGAGAGAGAGTGGGCGAGGTTCGTGTGGCGGGTGTGCAGAGAGAGTGGGTGGAGTTTGTGTGGGGGATGTGCAGAGAGTGGGTGAGGTTCGTGTGGGGGATGTGCAGAGAGTGGGCGGGGTTCGTGTGCGGGATGTGCAGAGTGTGGGCGGGGTTCCTGTGGGGGGGTGTGCAGAGAGTGGGTGGGGTTCCTGTAGGGGATGTGCAGAGAGAGTGGGTGGGGTTCGTGTGGGGGATGTGAAGGGAGGGGGCGGGGTTTGTGTGGGGAATGTGCAGAGAGTGGGCGGGATTCGTGTGGGGGATGTACAGAGTGGGCGGGGTCCCTGTGGGGGATGTGCAGAGAGATTGGGCGGGGTTTGTGTGGGGGATGAGGAGAGAGAGTGGGCGGGGTTTGTGTGGGGGATGTGCAGAGAGAGTGGGTGGAGTTTGTGTGGGGGATGTGCAGAGAGTGGGTGGGGTTCATGTGGGGGATGTACAGAGTGGGCGGGGTTCCTGTGGGGGATGTGCAGAGAGAGTGGGCGGGGTTCGTGTGGGGGATGTGCAGAGAGAGTGGGCGGAGTTTGTGTGGGAGATGTGCAGAGAGAGTGGGCGCAGTTTGTGTGGGTGATGTGCAGAGAGTGGGCGGGGTTCGTGTGGTGGATGTGCAGATAGTGGGCGGAGTTCGTGTGGGGGATGTGCAGGGAGTGGGTGGGGTTCCTGTGGGGAATGTGCAGAGAGTGGGCGGGGTTCGTGTGGGGGATGTGCAGAGAGTGGGCGGGGTTCGTGTGGTGGATGTGCAGAGAGTGGGCGGAGTTCGTGTGTGGGATATGCAGAGAGTGGGCGGGGTTCGTGTGATGGATGTGCAGAGAGAGTGGGTGGAGTTTGTGTGGGGGATGTGCAGAGAGAGTGGGCGGAGTTTGTGTGGGGGATGTGCAGATAGTGGGCGGGGTTCGTGTGGGGGATGTGCAGAGAGAGTGGGCGAGGTTCGTGTTGGTGGTGTGCAGAGAGTGGGCGGGGTTCGTGTTCGGGATGTACAGAGTGGACGGGGTCCCTGTGGGGGCTGTGCAGAGAGTGTGGGTGGGGTTCATGTGGGGGATGTGCAGACAGAGTGGGTGGGGTTTGTGTGGGGGATGTGCATAGAGAGTGGGTGGGGTTCGTGTGGGGGATGAGCAGAGACAGTGGGTGGGGTTCGTGTGGGGGATGTGCAGAGAGAGTGGGTGGGGTTCGTATGGGTGATGTGCAGAGAGTGGGCGGGGTTCGTGTGGGGGATGTGCAGAGAGTGGGTGGGGTTCATGTGGGAAATTTGCAGAGAATGGGCGAGGTTCGTGTGGGGTATGTGCAGAGAGTGGGTGGGGTTCGTGTGGGGGACGTGCAGCGAGAGTGGGTGGGGTTCGTGTGGGGGATGTGCAGAGAGAGTGGGTGGGGTTCGTATGGGTGATGTGCAGAGAGTGGGCGGGGTTCGTGTGGGGGATGTGCAGAGAGTGGGTGGGGTTCATGTGGGAAATTTGCAGAGAATGGGCGAGGTTCGTGTGGGGTATGTGCAGAGAGTGGGTGGGGTTCGTGTGGGGGACGTGCAGCGAGAGTGGGTGGGGTTCGTGTGGGGGATGTGCCGAGAGAGTGGGCGGGGTTCGTGTGGGGGGTGTGCAGAGAGAGTGGGCGGGGTTCGTGTGGGGGATGTATAGAGTGGGCGGGGGTCCCTGTGGGGGATGTGCAGAGAGTGGGCGGAGTTCGTGTGGGGGCTGAGCAGAGAGTGGGCGGGGTTCGTATGGGGGATGAGGAGAGAGAGTGGGCGAGGTTCGTGTGGGGGATGAGGAGAGAGAGTGGGTGGGGTTCGTGTGGGGGATGAGCAGAGACAGTGGGTGGGGTTCGTGTGGGGGATGAGGAGAGAGAGTGGGCGGGGTTCGTGTGGGGGATGTGCAGAGAGAGTGGGTGGGGTTCGTGTGGGGGATGTGCAGAGAGTGGGTGGGGTTCGTGTGGGGGATGTGCAGAGAGTGGGTGGGGTTCGTGTGGGGGATGTGCAGAGTGTGGGCGGGGTTCCTGTGGGGTTGTGCAGAGAGTGGGCGGGGTTACTGTGGAGGATGTGCAGAGAGTGTGGGCGTGGTTCGTGTGGGGGAAGCGCAGAGAGTGGGCGGGGTTCGTGTGGGGGATGTGCAGAGAGTGGGCGGGGTTCGTGTGGAGGATGTGCAGAGAGAGTGGGTGGGGTTCCTGTGTGGGATGTGGAAAGAGTGGGTGGGGTTCCTGTAGGGGATGTGCAGAGAGAGTGGGTGGGGTTCCTGTAGGGGATGTGCAGAGAGAGTGGGTGGGGTTCGTGTGGGGATGTGAACAGAGGGGGCGGGGTTTGTATGGGGAATGTGCAGAGTGTGGGTGGGGTTACTGTGGGGGATGTGCAGAGTGAGTGGGTGGGGTTCGTGTGTGGGAGGTGCAGCGAGTGTGGGTGGGGTTCGTGTGGGGGGGTGTGCAGAGAGTGGGCGAGGTTTGTGTGGGGGACGTGCAGAGAGTGGGTGAGGTTCGTGTGGGGGATGTGCAGAGATAGTGGGCGGTGTTCCTGTGGCGGATGTGCAGAGAGGGTGGGCGGGGTTCGTGTGGGGGATGTGCAGAGAGTGGGCAGGGTTCGTGTGGGGGATGTGCAGAGTGTGGGCGGGGTTCGTGTGGGGCGTGTGCAGAGAGTGGGTGGGGTTCGTGTGGGGCGTGTGCAGAGAGTGGGTGGGGTTCGTGTGGGGAATGTGCAGAAAGTGGGCGAGGTTCGTGTGGGGAATGTTCAGAGAGAGTGGTTGGGGTTCGTGTAGGGGATGTGCAGAGAGAGTGGGCGGGGTTCATGTGGGGGGTGTGCAGAGAGTGGGCGGGGTTACTGTGGAGGATGTGTGGAGAGAGTGGGCGAGGTTCCTGTGGGGGATGTGCAGAGAGTGGGTGGGGTTCCTGTGTGGGATGTGCAAAGAGTGGGTGGGGTTCCTGTGGGGGATGTGCAAAGAGTGGGTGGGGTTCCTGTGGCGGATGTGCAGAGAGTGGGCGGGGTTCGTGTGGGGGATGTGAAGGGAGGGGGTGGGGTTTGTGTGGGGAATGTGCAGAGAGAGTGGGTGGGGTTCGTGTAGGGGATGTGCAGAGAGTTGGCGGGGTTTGTGTGGGGGATGTGAAGAGAGGGGGCGGGGTTTGTGTGGGGAATGTGCAGAGAGTGGGCGAGGTTCGTGTGGAGGATGTGCAGAGAGAGTGGGTTGGGTTCGTGAGGGGGGTGTGCAGAGAGAGTGGGCGGGGTTCGTGTGGGGGATGTACAGAGTGGGCGGGGGTCCCTGTGGGGGATGTGCAGAGTGGGCGGAGTTCGTGTGGGGGATGTGCAGTGAGAGTGGGTGGGGTTCCTGTGGGGGGTGTGCAGCGAGAGTGGGTGGGGTTCGTATGGGGGATGTACAGAGTGGGCGAGGTTCGTGTGGGGGATGTGCAGAGAGAGTGGGTGGGGTTCCTGTGGGGGGTGTGCAGCGAGAGTGGGTGGGGTTCGTATGGGGGATGTACAGAGAGAGTGGGGTGGGTTCCTGTGGCGGTTGTGCAGAGAGAGTGGGCAGGGTTCGTATGGGGGATGAGGAGAGAGAGTGGGGGAGGTTCGTGTGGGGGATGTGCAGAGAGTGGGCGGGGTTCGTATGCGGGATGTGCAGAGATAGTGGGCGGTGTTCCTGTGGCGGATGTGCAGAAAGTGGGCGGGGTTCGTGTGGTGGATGTGCAGAGTGAGTGGGTGGGGTTCGTGTGTGGGAGGTGCAGCGAGTGTGGGTGGGGTTCGTGTGGGGGGTGTGCAGAGAGTGGGCGAGGTTCGTGTGGGGGACGTGCAGAGAGTGGGCTTGGTTCGTGTGGGGGACTTGCAGAGAGTGGGCGGGGTTCGTGTGGTGGATGTGCAGAGAGTGGGCGGGGTTCGTGTGGGAGGTGCAGCGAGTGTGGGTGGGGTTCGTGTGGGGGGTGTGCAGAGAGTGGGCGAGGTTCGTGTGGGGGACGTGCAGAGAGTGGGCGGGGTTCGTGTGGGGGATGTGCAGAGAGAGTGGGTGGAGTTCGTGTTGGGGATGTGCGGAGAGAGTTGGCGGGGTTCCTGTGGGGGATGTGTAGAGATTGGGCGGGGTTCGTGTGGGGGATGTACAGAGTGGGCGGGGTTCATGTGGGGGATGTGCAGAGAGTGGGCGGGGTTCGTGTGGGGGATGTGCAGAGAGTGGGCGGGGTTCGTGTGGGGGATGTGCAGAGAGTGGGCGGGGTTCATGTGGGGGATGTGCAGAGAGAGTGGGTGGAGTTCGTGTTGGGGATGTGCGGAGAGAGTTAGCGGGGTTCCTGTGGGATGTGCAGAGAGAGTGGGTGGAGTTTGTATGGGGGATGTACAGAGTGGGCGGGGTTCATGTGGGGGGTGTGCAGAGAGTGGGTGGGGTTCGTGTGGGGGACGTGCAGAGATAGTGGGCGGGGTTCCTGTGGGGTTGTGCAGAGAGTGGGTGGGGTTCGTGTGGGGGATGTGCAGAGAATGGGCGGGGTTACTGTGGAGGATGTGCAGAGAGAGTGGGCGAGGTACCTGTGGGGGATGTGCAGAGAGGGGGCGAGGTTCGTGTGGGGGATGTGCAGAGAATGGGTTTGGTTACTGTGGGGGATGTGCAGAGAGAGTGGGCGGAGTTTGTATGGGGGATGTGCAGAGGTAGTGGACAGGGTTCGTGTGGGGGTTGTGCAGAGAGAGTGGGCGGGGTTCGTGTGGGGGAAGCGCAGAGAGTGGGCGGGGTTCGTGTGGGGGATGTGCAGAGAGTGGGCGAGGTTCGTGAGGGGGGTGTGCAGAGAGAGTGGACGGGGTTCGTGTGGGGGATGTACAGAGTGGGCGGGGTCCCTGTGGGGGATGTGCAGAGAGAGTGGGTGGGGTTCCTGTGGGGGGTGTGCAGCAAGAGTGGGTGGGGATCATGTGGGGGATGTACAGAGAGAGTGGGGTGGGTTCCTGTGGCGGTTGTGCAGAGAGAGTGGGCAGGGTTCGTATGGGGGATGAGGAGAGAGAGTGGGCGGGGTTCCTGTGGGGGATGTGCAGAGAGTGGGCGGGGTTCGTGTGGGGGATGTGCAGAGAGAGTGGGCGGGGTTTGTGTGGGGGATGTGCAGAGAGAGTGGGCGGGGTTCCTGTGGGGGATGTGCAGAGTGGGCGGGGTTCCTGTGGCGGATGTGCAGAGAGTGGGCGGGGTTCGTGTGGGGGATGTACAGAGAGTGGGCGGGGTTCGTGTGGGGGATGTGAAGAGAGGGGGCGGGGTTTGTGTGGGGAATGTGCAGAGTGTGGGTGGGGTTACTGTGGGGGATGTGCAGAGAGTGGGCGGGGTTCATGTGGGGGATGTGCAGAAAGAGTTGGTGGAGTTCGTGTGGGGGATGTGCAGATTGTGGGCGGGGTTCGTGTGGGGGATGTGCAGAGAGTGGGCGGGGTTCGTGTGGGGGATGTGCAGAGAGTGGGTGGGGTTCGTGTGCAGGATGTGCAGAGAGTGGGCGGGGTTCGTGTGGGGGATGTGCAGAGAGTGGGTGGGGTTCGTGTGCGGGATGTGCAGAGATAGTGGGCGGTGTTCCTGTGGCGGATGTGCAGAAAGTGGGCGGGGTTCGTGTGGGGGGTGTGAAGAGAGGGGGCCGGGTTTGTGTGGGTAATGTGCAGAGTGTGGGTGGGGTTACTGTGGGGGATGTGCAGAGAGAGTGGGTGGGGTACGTGTAGGGGATGTGCAGAGAGTGGGCGGGGTTCGTGTGGGTGATGTGAAGAGAGGGGGCGGGGTTTGTGTGGGTAATGTGCAGAGTGTGGGTGGGGTTACTGTGGGGGATGTGCAGAGTGAGTGGGTGGGGTTCGTGTGTGGGATGTGCAGAGTGAGTGGGTGGGGTTCGTGTGTGGGAGGTGCAGCGAGTGTGGGTGGGGTTCATGTGGGGGGTGTGCAGAGATTGGGCGGGGTTACTGTGGAGGATGTGCAGAGAGAGTGGGCGGGGTTCATGTGGTGGATGTGCAGAGTGAGCGGGGTTCATGTGGTGGATGTGCAGAGTGAGCGGGGTTCGTGTGGGCAATGTGCAGAGAGTGGGCGGGGTTCGTGTGGGGGATGTGCAGAGAGAGTGGGCGGGGTTCGTGTGGGGTTGTGCAGAGAGAGTGGGTGGGGTTCCTGTGGGGGATGTGCAGAGAGAGTGGGTGGGGTTACTGTGGGGGATGTGCAGAGAGTAGGCGGAGTTTGTGTGGGAGATGTGCAGAGAGAGTAGGCGGAGTTTGTGTGGGAGATGTGCAGAGAGTGGGTGGGGTTCGTGTGGGGGATGTGCAGAGAGAGTGGGTGGGGTTCCTGTGGGGGATGTGCAGCGGGAGTGGGCGGGGTTCGTGTTGCGGATGTGCAGAGAGAGTGGGTGGGGTTCGTATGGGTGATGTGCAGAGAGGGTGGGCGGGGTTCGTGTGGGGGATGTGCAGAGTGTGGGCGGGGTTCGTGTGGGGGATGTGCAGAGTGTGGGCGAGGTTCGTGTGGGGGATGTGCAGAGAGAGTGGGTGGGGTTCGTGTGGGGGATGTGCAGAGAGTGGGCGGAGTTCATGTGGGTGATGTGCAGAGAGTGGGCGGGGTTCGTGGGTGGAGTTCATGTGGGTGATGCCCTCATCCAATTTTCAAATCTGCCCACACAGAATTTACTGCATATTTCAGCCCAGCTTGTCCACACCAGTGTTTATGCTCCATCTGAGTTGCCTCTCACTGCTCTAATTGTCACCCTATCAGCATATCCTTCTACTCCTTTCTCCCTTGAATATTTAACTTTCCTTTTAAAACATTTGTGCCAATCATTTCAACTACTCTTTGGTGGCAAACTCCAAAATCTCACCATCTTTTGGGTAAAGATGTTTCTCCTGAATTCCCCATTGGATTCATTCATGACTATCATATTTATGGTCACCACCGAATTTAATATCACCACCGTCAACACCTCTTTGTCCTTGTGTCTATGACATCTTTTGGTTATCTCCACTTATCACTGGCCCTCTATCCAGCTCTACCTGTCCCACCCCCCACCCCCTCTTAAAGCAGCTTATATTTCACCTCTTTTCTATTTTTTCTTAGTTCTGTTGAAGAGTCATACGGACTCGAAACGTTAACTGTGTTGCTCTCCGCAGATGCTGCCAGACCTGCTGAGTTTTTCTAAGTATTTTTGTTTTTGTTTTGGATTTCCAGCTTCCGCAGTTTTTTGCTTTTATATATATTGTTTTAGACTCTCAGAAGCGGATCTGTCTCCAGTAGGGAGCCTAGAATGAGGGGTCATTGATACAAGATTAAATGTAAGAGATTTGAAACTGGGTCAGGAGAGATGTCTTTACTAAGAATTGTGAGGCTGTGGGATTGACTTTCAGTGTTAATTAGAAATCTGCCAACCCACTAATACAGGTGGGATTCACAGCGTATTATGGCTTTAACAGCAACAACCGTCAATTGGGGAAATTCTTCTCTAATATCTATTGCTCAGGCAAAATGCTCCCCGTAACATCTTCAGGTTTTGCTGTGTGCCCCGAGGTGTACAAACACTGGGGGCTGAATTTTGCTGTTGGTGAGCAGGGGGCAGGGCCCACTCGCCAACGCGTAAAATGATGTGGGATGATGTCAGGGGGAACCCTCTACGTCATCCCGCCCCATTTAAATTTTCAGGAAGGCGGGGGCACAGCAAAATCAGCTGTGGGCCCGCCAACCTGTCAATGGCCAATTGAGGCCACTGACAGGATCATTTACATAATTAAAGGACCTGCCTGTCCAACCTTAAGGTCAGCGGGCAGGCCAGGAGCCCCGGTGGGGAATAGAGAAAACATGAAACCTCATCCACTGGCGGGATGAGGTTTCATGTCAGGATTTAAAAAGTTTAATAAAGTTTTAGTGAAATTTATGAACATGTCCCATCTCATGTGACATTGTCACATGAGGGGGACATGTTAAGGAATTTTCTTTCTATTTTTTTTACAACTGTCTGCGATCTCCCTGGGGCTGCACTTAGCCTCAGGGAGATGTGCATTCTACCATGCGCATGCGTGAAAGAGCCCGCTCTCGCATTTCGGGAATACCCCCCTGCCCGCACAGGAATACCCCCCCTGCCGGACATCACGCAGGGCAGGCCTTAATTGGCCCACCCACGCAAAATGGTGGCGGGATCCGCTTCTCTGGTGGGGATCGGCCTTTTGCCCAGCAGAGATTGGGTCAGGCCCACCCGCCCGACAGGCAGAAAATTCTGCCCTAGGTGTCTGTACATTCTAAGAGGTTTGTTTATGGAAAGGGCCGCATCCTTTAGCTATTCACAAAGTGATGCCAAAGTACGTGGAATTTTCAGACCTTAATGTTGTTGTTGGTGCCACTGCACCACAGATGGAATTTCTTCCTTGGATTTAAAGAACCATCACTGCACTGACCGGTATCTACTAATTTTCTTTCTTAGGTAATGATTTAGCAAGGGTGTTACGCTGGGGACCTGGTTACAGTGGTGAAGACCCCTTCTCCATTCTGGTTGCAGTTGATGAAGCAGAAGAGGTCCTTATGGATCGTTGGACAATCCTTCTTGATGCCCAAGAAGTTATTGATGGCACAGAAAATGGTGTCCCTGAGCTGGAGCCTCCAAAGGTATTCGTGGCAAAATATAATTGAAATAGAAGCTGGTATGAGGGTCACAGTAGTATGATAATAATCAAATTGGAGTTTGATGGATCAGAAAGACTGAAGGCTTCTGCCTGAAGGCTTGATTCAGACCCCAGATCTGCGGGGAGAGAAGTTCTGTTGAAAGGTGAAACTTTTCTTCTTAACTGTTTCCTTCTCCATAGACGCTGCCTGACCTACTGTGTGTTTCTAGAATTTTCTGTTTGTTGATATGTGTTCAGGATTTCACCCCTGGGTTGCCAAATGTGGTCTGTGCAAAAATTACAAAATAATTAGTTTTATTAGAATCTTTTGAGCTGAAATGTGATATAGTGGCTGAATGATTAAATCAACAGAAGTTCGCAGGAGTCTTGGGGTAGAGACCCTCAGTTAGTAGAAGCCCTTTTCATTTGCATTGTAAAATTTGATATCATAGTGAAACAGAGTGATGGACAATTTTTTTCAAAGTAACTTCGTTGTGATTTCAGAAAATTAGCATATCTTTCTAAAAAATTGCAGAACTATGTGAATTATCAAGATATTTACATTATCTTGAATTCTGGTTAATTAAATTATTTAACTATTTAGTTCTTTTTGAAGTGTCTACACTGACTGCATCAGACAAATGTACATTATTTTGTGTCTAAAGGAAAGTTGAATATGCTACAGTGCTAATTAGAAGAAAAAGTGTAGAGTGATCTGTATGAACTCACACTGTTGACCATGGAATGATCATGGAAAGAGCCATTGGTGCTAGATTTTTGGATATTACAATTAATTAGGGAAAGCTTTTCAGAGAGTTGCACACTTGCAATGAGCCATATGACCACCTTCTGTGCTGTATGATTTTATTTGGTGTTAGTAGGCTCTGGAAATGTTTGGCTTACTTCCATCTTGCCAGCAGGAGTTCCTAAAGCACAAGGATCAATGCTGGGGCCTTAACTATTTACAATTTATATCAAAGACTTGGTTGAAGGGACAGATTTTATTGCTGCTAAATTTGTTGACAATACAAAGGCAGGTAAGAAAGCAAGTTGTGAGGAGGATACAAAGAGTCTGCAAAGGGATATATATAGGTTAAGTGATTGGCAGGTGGAATATAATGTAGGAAATTGTGGGTAGGAACTTTGGTAGGAAAAATAGGAATGCAAAATACCGGGTCATCAAACCATTGTGAAACTAATTAGTTGCAAGTTTAGAGATGCTTGTTCTACTTGATCAGAACATCTTTTTATTGTTGGTAGATTGTACAAATGAACAATTATTGTGGAATTGGAATTGATGCTGAGCTGAGCCTCGACTTCCATCAAGCAAGGGAAGAGGATCCTGACAAGTTCAACAGCAGGTCAATCATCTCATTTACAGTTTTCATTGTAGGAAAATTAAGCTAGCTAGAAATGTAAAAATGGATAGCAGGAGTACCTACAGGCATTTAAGCAGGAAAAGAATACTCCAGATGTGGTCTCACCAGTGTCCTGTACAACAGAAGAATAACCTCCCTACTTTTGTAATCAATTCCCCTCACAATAAACGATAACTTTCTATTATCTTTCCTAATTAACTTTCGGTACCTGCACACTAGGACACCCAGATTCCTCTGAATCTCAGAGCTCTGCAATCTCTCACCATTTAGATATGTTTCTTTTTTATTCTTCTTGCTAAAATGGACAGTTTCACATTTGCCAGATCTTTGCCCACTCACTGAACCTATCTATGTCTCTTTGTAGCCTCAAAGTCTAAGTCTGTGACAATTGAGAACAAGTAAAGACGCATGTTTTAAAGGTTCAGTGGTAGTAGGTACAGGCAATATTCCTCTATCCATATCGGAAGAAGTATAACATTAGTACTTGAAAACCTTAAGCGAAAGACCCTGAAGGCACGGATTTGAGGGTACATTTCAGGGAGAGATCAAGGGCACAAATTTTAGAACTCAGATAGCCAGGCAGTGAGGACTAAAACTGGAGCTAGTCTTTAATCACTTAGAAGGTTTTAATTAAAGAGCCACATAAAACATAACACGCACTTCCAATCTAACAATCGCTGTTTCAGCATGCCCTTATATATCAACACAGGTAAGTCCACAAGTAATTACCTCCATCTGAATATAATTATATGCCCAACACTAAACTGATATACAATTAACAATGATTCCCTCACAACAAGGTGAAATTTACATTAAAAATGCCATATTCAAGTTAATTTCAAGACTTCAGTATTTTACAAAGCAATTTTGTAATCTAAAAAGTGGCTATTGAATCTGAAGATTTTGCCTTCATACCTCACTCTAGAGACTTGAACACAAAACTGAGGCTGATGCTCTCAGTGGAGTACTGAGGGAGTGCTGCATTGTTGCAGATTTCAAAACCCTCAATAAACCAGCTCCAGAGGCCTACAATGCCACAACAGAACTCTCACTGTGAATGTAGCAGACAGACCATTTCAGAGTTCCTCACGTTTGCAGAGAGGTCTATGGAAATTTTCAGCATCTTAACTTAACGTAGAGTGTTTATGCGGGATTCACCAAGCAGTGTTCAGAGTGTAGCATGGGGCAGAATTTAATCCAGCCCATCCTGGTGGGAAACGTGGCCAGACCCACTTAATCATGGAGCAGCCTGGCAGTAGGAAAACCTCCTGTGATTAAGGCAGATGGGAAGAGGCTCGTATGGGAGTCTCGCCCACTTATGCTGGGTGAGATATAGCTCTTGGGGTGAAAGGGATCAAAAGATATTATGAGAAAGCGGGAGCCGGCTATCGAGTTGGATGATCAACCATTAATGAGCCAGTTGACACAAATTATCCCTGAGCCCACCAGGATTTAGTGGGAATCACACAGCTTTCCTGTGCCTCCCAAAGGCTGTTGTGCAAGGTCTGTTGTATTACTGGAAAACATCATGGTGAAACTTCTGAGGCTTTTATCCTTGTTCAGATTCTTTCTGGTGCATCTAACATAACTAACTTAAAAAAAGTATTGGCTGTAAATGTATTGGTCCTTACATCCTACATTTTCTTAATTTGAGACCGGAGGCTTTGAACTGTAGCTAATAAAACTCATTGATGTATTATCAAGAAGATTGGCAACAAATGGCATAAACTGTTCCTGTATTGAATATTTAGTTTCATTTTTGTCAAGCCTTCACCCTTCCTCGTTGAGATTTCTCTAATGATGTCAGTGCATTGGTTCTCTTAGGAAGTTGGTGATTTCTGCTTCACATAACTAGCTACAGGGAGTAAGTATGCCTTGGAATACCGATTTCACTTACTTGAATTAAATTCTTAACTTAAGTATAAGATCATCGCCTCAAAATTAGTTTACAACATTCCTAGGCACAAATGGATACAGTGAATGAACCCAAAACCAGGAGACAAAATGCCCAAAGAGAGCATAGAATTGGTCCTTGGACCTCATAAATAAGGAAGTGCGAGAGCAATGGGGGAGGGGAGAAGAGGAAAGATGACCCAGGTTAGAGAGGCAGGTGGTGTCAGTTACTGGACACAATGGGAATGGGAGTGAGAAAGGACTGGAGGGGCTGATTTAAGGTTGGCATAGGGAGAACTGAGGAGCAAGAACGATCATTCCTGCCTCCAGAGAAACGGTTTCAAAAATCTCTATTTTTAAAGGCAGCTTATGTTAGTTTAGGCTGAAGTGACTACACAAGGACTCTGCACAGAGCTGGCTGGAGGCTGTCTGAAGTATTTATAAAGTCATCAGGAAAAATTCCTGAACCAATTTTGGATTGAGCATTTTTCAGGCATCTATAGGGCACAAAATATCGCCCACTGAGATGTTAGTTTGTTGTACCTGTTTTATAGCTGTATATAGCTGAAATTATTCAGCAGATAGAGGATCCATCTCTGAATGGTTGGCTGTAGAATTACCATAGTCGTAAGGACACAATCTGTTTATTTCATGAGTCACTGAAGGAAGGTACTATTAACCAAAGGCTGTAGCCTTATATGAATCTTTCCCCAGAGCAATTTTATTCTTTGGACAACATTTTGAAGAAAAGGTGATTTTATTTTTATTTGATTGTAAATTCCACAGATGATTTTTGTTGAGTCTATCACCTCTTTAATATCTATATAAGTAACAGTTAGGGATAAAGGACAGAGTCAGAGATATTGTAGTGGGAGGTGACATTTTGAGAACATTATTTTCATTTATAAGCCCATAGGAGCAATTTTAGTGAGTTTGATGAAGCAGAATTGTTGCCTCCTCCTTTATATTGTTCTATTACTAACCTGCCTTCAAGGACTGTGATATAAACTAGAGGATACAGAAATGAACATAAATGATATATAATGATAAAAATAAAGCCACTTGCCTATGTTTATATTCTAGGTCAGGCTTGTCCAACCTTTTAGTGTGGCAGCGGGGGGGAGGCGGGGCGCATTTCAATTTTTTTCTCACTCAAGGGGCCAATGAGCAAATTTCAGGAAGATAAAGTTATAAAGATAAGGTCAAAGCAATAAATTAATAATCTTTTAAAAATGAGTAATAAATAAAGATGGCAATTCGAGTATGAGAAGCTGAGTGTGTTTCTGCTCACTCCCAGACTCAGGGTGCTCACCCATTGTGAGAGTGGCTGAGTGTGTGTGTTGGTGTGAATGAGAAGCCTGAGCCAGTCTTATGCCCAGTTTATCTAGCCTCACTGCTCCACAGGTCACACCATTAGTGTAAGTGTCGAATTCGCTTACCAAAATGGCCAATTATTTGCCTTCACTTTGTTAGACCCAGAATAAAAGATACTTTAACCTGGTTTCCTTCAACTGATTTATTATAAAACAAAACTTATTTTTTAAAACAAATTGCAGGTACTTGTTAGCACACAAGTTGTAATCTATAATTATCCCTTTTAAAATTCCCCAGCACAAACACAGTCACAGAAGCAAAGGACAAGCAAATAGGGTCCCTGTTCAGATTTGCTAAAGACTTTATGAAAAGAATAAAGTTAACAGGGTTTTGATGCTGTCGACCTGATGCTCCCTCATGTGAAGAAGGGTCACTAGAGCCAGTAGATGTACAGAGGTTCTCACTAACAGAACTTCAGTATGGAAGAGAAGAGAACCCAATCAATCCTCCTTGTTTGAGCCAGAGACAGGGCAAGCTCCCCTGAGATGAGGATTCCTAGCTGGATATTGATAACCACACTGTATTTCAAGCTAGGCAAGCAGAGTGCCAGCTCGGCATCTTTACCCCTTCTCAGTTCATTCCCATCAGAGTTCAAAACAACAAGTTCAAACATAAAGCTTATCTCCATCAAGTGATTTCCAGTAAATCACTAAGGCCTTTGCCTTTAAACCAGTTTTTTTCCATCAACTAAAGTGATTGTAGTTCAAATAAACAAAAAGCTCTCCTCCGCAATTACTATGCTGCTCATTTAGCTGACATCATGTGATTCCTTAGAAAAGACATGCAAGGCATTCTCCTTGCCTTGTTGACAGTCCAAGATGAACTTATGACCTTTTTAAAAAGTATCCAGGTCAGCTTCCAAATGTCCAAATAATCCAATGTCCTTCCAAATTTTATAAGAAAATATAGTTCTCTAATGTATGGTTCTAACAATATACACACACTCTCCTCTCTCTCATTCTCACGCACACATGTGCACACTCTCCCCTCCCTCTCACTCACACACACACGCACACTGTCCTCTCTCTCACGCACGCACACACACACACACACCCTGGGCGCGCTCTCTCTCTCTCTCTCTCTCTCTCTCTCACTCACACACATGCACACTGTCCTCTGTCTCTCTCTCTCACACACACACGCACACACACACACACACACACACATACACATAGGCACATTCTCCTCTCTCTCTCATTCTCACACACAGATGTGCATACTCTCCCCTCTCTCTCACACACACACACATACACCCTGGGCGCTCTCTCTCTCTCTCACTCACACACACACATGCACACAGTCCTCTCTCTCTCTCTCTCACACACACACACACACACACACACACATACACACACAGGCACACTCTCCTCTCTCTCATTCTCACACACAGATGTGCATACTCTCCCCTCTCTCTCACTCACACACAAGCACACTGTGCCCTCTCTCTCTCTCACACGCACACACACACACACCCTGGACGCGCGCTCTCTCTCTCTCACACACAGACACACACACCCTGGGCGCGCGCGCGCTCTCTCTCACGCACACACACACACACACACACACACACACACATGGGCACACTCTCTCATTCTCACACACAGATGTGCATACTCTCCCCTCTCACTCACACACACGCACACTGTCCTCTCTCTTTCTCTCACACACACATGCACACTGTCCCCTCCCTCTCTCTCACACGCACACACATACACTGGGCGCTCTCTCTCTCTCTCACTCACACACACATTTGGTTTATAACATTCCATTAGGTTTGGAGGATTAGGTGACCTGAGATAAAACAATGTCACAAGATACATCTTCTCACTAATTAATAACCACCCACAAACCGGTTGTTGTATGGTTGTTGTTGTTGTGCGTGTAATTGATGTTACAGAAAATATTAGTTTTCCCTCAAAGTGTATATTTCCTAAAAGAAAGTCTTATTTTTCACTTCAGGTTTCATAACAAAGGAGTTTATGTAAAAGTTGGGTTGCAGAAGATTAGCGCCACACGTAGTCTGCACAAGGATTTAAAGCTTCAAGTGGATGATCGTGAAGTGGAACTTCCAAATATTGAAGGCCTCATTTTTCTGAACATTCCCAGGTAAACATTTAGAAACAAAGCTGGTTCCTCTAGAATTCCCTCCCTAATCTCTCTGCTTCTTTGCCCCTTCCTCTCCTCCTTTAAGACATTCCCTAAAACCTACCACTTGTACCAAAAGTTCAGTTACCCCTCCATATATGTATATAATATAGCTTGTATATAGTATGTATAAAATATAGCTTGTATATAGTATGTATATAATATAGCTTGTATATAATATGTATAAAATATAGCTTGTATATAGTATGTATATAATATAGCTAGAATAATACAGCTTGATGCAAATTTTGATTATGCTTCTGTGAAGCCCCTTGGGGCATTTTCCTACATTGAAGGTGCTATATAAATGCAAATTGATGCTGTTCCTCCCCCAACTGGCTTAGATCAGATAATTCAACACCGGTGGCATCCAAACCTGGGGTGTTCCTGGTCTCTGTTGCCAAATGGGAGGGAGCCAAATTCCCGAACATTTGTGTTGAATGATTCATTGAAAGATGAATCTAGTGAACTCCCTCCCCAATGACGTTCGCAAATGATGCAGTTTAGTAAGGACATCACACTTCACCTTCAGTCCCAATGACTGATCCTGATTGGTGCTTGAATAGTACAATTCACAATGATTTAAGCTCCCTGCTGTTAGATTACTTTAATTACCTCTAAATCCTTTGTTCCAAAACATTTACACTACTCCACTCCAGCTTCCAGTGGCCAGGCTTTGTGTCAGGAAGTTTCATAAAATAATTTCTATTATTCCTTTGATCAGATCAGTTTTATTGATAAGTATTTTGCAGATGCATTACACAAGTATTTAAAAATAATTTCTCCAAAGTCATGAGAGTCCTTTAATGTGACTGCCACAGAGTGGCTTTTATACAGTCAATGTAATCTGGGTTTAGGTACAGTGCAATGTCGTAAATAACTGCTGAATGTTCTAACTGAGGAGTCTGGAACTGTTTGTAAAATGAAAATAAACCAGTTGCTGTGAAAAGTAACTTTGCTTGGAACTCCAATTCTAGTTCAACCTTTACACTCAGCATTTAGACAGAAACAGCAGCTGGGAGGGCCCATCTATCAGTGCATGTTCATGACCACAAGTATTTCTTATGTTGGATTAAATAACAAGTGCAAAGATATGCTTCTTGGAACATTCATATGGTAACCTTTGTGATCTTAAAGTGCCATATCTGTATTAACTTTACTGTGTTTACATATACAACAGTGAGAGATGTGTTTTATTTCAGCAATTAGCCCTTGCTAACTACCTGTATGATTTTTCCCAGCTGGGGATCTGGAGCAGATCTGTGGGGATCTGACAGTGATGGTCGTTTTGAAAAACCCCGGATTGATGATGGGATGCTGGAAGTAGTTGGGGTCACTGGCGTGGTTCACATGGTAAATGCCGGACTTTTCACTGTGGTGGATAGTCATGGATATTCTATTAAAATTCAGCAACAAAAAACTGAATTTAATGTTTAAAAAACCTAAAGATAAATTGTCAAAGTTGTGTTTTGTTGACTATCTAGATGAATCAAATTTTGACAAGCCCACGATAGGATTGTAAATGAATTAGGAGGGGATGTTCACAGCCTTCTAACTCATTGATTTGTTGGCACATTGTCTCAGCTCAGCACCCAAGGGCACAGCCATCCAGCATACCTGGTTCTGTGACCAGTTCTTGGACATATGCCAATTACAGGCCCAGGAATAAAAGCTGGACAAATTCCTCCCCTGCCCACCAATTTGAGCTGAAGCAGAAAGCTGAATTTTCAACTCCAGTCATCCAGAAAATAGTCCGTGGTTTGATATCCTGGCGATTTTAGGGCTGGGCTTCAGATACAATGCACCTGTCTAATTGGGATTGAGTTGGTTGGGAGATGTTTGGAGCGGTGGGATCTGTCTTGTGCAGTTTCTTCCCTTGTTTATTTCTGTTTACCTCAAGTTAACTAACATAAAAGGGAATCCAAAAGTCTTATATAGGTATATAAATATTAAAAGGAAGAGTGGGGCTGATTAGGGACCTAAAAAGGAATCTATGCATGGAGGCAGGGGACATGAGGTGTTAAATGAATACTTTTTATCTGTCTGTACTGAGGAAGTCATACTGAAAGAGGAGGTAGTTGAGACATTTGATAGACTAAAAATTGATGAAGAGCAAATTTTAGATAACCTGGCTTTTTTGAAGTTGATAAGTCACCAGGACTGGGTAGATGCAACCAAGGATACTGAGGACAGCAAAGATGGAAATTGCAAAGGCACTGCCTATAATTTTCCAATCCAGCTTAGATACAGTGTGGTACTAGAGGGCTGGAGAATTGCAAATGTTACACCCTTGTTCAAAAAAGGGTGTAAGGATAAACCCAGCAACTACAGGCCAGTTAGTTTAACTTCAGTGGTGGGAAAGCTCGGACATTATGGACCACTTGGACAAATGTAGATTAATTAAGGAAAGTCAGCACAGACTTGTTAAGGGCAAATCGTGTTCACCCAACTTGCTAGTGTTTTTTGATGTGGCAACAGAGAGAGTAGAAAAGGACAATATAGACAAAATTTCTCTTCTTAAAACTTTTACTGTAACAAACCAACTAACATCAAGATAATTCAAACATTAATTAACAGGTAAGACCATAAGATGTAGGAGCAGAAGTAGCCATTTGGTCCATCGAGTCTGCTCTCCCATTCAGGAAGATCATGGTTGATCTGATAATCCTCAACTCCACCTTCCTGCCTTTTCCCCATAATCCTTGATTTCCTTACTGATTAAAAATCTGTATCTTAATCTTGAATATACTTAACGACCCAGCCTCTACAGTCCTCTGCGGTAAAGAATTCCACAGATTGACTACCCTCAGAGAGAAGACATTCCTCATCTCCGTCTTAAATGGGTGACCCTTTACTCTGAAATTATGCCCTCTGGTCCAAGACTGTTGAAGAGTCATACAGACTCGAAACGTTAACTGTGTTGCTCTCTGCAGATGCTATCAGAACTGCTGAGTTTTTCCAGGTATTTTTATTTTTGTTAACCAATTACCCCCTGTCAGAATACGCTCCAGATTTACTTTGGTCTTAAAGGGGACATCACACAAAAACAAAATACAGGTTTTCCCCAAGTACATGGGTTATCACAACTGTCTGAGAGTGTGGTGGAGGGATATTCAAACAAGGCCTTCAACATTGGATAGTTATCTAAAGAGAAAAGTTTGCATGGCTAGGGGGAAAGATGGGGCTAGGTGAATTGCGCTTGCAGAGAGCTGGCACAGACACAACGGGCCAAATGCCTTCTTCACTGCTGCAACCATTCTATGATTATAAATTGTGCTAACACATTCCAATTCCTTTTAACTGTACTTATTTTGGGGATATGACCAGCAGATGGTAGGGTGGAATTTTCTGTTTTTGAAACTAACGTGGTGGTTTGCGGGTTCCACATTGCGTATCCCACTGGTCGGAATGGTGGGAAATGGCACCTAATTCCGTGCTCAGAAGCTCATTAATTGTGCCCAGGCAAGTATTTCTCTGAATCACATGGCCATTCAGGCACTGATTCATCCATCCCACCGTTACTAACACGGTCAAGGGTCCAGGCATCACATTTAAACACCACCCGAGCACACATTTCACTCTCCAGCCCAGCTGGCACCAGGAGAACCTGGAGGCTGCCAACAAAAAGAAGGTGGCCTCATCTTATTTCTGCTGTGACACCCTCCAGGCCTTGATAAAAGGAATATGGCAACACCAGGCTGTCCTCTACCCCAGGGATGGCTCCAAGAAGCATACCAGCCTCACCTCTCTGGCCTGGGAGGCCAAAGCCAGCCCGGTCAGTGTGGCTGGCCACCGCACCTTGAACACTATCCAGTGCAGGAGGAGGATGAATGATCGGCTTTGCCAGGGTAAGTTGACCCTCAGCTCCCTCCAATCTCACACTCATCCTGGCATCATGTACTCAGAGGGCTACACTGACTCCCCCACTATCAACATTACCATTGACCAGAAACTGAACTGGACTAGCCATATAAAAACTGTGGCTACAAGGGCAGGCCAGAGGCTAGGAATCCTGTGGCAAGTAACTCACCTCCTGACTCCCCAAAGCCTGTCCACCATCTACAAGGCACAAGTCAGGAGTGTGATGGAATACTCCCCACTTGCCTGGATGGGTGCAGCTCCCACAACACTCAAGAAGTTCCAGGACAAAGCAGTCCTGTTTGATTGGCACCACATCCACAAACATTCACTCCCTCCATCACCAGCAGCAGTGTGTACCACCTACAAGATGCACTGCAGGAATTCACCAAGGCTCCTTCGACAGCACCTTCCAAGCTCACTGCTACCATCTAAAAGGACAAGGGCAGCAGATAGATGGGAACACCACCACCTGGCAGTTCCCCTCCAAGTCACTCACCATCCTGACTTGGAAATATATTCACTCTCCTTGGGTCAAAATCCTGGAACTCCCTCCCTAACAGCACTGTGGGTGTACCTACACCACATGGGCTGCAGCGGTTCAAGAAGGCAGCTCACCACCACCTTCTCAAGGACAATTAGGGATGGGCAATAAATGCTGGCCCAGCCAGCGAAGCCCACATCCCGTGAACAATAAAAGCTCTTCAGACATCTCAACGCAACTTTAGAGGGGGTACAAAAAGCAGCTTTGATTGGCTGATGAATACATCCACATCACCACCATCTCATCCATCACGCTTGTCACAGTCCATCCTCAGTCCTTTCTGGGCAGGGCTCCCCACACACAGGGGGCATTCATGTTTCCTAACCTCAGCTCCATCTCTTCACATCACATTCCTTCCTTTTGTCTTAATGCAGTTCCAAGCTTGTCAACAATTGAAGGGAAAGACCCCAGACTGGAGGAGGGACGGCCAACATCATATCCCTCACTTCATTGGAGGAGGATGCCCCCAAGGGAGGACAGGGATCGCTCCTGTGGGGAAGTGGAGATCGGCTTTTCCCAGCAACCTAGTACAGATGACACCTGCATGAGTTCATCACATCCTGACATCCACATTGAGTGACGTGTGACACGCAATCTTGTGTTATGCCTGCTCATGTACTAAATCTATCTTCTCTCTCTTATAGACATCAGCAGGTCCAGGCACAGGCGGAGAGCCAACATAAGCCCCAACCCCCAGACCACCATGGTGGAGAAAGCTGAGGAAGCCACTGAAGATGATCTGTCACTGTGTTCCCCCCTCACCCTCCATCAGCACAGACACACACCTCAGTGGGTCATGGCCTTAGATTAGGCTTGGGGTCACCTTCTGGAGAACACCTCACTAACATATCTCCACAGCAAGCGGAGGCAGTGACATCCCAGGTCTCTGACACTCGGAAGACTGCTGGAAATCCAAGGGTGTCCAGTCCCTCAGAATCCCCTCTGCCTTTGGTCCCATCCATTCCAGCTGCTCAGGCCGAGGAGGTTGCATCTGCCGATCAGGCCCGGGGCCCTCCAGGCCGCAGACCACCAGAGGACGTTGCCAAGGTCATCCCAGACAACAGGATGCAGCAGTCAGCAGCTGCCTCCACTCCTGTTGTGGGTGTCAGGGCTGCATCCAGGCAACGTGGTAGAAAATGAAGAAATATTGAAATCATTTCTGGGTCACAGGTGTGAAACCACTGGAGAAATATTGCTCTTTTGTTAATACATTTGATGTTAATGTGAATGACTTGGTTAACTGAAGGCATTATGATTATTTACATATGTATCCTCTTGTTGCGAGGTTTAGCCATCTTCCCACTCAGTGACAGTCTCCCCTTGTGAGCTTCACATTCTGTGATGTCAGCCTCACTGAAGATAGTTTCTGGACCCTTGTGTGAGGTCTTTATTGAAAGTGTGTGCTAAATGCGTTGATAACCTGTGTTACTTGCGACACACCGTTGTGTGAGGGCATCTCAGCAGCCTTGAAGGATCAGCGGTAGTTGTGTCTCCTCAGTGGCAGTGCCAAAGGACAAGACCTGGACGGGATGAGGAGATTCCTAACCATATCCTCATCTCACTGGCTGCTGCAGTTTCTCATAAATGTGGCGACAGCTGCATCAAGCTAGTGGGTTTAGTGTTCCCGCTGTTGTGTCAGCTTTCACTCCCTGGACTGAACACATGCAGGGTGCTCTGTGGGCCTTCTTAGAGTCCTGGCCTGGTGAATGATGAGGAATGAAGGTGCAAGTCCAAATGCTGAACTTGCTCTTGATGTGACTGGCTGCACATGCCTTTCAGCAGTAAGGGACAGGAAGAATGTGGCCATTTGCTGTTACCTTCACCTTACTCCTCCTGGAATCTGGTGAGTTAAAGTGGCACGGGTACATCTTCCACGTTGTGCTTCCTCAATAGCTTCTTCAGGTTCCTGGCCCTCCTGCTCCTCATCCTCTGAGGAGTTCTAATCCCCTTCTATTTCTCCCTCTTGAAGCACCAGGTTATGAAGGGTACAATATACAACGATTATGCAGGAGATCCTGGGCGGAAATGTCCCAAATTTGCACTAAGTGCGGTAGCGGGCAGGATAAACGACATTTTACCCGCCGGCCGCGATGGTGGGTTTTCACTCTGAATCGTCCCAAACTCAACACATTATTGATGCACTCCCAGGAAACACGCTATTTCCATGGCAGTCGGGCTGCAATATGCCCACCACGCCGTCACCTCGCCACTTCATCACGCCAGGCACCACATTGAAAGTACAGCCCCACTCAGTGCTTCCAGCCCAGGACTGCAGCAAAGAAGACATGGCCTCAAAAGGCAAGAAGATTGCAGCCCTCAAGCGCCCTTTGGATGCCATGGATGCCGCTGTGATGTCCTCTGTCCCTGCTCTGGCCACAGGAGGGGCAGCTACATTACCACTCCAGCTTGGTAGGCGATGGCAGCAGTAGTCAGTGCCAATGCTGTGCACAAGTGGTTGGCCATCCAATGCAGATAGATGATGAATGATCTCATCCATGCAGCCAGGGTATGGCAACCATCTCATCATCTAAACTCACACACTCAAGCCCCTCACACATTCACTAGCATCACACTCACTGCCAGCTAAAGGGACATCACCACCCATTCTCTACCACACATCCTCCCATGTTCACTAGCCTCATCTCCTCTGGAGACTGTCTCCTCAGGCATCACCATCTTGAGACTGTTTGCACAGATCAACATGTGCCCCCCACACACCCTCCTTCCCCAGTACAGACTCTTCCCTTGCCTGAGGCCACTTCTCCCCCTTCCCCGAGCAAACCCTAGCCCTGCAGCCATTGAAAAGCTACCCACATATGGCTGATCTGATAGAGACCTGCTGTAAGGCCCCCTAAAAGTGATGTGGTGCTGTCTGTGAAGCTTGGCGCTGCTGACTGCGAGTGCTGACTGAAGCAAGGTAGTGTTATGACTGATGCATTTGGTAAAGCGGAGTTATTTAAAAATCCCAGAGGGAAACTTTAAACAACTGTCATAACCTATAATTTTAAATATTATGTTTGAGATGCGATTCTAAATTTGGAATGAGACCATCAGTTCAAGAGGTTTTACATTAAACTAAAGGAAACATTTTATGAATTTGGAAAGGTTAAAAATATATATACACATGGCTACAAATTGTTACTATTATAACTTTTAACAGATTCCCAAACTAATCTGCAATAAGGTAACAACAGCCTTAACCAGACACCAGGCAAAGCATTTTCACCTTATGAATTCAAAATGAGGTTCTTTTCACTTTGGTTCCTGTGGAGACAGTTGGAGGTTTACAGCTGCTTTTGATCTCACATTGCCCCTGCCCTGCACACACAAAACTGCTGAAGTTATACCCACCAGCCCCATTGAATGTTAATTCTCATTGTATCACCGACCTCTGAACTAAACTTATCTAACAATAAAACCCCTTTCATTGTACCAATTTTATTAGTACTATAAACATGTTGCTTGGTATCCGCTAGAAAGGCGTCACTTTTCACCCCACTTCTTGAGTGCTCTATTCAAAAAATGCAAATGCAGCTATCTTTCTTACATATCAAAACTAGTACCAATCAAAGCACCCAGACGAGCTGGCTTGAATCCGATTAAGACACATCCACAGACTAAACCTCTATTTTAAAAGAAAAATATTTTCCAAAATATAATATACATTAATAGCTTCATGACAGTGAGCAAACAAACCTTGAAGTCAAGTGCACGCCATTAATGTGCTGTTGTGAAATATGTTGGCATGTTTTGCTGCCGAGTTGGACAAACGATCCTGCAGGGGAACACAATTCCAGTGGGCAGTGCTAATAATGATATGCTGATGTATTACAATGAGGTTCCCAACGTCGAATGGTGGGAAGTGCGGCCCACCATCAGCGAGCTGAGTGGACGATCGCCAACTGGTTTCAGGCTGTCATGAAATCGGTAGTACTGTATTGTCTGCTCACGTCCAACGCCAGCAGGCATGGAAAATCCTGGCCCCTTTCTGGACCGCGCTGCAGTGCACCACCTGAGCGGTCTAAACATCAGAAGTGCATCTTCAGAATGCCAATGGTCTTCTCGATTATGGGCCGTGAGGAGCTGTGAGCTGCATTGTACCTGTCCTCCAAGGGTGATTCACGGATGTCATGAACCATCATTTGAGCAGCTTCCCCTTATCCCCAAGCAGCCAACCCTGTAGACGCTCAGGCCCTTCGATTATGTGAGGCACCTGGGAGTGACTCGGGATGTATGAGTCATCATAACTCCCAGGGTACCTGGCACAAACATGCATGATGTGCTTCCAATGTTCACAGACCAGTTGAACATTGATGGAATGAAACCCTTTATGGTTGATAAACATTAGGGACTGCCATGGAGCCCTCAGAGTCACATGGGTGCAGCCAATTGCACCCTGGACTCTAGGGAAACCTGAGATAGCTGCAAACCCATTGAATCTGGCAGCCTGGTCATCAAGTGTAAACCTCACATCTTGATGAGCCTTGCTGTAGAGGGAATCTGTGACCTCTTTGATGTATCTATGTGTGGTGAGCTGCGAGATGCTGCACAGGGCTCCTTTGGATCCCTGGAACAATCTGCAGGTAAAGAAACTGAGTGTGGCAGTGACCTTCAAGACCACGGGCAGGGGATAGCCTCCCATTGGTGTTCTTTTGCACCATTGTTACTGACATCTTTTGATGATCTGCTTCTATCACTGCTTGTTTGTCTACACAAGCACCTCTGTCTCTCTCTCTCTCTCCTCCCCCCCCCACACACACACCTTAAACCAGCTTATATTTCAACTCTTTCCTGGACTCGAAATCAAGTTCTGTCGAAGGGTCATGAGGACTCGAAACGTCAACTCTTTTCTTCTCCGCCGATGCTGCCAGACATGCTGAGTTTTTCCAGGTAATTTTGTTTTTGTTTTGGATTTCCAGCATCCGCAGTTTTCTTTGTTTTCTACTCTCTCACTCCTGACTGTAAACCCCAGGAGCGTCTCTACTCTCTCACTCCTGACTGTAAACCCCAGAGTGTCTCTACTCTGTCACTCCTGACTGTAAACCCCAGAACTATCTCTACTCTCTCACTCCTGACTGTAAACCCCAGAACTATCTCTACTCTCTCACTCCTGACAGTAAACCCCAGGAGTGTCTCTACTCTCTCACTCCTGACTGTAAACCCCAGAATTATCTCTACTCTCTCACTCCTGACTGTAAACCCCAGGAGTGTCTCTACTCTCTCACTCCTGACTGTAAACCCCAGGAGCGTCTCTACTCTCTCACTCCTGACTGTAAACTCCAGGACTGTCTCTACTCTGTCACTCCTGACTGTAAACCCCAGGACTGCCTCTACTCTCTCACTCCTGACTGTAAACCCTAGGAGTGTCTCTACTCTCTCACTCCTGACAGTAAACCCCAGGAGCGTCTCTACTCTCTCACTCCTGACTGTAAACCCCAGGAGTGTCTCTACTCTCTCACTCCTGACTGTAAACCCCAGGACTGTAACTACTTTCTCACTCCTGACTGTAAACCCCAGGACTGTCTCTACTCTCTCACTCCTGACTGTAAACCCCAGAACTGTCTCTACTCTCTCACTCCTGACTGTAAACCCCAGGACTATCTCTACTCTCTCACTCCTGACTGTAAACCCCAGGAGTGTCTCTACTCTCTCACTCCTGACAGTAAACCCCAGAACTATCTCTACTCTCTCACTCCTGACTGTAAACCCCAGAACTATCTCTACGCTCTCACTCCTGACTGTAAACCCCAGGAGTGTCTCTACTCTCTCACTCCTGACTGTAAACCCCAGAACTATCTCTACTCTCTCACTCCTGACTGTAAACCCCAGGAGTGTCTCTACTCTCTCACTCCTGACTGTAAACCCCAGAACTATCTCTACTCTCTCACTCCTGACTGTAAACCCCAGAACTATCTCTACTCTCTCACTCCTGACTGTAAACCCCAGGAGCGTCTCTACTCTCTCACTCCTGACTGTAAACCCCAGGAGCGTCTCTACTCTCTCACTCCTGACTGTAAACCCCAGGAGTGTCTCTACTCTCTCACTCCTGACTGTAAACCCCAGGACTGTCTCTACTCTCTCACTCCTGACTGTAAACCCCAGGACTGTCTCTACTCTCTCACTCCTGACTGTAAACCCCAGGAGCGTCTCTACTCTCTCACTCCTGACTGTAAACCCCAGGACTGTCTCTACTCTCTCACTCCTGACTGTAAACCCCAGGAGCGTCTCTACTCTCTCACTCCTGACTGTAAACCCCAGGACTGTCTCTACTCTCTCACTCCTGACTGTAAACCCCAGGACTGTCTCTACTCTCTCACTCCTGACTGTAAACCCCAGGAGCGTCTCTACTCTCTCACTCCTGACTCTAAACCCCAGGACTGTCTCTACTCCCTCACTCCTGACTGTAAACCCCAGGAGAGTCTCTACTCTCTCACTCCTGACAGTAATCCCCAGGTCTGTCTCTACTCTCTCACTCTGGACTGTGAACCCCAGAACTGTCTCTTCTCTCTCACTCCTGACTGTAAACCCCAGGACTGTCTCTACTCTCTCACTCCTGACTGTAAACCCCAGGACTGTCTCTACTCTCTCACTCCTGACAGTAAACCCCAGGAGCGTCTCTACTCTCTCACTCCTGACTGTAAACCCCAGGTGTGTCTGTACTCTCTCACTCCTGACAGTAAACCCCAGGAGCGTGTCTACTCTCTCACTCCTGACTGTAAACCCCAGGACTGTCTCTACTCTCTCACTCCTGACTGTAAACCCCAGAACTGTCTCTACTCTCTCACTCCTGACTGTAAACCCCAGGACTGTCTCTACTCTATCACTCCTGACTGTAAACCCCAGGAGAGTCTCTACTCTCTCACTCCTGACTGTAAACCCCAGGAGCGTCTCTACTCTCTCACTCCAGGACTATCTCTACTCTCTCACTCCTGACTGTAAACCCCAGGAGTGTCTCTCCTTCTCACTCTTGATTGTAAACCCCAGAGTGTCTCTACTCTCTCACTCCTGACTGTAAACCCCAGGACTGTCTCTACTCTTTCACTCCTGACTGTAAACCCCAGGACTGTCTCTACTCTCTCACTCCTGACTGTAAACCCCAGGAGTGTCTCTACTCTCTCACTCCTGACTGTGGACCCCAGGACTGTCTCTACTCTCTCACTCCTGACTGTAAACCCCAGGAGCGTCTCTACTCTCTCACTCCTGACTGTAAACCCCAGGACTGTCTCTACTCTCTCACTCCTGACTGTGGACCCCAGGAGTGTCTCTACTCTCTCACTCCTGACTGTGGACCCCAGACCGAGGACTTTGACTTTCCCAGTTCCCCAGTGCCCTCATGACTGATGACTACACTGTCTCCCTTCCCCGCACCCCCACCACCTGTCCCCCTTCATGAGTCTCTGTGCAACCCATCCCTCTTGTACCACACTAACACACACACGCACACACACACACACCCCCTTCCTATTCCGGAATTTGCGTGCAACCTTCCCATTCATACATGTGGAATCCCATCCACCCCCTTGTGTGTCTGCGTTTCAGTTTCACTTGTCAGCCTCCAGCTTCCCAGCTCTTGGCCTCCCCTCTGCCTGCCATCGTTCCCCCACCCCTCTCACTCCCTTCCATTGCCTTTCAGCCCCTTTGGCCCCTCTGTGTCTGTCATCCTCTCACCTGTCCCCCTCTGCCACCTCCTCCCGGTCTCATTGCTGGTTCTGTCTGAGTGTACAGCCCTGCCTGAGTGCCGCTGCACAGTGGCGTCCTCCAGGACTATGGAGGCACCCACCGGGAGTAGACCAACCCTCCATCCCCAGCAGTGTGTCTGTCCACTGGCATCACAATGAGATCGGCGCGGTGCTGTTGGAGGTCGGCTATGAATGTTGCACTCATCTCGAAGTTGTGAGTGAAGTGAGGTCTGCCCGCTGGGTCACTCTTTCTCAAAGGTCTTTCAGACTGGTGTGATTTCCTGCTGGCGTGATGCAGGATTGGAAGGAGAGAAGCTTATTTAATGAGTATTCATGAGATGGTAGTGAATGCAAATGGTGTCACTAGTCAGCGGGATAGCTGACCCACCATCAATCCACCATTAGGGAGTTGTTGGGAGAGTTGCAAACTGTTTTCATGCTCCTGGAAATCTGATGTTTCTCCTCTCTCCAGATTGTCCGCTCCCGCTCGCCACAAAACCTGCTGTGGGCAGGATGGGAAATTCCGCCCGTAATGTTCATGCAGCAGCAGAAAACATTTTATTGTCTAATTTCTACCTGAAAATGCATTTTATAAGAGGCAAACACCCTTAGAGAATTGGAGAAAATAATTCTGTATTGCATCCATATATTAATGTTTTGTCTTAATCTGAAGGGACAGGTGCAGAGTGGGTTACGCTCTGGGATCCGTATTGCACAGGGGACGTATTTCCATGTCACGCTGCTAAAGTCAATTCCTGTGCAAGTGGATGGAGAACCTTGGATCCAGTCACCAGGGCACGTCATCATATCTGCTGCTGGCCCAAAGGTATGTTTCAGATAATAGATCCAAATTGAAAAACGTGCTGCATTGTAATTCAGAAATCTGAGTGAAAGTCCAAATTTCAGAATATGAGCATCTTTGAAAAGAACAGATGGGGATTTCAGGTAAATTAGGAAATGATGGTTTGTTGGTGCCAAGGTTGGATTTTAGAGGTCTCTAGATTGTAACAAGAATGCATTTCTACCTGTTGATATTACACGAAAATGTTACTGTTGCTTCTCATCCAAATTTCTCTCACCTAATTTCAAATCTATAACCATGAGACAAGGCAGAGGATTGATTGAGGGACAGGGCGAAATGATGACTGAGGGACAGGGCGAGATGGTGATGAGGGACAGGGCGAGATGGTGACTGAGGGACAGGGCGAGATGGTGATGAGGGACGGGGCGAGATGGTGACTGAGGGACAGGGCGAGATGATGATGAGGGACGGGGCGAGATGGTGACTGAGGGACGGGGCGAAATGATGACTGAGGGACGGGGCGAGATGGTGACGAGGGACAGGGCGAGATGGTGACGAGGGACGGGGCGAGATGGTGACTGAGGGACAGGGCGAGATGGTGATGAGGGACGGGGCAAGATGGTGACTGAGGGACGGGGCGAGATGGTGATGAGGGACGGGGCGAGATGGTGACTGAGGGACAGGGCGAGATGGTGATGAGGGACGGCGAGATGGTGATGAGGGACAGGGCGAGATGGTGACTGAGGGACAGGGCGAGATGGTGACTGAGGGACAGGGCGAGATGGTGACTGAGGGACGGGGCGAAATGATGACTGAGGGACGGGGCGAGATGGTGATGAGGGACGGGGCGAGATGGTGATGAGGGACGGGGCGAAATGATGACTGAGGGACGGGGCGAAATGATGACTGAGGGACGGGGCGAAATGGTGATGAGGGACGGGGCGAGATGGTGACGAGGGACGGGGCGAGATGGTGACTGAGGGACGGGGCGAGATGGTGATGAAGGACAGGGCGAGATGGTGACTGAGGGACGGGGCGAGATGGTGATGAAGGACAGAGCGAGATGGTGACTGAAGGACAGAGCGAGATGGTGACGAGGGACGGGGCGAGATGGTGACGAGGGACGGGGCGAGATGGTGACGAGGGACGGGGCGAGATGGTGACGAGGGACGGGACGAGATGGTGACGAGGGACGGGGCGAGATGGTGACGAGGGACGGGGCGAGATGGTGTCGAGGGACAGGGCGAGATGGTGACTGAGGGACGGGGCGAGATGGTGACTGAGGGATGGGGGTGAGATGGTGATGAGGGACGGGGCGAGATGGTGACTGAGGGACAGAGCGAGATGATGACTGAGGGACAGGGCATTTGGAGATGGAAGGTCATGTGATGAAACCTCCAGGAATATGTCCTGTGTGAGTTGGCAACCCCGAAGACTTGTGTTCCACAACTAGCTACATTCCTAGTCAAACTGTTCCAGTACAGCTACAACACTAACATCTACCTGACAATTTGGAAAATTGCCTGGATATGTGCTGCCCACAAAAATCAAGACAAATCCAATCTGACCAATCAGTCTACTCTTGATGATCAGTAAAGTGATAAAAGGTGTCATTGACAGTGCTATCAAGTGGCACTTGCTTAGCAATAACCTGCTCACTGATGCTCAGTTTGGTTTCTGCCAGTGTCACTCAGCTTCTGGTTCATTACAGCCTTGGTTCAAACATGGACAAATGGGTTGAATTTTAGAGGCGTGTTGAGATTGACTTTTCTTGAGATCAAGGCAGCACTTGACTGAGTCTGGCATCAAGAAGCTCTTGCTAAACTGGGATCAGTGGAATCAGGGGGAAAACTCTCCACTGGTTGGAGTCATACCCAGCACAAAGGAAAATGGTTGTGGTTGTTGGAGGTCAGTCATCTCAGTCCCAGGACATCACTGCAGGAGTTCCTCAGGGTAGTGTCCTAATCCCAACCATCTTCAGCTGCTTCATTAATGACCTTTCTTCCATCATCAGGCCAGAAGTGTGGATGTACGCTGAGGATTGCAGAATGTTCAGCGCCATTCACAGCCCCCCAGGTACTGAAGCAGTCCGTATCCATAGGCAACAAGACCTGGACAACATTCTGGTTTATCTGCCGGAATGTTGTCCAGGTACAAATGGCAAGTAACGTTCGTGTCACATAAGTGCCAGGCAATGACCATCTCCAAAGAGTTTCTAAACATCTACCTTTGTTGTTCAACAGCACTACCGTCCCTGAATCTCCACCACTTGGTGTTGTTGAACCATAATCAGAGGTTCAGCATCAATCTGGCTCAGCTGAGCTAACATAAGTGAATTGGTCTCTTCATACAGGAGACAACATATTCGGGCAGTATATAGGGTTGAGTGGCTTGAAAATTGCTTGGTTCCATTTTCCACCCATTGTGAGGTCCTGTATTATTTTATTTTCAGGTTCACATGTTGAAAAAATGTAAACAGAAACAGAAGAAGCAAACTGGGAGTTTCAAAGATGCAAGAGCTGAGAGTTTGACCTCCTCAGAAACGGGCAACTGAGAAGTGATGTGGCAGCAACAGTTTGGAAAAGACTTGCAGTATGACCACATAATCAAAAGATTATATGCTGAATCATTTTAGATCACTGCAGTTCGCATTTTAATATTTTTGACATTTATTTGCACATTTTCACTGGAAAGTTTCCTGTTATAGTGAAGTATCTGATATCCCAACACAGTGGCCTCATAAGCAGGTGCTAAGTTAACAATTAAGTGATGTAGCCAAAATATTCTTCCTCTAGTAAACTGAACGGTGGAATTATTATCAAAATAATGGCTGATAAATGGAGATATATCTTTTACTCATGTATAGGAAATGCCTCAATGTTTCCCATTATAAGGGCCTGATCTGGACTGAAGTGGACTTGAACTGAGTGACTGTTCTCAGTTCTGAGTTTTACTGCCTGCTCTACTTGTGCCATTCAGCTCATGACATAGAAAGCAAACCATGTAAAAGTGGCTAAGGGAACATTTGTATTCCAGGTTGTTACTGCTTGTCTCTTACTTTGAAACATTCACTAATCAGTTCAGAGACTGTCCTAATTTAGATCCAGACATAATCCCGTGAAAAGATTTAAATTCCTACAATAATATATATCTGACATCTTTCAGTAGAAAGACATTCCAAGTTGTTTACTTCTGATTTTTTTCGTGGAGTGAGCAGATATATTTGAACTTAACACTGTATGGCTGCAGTGTGTTATGAAATAAATATTTTGAAAGAGAAAATAATTTTGTGCAAGAATAATGATAATGTTTGTGGGCAGTGGAACATTCAGGGATATATCATATTCACATGTAGAAGCAATGACAATCTATCTAGCAGGTCCACACTATTGTGATAGAATATGATTTGACATTAATGTAATCCTTTAAAAAAGGTAATTTAACACACACACTATTCATATTTTATAAAATCAATGGGATAATCAATAAAACGGTGAATTATCCTGAGTGTACACTTTGATGAAAGTGTGTAACCAACTCTGCCCCCACCTGCATAAGAATTTCAGATTCATTCCAATTTAATGCAACCATACATTTTCTCCAGAGTTGCATGTAGACATTCTTAGGGACTTTGCCAATGAAATTATTACCTAGCTAAATCCAACATTAGTGAACAAAAGGCAACTTTTGCTGCTGATAATATTGTGCCTAGAATATTAGCAAGAATATACAGATATATGTGTGTATATATATATATATATATATATATCGTGTAAGCTGCATTATATATTCATGAATCAGGATCAGTGCCATTGGCAGCAGCCAAAATTATGTTTTTGAAAAGCTAATGTTAGGATCTTGGTTATTTGTAAACAGGAAGCTAGTAAAGGGAAACACAATGATATAGATCATGGGTTCTACATTTCTGGTTGTATCAATACATACCATCCAAAAACATAATAAGAGCCATTTTCGGAGATTTGGGAATTAATCGGCTGGTTTTTGTACCACAAATATCGCCACTGTCACAATTAACACTCATCAAGATCTCTTTTGGGGAGAAGTGTCGGGGCCATTAAATATTCATACCAGTAATACGTATTTTATTCCAATTTTAATATAATCTTGTTTAATTCAGTTCACAGCCAGACTAAACTCTGTCTACACTAATATGTAGCAGCCTCCTTGCAACAAATTTAATTTAGTTCCAGATTTCTCATTCACCTTAATTTCAGTTTGTCCAGCTGTAGGAAAGGATATGATGAAGAATAAACTTTCAGTTGAGTTGGATACAGTAAGGGCTGTGGTGTAATTTTAAAGCTTGTACATTTGAATTATTTCTTCATTATCCTAAAATTGATTTCGCTCAAGTGTTTCTATGAAGTTTCATGTATGTAGCTAAATGAATGAAAATTAAGTTCTTTGTTAGGTGTTACTGGAGTGATTAATCCTAATTAGTTCATACTAAATACAGTTTTTAAAAAACTTTACAATCTTTCCACAGTTGCCATGAGGAAAATATTACAATAAATGGATGTTTTCCTTTGCAAAAAGCAAGGTTTAGCATTTCTGTTGCACCTTCAGTGATGAGGAACTGCAGCCATTGGAAAACATTAACTTTCTCAGTTCCAAAATGTTTACATTTTGAAATTCTAGAGTTGTATTTTGGCAATACTCATGCATTTTGAAAAATATTGATTACATATTTGTACCTTTTGATTTCACAGAGGCAATTTTATTTTGTTATGCTGTTTAAAGCTTTGTGGATTGATATATGCTAATGTTTTCAGTTTCCTGGGAATAATACTTGTGTAGGAACTTTAGAGAAAGTATTTTTTGTAGATACACAAGATATTCATTGGTTTGCTAGTTTATAACATAGCATTTAATGAATCCAACACACATTTCTGTAATCACATACTCAGCAAGTCACAATTTGATTTTGTACATTGGGTATTTATTTATCTCCTAGGTCTTTCAGGATTTACACATTTTCCTGGAAGAGGGAAAAGAAAAGTTTCATCTTTTTACTGGCCAATGAAGAGAGGCAGCTCTGAGAATTAAAGCTGTGTGTTGTTCCACCACAGTGTTTTACACTTAGAAAAAGCTCCTTTTGATTTACATTGTCCTTTTTGTGCAAGTGTTGTTTTTACGGATGGCACAAGATTGAAGGAAATGGGGCACTTTAGTTCAGACTAAAAAGCTTGGAATGGTTCTGTTGGCCAATGATGTAGAAGTTTGTAATTATTGTAACTAGCTGCAGAGCAGGCAACAATTCTGGTTAGTGGTTACTGGTTTCCTGGATGAGATTGATAATTGGCATAAGTGATGTCAAACAAAATGCTAAGATTAAAACATCTAGGTAACAACTGTCAACTTGAATCATCAGTCAGTTAAAAGACCTCAAATTAAGAAAGCAAGTGAGCCAGTCCATCTTCCTTAGTCAGCCACATGTTTTTTCTGAGAACTGACATAACTGCTTTCCATCACTTTTATTTTAGAAAAATGACTCCTGCTCCATAGTTGGGTGTAGCTTTATTCTTATAAACTGGTTGCAATGATGAAGTAAGTGGCTGTTTATTATGGTCAGCATTGAACAGTAAGTATAAAGCTATATTTCTATATTGTAGTCTATTACCAGATACTTTTGTTCAAAATTGGAGATTGTTACCATTGTCTGGTGATGGTTTTACAATATTAATGTCTGATGCGAAGGTGTAGAATTTTAATGTAACATCACATTTTACAAAGAAACTGTAATAACCTAGGCATTTGTCAGATTTCTACAGTCCCAATCAGTGGGATTAGAACTGAATTACACTTAACAAAGAAAATTGAAAACGGTTAAACAGAACAATTCTCTGATCAAAATACCAGTGTTTTCCATACGCAAATAATTCTGGGGTTGGGTAAATGAGTAATTTATATATATTGCAGACATGTGTCAGATTAGATTGGTAGCAAATTCATTTGTTTTCTTAAACTGCTGGAATCCATTTTAACATGTTCAGTTTATGTTCAAAATGTCTGTTAAAGTAAGTGTGGGATATACAAATATATTTACTTACTGTTTACCTGTGATGATTTATTTTTTTCTTAGTTTGACTCATGTAATGTTAGTTTTCAGATCTCCTTTTTGTAGACCAAAACCTTTGGGAATGTTTCTCAATGTGTTACGTTCAATGTGGCTAATATACTGTACACATACCTCATCAGATTCTCATCATTCCACCAGCAATTTCTCGGAGCAAGAATTTCCATAATTTGATGTTAATTACAGCAATTGTGTATATTTTGAAATTCGGGTAAATGGGTTGTTGTTGTGTTGTAAAAAAAATTGCACTGAGTGTCATATAATCACTTCTTTTGAATGTAATTGTGATCAATGAAAAATCTATGGCAAGAACATCTTCATTTAAATAAAACTGGGAATTGTGAAATTGTGTTGTTTTATTATGTAAGAAGTTAGTGAATATGCAGCAGTTTGAAACAACACTTGCACAAGTGAAACCTTCAAAAAGCTACTGCTTGAAACTTTGTAAACTTCCTAAATTATACACAAGAACCATTAAGCTAATCCAAGACAGTGTAAGAAATGGTTTTTTTTAGAATATTATAAAATGCTTATAGAATTAGGAGGCATAGCCTGAGGCTATCTGGCAGAAAGCTGTTTTCTTTCTCTCTCTGGAAAAACACAAACAGTCCCAAGAAATGTCGAGGTCTCCTGGTTCAGGCTTCCATGTTGATTTTGTCAGTGCTATTGTCGCTGGACTAGTATTCCAGTGACCCAGGGTAATGCTCTGGGGACCCGGGTTTCAATCCCACCACAGAAGGTGAAATTTGAATCCAATAAAAATCTGGAATAAAAAGTCTAATGACCATGAAACAAACCATTGCCGATTGTCGTTAAAAACCCATGTGGTTCACTAATATCCTTTAGGGAAGGAAATCTTACCTCATCTAGCATGCATATAACTCCAGACCCACAACAATGTTGTTGACTTTTAAAATGAAAAAGGGCAATTAGGCATTGCCCACATCCCACAAACGAAAAAAAAGAAATTCCTAAGTTGCTAGGACAGCTTCTTGTAGCCTCTTAGCTACACAAATGTCTGGTAAGGACAAACAAATGGCCTTAAGCATGAAGTCAACTAAAAGATTAATGTGATGGGCAGGGCACAGTCACTGTCCAGAGCTATTAGAACAAGTGTTGATGTTTCGAGTCCTCATGACCCTTCGACAGAACTTGAGTTCGAGTCCAAGAAAAAGTTGAAATATAAGCTGGTTTAAGGTGTGTGTGTGGTAAACCAGCTTATATTTCAACTTTTTCTTGGACTCGAACTCAAGTTCTGTCGAAGGGTCATGAGGACTCGAAACGTCAACTCTTTTCTTCTCCGCCGATGCTGCCAGACCTGCTGAGTTTTTCCAGGTAATTCTGTTTTTGTTTTGGATTTCCAGCATCCGCAGTTTTTTTTGTTTTATCTATTAGAACAAGTGTTTGATGTAGAGTAAACAATCAGCCCCTAGAAATAAAGTATATTAATGGATTCTCAGAGGCAGGGGAGGTCCTTGTCAGACAGCTACCTTCTTCAGATGGAAGACTGGGGAAGGGCTTCCTAACACTTCAGCTACTGAGCAGAATGCTGCTACAAATCAACATGATGTGCTGACCCTCCATGATCAGTAACCCACTCTCACCTGGCGTAAGTCATATTCTTTTCCTTTCTACTTAGTTTCTGTATCTTATCTAAACTGTTGCTACTTAATAAACTACCTTAAAATCACGAGTTCTTGACCACATCTTTCAGCTAATCTAACCCTTAAACCTTACACAGTTAGGTTTTAGGAGCAAATGGTTACATTTGACTAATTCATTATATTTATTCAAGATAACAGACATGGTAGAGCCAGTGGATATTGTTTACCTGGATTCCAGGAAGACATCTGATAGTATCCCATATGAAGCTCTGGGATGGATGAAATGTATTAAAATTGTGGTAAGTGGTTGCTTGGTAAACAAATAATTACACATGGATCTGGTCGGCTGGTTGAACTAATTGGGTAGCTCTTTCAAACAGCTACACTAATGGGCAAAATGGCCTCTTCCTGTGCTGTATCGCTGTATGAAGTCCTGCCCAGGGCACTTGCCATACAAAATCTGGCAATAAAGGCAAAAGCGTTCAATTTCTAGTCTTCCCAGCACAATCTCAGCCAGACATGAAGGATAAAGATAAAGAATTGGTTTAAGGACAGGAAAGAGAGTTGTGGTAAATGATTTTTCAGTTTGGAGGATGGTGGACAGTGATTTTCCCAAGGGTCAGTGCTAGGGTCACTTTTTCGATACGTATAAACAAGTGTGTTAATGAAATACAGTAAAATTTCAGTTTTCTGGAGGTATGGCAAACAGAGAGGATGATATCAATCAACTGCAACATGACATAGACTAGCAGAATGGGCAAACAAGTGGCAGATGAAATTTAATATAGAGAAGTGAGAGGCGATGCATTTTGGCAGAAGGGATAGGAAGGGGAAATACAGACTTAATGGCACCATTCTAAAGAGTGTTCCAGCACAGAAGGACTTGAGGGTTCATAGATCTTTGATGGTGGAAACTCAATGAGACCAGAGTTAGTAAAGCAAATGAAGTGTGGTCTTTATAAACAGAGGTATTGAATAAAAAAAAAAGCAAGAGAAATTATGCGGAATCTTTATAAAGTTCTGGTTAGACCACAACTAAAATAGTGGATCCAGTTCTGGTCACCACACTTTAGGAAGTCCTTGAAACAACACAAGGAAGATTTACCAGAATGGCCACAGGGATGAGAGATTTCAGTTAAAAGGCTAGATTGCAAAAAGTGGAGTTTTCTCCTTGGAGCAAGAGAGATTGAAGGGAGATGTGATACACGATCTCTTGGATAAGGTGGACAAAGAAAAGCTATTTTCATTAGCTAATGGTAACAAGGTCCAGGGGACACAGATTTAAATGTTTTGGACAAGATGCAAGAAAGTTGTAAGGAAACATTTTTTACACAGTGAGTTCCTAATGACTGGGAACTCGCTGCCCATGGTTGGGTTGGGGGTGGGGGGGAGGTGTGGAAGCAGGATCAATGATTTCAAAAGGAAATGGAATAGGTGTTTGAAGGATAGAAACCTGCAGAGCTACGGAGATAGAGTGGGGGAATGGGACTGACTGGATTGCTCCATGGAGAGCCAGCATGGACTTGATGGGTTCAACAGCTGCCTTCTGTGTGGTAAATAACTGACTCATCAGACTGAGAAACAACGGGAGCACTTATGCAAGATCATGGTGAAAATCTATCTTGGGTCTCCAAACCGTTTGGAGATCTCCAGTTCTCAGCATTAAGGAGTATTAAATACGTTCACTTTAACATTTTAACTCTCCAAATAAACTCAGATGATGGCGATGGAACATAGGACTTGGGTGCAGGAGTAAGACATTTGGCACTTTGAACCTACTGCACCATTGATAAGATCATGGCTGATCTGGTGGTAGCCTCATCTCCACCTTTCTGTCTGCCCCGCATAACCCCTGACCCCTTGTCAATCAAAAATCTAACTCAGCCTTGAATCTATTCAATGACCCAGCCTCCACTGCTCTCGGTGGAAGAGAATTCAAAAGACTAATGACTAAAAATTCTCATCTCAGTCTTAAAAGGGAGACCCTTACTTTTAAACTGTCTCCCCAACAAGGGGGAAAGAATCCTCCCAGTATCCACTCTGTCAAGTTCCCATCATCTTACATGTTTCAGTGAAATCACTTCTCATTCCTTTAAACTCCAATGGGTATAGATCCAGCCTGTTCAACCTAACTTCATAAAATAAGCAAAAGACGGCTACAGTCTAACTGGTAACCCACTGGTTTGACTTCATTGGTTCTGCTACACATTTTCAGAGGGACTGAGGCACAGCTGACTTTTCAAAATGGTTTTAAATATACAAATGATGACAAGTCTTCATTGAAAAAAATGTTTAATGATGTTACAGAGTGATAGTGAAGTGGTCAGCAAGTGATTAATGACCTTTAAATCCAAAACAAGATTGCATTGGAAGCAAATTTTTGTTAGTATTTTATCTTAGTTTAGTTTCGCTTTAAATTTCATGGCTCATTTTCCCTTGCATTTGGATCAGCTATCTGCAGAGATAATCAGCATCGAGAGCAATTGTTTACCATACTCTGCCTTCAATGGAAATGCAGCCCAGATTGAAGAGAATTCTCCCCATCACTGCCCCAGTACCAGGCTTTACCATTCTGCAGCCCCAACCTAAACTGAAAGAAGCAAGATAACAACAGTCCATTGTGGTATTGAACAATCTTATGTCATTATCTATTTGGGATTTTGAACATAGTCTATAGCTATTATGTATAAATAAATAAAACAATCAGCCAAATACAAATGAAACAACACTGACCCCAGTTTTATTGAGTGAGATTGGAGAGTTTGGTCTCTATGGTGAATTAACTGATCTCAACCAAGCCTCCATTAGGACATCAGTTTGCATTCCTACTCCAGACTGCTACCCAGTCAATCCTGGCTGGAACTGTACACGGGTGGAGAATGGGTAAGACCGGGACTGAGCTACAATAGTGTTCCATTGTTGACTTGGTTCTGTTTGCACAAATTAACATGTGCATAATGCTCATACGAATGAGATGCTGGAGGGGAAAGATTTTACACCCAGAAGGATGGGGGAGGGGGGTCTGGAACTCACTGTGGTAACCTCTAGGCCTACAGACCAAACGCTGGAAAGTGGGGTTAGACTGGGGGGCTGTTTTTCGGCTGGCACAGACACGATGGGTCAAGTGGCCTCTTTTTGTCGCGGAAACTATGATTCTATGAAATGCCTATGAAACTGCATCAAAGGAATGACACTTTCAAGCAGGGTAGTGAACAAAATGGATGAAAAAAATAAAAAGCAAGTAAATCAGTTTGTGACAAATAAAACACTGAGACCCCAGAAAAATAAACTACAACCTATTCAGATGCAGCCAAAATCAGCAAGAGTGGAATTGATCCAGGCAGGAAACTAAACTGAAAAACAGTTGGAGATAGGTTTAATCAATACTTGGAGTGGAATCTGTAAATGATGGAAAGCTGTTCGGGATCTCTATCTAAACTATCACTCTCAGTCAGAAAGAAACAAGCACAGTTCTCTCTATCTCTCTCCGCAGACATCTGTAACATTCCTGTACACACAGTGAAGCTGTACTGAAACGGAAAGAAATTAGACCCATACCAGATCTGAAAGAATTCCCACAAAACATTAGCAAATTAGACAAAGTAATTATGGAAATCCTTCAAAATCCAGGAAAGTTGGATTCACAACAAGTCCAAAATATATGAGAAAGCACAGACATTCCAACACAATAAAAACTTGAAAACATTGACATTTCAAAAGGGAATCTCCCCTTGACACTCAATGGCATTACCATTGCTGAATTACTCCAAAGCCTGTCCACCATCTACAAGGCACAAGTCAGGAGTGTGATGGAATACTCCTCACTTGCCTGGATGAGTGCAGCTCCCACAACACTCAAGAAGCTTGACAGCATCCAGGACAAAGCAGCCCGCTTGATTGACAACCCACCCACAAACATTCACTCCTTCCACCACCAACACACAGTAGCAGCAGTGTGTACCATCTACAAGATGCACTGCAGGAATTCACCAAGGGTCCTTAGACTGCATCTTCCAAACCCACAACCACTACCATCCAGAAGGACAAGGGCAGCAGATAGATGGCAACAACACCACCTGCAAGTTCCCCTCCAAGCCGCTCACCATCCTGACTTGGAAATATATCGGCCGTTCCTTCACTGTCACTGGGTCAAAATCCTGGAGATCCCTCCCTAACAGCACTGTGGGTGTACCTACACCACATGGACTGCAGCGGCTCAAGAAGGCAGCTCACTATCAGCTTTTCTGGTTAGATTCCCAACTAGGGATGGGCAATAAATGCTGGCCTATCCAGTGAAGCCCACATCCACGAACGAATAAAAATAACTACACACCCAAAAAGCTCAATTTTATCTTTTTTTCTGAAAGATCAAATTCCTGAAGACAGCACAGGGTTTAGGACTTCTGATTCTGACTTGGTCCAACAGATTTTACACCTCATGAATTGCCACTGCTTGGTATACACCAACAAAACACAGTCCAAGTGGAAAATAGGGCAATAATTTGTCTTTAGCACCTTTAATGTAATAAACATATCACACAGGACAAATATTATGCCCGAGCTGCAATAGCAAATTCATGAGCAAGGGCTTCATTGCAAGATGTGTAACAATGGGGAAATGGGGACTCCTGCAGGGTCTGAGATAATGTGAGAAGGGCTGAGGCCAAGGCTGATGAGCAAAGGTTAAACACAAGCGTTCCAGCTCATACCAAATTTCGCCTCCACAAAACTCCTTTCCAAGTAAAGCATTAGAGGGCCAAATATCAAATTTCAACATCAATATAGAACAAAGAAAAGTGCAGCACAGGAACAGGCCCTTCGGCCCTCCAAGCCTGCACTGCCTGTCTAACTAAAACATTTTGCACTTCCGGGGTCCGTATCCCTCTATTCCCATCCTATTCATGTATTTGTCAAGCTGCCTCTTAAACACCACTATCGTACTTGCTTCCACCACCTCCTCTGGCAGCAAATTCCAGACACTCACTACCCTCTGCGTAAAAAACTTGCCCCTCACATCTCCTCTATAGTTTTCTCCTCTCACCTTAAATCTATGTCCCCTAGTAACTTCCACCCTGGGAAAAAACTTCTATCTACTCTGTCCATGCCACTCATAATTTTGTAAACTTCTATGAAGTTGCCCCTCAATCTCCGTCACTCTAGTGAGAACAATCTGAGTTTCTCCAACCTCTCCTCATAGCTAATAACCTCCAGACCAGGCAGCATCCTGCTAAACCTCCTCTGCACCCTCTCCAATGCCTCCATATCCTTCTGGTAATGTGGCGACCAGAATTGCATGCAAGTGTGGCCTAACCAAGGTTCTATACAGCTGCAGCATGACTTCCCAGCTTTTATACTCAATACCCCTGCCAATGAAGGCAAGCATGCCATATGCCTTCCTGAATACCTCCTGTCGTGCAGCTGTGATATTCCCCTTAACCAGCTGTGCAACTCCTCCACCTCTTCTACATCCCTCTCTATCCCGCCTGAAACATCTAAATCCTGGAACGTTTATCTGCCAATCCTGTCCATCCTTCAACCAAGTCTCTGTAATAACAATAACATCATAGTCCCATATACTTCTAACTATATCCACAAGACTGCAATTTATCCCATTGGTCGTTGGCCAACAGCATTTAGTCAGAAGAGAGGCACAATTAAAACTACAAACTCCCCCACAGCCCTATAAAGAACTTGCACTTATATTGCACCTTATCACAAACTGTTAACAATAAATTACGTTGAAGTACAGTTTCTCTGTTACTGTGTAGCAGCTAACCTGCAAAGTGCAAAATCTTAAACAAAAACAAAATGAATGAATACATTTTGGTGGCAATTCATGGAGGAATACTGAGAAAAATGATGGGGTCTTGATGTAACACCTCGTCCCAAGGAGCTGATAACATCTCTTTCACTCTTCAGTCACAATTTTGTGCTCAAACCCTAGGCTGCAGTTTGAACCCAGCACCTCTGGCTCAGAAACAAATGTTAGCAGCTGAGCCAAGCTGACAAATGCAGTCTCCAGAAAGTTCCAATGTAGAAGCAAAAGCTCCAGCAACTAATCCAACAAATTACAAATGAACAAGCAGGATGTTTGGTAGGTGCCCTCAAAAGGAAAGGTAAAATTCACTGTTTGTGCTGGACCCTTGCTTATGACATGACCAGATCCTTCTTTGACCAAGCATTTCTCAATGACTGTATTCAATGGGGCCAACATGTGAGATTCCTGTTGAGGGAAGCAGGGCTTGTCCTGTAGTCCAGGATGGTTCCGCTTCATCACTCACTCTGACCTTCACACTTCTACTCAGGAAGCCTTCAGCTTTGGTCTCTCTCACACTCTATAAAATGTTTAACAGAATTAAGAGGCATGAAAGTCAGCACAATACACCTTCAAGGTGTTTTCCATCCTCTTGTTGGCATCCTTCCATCTACAAGAGACGATAGATGTTACGACCAAGCAGTTGGTAATGCGGAGTTATTTTTTTAAAAATCCCAGAGGGAAACTTTAAACAACTGTCATAACCTATAATTTTAAGTGTTATGTTTGAGGTTCAGGAATCATGCCAACAGTTCTCAAGAGGTTTTATATTATGCTAAATGAAACATTTTACTAATTTACACAAATTAAATATATACACATAGCTACAAATTACTATCATAACTTTTAACAAATTCCCGAACTAATCTCCACTAAGGCAATAGCAACCCATAGACTTAACCAAACACCAGGCAAAGCATTTTCACTTTATGAATTGAAAATTAGGAACTCTGGTTCCTGTAGAGACAGTTGGAGGCTTACAGCTGCTTTGATCTTACATTGCCTCTGCCCTGCACACACTAAACTGAAGTTATACCTAGCACAGCTCATTGAATGTAAATTCTCTTTGTATCACCAGCCTCTAACTATAAAACCCCTTCCATAGTACAAATTTTATTAGCAATATAAACATATTGCTTGGTCTCTGCTGGCTAGGTGTGAGAATTCACCCCACTTCTTGAATACTCTATTCAAAAAGAATGCAAATGCCCTCTATCCTCTCTTACATTTCAAAACTAGTGCACATCAAAGCACCCAGACCAGCTGGCTTTAATCCAATTAAGACACACCCACAGACTAAACCTCTATTTTAAAAGAAAAATATTTTCCAATGATATATACATATGACAATAGGCATGCAGCAAACAATCCATTTCAGTGGGGGGATCTTCATGTGGTCTACCTTTGCTGATGGCTGAACAGGCCAATCCTCCAGAGGCAAGTTCTGCCACAGGTGACATTTTGGGCTGTTGCTTTTGGCATTGGCGCCTGTCACCAAGCTGCTGTAACCACTGGGGGTCATTGCGGTAAATCATTCCAGCCCACAGGTGGCGTTGCCATTGCCCTCTCTCACCAGGTGGTAACTCCTAGGTGCCACAGTCGATGTTTGGGGCCTTCATGTCACATTTGCAAGCATCCTTGAAGCAGAGCTTTGGGCGTCCCACCGGTCATCCAGTTCTGGCTACTTCACCATACAGTAAGGTCCTTCGGTATGCAACCGTCTCCCATCCTCTGGACTTGCCCGATCCACCAAAACCACCTTCAATTTGTGCTGATAAAATGGGGAGCTCTGTCTGAGGAGATTGCCACATTTATCTGCCATGATGCACCCATAATGCATGCAGACAGCAAAGACAGAATCTCTTGAGCTTCCTGATCATTGAGTTTTCCTGTTTCATAGCGCCATGCAGCAAAGTACTGAGAATACAGGCCTTAGAAACCATCAGCTTGGTCCATGCTCTAAGTGACAACAAAGGGGCTCAGAACACAGCTACCAAACTATTGCTCCCATTTCCAACACAACTGAAGTCTGTGCCCACTGCTGCAGAATTCTCTGACAAACTGACAGGAGTGAGCAGAGGTGTCTTCTTGTAAAATTCACTAGTTGCTAATTCCTATTTTCATTCCCCACTAGCTCATTTAGTACAATTTGTATTTGTTTCTCCTGCTCATTAATCACTTTCCAAAATTGTCCTTCCACATTTGCTGCTTTATGAATCAAAAAGTGACTTCCTATTGAACCGTATTTCATGAGTGTACAGGAATAACTGAATGCAACACTCTCAGCTAAGCAGGTATGATAGATACACGACCCTCTTTTAGAATGCAATACTGCTGGGTGATCAATTATGATCAATAGTTGTGACAGTTGTTTAAACTGGGAGCTGGGCACTCAATGTATTGAAAATGATTAATTGATCTGTAAAATCTGGCTCTCCTAGTTACAATAAATGTTCTTTTAAAATTTTTTTTACATATTCAAAAATACGCAAAAAGGGTAAATTAGAAAAATCAAAGATAAAAAATACCTGGCAAACTGACTGATTGGGAATTAAGTTGTGCTTCAGTGTCCATTTACTTTAAAAACAGGAAGATAGCAGATAGATATGTAATATAAAACATCTCAAAATATTTTAAAAATAAAATGGCTTTTCTGGCCTCCTGAAAACAGACATGGTCCCTGTAAATGTACAGTCATTCAGTCGCAGTTCCATGAAGAAGAGCAGAGGCATCCTCATTGTCTTCAGCACTGACTCGCCTATACTCTGTATGGAACAAGAGTGCAAAGCAGCAAGCCTCCAAACTACAGATAGCAGCCAACACCAACGTGGGAACTATTAAATTAAGAATATATTAACAGATTATTATTTCATTGATAAACTACTATTACAAACACAATGAAAAAAACTTCATGTCTTTTGTCTGAAGCAATCAACCAGTATCCATATGCAGCAAGGCCTGGACAACATTTGGGCTTGGGCTGATAAGTGGCAAGTGATACTCGTGCCACAAAAGTGCCAGGCAATGATCATCTCCAACAAGAGTGAATCTAACCATTTCCCCTTCACATTCAACAACATTCCCATCACTGAACTTCCCACCATCAACATCCTGGGGGGTTTACCACTGACCAGAAACTGAACTGGACTAGCCATATAAATACTGTGGCTACAAGAGCAGGTCAGAGGCTGGGAATCCTGCAGCAAGTAACTCACGTCCTGACTCCCCAAAGCCTGTCCACCATCTACAAGGTAAAAGTCAGGAGTGTGATGGAATAGTCCCCACTTGCCTGGATGAGTGCAGCTCCAACAACACTCAAGCTTGACACCATCTACCACCTTAAACATTCACTCCCCCCACCACTAATGCATAGTGGCAGCAGTATAGCAGTATACACCATGTAGGGCAGACTTGTCCAACATAGTCCGGCCCACCAAGCCTCTGTTTGTAGCCCAGGGACTAGCTGTTCAGAGAAAGGTCTGCAAGGAGCTGCTCCTCCAATCACAGGTCACTTCAGTCCCATGTTTTCTGCTGATTTCTCTCCCAATGTTTTCTGGGAGCCTGTTTCTGATTGAAGGAGCAGTGGGTAGTGTGAAGGAGAGTGGCTTCTCCTTTGTTTTCATAGTGCGCACTCTCTCTGCCTTTGGTCACTCTCACACCCTCCCATGCGGGTGCCAATCCCCTGAAGGAGCACAGGGCTCAAGATGGTCAAGTGGGCTGGGGAACCCATGAGGAACTAGAGCTACAACAACAGAGCCCGCCCTGCTCACCTAGAGTCTCAGACAGGGCAGAGTGAGGGGGATCGCCTGGCATCATTGCAAATTCCTCCTGATGTGAAGTGTCCAAACCTCCCAGGCCTGAGTCCGCGGGTGCAAGAGACTGCACGAGTGAGCGAGTCCACTTGCGAGTGTGTGCACGAGTGATTCTGCAAGGGCGCAAGCCGGCATGTGCACGAGTGAGTGAGTCAGCCTGTGCCTAAGTGAGTCTGAGAGTGTCTCGGGAACCTGGATGAGGGATACACATCCCTTGTCAAAGATAATATGGAAAGGTGAGAGTCATGTACCATGGGCCTCTAGTTTGTGAAACAAGTAGTATTGCCTTATGCAACTGAAAAATCACAGTTTGCCATTTTACTATTAACCAGCAGCATCACAGAAAAAGGGCTCTGCCCAGATTGAATATCTGGCCCCTTCTACATTGTTCCTACTGGAACTTCTGTACCATCACCCACAAGACTGATTCATCTCAGCATGCCTATCTCATGGTATGAAGTCAACACCACCAGAAAAATGAATTATACAGCATGGGTTTTCAACCTGCTGACCTCCGTGAAGGAATACCTCATTGGACATTGATTCTGGACTCTGGAACCCATGTGAAACATTACTTCTTTTCTCTGTGGTCTCTGCACTGTAAATCTTTCTTTTCTGTATCTCTTTTTTACTGTTTGAGTACAAAGGGCACAAGTTGCATTCCCCCCTCCTGTGTTTGAATATCTGCAAATAAACTAGCCCTTTTAGTTCATCCTAATCTATGGGATTATAATTGAAATTGGATCACACCGAAACTGAGGGGTTGGGAAATAAGCCACTGATTATAAAGGGGGAAGCAAATCATAAACACCTTTCTGTTTATGAAAGGGTGATGAGGGGAGAAATTAGGGCTGTTTAAATTAACCCCCTTCTGTCCATAACAATATACTGATAATCAATAAAACAGTTAACACTGGCTTACTGTTGACACAACTAAATTGTTTTAAGAACCTATTTATTTCCTGATTCTACAGTTAGTAAATAATTGTTGTCTATCTTTGATCATTTGACAAAAAAAGGGTTAACTCACTCAGCCTACATGTAATCAATTTGGAAGTTGGTGTGCTGAATGCATTAGGAACTAGTTCATACAGGGACAGAGAACCAAACGTAGGCATTGTTCACCCCGACTGGCTGGGTGGTCCTTGACAAAGAGGTAATATGAAGGGTTAAAGATTTGTCTGGCAACAATCTTTATTCTTACCATGTAATGGACTTATAGATATGACAGCCGAGTTTTTGCCTTTAGCCGGCTGCATTCTGCAGCAGGGTGATCACAGCACCTACTAGCGTAACATTCACCATTTTCATTAAGTTGAATTGTTCCATCATTGATCTGGTGCACTGATAACCACGATCATTTGACACTGTACAAGAGACCATTTCCCTCACTTTCCACCAAGACCCAAATAATATATACATTATAACAAGTCTTCTATTTAACCAGCTGGTGAATTCCAGCCTAGTAAGAAGTACATTGAGCAAAGTTGAAAAAGGCCTCTGTGCTTCAACAAGTAAAAAAGATATTAGTAATTAGCTTTGGATTCTCAAGATGCAGAATGCCACGCTAACCTGTCCAATCGAGTGCTGCTCCCACTCCAACTTGACATGCAGAACCGTCACTAGTAACTGGCCGAGCCAATGCTGGTAACAGAAGAATAAATAATGCCCCCTGGAGTTGCCTGAAATGAAAAATTGAAGAGGTAGTCACTGCATTAGGAGTGTAAGTACACACTGTGGCTCAGGTGGTAACACACTTGCCTCAGTCAGAAGGTTCCAGGTTTTTAAGTCCCACTCCAGGACTTGAGCACAAATATCTAGGCTGACACTCTGGTGCAGTACTGAGGGAATATTGCACTGTCACAGGTGCTGCCTTTTGATGAGATGTTAAACCAAGGTGTCATCTGCTCTCTCAAATGGACATAAAGTTCCCATACCTCTATTTCAAAGATCAGGGGGAGGATACCTCCAATGTCCTGGCCAATATTTATTCCTCTATCAATATCACAAAAACAGATTAGCTGGTTATTACCATTTTGCTGTTTGTGGGAGCTTGCTGTGTGCAATTGGCTGTTTCATTTCCTACATTACAACGGTGAATATATTTTAGAAGTACTTCATTGGCTGCAAGTGAAGTTTGAGATGTCCAGTGATGGTGAAAGGTGGTATATAAATACCTGTTTTTTCCCTCTTTTCTCTTGCAATTGGGAGAAAACAAAGCTGAGCAACTTTAAAATGATATTGTACAGCAGAAACTCTGATGTCACGGCTGGTTCACTGGTACTGGGCCAATTCACAAACTCACTGACTTCTAGAAAATCAGCATCCCAGATGAGAACTACAAACCTAATCAATAGAACTTGCTGCAGCATCAAATCTCCGTGTGATTGATTTTGGCAAAGCGATTTAAATGGCTCTATTCAGGAAATGGGTTAAATTTGAAGATAAGCTTTAGCCAAAATAGTCTAAGTAAACATGAGCTACTGCCAGCTTCCTCACTCTTTGGCATTCATCTCCTGAGGGTGAAGCGATGACCAGCAACTAAATGCACCTATAAGAAATTATTCAAGTGGAAATCCTATGGTGCACTAAACACAAGAGTGAAGACAGAAATTGGAAGAATTTTTTCCACGCCGGGTTAATTGTAACATGGAATGATTTGCTACAAATGTGTATCTAGACAGAGATTTGAATAAATATTTACAAAAGGGGATATAAAAGGATATGGGGCAAGACTAGGAAACAGGGCCCGGAACAAACATCTGCAGTTGCACAGCAGGAACCTGTGGAGGTGGTACGGGCTGAATGCACATCTTTCTGGTGTAATTTCAGATTCTATGATAAGGGAGGAAACAAGTCACTGGGAAAATTAAATGAAAGCCAAATGTAATAGAAGATGAATTACCCAGAGACGAAGATTAATCCAGCAGAGGTTGCTTCCCCCACAGGGTATGAACATTCGACACCAAGCTCCATTCCCACTGGATAGATGGAAAACCCAAGGAGCCCAAAAAGTGAACACACCACAGCCAGTCCATAAGGCTGATCTCGCATTCGCGAAACCTGAAAATGCAGAATACCAAGATAGTAACACAGATACAATTCCCAATCCTTTGGAGTTTCCTCAAGTTAAGTTTATAAAACAATTCAAGTGAAACCAGACAATTCTCTACACAGAAAATGCTGGAAAAACTCAGTTTGTCCGGCAGCATCTGTGGAAAGAGAAACAGAGTTAAAGTTTCAGGTTGATGACCTTTCATCAGAACTCTCTACGTAATCTGCTAAACTAATCCAATTGAAACAATCTAATTCATCCTTTCACCTCCAGGACAAAGCAAGCCATCCTGCAAGGATTTGGCACCTCAGTTCCAGCTGTCATCTGTGTCCAATCTTTTCTTGCATGTTATTCAAACTAAGATAAAAGCAAAATATTGTAGATGCTGGAAATCTGAAACATAAACAAAAAATGCCAGAAAAACTCAGATCTGATAGCATCTGTGGAGAGAAAGACAGAGTTAACGGTTCGACTCAGTTTGTCTCTTCTACAGAGCTAGAGAAGTAGAAATGTGGTAAAATATATACTGGTTAAGTGGGGGTGGAGCAAGTGAAGCTGGATAGAAGGCCAGTGGTAGGTGGAGGCAAAGGAGAGATTGCAAAAGATGTCATAGACAGAAGGTCGAAGGGGTGTTGATGGTGGTGATACTGACTAAAGGAGGTGCTAATGGTGACATTAAGAGTAGAAAGCAGAATGAGCAAGTGACAGGTGGTCCTAGTGGGGGTGGGGGGAGGGGACTGTGTGGTAAAAAGATCTAAATAGGCTAAAAGGTGGGGATAGAACAATGAATGGAAGTAAATTTTATAAATAATAATAGAAAAAAGTGGGGAAAAAATTATATATATAAAAATTAAAAAATATTGAAAAAAGGGGACCAAAAAAGGGGTGAGGATGGAGGAGAGAGTTCATGATCTGAAGTTGTTGAACTCAATGTTAAGTCCGGAAGGCTGTAAAGTGCCTGGTCGGAAGATGAGGAGCTGATCCTCCAGTTTGCGTTGAGCTTCACTGGAACAATGCAGCAGGCCAAGGACGGACATGTGGGCATGAGAGCAGGGTGGAGTGTTGAAATGGCAAGTGACAGAGAGGTCTGGGTCATGCTTGCAGACAGACCGAAGGTGTTTTGCAAAGCTGTCACCCAGTCTGCAATCATCAACACCCCTTCGAGCTTTTGTCTATCACATCTTTGGCAATTTCTCCTTTGCCTCCACCTATCACTGGCCTTCTACCCAGCTCTAACTGTCCCACCCTCCCTTAAACAGTTTTTATTTCACCACATTTCTACTTCTTAGTTCTGAAGAGTCATACGGACTCGAAACGTTAACTTGGTCTTTCTCTCCACAGATGCTGTCAGACCTGAACTTTTCCAGCAATTTTTGTTTTTGTTATTCAAACTAGTTGCTCTATTTCACTCTTGTCTGTAAGTGAAGCCTCAAATGTTTAATATCCCAGCATCAGTTGGTGTTGAGTCTTATCTATTAATAGTTACTGTAGACGTATTTATACCATTCCAATAAGTGGCATCAAGTTGCCATTCAAGACAACTGTCACCCTGAGCCCAATGATTGGAGTCACTGATCCAATGAGTGAAACAGGAAGGTTATTCACTATTTCAAAGATTGGTCACTTTCCTCCAGTCTCGTTGAGCATCTGTGACACATCAATATCAACCTGCCTCATTGCTGGGTTCAGCCACATTCCAGCTTACGCTGTCAGAACATGAGCTGGGAGTCTGGCGCTGATAAGAAGTGCTCACCGAGGCACTCGTTGCTGCAGCCACCTCAAAACTGTCTGTGATGTTAAGGCTTCTTGTCCAGCATTGATTCCTGAATGATAGTGTTTTCAGGTTAAGTGTAGGGAAGACCAAGACCAGTCTTTAGCTTCTACTATAAGTCTCTACCCTCTCCTGACCCATCCACTGTCTCAGGCTAAACAAAACTCTTTGCTAGCTTGGTGCCCTACTTGATCCAAAATCTTCTCCATCACGAAGACCATCTACTTATGTCTCTATCACCTGCTTCCATTAAAATCTCATCCATACCACTCACTTCCAGACTCCACTATTCCAACGCTTTTCTGGCCAACTTCCCCCCTTCTACCCTCCATAATTTTCAGCTCATCCAAAACTCAACTGCTTATATCCTGTCTCACATCAAATTCTGCTCTCTGACCTACATCTGCTTACGAGAACACAAGAGGTTCATGTTTAAAATTCCTATCCTGGTGTTTAAACATGAACCTTTCCTGGTAACTGCTGTGTGTTTCTCCACAAATCTGGGATCAATGCAAGAAAGCTGAGCTTTGCTGGTTGTTTTCATCAAATAATGTAGAAATTACCATGGGACAGTCAGAGGGACCAAAATGGCAACAAATTCCTGGTGCTGATTCTCGCCTGCAATTTTTAACTTGCAGTAGAAGTGTATCAGTTGTACTGGTAACACTGAAGAAATACTTACCAGTGCAAAGGCAATACTGGCAAAAGCTGTCAAGCAAAAATTAATTTTGGTGGTTTCCATAAACTTCTTTGTTCTGTCCACATACAGGCCAAACACAAATGCACCCAAAATTCCAAATACAATAAACAAGGCGCCACATAATCCAGCAAAAGTCTGTGAGAGAGAGAGAGGGAGAGATTACATTGTATAAATGACACATGACCATTTCTACGTGTGGCCAGGAATCAGCACTCTAGTCACTGTACTCAGTTTGGGGAAGAGTGAAACAGTGAGTTAGTGAGCATTCACAATTTCAGGGCCGCTTTTAGAAGAATTGGAGGTATAAGAGTAGGGAAGTGACCACAAGAGAGATCCACTCTGTGGAAAGTTATTCATTTGAAGAGTTCATTCATGTTTCTCAATCACTATCTTCAGATCATGCAACTTTCATTCTTAAAATGGACAAACTACAGGAAGTACAACCTCAAATAACATCCCAAGAAATAACCGTGAATCAGGAAGCGAAAGGGAGGAACACGAAACAATTACAATCACCAGGGGAAAGGCACTGAGAAAATTATTAGAACTAAAAGCTGACAAGTCCCCAGGTCCTGATGGACTTCATCCTCAGCAATGGCTACTGAGATAGTAGATTCATTGGTTTTAAATTTTCAAAATTCCTGAGATTCTGGAAAGGTCCCATTAGATTGGAAAATAGTGAATGTGACTGTTCAATTCAAAAAAGGATGGAGACAGAAAGCAGGAAACTACAGCCCAGCCAGCCTAACATCTGTTATAGAGAAAACACTGGTATTTATTATTAAAGACGTCATAGTGGGGCACTTAGAAAATCTCAAAGCAATCAGGCAGAATCAACATGGCTTGGTGAAAGGGAAATCATGTTTGACCAACTTATTGACATTCTTTGAGGAAGTAACAATAAACATAAAGGGGAACATGTGGATGTGCTTGTACTTCGATTTCCAGAAGGAATTTGACAAGGTGCCACATCAAAGGTTACTACACATAATAAGAGCTTATGGTGTACGGTGTAATGTTAACATGGATTGAGGATTGGTTAGCCAACAGAAGACAGAGCAAAGGCATAAATGGGTAATTTTCAATTGGCAAGATGTGACAAGTGCAGTGCCACAGGGACCAGTGCTGGGGCCTCAACTATTTTTGTGATTCGTTTATGGGATGTGGGCTTTGCTGGCTGGGCCAGCATGTATTGCCCATCTCTAGTTGCCCTTGAGAAGGTGGCAGTGAGCTGCCTTCTTGAACCACTGCAAATCCATGTGGTGTAGGTACACCTTCAGTGCTGTTAGAGAGGGGGTTCCAGGATTTTGACCCAGCGACACAGAAGGAACAGTGATATATTTCCAAGTCAGGATGGTGAGTGATTTGGAGGGGAATTTCCATGTGGTGGTGTTCCTATCTTTCTGCTGCCCTTGTCCTTCCAGATGGTAGTGGTTATGGGTTTGGAAGGTGCTGTCGAAGGAGCCTTGGTGAGTTCTGTATCAATGACTTGGATGATGGGATCGAATGTATGGTTGCTAAATTTGTTGATGACACAAAGAAAGGTAGGAAGGTAAGTTATGAGGAGGACGTAAGGAGTCTGCAAAGGGCTATAGATAGGTGAAGTGAGTGGGCAAAAATTTGGCAGGAGTATAATGCGGGAAAATGTGAACTTTTCACCTTTGGCAGGCAGAACAAAAGCAGCATTTCATTTAAATGGAGAGATTGAAGAACTCAGTGGTACACAAGGATCTGGGTGCCCTGGTACAAGAATCAGGAAAAGTTAGTCTGCAGGTACAATTAGTCATTAGGAAGGAGAATGGAATGCTGGTGTTTACTACAAGGGGAATGGAACATAAAAGTAGGGATGATTTGCTACAGTTGTACAGGAGATCATATCTGGAGTAGTGCGTACAATTTTGGTCTCCTTATTTAATAAACAAAAGAAATGTGTTAGCAGTTCAGAGAAAGTTCACTAGACTGATACCGAGGATGGGGGTAGATTATATTATGAGGAAAGGTTGGATAGGATGTGCTTGTACAAACTGGAGTTTGGAAGATTGAGAGGTTAATATACAAGGTCCTAAGGAAATTTGAAAGGTTTGATGCTGAAAGGATGTTTCTCATTGTGGGGGAGACTAGAACTGGGGGAGACAGTTTAAAAACAGAGAGCAGTGGAGGCGGGGTCATTGAATATTTTTTAAGGCAGAGGTAGATAGCTTCTCGACTAAAAGGGGAGTCAAAGGTTACCGGGAGGTACACAGGAATGTGGAGTTGGGGCCACTTGCCACTTATCAGCCCAAGCCTAAACGTTGTCCAGGTCTTGCTGCATATGGGCCCGGGATGCTTCAGCATCTGAGGAGTCACAAATAATGCTGAACAATCCACAATCACCAGCAAACATCCTCACTTGACTTTATTATGGAGGGAAGGTCATTGATGAAGCAGCTGAAGATGCGGAGCAGCTGAGGAACTCCTGCAGTGATGTCCTGGAGCTGAGATGACTGACCTCCGACAACCACAACATCTTCCTTTGTGCTAGGTATGACTCCAACCAGCAGGGAGTTTTCCCCCTGATTCCCATTGACTCCAGTTTTGCTAGGGCTCCTTGATGCCACACTCAGTCAAATGAGGCCTTGATATCAAGGGCAGTCACTCTCACCTCAACTCAAGTTCAGCTCTGTTGTCAATGTTTTGGACTAAGGCTGTAATGGGGCCATGGCCGAGTGACCCTGGTGGGACCCAAACTGGGCGACAGTGAGCAGGTTATTGCTAAGCAAGTGCCGCTCGATAGCACTGTTGATGAGCCCTTCCATACTGATGATTGAGAGTAGACTGATGGGGCTGTAATTGGCTGGGTTGGATTTCTCCTGCTTTTTGTGTATGGGACATACCTGGGCAATTTTCCACACAGCTGGGTTAATGCCAGTTGTAGCTGTACTGGCACAGCTTGGCTGAGAGCACAGTTAGTTCTGGAGCACAAGTCTTCAGTACTATTGCTGGAAAGTTGTCAGGGCCCATAGCCTTTGCTATATCCAGTGCCTTCACTGTTTCTTGTGTATGCTGGGCCATGAGTTTACAGTTTGTGGTGGAGTACAATTCTGCTGCTGATGGCCCACAGCATCTCATAAATACCCAATTTTGAGTTACTAGATCCGTGAATCTATCCTAGTTAGCACGATAGTAGTGCCACACAAATTAATGGAGGGTATCCTCAATGTGAAGATGGGACTTCGTCTCCACAACGACTGTGCGGTGGTCACTCCAACTGATACTGTCTTGGACAGATGCATCTGCGGCAGGCAGGCTGCTGAGGACGAGATTAAGGAGGTTTTTCTCTGCTGTTGGTTCCCTCACCATCTGCCGCAGACCCAGTCTAGCAGCTGTGTCATTTAGGGCTCAGCCAGTAGTGGTGCTACTGAGCCATTGAAGTCCTCGCCCAGAGTACATTCTGCGCCTTGTCACTCTCCAAGTGGTGCTCAATATGGAGGAGCACTAATTCATCAGCTGAGGGAGGGGTCGGGGGGTGGTAGGTGATAATCAGCAGAAGGTTCCCTTGCCCATGTTTGACCTGATGCCATGAGACTTCATGGGGTCCACATTTAATGTTGAGAGCTCCCAGGGCAACACCCTCCCAACTGTATGCTGCTGTGCCACCACATTTGGTTGGTCTGTTCTGTCGGTGGTACAAGACATACCCAGGCATGGTGATGGTGTCTAGGATGTTATCTGTAAGATATGATACTGAGAGGATGACTATGTCAGGCTGTTGCTTGACCAGTCTGAGAGACAGCTCTCCCAATTTTGGCACTAGCCCCCAGATGTTAGTAAGGAGGAGTTTACAGGGTCGATAGGGCTGGGTTTGCCATTGTCGTTTCTAGTGCCTAGGTTGATGCCAGCTGATCAGTCAGGTTTTATTCCTTTTTGTAAACTTGTAGCAATTTTGATACAACTGAATGGCTTGCATTTCGTTTCAGAGGGCAATTAAGAGTCAACCATGTAGGCCAGGCCAGGAGGACAGATTTCCTAAAGGGCATTAGTGAACCAGATAAACTGAGATTAGCTTTTAATTCCTGATTTATTAATTGAATTTAAATTCCACCAGCTGCCACGGTGGGAGTTGAACCAGTGTCCCCAGAGTACTAACCTGGGCCTTTGGATTACTAGTCCAGTGACATTACCACTACGCCACAACATTGCCCTAATTTATACCAACACTCCTTTGGAGTGTGCAAGAAATCAGTCTCAGGCTCCACACCTGATTAATGGACAAAAGTGACATCCAACAGGAGAATTTTTTCAAACTCATACTCCATCCCCAAAATGGTGCTGGGCACCCAGGTAGACACTCAAAACTGTGCTCGGTGCCCGCACAGACGCCCCTGAAACTCCTTGTCTGAACCTTTTATATTTTGCTTGGTTCTGAATTGTATTATCCACCTGACATCTGTCAGACACACCCTTTTTGTGTTTTATCTTTCATTACTGTCGATCATCCAGGGGGCTCTAGATTTATTTGTGAGATTGCCAAACTATCTCCTTTTTAAAGGCAGCCCATTATTCCATTACGGTTTTGCCTGCCAATTTTTGATTGAGATTTATCTGGGCCACTCACCCTCATTTATCCATTCTCACCTTGATGAAGTTGACCCTCCTCCAATTAATTCTTATTCTGGATTGCTCCTTGTCCTTCTCCATTGTCTCTTAGCACTTAAATTAGCTATGATCATTGTTCTCTAAATCCAACAGATCTACCTCATTCCCCAATGTTATACTCCAGATAGCCAGTCAATGAAGTAAGAAACCAGAGCCAATCTTCACTTGGTATAGATTTATTCTGTTATGATCTCAGTAAGAACAGTAACGTTCCTATTTTTTTGTTTGGAAATCCAAAACCCAGGTACTATAAGAATGAAGCCACAAGATTCATGGTTTAAATCAAAAAAATTTTACCACACAAAAATCAAAGAATATGACTAGTCTACCTTAAATAGTCAGTTACCTTAAAGGTATTAAAAATACAACAAACATGTACGTTCAATCAAACTTCTCAACTCAACTTTCCTCCTTCACCCATTTGATTTACACTCCAATAACTCAAGTCAGATATTTATCAGAAATTGGAAGATTAACCTCCAGTCTGAATATTGATTGAAAGATTCGTACAAGTACTTCCAGCAAGGTTGTCCCTTCAAATTTCTTCCAATCATCCCAAGGTTGTGAAATCCCAGCTCAACACAGGCATTGCTAATGTTTTAAGCATAGCCACCTCAGATCAGAACTCCCCTGCTTCTCGGATTAACTCAGTCTTGTATCTAAAACTCTCTCTCCTCAGTTTGGTTATCACAGAAGTTCAACTCATGTTAGTGGAATCCTTCAGTTATCAAGGTTTCTACACTCTTTTAGCCAGCACACAGAATACCAACTGAGCTCTGTTTGAAAGAAACGTTTCCTGCAGCAAGCTTGTTCGCAACTAACTAAACTCTTGCTGGAGGTCAGAGCCATGCCCGCAATTTACACTTCTTTACAATTAATTTCTTGTTCACACTTTTTCTAATGTTTATCTTCCAGACAACTTGATCACATGATCAGTTACTGGAAGCAAGTTGCTCTACCAGAAATCATCTCCTATAGAAATCTAGTTCTTAAAGGGATCATCGCCCCAACATATAGGTTTTCCCTCAAAAGCACATGGGCCATCACAATTCAGACAGCATTGTGTAGATCTATACCTCCCAGCTTGACTCTCTCCCTGTTAGTGTCTTGTTATCTGTGAAGTAGCCATTCAATCAATGCCCTCCACCTGTATATACTTAACCTCAACTGAAACAATTAACACTCAATCAAATCTAGCAATTGGCTTCATTGGACTGGGAACATACTGATGTAGATAATTCTTCCAGAAATTCTTGCCCCTCCTGACCCTTTACAATATTACTGTCCCAGTCTAAATTAGGCTTCTTAAAGTCCCTCCATTATAACTATTCAATAATCCTTGCACCTTCCTGTAATTTCTTTGCAAATTTGTTCCTTTATATCTTTCCCACTATTTGGTAGCCTACAGAATACACCCAGAAATGTAATGGTATCTCTGTTGCTTCTTAGCTCTAACTAAATAGATTCCATCCTTGACCCCTCTGGGACATTCTCCCTCTCTAGCACTGTAAAGTTCTCAATCAATATTGCAAACTCTTTCTTTTGAACACCTTGTAAACAGGAATAATTAGTAACCAGTACTGCCATCCTCTGAGCCAGAATCCGAGGAATGCAGGTACTTCGGGCGATTATAGAACTAGAGGAAGACTGGTAAGGCCATGGAGGGATTGCAGACAAGAATGAGAATTTTAAAATTTAGGTATTGCCTAACAGGAGCCAACGTGTGTCAATGACCACAGGGATGATGAGCGAGACAGGTCTTGGTGCTGGCATGGACACGGGCAGAAACTTGGATGAGCTCAAGTTCATGGATGATGGATAGTGGGAAGGCTAGCCAGGAATATGTTTGAATTGTCAAGTCTGGAAGTAACAAAGGTATGAGGGAGGGCTTCAGTAGACAATCTGAAGCAGGGTTGGAGTGGTGTGATATTACGGGGGTCAGAGTGATGATGCAGATGTGGCGGGAAGTTCATCTCAGGTCAAATATAAATAAGAGTTGGCAAACAGTCTAGTTCAGCCTCATAGTTTCTGGAATAGGAATGGTGCCGGTAGCTACAGAACATACTTCGTTGCAGAAACCAAAGCAAATGGCTTCAGTCTTCCCAATATTTAGTTGCAGGAACTTTCTGCTCATCCAGTGCTGAACATCAGACATGTAATCTGATCATTTAAAGGCAGTGGGGAGATCGAGAGATGATGGTGAGGTAGAAAATGGTGTATTCAGCGTAAATGTGGAAACATGTTTTCAGGTGATATAGCCAAAAAGCAGCATGTAGATGAAAAACAAAGGGGCCAAGGATAGAACCTTGAGGGACACCAGAGGTAATAGTCCGGGAAATGTAATTATCTAAAAGGCTTGTAGTACATAAACATTAACATCCTTAAGTTTTACAAAAAGAGCCAAAAAATTGAGTTTTTTCTTGAAGGGCATCACCTTCATGATAAAGTAGCAGACTATTTGCTGCAAACAGACAGCACAATAACACAGTTTGTGCCAAAGTGTGCTCAATATCCCCCCCCAAAAATAACCAGACTAATTTCCATACCCCAGACATAAGAGGCTGACATTTTGTTCCAAGAAAATGATGGTATTTTGAAGAAAGCGTAAAATATGGTCTTACATTTGAATATCCCCGGACACAAACAATCTGTTGCAAGAGTGCAGAGAAAGATGTAAAAACACCAACCCCTCCCCCAAAACAGATCATCAGGATCAGGTACGCCTTGTTCTTCAATAACTGCAATTTAAAAATCAAAACACAAGTTAGAACATGTCAACATGCTTACATCTTGAAACAGTATAGCATGTTTTAAATTAACATAACACTCGCTGCTTGTTACAATCCCATAGAGACCAATAATTTAAGAAATTTGAACTTCCAGTTAATATCTGAACAGATGCCACAAGATTCATGTTTTAAGATAAAAAACAAAAACAGAATTACCTGGAAAAACTCAGCAGGTCTGGCAGCATCGGCGGAGAAGAAAAGAGTTGACGTTTCGAGTCCTCATGACCCTTCGACAGAACTTGATTTCGAGTCCAAGAAAGAGTTGAAATATAAGCTGGTTTAAGGTGTGTGTGTGGGGGGGGCGGAGAGAGAGAGAGAGACAGAGGTGCTTGTGTAGACAAACAAGCAGTGATAGAAGCAGATCATCAAAAGATGTCAGTGACAATGGTACAAAAGAACACATAGGTGTTAAAGTTAAAGTTGGTGATATTATCTAAACGAATGTGCTAATTAAGAATGGATGGTAGGGCACTCAAGGTGCAGCTCTAGTGGGGGTGGGGGGAGCATAAAAGATTTTAAATTATTTAAAAATAATGGAAATAGGTGGGAAAAGAAAAATAAAATTTATAGGGAAAAAAAGGGGAAAAAAGGGGGGAACAGAAAGGGGGTGGGGATGGGGGAGGGAGCTCACGACCTAAAGTTATTGAATTCAATATTCAGACCGGAAGGCTGTAAGGTGCCTAGTTGGAAGATGAGGTGTTGTTCCTCCAGTTTGCGTTGGGCTTCACTGGAACAATGCAGTAAGCCAAGGACAGCCCCGAAACTCCGAACTGCCCCGGTAGACCGATCGTCTCAGCTTGCTCCTGCCCCACAGAACTCATTTCTCATTATCTTGACTCCCTTCTCTCTCCCCTTGTCCAGTCCCTTCCCACCTACATCCGTGATTCCTCTGACACCTTACGTCACATCAACAATTTCCAGTTCCCTGGCTCCAACCGCTTCCTCTTCACCATGGACGTCCAATCCCTCTACACCTCCATCCCCCACCAGGATGGTCCGAGGGCCCTTAGCTTCTTCCTCGAACAGAGGCCCGAACAATCCCCATCCACCACTACTCTCCTCCGTCTGGCTGAACTTGTTCTCACGTTGAACAATTTCTCCTTCAACTCCTCTCACTTTCTCCAAATAAAAGGTGTGGCTATGGGTACCCGCATGGGCCCCAGCTATGCCTGTCTCTTTATGGGGTATGTGGAACATTCCTTGTTGCAGTCCTACCCCGGCCCCCTTCCACAACTTTTTCTCCGGTACATCGATGATTACTTCGGTGCCGCTTCATGCTCTCGTCGGGACTTGGAAAAATTTATCAATTTTGCTTCCAATCTCCACCCCTCCATCATTTTCACGTGGTCCATCTCTGACACTTCCCTTCCCTTCCTTGACCTCTCTGTCTCAATCTCTGGTGATAGACTGTCCACCAATATCCATTACAAACCCACCGACTCCCACAGCTACCTCGACTACAGCTCCTCACACCCCGCTTCCTGTAAGGACTCCATCCCATTCTCCCAGTTCCTTCGCCTTCGTCGCATCTGTTCCGATGATGCTACCTTCAAAAACGGTTCCTCTGACATGTCCTCCTTCTTCCTTAACCGAGGTTTTCCACCGACGGTCGTTGACAGGGCCCTCAACCGTGTCCGGCCCATCTCCCGCGCATCCGCCCTCACGCCTTCTCCTCCCTCCCAGAAACATGATAGGGTCCCCCTTGTCCTCACTTATCACCCCACCAGCCTCCGCATTCAAAGGATCATCCTCCGCCATTTCCGCCAACTTCAGCATGATGCCACCACCAAACACATCTTCCCTTCACCCCCCTTATCGGCATTCCGTAGGGATCGCTCCCTCCGGGACACCCTGGTCCACTCCTCCATCACCCCCTACTCCTCAACCCCCTCCTATGGCACCACCCCATGCCCACGCAAAAGATGTAACACCTGCCCCTTCACTTCCTCTCTCCTCACCGTCCAAGGGCCCAAACACTCCTTTCAAGTGAAGCAGCATTTCACTTGCATTTCCCCCAACTTAGTCTACTGCATTCGTTGCTCCCAATGTGGTCTCCTCTACATTGGAGAGACCAAACGTAAACTGGGCGACCGCTTTGCAAAACACCTGCGGTCTGTCCGCAAGAATGACCCAAACCTCCCTGTCGCTTGCCATTTTAACACTCCACCCTGCTCTCTTGCCCACATGTCTGTCCTTGGCTTACTGCATTGTTCCAGTGAAGCCCAACGCAAACTGGAGGAACAACACCTCATCTTCCGACTAGGCACCTTACAGCCTTCCGGTCTGAATATTGAATTCAATAACTTTAGGTCGTGAGCTCCCTCCCCCAATCCCACCCCCTTTTTGTTCCCCCCTTTTTTCCCCTTTTTTTCCCTATAAATTTTATAGATTTTTCTTTTCCCACCTATTTCCATTATTTTTAAATAATTTAAAATCTTTTATGCTCCCCCCACCCCCACTAGAGCTGTACCTTGAGTGCCCTACCATCCATTCTTAATTAGCACATTCGTTTAGATAATATCACCAACTTTAACACCTATGTGTTCTTCTGTACCATTGTCACTGACATCTTTTGATGATCTGCTTCTATCACTGCTTGTTTGTCTACACAACCATCTCTCTCTCTCTCTCTCTCTCCGCCCCCCCCACACACACACCTTAAACCAGCTTATATTTCAACTCTTTCTTGGACTCGAAATCAAGTTCTGTCGAAGGGTCATGAGGACTCGAAACGTCAACTCTTTTCTTCTCCGCCGATGCTGCCAGACCTGCTGGGTTTTTCCAGGTAATTCTGTTTTTGTTTTGGATTTCCAGCATCCGCAGTTTTCTTTGTTTTTATCTCATGTTTTAAGATGTTTACTGTAACATACTAAAAGCATTATTGACTAAATACTTTCTTTAGACAACTTATATTTTAATCCACAGGGCAGAACTTTTCCCTTTTACTCTAAGCACAACCAAAAAATCACTTTCATTAGGTAAATGTTACATTGCCCTGTCGGCAAACATTCAATTCTCCCAGGATTGGTCCAAAATCATTCTCAGCTCCTGAGGGGTTACTTCCCATCTTTTCCTTTTCCAGCCTTGAAATTTTTAATTCCAGGACTATCTTCCACAATGCATGTTTTCCTAGAGACTTCGCCCTCTAGCGAAAGCTGGGAAATCTTCCAGCTTCATTTTAACTCCTCACAAATCTGGACTTCTTATTCGATGTCGAGTTCCCACCCGCATTCTTGTGTGGTGATCCACAACGTCTTGCTGCCTATAGCTACTGTCGTCTCCTGGATCCTGACAGACTGTGTCTTTGAAACCCTTCCCCTGTCAAAGCACATTTCCATGGCAACATGAATCACATTAGCCTTGTATCAAGTAGAAATTCTGTTTGGCCATTCTTGAGACCCTAACTTTATCATCTTGGGAGTAAATGGACAACTTAAAGCACAACCATTTACAACTTGCCACCCTCAGCACTTTTCTGGCACTGGAGACTCGGTCTATTCACTGTTAGCACACAGACTGCTGCTATGGTCTCCAAGTGTAAATACCTTGCACCTTCTTCCCAAAGGACAGGTCGCTGTGTACAAAATGCCAGTTAGATGTGATTCCACAATTGGACAGCATTTGGTGAACAATCCTGAGTGTGTTAATAGCTACACTAATGACCAATTTAAGGTAATCAATCGCACTCGTAACATGAACCATTTCTGCTTGCTAGAAGCAACATACATTCACATATAGGGACATGCTCTCTGCAAATATAAGCAACACGTTCAAGCATTGAGCCTTTTTTGAATTACCCAGGAGCCTATAGCCACGATTACATGCAGCCAAAGTTCAAGTTAAAAATGTGTTGGTTTGTGATCAACTGCAAATCAAATTTAGAGTTCAGGGATGTCAGAAAAATAACAAATTTTGTTCAAGCTTTGGCTCATTCGCCTGGCAACAAGAATACAAAATACTTCTTCGTAAATTCAATATTTGTGGGGTTTTTTTGGGTCAGTGGTTACGGTTAACTGCAATACGCTTTTTTTATCAAATTTGGAGGAGCGAGCAAAAATGAGAACAAAGACTCCCCTTAATTCTGCCAACAGTTTTATAGCTTTACTGGTGATAGCCAAGTACCAAGAACTGTTAGCAAATCTGCTGCAAAACGCAAGCATCAAGCAGTAAGACAGACAGTGCAGCATTCAGATCAGAGGCCCCCTCATTAAATAAACCCCAGCAGAATTTAAGAACCGTATTTTCATGTTTGCTGTCACTATTATAACCAAATGTGGGGCAAAGGCAAGTGGCAGAAGTTGAAGAGCAAGTACCAACACAGCCATAGGAAAACAAGCCCTGGAGGAGACCATGTAGCCTCTCAAGCCTGTTCCACTATTCGGTGAGGTCTTGGCTGATCTATGACCTAACTTCATAAACCTGCCTTTGTCCCATATCCTTTAATATTTTTGGGATGTTGGCAATACTGCATTTGTTGCCCATCCCCAATAGTCCTGGGCTATGGAGTGCATTTCTGGGTTACTTCTGCTAACATTGAGAATTAGTCACAATGTACTCCTGTCACATGCAAGTTTGGCCAGTTAGATGGGCTAGGGCAGGTCTGTTCCCTGAAAGGAATTAATTTATAAGGGCCTAAGGAGAAGACATGCTGCTTATTTAGGAAATGTGTTATTTACCTTTTCACAGTTTAGAGACCATACCTGAACTTACAGCATTACTTAAACAGCTGCTCTTCACTAAAGAGCAGAGTAATGCAATGCCATTATTACAATAGTGTTATCGTCCAATTGATTTACCTGTTGATGCAATCTGTGCCTATCTATTTCACCTGGCGATATTTACTTGCATTTAAGGGTTTCATTTTGACTCATTTATGATAAATCTTCCAGGTCTCAGCATGTCTTTCAATAACTAGGATGTGGAAAGAAAGCTCATGATTTCTCCATTGAGGAAGAGTCCTGCTCATGAGGAAATTGAGGAAGAGTCCTGCTCATGAACTACAATTTTCTGGAGAGACATTAGTGCAATTTATCACCTGTGTGAGAGACATGTGTAAAAATGCTGAGAAGCAGCCTGTTTGATTGGAAGTCAAGTCCAAGAAAGTGAAGGTTTTTGTAAATCAGTCACATCAGCGCCAGTTCCATTCATCATTGCTCCAAAAATCAAATACTGGAGATGCTGGAAATTTGAACTAAAAACAGAAAATACTGGAAGCGCTCAACAGATCAGTCAGCATTTGTGGTGAGAAACAGAGGTAACGTTTTGGTTTGATGGCCCAAAGTTACTGATCCGAAACATTACTATTTCTCTCCACGGATGCTGCCTGACTTGCTGAGTCAGTCAAATGCTGCCTTGACGTCAAGGGCAGTCATTCTCACCTCACCTCGGGAGTTCAGCTCTTTTGTCCATGTTTGAACCAAGGCTTTAGTGCGGTCAGGAGCTGAGTGGCCCTGGCGGAACCCAAACTGGGCGCCAGTGAGCAGGTTATTACTGAGCAAGTGCTGCTTGATAGCACTGTTGATGACCCCTTCCATTACTTTACTGATGATTTGAGAGTAGACTGATGGGGCTGTAAGTGACTGGGTTGGATTTGTCCTGCTTTTTGTGTACAGGACATACCTGGGCAATTTTCCACATAGCCAGGTGGATGCCAGTGTTGTAGCTGTACTGGAACAGCTTGGCTAGTGGCACAGCAAGTTCTGCAGCACAATTCTTCAGTACTATTGCTGGAATATTGTCAGGGCCCAGAGCCTTTGCAGTATCCAGTGCCTTCAGCCGTTTCTTGATATCTCATGGAGTGAATTGAATTGGCTGAGACTGGCATCTGTGATACTGGAGACATCTGGAGGAAGTCATGATGGATCATCCACTCAGCACTTCTGGCTGAAGATTGTAGCAAATGCTTCAGCCTTATCTTTGTGATGTGTGGGCTTCTCCAACGTTGAGGATGGGGATATTTGTGGAACAACCTTCTCCAATGAGTTGTTTAATTGTTCATGACCATTCACGACTGGATGTGCCAGGACTGCAGAGCTTAGATCTGATCTGTTGGTTGTGGAATTGCTTAACCCTGTCTATCACTTGCTGCTTATACTGTTTGGCACACGAGTAGCCCTGTGTTGAAAATGAAGTGGTGAACAGGAAGGAGGAATTGAAAAATATTTTCCCAGCATATATTACCTGGCGATGGTGATTATTTTCAGTTCCTCCCAACAGCCCCCCCCCCGCCCCAAAGTCGGATTGATACCTTAATGTGTCATCTTTCTGGCAACTCCTGTAACCAAGCTGGTACTGAACATGCCTTGCATTATCCTGGAATCAACTGGGGAGGTCGAGAGACCCTGACATTTTGACAGCCCAGAAGCTCCATAAATTTTGCCCTGGCTTGCACCTTGGGGCATTAATACAGCAAGGGGGAGAACAATTGCGACTGATGAACCTAACATGACAGGCATAGAGAAAGGGTGCTGCGGACTGTCTCTGAAAGTGGATGCGATCATTGTGTTCTACTGGTCAGCCACCACCCACCTCAAGTCAGGCAGCCCGTGCTGACCCACCATGGAATCAGAATCACAGTGCAGAAGAGGCCCTTCGGCCCATCAAGTCTGCACCAACACGTGACAAACACCTGACCTACCTACCTAATCCCATTTACCAGCACTTGGCCCATAGCCTTGAATGTTATGACGTGCCAAGTGCTCATCCAGGTACTTTGTAAAGGATGTGAGGCAATACGCCTCCACCACCCTCCCAGGAAGTGCATTCCAGACCGTTACCACCCTCTGGGTAACAAAGTTTTTCCTCACACCCCCCCTAAACCTCCTGCCCCTCACCTTGAACTTGTGTCCCCTTGTGACTGACTCTTCAACTAAGGGGAACAGCTGCTCCCTATCCACCCTGTCCATGTCCCTCAATCTTGTACACCTCGATCAGGTGGCCCCTCAGTCTTCTCTGCTCCAACGAAAACAACCCAAGTCTATCCAACCTCTCTTCATAACTTAAATGTTTCATCCCAGGCAACATCCTGGTGAATCTCCTCTGCACCCTCTCCAGTGCAATCACATCCTTCTTATAATGTGGCAACCAGAACTACACACAGTATTCCAGCTGTGGCCTCACCAAGGTTCTATGCAACTCCAACATGACCTCCCTACTTTTGTAATCTATGCCTCGGTTAATAAAGGCAAGTGTCCCATATGCCTTTTTCACCATCCCACTAACATGCCCCTCCGCCTTCAGAGATCTATGGACACACAAGCCAAGGTCCCTTTGTTCCTCAGAACTTCCTAGTGCCATGCCGTTCATTGAATACTTCCTTGTCAAATTACTCCTTCCAAAGTGCATCACCTCACACTTTTCAGGGTTAAATTCCATCTGCCACTTATCTGCCCATTTGACCATCCTGTCTATATCTTCCTGTAGCCCAAGACACTCAACCTCACTGTTAACGACCCTGCCAATCTTTGTGTCATCTGCAAATTTACTAATCCTACCCCCCACATAGTCATCTATGTCGTTTATATAAATGACAAATAAAAGGGGACAGAGCACAGATCCCTGTGGTATGCCACTGGATACGGGCTTCCAGTCACTAAAGCATCCTTCTGTCATCACATTTTGCCTCCAACAGCTGAGCCAATTTTGAATCCACCTTATCAAATTACCCTGTATCCCATGTGCATTTGCCTTCTTTATAAACCTCCCATGTGGGACCTTGTCAAAGGCTTTGCTGAAATCCATATAAACTACATCAACTGCACTACCCTCATCTACACACCTGGTCACTTCCTCAAAAAATTTAGTCAAATTTGTTAGGCATTACCACCCTCTGACAAAGCCATGCTGACTATCCCTGATCAAATCTTGCCTGCCCAAGTGGAGATAGATACTGTCCTTCAGAAATTTCTCCAATAATTTCTCTACCACTGAGACTCATTGGCCTGTAGTTCCATGGCTTATCTTGACAACCCTTCTTAAATAGCGAAACCACATTAGCTGTTCTCCAGTCCTCTGGCACCTCCCCCGTGACCAGAGAGGAATTAAAATTTTGGGTCAGAGCCCCTGCGATCTCCTCCCTTGCCATCTCCTCCCTTGCCTCCCTTAGCAGTCTGGGACACAAATCATCCGGACCTGGAGATTTGTCCACTTTTAAGCCTGCCAACACCTCCACTATCTCGTCACTCCCTATATCAATTTGCTTAAGAACCTCGCAGTCTCTCTCCCAGAGTTCGATACCTTCATCCTCATTCTCTTGGGTGAAGATGAACGTGAAGGATTCATTCAACACTCTAGCGATGTCCTCTGGTTCCACCCATAGATTGCCCCCTTGGTCCCTTATGGGCTGTACTCTTTCCCTGGTTATCCTCTTCCCATTGATATTCTTATGGAATATCTTGGGATTTTCCCTACTTTTACCAGCCAGAGCTCTCTCATATCCCCTCTTTGCTCTCCTAATTGCTTTCTTAAGCTCCACCCTGCACTGTCTGTACTCCATTAATGCCTCTGCTGATTTGTTCCCCTTGTACCTGCTGAAAGCCTCTCTTTTCCTTCTCATTGTACCCTGAATATCTCTGGTCATCTATGGTTCTCTGGGCTTGTTACTCCTTCCTATCACCCTAGAGGGAACACGTTGAGCCTGCACCCTCCCCATTTCCTTTTTGAACACCCCCCACTGTTCCTCTGTAGATTTCCCCACAAGTAACTGTTTCCAGTCTACCTTGGCCAGATCCTGCCTTATTTTACTAAAATCCACTCTCCCCCAATCCAAAATATTTTTTTGAAACTTGTTGATTTCTTTGTCCATAACAAACTTAAACTGTACCATGTTGTGGTCGCTATCGCTAAAATGCTCACCCACCACCACCTCAGCCACCTGTCCGGCTTCATTCCCCAGAATTAGGTCCAGCAATGCACCGTCCCTTGTTGGACCCTCTACATATTGACCTAAAAAGTTCTCCTGTACACATTTCAAGAAATCCACTCCATCCAAGCCCTTAACACTGTCTATCCCAATTAATGTTGGGAAAGTTGAAATCACCTAATATAATTACCCTATTGTCATTGATTTTACACATCTCCACAAATTGTGCACGTTTGCTCCTCAATTTCCCGCTATCTGGGATACTATAATAAACACCTAATAATGTGGCTGCCCCTATTTTATTCCTAAGCTCTACCCACAAAGCTTCATTCGATGCTTCCTCCAAGATATCATCTCTCCTTACTGCAGTAACAGACTCCTTAACTAATAATGCAATGCCTCCTCTTTTACCCCCTCCTCTGTCTCACCTGAAGATTCTATATCCCAGAATGTTGAGCTGCTAATCTTGCCCCTCCCTCATCCACGTCTCAGTGATGGCTACTATATCACAATTCCACATGTCAATCCTCACCCTTAACTCGTCCGTTTTACCTGTAATACTCCTGGCATTAAAGTAGAGGCCATCCAGCCTTGCCTTACTCCCTTGAAGCTTATTGCAGCGGTACTCCCTCTGACTTGATTGCTTTACTGTATTGTGTGTCCCTTTTCTGCTAATATTCTGTGTCCCCTCCCCCTGCCAAATTAGTTTAAACTCCTCCCAAAAGCACTAGCAAACACGCCCTCAAGGATGTTAGTCCCGCTGTGGTTCAGATGTAGACCGTCCAGCTTGTACAGGTCCCACCTTCTCCAGAGACGGTCTCAATGATCCAGGAATCTGAAACCCTCCCTCCTGCAACTCTTAAGCCACTATTCATCTGCGCTATTCTCCTATTTCTGAGCTCGCTAGCACATGGCACTGGGAGTAATCCAGAGATTACAACCTGAGAGGTCTTGCTTTTTAGTCTACTGCCTAACTCCCTGAATTCTTGAAGCAAGACCTCATCCCGCTTTCTACCTATGTCATAGGTACCAACATGTACCATGATCTCTGCCTTATCACCCTCCCCCTTCAGGATGCCCTGCAGCCGTTCAGTGACATCCCAGACCCTGGCACCAGGAAGGCAACATACCATCCTGGAGTCACGTTGACGGCCACAGTAGCGCCTATCTATTCCCCTGACTATAGAATCCCCTATTACTATTGCTCTTCCTCTCTTCCTCTCCTCCTGTACAGACAGGCTGCTTGTGGTGCCAGGAGCTTGGCTCTGTCCGCACTCCCTGGAGGAACCGGTGCCCTCATCAGCCTCCAAAATGGAATACTGATTTGCAAGCGGGACTCCAGGGGACTCCTGAACTACTTGCCTGTTTCTCTTGGACTGCCTGGTGGTCACCCAATCCCTTCCTTCCTCAAGTCCCTTCATCTGCGGTGTGACCACCTCTCTAAATGTGCTATCCACGATGCTCTCAGACTCGCGGATGCTCCACAGTTGTCCCCAGCCGCCATTCCAGCTCTGAAACCCGAGCTTCCAGGGAGCTGCAGCTGGACACACTTCCTGCACACATGCTGGTCCTAAGCACTGGAAATGTACCTGGCTTCCCACATGCAGCACACCACAGCTTTGAGCGCTCTACTTCATCAGATGCTTGGAGTTTCAGGTCTCTGTTCTCAACAAGTGGACAGAATCCATCACATATGGCAAACAAATTAAACAAACATAAGAAATAGGAACAGGAGTAGACTATTCATCCTCTTAACCTCCATTCAATAAGATCATGGTTGATTATCTTGTGTTTCGATTTCCACATTCCCATCTAACCCCAATAATCTTTGATTTCCTTGCCTAACAAGAATTTATCTACCTCTGCCTTAAAAATATTCAATGACCCCCTACTCCCACCACCTTCTAAGACAGAGAATTCCAAAGTCGCACAACCCTCAGAAAAATTCTCATCTCTGTCCTAAAAGGGCGGCCCCTAATTTTAAAACATTGCCCCCTAGTTCTGGACTCACCCACAAGAGGAAACATCCTTTCTACATCCACCTTGTCAAGGCCGTTCAGGATCTTGTATACTTCAATCAAATCACTCCTCACTCTTCTAAACGCCAGTGGAAACAAGCTCAGTCTGTCCAACCTTTCCTCATAACACAACCCAGTCATTCCAGGTATCAATCTAGCGAACCTCCTCTGAACCACCTCCAACACATTTACATCCTTCCTTAAATAAGGAGCCCAAAACTGCACACAGTATTCGAGGTGCAGTCTCACCGATGCCCTGTATAACTGCAGCATAACATCCTTACTTTTATGTTTAATCCCCCACGGAATCAAGGATAGCATTCCATTAGCCTTATTAATTACTTGCTATACCTGCATACTAACTTATTGTGACTAATGTACTAGAACATCCAGATCCCTCTGCACCTCAGAATTATGCAGCCTTTCTCCATTTAATACTGTTTTTTTGTACTTCCTGCCAAAGTGAACAACTTTGTATTTTCCCACATTAAACTCCATTTGCCAGATCTTTGCCCACTCACTCAATCTACCTCCTGTCTTCAAAACATCCTTTCCTACCTATCTTTGTGACATCTGCAAATTTAGCCACCATATCATCACTCCCCTCATCTAAGTCATTAATGTAAATCGTAAAAAGTAGAGGCCCATGTGGGACTCCACTCAGCACATCCTGCCAATCAGTAAAAGACCCATTTACGCATACTCACTGCTTTCTGCCAGCCAATCTTCTATCCATGCTAATATGTTACTCCCTACACCATGCGCTTTTATTTTCCATAATAATCCTTGATGTGGCACCTTATCAAATGCCTTCTGGAAACAAAAAGCAAGAAAATACCAACTCGTCGATTGGCAGGCTGGAACGTCAGGACCACGCGCCTGGGACTGGCAGGCTGGAACGTCAGGACCACGCGCCTGGGACTGGCAGGCTGGAACGTCAGGACCACGCGCCTGGGACTGGCAGGCTGGAACGTCAGGACCACGCGCCTGGGACTGGCAGGCTGGAACGTCAGGACCACGCGCCTGGGACTGGCAGGCTGGAACGTCAGGACCACGCGCCTGGGACTGGCAGGCTGGAACGTCAGGACCACGCGCCTGGGACTGGCAGGCTGGAACGTCAGGACCACGCGCCTGGGACTGGCAGGCTGGAACGTCAGGACCACGCGCCTGGGACTGGCAGGCTGGAACGTCAGGACCACGCGCCTGGGACTGGCAGGCTGGAACGTCAGGACCACGCGCCTGGGACTGGCAGGCTGGAACGTCAGGACCACGCGCCTGGGACTGGCAGGCTGGAACGTCAGGACCACGCGCCTGGGACTGGCAGGCTGGAACGTCAGGACCACGCGCCTGGGACTGGCAGGCTGGAACGTCAGGACCACGCGCCTGGGACTGGCAGGCTGGAACGTCAGGACCACGCGCCTGGGACTGGCAGGCTGGAACGTCAGGACCACGCGCCTGGGACTGGCAGGCTGGAACGTCAGGACCACGCGCCTGGGACTGGCAGGCTGGAACGTCAGGACCACGCGCCTGGGACTGGCAGGCTGGAACGTCAGGACCACGCGCCTGGGACTGGCAGGCTGGAACGTCAGGACCACGCGCCTGGGACTGGCAGGCTGGAACGTCAGGACCACGCGCCTGGGACTGGCAGGCTGGAACGTCAGGACCACGCGCCTGGGACTGGCAGGCTGGAACGTCAGGACCACGCGCCTGGGACTGACAAGACACCTGGTTGGTAACATGCACTAGACAGTTGCGATCAATATGAAATGTGATAAGCTGAACATCAACATAGCATCCCAAGAAGAGACCAGGCTTGTCAAGAGCGGATCACTGAAAGAAAAACATTACACGGTCATCTGGCAAGGTAGGAGTTCACAGGAAACGCGCGAGCAAAGTGTAGGCTTCGCCATAAGGAATTTGTTCCTCTTCAAGACAGAATTCCCCACAAATGGTTCAGAATGTGCTCTCTCTATTCACCTCTCATCTCAAATCCACTCAAAAACAGGGCCAGTCCCTCATGAGTATTTATGCTCTAACAATGTGGTCCACGAGAGGCAAAAGACCAGTTCTATGAGGAGCTTCGCACTGCTATCAGCAGAATCTCAAGTCTGAACATCTTTGCTTACTGGGGAGTTTCAATGCAAGAGCAGGCATGGACCACATGGCATGATCCTCCTGCCTCAGGCACCATGGCCTGGGAAAGATAAACGAGAACAGACAGACTACTTGAGCTCTGCTGCTACCATGAGCTTTGTTTAATTAATACCTTCTTCCAGAACAAACCATGTCATATGGTGTCCTGGAGACATCCAAGATCAGGGCATTGGCACTAGCTGGACCTGATCACCACCAGAGATTACTCCCTGAACCGAATTCTCAACACATGCAGTTACCACAGCGCTGACTGTGATAGAGATCACTCCCTGGTGCACACTGGGGTGATGAAGATTTCTCATTCAAAGCAGAAATGCTTCCCTTGAATCAACATCAGCCATACTGTCCACACAGATAAAAACCAACAGTTCCATAACTTGATTGAATAGGCACTATCTGGCATTCCCATACAGTGCAGAAGCAAAATGGAACATACTTCGAAACACCATCCACAATACTGCACCCTCAATATATAGGAAGAAAGAGTGTAAAAGTGCTGACTGGTTCGAGACTAATATTAATGATTGGGCTGGTCATTGAAACCAAGTGATCTACTCTCCTTATTTACAAGAGAGATGCAAACAAGACAACTCCAAATGCACTAAGAGCCACATGAAGTAAAGCCCATCAGACTGCTAGGTAGTGCACCAATGACTACTGTTTAGCGCTCTGCCAGAATATCCAGATGTATTTAAGACAAGGAATGTCAGGAGCATGTATGAAGGGATCAAAAAGGCAATATGTTCATCAGCAAAGAAAACGGCTGCATTAAAAACAAAGGTGGGGAAGTCATCCCTGACTGCAATAAATAGAGAGATGGGTGGAACACTATCTCGAGTTGTATTCTAGGAGGCACTCTTTCACCAAGTGAACTCTAGACATTGCAGAAAGCCTGCCCATCATGGCAGAGCTGGAAAGTGAGTCCACAGTGGAAAACCTTAGCAAAGCTATTGACTTGCGTGCCATAGGCAAATCTTCAGATGCTGATGCTATACCACTTGAACTGATCAAGCACTCCTACAGCATCAGCACAAACTTTCCAGTCTCTCCTGGAGAGAGGAAGCTGTGCCTCAATGTGCAAGATGCAAAGACTGTGACCCTGTAGAAGATCAAAGGCAACCGCAGCAATTGTAACAACTATAGAGGCATATCCCTGAACACCATGGGAAAAGTACTTACCTGCGTTGTCCTTGACAGACTCCTGATCTTGGCTGAACGAATCTACCCCAAATCCCAGTGTGGTCCCAGAACTGACATGATCTTCTCAGTCCAGCAGCTGCGAGAGAAATGTCATGAACAAAGGAGACCACTATATATTGCTTTCCTTGATCTCACCAAGGCATTTGGCCATGTGAGCAGAGGCAGCCTATTTAAGCTGCTGGAGAAAACTGGCTGACATTGAGCACTGAAGCTGCTCAGTGTGATCTCCTCTTTCCATGAGGTGATGGATAAGGTCGAGCTATAATGGGACAACACTGGAGCCATTTGAAATCCACTGTGGGGTCAAACAGGGCAGTGTTCTGGGACCGACACCCTTTGGCATATTCTTTTTGATGTTGCAATTGGCCTTCGCTGATGGGCATGAACTGTGGAGACTGACTGTTTGGAGGGGCATTGGAAGAGGCAAGCAGAAACAAAAAGCTAAACTGGCCAACAATGGGTGCAGAGAAAAGAGGCCAGGTAATTGTGCACCCTCTCAGCACAGTGTCTTCCTCTGAAACAAATACAGCAGAGACTGTCAGGCCAGAGTGGAGCTCCTTAGCCACACCAGGTGATGCTTAAGAGTTGACCACCATGGCGCAAACCATCGTCTTGTGAGACAGAAGGCTGCCATCGTCAGAATACTTCCAAAATAATGTGATAAGTCACATTTTAACATTTGGAGCTGTTGATCATAAAGAGATGACCAAAAGGCAAAATGAAGCAGATGCTGCAAATCTGAAAACAGAAAGCACTGGAAATACTCAGGTCAGGCAGCATAAGAAGAAAATATTCTGATGGAAGGTTATTGACCTGAAACATTAACTCTGTTTCACTCTCTGCAAGTGTTGCCTGACCTGTTGAGTACTTCCAGAAATTTCTGTTTAGAGAATAAAAAGCTGAATGAAATCATTTGATTCTTAGGCAACTTTAGTGTTCGAAACACCTGAAACGTGCAATCGGTGCAGGGTCTGTACCGTCTCTAGTTGGCTGAGGGCTTATCCCGCAGTTAGAAAAGGATAAACACAAAAAAAGAAAAACAATAAAGACAACAGTGTGCAGAAACTCTCCATTCATGGGCGATATATAAATTGTGACAGGTGACAGGAGGAAAGCATGAATAGATGGAGCATGGAATACAAGAACGAGGAGCTCAAGTAGAAAATCTGCACGTACTTTAAAGAATTTCAAAACAAGTTCATCTTCATTTCAGTTTATTGCAATTTTGCACTTTGTTTCCTCTCACCTCATTTATTTATTCATTAAGTATTGTCAATTCTTAGCTTCAGCAGTCAGAAACATTCACTCCAAACTAGAGATTATAATTACTTACCATCTTCATTCCTGTGAAAAAGGGCTCTGAGGTAGAGTTGGCTGCACCAACAGATGGAGGTGTTGGAGGGACCTTATTACGAATCCCCACTGTCGTAAGAAGACATGCAATCACTGCAGGGACTGCATACACTACCATCTGAAAATGTAGCAACCAGACCAAATTCAGAATATAACTCCCTCTGGAATATGGCAGGAACATTTCAAATAATAATCTGTATGATCAAGATTTTGTATGTGCTTACCAACATTGGCATTGAAGACGGCTCCTTCACCAACAGAGGGGAAAGTATGTTGGCAAACAAAATACCCAACGGATTGGCTAGATTGCCAGGGAGGAAACAAAACCCAATTATTATGTTTCCAATCAGTTGTAAAACTGCAGTTGCTACATCAGAAATTAGTGGAAAAATGTTTGCTTGGGATTTTCCTACGCACTATTTTGAGCCATTAAACATATCAGTTAATCTCTCTATTAAAATAGCAGAGAAAGCAATGTAGTTCATACTTTATTCACAAATATAGTGCTGCTCATTGTTCAAAGAAAATTGTCCAACCATTCAATGCTCAAGCAGAGGGACACATCGCTTAATATCCTTGCCTGATATAGCCACAAGAGTACAGAGCACCACAGGAGTTACCAGAGATTTCCTGTAATGTCTAGAAGAATAAAGAGGGATGGGCCAATTGGGGACCAAAAAGACCATTTAGACTATTATATTAAGCTGGATATTTCCTGGCCAGTGTCTTAAGTTGCTCATTATACAAGAGACCTTCTTGAAGAGGGGAGTAGCTGTCAGTGCCACTATACAGAACTCCTCCTATCTCAGGTACTCTTGGCAGAGTACTCAAGTACTCTACTAGCTATGGTGTGTTTAGCTGCAAAGTAAAACTCCCTTGACTCCACCTCAAAACCTACTACAGCTCCAGCCTAGAAAAATCTCATCCTGCCAGTATATTTATTTCCCATTTCCCGCACCAACCAACCATATAAATCTATCAAAATTGCTAACTATTGCTGATTTCTTAGCTTTGTGCTTTAGTTCCATAACCAATAGGAACTAAATTTGAACTGACACAGACTTGAACTTATTTAGAACCCTCACAGTTAGCAGACAGAAGTTTCCACCAGTTAGCGAGGACTGCACTTGGACTTTAGTCTCAGAGGTGAATGGACAGTGTTGGATCCAAGCTGAACCGAGACCCCAGGAAAGAAAAATTAAAGCCAACATTCAGCTTAAGTATAAAACAAATGTCTTTCGAATGAGGGAAAAGAAACTCAAAACAAAATTTTAAGCTAATGGGTAGAAGTGAATATTGCATTTAATTGCTCCACAAAACTCAATAAACAAAACAGCGAGATAGGACAAGACGGATCATACAGCACTGACACTCAGTATGGAATGTTAGTGTGGCATCGCTGGTGTCGACTAATTAGTTCCACTCCCCGGTCTTGCTCCACAAACTTAAGTATATTCAGTTAATGATTCTGAAGATCTCTTAAATCTTCTCTTAACCTTCTCTGCTCCAAGGAAAGCAATCCCAGCTCCTCCAGTCTCTCCAGGAACCTGAAGTCCCTCATTCCTGGTACCATTCTAATAAAACTCCTCTGCAAGATTTTGAACTCCTTCCTCAAATGTGGTGCCAAGAATTGTTCACAATACTCCAGCTGAGGCCTAATCAGTGTTTTATAAAGTTTAGCATAACTTCCTTGCTCTTGTGCCCAATGCCTCGATTTATACAGAGCCAAGCATTCCATATGCCTTTCACACTTTGGAAGAAAATGGATGGCTAGTCTGCGCTTTTCCCAGACGGTTGACTGATCTTATACATAGTCCATAGCAATCCAAATGAAAAGTCACTGATATTTTTTGAAAGATGAATCGTATTCATTCTAAGCCAAACAACTCACCCATTGATGAAATCATGTTTGCTGTTGCTCTCTGTTGTTCTGGAAACCAAATAGCAGCCAATTTTGTTGGAGAAAAGAGAACCAAAGGCTGCGCCAATGCACCAAGAGTCTGGCCCACCATCAGGAGAGGAAATTTCCAGCTTTCTTGAGGTATGAAGAAAGCAACACTTAAGAGTTGCACTGCACAACCAGCCAAGTTCAGCCATGAGCTCAGGATCAACTACAGTGCGGAAGATCAGAGGGATTATTGAGTTATTAGGTGGTGGTCAGTTAGTGTTTCCAAGTGTATATGCAGTGGAATACTTCTTTACAATTTTGGATGGGCCTGCCGATATCCTTTATGCTTTAAATCCACACATGTTCTGCTTGCTTCGAAAAAAAATAGCCAACTTTACAACCTATAATAATCCACAACAATCTTGAGTCGTTGAAAAACAAACTAGTTTATAATTAGGAAATTGCACGACATCACCGGTATTCAGGAATTATATTAAACTTTGAATTTATATACTTTGTTCATTTTAATTAGCACAGTCAAAGGTTTCACAAATAAATCTGATGTGTAAAGGCACAACCCTATTTGTAACAGATAGCTCACATTTGGAATTAGTATTTTGTTGAAAATACTTTGAAAATTAAGTGAGCGCCATCGTTAGGGGGATAGGTAGGTCGGCGAGCGGAGTGGGGGGGCGGGGCCCGCTCGGTGACGCATAAAATGATGTAAGGTGATGTCAGGCGGAACTCAAGTCACCCCAAGTCATTTCAATTTTCAGGTCAGTGGCAGCGCAGCCGAATCAGCTGTCAATGGCCTATTGAGGCCATTTAAAAAGTAATTGAAATAATTAATGGACCTGCCCATTCAACCTTAAGGTTGGTGGGCAGGCTGGGAGCCCTGGCAGGCTTCAGAAAAAGCATCAAACCTCATCCACAGGCGGGATGAGGTTTCATGAGAGTTTAAAATAATTTAACAAATGTTTGATTAAAAGCGATGGACATGTCCCAACTCATGAGACAGTGTCACATGAGGGGACATGTCAGGGAAATTTTATTTTTGCCCCTTCACCAATTTTAAATTTGGTGCCAATCTCCCTGAGGCAGCACTTAGCCTCAGGGAGATGAATCGCTCTTTCATGTTATGAAAGAGCACACTCTCGGCTGAGGGAATCCACCCACCCTGCCCACACAGGGAGCGCATAGTGCTTCCTGGTGGATGACACGCTGGGCGGGCTTTAATTGGCCCGCCCATGTAAAATGGCGGGACACCCCCGATCGGGGGTGCCGATTGGAAGCGCACCCGCATGCGCCTGCTCCTGCATTTCCTCCCCCCAACGGAGGGAAAATTCTTCAATTTGTTCCATTGGTTGCACCATTCAAGTCAGCAGACTGAATTCCAGTCCCACTCCAGGGATGCAGCGTACATCTAGATTGGCTTTTCAGTGCATCAGCAAGAGAATGCTGCATCATCACACATGCCAGCTTTAAGGGTCAGACTGTTCATGCAGATTCAGAAGATCCTGTGACCTAATTCAGAGAGATGGATGGATCCAGTAACCAACCTCAACATGCACCATATCACTGGCATTAATTCTCTCATATTCCTGGTTGCTTTACTACTTCAAATTTCAGGATTTTAAAAAAATCCTCTTTCTTGTTCCTCAGGGTGGGTGTGAAATGTGAAATTCAGGCCCGAGTGTTTTAGTGGAGGCTGTGAGATGAAAAGTGTTTTATTCTGAGCTCAAAAGCACTGAAATTTAAAGGTGCAACCTGTTTTTTTTATTCTTTCACGAGGTATGGGTATCACTGGCTGGGCCAGCATTTATTGCTCATCCCTAGTTGCCCACAAGGCGTTGGTGAGCTGCCTTCTTGAGCCGCTGCAGTCCATGTGGTGTAGGTACACCCACAGTGCTGTTAGGGAGGGAGTTCCAGGATTTGGACCCAGCAACAGTGAAGGAATGGTGATATATTTCCCAGTCAGGGTGGTGCGTGACTTGCAGGGGAACTTACAGGTCGTGGTGTTCCCATGCACTTGCTGCTCTTGTCCTTCAAGGTGGTAGGGATTGTGGGTTTTTAAGGTTCTGTCAAAGGAGTATTGGCAAGTTGCTGCAGTGCCTCTTCTAAATGGAACACACTGCTGCCACTGTTGGTGGTGGAGTGAGTAAATATTTAAGGTGGTGAATGGCGTGCCAATCAAGCAGCAACTTTGTCCTGGATGGTGTGGAGCTTGAGTGTTGTTGCAGCTGCACTCCTCCAGGCAAGTGGGGAGTATTCCATCACACTCCTGACTTGTGCCTTTGTAGATGGTGGACAGGCTTTGGGGAGTCAGGAGGTGAGTTATTCACTGCAGAATTCCCAGCCTCTGACCTGCTTTTGTAGCCATAGTATTTATATGGCTAGTCCAGTTCAGTTTCTGGTCAATGGTAAACCCCAGGATGTTGAGAGCAGGGATTCAGTGACGCCATTGAATGTCAAGGGCCGATGATTAGATCCTCTCTTGTTGGAGATGTTCATTGCCTGACACTTAAGTGACAAGTAACATTCATGCCACACATCAGCCCAAGCTTGAATATTGTCCAGGTCTTGCTGCTTATGGACACAGACTGCTTCGCTATCTGATGAATCGCAAATTCTTATGAATGGTGAACATTGTGCAATCATCAGCGAACGTCCCTAAATATGACCTTATAACGGAGGGATGGTCTTTGATGAAGCAGCTCAAGGTAGTTGGGCTGAGGACACTTTCCCGAGGAACTCTTGCAGTAATGTCCTGGGACTGAGGTGATTGACCTCCAACAACCACAACCATCTTCTTTTGTGCCAGGTATGACTCCAAACAGTGCGGAGTTATTCCCCCCGATCCCCATTGACTCCAGTTTTGCTCGGTCTCCTTGATGCCAGGAGTGGTCAAATGTTGCTATGATGTCAAGGGCAGTCACTATAAACTCACTTATTCAGTTCAGCTTTTTTGTCCACATTTGGACCAAGGCTGTAATGAGGTCAGGAGCTGAGTGGCCCTGGCGGAACCTAAACAGAGTCATTGCTGAGTAAGTGCCACTTGTTCACGCTGTCGACGATCCCTTCCATCGCTTTGCTGATGTCTGACAGTAGGCTGATGGAGCACCAATTGGCTGGGTTGAATTTGCCCTGCTTTGTGTACACAGGACATACCTGGGCAATTTTCCATATCGCCAGTTATATGCCAGTGTTGTAGCTGTATTGGAACAGCTTGGTTAGGGGCACAGCTAGTTCTAGAGCACAATCTTCAGCACTATTGCCAGAATGTTGTTAGGCTCCAAAGTCTTTGCAGGATCCAGTGCTTCAGCTGTTTATTGATATCACATGGAGTGAATTGAACTTAAAGACTGGCATCTGTGATGCTGGGGATCTCTGGAGGAGGCTGAGATGGATCATCCACTTGGCACTTCTGGCTGAAGATGATTGCAAGAGCTTCAGCTTTGTCTCATCCAGTGATGTGCTGGGCTCCCACATCATTGAGGATGGGGATATTTGTGGAGCCTCCTCCTCCAGTTAGTTGCAGTCTCAGAAAAGCAACAAGTTTTATCACCATATATATCTCAATGTATGTAAATTGTAAACAAAACAACCCCAAAAGATTTAGCATGATAAACCCTGGGGAGGTCATGTAGGCCATAATTAATTAGGGTATTTGTCACCTATTTCAATGAAGACAACAGTTACCAAAGTTGTTGCATTCTTGACTATGTCAAAAATGCATCAAGAAACCTGGAGATTATATAAAACTAAGCTTACTGAAGTTTTAAGTCCAAGCATGTCAAGTATCCATGTTGTTCCAAAGCCAAAGGGAACACCAACAACGAGGTAGATCATTGATAACCAGTTGACTTGATCCATGGAAATATGGAAATACTGGGCAGTCTGATCCGCAACTGGCGCAAAAGTCAACCAGCACTGAAATGAACAGAAATAGTTACATAAACTTCACCTCATGAAAAAGTGCAGAGTGAACATTATAGCATTACAACATATTGTCAGAGAACTACACTGCATTAAAATACAATTGCTGATTAGCCAGATTAGAAATTACCTATGAATCAGCAAACAGACAAAAGCATCATATTGGCTCCAGACTGATTGAAGTTTCCTGTAGTTATAAATTACTGCCTGTGATTACAATAGCTAAAGACCATTACAAGCATTGTAAAACTCAAGTGCTTTGTGACCTTGCAGGATGTCTTGTCGTTGGAAAATCGACAGAAATAGAAAAATTGCTAAATTTCTATGCAGAGTTTCAACGTGGACAACAGCGGTGATAGACCACTAGCATTAACTTGTACAAATGTTCAACATATACAGAAAAGCAAGGACCCTCAAGTTTGAAAGTTAACAAAATGATTAAAACCTGTAATTTTCAAGGTTTGGGGGAACTCCCATGAACAAAAATCATTTGGAATTTATAATCCTCAGGCAATAATTTAGAAAGACAGCCGATATCTAAACATATCTCCACAAATGTATAAAACTGTACCAGATGCTAAGGATTGAATCAAAAATGCAAAATGAAGAAGCTGTCAGGGCTATACATGAGCCATGAACTTTTTGTTTTTTTCACTGATGCTGCCCAACTCATTTGAGTTTTAAGAACATAAGAAATAGGAGGAGCCATTCAGCCCTTTGAGCCCACTCCACCATTCAATGAGATCATGGCTGACCACCTACTTCAACCCCATTATCCTGCAATTTCCCATATCCCTTGATGTTTTTAATATGTAAAAACCTATTGATCTCTGTCTTGAACTTGCTCAATGGCTGAGCACCCGCAGCCCTCTGGGACAGAGAACTCCAAAGATTCACCACCCTCTGGAGAGATTCCTCCTCATTCCAATCTTAAACAGTCTACCCCTTATTCTGAGACTGTCTTCCCTTGGTCTCGAGCCCCCAAACTGGGGAAACATCCTTCCTGCATCTATCCTGTTGAGCCCTGTAAGAAGTTTGTATGTTTAACTGAGACCACCTCTCATTCTTCTAAACTCCAGAGAATAAAGGCCCAGTCTATTTAATAATCGTTCCTCATAGGCAAATCTCTCCATCCCAGGGATCAGTTTAGTGAACCTTCGCTGCGCTCCCCCTACCTTTCCTTAGGTAAGGAGACCAAAACTGCACACAATACTCCAGGTGCATTCTCACCATGGCCTTATATAATTGCAACAAGGCATCTTTACTTATATACTCAAATCCTCTTGTAATAAAGGTTAACGTATCATTTGCCTTAAACGCTTGCTGTACCTGCATGTTAGCTTTCAGTGACTCAAACAAGGACACCCAAGTCCCTTCGAAGTTCAACACTTCTCAGGCTCTCACTATTTATGAAATACTCTGTATTTCTGTTTTTCCTAAAGTGGATAACCTCACATTTCTCCACATTGTATTCCATCTGCCAAATTTTTTGCCCACTCACTCAGCCTCTCCAAATTCCCTTGAAATGTCTTTGCATCCTCCTCACAACTCACTTGTCCACCGAGTCTCATGTCATTTGCAAACTTAGAAATATTACATTTAATCCCCACATCCAAATCACTGATATAAACTGTGAATACACGGGGCCCAAGCACTGATCCTTGCAGTAGCCCATTAGTCACAGCCTGCTAACATGAATATCACTCATCCTGTCCTTTAACCAGTTCTCAATCCATGCCAGTATATTGCCCCCAATCCTATGTGCTCTAATTTTGTTTGCTAACCTCTTTTGTGGGACCTTATCAAAAGCTTTCTTAAAATCTAAATATACCACATCCACCAGTTTCCCCTTATCTATTCTGCTAGTTATATCCTCAAAAAACTCCAACAGGTTTGTTAAACATGATTTCCCTTTCATAAATCCATGTTGACTCTGCCAATCCTATCAGTTTTTCTAAGTGTCCTGTTATCACATCCTTTATAATAGATTCCAGCATTTTCCCTACTACTGAGTCAGACTAACAGGTCTGTAGTCCCCAGTTTTCTCTCTCCGTCCTTTCTTAAACAACGGGGTTACATTTGCCACCTTCCAATCTGCAGGAACCATTCCAGAGTCTATAGAATTTTGAAATATGATCACTAATGCATCTACTGTCCCTACAGCCACCTCTTTCAACACTGGGATGTAGATCATCAGGTCCAGGGGGTTTACCTACTTTCAGTCCCATTAATTTCTCTGGTACTTTTTTAAAGTTTGCATTAATATTTTGCAGTTCCTTGTTTAGACTAGTCCCTTCATTCTCCATTATTTCTGGGAGGTTTTTTGTTATTTTCCTCTGTGAACACAGAAATTTTAACCAATATACTCTGTTTTTGTTTCAGATTTCCAGCATCGACAGTGCTTCTTTTTCGGATACTGAACCACAGAATTATACGGTACAGATGGAGGCTATTTGGCCCTCTGGATATGTGCCAAGTCATTAGGAGCAATCCAAATCGAATCCTTTCCATACTCATTTTTCCTAGTTTCAAACACTATTTTCACTTTACTTTCAAGGATTGAACTTTTAAATTGAAATTTAAACTGAACATTTTATAATAACTGCTTTGGTAGCATTGGTATGGAGGCTGCAGGCCAAATGTTTTAGTAACTGCACAGAAAGCTACCAGGAACTGGAGGAATAATGCCCAGAAATTGTAAAATCACTGACACTTTTGGATTTTGTCAGTTTATTAATGCAGGGATTGTCTAAAATCACCCATTGCTCCACATATATAATTTATTTGACAAGTTAGAAAAATAAAAACACTACCAAAATGGCATTTATTTTTGGGGCGGCAGTACGTTAGGCTATGTCAAGTCAGTCACCTCCCAACTCCCCGAAGCCTTTACACAGTCAAGGCACAAGTCAGAAGTGTGACAGAATACTCTCCAAAACAAAAATAAAAATACCTGGAAAAACTCAGCAGGTCTGGCAGCATCTGCGGAGAGGAACACGGTTAACGTTTCGAGTCTGTACGACTCTTCAACAGAACTAAGTAAAAATAGAAAAGAGGTGAAATATAAGCTGGTTTAAGGGGGAAGGGGTTAGAGCTGGATAGAGGGCCAATGATAGGTGGAGATAGCCAAAATATGTCAGACAAAAGGACAAAGGTGTTGAAGGTGGTGATATTATCTAAGGAATGTGCTAATTTAGGGTAGAAAGCAGGACAAGCAAGGTACAGATAGCCCTAGTGGGGGTGGGGTGGGGTGAAGGAATCAAAATAGGCTAAAAGGTAGAGATAAAACAATGGATGGAAATACATTTAAAGATAATGGAAATAAGTGGGAAAAGAAATTATTGGAAAAAGGCAGGGGCAGGATTGGAAAGGGGGTGGGGATGGAGGAGAGAGTACTCTCCACTTGCCTGGATAAATGCAGCTGCAACAGCACAAGAAACTCGACTATCTGGGACAAAGGAACTTGCTATTTCAGTACCCCAATCCACGATCTTAATTAAACATTAATTTTCTCTACCACCAGCACACAGTGACAGCAGTTTGCCCCATCTACAAGATGCACTGCAGCAACTCACCAAGGCTCCTTTGACAGTACCTTCCAAACTCATGACCCCTACCTCCTAGAAGGGCAATGAGTATTTGGGAACACCACCATCTCGAAGTTCCCTTGAGTCACACACCAACCTGATTTGGAAACGTCTCACCATTCCTTCTTCACTGGCTGGGTCAAAAATTCTGGAACTCCCTCCCTAACAGCATATGGGACGACTTCCATCAGATGGTCTGCAGCTATTGAAAAAATGGTTCGCAACCATCTGCTTGGGGGTAATTAGGGATGGGTATTAAAAACCGGCCTTGTCAGTGACCTCCACATCATGTGAATGAATTGAGGTAGTTTTGTTAATAAAGGAAGGTATCAGTGCGGTGGGGAGTAGTGATATTGTGCCATAGATCTTGACGTGGAATCAGTTTGGGAGGAAGTAAGGAACAGCAAGGGGAAGAAATCACAGGTGGAAGTCGGCTATAGGCCCCCAAAGGGTTGCCTCACTGTACTACAAAATATAAATCAGGAAATAATCAAGGAGTGTAAGAAGGGCACTACAATTGTCTTGGTGATTTTAATCTGCATATTGACTGGACAAATCAGATTGACGAGTAACAATGAAGACAAATTTGTAGAGTGCATCAGGGATTGTTTCTTAGAGCTATATGTTGCAGAACCTACCTGGGAACAGGTTATTTTAGAACTAATAATGTGTAATGAGGTAGGATTTAATAAGAGATCTCGTAGTTAAGGATTCTCCAGGGGGTAGCGATCACAACGTGGTAGAATTTGAAATTCTGTTTGAACCAGTGTCCTCGACTTAAATAAAGGCAATTACAGAGGTATGAAGAAAGAGTTGTCTAAAACGGCTGGGAAAATAGACTAAGGAGCAGGTCAGTGGATGAGCAGTGGCAGACATTTAAGCAGATATTTCATAACACTCAGCAAAAATTTATCCTGGTCCAAAAGAAGGGCTTGATGAGAAGGATGAATCACCCGTGGTTAACAAAGATGATTAAGGAGGGTATCCAATCAAAAACTAAAGCATACAAAATGACAATAACTAGTGGTAGGCCAGAGGATTGGGAATTTTTTTTTTTTTTTTTTAGGAACCAGCAGTGGTTCCTAAAGGAGAAAATTGATTACGGAAGTAAATTGGCAAGAAATAAAACAAACAGCCAGAGCTTCCGCAGGTATATAAAAAGAGAGTGGCTAAAGTGAGCGTGGGACCCTTGAAGAATGCGATTGGAGAATTGATAACAGGAACAGGGAAATGGTAGATAATTTAAACCAATATTTTGTATCAGTCTTCACGGTGGAGGACACTATAAACATCCCAAAGATATCAGATAAGCAAGGAGCTAATGGGAGGAAAGATCTTGTAATAGTCTCTATCACAAGGGACAAAGTATTTGAGAAACTAATGGGACCAAAGGCAGACAAGTTGCCAGGACTTGATGGGCTGCATCCAAGGGTTTTAAAGGAAGTGGCTGCAGAGACAGTGAAGGCATTGGTGTGCCCTGAATTCACAAGTAATAAGTCCACCAAGACTACTGATTTTAAAAACTAAAATTAAAATATTAAAAGATTTCAAGCAAATACATAGAACTGCCAATTACTTTAATAGCTCCTAAAATCCCTAATTAACCTGACTCCCAGTTATACCCCCTTTAAGGCAACGGTCCAAAAATAGATATTTTAGATTTTAAACAGATCCAGCAAATTAACACAATACCCTGGACAATGGAATTCAAAATGGCTTCATACTCATACAAAATCCAGAGGCTTCACACCATTTTGTTAGATCTTACAATGCCCTCCCTGGCACACAGCCTCACTCTCCTTTATATACGTTTCACCCTTTTTAATATGTAAATTCCACTGTTTCCATATGTCTTTGTAACACTACCTTTCTTATAATATAAATCTTTCCATGTTGCTACTATTCTCATTAACCTGTTTGAAATTCAAATCCCCTTCATCTATCTAAAAATGCAAATTCCCTTTACACCTGAAGACCCCAACCATGTTTACTTATTAGCATTTTAAAGCCACTTCTACACCGTACTTTTGATAAGTTCAACTTGCAGTATGCTTGGCTACAAAATGTAATTAAATCTCAGACACAAAAACACAACCCCAATAAACCTACTTTACAATAAGCCAGAAAAATATTATGAAAACTATTATACTTGCATGACTACTTTTTAAAAGAATATAAAATTATAGTTCAAGTTTTTTTTATAATATTCCAATTAAACACAAGGAAGAACAGCACAGCTCAAACCCCTCGGGCAGGTTCATCAGTACCTTTCCTGAACCTACATTAACATTGCAAATCTGCCACTGATCAGCACCTCGGCTTGACTATTCCAACATGCTCCTTGCCAGCCTCACATCATCCATCCTCCATAAATTTAAAGGTTTCCGAAATTCTGCTGCCTGTGTTCTGTCTTAAATGAGCGACCCGTTATTTTTTTAAACAGTGACCTCTAGTTCTAGGTTCTCGAAGAGACATCATCTCCACATCCACCCTGTCAAGACACCTTAGGATTGTAAAGATTTCAATCAAGTCACCTCTTACTCATTACTAGACGTGGCAATTTGATGACATTGCCACGAAGACATGAGTTCAATCTCTGTGGACAAAAAAGCACCAAGGCAGCCAAGAACCTTCCTGAATGTCAAAGCTGACATTTATTTAATTCTTCAATATGGCAATCCAGCCTTTTTTAAAATTCATTTACGTATTGTGGGCTTCGCTGGCTAGGCCAGCATTTATTGCCTATCCCTAACTCCCCTTAGGGCGTTGAGCTGCCTGGTACTTGTGTGACACAAATGTTACTTGCCACTTGTCAGCCTAAGCCTGGATATTGTCCAGCTCTTGCTGAATCTGGACATGGACTGCTTCAGTGAGAGTTATCGCAAACAGTGAATGTTGTGTAATCCTCAGCAAATATCCCCACTTCTGACCTTATGATAGAAGGAAGGTCATTGATGAAGCAGCTGAAGATATTTGGGCCGGGGACACTACCCTAAGGGACTCCTACAGTGATGTCCTGGAGATAGGATGACTGAACCCCAACAACCACAACCATCTTCCTTTGTGCTAGGTATGACTCTAACCAACGAAGAGATTTCCTCAATTCCCATTGACTCCAGTTTTGCTAAGGCTCCTTGATGCCACACTCTGTCAAATGCTGCCTTGATGTCAAGGGCAGTCACTCTCACCTCACCTCAGGAGTTCAGCTCTTTTATTCGTGTTTAAACCTGACCCACTAAAATTCAGCAGCGAACAATCCAGACTCAGCAATAAGGCCAGGGTATCCAGGAGGGAGCTAGGAAAGGTTGGCAGATATTCGAACAAAATTCCACACAGAGAGGACCCAGTAGCTCAAGCAAACTGGGCACTGACATTCTAACACTTGTCAGAAGAATTAAATTCCAGAACATCTTCAATATCACAAGGATGTGAAACTAGTTTTAAAAAAATAACCTTGACTCATCCTTAGCAAGCTGCCAATGTTACTAGCATTACATAACCCTCTTCACTTCATATTCCTTTCTCCCTCCCCATTGTATCATTGTTAAATTTTTCACTGTTTTCAATAGATGTTCTAGATTTTTGGTTCCGATTAAATACTGATCAACCAATAACTGCACTCATTGATTCAACTTGTTCAGTCTTGTATCCCTCCGTCACATATTTAAAAGTGCTTTAAACTTTTTCTTTTCACTCCTTATTCTTGGTTTGAAACAAAACTGGGGCAAATCATTTTACTTGCCATTTCCACATTTTCTTTAAAAAAAGGAACAAAATCAGAACTGAAACAAGTGGCTGAAAGTTTAGAAAACACCCCAAAACCTATAACCAGCAAAGACTCATGACATCAAAAGGACGTGATACAAAGTGACCACAGTAAAAAAAAAAGTGCAGTCAGCATTTAGTCTTTGTGCATGGCCAGGAATCATCATATTTTTTCTAATATTACTGTGGAATACTTTAAAGCAGGCTTTTTTAAAAATTCATTCAGGAGACGTGGGGTTCGCTGGCTAGGCCAGCATTTATTGCCCATCCCTAATTACCCTTGAAAAGGTGGTGGTGAGCCACCTTCTTGATCTGCTGCAGTCCATGGAGTGCAGGTACAGGCATAGTGCTGTTAGGGAGGGAGTTCCAGGATTTTGACCCAGTGACAGTGAAGGAAGGCGATATATTTCCAGGTCAGGATGGTGAGTGGCTTGGAGGGGAACTTCTAGGTGGCGGTGTTCCCATGTGTCTGCTGCCCTTGTCCTTCTAGGCAGTAGTGATTGTGGGTTTGGAAGGTGCTGTGTAAGGAGCCTTGGTGAATTCCTGCAGTACATCTTGCAAATGGTACACACTGCTGCTGCTGTGCACTGTGGTAGAGGGAGTGAACGTTTGTGAATGTTGTGCCAATCGAGCAGGCTGCTTTGTCCTGGATGGTGTCAGGCTTCTTCAGTGTTGTGGGAGCTGCACTCATCCAGGCAAGTGGGAGTATTCCATCACACTCCTGACTTTTGCCTTGTAGATGGTGAACAGGCTTTGGGGAGTCAGGAGGTGGGTTACTAGTCACATAATTCCTAGCCTCTGACCTGCTCTTGTAGCCACAGTATTTATATGGCTAGTCCAGCTCAGTTTCTGGTCAATGGTAACCTCAATTCAGCACTTGGGGATCATTTCAACCTCGTGGGAATCATGGGATTGGGTAGAATGCTGATTTTACAACCGTATCAATCTCGCTCTCCTGTGATTTCAATGGAGAGTAAAATTAGATTGGGTGTCGCACCTGATTTGATCAGTTTCAGAGTGAGACTTTTAAGTCATATCACCCCAATGGTGCCTGTGCCTTCACTTTTAATGGACAATCCAACACTACAGCTTCCACTTCTTTAAATGTTTATCTACTTCTCCATTGAAAGATGCAGTGCTGATCAACTCAACTACTTTCCATTTAAATGAGATATTTGCTTCCAAATCAGCACCACCAGGACATCTTAAAAATACCTGAGCTAAGAAGCAATCAGAAAATCTCCATTCCACAGTCTGACGCTCAGCCACACGCCCATTCAAATGCTTCAACTCAAGTTTAACTTAGTCTTTAAAAACAAATAAATTCCATACTATGGCTGTCATTAAAAAGGGGAACATTGAAAACAGGATAGAGAAATCCTACCACAATTACCTACTTTTGAACTTTCCAAGTAGTTGTGCGCAGTATATCAGAACAGAAATTAGCACAAACATGTTTTCTCTGTCACTCCCAAGCAACTGATGAAATGGGTAGATACAAGAGATAATTGGATGTTTCCCAACAGAAGCCCCAATTATTCCAGTTTTCCTTAGCCTTTTTTTACTCCAAATAAATATAGCAACTCAGAGTTTATTCAGGATGCCAAAAGGAAACTACAGACCTCAACTCACAAGAATTGAGAATGAGAAAGTAAATTATGAAACCCCGCCCAACACTGAAGTAGTAACATTTGCAAGGAAAGATGGCTTGTGCAATGCTCAATTAAACATTTTTAATTGAAGACTACATTTTATTTTTCTGAAACTTTACACAAAAACAGATCCAAGTAATTGCAAAAAGAATCAATATGCTGATACAGTAATAACACATTACTGATTTTAAAATTTGAGTTCAATTTACTCTAAACTTCACCTCGTAAAAGAACATTTCCATCCTTCTATAGCTCAGTGTGCACAGTTTTGATTAAGCATGTTCACGAGCCAGTGTTTTTGCCCTTCATACCTGCACAGGTATTTTTTTTTTTTAAATGGGATGAAACAGCTGGTACAGGTTTTTTAACCACTCCGGCAAGTATATTCAGCTCCTATGAATGTTTATCAAGTGCCCATCTATTACAAAAACTAAACACAAAACATTTGCTGTAATTGCAGTGAGATACATAACTTATTTTATCCCTATGTTTCCATAACTGTTCTGAAATTTCTCAAAAGGGAATCCAATCTCCATACTCTCAAGGTCTTTTGGCCACTTAGTGAAGCCTAGCCAACTAGAATTCTTTTGCATTGCAGCTATGAAGTTTACACTGCAATGATACAATGAAATATCAAAATATTAATGCACAATTTACTAAAACACATTTATTTTAATTGCTATCAAAGCATTTTATGCAACGCAAAACGCTCTTCTACAAAATGAACAGCAGATTCATTTTTGGCACAATCAGAAAACACCCCAGCATACCCAACAAAATAACATGACATGGGCACACTTCTTTTAAGTCAACAATGGGCACATCTGTTACAGCATACAGAACAGAACTGAGCGAGCCAAAAATTTCTCCAGTCACTTATACAATTTGGAAAGGGCAGGGTAAAGAAATCACTGTCTGCACAGTAACGTTGCTGGGAATCATTAAAATAAGTGATGTCCTATAGAAGCAACATAACAGGCATTCCAAAATAATATTTTCAACAATAATTAATTTCTACTTATCAGTATCTCATCATGTTGATGATTCTTCCTTCTGGATGGCTGGCTAGAAGTCAGGTGATAGTGTTGGCTGTGGGTTCATAGATGGTTTATCTTAGCCTTGCAGGCTCTCCCAGAGTGAGGACCTCTGTTGTTAGCTGGTAGAGATGGTGAGAGCTGGAGAGCAGCTATCCTCTTTCAATTCTCAGTGGCTACTCTTGCTGATTTGAAGGGTTGACACCATTTTTGATGGATTGCCATCTAGGTCGCGATTGAACATCTGCTTCTCATGTGTTGATGTTGACACAGCAGACCTTCATGGAGGCTTCAAGATTGTTTTGAACCTTTCCTTTGGCCCTTGGGTGAACAGGCTTTCTTCATAACTCCAAGTAGAGCACCTGTTTGGGTAATCTTGAATCAGGCATTCTGGCGACATGTTTCTGTTATGGCTGATGGTAAATGCTGAGTTGTTCAAATCCCAGTGGGAAACTTGAAACAACTGCCACAACTGTTTTGCAATTTGAATTTATTTCAAGACGCGTGTCTTGAAGTCAGTAGTACAAAAACCGAGTTTTACAGGGTTTCTTACAAAATTAAATTAAACCTTTATTAATACACAAAATTATTTTAAACACATAGATCTACAAATTGCTTTGATTACTTCTAAATCTCCTACTTAATCTCCCAGTTACACTTTCGTTAAGGAAACATTAAGACTTTAAAAGACCCAAAGAAACATGATACCCTGAACAAGTCAAATTCAAAGTGAGTTTTCTTAACTTCAGTTGTTTGAAGACAGCCGCTTGAGGCATAGATGCTGAAGGCTTTTCACACTTGTTAAATCTTAAAATGCCTACCCTTACACACAGCCTTCACTCCCTTATACATATTTTCTCCTTTGAATGCAAATTCCCATTGTTTCACCATGTCTTTGGACTTTATCTTTCTGGTAATAAAAATCTCTCATAGTGCTAAGTTTTACCTGTATCCTTTGGGAAAAATAAATACACTGTTTCTGAACTTCACCTGGATAGGTGACACATTTCACTCCTCCTTTGAAAATAATCTAGTCTGGTTTAATTAAAAAGCAAATGTCCTTCTACACCTTACATTCTAAACTTCCCCCACGTTTATCTACTTAACATTTCAAACCTAGCTCATTTCCTAATACATCAAAGCCATCAGAGCAGCAGCCTTCAATCCAATTAAGTCACACACACATATAGGCAGATACCACTATTTTACAATAAATTTCAATAACATTATATCTTCCTGACAGTTCTGTCCACCCCAGTTGATGAGATCATAATGCTAGCTATAATTAGCATGTCTTAGAGGACACTCATGTTTGTTCTTTTGTTCTCCTACCTGATTTGCAAGATATTAAGACTGCATGGTTGCCCTGGGGCCTCGATATGGCATAAGTCGTCCAAGCTTCAGAACCATAGAGAAGCATAGGGAGAACCATTGCCCGATTGACTTGAGTTTAATATTGCATCTGATATGATGATTCTCAAAACTTGAGTACGTAAGTTACCATAGGCAGGACTAGCATGCTGGACTCAGTGTCAGCATTTTGGGATGGATAGCTTCCAAGAAATGGGAAGTGAGGGCATTTTCCAACACCTCAGCCTGAATCTTAATTGAATTTGATACATTTGGTCTGGGTTGATGGAGGGCTTTGGTCTTCCTGATGGTCAGGGCAAGTCCTATGCTTTCATATTTGATAGGCTTCTGTTGTAGTTTTTCAGAGTGAGCACTAACTTGTGCATCATTGGTATACTGGTTGTCATCTTGGCTTTGGCCTTCAACCAGCTGAGGTTAGTGCAAAAAGTTGTCACCACATCTGCTCGGAGCCTTTCAGTAGTAATTGCAAATGCTGTATGAAAGATCAAAAGTAACCTTGGTGCAATGATGCTGTTTGATGTCTGTTTTGAAAGGATAGGGATTTGTGGTGGAGCCACTGCATAGTCGAAGGGTCATGAGGACTCGAAGCGTCGGCTCTTTTCTTCTCCGCCGATGCTGCCAGACCTGCTGAGTTTTTCCAGGTAATTCTGTTTTTGTTTTGGATTTCCAGCATCCGCAGTTTTCTTTGTTTTTATCACTGCATAGTACTGTTATTTGCATATTGTCATGTAGGAGATAGATGATGTTTGTGAACTGAGCTGAGCATCCATAGCACTGCAGTACCTTCCAAAGGGCAGTTTGGTTCACTGAGTCAAAGGCTCTGTGAGATCAAAGGAAGTCATAAAGGGGATGTTCTGCTCTCTGCACTTTTCCAGAAGTTGGCATGCTATGAAGATCACGTTGCCTGTTCCTCTGGCGAATTGGAAGTCACGCTGGGACTGTGCAAGAACGTTCTCTGCAATTGAAGAGAGGCAATTAAGTAATAACCTCGCTAGCACTTTGCCAACGGTTGACAGCAATGCTCTGCCGCTGCAATTACTACAGTTTGACTGGTCTTCTTTCTTGAAGATTGCGATCACCATGGCATCTCACAGGTTACTTGAAATTTCTTCATTCTACCAGAGTTTCACAAATAGGTACATACTTCAGAGATCAATATCTCTCCTCTCTGATTTAGTACTTCCTCAGGGGTATTCAGGATCTGAAGCTTTGTTGTTTTCCATCTGGTAGACAGCAATTATCATTTCATTGAAACACTGGATTATCACGTTTGATTCTGACTATGTTGTGGGAGGTTCTCCAACAGGTGCATGTTTGCCATTGGCAATAGTAGCCCATGGGCTCCAACACACAGACATTGATTAGTACCTCCTAGCAAGATCCATAAAGCAGACAAGGGAGGAATCAATGAACATGGAGGTGGCTATACTTTCTTCTAGGAAGGGAACTCGCAAGAACAACACAGAATTCATGGAACACAACAACAAAATACTGCATAGCTGGAGTTAGTTTTACAATCAAAAACGAACTCATGTAGAGACTCCACGAACCCTCAGAGATCAATGAGCATCTTATGACACTCAACCTTGAGCTCGAAGGCAATCTGCCACCATCAGTGTTTATGACGTGCTTAAATTTCAAGGACCAAGTGAAAAACCTTCTATTCCAACTGAGACACAATCCTGGCAGCTGCACCATTACAGTCAAAGATCATACTTCTCGATGATTTCAATCCCAGAGCAGGAGACAACCACACCCTTGGGCTGAACTCCACTGGAAATTCCAATACCAACTGTGCACATCTTACCGTGTGCGTTGAACAACCTTGTCACTAACAGCCTTTGCCTCCAGAAAAATTGTCGCAAGACATCCTGTCAACATCCAAGATTAAAGCGCTGAAACCTGATAGACTGAGATAGTCAGGACCAGGGATTGCAATGACACATCCAATGGTTACAGTTGACAAACATTGGAGAGATCACCAACTCAGTTTTTTGAGATTGGTGCTTGAGGAAGTTCCCAGAAGAAACCAGCAGCCACAAAAGATTTGATGTCTCTGCCTTTCAAACACCTGGCTCAAGGAATTTCAGGAACAAATCAACTGGAAACTATGGAAATGGCCAGTCCCATCCAAGATAACTGGCAATCATTGAAATCCGTCATCTCTTACACATACTAAGAAATCATCAGGCACACCACTAAAAGATAACAAGATCTCGATAAGAGTGATAAAGAAATATGCAAACTCGATTGTAAACGGACAGCGCCCTAAACCTGGCAGCAGGATCCAAATTCCACAGAAAAAATGTCTGCACACCAGACAGACAAAATTAACCTCAAAGAACCACCCATAGTTTGAAGAACAAATGGTGCTTAGAGAAGGCTGAGGAAGTTCCAACTCTTCACTGATATGCATGAAACATATGTCTTTGCCAAGGCAACAAAAGAGATCAATGGACCCTCAACATTCAGGCCAACAGTAAGAACCAAACATGACAAGGCTCCCCTTAAAGACATAAGCAGTATGAATAACCGTTATGTTGACCTACTCATTCAGAATAAACATGAACCAACTTTACAACGAAACACTGCGAAGGGACAATCATACCCTCACACCCTCAAACCACATCAATAAACCAGAGACCTTAAATCTGTTCCTCTAAAACTCACACCTTAAATCCATGCTTTAAACAGCAGCACACCTTTCTACCCTCCCTCCCACCTGTCCACTCTCCCTACCCCCTCCCCCCTCCCTGTCCACTCTCCCCTCCTGTTCCACCCATCTCACCCTCCCCCTCTCCTCATCACACCCCCTTCTCTTGCCCCCCCTCCACCCCCTCACTCCTCCCTACCCTTTCCACTTCCCCCCACCCCTCCCTCTCCCCCCCACCTCTCCCCCTTCTCCCCATCCCTCCCCCTTCCCCCCCACCCCTGCCCCCTCTACCCTCCCCCTCCCCACCCCTGCCCCGTCCCCATCCCACCTCTGCCCTCTCTCCCCACCCCCCCCACACCCTCCCCACCCTCTCCCCGCTTCCCTTCCCCCCACCCCTATCCCCCTCCCCTGCCTCCTCCTTCCCTTTCCCTGCCCCCTCTCCCCTCCCTCTTCCCTACCCCCCCACCTCTACCCTACACCCTGCCTCTTCCCCCTACCCCCTTGCCCCACACTCCCATCCCCCCCCTTGCCCCACACTCCCATCCCCCCCCTTGCCCCACACTCCCATCCCCCCCCTTGCCCCACACTCCCATCCCCCCCCTTGCCCCACACTCCCATCCCCCCCCCTTGCCCCACACTCCCATCCCCCCCCTTGCCCCACACTCCCATCCCCCCCCTTGCCCCACACTCCCATCCCCCCCCTTGCCCCACACTCCCATCCCCCCCCTTGCCCCACACTCCCATCCCCCCCCTTGCCCCACACTCCCATCCCCCCCCTTGCCCCACACTCCCATCCCCCCCCTTGCCCCACACTCCCATCCCCCCCCTTGCCCCACACTCCCATCCCCCCCCTTGCCCCACACTCCCATCCCCCCCCTTGCCCCACACTCCCATCCCCCCCCTTGCCCCACACTCCCATCCCCCCCCTTGCCCCACACTCCCATCCCCCCCCCTTGCCCCACACTCCCATCCCCCCCCCTTGCCCCACACTCCCATCCCCCCCCCTTGCCCCACACTCCCATCCCCCCCCTTGCCCCACACTCCCATCCCCTCCCTTGCCCCACACTCCCATCCCCTCCCTTGCCCCACACTCCCATCCCCTCCCTTGCCCCACACTCCCATCCCCTCCCTTGCCCCACACTCCCATCCCCTCCCTTGCCCCACACTCCCATCCCCTCCCTTGCCCCACACTCCCATCCCCTCCCTTGCCCCACACTCCCATCCCCTCCCTTGCCCCACACTCCCATCCCCTCCCTTGCCCCACACTCCCATCCCCTCCCTTGCCCCACACTCCCATCCCCTCCCTTGCCCCACACTCCCATCCCCTCCCTTGCCCCACACTCCCATCCCCTCCCTTGCCCCACACTCCCATCCCCTCCCTTGCCCCACACTCCCATCCCCTCCCTTGCCCCACACTCCCATCCCCTCCCTTGCCCCACACTCCCATCCCCTCCCTTGCCCCACACTCCCATCCCCTCCCTTGCCCCACACTCCCATCCCCTCCCTTGCCCCACACTCCCATCCCCTCCCTTGCCCCACACTCCCATCCCCTCCCTTGCCCCACACTCCCATCCCCTCCCTTGCCCCACACTCCCATCCCCTCCCTTGCCCCACACTCCCATCCCCTCCCTTGCCCCACACTCCCATCCCCTCCCTTGCCCCACACTCCCATCCCCTCCCTTGCCCCACACTCCCATCCCCTCCCTTGCCCCACACTCCCATCCCCTCCCTTGCCCCACACTCCCATCCCCTCCCTTGCCCCACACTCCCATCCCCTCCCTTGCCCCACACTCCCATCCCCTCCCTTGCCCCACACTCCCATCCCCTCCCTTGCCCCACACTCCCATCCCCTCCCTTGCCCCACACTCCCATCCCCTCCCTTGCCCCACACTCCCATCCCCTCCCTTGCCCCACACTCCCATCCCCTCCCTTGCCCCACACTCCCATCCCCTCCCTTGCCCCACACTCCCATCCCCTCCCTTGCCCCACACTCCCATCCCCTCCCTTGCCCCACACTCCCATCCCCTCCCTTCCCACACTCCCATCCCCTCCCTTCCCACACTCCCATCCACTCCCTTCCCACACTCCCATCCACTCCCTTCCCACACTCCCACCCCCTCTCCCTTCCCCCCCCCTCCCTTCCCACCCCCCTCCACTCCCTTCCCACCCCCTCTCCCTTCCCCCCCCTCCCTTCCCACCCCCCTCCACTCCCTTCCCACCCCCTCTCCCTTCCCCCCCCTCCCTTCCCACCCCCCTCCACCCCTCCCTTCCCACCCCCCTCCCACCCCCTCCACTCCCTTCCCCCCCTCCCTTCCCACCCCCCTCCACTCCCTTCCCCCCCCCTCCACTCCCTTCCCACCCCCCTCCCTTCCCACCCCCCTCCATTCCCTTCCCCCCTCCCTTCGCACCCCCCTCCACTCCCTTCCCCCCTCCCTTCGCACCCCCCTCCACTCCCTTCCCCCCCTCCCTTCCCACCCCCCTCCACTCCCTTACCACCCTCCCTTCCCACCCCCCTCCACTCCCTTCCCCCCCTCCACTCCCTTCCCACCCCCCTCCACTCCCTTCCCCCCCTCCATTCCTTTCCCACCCCCCTCCACTCCCTTCCCACCCCCCTCCCTCCCCCCCCTCCACTCCCTTCCCCCCTCCACTCCCTTCCCCCCTCCACTCCCTTCCCCCCCTCCACTCCCTTCCCCCCCTCCTACCCCCCCTCCCCTCCTACCCCCCCTCCCCTCCCCAACCCCCTCCACTCCCTTCCCCCCTCCCTTCCCACCCCCCTCCACTCCCTTCCCCACTCCCTTCCCACCCCCCTCCACTCCCTTCCTCCCCTCCCATCCCCCTCCACTCCCTTCCCCCTCCCCTCCTACCCCCCCTCCACTCCCCAACCCCCTCCACTCCCTTCCCCCCCTCCCTTCCCATCCCCCTCCACTCCCTTCCCCCCCCTCCACTCCCTCCCTTCCCCCTCCCTTCCCACCCACCTCCACTCCCTCCCTTCCCACCCCCTCCCACTCCCTTCCCCCCCCCTTCCCACCCCCTCCACTCCCTTCCCCACTCCCTTCCCACCCCCCTCCACTCCCTTCCTCCCCTCCCATCCCCCTCCACTCCCTTCCCCCTCCCATCCCCCTCCACTCCCTTCCCCCTCCCATCCCCCTCCACTCCCTTCCCCCTCCCCTCCTCCTCCACTCCCTTCCCCCTCCCCTCCTACCCCCCTCCACTCCCCAACCCCCTCCACTCCCTTCCCCCCTCCCTTCCCATCCCCCTCCACTCCCTTCCTCCCCCTCCACTCCCTCCCTTCCCCCTCCCTCCCTTCCCACCCACCTCCACTCCCTCCCTTCCCACCCCCCTCCCACTCCCTTCCCCCCCCTCCCTTCCCACCCCCCTCCACTCCCTTCCCCCTCCCTTCCCACCCCCCTCCACTCCCTTCCTCCCCTCCCATCCCCCTCCACTCCCTTCCCCCTCCCCTCCTACCCCCCTCCACTCCCTTCCCCCTCCCCTCCTACCCCCCTCCACTCCCCAACCCCCTCCACTCCCTTCCCCCCTCCCTTCCCATCCCCCTCCACTCCCTTCCCCCCTCCCTTCCCATCCCCCTCCACTCCCTCCCTTCCCCCTCCCTCCCTTCCCACCCACCTCCACTCCCTTCCCCCTCTCCACTTTCCCTCTCCTCTCACATACCATAGCATTGGAGCAGCTCAGGGTGCTACTGACGAACAAAATGAACCACCGGCGCCGGTAACTCCGGTACCTCAGGCCAGAGCTGGGCTCAGACCTTCCCGCTGCCACCGGCTCCATCGCACCCAGGAACCGGCAACCGCGCATGCGCCACTATCACTGCCTGCCTCACTGAACACCGACAGCCAATGGGAGGTGGGGGGGCGGAGCCAGCTGTCCCGTGACCAGAAAAATCCGGATCCGTATCACACCCATTCCGCACTTTGCAAAACCCGGAACCAGATTCACACCCATTCCGCACTTTGCAAAACCCGGATCCAGATTCACACCCATTCCGCACTTTGCAAAACCCGGATCCAGATTCACACCCATTCCGCACTTTGCAAAACCCGGATCCAGATTCACACCCATTCCGCACAACCTGCAAAGCCCAGATGAAGATTCACACCCATTCCCCACAGTGCAAAACCCAGATCCAGAATCACACCTATTCTGCACTTTGCAAAACGCGGATCCGGAATCACACCCATTCCACACTATGCAAAACCTAGATCCGGATTTACACCCATTCTGCACTATGCAAAACCCAGAATCGGATGCACACCCGTTCCTCACAGTGCAAACCCCAGATCCAGATTCACACCCATTCCCCACAGTGCAAAACCTGGATCTGGATTCACACCCATTCCGTACTGTGCAAAACCCAGATCCGGAATCACACCCCTTCTGCACTTTGCAAAACACGGATCTGGATTTACACCCATTCTGGACTATGCAAAACCCAGATCCAGATTCACACCCATTCCTCACAGTGCAAAACTCAGATCCAGATTCACACCCATTCCCCACAGTGCAAAACCTGGATAAGGATTCACACCCATTTCCCACAACCTGCAAAGCCCAGATCAGGATTCACACCCATTCCCCACAGTGCAAAACCCGGATCCAGATTCACACGCATTCCCCACAGTGCAAAACCCGGATCCAGATTCACACCCATTCCCCACAGTGCAAAACCCGGATCCAGATTCACACGCATTCCTCACAGTGCAAAGCCCAGATTCAGATTTACACCTGTTCCTCACAAACTGAAAAACCCAGATCCAGACTCACACCCATTCTCCACAGTGCAAAACTCAGATCAGGATTCACACCCATTCCACACAGTGCAAAACCCAGATCCAGAATCATAAACAAAACACAGAAAATGCTGGAAAAACGCTGCTGGTCTGACAGCACTGTGGAAAGAGATACAGAGTTAATGTTTTGAGTCTGTATGACCCTTCTTCAGAGTGGAATTTTGGAATTCTCTGCCTCAGAAGGTAATGGAGGCGGGATCACTGAATATTTTTAAGGCAGAGGTTAATAGATTCATTTTAACACTCCACCCTGCTCTCTTGCCCACATGTCTGTCCTTGGCTTACTGCATTGTTCCAGTGAAGCTCAACGCAAACTGGAGGAACAACACCTCATCTTCCGACTAGGCACCTTACAGCCTTCCGGTCTGAATATTGAATTCAACAACTTTAGGTCGTGAGCTCCCTCCCCCATCCCCACCCCCTTTCTGTTTCCCCCTTTTTTTCCCTATAAATTTTATAGATTTTTCTTTTCCCATCTATTTCCATTATTTTTAAATAATTTAAAATCTTTTATGCTCCCCCCACCCCCACTAGAGCTGTACCTTGAGTGCCCTACCATCCATTCTTAATTAGCTCATTCGTTTAGATAATATCACCAACTTTAACTTAAACACCTATGTGTTCTTTTGTACCATTGTCGCTGACATCTTTTGATGATCTGCTTCTATCACTGCTTGTTTGTCTACACAAGCACCTCTGTCTCTCTCTCTCTCTCCACCCCCCCACACACACACCTTAAACCAGCTTATATTTCAACTCTTTCTTGGACTCGAAATCAAGTTCTGTCGAAGGGTCATGAGGACTCGAAACGTCAACTCTTTTCTTCTCCGCCGATGCTGCCAGACCTGCTGAGTTTTTCCAGGTAATTCTGTTTTTGTTTTGGATTTCCAGCATCCGCAGTTTTCTTTGTTTTTAATAGATTCTTGTTAGGCAAGGGAATCAAATGTTATCGTGGTTAGATGGAAATGTGGAAATCAAAACACAAAGTGATCAGCCATGATCTTATGAATGGTGGAGCAGGCTCGAGGGGCCAAATGGTCTACTCTTGTTCCTATTTCTTATGTGCTAATCAAACCTATTACCCATAGTGCAAAACCCAAATCCAGAATCACACCCGTTCCCTATAGTGGAAAACCCAGACTCGGATTGTAAGAAATTGATGATTTAAAAAAATAATTTGGGGGAATATTGTATTATTCTGTGGAGAAATCTGTATGTGTATGATTTAATTAAGCTGGGCAGAGATTAATAGGGGACACGTTGTCTGGGGAGGTTGAAACATGAAAAGGATAGACGTGTTAGGTTTGAGATACAAGTAAATAGGTTAGATCTTACATTTGCATTTTTAGATAAATTGACAGTTTATTTGAATATCAAAGGGGAATCAGAGGTTACAAAAAATATGTTTGCACCTTGCAGGAGTTCCATAGGTAGATAGATAGTGTGGATATTATATTGTATTGACATTGATAACAAAGACAAGATGGAAACATGAAAGATCTTATATTTGGAAGGGTTTGAGTTTCAAAGAGGTGTGAGAACAATGGAACTTGAGATGAAAGGATAAAAAGGTATTTCACAATAGCTGTTGGAGCTGTTGAGGTTGAACAGAGAGAGTTGAGAGGTCATGTGGGATGCCTCTATTAGAGCTTTGGCTGTTTGTATTGGGTATTATTACTGGAGTTTTATTGTTAAACATCTATAAGGGAGTGTTACCTGGCAGGTGTTTACTTGTGGGTCTGACCAAGCAGGCAGTCTTTTTGGGGAAACATTTTGTAAGACTAAGTTTAGCTGTATATCTGTAATCTTGTGTGCTGAAGCTTTCTTTTATTCTTGTTAATAAAACTTTTACTTTTAATTTTTAAAATCCCAAAGGTGTTACTGGACCTCTTATTGCTGAGATTGATATATCTTCATCTCATTTTCAGATATGAAAAATAGGATATGGCCTATAAGCCAAGTTTCTCTCTGGGATTTGGTTTGTGCAGCAATCAACGCCAGCTGTGGCCAAAACAAATTCAGGGGCTTGTCCAGGGTCATTAAAATTCCTTGATTGGGTTGGAGTTAGTGAATCCAAGGAATATGAGTGCGAGAAGAACACTGAGCTCAGGAGTTTTGTGTTGAGGTGTTTTAAATTTGTTGGGCAGCAAAATGGCTTTGGCAATTGCTACGACTTTTCTGGGAGTAGAAAATCTAACTGTAGAGTATTTGAAATCTCTGACTAAAACTCAGTTGAAAGAATTAGTAAATGAAGTGCAGGTAGAGATAAAAGTGGAATTTCGTAAGGCTGATATGGCTAAAGTACTTAGCCAGCATTTAAAGTTGGAGGAGGGGCACCTGAAACTCATGTGTCATAGCTGGAGGTTGAAAGACTTCAGTAGCAAATGAAGAAGCTTGAATTTGAACTTCAGGGAGAGATGTTAGCAACTTGGGAAAGAGGGAGATAAAGAGGTAAAGAGCTACAGAGAGAGAGAGAAGCCAGACAATAGAAATTGTCTAAAGTGAAACATAGAATAAATGAAGAAATGAGAAATAGTGATTCAGGTGGGGACTTTGATTCCTTTGAGGAACTTGATTTAACTAAAAATCTTCGGTTAGTGCCTAAATTTACAGAGGATGGAGTTGAAAGATATTTCACCTCATTTGAAAAGATAGCTATGAAATTGAATTGGCCAAGATACGTTTGGACCATCATGTTACAAAGTGTTTTGTCAGGTACAGTAGTGAATGTGTATGCTAACTTATCAGAAGAACAGTCTACAGATTATGAAATAGTGTAGGTAATATTAAATGCTTATGAGCGTGTCCCTGAAGCTTATCAGTTGAAGTTTAGAACTCTAAGGAAAAGATTCCATCAGACATTTGTAGAATTTGCAAGAGAAAAAGAAATGATCTGGAATCAAAGGTTCAGGGCATTAAAATTAGATAAGACTTTTGAAACTGTAAGTGAGGTCATGATTATGGAAGCATTTAGAAATAACATTGCAGTAAACATTAAGACATATTTAGATGAAAGACAAAGCAAAAAGATGACAGAGCTGCTGTTTTAGCTGATAAATATGATATTTCACACACACAGTTGAGTGTAGAAAAAGGGTCATATAGAAATCAGGAAGGAAGTTGGAGATATAGAAAACCTACTGATGGTAAAAATGTTATTAATAAGAATCAAGCTGAAGTACACCAGTCTATTAAAGATGGAAAAGTATAAAGCAGAGTTGAAGGAAGGTAACTGATATGTTACCATTGTAATAAGGCTGCACATATGAGATCAAGTTGTTGGAGGTTAAACGAGAGGCAAGGTAAACAAATGTATTTTGTAAAGGTGGAGCAGGAAGAATCAGTAGTAACTAGGGAAGTGGGAATGTGTTCCACATCTTACGCAAGGGAGTTCAGAAGGGCAGGTTGCAGATGCTGGGGCCAGTCTTTAGCCAATTTGATTCACTCCACGTAATATCAAGCAATGGCTGAAGGTCTTGGATACTGCAAAGGCAATGGGCCCTGACAATATTCCGGCAATAGCACTGGAGACTTGTGCTCCAGAACTAGTAGCGCCCCTAGTCAAGCTGTTCCAGTACAGCTCCACACTGGCAACTTAGCCGTCAATGTGGAAAATTGCCTAGGTATGTCCTGTACACAAAAAGCAGGACAAATCCAACCCGGCCAATTACTGCCATGACAGTCTACTCTCAATCATCAGTAAAATAATGGAAGGAGTCAGCAACAGTGCTATCAAGTGGCACCTGCTTAACAATAACCTGCTCACTGATGCTCAGTTTGGGTTCTGCCAGGATCATCTGGCTCCTGACCACATTACAGCCTTGGTTCAAACATGGACCAAAGAAATGAACTCCCGAGGTGAGGTGAGAGTGTATGCCCTTGACATCAAGGCAGCGTTTGACTGAGTGTGGCACCAAAGAGCCCTAGCAGAACAGGAGTCAATAGGAATCAGTGGGAAAACTCTCCACTGGTTGGGGTCATACCTAGCAAAAAGGAAGATGGTTGTGGTTGTTGGTCAGTCATCTCAGTCCCAGGACATCACTGCAGGAGTTCCTCAGGGTAGTGTCCTGAACCCAACTATCTTCATCAATGCTTTATCAATGACCTTCCTTCCATCATAAAGTCAGAAGTGGGGATGTTCACTGATGATTGCACAATGTTCAGCACCATTCGTGATTCCTCAGACACTGAAGCAGCCCATGTGCAAATACAGCAAGACCTGGACAGCTTGGGCTGATAAGTGGCAAGTAATATTTGCACCACACAAGTGTCAAGCAATGACCATCTCCAACAAAAAATAATCTAACCATCGCCCCTTGACATTCAATGGCATTAGCATCACTGAATCCCCACAATCAACATCCTGGGGGTTACCATTGACCAGAAACTGAACTGGATTAGCCATATAAATAATGTGGCTACAAGGGCAGGTCAAGGCTAGGAATCATGTGACCAGTAACTCACCTCCTGACTCTCCAAACCCTGTCCACCATCTACCAGGCACAAGTCAGGAGTGTGATAGAATACTCCCCACTTGCCTGGCTAAGTGCAGCTCCAACAACACTCAAGAAGCTCGACAGCATCTAGGACAAAGCAGCCCGCTTGATTGGCACCACATTCATAAACATTCACTCCCTCCACCACAGATGAACAGTAACAGCAGTGTGTACCATCTACAAGATGCACTGCAGGAACTCAACAAGCCTCCTTAGACAGAACCTTCCAAATCCACGACCACTGCCATTTAGAAGGACAAGGGCATCAGATACATGGGAAAATCACCACCTAAGTTCCCCTCCAAGTCACTCACCATCCTGACTTGGAAATATATTGCTGTTCCTTCACCGTCGCTGGGTCAAAATCCTGAAACTCCCTCCCTAACAGCACTGTGGGTGTACCTACACCACATGGACTGCAGCGGTTCAAGAAGGCAGCTCACTACCACCTTCTCAAGGGCAATTAGGGATGGGCAATAAATGCTGGCCCAAACAGCGAAGCCCACATCCTGTGAATAAGTGAAAAAACCACACACTGCAAATCTGAATTCACACCCATTGCCCACACATTGCAAAACCAGTGGTCATGAAAGGTACTATATAAATGTGTGTCGTTCTTTTTCTTTCTACCTCTTTGACCAAGCTTTTGGTCATCTGTTTGAATATCTGTGTATAATTTTGTTTGAAACCACTCTAGTGAACTGCCTTGGGATGGTTTACTATATTAAAGACTTGATATAAATTATGTGTTTGCTGTTGTTCTTCTGTTGCAAGGTAGCGTGTTCAGCAACTGAACAGGAAATATTCTTTCCCAAAGTTGCATTTGTGGAGAACTGATTGTAACAATATTTGTAATATACAGGGAAGTTACAGGAGCTGCTGCATCTAACTCCTCAGGGATGTGAAGAATACCACACTATCACTGCAACCTGTGTCTAACACATTATATATTCATATTAAGGTCCACTGGCTGTCCTTCTTTCTCTCACACTTGTTACTCTCCACCACATCTTGCACCACCATTGGTCCCCTACCCTTCCCTCTTTCTTTCCCATTTTCTTATCTCCACATCCCATCCTGGACCCTCTTAACAACAACTTATATTTCTATAATGCCTTTAATGTCATGAAATGGCCACAAGAGAGTCACAGGAACATTATAAAACATTATATGAGCCAAAAAAGAGATGTGAGGTTGAAGGACCAAAAGTCTTGTCGAAGAGGTGAGTTTCATGAAGTAGTTCTGAAAGGAGAGTGAGGGCGTGGGGAAAGGGGGGAGAGCAAGGGCATAGGGAATGTGGTGAGAGAGAGGGCGTGAGGATTGCGAGGGCGTGGAGAAAGGGGGGAGAGTGAGGGGGTGGGGAAAGGGGGGGAGAGAGAGGGTGTGAGGAAAGGGGGGAGAGCGAAGGCGTGGGGCAAGGTAAGAGAGTGAGGGCGTGGGGAATGGGGGGAGAGGGTGTGGGGAAAGCGAGGGCGTGGGGAAAGGGGGAAGAGAGAGGGTGTGGGGAAAGCGAAGGCGTGGGGCAAGGGGGTAGAGTGAGGGCATCGGGAAAGGAGGGAGAGCGAGGGCGTGGGGAAAGAATTCCACAGCTTCAGGCCGAGACCCAAACTGCTCTCCTGTCTCCTCTCTGCTCCTTTTCATGCACCCTTCACTCTCCTCTCCCCTCGCAATCTCTCAGCTCTCCGTAACCCCTTCCCTCCCCACCGCACCCACTCCTCCCTCCCTCTCCCCTCCTCTCCCTCTACCCCTCCCCTTCCAACCTCCTCTTCCCCTCCCCTCCTCTCCCCCTCCTCCCCTCCTTTCTCCTCTCTCCCATTCCTTCTTTCCTCCTTGTTGTCTTCTCTCATTCTTCCCTCTCTCTCTCTTTGTTTGCCACATTGCGGCTTTCCCATTTCCTCCGGCCCCTCGCTCCTCCAGCCCCTTGCTCCCTCTCTCCTCCGGCCCCTCGCTCCCTCTCTCCTCCAGCTCCTCGCTCCCTCTCTCCTCTGGCCCCTTGCTCCCTCGCTCCTCCGGCCCGTCGCTCCCTCCCTCCCCTGGCCCCTCGCTCTCTCACTCCTCTGGCCCCTCGCACCCTCTCTCCCCTGGCCCCTCACTCCCCCGACCCTCGCTCACTCTCTCCTCCAGTCCCTCGCTCCTCCGGTCCCTCGCTCCCCCTCTCCTCCGGCCCCTTGCTCCCTCTCTCCTTCAGCCCCTCGCTCCCTCTCTCCCGCCCCCTCGCTTCGTCTCTCCCCCGGCCCCTCGCTTCCATTCTCCTCCGGCCCCTCACCCTCTCTCCCCCAGTCCCTTGCTCACTCTCTCCTCCAGACCCTCGCTCACTCTCTCCTCCAGCCCCTTGCTCCCTCTCTCCTCCGGTCCCTCGCTCCCTCTCTCCCTCCGGCCCCTCGCTTCCTTTCTCCCCCTGCCCCTCACCCTCTCTCCCTTGGCCCCTCGCTCCCTCTGTCCTCCGGCCCCTCACTCCCTCTCTCCTCTGGCCCCTCACCCTCTCTCCCCCTGCCCTTCGGTCTCTCTCTCCTCCGGCCCCTTGCTCCCTCTCTCCTCCGGCCCCTTGCTCCCTCTCTACCCCAGTCCCTCAACCTCTCTCCCTCAGCCCCATGCTCCATCTCTCCCCCGGCCCCATCACTCCCTCGGGCCCCTCGCTCCCTTTCTCCCCCTGCCCCTCACCCTCTCTCCCCCGGCCCCTCGCTCCCTCTATCCTCTGGCCCCTCGTTCCTCTCTCCTCCGGCTCCTCGCTCCCTCTGTCCCCCGGACACTCACCCTCGCTCCCCCGGACCCTCATCCTCTCGCCCCCGGCCCCTCACCCTCTCTCCCCCGGACCCTCATCCTCTCTCCCCCGGCCCCTCACCCTCTCTCCCCCGGACCCTCATCCTCTCTCCCCCGGCCCCTCACCCTCTCTCCCCCGGCCCCTCACCCTCTCTCCCCCGGCCCCTCACCCTCTCTCCCCCGGACCCTCACCCTCTCTCCCCCGGCCCCTCACCCTCTCTCCCCCGGCCCCTCACCCTCTCTCCCCCGGCCCCTCACCCTCTCTCCCCCGGCCCCTCACCCTCTCTACCCCGGCCCCTCACTCTTCCGACTCCGGCCACTCTCACTTTCCCGCCCTAATCCAGCGGCACGTGGTTTTCACACCACATTGCGCATGTGCAGGGTGTGTGTGTGGGCGCTTCGTGATGACGTTGCGGCCAGTGGGCGCAGGCCGGTGGCGTCACGGGGAGAGCGGCGGTGGTTGTCCATCAATGAGTCCGAGTCCGCCGCACCTCAGCCTTGCAGCGCCGCGGAGACAGGTGAGTCCCGGCGGCCGGGCTGCCCCAGGCCCGGGGCTGGCCAGAGCCGACCCGACCCGCGTGGAGGGAGTGGACCGCGCCTGCCCGCCCCCGGCTCCGCACCAAAAATACACCCAGGGGCGGAGTGAGAGGGAGGGAGAGAGCGGCGCCTGTGAACCGAGGCCGGGGCCCGGAGCCCGGAGCCCGGAGCTTGGGGGGGAGACTCAGGCCAGGGGACTGGACGGCCAAGTGCCCCAAGGGGCGGGATTAGTCATCCTTTGTGCCGGGTACCACCTCCGCCCTGGGCTGAGGTTTCACGTTGCTTCAGTGTCAGGGTTCGCGGCCAGTAGTCCGGACTCGTTATAACCCCCTAGTGTACCATCCTGTCAACCTGATACCTAATAACCCCCTAATGTACCATCCTGTCAACCTAGCCCCTAATAAACCCCCTAATATACCATCCTGTCAACCTGGCCCCTAATAACCCCCTAATATACCATCCTGTCAACCTGGCCCCTAATAACCCCCTAATGTACCATCCTGTCAACCTGGCCCCTAATAACCCCCTAATGTACCATCCTGTCAACCTGGCCCCTAATAACCCCCTAATGTACCATCCTGTCAACGTGGCCCCTAATAACCCCCTAATGTACCATCCTGTCAACCTGGCCCCTAATAACCCCCTAATGTACCATCCTGTCAACCTGGCCCCTAATAACCCCCTAATGTACCATCCTGTCAACCTGGCCCCTAATAACCCCCTAATGTACCATCCTGTCAACCTGGCCCCTAATAACCCCCTAATGTACCATCCTGTCAACCTGGCCCCTAATAACCCCCTAATGTACCATCCTGTCAACCTGGCCCCTAATAACCCCCTAATGTACCATCCTGTCAACCTGGCCCCTAATAACCCCCTAATGTACCATCCTGTCAACCTGGCCCCTAATAACCCCCTAATGTACCATCCTGTCAACCTGGCCCCTAATAACCCCCTAATGTACCATCCTGTCAACCTGGCCCCTAATAACCCCCTAATGTACCATCCTGTCAACCTGGCCCCTAATAACCCCCTAATGTACCATCCTGTCAACCTGGCCCCTAATAACCCCCTAATGTACCATCCTGTCAACCTGGCCCCTAATAACCCCCTAATGTACCATCCTGTCAACCTGGCCCCTAATAACCCCCTAATGTACCATCCTGTCAACCTGGCCCCTAATAACCCCCTAATGTACCATCCTGTCAACCTGGCCCCTAATAACCCCCTAATGTACCATCCTGTCAACCTGGCCCCTAATAACCCCCTAATGTACCATCCTGTCAACCTGGCCCCTAATAACCCCCTAATGTACCATCCTGTCAACCTGATACCTAATAACCCCCTAATGTACCATCCTGTCAACCTAGCCCCTAATAAACCCCCTAATATACCATCCTGTCAACCTGGCCCCTAATAACCCCCTAATATACCATCCTGTCAACCTGGCCCCTAATAACCCCCTAATATACCATCCTGTCAACCTGGCCCCTAATAACCCCCTAATGTACCATCCTGTCAACCTGGCCCCTAATAACCCCCTAATGTACCATCCTGTCAACCTGGCCCCTAATAACCCCCTAATGTACCATCCTGTCAACCTGGCCCCTAATAACCCCCTAATGTACCATCCTGTCAACCTGGCCCCTAATAACCCCCTAATGTACCATCCTGTCAACCTGGCCCCTAATAACCCCCTAATGTACCATCCTGTCAACCTGGCCCCTAATAACCCCCTAATGTACCATCCTGTCAACCTGGCCCCTAATAACCCCCTAATGTACCATCCTGTCAACCTGGCCCCTAATAACCCCCTAATGTACCATCCTGTCAACCTGGCCCCTAATAACCCCCTAATGTACCATCCTGTCAACCTGGCCCCTAATAACCCCCTAATGTACCATCCTGTCAACCTGGCCCCTAATAACCCCCTAATGTACCATCCTGTCAACCTGGCCCCTAATAACCCCCTAATGTACCATCCTGTCAACCTGGCCCCTAATAACCCCCTAATGTACCATCCTGTCAACCTGGCCCCTAATAACCCCCTAATGTACCATCCTGTCAACCTGGCCCCTAATAACCCCCTAATGTACCATCCTGTCAACCTGGCCCCTAATAACCCCCTAATGTACCATCCTGTCAACCTGATACCTAATAACCCCCTAATGTACCATCCTGTCAACCTAGCCCCTAATAAACCCCCTAATATACCATCCTGTCAACTTGTTCCCTAATAACCCCCTAATATACCATCCTGTCAACCTGATCCCTAATAACCCCCTAATATACCATCCTGTCAAGCTGGTCCCTAATAACCCCCCCCTTAGATACCAAGTTCTGTCGAAGGGTCATGAGGACTCGAAACGTCAACTCTTTTCTTCTCCGCCGATGCTGCCAGACCTGCTGAGTTTTTCCAGGTAATTCTGTTTTTGTTTCCCCTTAGATACCATCCTGTCAACCTGGTCTCCAGTAACCCCCCCAATATACCATCCTGTCAACCTGGCCCCTAATAACCCCCCCCCAACGTGCCATCATGTCAACCTGGCCCTTAATAACCCACCTAATATACCATCCTGTCAACCTGGCCCTTAATAACCGCCCTAATATACCATCCTGTCAGCCTGGTCCTTAATAACTGCCCTAATATACCATCCTGTCAGCCTGGACCATAATAAACCCCCTAGTATCCCATCCTGTCAACCTGGACCCTAATGAACGCCCTAATATGCCAACCTGGTCTTCAATAACCCCCCCTAATATACCATCCTGTCAACCTGGCCCATTATAACCCCTCTAATATACCATGCTGTCAACCTGGCCCCTAATAAACCCCCTAATATACCATCCTGTCAACCTGGCCCCTAATAAACCCCCTAATATACCATCCTCTCAACCTGGTCTCCAATAACCCCCTAATATACCATCCTGTCAACCTGGCCCCTAATAAACCCCCTAATATACCATCCTGTGAACCTGGTCCTGAATATACCATCCTGTTAACCTGGTCTCCAATAACCCCCTAATATACCATCCTGTCAACCTGGCCCCTAATAAACCCCCTAATATACCATCCTGTCAACCTGATCCCTAATTACCCCCTAATATACCATCCTGTCAACCTGGTCCTAATAACCCCCCTAATATGCCATCCTGTCAACCTACTCTCCAATAACCCCCCTAATATACCATCCTGTCAACTTGGTCCCTAATAAACCCACTAATATACCATCCTGTGAACCTGGTCCCAAATAAACCTCCTAATATACCAAAACAAAAACAGAATTACCTGGAAAAACTCAGCAGGTCTGGCAGCATCGGCAGAGAAGAAAAGAGTTGACGTTTCAAGTCCTCATGACCCTTCGACAGAACTTGACAGAACTTCAAGTTCTGTCGAAGGGTCATGAGGACTCGAAACGTCAACTCTTTTCTTCTCCGCCGATGCTGCCAGACCTGCTGAGTTTTTCCAGGTAATTCTGTATTTGTTTTGGATTTCCAGCAGTCGCAGTTTTTTTGTTTTTATCTCCTAATATACCATCCTGTCAACCTGGCCCCCAATAGAGGATCCTGTCATCAAGGTCACCAATTAAACCTCACCTTCTGCCCCACATAGCATCTTGCCACCATGGTTCCTAATAAAACCTAAATATACACTCGCCAATTTGTAATCCTGTCACCATTGTCCTGATAAACTCATAGTTGCCCATATACTCTGTGTCCTCAACCGTTACCATTTTTCCACCTATCAAGCCCCTCACTTTACTCAACCTTTGCAGCCCTTTCTATCCTCCCTCTCCTGTCTTTCCAAGCTTCTTTCCCTTCCCATAGTCTGCATTCCCCACAGCCACTTCATTTCCTGTAATTCACTACCTTTTTTCTTCGACCCCCGTTCAGTGTCACTTGTCTTTGTACATCTGATTACTGCTATAAGATATTTATTTTTGCTTGATCTGTCTCTGTTAGTACGATGGTAAAAGCTGCCGCTTTAGAGGTTATGTTATTCTTGTTTCTCCGATGTGAGATCTGATATTGAGTCAGTGCTATGAGGAAAAGACACCAAATTGGTGACAATTTGCATGAATGTAAAGTCTATACCATTTGTTGTGGTTTACTATACTAGTTGGTGATTCAACATGTGACATGTATAGTTTGGTAAGAATTCTTGTGGCTGCATTACAATCCAGTATTTAGATAAGCAAATTCTTAATAACATAGTGTAAAACAGGAAATGATGGAAACACACACCATGTCCATCAGCATCTCCAAAGGGAACAGAGTTTAACTTTTCAGGTGCGGCACTTTAATAGAATTTGTGTAACAAATACTGGATCCGCACTGATTTCTTCTTGGGTTCAGTGCTGTTGATGTCTCCGATGTCCCCTTATGATTAAGAATTTTCCTTTACTGTCCTTTGTCCGGTGAATACGTGTGAACTGTGTAATGTCATTACTGCACAGAAAGAGGCCATTCAGCCTATCGAGTCTATGCTGGCTCTCCAGAACACTTCAGCCAGTCCTTTCCCCCACTCTATTCCTGTATCTGAGTTTATTTCCTTCAAATGTCCATCCAATTTCCTTCAAACACTCCTTTCAAGTGAAGCAGCATTTCCCCCAACTTAGTCTACTGCATTCGTTGCTCCCAATGCGGTCTCCTCTACATTGGAGAGACCAAACGTAAACTGGGCGACCGCTTTGCAGAACACCTGCGGTCTGTCCGCAAGAATGATCCAAATCTCCCTGTCGCTTGCCATTTTAACACTCCACCCTGCTCTCTTGCCCACATGTCTGTCCTTGGCTTGCTGCATTGTTCCAGTGAAGCTCAACACAAACTGGAGGAACAGCACCTCATCTTCCGACTAGGCACTTTACAACCTTCCGGACTCAATATTAATTCAACAACTTTAGATCTTGAACTCCCTCTTCCATCTCCACCATTTTCTGTTTCTTCCCCCTTTCTTTTGTTTTTTCCAATAATTTATATAGATTTTTCTTTTCCCACCTATTTTCATCATTTTTAAATCTTTTATGCCCTGCTAGTCTTTCCACCCCATCCCCACTAGAGCTGTAACTCTTTTGAGTACAAACACATTTCCATCTGCTCCTATTCAGATGAAGTTACATTGTTTCATAGCTTACCATTGTGAGATTTGAACTCTTGATAATCTTTTAAATGAAAACCAAATCAACAAAATTGGGATAAATCAGGCACAGCCCCTAATTCAGGTCAGCTGTAAAACCAAGAACAAAGTTTAAAGGAAACTTACAAACTTTAAATCAAAATGTGATTAAAGGGGTCAACAAAACTCCCCAGTCCCCGCAGTGCCCACCGAGCACGGAAGGCCTCGAGAGTGCCAGCAGACAACGCGTGCTCCCTCTCCAGGGACATCCGGCAGCGAACGTAGCCGCGGAAGAGGGACAAACAATCGGGCGGGACTCCCCCGTCGATCGCCCGCTGCCTGGACCTTTTAATGGCCAACTTGGCCAGGCCCAGGAGCAGGTCACGAGGAGGTCCTCCTCCTTCCCGACCCCCTTCCGCACCGGGTGCCCATAGATCAGGAGCGTGGGGCTGAAGTGCAAACAAAACATCAATAAAAGGTTTTTCAAATAACTAAAAAGGGAGTGCAGCCTACAACACCCTATGTATACATGGTCCACGGACTCCACAAGACCGCAAAAAGGGCACGTGTCCTGAGAGTCCGTGAACCTATGCATCCTCTTATTATAGGGGACTGCTGCATGCAACACCCTCCAACCCAGGTCCCCGATAGAAAGGGGGAGGACACCTCCGTAGAGGGCCTCCCATCGGGGGCCTCCGCCGCCGGACGGCAACAAGGCACGCCAGGGCGTGTCCGGGCGGCGGACAAGGGCGAGAAAATGGAAGGTGTGCAGCAGCAGTCCGTACAAAAAGCCCCTCTTTGCTGTGCCAAAAGGCACGGAGGGCATGTCCCCGAGGCGGCTCATATTGCGGGGCACCAGCACCCTAGGGAAGGTTCGGGGCTTGGGGCCAATGTGGAATTCCGTCCGAACAGGGGAACGTTCAGACGGAAGACCACCGCGCACCTGGGCCACCTCAAGACCCAAAATAACGTCGGGTCCGAGCACGACCGTTCTCAGGTCTTGGATGGCACTGAAGTACAAGAGGACAAGTGTTAGAGACAGTGGCTGTAACTCCCAGTGAGTGAGTACAGGAAATCACTCCCCATCCACCCATCACATACAATTGTAACTCTTTTGAGTACAAACCTGTCTCCATCTGTTTCAGATGAAGTTACATTGATTCATAGTTTGCCATTGTGAGATTTGAACTCTTGATAATCTTTTAAATGAAAACCAAATCAACAAAATCCGGATAAATCAGGCACAGCCCCTAATTCAGGTCAGCTGTAAAACCAAGAACAAAGTTTAAAGGAAACTTACAAACTTTAAATCAAAATGTGATTAAAGGGGTCAACAAAACACCCCAGTCCCCGCGGTGCCCACCGAGCACGGAAGGCCTCGAGAGTGCCAGCAGACACCGCGTGCTCCCTCTCCAGGGACATCCGGCAGCGAACGTAGCCGCGGAAGAGGGACAAACAATTGGGCGGGACTCCCCTGTCGATCGCCCGCTGCCTGGACCTTTTAATGGCCAACTTGGCCAGGCCCAGGAGCAGGTTCACGAGGAGGTCCTCCTCCTTCCCGACCCCCTTCCGCACCGGGTGCCCATAGATCAGGAGCGTGGGGCTGAAGTGCAAACAAAACATCAATAAAAGGTTTTTCAAATAACTAAAAAGGGAGTGCAGCCTACAACACCCTATGTATACATGGTCCACGGACTCCACAAGACCGCAAAAAGGGCACGTGTCCTGAGAGTCCGTGAACCTATGCATCCTCTTATTATAGGGGACTGCTGCATGCAACACCCTCCAACCCAGGTCCCCGATAGAAAGGGGGAGGACACCTCCGTAGAGGGCCTCCCATCGGGGGCCTCCGCCGCCGGACGGCAACAAGGCACGCCAGGGCGTGTCCGGGCGGCGGACAAGGGCGAGAAAATGGAAGGTGTGCAGCAGCAGTCCGTACAAAAAGCCTCTCTTTGCTGTGCTAAAAGGCACGGAGGGCATGTCCCCGAGGCGGCTCATATTGCGGGGCCCCAGCACCCTAGGGAGGGTTCGGGGCTTGGGGCCAATGTGGAATTCCGTCCGAACAGGGGAACGTTCAGACGGAAGACCACCGCGCACCTGGGCCACCTCAAGACCCAAAATAACGTCGGGTCCGAGCACGACCGTTCTCAGGTCTTGGATGGCACTGAAGTACAAGAGGACAAGTGTTAGAGACAGTGGCTGTAACTCCCAGTGAGTGAGTACAGGAAATCACTCCCCATCCACCCATCACATACAATTGTAACTCTTTTGAGTACAAACCTGTCTCCATCTGTTTCAGATGAAGTTACATTGATTCATAGTTTGCCATTGTGAGATTTGAACTTTTGATGATGTTTTTGTAACTCTTTCGAGTACAAACCCGTTTCCATCTGTTTCAGATGAAGTTACATTGATTCATAGTTTGCCATTGTGAGATTTGAACTCTCAATCTTGGGGTTACAAACCCAGTACCATAACCACTTGGCTATTCAGGCCAAGCACTAGAGCTGTAGCTTGAGTGCCCTACCATCCATTCTTAATTAGCACATTCGTTTAGATAATATCACCACCTTCAATGCCTCTGTGTTCTTTTGTTCTTTTGTCTGTGACATCTTTTGATTATCTGCTTCTATCATTGCTTGCTTGTCCCTACAACCACACCACCCCCCCACTTCTCTCCCCCCCCACTTCTCTCCCCCACCCCCCCCAAAACCTTAAACCATTTTATATTTCACCCCTTTTCTAAGATTCACTCAGTTCTGTTGAAGCGTCAACTCTTCTTCTCCGCCGATGCTGCCAGACCTGCTGAATTTTTCCAGGTAATTCTGTTTTTGTTTTTCTTCTGAAATCATTGATCTTCTCCGCTTTCAGCACTCTCCGAGGCAGCGTGTTCCAGGCCATTGCCGCTCGCTGTGTAAAAAAAAAGTTCTTCCTCACACAACACCCACCCTGCTCATCTCTTGCCCAAAACCTTAAATCTATATCTTCTTGGCCCTTGTACCATCAGCTAATGGGAACAGCTTTTCTTTGTCTGTCTTATTTACACCTGTCATAATCTTGTACATCTTTATCACCTATCCCCGCAATCTCCTTTGTTGCAAGGGGAACAACCCTAGCTTCTCCGACCTGACCATGCAGTTAAAATCCCTCATCCCTCCAACTGTTCTGGTAAATCTCTGCACTTTCTCAACCGCGCTCTCAGTATGAACCCAGCTGCCATCAAATATCTATCATTTGTAATCTTTCTTGCTGCTGTGTGGTTTTCCTATCATCCAAAAAAAAAACCGACGACTGGACATTCTAGTGAGGCCCAATCACCTGAACACCAAGCAGCTGATTTGACTTATGTGTATCATTATGAATTAATAGATAAAGTTTCTGCCTCAATCGTTTGAGATTGAGCTGAATCCATTTGATGCACTATCTGAAAATGTTTTTAAAATTAAGGTAGATATGGAACTGGGTTTGTAACCCCAAGATCAAGAGTTCAAATCTCACAATGGCAAACTATGAAACAATGTCACTTCATCTGAATAGGAACAGATGGAAACAGGTTTGTACTCGAAAGAGTTACAGGATTAAGCCAAACAGGGAAACAGCGCTGTAAATTCAGTCCTCTGGGGTGAGGTGGGTGATGGTTGGCTAAATTCAATACAAACAAGTGCAAAATAGAGTTCTTCAATACTAAAACATACACCATCGTTTTAAAAAAACAGAAAGCAATTATCTCTTTGATCTTCTGGCAACTCTTTCTTTTAATAAAGATTTAAAGTTTGGAATCAATTGTTTGCTAGGCTAATAATTTTTCACTTCCACACAATTTGCCTCTTGTAACTTCAGAAACTTTGGATGCTTTATTGTAACAGTTTTTTTGAAATAGTAATGAGATAGATTGAATGAAGCTATTGGTGAAATAGAGGCAGTTTGCAACCCTGCAGCTCTGATCTAGCAAGCACAGGAGGACTCCATTCTGGACTCCAGCTTTTGCGAAATTTAAAACTCTCTTAATGACTGATTTTTTTAATGATTTTTAAAATTCACGAAAGGTACACTAATGTTTCTTATCTGTTACAACTTTTCTTCATCCAATAATTTTATCTCACTGATACTTCTCCACGTCCCAGTGCTGTGATAATTAACAGTCTTTGCTCATGCTTCAGTGTTTGTTAGTAATGCTAATGCACCAGTGCTATATTAATTAACAGTGCCTGCTAATGTTCCAGTGCTGTGTTCACGGTGATTGCTGTTGCTCTAGTACCGTGGTTATAATGATTCTCATTCCGCAGTTCAGTGCTGCGGTGAATGCTCACACACCAGTGCTGTGGATATAGTGATTGCTCATGCTCCAGTGCTGTGGTTGTAGTGATTGCTCATGCTCCAGTGCTGTGGTTATAGTGATTGCTCATTCTCCAGTGCTGAGGTTATAGTGATTCCTCATGCTCCAATGCAGTTGCTGCGGTGATTGCTCATACTCCAGTGCTGTGGTTATAGTGATTTCTCATGCTCCAGTGCTGTGGTTATAGTGAGTGCTCATGCTCCAGTGGTGTGGTTATGGTGATTTCTCATGCTCCAGTGCAGTTGCTGCGGTGATTACTCATGCTCCAGTGCTGTGGTTGTAGTGATTGCTCATGCTCCAGTGCTGTGGTTATGGTGATTGCTCATGCTCCAGTTTAGTGGCAGCGGTGATTGCTCATGCTCCCGTGCTGTGGTTATAGTGAGTGCTCATGCTCCAGTGCTGTGGCTGCTGTGATTGCTCATGCTTCAGTGCTGTGGTTATAATGATTGCTCATGCTCCAGTGCTGTTGTTATAATGATAATCATGCTCCAGTGCTGTGGTTATAATGATTGCTCATGCTCCAGTGTTGTTGGTATAGTGATTGCTCATGTTCCAGTGCTGTGGTTATAGTGATTGCTCATGCTCCAGTGCTGTGGTTATAGTGATTGCTCATGCTCCAGTGCTGTGGTTATAGTGATTGCTCATGCTCCGGTGCTGTGGTTATAGTGATTGCTCATGCTCCAGTGCTGTGGTTATAGTGATTGCTCATGCTCCAGTGCTGTGGTTATAGTGATTGCTCATGCTCCAGTGCTGTGGTTATAGTGATTTCTCATGCTCCAGTGCTGTGTTTATAGTGATTGCTCATGCTCCATGCTCTGGTTACAGTGATTGCTCATGCTCCAGTTTAGTGGCAGTGGTGATTGCTCATGCTCCAGTGGTGTGGTTATAGTGATTGCTCATGCTCTTGTGCTGTGGTTATACCGATTTCTCATGCTCCAATGCAGTTGCTGCGGTGATTGCTCATGCTCCAGTGCTGTGGTTATAGTGATTGCTCATGCTCCAGTGCTGTGGTTATAGTGATTGCTCATGTCCAGTGCTATGGTTATAGTGATTTCTCATGCTCCAGTGCTGTGTTTATAGTGATTGCTCATGCTCCAGTGCTGTGATTCTAGTGATTGCTCATGCTCCAGTGCTGTGATTATAGTGATTGCTCATGCTCCAGGGCTGTGGTTATGGTGATTTCTCATGCTCCATTGGTGTGGTTATAGTGATTGCTCATTCTCCAGTGCTGTTGTTATAATGATAATCATGCTCCAGTGCTGTGGTTGTAGTGATTGCTCATGTTCCTGTGCTGTTGTTATAGTGATTGCTCGTGCTCCAGTGCAGTGGTTATACTGGTTGCTCATGATCCAGTGCTGTGGTTATAGTGATTGCTCATGATCCAGTGCTGTGGTTATAGAGATTGCTCATGCTCCAGTGCTGTGATTATAGTTAATGCTCATGCTCCAGTGCTGTGGTTAGTGATTTCTCATGCTCCAGTGCTTGGGGTTATAATGATTGCTCATGCTCCAGTGCTGTGGTTATAATGATTGCTCATGCTCCAGTGTTGTGGTTATAATGATTGCTCATGCTTAAGTGCTGTGGTTATAATGATTGCTCATGCTCCAGTGCTGTGGTTATAGTGATTTGTCATGCTCCAGTGCTGTGTTTGTAGTGATTTCTCATGCTGCAGTGCTGTGGTTATAGTGATTGCTCATGCTCCAGTGCTGTTGTTATAATGATTGCTCATGCTCCAGTGTTGTGGTTATAATGATTGCTCATGCTCCAGTGTTGTGGTTATAATGATTCTCATGCTCCAGTGCTGTGTTTATTGTGATTGCTCATGCTCCAGTGCTGTGGTTATAGTGATTGTTCATGCTCCAGTGCTGTGGTTATAGTGATTGCTCATGCTCTTGTGCTGTGGTTATAGGGATTTCTCATGCTCCAATGCAGTTGTTGTGGTGATTACTCATGCTCCAGTGCTTTGGTTGTAGTGATTGCTCATGCTCCAGTGCTGTGGTTATGGTGATTGCTCATGCTCCAGTGCTGTGGTTATGGTGATTGCTCATGCTCCAGTGCTGTGGTTATGGTGATTGCTCATGCTCCCGTGCTGTGGTTATAGTGAGTGCTCATGCTCCAGTGCTGTGGCTGCTGTGATTGCTCATGCTTCAGTGCTGTGGTTATGGTGATTTCTCATGCTCCAGTGCTGTGGTTATAGTGATTGCTCATTCTCCAGTGCTGTTGTTATAATGATAATCATGCTCCAGTGCTGTGGTTATAATGATTGCTCATGCTCCAGTGTTGTTGGTATAGTGATTGCTCATGCTACAGTGCTGTGGTTATAGTGATACCTCATGTTCCAGTGCTGTGGTTATAGCGATTTCTCATGCTCCAATGCAGTTGTTGCGGTGATTGCGCATGCTCCAGTGCTGTGGTTGTAGTGATTTCTCATGCTCCGGTGCTGTGGTTATAGTGATTGCTCATACTCGAGTACTGTGGTTATAGTGATTGCTCATGCTCCAGTGCTGTGGTTAAAGTGAGTGCTCATGCTCCAGTGCTGTGGTTATAGTGATTGCTCATGCTCCAGTGCTGTGGTTATAGTGATTGTTCATGCTCCAGTGCTGTGGTTATAGTGATTGCTCATGCTCCAGTGCTGTGGTTATAGTGAGTGCTCATGCTCCAGTGCTGTGGCTGCTGTGATTGCTCATGCTTCAGTGCTGTGGTTATGGTGATTTCTCATGCTCCAGTGCTGTGGTTATAGTGATTTCTCATGCTCCAGTGCTTGGGGTTATAATGATTGCTCATGCTCCAGTGCTGTGGTTATAATGATTGCTCATGTTCCAGTGTTGTGGTTATAATGATTGCTCATGCTTAAGTGCTGTGGTTATAATGATTGCTCATGCTCCAGTGCTGTTGTTATAGTGATTGTTCATGCTCCAGTGCTGTGGTTATAGTGATTGCTCATGCTCCAGTGCTGTGGTTATAGTGATTGCTCATGTTCCAGTGCTGTGGTTATAGTGATTTGTCATGCTCCAGTGCTGTGTTTGTAGTGATTTCTCATGCTGCAGTGCTGTGGTTATAGTGATTGCTCATGCTCCAGTGCTGTTGTTATAATGATTGCTCATGCTCCAGTGTTGTGGTTATAATGATTGCTCATGCTCCAGTGTTGTGGTTATAATGATTGCTCATGCTCCAGTGTTGTGGTTATAATGATTGCTCATGCTCCAGTGTTGTTGTTATAATGATTCTCATGCTCCAGTCTTGTTGGTATAGTGATTGCTCATGCTCCAGTGTTGTGATTATGGTGATGTCTCATGCTCCAGTGCTGTGTTTATTGTGATAGCTCATGCTCCAGTGCTGTGGTTATAGTGATTGTTCATGCTCCAGTGCTGTGGTTATAGTGATTGCTCATGCTCCAGTGCTGTGGTTATAGTGATTATTCATGCTCCAGTGCTGTGGTTATAGTGATTGCTCATGCTCCAGTGCTGTGGTTATAGTGATTGCTCATGCTCCAGTGCTGTGGTTATAGTGATTGCTCATGCTCCAGTGCTGTGGTTATAGTGATTGCTCATGCTCTTGTGCTGTGGTTATAGCGATTTCTCATGCTCCAATGCAGTTGCTGCGGTGATTACTCATGCTCCAGTGCTGTGGTTGTAGTGATTGCTCATGCTCCAGTGCTGTGGTTATGGTGATTGCTCATGCTCCAGTTTAGTGGCAGCGGTGATTGCTCATGCTCCCGTGCTGTGGTTATAGTGAGTGCTCATGCTCCAGTGCTGTGGCTGCTGTGATAGCTCATGCTTCAGTGCTGTGGTTATGGTGATTTCTCATGCTCCAGGGCTGTGGTTATGGTGATTTCTCATGCTCCAGTGCTGTGGTTATAATGATTGCTCATGCTCCAGTGTTGTTGGTATAGTGATTGCTCATGCTCCAGTGCTGTGGTTATGGTGATTGCTCATGCTCCAGTTTAGTGGCAGTGGTGATTGCTCATGCTCCAGTGCTGTGGTTGTAGTGATTTCTCATGCTCCAGTGCTGTGGTTATAGTGATTGCTCATGCTCCAGTGCTGTGTTTATAGTGATAGCTCATGCTCCAGTGCTGTGGTTATTGTGATTGCTCATGCTCCAGTGCTGTGGTTATTGTGATAGCTCATGCTCCCGTGCTGTGGTTATAGTGATTGCTCATGCTCCCGTGCTGTGGTTATAGTGATTGCTCATGCTCCGGTGCTGTGGTTATAGTGATTGCTCATGCTCCAGTGCTGTGGTTATAGTGATTGCTCATGCTCCAGTGCTGTTGTTATAATGATTGCTCATGCTCCAGTGTTGTGGTTATAATGATTGCTCATGCTCCAGTGTTGTTGTTATAATGATTCTCATGCTCCAGTGTTGTTGGTATAGTGATTGCTCATGCTCCAGTGCTGTGATTATGGTGATGTCTCATGCTCCAGTGCTGTGTTTATTGTGATTGCTCATGCTCCAGTGCTGTGGTTATGTTGATTTCTCATGCTCCAGTGCTGTGGTTATAGTGATTCTTCATGCTCCAGTGTTGTGGTTATGTTGATTTCTCATGCTCCAGTGCTGTGGTTATAGTGATTCTTCATGCTCCAGTGTTGTGGTTATAGTGATTGCTCATGCTCCAGTGCTGTGGTTATAGTGATTGCTCATGCTCCAGTGCTGTTGTTATAGTGATTGTTCATGCTCCAGTGCTGTGGTTATAGTGATTGCTCATGCTCCAGTGCTGTGGTTATAGTGATTGTTCATGCTCCAGTGCTGTGGTTATAGTGATTGCTCATGTTCCAGTGCTGTGTTTATACTGATTGTTCATGCTCCAGTGCTGTGGTTATGTTGATTTCTCATGCTCCAGTGCTGTGGTTATAGTGATTGCTCATGCTCCAGTGCTGTTGTTATAGTGATTGTTCATGCTCCAGTGCTGTGGTTATAATGATTGCTCATGCTCCAGTGTTGTTGGTATAGTCATTGCTCATGCTCCTGTGGTGTGGTTATGGTGATTTCTCATGTTCCAGTGCTGTTGTTATAATGATTGCTCATGCTGCAGTGTTGTTATTATAATGATTCTCATGCTCCAGTGCTGCGGTTATAATGATTGCTCATGCTCCAGTGTTGTTGGTATAATGATTGCTCATGCTCCAGTGTTGTTGGTATAGTCATTGCTCATTCTCCTGTGGTGTGGTTATGGTGATTTGTCATGTTCCAGTGCTGTTGTTCTAATGATTGCTCATGCTCCTGTGCTGTGGTTATAATGATTGTTCATGCTCGAGTGCTGTGGTTATAGCGATTGCTCATGCTCCAATGCTGTGGTTATAGTGATTGCTAATGTCCAGTGCTGTGGCTAGAGTGATTGCTCACGCTCCAGTGCAGTGGCTGCGCTGATTGCTCATGCTCCAGTGCTGTGGTTATAGTGATTGCTCATGCACCAGTGCTGTGGTTGTAGTGATTGGTCATGCTCCAGTGCTGTTGTAATAGTGATTGCTCGTGCTCCAGTGCTGTGGTTATGGAATTGCTCATGCTCCAGTCCTCTGGTTATATTGATTGCTCATGCTCCCGTGCTGTGGTTCTAGTGATTGTTCATGATCCAGTGCTGTGGCTGTAGTGATTGCTCATGCTGTAGTGATGTGGTTATAGTGATGGCTCGAGCTCCAGTGATGTGGATATAATGACTGCTTACACTCCAGTGCAGTTCCCGCGCTGATTACTGATGCTCCAGTGTTGTGCCTGTCGTGATTGCTCATGCTCCAGTGCTGTGGCTGCAGTGATTGGTAATACTCCAGTGCTGTCGTTACTGTGATTTCTTGCGCTCCACTCCTGTTGTTGTAGTGATTACTCCTGCTCCAATCCTGTTTTGATAGTGGTTGCTCACGCGCCAGTGCTGTGGTTATAGTGATTGCTCATTTCCAGTGCTGTGTTTGCGGTGATTGATCATGCTCCAGTGCTGTGGTTATAGTGATTGCTCATGCTCCAGTGCTGTGTTTATAGTGATTGCTCATGCTCCAGTGCTGTGGTTATAGTGATTGCTCATGCTCCAATGCTGTGGTTATAATGATTGCTCATGCTCCAGTGCTATGGTTATAATGATTGCTCATGCTCCAGTGTTGTTGGTATAGTGATTGCTCATGCTACCGTGCTGTGGTTATAGTGATACCTCATGCTCCAGTGCTGTGGTTATAGTGATTGTTGATGCTCCAGTGCTGTGGTTATAGTGATTGCTCATGCTGCAGTGCTGTGTTTATAGTGATTGCTCATGCTCCAGTGCTGTGGTTATAGTGATTGCTCATGCTCCAATGCTGTGGTTATAATGATTGCTCATGCTCCAGTGCTATGGTTATAATGATTGCTCATGCTCCAGTGTTGTTGGTATAGTGATTGCTCATGCTACCGTGCTGTGGTTATAGTGATACCTCATGCTCCAGTGCTGTGGTTATAGTGATTGTTGATGCTCCAGTGCTGTGGTTATGGTGATTGCTCATGCTCCAGTTTAGTGGCAGTGGTGATTGCTCATGCTCCAGTGCTGTGGTTGTAGTGATTTCTCATGCTCCGGTGCTGTGGTTATAGTGATTGCTCATGCTCCAGTGCTGTGGTTATAGTGATTGCTCATGCTCCAGTGCTGTGTTTATAGTGATTGCTCATGCTCCAGTGCTGTGGTTATAGTGATTGTTCATGCTCCAGTGCTGTGGTTATAGTGATTGCTCATGCTCCAGTGCTGTTGTTATAGTGATTGTTCATGCTCCAGTGCTGTGGTTATAATGATTGCTCATGCTCCAGTGTTGTTGGTATAGTCATTGCTCATGCTCCTGTGGTGTGGTTATGGTGATTTCTCATGCTCCAATGCTGTTGTTATAATGATTGCTCATGCTGCAGTGTTGTTATTATAATGATTCTCATGCTCCAGTGCTGCGGTTATAATGATTGCTCATGCTCCAGTGTTGTTGGTATAATGATTGCTCATGCTCCAGTGTTGTTGGTATAGTCATTGCTCATGCTCCTGTGGTGTGGTTATGGTGATTTGTCATGTTCCAGTGCTGTTGTTCTAATGATTGCTCATGCTCCTGTGCTGTGGTTATAATGATTGTTCATGCTCGAGTGCTGTGGTTATAGTGATTGCTAATGTCCAGTGCTGTGGCTAGAGTGATTGCTCACGCTCCAGTGCAGTGGCTGCGCTGATTGCTCATGCTCCAGTGCTGTGGTTATAGTGATTGCTCATGCTCCAGTGCTGTGGTTGTAGTGATTGGTCATGCTCCAGTGCTGTTGTAATAGTGATTGCTCGTGCTCCAGTGCTGTGGTTATGGAATTGCTCATGCTCCGGTGCTGTGGTTATAGTGATTGTTCATGCTCCAGTGCTGTGGTTATAGTGATTGCTCATGCTCCAGTCCTCTGGTTATATTGATTGCTCATGCTCACGTGCTGTGGTTCTAGTGATTGCTCATGATCCAGTGCTGTGGCTGTAGTGATTGCTCATGCTGTAGTGATGTGGTTATAGTGATGGCTCGAGCTCCAGTGATGTGGATATAATGACTGCTTACACTCCAGTGCAGTTCCTGCGCTGATTACTGATGCTCCAGTGTTGTGCCTGTCGTGATTGCTCATGCTCCAGTGCTGTGGCTGCAGTGATTGGTAATACTGCAGTGCTGTGGTTACTGTGATTTCTTGCGCTCCACTCCTGTTGTTGTAGTGATTACTCCTGCTCCAATCCTGTGGTGATAGTGGTTGCTCACGCGCCAGTGCTGTGGTTATAGTGATTGCTCATGCTGCAGTGCTGTGGTTATAGTGATTGCTCATGCTCCAGTGCTGTGTTTATAGTGATTTCTCATGCTCCAGTGCTGTGGTTATAATGATTGCTCATGCTCCAGTGCTGTGTTTACAGTGATTGCTCATGCTCCAGTGCTATGATTGTAGTGATTGTTCATGCTCCAGTGCTGTGGTTATAGTGATTGTAGTGATTGCTCATGCTACCGTGCTGTGGCTGTGGTAATTGCTCACGCTCCAGTGCAGTGGCTGCACTGATTGCTCATGCTCCAGTGCTGTGGTTCTTGTGATTGCCCATGCTCCAGTGCTGTGTCTATGGTGATTGCTCTTGCTCTAGTGCTGTGGCTATAGTGATTGCTCATGCAGCAGTGCTGTTGTTATAGTGATTGCTCATGCTGCAGTGCAGTGGCTGTGCTGATTGCTCATGCTCCAGTGCTGTGGTTATAGTGATTGCTCATGCTCCAGTGCTGTGTTTATAGTGATTGGTCATGCTCCAGTGCTGTGGTTATAGTGATTGTTCACGCTCCAGTGCTGTTGTGAAAGTGAATGCTCATGCTCCAGTGCTGTGGTTATGGCAATTGCTCATGCTCCGGTGCTGTGGTTATAGTGATTGCTCATGCTCCAGTGCTTGGGTTATAGTGATTTCTCATGCTCCAGTGCTGTGGTTATAGTGATTGCTCATGCTCCAGTTTTGTTGGTATAGTGATTGCTCATGCTCCAGTGCTGTGGTTATGGTGATTTCTCATGTTCCAGTGCTGTGGTTATAGTGATTGCTCATGCTCCAGTGCTGTGGTTATGGTGATTTCTCATGTTCCAGTGCTGTGGTTATGGTGATTGCTCATGCTCCAGTGCTGTGTTTATAGTGATTGCTCATGCTCCAATGCTGTGGTTATAATGATTGCTCATGCTCCAGTGCTATGGTTATAGTGATTTCTCATGCTCCAGTGCTGTGGTTATAGTGATTGCTCATGCTCCAGAGCTGTGGTTATAATGATTGCTCATGCTCCAGTGCTATGGTTATAGTGATTTCTCATGCTCCAGTGCTGTGGTTATAGTGTTTGCTCATGCTCCAGTGCTGTGGTTATAGTGATTGCTCATGCTCCTGTGCTGTGGTTATAGTGTTTGCTCATGCGCTAGCGTTGTTACAATGATTGCTCATGCTCCAGTGCTGTAGTTATAGTGATTGCTCATGCTCCAGTGCTGTGGTTATAGTGATTGCTCATGCTCCAATGCTGTTGTTATAATGAATTCTCGTGCTCCAGTGCTGTGGTTATAGTGATTGCTCATGCTCCAGTGCTTGGGTTATAGTGATTTCTCATGCTCCAGTGCTGTGGTTATAGTGATTGCTCATGCTCCAGTGTTGTTGGTATAGTGATTGCTCATGCTCCAGTGCTGTGGTTATGGTGATTTCTCATGTTCCAGTGCTGTGGTTATAGTGATTGCTCATGCTCCAGTGCTGTCTTTATAGTGATTGCTCATGCTCCAATGCTGTGGTTATAATGATTGCTCATGCTCCAGTGCTATGGTTATAGTGATTTCTCATGCTCCAGTGCTTGGGTTATAGTGATTTCTCATGCTCCAGTGCTGTGGTTATAGTGTTTGCTCATGCTCCAGTGCTGTGGCTATAGTGATTGCTCATGCGCTAGCGTTGTTACAATGATTGCTCATGCTCCAGTGCTGTGGTTGTAGTGATCGCTCATGCTCCAGTGCTGTAGTTATAGTGATTGCTCATGCTCCAGTGCTGTGGTTATAGTGATTGCTCATGCTCCAGTGCTGTTGTTATAATGAATTCTCATGCTCCAGTGCTGTGGTTGTAGTGATCGCTCATGCTCCAGTGCTGTAGTTATAGTGATTGCTCATTCTCCAGTGCTGTGGTTATAGTGATTGCTAATGCTCCAGTGCTGTTGTTATAATGATTGCTCATGCTCCAGTGTTGTTATTATAATGATTCTCATACTCCAGTGCTGCGGATTTAATGATTGCTCTTGCTCCAGTGTTGCTGGTATAATGATTCACCAATCTCCAGTTTTGTTGGTATAGTGATTGCTCATGCTCCAGTGCTGTGGTTATAGTGATTGCTCATGCTCCAGTACTGTGGTTATAGTGATTGCTCATGCTCCAGTGCTGTGTTTATTGTGATTGCTCATGCTCCAGTACTGTGGTTATAGTGATTGCTCATGCTCCAGTGCTGTGTTTATTGTGATTGCTCATGCTCCAGTGCTGTGGTTATAGTGATTGCTCATGCTCCAATGCTGTTGTTATAATGATTTCTCGTGCTCCAGTGCTTTGGTTATGGTGATTTCTCATGTTCCAGTGCTGTTGTTATAATGATTGCTCATGCTCTTGTGCTGTGGTTATCGTTATTGCTCATGCTCCAGTGCTGTGGTTATGGTGATTTCTCATGCTCCAGTGCTGTTGTTATAGTGATTGCTCATGCTCTTGTGCTGTGGTTATCGTTATTGCTCATGCTCCAGTGCTGTGGTTATAGTGATTGCTCATGCTCCAGTGCTGTGGTTATAGTGATTGCTCATGCTCCAGTGCTGTGGTTATAGTGATTGCTCATGCTCCAGTGCTGTTGTTATAGTGATTGCTCATGCTCCAGTGCTGTGGTTATGGTGATTTCTCATGCTCCAGTGCTGTGGTTATGGTGATTGCTCATGCTCCAGTGCTGTGGTTATAGTGATTGCTCATGTTCCTGTGCTGTGGCTGCGGTGATTTCTTATGTTCCAGTGCTGTTGTTATAATGATCCTCATGTTCCAGTGCTGTGGTTATAGTGATTGCTCAATCTCCAGTGCTGTGGTTATAGTGATTGCTCGTGCTCCAGTGCTGTGGTTATAGTGATTGCTCATGCTCCAGTGCTGTTGTTATAATGACAATCATGCTCCAGTGCTGTGGTTATAATGATTGCTCATGCTCCAGTGTTGTTGGTATAGTGATTGCTCATGCTCCAGTGCTGTGGTTATGTTGATTGCTCATGCTCCAGTGCTGTGTTTATTGTGATTGCTCATGCTCCAGTACTGTGTCTATAGTGATTGCTCATGCTCCAGTGCTGTGGTTATAGTGATTGCTCATGCTCCAGTGCTGTGGTTATAGTGATTGCTCATGCTCCAGTGCTGTTGTTATAATGATTTTCATTCTCCTGTTCTGTGGTTATAATGATTGCTCATGCTCCAGTGTTGTTGTTATAATGATTCTCATACTCCAGTGCTGTGGTTATAATGATTGCTCATGCTCCAGTGTTGTTGGTATAGTGGTTGCTCATGCTCCAGTGTTGTTGGTATAGTGATTGCTCATGCTCCAGTGCTGTGGTTATAGTGATTGCTCATGCTCAAGTGCTGTGGTTATAGTGATTGCTCATGCTCCAGTGCTGTGGTTATAGTGATTGCTCATGCTCCAGTGCAGTGGTTATAGTGTTTGCTCATGCTCCAGTGCAGTGGTTATAGTGTTTGCTCATGCTCCAGTGCTGTGGTTAGAGTGATTGCTCATGTTCCTGTGCTGTGGCTGCGGTGATTTCTTATGTTCCAGTGCTGTTGTTATAATGATCCTCATGTTCCAGTGCTGTGGTTATAGTGATTGCTCAATCTCCAGTGCTGTGGTTATAGTGATTGCTTGTGCTCCAGTGCTGTGGTTATAGTGATTGCTCATGCTCCAGTGCTGTTGTTATAATGACAATCATGCTCCAGTGCTGTGGTTATAATGATTGCTCATGCTCCAGTGTTGTTGGTATAGTGATTGCTCATGCTCCAGTGCTGTGGTTATGTTGATTTCTCATGTTCCAGTGCTGTGGTTATAGTGATTGCTCATGCTCCAGTGCTGTGTTTATTGTGATTGCTCATGCTCCAGTGCTGTGTTTATTGTGATTGCTCATGCTCCAGTACTGTGTCTATAGTGATTGCTCATGCTCCAGTGCTGTGGTTATAGTGATTGCTCATGCTCCAGTGCTGTGGTTATAGTGATTGCTCATGCTCCAGTGCTGTTGTTATAATGATTTTCATTCTCCTGTTCTGTGGTTATAGTGATTGCTCATGCTCCAGTGTTGTTGTTATAATGATTCTCATACTCCAGTGCTGTGGTTATAATGATTGCTCATGCTCCAGTGTTGTTGGTATAGTGGTTGCTCATGCTCCAGTGTTGTTGGTATAGTGATTGCTCATGCTCCAGTGCTGTGGTTATAGTGATTGCTCATGCTCAAGTGCTGTGGTTATGGTGATTGCTCATGCTCAAGTGCTGTGGTTATAGTGATTGCTCATGCTCCAGCGCTGTGGTTATAGTGATTGCTCATGCTCCAGTGCAGTGGTTATAGTGTTTGCTCATGCTCCAGTGCAGTGGTTATAGTGTTTGCTCATGCTCCAGTGCTGTGGTTATAGTGTTTGCTCATGCTCCAGTGCTGTGGTTATAGTGTTTGCTCATGCTCCAGTGCTGTGGTTATGGTGATTGCTCATGTTTCTGTGCTGTGGCTACGGTGATTTCTCATGTTACTGTTGTTATACTGATCCTCATGTTCCAGTGCTGTGGTTATAGTGATTGCTCAATCTCCAGTGCTGTGGTTATAGTGATTGCTCAATCTCCAGTGCTGTGGTTATAGTGATTGCTCAATCTCCAGTGCTGTGGTTATAGTGATTGCTCAATCTCCAGTGCTGTGGTTATAGTGATTGCTCAATCTCCAGTGCTGTGGTTATAGTGATTGCTCATGCTCCAGTGCTGTGGTTATAGTGATTGCTCAATCTCCAGTGCTGTGGTTATAGTGATTACTCATGCTCCTGTGCTGTGGTTATAGTGATTGCTCATGCTCCAGTGTTGTTGATATAGTGATTGCTCATGCTCCAGTGCTGTGGTTATAATGACAATCATGCTCCAGTGCTGTGGTTATAATGACAATCATGCTCCAGTGCTGTGGTTATAATGATTACTCATGCTCCAGTGTTGTTGGTATAGTGATTGCTCATGCTCCAGTGCTGTGGTTATGTTGATTTCTCATGTTCCAGTGCTGTGGTTATAGTGATTGCTCATGCTCCAGTGCTGTTGTTATAATGATTTTCATTCTCCTGTTCTATGGTTATAATGATTGCTCATGCTCCAGTGCTGTGGTTATAGTGATTGCTGATGCTCCAGTGTTGTTGATATAGTGATTGCTCATGCTCCAGTGCTGTGGTTATAATGACAATCATGCTCCAGTGCTGTGGTTATAATGATTGCTCATTCTCCAGTGTTGTTGGTATAGTGATTGCTCATGCTCCAGTGCTGTGGTTATGTTGATTTCTCATGTTCCAGTGCTGTGGTTATAGTGATTGCTCATGCTCCAGTGCTGTGTTTATTGTGATTGCTCATGCTCCAGTGCTGTGTCTTTAGTGATTGCTCATGCTCCAGGGCTGTGGTTATAGTGATTGCTCATGCTGCAGTGCTGTGGTTATAGTGATTGCTCATGCTCAAGTGCTGTGGTTATAGTGATTGCTCATGCTCAAGTGCTGTGGTTATAGTGATTGCTCATGCTCCAGTGCTGTGGCTGCGATGATTTCTCATGTTCCAGTGCTGTTGTTATAATGATCCTCATGTTCCAGTGCTGTGGTTGTCGTGATTGCTCATGCCCCAGTGCTGTGGTTATAGCGATTTCTCATGCTCCCATGCAGTTGCTGCGGTGATTGCTCATGCTCCAGTGCTGTGGTTATAGTGATTGCTCATGCTCAAGTGCTGTGGTTACAGTGATTGCTCATGCTCCAGTGCTGTGGTTATAGTGATGTCTCATGCTCCAGTGCTGTGGTTATAGTGATTGCTCATGCTCCAGCGCTGTGGTTATAGTGATTGCTCATGCTCCAGTGCAGTGGTTATAGTGTTTGCTCATGCTCCAGTGCTGTGGTTATAGTGTTTGCTCATGCTCCAGTGCTGTGGTTATAGTGTTTGCTCATGCTCCAGTGCTGTGGTTATAGTGATTGCTCATGTTCCTGTGCTGTGGCTGCGGTGATTTCTCATGTTACTGTTGTTATAATGATCCTCATGTTCCAGTGCTGTGGTTATAGTGATTGCTCAATCTCTAGTGCTGTGGTTATAGTGATTGCTCAATCTCCAGTGCTGTGGTTATAGTGATTGCTCAATCTCCAGTGCTGTGGTTATAGTGATTGCTCATGCTCCAGTGCTGTGTTTATACTGATTGCTCATGCTCCAGTGCTGTGGTTATAATGATTGCTCAAGCTCCAGTGCTGTCGTTATAGTGATTACTCATTCTCTGGTTTTGTGGTTATAGTGATTGCTCATGCTGCAGTGCTGTGTTTATAGTGATTGCTCATGCTCCAGTGCTGTGGCTGCTGTGATAGCTCATGCTCCAGTGCTGTGGTTATGGTGATTTCTCATGCTCCAGTGCTGTGGTTATAGTGATTGCTCATGCTCCAGTGCTGTGGCTGCTGTGATAGCTCATGCTCCAGTGCTGTGGTTATGGTGATTTCTCATGCTCCAGTGCTGTTGGTATAGTGATTGCTCGTGCTCCTGTGCTGTGGTTATAATGATTGCTCATGCTCCAGTGCTGTGGTTATAGTGATTGTTCATGCTCCAGTGCTGTGGTTATAGTGATTGTTCATGCTCCAGTGCTGTGGTTATAGTGATTGTAGTGATTGCTCATGCTACAGTGCTGTGGCTGTGGTAATTGCTGACGCTCCAGTGCAGTGGCTGAGCTGATTGCTCATGCTCCAGTTATGTGTTTATAGTGATTGCTCAAGCTCCAGTGCTGTGGTTATCGTGATTGGTCATGCTCCAGTGCTGTTGTTATAGTGATTGTTCATGCTGTAGTGCTGTGGTTGTAGCGTTTGCTGACGCTCCAGTGATGTGGTTATGGCAATTGCTCATGCTCCGGTGCTGTGGTTATAGTGATTGTTCATGCTCCAGTGCTGTGGTTCATGTGATTGCTCATGCTCCAGTGCTGTGGCTGTAGTGATTGCTCGTGCTCCTGTGCTGTGGTTATAATGATTGCTCATGCTCCAGTGATGTGGCTACAGTGATTGCTCATGCTCCAGTGCTGTGGTTATAGTGATTGTTCATGCTCCAGTGCTGTGGTTATAGTGATTGTAGTGATTGCTCATGCTACAGTGCTGTGGCTGTGGTAATTGCTGACGCTCCAGTGCAGTGGCTGAGCTGATTGCTCAAGCTCCAGTGCTGTGGTTATCGTGATTGGTCATGCTCCAGTGCTGTGGTTATAGTGATTGCTCGTGCTCCAGTGCTGTTGTTATAGTGATTGTTCATGCTGTAGTGCTGTGGTTGTAGCGTTTGCTGACGCTCCAGTGATGTGGTTATGGCAATTGCTCATGCTCCGGTGCTGTGGTTATAGTGATTGTTCATGCTCCAGTGCTGTGGTTCATGTGATTGCTCATGCTCCAGTGCTGTGGCTGTAGTGATTGCTCATGCTCCAGTGCTGTGGTTCTAGTGATTGCTCATGCTCCAGTGCTGTGGTTCTAGTGATTGCTCATGCTTCAGTGCTGTGGCTATAGTGATTGCTCATGCTCCAGTGCCAATGTTATAATGATTGCTCATGCTGCAGTGATGTGGTTATAGTGATGGCTCGTGCTCCCGTGCTGTGGTTATAATGTTTGCTTACACTCCAGTGCAGTTGCTGCGGTGATTACTGATGCTCCAGTGTTGTGGCTGTGGTGATTGCTCATGCTCCAGTGCTGTGGCTGCAGTGATTGGTAATACTCCAGTGCTGTGTTTACTGTGATTTCTCTCGCTCCACTACTGTTGTTATAGTGATTGGTCATGCTGCAATTCTGTGGTGATGGTGGTAGCTCAAGCGCCAGTGCTGTGGTTATAGTGATTGCTTATTTCCAGTGCTGTGGCTGCAGTGATTGCTCATGCTCCAGTGCTGTGGTTATAGTGATTGCTCCTGCTCCTGTGCTGTGGTGATAGCGATTGCTCATTTCCAGTGCTGTGGCTGCAGTGATTGATCGTTCTCCTGTTCAGTGGCTGCGGTGATTGCTCATGCTCCAATGCTGTGGTTATAGTGATCGCTCATGCTCCTGTGCTGTGGTTATTGTGTTTGCTTGCGCTGCAGTGCAATGGCTGCGGTGATTGCTCACCGTCCAGTGCGGTGGTTGTGGTGATTGTTCACTCTCCTGTGCAGTGGCTGGGGCGATTGCTCACCCTCCATTGCAGTGGCTACAGTATTTGCTCACCCTCCATTGCAGTGGCTCCGGTGATTGCTCACCCTCCAGTGCAGTGGCTGCGGTGATTCCTCACCTTCCAGTGCTGTGGTTACTGATGCTTGCTAAGGATCTGGTGCTGTTAAGGATACTTGTTAATGCTCCAGCACAGTGTTGATGATACTTGCAATGCTCCAGTTCAATAATAAGGGTATTTGTTAATGCTGACGTGCTGTCTTAATGCCTGCTAATGCACATGCTCTGCATTAACAATATGCCTGAATGCAATCGTGATGTATTAATGATGCTTGTTGATGTTCCTGTGCTGTGTGAAAGGTGTTGGCTAATGCTCCAGTGCTCCATTTATTGATGATGCTTGCTAATATCCTGGTGCTCCCTTAACAATATTTGCTAATTGTCTAGTGCTGTGTTAGCAATGCTTGCTAATGTTCCTGAGTTGTGTGAATGTTGCTTGTTAATATTCCAGTACTTGGCTTATTGTCAATGGTTGCTAATACTGTCCAGTGCTGTAGTTATGGTGATTGCTAATACTGTCCAGTGCTGTAGTTACGGAGATTGCAAATACTCCAGTGCTGTGGTTACGGTGATTGCTAATACTCCAATGCTGTGGTTACGGTGATTGCTAATACTCCAATGCTGTGGTTACGGTGATTGCTAATACTCCAATGCTCTGGTTACGGTGATTGCTAATACTCTAATGCTCTGGTTACGGTGATTGCTAATACTCCAATGCTCTGGTTACTGTGACTGCTAATACTTTAGCATTGTATTAACAGTGCTTGCTATTTTATCTAGCACCTCTCTGGGCTTATTGAGACTTTATTTCTGTAGTCGCAGTCATATTGGAGCTTGGGAGCCAATCCCTAGCCTCTATGTTGTTAAACCTACAGAAAAAGACTTCCTTTCGAGATTCTATTTGATACAAGAAGATCCAAAGATATACCTGCTATAGACTGATGAATACTTGCAGAAGAAGGCAGTGAGGGATTACATATAATTAAACAGTTCTGAGTGCTTGGTCACTGGAATGGGTCATTCTCCCCTCAGGATGCTGGGCCTGCATGCAGGAAATGAGATGGCGCAGTGGCTAATGGCACTAATAGGTTTTGTTCTTTCATGGGATGTGGGCATTGCTGGCAAGGCCAACATTTGTTACCTTTGATGGTGTCGAGCTTCTTGAGTGTTGTTGGAGCTGCACCCATCCAGGCAAGTGGAGAGTGTACCATCACACTCCTGACTTGTGCCTTGTAGATGGTGGACAGGCTTTAGGGAGCCAGAAGTTTGGCATTGTGAGAACTGACTCCCAAACATGTACCTTGGGGCTGGCCTGGTTGTTGGTGGTAGCAGTCATATAAGGAAGGGTTCCTCACTCTATCCTCTCTGCGCAGCCTGTACATTGGGTTTTCTATGAAGCAAATTTCCCACATGTTAGGGCTATTATGATATGAAATGAGCTACCAGAAACATTGATGGAAGTAGAATCCAGAATAACTTTTAAGATGGAAGTGCGTAAAATATTTGAAAATTAAGAATTTCAAGGGACAGCAGCTTAGCGAATTGTGCTCTCAATGAACCATTTACTCCTGTGAACATAAAAACATAAGAAATAGAAGCAGGAGTAGGTCCTTTGGCCCCTTGAACCTTCTTCCCCATTCAATGAAATCATGACTGATCTGATTGTGACCTTACCTTCACTTTTCCTGCTTGTCCCCCATAATCCTTAACTCCCTTGTTGATCAAAAAAATCTATCTAACACAGTCTTGAAAATATTCGACGAATCCTCAGTTTTCGATTCCCCAGGAGGGGGAAACACCTGCTCGCGTTTACATTGTCAAACCCCCTCAGAATCTTTTGTGTTTCATTAAGATTACTTGTCATTCTTCTAAACTCCAATGAATATAGGCCCAATCTGTGATTTAAGTTTCTGTGATTTTGCATGCTTAGGCTGCATGTTGTACCATAGCTGGAGGATACACCTGACTGGACCATTTGTAAACCCAGCTAATATTGGATCCATGTGTGAATGTGGGGAACTACCTTTCACAGGTTGGGATCTTGGAGTTTGATTTCAAAGTTCAGTCTAAAGTGATTTAATACAGCAGTCTGGTCATTTGGTGTTCAGTTCGAACAATTGGCAATTTGAGCCCTGGATTTGGGAACAGATCTTGATAATGGTCAGCACAACAACTAATTTTGAATGACAGCAAATTCAAAAGTGCCAAGCTCATCAGGTTTGAATGGATTGCAATTCTTGTTTGGTGAGATTTAGTGTGTAGGTTTGTGCTGTTAATTTGTTTGAATTTGATATGTGTTCTGGTTTGTGGGCACCAGAGTGTAACCGTGGTGAACGAAAATGGACAGAGGTTGCTGGAGGCATGCTGTTACCATGGACTCTGTTGAGCAGCTACTTCCAAACCAAACCACGGATCAAGGTGTCCAGGAATCATCTGAGATTATGTCACTGGCATCAGCTAGACCTCATCATCACCAGATCTACTCCTCTCAGCAGTGTCCTCATCACTCAGATCAACACTTGCCATACCCCTGATCCAGCAGAAAGGACTCAGGAGTTCCTCAGCATCCTTGATCAGGTTCTTTCAAACAACAATAGCCAATGTGCAACGAGACAGTGGGATCATCTATGTAACATCATCTATAGCTCTGCAGTCATTGCATATTGGGAAAAAGATCAGAGGAATGCTGTCTGGTTGAAGGCTTATTGGACTGAAATGGAGCTGGTTACTGCAACCAAGAGGAGAGCGCTCATGAAATACAAGCAAGTCTCCAGCAAATAAAATCGAGATGCACTTAGAACTGCCAAAATCAAGTCACAGCAGACTGCTTGGCACTGCGCCAATCAATGCTGGTTGACACTCTGCAACAGCATACAATCTACTGCTGAATCCAGGGATGCTAGAGGAATGTATGAAGGAATCAAGAAAGCAATAGGCCCAATAGCAACCAAATTAGTCCCCTTGAAGACAAAGACAGGGATGATCATCACTGAACCTACAAGCAGATGGTAAGGTGTGAGGCATTATCTTGAACTCTATACAACAGGGAATGTTGTCACTAAAGAAGCGCTCAGCCCCATTCCAGACTTTCCTGTCATGGAGGAGCTGGATGGCGAGCCCATTTTGGCATATTTTTCTCCATGCTGCTATTGTACACATTTGGTGACTCAAATTAGGATGTGCACCTGTGTACCAGAGCAGACTGCAAGTTGAGCAACTTGTCAAGACTGTGTGCCAAGACCAAAGTGAGTAATGGCCTAGTCTGTGAGTTGCCGTTTGCTGGCATCCCACACTGAAGTCCACTTGCAGCAGCTTCTAGACAGGTTCTCTTGGGCCTGCAAGGAGTTTGGAATGACCATCAGTGTCAGGCAGACCAAAGTTATGGGCCAGTAAATGGAGATTTCCATGACACCTTCCATCAACATTGACAACCTCATTCGAGAAATTGTCAACAGCTTCAAATACCTTGGATCAACAATTACCAGCAATCTGTCCTTTGATGCCGAAATCAGCACCAGGATTGCCAAGCTGCAGCTGTCATGTCAATGTTGAGTGTGGACCAGCAGCAAACTAACTGGTAATATACAGCTCCGTGTGTACCGGGATTGTGTTTTCAAAACCCTCCTTTACAGTAGTGAAGCATGGACAACTTACACAGACAAAGAAAAGCGGCTCAACAGCTTCCACCTTCACTGCCTCAGATGAATATTGCGCAGCTCAGATTGCTGAATATGGAAGTACACTAGTGTGCAGGGATCCTCTGTATATTGAGCTTGCTATCAGCACAAGACCAACAGGTCACCCATGTCTGTGATACAAGGATATCTGGAAGCGAGGCTTCAAGTTGACTGGGATTGGACTTTGATGCATGGGACGTCCACGCTGCTGACTGGAGTGCCTGGAGATGAGCACTCAGGAAGGGTGTAGAAAAAAAACAGAGGACTAAACAAATGACCAGATAGTGGAAAAGCGAATCCACCAGAAGGAAAATACATTTGTTAACCTAGGGCTAATACTATTCATCTGTGCCAGCTGCGGAAGGGACTACCACTTGTGAACTGGCCTCTATAGCCACAATAGACGATGTTCAATACAGAAGTGACATAGGCCCTGGGTGAGGTCTGAGATGAATGGTTGCCATTGGATGTGCGTCAGACCACATGTTCACTAATCTATGCTGGGTCTCAATCATGCAACACATTAAATTTCAAATCTTTATCTTTAGATTGCTCCATAGCCTTACCCCCATATTAGTTTTGCAGCCTCCTCCACCCACCACCCCTCTGTTGACTGACCTATATTGGTCCCAGTCCTTGGGTGCCTGTTTTAAAAAATTCTCATCTTTGTGTTCAAATCCCTCCAAATTCTTGCTCCTTCCTATCACTATAACCTTCTCCATTGCTACAACCCTCAGAATTCTGCATTCCTCCAACTCTTGTGCACCTCCCAGCTCCTTAACCCTTTTCATCCGTCTCAGCCCAAAGCTCTAGAATTCCCTTTGTCTACCTCTCTCTTCCTTTGCCCTTAAAACATACCTCTTGATCCAGCTTTTAATCATCCATTCTAATGTCTCCTCCTTTGGTTCAGTTTTCGTCTAAATACATTCCCATTAAGGTACATTTTCCTATGTTAACAGAGTAGATATGGCTATTGTAAAAGATGTCATATATTTGGAGTTTCAAAAGGCCTTTGATAAGGTACCATATGGTAGGCTCATAACAAAGGTTAGGTCATGTGGAGTTAGGGGCAAACAGTTGAATGGATAGCAGAATGGATTGTGGAAAGCAAAGGATAATGGTAAAGATAGTTATTCAGATTAGAAGAAGGTAGAAAGTGGCATTGCACAAAGATCATTGTTGGGACCACTGTTTTCATAATTGATAATAATGAATTAGATTAAGGAATAAGTAACTCTACCACTGATGCTGAGCAGTGGGGTATTTAGAGATTAGAAAACTTCTATTGGTCAATTGTGCATGATATGATCTTCAACATAGATGAATGTGTGGTGATGCACCTTGATAGAAAAAACAGAAACATTACCTACACCTAGAAAATAAGAAACTGCATGGGGTAGGAGAGCAAAAGGATCTAGGCATACAGGTGAACAAACCAAAGCAGCATCACAGGTCAGCAAAGCAATTAAAAATGCTTATAAAACATTGGGTTAGGCAATATCTTGCTTTTAAAATTCTCAGCCCTCAAATTTCTCTGTGGCAACCCTTTCCTGGCTGCCTAATCTCACCTGCTTGTATATCCTTTCAAGATATCTGCACTTCCTTTAATTCTGGCCTCTTGAGCATTCCTGATTTTAATTGCTCTACCATTGGTGGCCATGTCTTCAGCCACCAAAGTCCTAAGCTCTGGAATTCCTACCCTTGCCTCTCAGTCAGAAGGTCATGAGAATGTTTTCGTGACAGTTTCTTGGAGAAGTACATAGTGGAATTGACATGGGATAAAGCTACCTTCGATCTAGTATTGTTGTGAAGCAGGGTTAATTAGTAATGTCTTAGTAAAAGATCCACTGGGAAATAGTAATCATAATACCATTCAATTCCATGTTAAGTTTGAAACTGACATACTCCAATTGCAAACAAGAATCTTAAACAAAGCTAATGGCTTAGGTCTGGGGGGAGAACTGGCTAAGGTTAATTGGGTAAATAGACTGAAAGTTATGGCGGTAAATGAACAGTGGGAAACATTTGAAGAAACAATTCAAAATGTTCAGCAAAATTACATTCCATTGAAAATCAAAAACTCAGCAAGAAAGACCAATCCATGGCCCACTCAGGAAGTTACGGATAGCATTAGATGAAAAGAAGAGGCTTATGTTATGGCACAGCCGATGATAAATGCTGAGTTGAAACTTGTAACAACTGGCATAACTTGTTTTGCAATTTGTTTGAATTTCGAGATGTGTGCCTTGAATTCCAGTAATAATAAGACCACCAAGTCTGATAAGTTTTTACAAAACTAGATTAAACATTTATTAATAAGATAAATGATTTTAAAGCACATACATAGATCTACAAATTATTAAGACAACTTCTAAATTCCCTAATTAATCTGACTCCCAGTTACACTTCGTTAAGACATACAGATTTTGAAAGACCCAGACAAGGTGGCACACAAAACCCTGAACCAGTCGAATTTAAAGTGAGTTTTCTTAACTTCAGTTCTTTGAAAACAGCAGCTTGAGGCATAGATGCTGAAAGCTTTTCTCGCTTGTTAAATCTTAACAATGCTTACCCTTATGCACAGCCTTAGCTCCTTTACATATATCTTCCCCTTTGAATGCAAATACCCATTGTTTCACTATGTCTTTGGACTTTACCTCCCTGATCATAAAAAATTATCATAGTACCAATTTTACCAGTAATCTCCGGGAAAAATAAAAACACCTTCTCAACTTCACTTGGCTATGTTTAATATTTTACTCCCTCTTTTGAAAACAAGCTAGTCTGGTTTATTTAAAAATGTAAATGTCCTTTTCTAAACTTCCCGCATGTTTACCATGTTTACATCAAAGCCTTCAGATCAGCTGCCTTTAATCCAATTAAGTCTCTCTCTCTCACGCACTCTCTCACACGCACTCTCTCACACGCACTCTCTCACACGCACTCTCTCACACGCACTCTCTCACACGCACTCTCTCACACGCACTCTCTCACACGCACTCTCTCACACGCACTCTCTCACACGCACTCTCTCACACGCACTCTCTCACACGCACTCTCTCACACGCACTCTCTCACATGCACAGACACCACTATTTTACAATCAATTCCAATAACATTATTATATCTTCCTGACACTTAAAATGTTGCAAAATACAGTAGCAAGTCTGAGGATTAGGAATGTTTGAGAAACCAGCAATTGGCCACCAAAGCGTTGATAAAAAAGGAAAAATAGAATGAGAGTAAGATAGCTAGAAATATAAAAACAGTAAGAGCTTTTATAAATATATAAAAAGGAAGAGAGTAGCTAATCTAAACATTAGCCGCTTAGAAGCAGAGACAGGAGAAATTGTCATGGTGAACAAGGAGATGGCAGACGCAAGAAAAAATATTTCGTGTCTGTCCTCACAGTTGAAGACACGTGTTTCATACCAGAAATAGGCAGGAACCTAGGGGCTAAAAAGAATGAGAAAATGAATAAAAGTTAAGGGACTAATATCTGACAAATCTCCAGGGCCTGATAACTTAAACCCTAGGATTTGAAAAGAGATAGCTGCAGAGATAGTGGATGCGCTGGCTATGACCTTCTAAAATTTCTTTGATTCAGGAACGGTCCCTTTAGGTTGGAAGTTGGCAAATGTTACACTGGAAAGGGAGAATAGAGAAAACAGTGAATTACAGGCCAGTTAGCCTAGCATCAGTTAGTTGGAAAATGCTGGCATCTATTATTAAGGAAGCCCTAACAATGCACTTAGAACTACACAGGTCAGGAAAGTGAGATCCCATGGAATACAGAGGGAAGTAGCAGGTTGGATCCAAAATTGTCTCAGTGATGGGAAACAAAGGGTAATGGCCGATGGATGTTTTTGCGAATGGAAAATGGTTTCCAGTGGTGTTCCACAGGACAGTGTGTTGGGACCCTTGCTGTTTGTTGTATATATTAATGATTTAGACTTAAATGTGGGAGGTATGATTGGGAAATTTGCAAATGACATAAAAATTGGCCGTGTAGTTTTTTGTGAAGAGGATAGCTGTCGACTCCAGAATTATATCAATTTTTTGTTTGAATGGATGGAAAAGTGGCAAATGGAATTCAACCCGGAAAAATGTAAGGTAATGAATTTGGGGAGAGCAAACAAAGCAAGAGAATACTCAATAAACAGGAGGATATTGAGAGGGATTGAGGAAGTGAGACACCTTGGAGTGCATGTCCACAGGTCCCTGAAGGTGACAGGACAGGTGGACAAGGTGATAAAGAAAGCACATGGAATGCTTTCTTTTATTGGGTGAGGTATTGAATACAAAAGCAGGGATGTAATGACGGACCTGTATGAAACGCTAGTTAGGCCACAGCTGGAATGTTGTGTACCGTTCTGGTCACCATATTACAAGAAGGACATAATTGCTCTGGAGACAGTGCAGAGGAGATTTACAAGAATATTGCTAGGGCTTGAAAATTGCAGCTATGAGGAGAGATTGGATAGGCTGGCGTTGTCCCCCTTGGAACAGAGGAAACTAAGGGGTGACCTAAATGAGGTGCACAAAATTATGAGGGGCCTAGATAGAATAGACAGGAAAGACTTGCATCCCCTAGCTGAGGGGTCAGTTACCAGGGGGTATAGATTTAAGGTGATTGGTAGAAGGATTAGAGGGGACATGAGGAAAAACATTTTCACCCAGAGGGTGGTGGGCATCTGGAATTCACAGCCGAAGTTAGTGGTTGAGACTGAAACAGTCGACTCATTTAAAAGGTACCTGGATCAGCATCTGAAGTGCTGTAACCTGCAAGGTTACGGACCAGGTGCTGAAAAGTGGGAGCGGCTAGTTTCTTAATTCTCTTTTTGTCTGGCACAAGCACAGTGGACTGAATGGCCATATAAGACCGAGATGAGGAAGAATTTCTTCTCTCAGAGAGTAGTGAATCTGTGGAATTCTTTACGACAGAGGGCTGTAGAGGCTGGGTCGTTGAGTATATTCAAGGCTGAGATAGACATTTTTAATCAGTAAGGGCATCAAGAGTTATGGGGAAAAGGCAGGAAAGTGGAGTTGAGGATTATCAGATCAGCCATGATCTCATTGAATGTCGAAGCAGACTCAGTGGGCTGAATGGCCTACTTCTGCTCCAACGTCTTATGGTCTTGTGGCCTCTTTCTGCACTATAATTTTTCTATAGTTCAAAAAGCATAGTATGATTAGAACAAGACAACATGGTTTTGCTAAAGAGAAATCCTGTTTGACTAATTTATTAGATTTGAGGATTTAACTAGTAGGGTGGATAAAAGGGAACCAGTGGATGTGGTATACCGTTTGATAAGGTGCCACACGAGGATAATCGGTAAAATAAGGGCTCATTGTGTTAGGGGTAATATTTTAGAATGGGTAGAGGATGGTTAATGTATCGAAAGCAGAGTGGGCATACACAGGGCTTTTTCAAGTTAGCAGGCAGTGCATTTTTTTTTATTCATTCATGGGGTGTGGGGTTCGCTGGCTGGGCCAGCATTTATTGCCCATCCCTAGTTACCCTTGAGAAGGTGGTGGTGAGCTGCCTTCTTGAATTGCTGCAGTTCTTGTGATATAGGTACACCCATGGTGCTGTTAGGGAGGAGTTCCAGGATTTTGACCCAGCGACAATGCAGGAACGGCCGATATATTTCCAAGTCAGGATGGTGAGTTACTTGGTGTGGAACCACCAGGTGGTGGTGTTCCCATCTAATTGCTGCCCTTGTCCTTCTAGACAGTAGTGGTTGTGGTTTGGAAAGTGTTGTGTAAGGAGCCTTGGTGAATTTCTGCAGTGCATCTTGTAGATGGTACACACTGCTTCTACTGTGCGTCAGTGGAGGGAGTGAATGTTTGTGGAAATGGTGCCAATCAAGCGGGCTTCTTTGTCCTGGATGGTGTCAGACTTCTTGAGTGTTGTGGGAGCTGCAGTCATCCAGGCAAGTGGGGAATATTCCATCACACTCCTGACTTGTGCCTTGTAGATGGTGGACAGGTATTGGGGCGTCAGGAAGTGAGTTACCCGTTGCAGGATTCCTAGCCTCTGAACTGCCCTTGTAGCCACAGTATTTATATGGTGAGTCCAATTCAATTTCTGGTCAATGGTAACCCCCAGACTGTTGATAGTGGGGGAATCCAGTGATGGATAGCCATTGAACATCAAGGGTTGGATTCTCTCTGTTGCAGATGGTTATTGCCTGACACTTGTGTGGTGTGAATGTTACTTGCCATCTGTCAGCCCAAGCCTGGATATTGTCCAGGTCTTGCTGCATTTGGACATGGACTGCTGCAGTATCTAAGGAGTTGTGAATGGTGCTGAACATTGTGCAGTCATCAGCGACCAACCCCACTTCTGACCTTATGATGGAAGGAAGGTCATTGATGAAGCAGCTGAAGGTGGTTGGGCCAAGGACACTACCCTGAGAAACTCCTGCAGTGATGTCCTGAAGTTGAGATGACTGACCTCCAACAACCACAACCATCTTCCTTTGTACTAGGTATGACTCCAACCAGCAGAGAGTTTTCCCCCTGACTTCCATTGACTCCAGTTTTGCTAGGGTTCCTTGATGCCACATTTGGTCAAATGCTGCTTTGATGTCAAGGCAGTCACTCTCACCTCACCTCAGGAGTTCAGCTCTTTTGTCCATGTTTGAACCAAGGCTGTAATGAGGTCAGGAGCTGAGTAGCCCTGGAGGAACCCAAATTGGCATCAGTGGCTAAGCAAGCGTCGCTGATAGCACTGTTGATGACCCCTTCCATTACTTTACTGATGATGGAGAGTAGACTGATAGGGCGCGTAATTGGCTGGGTTGGATTTGTCCTGCTTTTTGTATACAGGACATACCTGGGCAATTTTCCACATAGCCGGGTAGATGCCAGTGTTGTAGCTGCACTGGTACAACTTGGCTAGGGACACTACCAGTTCTGGAGCACAAGTCTTCAGTACCATTGCTGAAATATTGTCAGGGCCCATATCCTTTCAATATCCAGTGCCTTCAGCTGTTTCTTGATATCACCTGGAGTAAATCCTATTGGCTGAAGACTGGCATCTATCACAGATGGGGACCTCCGGAGGAGGCTGAGATGGATCATCAACTCGGCACTTCTGGCTGAAGATTGTTGCGAATGCTTCAGCGTGATCTTTTGCACTGATGTGCTGGGCTCCTCATTCATTTGAGGATGGGGATATTTGTGGAGCCGCCTCCTCCAGTGAGTTGTTTAATTGTCCACCATCATTCAAGGCTGAAAGTGGCAGGACTGCAGAGCTTAGACCTGATCTGTTGTTTGTGGGATTGCTTAGCTCTGTCTATCACTTGCTGCTTATGCTGTTTGGCAGGGAAGTCATCCTGTGTTGCAGCCTCACCAGGTTGACATCTCATTTTTAGGTATGTCTGGTGCTGCTCCTGGCATGCCCTCTTGCACTCTTCATTGAACCAGAATTGATCCCCTGGCTTGATGGTAATGGTTGAGTGGGGGATATGGTGGGTCATGGAATGGGGGCAGGGCGTGGAGGGTTGGGGAAAAAGGATTTTAAAAATGAATAAATGAATAAAAGTGAATAGATAAAAAAAAAGGTAAAAATAAATATTTTTTTAAAATAGATTCAAATAGGGGTGAGGGATGGAGGAGAGAGTTCATGGTCTAAAGTTGTTAAACTCAATGTTAAGCCTGGAAGGCTGTAAAGTGCCTAATTGGAAGCTGAGGTGCTGTTCCTCCAGTTTGCGCTGAGCTTCACTGGAACATTGCAGCAGGCCAAGGACAGACATGTGGGCATGAGAGCAGGGTGGAGAGTTGAAATGGCAAGCGACAGGGAGGTTTGGGTAATGCTTGCGGTCAGACCAAAGGTATTCCGTAAAGCAGTCACCCAGTCTGCGTTTGGTCTCCCCAATGTAGAGGAGACCGCATTGGGAGCAGCGAATGCAGTAGACCAAATTGAAGGAAGTTCTGCTTCACCTTAATGCAGCATTTGGAGCCCCATGGAACTTTTTTCTTCCTATCTTGACTCCATTCTTTCTCACCTTGTCCAGTCTCTTCCCACCTACATTCGTGATTCCTCTGATTCCCTACGTCTTATCAACAACTTTGTTTCCTGGACCTCGCCACCTCCTCTTCCCCATGGACACCCAATCCTTCTACACCTCCACCCCCCCACCAGGATGTCCTGAGAGCTCTTCGCTTCTTCCTTGAACAGAGGCCTGAACAATCCCCGTCCACTACCACTCTCCTCCGTCTGGCTGAACTTGTTCTCTCACTAAACAATTTCTCCTTCAACTTGACTCACTTCCTCCAAATAAAAGGTGTGGCTATGGGTACCCGCATGGGCCCCAGTTTATGCCTGTCTCTTCATGGGGCATGTGGAACCTTCCTTGTCCCAGTCCTACTCAGACCCCCTCCCACAACTCTTTATTCGGTACATTGATGACTGTTTCGGTGCTGCTGCATGCTCTTGTCTGGACCTGGAAAAATTTATCGATTTTGCTTTCAGTTTCCACCCCTCTTATCACCTTCACATGGTCCATATCCGACACTTTCCTTCCCTTCCTTGACCTCTGTATCTCCACTTCTGGTGATAGACTGTCCACCAATATTCATTACAAGCCCACTGACTCCCAGAGCTACCTCAACTACAGCTCCTCACACCCTGCTTCCTGTAAGGACTGCACCCCATTCTCTCAGTTCCTTCGCCTCTGCTGCATCTATTCAGATGCTGTCATCTTACAAAATGGCACTTCTGGCATGTCTTCCTTTTTCCTTAAGCGAGCTTCCCCCCCACTGTGGTTGACAGGTCACTCAACCATGTCTGACCCACCTCCCACACCTCTGCCTTCACCTCTTCCCCTCCCTCCCAGAATCGTAATAGAATTCCCTTGTCCTCACTTTTCACCTCATCAGCCTCTGCATTCAAAGGATCATCCTCTGTCATTTCCGCCAACTCCAGCACGATGCCACCACCAAACACATCTTCCCCTTGCCCACCCTGTCAGCATTCCGCAGGGACGGTTCCCTCCGTGACACCCTGGTCCACTCCTCCATCACCCCCAACACCTCAACCCCCTCCCATGGCACCTTCCCATGCAAACACAGAAGGTGCAACACCTGCCCCTTTATCTCCTCCCTCCGCAACATCCGAGACCCCAAACACACTTTTCAGGTGAAGCAGTGCTCCCCTTGCACCTCCTTCAATTTGGTCTACTGTATTTGCTGCTCCCAATTTGGCCTCCTCTATATTGAGGAGACGCAATGCAGACTGGGTGACCACTTTGCGGAATACCATTGTTCAGTCCGTAAGCATGACCCGACCTCCCTATCGCTTGCCATTTCAGCACACCACCCTGCTCTCATGCCCACATGCCCGACCTTGGGCTGCTGCAATGTTCCAGTGAAAAGAATCACAAACGAGGAACAGCACCTCACCTTCCGATTAGGCACTTTACAGCCTTCAGGACTTAACACTCAGTTCAACAACTTTAGATCATGAACTTTCTCCTCCATCTTTACCTGTTTTTAATCCAATTTTTTAAATTTTAATTTTTAATTTATTCTTTTTATCCTTCCCACCCCCTCCCCCATAGGGCCATCTGTCACTGGTTTCTATGTAGTGCTTTCACAGAGCACTAACCCTTGTTTTGCTATTAAAACACTTTGCTATCTTACCTTTACGCTACTATCAGCACCTTCTTTAGTCTTTACCACGACCATTAATATTCCCTTTGCCTTGTGTCCTTGTCATCTTTGTCAACCTCTCCGAGCTCCCATCTATCCCTGACCTTCTATTTTGCTCCACCCCCTCTTAAACAGTATAAAATCCATCGCATTTTACTGTTCTTTAGCTCTGAAAAAGAGTCATGCGGACTCAATAACTTTAGCTCTGAAGAAGAGTCATGCGGACTCAATGTTAACTTGTATTCTGAGGAGCATTGCTCAGTCACAGATGATGTTACCCAAGTATATCTCTGTCCCAATACAAGTGTTCAATGACCTTCATGCTTCTGTCACCTGTGTGCAGATTCTTGACTAGGAACTCCCAGGTTCACAACCCTGCTCCCATTGCCAATTCTCCATCACCACAGGCCTTGGCAAATGGACCCTGGTGGAAGGTTGCACGTGACTTTTGTTAAACGTAGGGGTCATTATCGATACGATCTGGATGGGTTGGTGGCCAGGTTTCATTGTCGTGTCTGGCCATGATGACTGGGACCACCCTGCCACTGAAGCTGTCTTTTGTCTTCACAGCTGGTGAGATGCAAATTCTTCCCTCGCCTTATCTGCCATTGAGGATGTTTTAGAGCTCACTTTGTCTGGCACCTACCCCCGACTTTGCTATGGGTGGCCTTACCAGGAGCAAGCAACCCTTGGAGACATCATCAAGGGCTCATCGGAGTGCAAAAGCCTCTCCTCCACATCAGTGTGGTGATCCATCAATGACATCATCACCATTTTGAGGAGGAGTAGATGAATTATCCTTCGTGTCCCGGTCAATATTGATCGACCGTTCAATGTCATAAAAACAGATTATCTGGTTGTTATTACATTGCTGTTTATGAGCTTGCTGTGCACAAATTGGATGTGGTGTATTGTGCATTACAAAGTGACCACACATCAAAATTGCTTCATTGGCACACGCTTTGGGGTGTCTTGCAGTCATGAAAGATGCTATATATGGATTGAGGACTGAGTAACGGACAGAAAACAGAGGGTAGGAATAAATGAGTGAGTTTTATTTTATTAATTCACGGGATGTGGGCATCATTGGCTGGGCCAACATTTATTGCCCATCCCTAGTTGTCCTTGAGAAGGTGGTGGTGAGCTGCCTTCTTGAACTGCTGCAGTCCATGTGGTGTGGGTACACCCACAGTGCTGTTAGGGAGGGAGTTCCAGGATTTTGACCCAGGGACAGTGAAGGTTGGCAGGCTGTGACTAGTGGGGTATCGCAAGGATCAGTGCTTGGGCCCCAGCTATTCACAATCTATATCAATGTGGGGATTAAGTCTAATAGTTCCAAGTTTGCAGATGACACAAGACTAGGTGGACAAGTGAGTTGTGAGGAGGATGCAAAGATGCTTCAAGGGAATTTGGAGAGGCTAAGTGAGTGGATAAAAATTTGGCAGATAGAATATAATGTGGAAAATTGAGAGGTTATCCACTTTTGTAGGAAAAACAGAAATACAGAATATTTCAAAGATCGTGAGAGACTGGGATGTGTTGAACTTTAACGGGACTTGGGTGTCCTTCATGAGTCACTGAAAGCTAACATACAGGTGCAGCAAGCAATTAAGAAGGCAAATGATGTGTTGACCTTTATTACAAGAGGACTTGAGTATAAGAATAAAGATGTCTTACTGTAATTATATAGAGCCTGGTGAGAGTGCACCTGGAATGTTGAGTGCAGTTTTGGTCTCCTTACCTAAGGAAAGTTGTACTTGCCATAGAGGGAGTGCAGCGAAGGTTCACTCTATTCCTGGGATGGAGGGACTATCCAATTTGGAATGATTAAATAGACTGGACCTTTATTCACTAGAGTTTAGAAGAATGAGTGATGATGTCATCGAAGAGTACAATAATCGTATAGGGCAGATGCAGGAAGGATGTTTCCCCTGGTTGGAGTGTCTAGAACCAGGGGTCATAATCTCAGAATAAGGGGCAGACCATTTAGGACTGAGATGAGGAGGAATTTCTTTGCTCAGAGGGTGGTGAATCTTTGGAATTCTCTACCCCAGAGGGCTGTGGAGGCTTAGTCATTGAGTATGTTCAAGACTGAGATCAATAGATTTCTACTTATTAAAAACATCAAGGGATACAGGGATGGTGCAGGATAATGGGGTTGTAGTAGAAGGTCAGCCATGATCTCATTGAATGGTGGAGTGGGCTGAATGGCCTACTATTGTTTCTTATGTTTTTGTAAGTGTGTATCTTTATTTCCCTTTAAGATGCTCCATAAAACCTACCTCTTCGAGGCTTTTGGTCATCTGCCTGAATACCTTGATATAAAAACAAAAAAACTGCGGATGCTGGAAATCCAAAACAAAAACAAAAACAGAATTACCTGGAAAAACTCAGCAGGTCTGGCAGCATCGGCGGAGAAGTTCTGTCGAAGGGTCATGAGGACTCAAAACGTCAACTCTTTTCTTCTCCGCCGATGCTGCCAGACCTGCTGAGTTTTTCCAGGTAATTCTGTTTTTGTTTTTGCCTGTATACCTTTGTGGCTTGACATCAAATTTTGGAATCATAGAATGCTAACAGTAGAGAAGGGGGCTATTTGGCCTGTCGTGTCTGTGCTGGCTGTCTGTGAGAGCTACTCAGCTAGTCCCATTCTATCTCCCTTTCTCCATAGCTCTGCGTTTTTTTTTTATTTATAGATAATTATCAAATCCTCTTGAAAGCTGTGATAGAAAGTGCCTTACCAAGTTTATTATGTTAAAGGCACTATATAGGTACAAGCTGTCTTAGTTCAAGTAAGACAAAGCACTGAATCTTTTGGTAGGCTAAGTGTTACACTAGATGGGATTAGTATCCCAGAATCTCTCAAGTATTATGGTGCAGAAGGAGGCCATTTGGCCCATCGTGTCTACATTGGCTCTCCAACTGAGCAACTCACCTTGTACCATTCCCTCGCTTTCTCCCTGTAACCCTGAACACTCTCCCTTTCAGACCAGGGCCTAATTCCTCTTGAATGCTTCAGCTGGACTTGCCTCCACCACACACTCAGACAGTGCAATGCAAATCCTAACCATTCAGTGCATAAAACAGTTTCTCCTCATATCACTTTTTTGCTCCTTTTACGAATAGCTTTAAATCTGTGCACCGTTGTTCTCGATCCTTTTACGTGTGAACAGTTTCTCCCTATCTACTCTGTCCAGACCCTTCATGATTTTGAATAGCTCTATCAGATCTCCCACCAACATTCTTTTCTGTAAGGAAAACAGTCCTAACTTCTCCAATCTATTTTCATAACCGAGGTTCCTCATCCCTGGAACCACTCTCATGAACATTTTCTGCACTTCACATACTTCCTAAAGTGGGGTGCCCAGAACTGGGTGCAGTACTCCAGCTGAGGCCAAACTAGTGACTTAATACAAATTCAACATAACCTCCTTGCTCTTGTACTCTATGCCCCTATTGATAAAGCCCAGGGTACTGTACGTGTTATTAATTGCTCCCTCAACTTGTCCTGCCACCTTTGATGATTTATAAACATAGAAACTTAGCTCCCTCTGCTCCTGCACCTGCTTTAGAATTGTAGCCTTTATTTTATGTTGTCTCTCCATGTTCTTCCTCCCAAAATGAATCACTTCACATTTCTCTGCATTGAATTTCATCTGCCACCTATCTGCCCATTCCACCAACTTGCCTATTTTCTTTTGAAGTTCTACACTATCTTCCTCACAGTTGATAATGCTTCCAAGTTTTGCATCATTTGCAAATTTTGAAATTGTGCCCTGTACACCAAGATCTAGGTCAATAATATATATCAAGGGTCCCAACACTGACCCCTGGGGAATTCCACTACAAACTTCCTCCAGCCCGAAAAACACCCATTAACCAATACTCTTTGTTTCCTGTTGCTCAGCCAATTCCGTATCCATGTTTCTACTGTCCCTTTTATTCCATGAGCTTTAACTTTGCTTACAAGCTTGTTGTGTGGCACTGCATCAAAAGCCTTTTGGAAATTCATGTACACCACATCAACAGCATTGCCCTCATCAATTCTGTTAGTTAAATGTGATTTTCCCTTAAGAAACCCATGCTGACTTTCCTTACTTAACCCAAATTTGTCCATGTAATTTTGTTCCGAATTATTGTTTCTAGAAGCTTCCCCACCACCGAAGTTAAACTGACTGGCCTGTAGTTACTGGGCTTATCTTTACACATTTTTTGAATAAAGTTGAAATACTTGCAATTTTCTAGTACTCAGAAACTACCCCCAAGACCATAAGACATTGGAGCAGAAGTAGGCCATTCGGCCCATTGGGTCTGCTCTGACGTTCAATGAGCTCATGGCTGATTTGATAATCCTTAACTTCACTTTCCTGTCTTTTCCCCATAACCCTCGATTTCCTTACTGATTAAAAATCTGTCTATCTTAGCCTTGAATATGCTTAACAACCCAGCCTCTACAGCCCTCTGTGGTAAAGAATTCCACAGATTCACTACCCTCTCAAAGAAGAAATTCCACCTCATCTCGGTCTTAAATCAGTGATCCCTTACTCTAAGATAATGCCTCCTTGCTCTCGACTCTCCCACAAACGGAAACAACCTCTCAGCATCTGCCCTGTATTATGACACAGCTGATGGTAAAGGCTGAGCTGCTCAAGTCCCAGAGGGAAACTTGAAACAACTGTCATAACCCATTTTGCAATTTGTACGCTTTGAGATGCAGGCTTTGAATGGAGTAGTAATAAGACCACTGAGTCTGAAGAGGATTTTTATAAAACTAAATTAAACATTTATTAATACAAGAAAAATTGTAAGTGCATACATATGTCTACAAAATTACTACTATTTTAACTGCAAAAATCCCCTAATTAATGAATCTCAGTTACACCCCTATTAAAGCAACATTAAAACTCATAGATTTAAAAAGATCCCAGGCAAAGCACATTTGACCTTACGAATTCAAAATTAAGTTTCTTGCAGACATAGTTGGAGGCATACAGGCTTAGTTAGATTTTAAATGCCTCTGCCTTCAACACACAAACTCCTTTATGCTTTTGCCTAGCTTTTCCTTTGAATGTAAATTTCCTATTACTAGGTTTTTAATTTTACCTCTTTTAACAATGACACCCTTTGATTCCACCAATTTTATGAGTAAGCTGAAAAAAAAGCACCTTGCTTGGCGTCTTCTAGCTAGGTGCAAGATTTCACCCAGTCTTTTGAATGGCTCATTTAAAAATGCAAATTGCCCCCTTGACACCTATATTTCTAAACTTCCCCATGTTTATCTAATTACAATTTCAAACCTACTTCTTTCTATACAGACTACCTGGTTTGATCCAATTAAGACACACAGACACCACTAAACTCAATTTAAAAAAATAATTTCCAATAACATGATAGACAATTTCTTCATGACACCCCCCTCCTTATTGAAAAATTAACCATCATAATTCTAAAAGACTGCTTCATTTTTTTATTAACCCACCTTACACTATCTCCTATACTTATTACACTATTATATTACCAGATGCATGCATTAACATAATATATACAAAAATCCTTCGTTTTAGCAGGAATCATTCCAGTTCAGTATACAAGTTTTAAAGTGTCCAATTTTCCCTTTAGGTTTCTAACTCTTGATAACGCATTTGCAAACAGATTCTCTCGTCCAGCAACATGTATTATCTGTAGATTAAATGGGTGCAGTAATAAACTCCATCTGAAAAACCTTGCACTTTTGTCTTGAAATTTGTCCAGATACTTTAGAGGATTGTGGTTTATATAAACAATAGTTTCTGACGAATTATTTGCCACATAGATTTCAAAATTTAACAGTGCTAACACCAACCCAACGTCTCCTTTTCAATAGTTGAATATCTTCTTTGTTATGCATTCAACATCCGTGAAAAATACCCTATCGGTTGTTCATTTCCAGTGTCCAGTACAGCACAATGCCTATATTGCTTGCATCAATGGCTAACTTAAATTGCTTGGCATAATTGGGTACTGCCACCACTGGTGTCGTTGTTAATACAGTTTTCAAACTAACAAATGCCTTCTGATACCCCAATGTCCATTGAAACTTCTTGTTCTTTTTTAATAGTTCAGTCAGTGGAGCAACCACTTGGCTAAAATTTGGTACAAATTTCCAGTAAAACCTACTCACGCCCAGAAATCTCAAAACTTCTTGTTTGTGTCATCCGCAAACTTGGCAATGGTACATTCACTTCCCTCACCGAAGTCACTAACTTATATTGTAAATAATTGTGGCCCCAGTACTGTTCTCTGTGACACTCCACTAGTTACAGGTTCTCATCCTGAAAATGTCCCTCTTGTCCCAACTCTCTTCTTTGGTTAGCCAATCCTCTATCCATGCTAATATACTACCCCCAACATCATGGACTCTTATCTTATTAAGTAGCCTTATGTGCGGCACCTTATTGAACGCTTTTTGGAAATCTAAATATATTACATCTACTGGTTTCTTTTTGTCTATCCTGCTTGTTACCTTCTCAAAGAATTTGACAGGCATGATTTCCCCTTCATGAAGCCATGCTGACTCTGCTTGATTATAGCCCTATAGACTCCAAGTCTAAGGAAGACTGAATAGTATGGAAGTGCCTCTACAATTTCCAATCTCACTTCCCTCAATATGCTTGCATGCATCTCATCTGATCCTGGTGCCATTTCCACTTTAAGTATAGATAACGTAACCTATACCACCACCTTTTCAATTTTAAACTCATCTAACCTGGCAGCATCTGTGGAGAGAGAAACAAGAGTTAGCATTTTAAGTCCATATGACTCTTCTCCAGAGCTCTGAAGAAGAGTCATACAGACTCAACGTTAACTGTTTCTCTCTCCACAGATGCTACCAGAGCTGCTGAGTTTTCCAGCATTTTCTGCTTTTATTTCAGATTTCCAGCATCCGCAGTATTTTGCTTTTATGTTAAATCGATCTAGCCTCTGAATTACCTCCATCTTTTACCATGGCCTAGGTAGCATCATCTTTCTATGTAAGTACAACATAACAATGTTCCTACAAAGTATTAATGTAGTAATTTTGCTATGCCCTCTGCCTCTGTGTGTAAATCTCCTTTCGGGCTCTTATTTGACCTTACTCCTCCTCTTACCACTGTTATGGCACGGCTGATGGTAAATGCTGAGCTGCCCAAATCCCAAAGGAGAACTTGTAACAGCTGTCAAAATGGTTTTTGCAATTTGTATAGTAATCAAGAAATGATGTCCCTGACTACTTGTGATGATTTTATAGTAAAGGAAATATTTAATAAAGTAATAAAGAAAAGAAAACACAATTACACTTAAACACAAGAATGGCTTTACACAGTAAACAGTACTTTAAAACAGTCCCACAAGATCGTAACTATCTTCAGAGCTGACCTTCCCCTTTTTTGTGCAGCAAGTATCCTTAGGAATTTTCAAAATCTATAGAATTCCAGTAATTTTTACCACACAGTGCCATTTTTCTTGGGGTGTTCTCTGAGGCTGACAGCAACTGGGTCTTCAGGTCTAACCCTGTTCACACTGTCTTCTTAGAGTTCTCCCCAACTATCCTGCTGTCTTCTGGGAGATCTGACCAGCTACCCCCTCTTCCCCCCAGGCTTCAATATTTCCTTAAATGCATTCCTTCCCTTTGATCTTTCTATTGTCTCAACCAGTCTCTTCAGAAATACTTTCTTCCCAGAATTGATTAAACTCATTTTGTTATCTTAGCTCTTAGACTTGTAAAAGCAAACTTACCCTATCTTTACCTTACTCACACCTTTTACATATATCCCCCTTTGAACTAAAACAACTCAGTTCAAAAATACTCCTGTAACTGCTTTACGTAAAACTCTGATTCAAGTTCCTTTGGTTCATTAACATATCAAAACCACTTCTTACTGCTGGTTTTAAACTTGTGTAGTCACTCTGGCTCTTACTCCAATCATCCCAACTGCCTATCTTCCAATACGTAAGAAAAATGACAGTGATATTAGCAGATGAAAAATATTACAAAAAGACGGTTTCATTTTCTCAACCTTTTTCATATTAATTACTACTTATCTCTATACACTATGCTATTACATCGTAGGGTACATGCATTAACATGATAATATACTCAGGGCTTCTGTAAAAATAGAGTGCATGTCAGCCCTTTTTTCCGGGTTTTACATGTCCAATCTTCCTTACACCTTAAAGCCTTGATAATGCATCCGTAATTAGGTTTTCTGATCCAGCGACATATAATTTGCAAGTTAAACGGTTGTAACAATAGACTCCATCTAAACAGTCTAGCATTCCGATTTCAAAACTTTTCCAAAAACCTTAATGGGTTATGGTTAGTACAAATAACTATTTCTGATGAATTGTTGACAACATAAATTTCAATATGTTGCAATGTCAGTACCAAACTCAGTGTTTCCCTTCAACGGTGGAGTATTTATGTTGATGAATACTTAACTTCCTTGAAAAATATACCATAGGCTTTTCAATGCCTGCATCATCTTCCTATAACAATACAGCATCAATACCCATATCACTTGCATAATAGCAATTTAAACTGCTTGGCATAAATCGATGTCGCTAAAACTGGGGCTGTTGTCAACAAAGTTTTCAGATTCTAGAATGCACTTTAGCACTCTGATGTTCAGTTGAACTTCTTGTTCTTTTTTAAGAGTTCAGTCAGTGGAGCAACCACACGGCTAAAATTTGGTACAAACTTCCAGAAAAACCCACTGATGAGCAGAAATCTCAAAACTTCTCATTTTGTTGCAGGTACGAGGAAATTCACGATGGCTTTAACTTTCATATCTCTCGGAGCCACCTTACCTTGGCCAATGGTATGGCCTAGATATGTAACTTGCACTTTTGCATACTCACTCTTAGCAAAGCTCAGCACCAAATTAACTTCTTGCAGTCAATTAAGCAGTTCTTCCAGATGTCATAAATGCTCCTCCTATGTTTGACTGAAAACTATCAAGTCATCAGTATAAACAGCACAACTGCTCAGCCCTGCAATTACTTTGTCAGTCTTTGAAATGTTGCTGGTGCATTTTTCATACTAAATGGCATAACTTTAAACTGATATAGTCCATTTGGCGTCACAAAAGCCAATATCTCCTTTGCTCTTTCCAATAGAGGTACTTACCCATATCTTTTCAGCAAGTTGATCTTTGTGATGAACTTTGTCCACTTTCTCAATGTAGTCTTCCAAACGAGGAATTGGGTATGAATCTGCTTTCATCACTGCATTCACTTTTTGATAATCCACACCCAGTCTGTTTGTTCCATTCGGCTTTAAAACCATCACAATAGGCAAACTCTAATTGCTGCAACTCAACTCGGTAATGTCATTCTAGAGCATGAATTCAATTTCTTTTTCCACTTGTGATAATTTTACTAGATTCATTTATCCCCACAGATAGTTCTATGTGACTGCAATAGCTCTCTCAAGTCTCTTCGATTCTTATCTGGAAGGTAACTCAGTATTTCATTCAAATTTTTAAGCACTTCCTCATTGTCCAATTGAATTTGAGGAAAATCAATTTCAAAATTTTCCGTCCCTACTTCCATTTTCCTGATTTGTCACTACTAATACTTCTTTTTGGTTATCCTCCCTATCGAAGTACTTTTTGAGCTTATTTCTATGACATAACCTCTGGGTTTTTCTTCTATCTGAAGTTCTTGCCAAATAATTCGCTTCACTTAATTTCTTTTCAATTTGGTAATGCCCACTAAACCTGGCTTTTAATGGTTCACCTGATACTGACAACAATACTAACACTTTTTCCCCAACTACAAAGCCACGAGTCCTTGCCTTCCTAGCTACCTCTGTCATCATTGCCTGCTGTGATTTTTTAAATGCTGTTTAGTTAAATCACATGCTCTAGTCAAGCTTACCCTGAACTTTGAGTTTGTGATCTCGTTACTACATAATCTGAAAACAATCCAGGATGCTTTTTCTGCAACACCTTTGTTGAATGCACCTCCACAGGCTGCTGTTGGCATCACCCGCATCTGTGACCCAGCTACATCATTTCCTAAGATAAATTGAACCCCTGAAATAGGCAATTTCTCCTCTCTTCTTTTAATCACTTCGTCTGTTTTCAAGCTACTTTTCAAATTCACCTTACACAATGGAATATCTTTTGTTTTTCCATGTTTCTCCTTAATACCTGTTCCTGCAAAATTCCCTCTGGCAACAAATATCACTATCCCATAACATTAATGATTGACTGGCTGCTGTATCCCTTAAAATCTGTATATCTTTGCCAACTGCACCTTGTACACATGAAAAGACTTTTCCCTCATCATTAAACATGTCTGCATTCCTTTGAATAGATTGTGAATCCTTTTTCATACCTTTGGCTAATACTTGTGCTTGCTTTTCTACTTGAACAAATCCAACTGGTTTGGTCTGTTCTAAAGCCTTTGACTTTATAGCACCTTTTGTAGTTCCCACTAATCCAAAAAGTTTCCCATGTAACCCCCAGCACATTGACTTTGTATGGCCAATTTTATTACAATGAAAACATTTAACCTTCTTGCATCCCTTCCACTTTCCTTCCTAGTCTGAGAAAAAACTTCCTGAGAATTTCCAACTATTCCTTCCCTTCCTGGACTACCACCTTCCTTTCACCTTCCCACTTTCTATCCTTCTCAGATTTAAAAGGGTGACGAGAACAAGGGTTAGATCTATGAACTAACTCAATCATCAGCTATCTCTGCTGCCTGCCTAGCAGTTTTAACCCTTTGTTCCTCCATTTGGGTTCTTAGTACTGAAATAAGTGAATCCTTAAATTCTTCCAAAAGAATGACTTTTCTAAGGGCTTCATTGGTTCCCTCTATTTTTAATGCCTTTATCCACCTGTCAAAATTATTTGGTTTGACTTTCAAACTCGATACAGGTCTGTCAAGGCTGTTTTCTCACATTTCGAAATTTCTGGCTGTATGCCTCTGGAACCAACTCATAGGCACTCAAAATAGCCATCTTCACTGCATCATATTCCCCAGATATTTCTTCTGACAGCGATGCATAAAACTCATTAATTCTACCTACCAACCTAGACTGTAATAGCAGTGTCCAAATTTCTTTTGGCCATTTCATCTGTTTAGCTATCATCTCAAATGAGAGAGAGAATGCTTCAACATCTCTTTCTTCAAACTTTTGAAGAGCTTGTACAAATTTAAACATCTCCCCACTGTGTTCTGATCAGGAAATAAATCCTTCCTCATCTTCTGGTGTCACCTTTTTAACTGCCAGCTTTTAAAGCTGGTATTCTCTCTCTCTTCCATTGCTAATTCCTCCAGTTCCAATTCCCTTTCCTGTTTTCTTTCTTTCTCCTTAACTACCACCACTTTGAACTCATGAGTTGGTGTGAGGGATTTTAATGTGTCATAGAGGTCTACAGCACAGAAGAAGGCCCTTCACCCATCGTAGTCTACACCAGTCAAACAAGTACCTAACTATTTTAATCCCATTTTCCAGCACTAGGCCCATAGCCTTCTATGCCATGGCAGCGCAAGTGCATATCCAAATACTTCTTAAATGTTATGAGGGTTTCTGCCTCTACCACCCTTTCAGGTAGTGAGTTCCAGATTCCCACCACCCTCTGGGTGAAAAATTTCTTCCTCACATTCCCTCTAAACCTCCCGACCCTTACCTTAAATCTCTGCCCCCTGGTTATTGATCCCTCCACTAAGGGGAACAGTTCCTTTCTGTCTATCCTATCTATGCCCCTCATAATTTTATACACCTCAATCATGTCCCCTCTCAATCTCCTCTGCTCCATGGAAAATAATTCCAGCCTATCCAATCTCTCCTCATAACTAAAACGCTCCAGCCTAGGCAACATCCTGGTAAATCTCCTTTGCACCCTCTCTAGTACAATCACATCCTTTCTATAATGCAGATTCCAGAACTGCACGCAATGCTTTAGCTGTGGCCTAAACAGCGTTTTATACAGTTCCAGCATAACCTCCCTGCACTTATATTCTATGCCTCGGCTAATAAAGGCAAGTATCCCATATGCCGCCTTCACCACCTTATCTATCTGTCCTGCTATCTTAAGGGACCAGGGGACATGCACACCAAGATCCTTCTGCTCCTCGGTACTCCCCAGGGTCCTACCATTCATTGTGTATTCCTGTGCCTTGTTTGTCCTGCCCAAGTGCATCACCTCACACTTATCCGGATTAAATTCCATTTGCCACTGACCTGCCCGTCTATATCCTCCTGTAATCTAAGGTTATCCTTCTCACCATTTACCACCCCACCAATTTTCGGGTAACCCACGAACTTACTGATAACCCTCCTACATTCAAGACTAAATCGCTTATGTATACCACAAACAGCAAGGGACCCAATGCCAATCCCTGTGAAACCCTACTGGACACAGGCATCCAGTCACAAAAACACCCCTTCACCATCCCCTCTGTTTCCTGCCACTCAGCTAATTCTGTATTCCATGGGCCCTTACTTCGTTATCAGTCTCCCATGAGAGACCTTATCAAAAGCCTTGCTGAAGTCCAAATAGACTACATCAAATGCATTGCCCTCATCTACACACCTGGTCACCTCTTTGAAATATTCAATCAAATTGGTCAGACAGGACTTCCCCTTAACAAAACCATGCTGACTATCCTTGATTAATCCCTGCCTCTCCAAGTGTAGATTAATTCTGTCTCTCAGAATTGCTTCCAATAGTTTACCCACCACTGAGGTTAGACTCACTGCTTCTCGTACTTGTAGCCTTACGATTCACCAACTCCAAACCAATCAAGAATTTTAAATATCCCACAAAGAGCCCCCAGTTTTGTTATGATGTGACACATGATGTGTGCCAGGTAGACCAAATCCACAAGAGAAACTTGGCCACACTATCACAACGGTTTTACAATATGTATTTGTTGCGAGAACGTATGTGCACTGAATTCAGTGCACAATGAATCCACTAAGATCTTTAGAGATTTTAAAAATTAAATTAAAAAATTTTTAATGAAATAAAAAATTACAAGCACATACATAAGACTACAATTACTACTATAACAAATCCTAAAATTCCTAATTAACCTGACTCCCAATTACACACCCCCTTTATCTTTCCCATAATATAAAAATCTATCGTGTTGCCAATATTGTCAGTAACCTTTGGGAAAAAGAAACACTGCTTTGCCTTGCTTATCTGGTTAGTTGTAAACATCCAAATACCTCTTTGAAATGCAAACAATCCCTTCACTTATCTAAAATTACAAATTCCCTTCACACCTTACATGTTAAGACCCCATCCATGTTTACTCATTAGCATTTCAAGCACATTTCTATACCTAACTTCTTTTGATAATTCCAAGCTTGCAGTCCACCTGACTCCAAATGTAATTAAATCACATAGACTGAACCATCTACAATCACACCCATAAAGCTACTTTACAATAAACCAGAATAATATGAAAATTATTATACTCTTGGAACACCTTTTACTATTTATATGCCTATAGAAGACTTTGGGATTCCTTTTTATGCTAGCTGCCAGATTTTTTTCATACTCCTTTGCTTTTCATAATTGCTTCTTCACCTTTCCTCTGAATCTTCTATATTCAGCTTGGTTTTCAATTGTATTTTCTACCTGAAACCTGTCATAAGCACAGTTTTCCTTCTTTATCTTAGTTTTTAGTCTCCTTTTTCATCCGGGGAGGTCTGGACTTGTTTATCTTACCTTTCCCTTTCGAGGGAATGTACATTGACTATGCACGAATCATCTCTCCTTTGAAGGAGCTCATTGTTCAGCTACTGTTTTTCCTGCAACCTTTGACTCCTATTTACTTGGCCCAGATTCGTTCTCATCCCCTTGAAGTTGGCTTTCCCCCAGTTAATTTTTCTTTCTCTGGACAGTTCTTGTCCTTTCCTGTAGTCAGTTGAAACTTATGATATAATGATCACTGTCCCCCAAATGTTCTTCTACTGACACTTGATCTACTTGGCCCACCTCATTTCTGAGAACCAGGTCTAGCAGCGCCTCCTTCCTTATTGGACTGGAGACATACTGCTTTCGAAACTTTTCCTGAACACACTCTAGGAATTCTCGCCCTTTATACTACTACTATCCCAGTCTATATTTGGATAATTAAAGTCCCCCATTATAAGTACTCTATATTCTTTGCACCTTTCTGTAAGTTCTTTGCAAATTTGATTGTCTACACCCTTCCCACTAGTTGGTGACACATACGCCACACTGAGCAATGTAATTACACCTTTTTTGTACCTGAGTTCTCGCCAAATAGATTTTGTCCTTGATCCCTCTGGGACATCATTTTTCTCCAGCAGTACAATGTTCCCCTTCTTCAATACCGCCACCTCTCCCCCTTTCTTCCTTTCCTATCTTTCCTGAGCACCTTGTACCCAGAGATATAACACCCAGCCCTGCCCTTCCTGCCAGGTCTCTGTTATAGCCACAACATCATATTTCCACATGGAAGTCTGCACTTGTAACTCACCAGTCTTATTTACCACACTCCATGCACTCAGATACATGCACAGTAACCCTGATTTAGACTCTGTTACTATCTCCTTTATTCTGACCCCACCTATTAATTTATTATTCCCTACTCTAGTGTTATCTATCTCTCCCAATATTCAGTGCCCCTTGGTGATTCTCTCCAATATTTTCTCTGATTCCCATTCCCCTGCTGAGTTAGTTTAAACCCTTCCCAACAGCACTACATCCCACAAGGAACTCTGTCCTATCTCTGTTCAGGTGCAACTCATCCGGCTTGCAGAGGTCCTATTGTCCCCAGAGCCAGTTCCAATGTCCCAAGAATCCAACACCTCCCTCCTGCATTATCTTTCCAGCCATGCATTTCCCTGTCTTATCCTCCTAGTTCTGTACACACTTCCGCAGGACACAGGGAGTAGTCTGGGGATTACTACTTTTGATGTCCTGCTTGCTAATTTTCTACCAAACTCCCTAATTTCAGACTGCAGGGCCACATCCCTCTTTCTGCCTATGTCATTGGTACCAATAGGGATCACAACTGTTGACTGTTCATCCCTCCCGCCTCATGGTGCTCTGCAGCTGCTCACCCTTGACCCTGGCACCAGGGAAGCAACACACCACCCTGGATCCACGCCTGCGACCACAGAAACCTCTATCTATTCCCCAAACTATCAAATCATCTATCACTATTGCCCTTTCAGACTTCTTGTGCCCCCTCCCCTGTCTACAGCTGAGCTACCTGTGGTGCCACGGACCTGGTGCTGTCTGCACTCACCAGATAAACCATCAATATCACCAGTATTCAGAACTGATTACTGGTTGGAGAGTGGGATGCACTTAGGGACTCCTGTTCTACCTGCCTTTTTCACTGTCTGGTGGTCATCCCTGGTTCTCTGCCTGCATACTTGAGCTGTGGGGTGACGACACCTATAAACGTGCTATGCATGTAACTCTCAACCTCAGAGATGAGATGCAGTGATGCCAGCTGCTGCTCCCAACCCAAGGCTTAGGCTGCTGCAACTGATGACACTTACCGCACAAGTAGTTATCCAGAACATGTGAAGCGTCCTGGAGTCCCCACATAGCACAGTATGTGCACTTTCGGTTGGAGCAGCCCTGCCATCTCTCTATTTATTAACTGATGATAACTTTGTTACTTCAATTAAACCTTAGTACTGGTAATAAAGCTTGCCTATATTAATAAAGCTTTACCAATAGCAATAAAATTTACTACTATTAAACGTTTGCAATATTGATAAACCCTACCAATACTTAGTACACCTTAATAGTGATAATGAACCTTACTTAAGAATAAAAGATGACCCACCAGCTACACTGTTGTTACTGTTACTAATAGTTAATATTTTTAACAATTTTTAAACTCCCAGTTGTTTAGATTCAGCCCTTAAGCAGCAATACTCACCAGCCAATAATCTTACAACTTCCCTGTAATATCACTGTTCACTATTGTTTTCAAACTCAGGGCCCTACTGGATTCTTGCATTTCCCCTGAAAGGTAAGTTTTAACCTCTCGGTCCTGCATTCTCGCTATTTTAAACTCTCCCTCCCGAAGTGTCTCTGTTTTAACCTCTCCCTCCTGAAGTCTCACTGTTTTAACCTCTCTCTCTCCCGAGGTCTCACTGTTTTAACCTCTCAGTCCTGAAGTCTGGCTCTTTTCCTGACAAGTGACTGCCTTTACCCACTTGAGTTATCTGGAAGGCCACGAATAGATAATGTTTGGAGAGCATTTGCTTTGCTTCTGCTTTTGTGAATGTTTACTCCACTGGACTGAGTGAAAAACACCAGTTATTCTAGAACATCTTTTGCCAAAGTTCATAGTGGAGTTGTCCTGGAAGTCAGTCTCGGCTGTATTTAGGTGCAAGCTGTCCATCCTGTACAGGTTCCGTCTCCCCCAGAGCCAGCCCCAATGTCCCAAAAATCTAAAGCCCTCCCTCCTGCACTATCTTTCCAGCCACACATTTATTCTATTTGTATACTGTGCCTGATAATGGGAGTAATGTGGAAATTACTACTTTTGAGGCCCTGCTTGCTTATTTCCTACTTAGTTCCCTAAATTCTGACTGTAGGAACACATCCCTCCTTCTGCCTATGTTGTTCATACCAATTTGTACCCTGATGGCTGTACTCTGCAGCCATTCAGTGACATGCTTGACCCAGGCACCAGTGAGGCAACATGTCTGTGGATTCAAGTCTGTGGCCTATCTATTCCCCTAACTATCGAATTACCTTATCATAATTGCTAATCTAATCTTTATTGTACCCCCTGTGCAGCTGAACCACCCAGAACTGAATATTGATTGGAGAGTGAGATGCATCCAGGAGACTCCTGGTACTAGCTTCCTGTTTCTTTTGGACTTACTGGTGTTCAGCCATTCCCTCTCTCTGCATACTCTTTAGGGTTGGGTGACCACATCTATAAACATGCTATCCACAAAGCTCTAAATTCACGGATGCACTGCAATGACACTAGCTGCTGCTCAGGTTCTGAAACCTGAGGCTCAAGCTGCCCCAACTATCAACACTTCCTGCACAAATAGTTATCCAGGAATTGGAAGCATCCTGGAGTCCCCGTTTAGCACAGACGCGCACCCTAGAGGCACATTGCCCTAAGAAAAAATTGGCAACCCAAAACAGTGCATCCATAATGCAACACCGCTATTCAAGAAAGCAGGCAGACGTAAAGGAGGGAACTATAGGCCATAAGTAGAAATCAAAATGGAGAACAGAGTTCATGGTTTGAAGTTGTTGAACTCAATATTAAGTCCAGAAGGCTGTGAAGTGCCTGATCGGAAGAGGAGGTATTGTCCCTCTAGTTTGCGCTGGGCTTCACTGGAGCACTGTAGCAGGCTGAAGACAAATATGTGAGCATAAGAGCAAGATGGTGAATTGAAATGGCGAGCGACAGGAAGGTTGGAGTCATGCTTGTGGACCGAACAAAAATGTTCTGTAAAGTGGAACAACTACACAAACAACCGTAGACCAGTTAGTCTAACAACTGTTATTGGGAAAATGTTAGAATCCATTATTAAGGAAGCAGTAACAAGAAATTTAGAAAATCATAATGCAATCAGGCGGAGTCAACATGGTTTTACGAAAGGGAAATTAAATTTATTAGAGTTCTTCGAGGATGTAACAAGCAGGGTGGGTAAAGGAGAACCAGTAGATGGAATGTATTTGGGTTTCCAAAAGGCATTCAATAAGATGCTACATAAAAGGTTACTGCACAAGATTTGAGCTCATTGTGCTGGGAGTGATGTATTACCATGGTTAGAAAACAGAGTTGGGATAAATTAGTCATTTTCAGGCTGGCAAAATGTAACTAGTGGATCAGTGCTTCAGCCTCAACTGTTTTTGATCTATATTAATGATATGGGTGAAGGAACCAAGTATATTATAGCAAATTTGCTGACAACACATAGGAGAGAAAGTTGTGAGGAGGATACAGCATCTGCAGAGGGATATAGTTAGGTTAGGTGAATGGGCAGAAATTTGGCAGATGGAGTATAATATGGGAAATTGTGAGGTTGTCCACTATGGTGGAAAGAGTAGAAAAGCATTATTTAAATGGAGAGAGACTGCAGAATGCTGCAGTACAGGGGGATCTGCATGTCCTTGTACATGAATCTCAAAAAGTTAGCATGCTGGTACAACAGGTACTTATGAAAGCAAATGGAATGTTGGCCTCTATTGCAAGAGGGATGGAATATGAGAGCAGGCAAGTCTTGCTACAACTGTACAGGTATTGATTAGAATGCATCTAGAGTACTGTGTACAGATTTTGCCTTACTTAAGGAGGGATATATTTACCTTGGACCCAGTTTAGAGAAGGTGCACTAGGCTGATTCCTGGTATGATGGAGTTGACTTGAGGAAAGGTTGAGTAGGTTGAGCTTATACTCACTGGAGTTTAGAAGAATGAGAGGTGATTTTATTGAAACATGTAAGATCCTGACGGGGCTTGACAGGGTAGATGCTGATGTTTCCTCTTGTGGGGGAATCTAGAACTAGCATGCACATTTTAAAAATAAGGGGTCTTCCATTTAAGACAATGTTGGTGGTATAAGTGATAATGTCACTGAATCCAGAGGGCCAGGCTAATGGGGACATGGGTTCAAATTCCACCATGGCAGCTGCTAGAATTTAAATGCAATTAATGCATCTGGAATATTAAGCTAGTCTCAATAATGGTGACTACGAAGTTTAATGTGGAACAGAGGGATCTGGGTATCCTGGTACATGAATCAGGGAAAGTTAGTTTGCAGGTACAGCAAGTGATTAGGAAGCCAAATGGAATGTTGTCATTTATTACAAGAGGGATGGAATATAAAAGTAGTGAAGTTTTGCTTCAGTTATACAGTGTGTTGATGAGACCACGTCTGGCATACTGTGTACAGTATTGGCCGCCTTATTTAAGGAAAGATGTAAATGTGTTAGAAGCAGTCCAGAAGAAGTTTAGCAGTCTAATACCAAGAATGGGTGGGTGGGTTGTTTTATGAGGAAAGGTTGGACAGGTTAGGCTTGTATCCACTGGAGTTTAGAAGAGTTAAGAGGTGACTTCGTGAAAACCTTTAAGATCCTGAGGGGTCTTGACAGAGTGGATGTGGAGAGGATGTTTCCTCTTGTGGGGGAATCTAGAACTAGGGGGTCACGCTTTAAAATTAAGGGGTCATTCATTTAAGACAGGGATGAGGAGAAATTTTTACTCTGAGGGTCGTGAGTCTTTGAACTTTCTTCCTCAAAAGGCAGTGGAAGCAGAGCTGGATAGATTCCTGATTAACAAAGGGTGAAAAGTTATGGGGGGGAGAGGGGTAGGTGGGAGGTTATAATTTGATCAGCTGTGATTTTATTGAATGGCGGAGCAGGTTTGAAGGGCCAAGTGGCCTACTCCTGCTCCTAGTTCGTATTTTCGTATCCAGGGCAATGGAATCTCGGAAAATGAGATTGAAACCTTGTGAGGTGGGCCATTGTTGATGCCTTCCGAATTTGGTAATTGAAGACAGCTCAGGAGAAGCCCTGAAGATCCAAGAAGGCAGTCGAAGGTTGGTCACTCTGTTGTGGGCCACTGGAGCAAAGGTGTTCTGCTTGTTGCAGTCGAAGAGCTGAAGTTGTGCTTGTGAGTTGGTGCTGAAATTAGTATTTCTTGAAGCCAGGGGAGCAGAATCTTGGAAGGCAAGATTGAAACCCCGTGATGTGGGCTGTCATTGAAGCTGTCCTAGTCGGAGCGACCTATGGAGAGAATTCTAAGGCAATATCGTCAATGGTGAAGATTGGAAACCCTCGTTACAAAGACCGAGTTTCAGTGAGATTTGTTGACTCTGAGTTACTGACGTCTGGGTGGGTTGATGAGAAATCCATGGGATCTGTTTTGGTTGCATTTGGCATTTATTGTGCAGTGTGGTGTGTTGACTACAACTTGCCTGTTACCTCATATTAACCCGGAGTGTTACAGTATAAGGTAGATATTGTAAATTGTTTATCTTTCTGACCTTGTATAGTAAAGTTTCTTTTGTTTGTTCAAAACCTGTGGAACCCTTGTGGCCTTTGTTAGCAATTGTTCTGAAACTGAACTTTGCCTACTTTAAACCAAGTGTCATTGGTCCCTAACCGGATCCTACCAACAACTTGGGGGGTCTGGCCAAGGATCATAACAAGGGATACACCTTCTACTGGAAAGGAAAAGCTGACAGTGACCTTTGTGTCCAGGGAATTGATTTTGTCACCTGGAATAGGATCTTGGATGCATCGCCAGAACTCTCCAATTGTATAAATGAAAGGCTCATGATAATTCATCCACAGCTCAGCCATAATTGATATGTCGCCATCAACTTGTCCACAAGCTGTACCTCGCTTTGAGTCCCAACATCTTAATGATGAGGCAGTGTGGTGGCAGAGAAGGAAAGAAAAGGAAGCAAACCTTGCACTCCAGACCCCACGACCCTGTGGGGCATCCTGCTCCATATGTTCAAAGATCTGTCGGTCGGGAATTGGCCTGTTAAGTCACATGAAGAGCTATAGTAGAAACTCGTGACCCTGATAAGACGTCATCCTCAAACTGAATGACAGCCAGTGACAATCTAAATGAGGTACAAACCTTGTGAAATAGCTATGCAGGGCCAGATACATTCTAAACACCAAAAGCTGCTGGCCTTGTATAAAAGCTAAATGGGGCCACAACCAAAGTGCTCCAGCTGTACCATATCCAGTTAAGAATGGTGATGGATAACCAGGCAGCTAGCAGCTAGAGGGGGCTTGATGAACAACATTTCACCAAGCTATCACCAACCATGTTGGAGTTGTGCATGTAAGAGCCAAGCTTCCTTTGACAGTGCCCTTCAAACCTCCAACCATTACTATCCATTAGGACATTGGCAGCAGATACATGGGAACACTACCACCTGCAAGTTTCCCCTCTAAGCCATGCACCATCCTGATTTGGAACTTTCCTGCTGTTCCTTCATTGTGGTGGGATCAAAATCCTGAAACTCCCTCCCTAACAGCACTGTGGGTGTACCTACACCACATGGACTGCAGCGGTTCAAGAAGGCAGCTCACCACCACTTCCTTCAGGGCAATTAGGTCCTTGCCAGTTATGCTTATATCCCATGAAAGCATAAAAAAAGCTTCCAATCCTTCAAGTAATGAAAGAAGTTATCGATAATGCCATTAGATGATGTGAGGTCCAGCCATGGGAGCCAGCGCCAAGATCGCAGGTCTTAGATTACTGTATAAATGTACTATAGGAAATTAGACAGCTAGAGTCAATAGTAAATCAGTTATTCACCACATAGCCTATGATATTAACACCAGTAAAGTGAATTACCAGAGTAAGTGAAATTGCTGGCAAAGTAATGATTACAACCAATGAACAATGTCAGTGCTGGGATAAAAGCAAAAAATACTATGGATGTTAGAGGTCTGGCAGCATCTGTGGACAGAGAACCAGAGTTAACGTTTTGAGCCCCTTATAACAAGGCTGAAGTGTTCGTGAATGTCTTCAGCCAAAAGTTCTGAGCAAAAGATCTAATTTGGGCTTCACCTGAGATCCCATGATCATAAATACAAATGTCCAGTCAATTCAGTTCATTCCCTGTGAAGCAGCTGAATGAACTGGACATGAGCTAGACTATGGGGACCTCTGTAGACCCATGTTAGACTCAAAAGGTTAACTCTGTTTCTGTCTCTATAGATGCTGCCAGACCTGTTGAGTTTTTCCGGTACTTACTGTGAGTAACTAGGAACCCTATTGTTAGATTACAGCAAATGTTGATTCAGAAAATCTAACTGTTCCTGTTGAGCGGTCTCTTGAATCTATTAAAATCCCTGAGGTAACTGCAGTTAATGGAAGCTTGGGTAATTATACATGCCTGTTTACAACCCGACATGCATACAAGATTGTAGCCATATCCGACGGATTTCCTAATGTGGTGTTTAACTTGAAGTTCTGGCTCTTCTGTTTTTGTTCCACGTCTGTGTTAGCTGTGGCTGAGTGGATAGCACTGTTGTCCCTAAGTCAGATGTTGTGGGTTCAAGTCCTACATCAGAGATCTGAATTGATAAACTTGGCAGTCCAGTGCAATATTGAGGGAGTGCTGCACTATGGTGCCATATTTCTGAAGACCGAGGCTCTGTCCCCTCAAATTGGCATACAAGAGCCTATGGCATTATTGAAGAGCAGTGGCAGGGGGCGAAGTGGTTCTCCCTTGTGCTCTGGCCAATATTTATCCCTTAAGTAAAAAATGGATAATGCCAGAAAAACTTGGCAGCATCTGCGGAGAGAGAAGCCAAGTTAACGTTTCAGACACTGACCTTTCATCAGAACCAAAAGAAGTTAGAGGTGTAACATGTTTTAAGCAAGTACAGAGACAAGGGAAGAATGGGTGGGGGGGTGAAGAATAAGGGGAAGATGTTTCGTTGGGTGGAAGGCAGAAGAGATTAATTGCGACAAAAGGAATGATGGTGTAAAGCAAAAGAGAATGGTAATTGACAAGTAAAGCAAGAAAAGATGGATCTAGAGGAAGTATAATGGGTGGTTTATATATGGTAAAGAAATCAGAATCACTATCAACAGCTACTTTTCAGATAAATGGGGGCAGTGGTCATGATTTGTAATTGTTGAACTCAATATTGAGCCCAGAAATTTGTAAAGTTCTTAGTTGAAAGATTAAGTACCGCTTCTTGAATTTTTGCTGAGTTTCATTGGAATAATGTAGGGTGAGGATAACGAGGTCAGAATGGAAGCAGTGGAATTAAAATGAAATGACTTAAGTTTGGGTCAGTTTTTTATTCATTCATGGGATGCGAGCCAGCTAGGCCAGCATTTATTGCCCATCCCTAATTGCCCTTATAGTCATAGAGTTGTACAGCACAGAAACAAGCCCTTCGGCTCATCATGTCCGTGCTGGCCATCATTGCTGTGGGTCTGGAGTCACATATAGGCCAGACCAGGTAAGAACAGCAGATTTTCTTCCCTAAAGGACATTAATGTACAAAATGGGTTTTTACAACAATTGGAAAAAGTTTCATGGCAGATGTTTAATTCCAGATTTTTATTGAATTCACATTTCACCATCTGCCGTGGTAGGATTCAAACCCGGGTCCCCAGAGCATTACCCTGGGTTTCTGGAATATTAGTCCAGTGACAATACCACTATGCCACCACCTCCCCTTTTGGATTGAACAGAGGTGTTCAGCAATGATCACTGATCTGTGTTTGATCTCCACAGTATAGAAGAGATTGTATCATGAACAACGAATACAGTGTACAAAATTGAAAAAAGCACACTAAACAGATAATCTAGTTGTTAGCACATTGGTCTTTGTTTGAGCTTGCTGTGTACAAATTGCTTCCTGGTTTTCTCTGTTACATCACTTCAGAAAAAAATACTTCATTGTTTATAAACAGCTTTGGGACATCCTGAGGTTCTGAAAAACACTTCATAATATAAATGCAGGTTGATAGATTCTTGCACATAGTGGGCATCACATGTCAAATATGTTAAATTGGAATGACTAGCTTAAATAATGAGGATCTATTCAGATAAACATTCTGATTTAGTTAGGTAATTAATTGCTAATGATTACCAACCAGGAACCAACTACCACAAAACTAACTAATTCCATTTCTCAATTCATTTCTTCCATTTCCTTCCTCATTGAGTCAGTTGATGCAGCTAAGATTGACATTATAAAAAAACACATGCAAATTCTGCACAATCCTGAGGAAGGAATACAAAACTTAACCTTAACATTTTAAAAAATATCTGCATAACATTCTGCCAGAAAGATTTGTCCTCTGGGCCTTTACCTTAGTTTTCCTTCAGCCTGTGTGCTGGACTTCGTTTCAGTGAAGTGCATCATAAAAGTTACAATTTTCAGCCTGTTCTTGTGCATCTCCATTATCCGGATTTTTAAACAAATACCACAGTTCTAATTTGGGAACTGCAGCAAAATGTATATGAATAATTTAAAAAACCGAGAGAAGAAACTGGTTAGAATCAGCGGGATGATGTGGCTCTGAGCATCAGTCAGCTGTTTAATATTTCACCTTGAGTTGGTCAAAAAAAACAGCTTGTATTTAAATGGTGCTTTTAACATAAACTATCCCAAGGTGCTTCAGAGGAACGTTATAAGCCAAAATTCAACACTGGATCACATATGACAATTTTAGAGCAGTTGTTCTAAGGAGGTTGCAAACAACACCTGAAAAGAATGGAGAAAGGCAGAGAGGTTTTGGGAGGGAATTCCAGAATTGAGGACCTTTGAAGCTGATGGCACAGCCACCAGTGGTGGAGTGATTAACTTGAGGAATGCTCAAGAGGCCCAAATTAGCTGGGCACAGATAACCCAGAGGGTTGTGAGGCTGATGGAAATTACAGAGTTAGGAAGGGACAAGGCCATGGTGGGATTAGAAAATAATGATGAGGATTTCTAAATAAAATTGTCGCTCAACAGGAGCCAGTGTAGGTCAGCGAACACAAGGATGATGGGTGAACAGGACTTGTTCCAAGTTAGGGCACAGGCACAGACTTTTGAATGACCTCAGGTTCATGACGAGTAAACTGTGGGACATTGGTTCACGAGTGGATTGGGATAGTCAAATTAGAAGTAATAAAGGCATGGATAATGATTTCAGCATGAGGCAGGGGTATTATCAGGCAGTGTTAAGGAGTTGGAAATAGGTCTTAATTATGACATGGATATGTGGTTGGAAGTTCATCTCCAAAAGTCAAAAATGACACCAAGACTGTGTACAATCTGCTTCAACCTCAAAACAGTTGCCAGGGAGAGGGATGGAGTTGATAGCTAGGGAGCAGAGTTTTCTTTTGTAGTGAGGACCAAAGTCACTGTCTTCAGTCTTCTCAGTATTTAGTTGGTGGAAACTTCTGCTCATCCAATACTGGATATTGAACAAGCAGTCTGATATGGTGACTTTGGAGGAGATGAGAGGGGTGGGGGAGAGCCAGAGTTGGATATCAGCAGCACACACGGAAAAACTAACAGTGTGGTTGTAGTTTATTACTGATGTAAATTCAGAAGTCACTACATAGCCCTGTGTGGCGCCAGTGTTACTTGTCACTTCAGCCCAAGGCCTATCCAGGTCTTTCTGCATGCAAGCTCTGACTGCTTCATATATAAAGGGTTGCCCTGGCCAATAGTCCTCTCTCAAGCAGTGTTACTAAAACCAAATCAGCTGATCCTTCTTCCCTTCTGCCCTTCTGCTGTGTGCCAGTTGGATGTTTATTTCTTATGTAGGGAAGTTAATTCATGTAATACTTTTGGACATCCTGGGGGCATAAAAACCTACATAATGTCCAGGATGATGGTTATTAATTTATCTAAAAGGAATCAAATTATTCAGTAATTTCAATTAAGGAATTGTATTAAAATGGTGTGGAAAACATTTTTTGTGTAATTAGAATGATTCAGTAATTCAGATTAACTGATTCTGAATGAACAAGATTAGGCTGTGTAACAGCGGAAACTCTTTCTTCAAATACATTTTATCTTACATTGCAGCTGTTAGTAAATCCTGACGCTGAGTAAGCTTTGTGATAATTGCTTGGAGCTACCAGCTTAGATCCAGTATACTCCATTGTTCTATCAATTGACTGGCCAATCACATCATGCAAATATTTTGGTTGAATTCCCCTTATAATGTTCCTCTTTTCTCAACTCCCACCTTCGGAAGAATTTCTCTTGTATTCGGGTGAAGTCAAGGAAATTGAGTCCGAATGGACCATGTTCAAGACCTTAATCGTTGAGGCGGCCGCAAAAAACTGTGGCTTGAAAATGGTTGGTGTCTGTCATGGCGGCAACTCTAGGACTCGCTGGACACCAGTGGTGAGGGAGGCTCTAAAATCGAAGTAGGAGGCCTGTTGGGCAATGCTCGCGTATAGGTCTCCTGATCCAATTGAGAGGTACTGGCAGGCCACAGGGGCTACAGCAGCAGCGGACGGTAAAGCAAAAGCTCGAGCTTGGGAGGAGTTTGGAGAGGCCATGAAAACTGACTATAGGACGGCTTCACAGTTGTTCTGGCAAACCATTCAGCACCTTGGCAGGGGTCAGCGGGATGTCGCCCAAGCTCTTCTCAGCAAGGGTGGGGAAACACTGACCACAACTGGGGAGATCACCGAGAGGTGGAAGGAACAGTTTGAGAAACTCCTCAACCCGGTTGACACGCTCTCCTGGCAGTGTCAGAACCCTCTGTTGAGATCGCTTCTATTGCTATTGCTGAGGTCGCTGCAAGGGCCTTCGGGGCAGTAAGGCAGCAGGAGTGGACAAGATTCCTCTGGAGATGTTGAAGGTGCTGGACAATGTTGAGGTGTCGTGGTTAATGCGCCTCTTCAATGTTGTGTGGAAGGCGGGGACAGTACCGCTGGATTGGCAAACTGGGGTGGTGGTCCCCTCTTTAAGAAAGAGGACCAGAGGTTGTGCTCCAACTATAGAGGGATCACACTCCTCAGCCTTGCCGGGAAAGCATATGCCAGAGTGCTGGAGAGGAGACTTTGTCCGTTAGTCAAACTTCGGATTCGGAAGAACAATACGGATTCAGCCCTGGCCGTGGAACAGTGGACCAGCTCTTAACCCCCCTCAAGGTTATTTGAGGGCTCATGGGAGTTTGCTAATGTGGTCCACCTCTGTTTTGGAGACCTGGAGAAGGGATACAACTGCGCTCCTTGGGATATTTTTTGGGAGATGCTGCGGGAATATGAGGTGCTGGTGCTGCTTCTGCGTGTTATCAGGTCCCTCTATTCGCCAACTGAGAGTTGTGTCAGCATTCTCAGCGTTAAGTCGAATTTGTTCAAGGTGGGTATTGGACTATGTCAAGAGTGCGTCTTGTTGTGATTTTCACGGACAGGATATCAAGGTGCAGCCGAGGTATGGAGAGTATCCAGTTTAGGGGCTTGAGGGTGGCATCTCTGCTGTTTTCAGATGATGTGTCTCTTACCTCATTTGTGAGCTCCCAAGCGCATTCGAACGTTTCACTGCCGAGTGTTATGAGGCTGGAATGTAGATCAGCACCTCCAAATCTGAGGTCATGGTTCTCCCCCAGAAAAGAGTGGGCTGCTCTCTCCAGGTGAGGGGTAACAACTTCACTTAGTGGCGAAGTTCAAGTATCTCGTGATTTTATTTGAAGTGATGGCAGGGGGCAGCGTGAGATTGAGCAGCGGTTTGGTGAGGCGGCTGCAGTTCTGCGGGCGCTGTATCGGTCCATGGTGGTGAAGCGGGAGCTGAGTTTTTGTTTGAAGCTCTTGGTTTCCTGGTTGATCTACGTCCCCATCATGAACTGTGGGCAGTGGCCGAAAGGATAAGATTGTGGTACAAGTGGCGGAAATGAGGTTTCTCTACAATTTGTTGGGTGTGCTCTCAGGGGCAAGGTGAGGAGTTTGGCAGTGCAGGAGAGCCTTGGAGCCGAGTCGCTGCTCCTCCGGGTCGAGAGGGGCCGGTTGAGGTGGTTCGGGCATCATTAATGATGCCCCCCGGTAGGATCCTGCTGGAGCTATATCAGGCACGGCCCACTAGGTGGAGACCTTGTGGCCAACCCAAGACACGCTGGAGGGATTACATCTCTCAGCTGGCCTGGGAATGCCTGGGAATCGCCTAGGAGGAGCTGGAATCTATGGCTGAGGAAAGGGTAGTCTGGTCGTGCCTGCTCAGCTTTCTGTCACCTCACCAGGAGAAGCAGTGTGAAAATGGACGGATGGAAGTTCTTTATAATGTCATCTTAGTTGCCTGACTCCAATTGCTGTTCCTTATTGACAACTAGTTTTATGGGTTTTTTCATGTTTATTTTCTCCATTGCTTTCCCATTCTCAATACAGAGACTGTGCACAGTTTCACATGAGCAACTAAGTGACAACTATTTGTGTGACATAATAATAGTAATGGAGTTGACCTTGACAAAGAATGAAGCAGACTGGAGGTTCCTGACAGAGGGAATCTCACTGCACCATGCTTTGGAGTTGGTTCAGGCCTTTGTATCCAATTGTCTTTTTATTCATTTACAGGACTGGCTATTCCTCCTCGCCCTTGTCCTGGTCCTGGTCCTCCGCCTGGTACCATGCCCTAAGAAGGCGTTGGCAGCCATAGGCTTCCATTGGTTTGGTCCATTATTATGCTTGGCAAAGTACTGCAGTGGTTTGTCGTTGCCTTTTGCAGTAGTTATCCCTAATTGCTCTGGAGAAAGTGGTGACGAACTACTTTAGTTGGTGTGATGAAGGTACTTCCACAGTGCTGTTCGGGAGAGTGTTCCAGCGTTTTGATCCAGTGCCAATGAAAGAATGGCAATATATTTCCAAGTCAGATGGCATGTGTCATGAAGGTGATGGTATTCCTGTGCACCTACTGCCCTTGTCCCATGTAGTAGAGGTTGTGCATTTGGCGGGGTGCTGCTGAAGCAGCCTTAACAAGTTGTTGCAGTTCATCTTTTAGATAGTACGCACAGCAGCCACAGTGTGCTCATGGTAGAAGGGGTTCTGATCAAGCAGGTTCCTTTGTCATGGATGGTGTCGAGCTTCTTGAGTGCTGTTAGAGCTGCACTCATCCTGGCAAGTGCCAGTCAATCTCCTGACTTGTACATTGTAGACGCTGGACAGATTCTGGAGAGTCAGACATGATGAGTTACTCGCCGGAGATTCCCAGCCTCTGACCTGTTGTTGCAGATGCAATATTTATGTCAGGGGTTCGCAAACTATTGGTCACAAGCCCCAGTGGACTGAGCAATTGGGTGTGCAAGCTTGGCTGTGGAATGTAGACTCAGATTTAACAGCCCTGGGATCAGCTGCAGAGCCCCTTTAAAATGTGTGTGTTTTTTGCCTGTGGGCATGACCTTTTCCAATGACACCCGAGGCCTCATTACTGACATAAAAACAAAAAAACTGCAGATGCTGGAAATCCAAAACAAAAACAGAATTACCTGGAAAAACTCAGCAGGTCCGGCAGCATCATGACCCTTTGACAGAACTTGATTTCGAGTCCAAGAAAGAGTTGAAATATAAGCTGGTTTAAGGTATGTGTGTGGGGGGGCGGAGAGATAGAGAGAGAGAGAGAGAGAGGTTGGGGTTGGGGTAGTGGTTGTGTGGACAAACAAGCAGTGATAGAAGCAGATCATCAAAAGATGTCAACGACAATGGTACAATAGAACACATAGGTGTTAAAGTTAAAGCTGGTGATATTATCTAAACGAATGTGCTAGTTAAGAATGGATGGTAGGGCACTCAAGGTATAGCTCTAGTGGGGGTGTTTTTTTATATAATGGAAATAGGTGGGAAAAGGAAAATCTTTATAATTTATTGGAAAAAAAAAGGAAGGGGGAAACAGAAAGGGGATGGGGATGGGGGAGGGAGCTCACGACCTAAAGTTGTTGAATTCAATATTCAGTCCAGAAGGCTGTAAGGTGCCTAGTCGGAAGATGAGGTGTTGTTCCTCCAGTTTGCGTTGGGCTTCATTGGAACAATGCAGCAAGCCAAGGACAGACATGTGGGCAAGAGAGCAGGGTGGAGTGTTAAAATGGCAAGCGACAGGGAGGTTTGGGTCATTCTTGCGGACAGACTGCAGGTGTTCTGCAAAGCGGTCGCCCAGTTTACGTTTGGTCTCTCCAATGTAGAGGAGACCACATTGGGAGCAACGAATGCAGTAGACTAAGTTGGGGGAAATGCAAGTGAAATGCTGCTTCACTTGAAAGGAATGTTTGGGCCCTTGGACGGTGAGGAGAGAGGAAGTGAAGGAGCAGGTATTACATCTTTTGCGTGGGCATGGGGTGGTGCCATAGGAGGGGGTTGAGGAGTAGGGTGTGATGGAGGAGTGGACCAGGGTGTCCCGGAGGGAGCGATCCCTACGGAATGCCGATAAGGGGGGTGAAGGGAAGATGTGTTTGGTGGTGGCATCATGCTGGAGTTGGCGGAAATGGCGGAGGATGATCCTTTGAATGCGGAGGCTGGTGGGGTGATAAGTGAGGACAAGGGGGACCCTATCATGTTTCTGGGAGGGAGGAGAAGGCGTGAGGGCGGATGCGCGGGAGATGGGCCGGACACGGTTGAGGGCCCTGTCAACGACCGTCGGTGGAAAACCTCGGTTAAGGAAGAAGGAGGACATGTCAGAGGAACTGTTTTTGAAGGTAGCATCATCGGAACAGATGCGACGGAGGCGAAGGAACTGGGAGAATGGGATGGAGTCCTTACAGGAAGCGGGGTGTGAGGAGCTGTAGTCGAGGTAGCTGTGGGAGTCGGTGGGTTTGTAATGGATATTGGTGGACAGTCTATCACCAGAGATTGAGACAGAGAGGTCAAGGAAGGGAAGGGAAGTGTCAGAGATGGACCACGTGAAAATGATGGAGGGGTGGAGATTGGAAGCAAAATTAATAAATTTTTCCAAGTCCCGACGAGAGCATGAAGCGGCACCGAAGTAATCATCGATGTACCGGAGAAAGAGTTTGTGGAAGGGGGCCGGAGTAGGACTGCAACAAGGAATGTTCCACATACCCCATAAAGAGACAGGCATAGCTGGGGCCCTTGCGGGTACCCATAGCCACACCTTTTATTTGGAGGAAGTGAGAGGAGTTGAAGGAGAAATTGTTCAGCGTGAAAACAAGTTCAGCCAGACGGAGGAGAGTAGTGGTGGATGGGGATTGTTCGGGCCTCTGTTCAAGGAAGAAGCTAAGGGCCCTCAGACCATCCTGGTGGGGGATGGAGGTGTAGAGGGATTGGACGTCCACGGTGAAGAGGAAGCGGTTGGGGCCAGGGAACTGGAAATTGTTGATGTGACGTAAGGTGTCAGAGGAATCACGGATGTAGGTGGGAAGGGACTGGACAAGGGGAGAGAGAAGGGAGTCAAGATAATGAGAAATGAGTTCTGTGGGGCAGGAGCAAGCTGAGACGATTGGTCTACCGGGGCAGTTCTGTTTGTGGATTTTGGGTAGGAGATAGAAGCAGGCCGTCCAAGGTTGGGCGACTATCAGGTTGGAAGCTGTGGGAGGGAGATCCCCAGAGGAGATGAGGTCAGTGACAGTTCTGGAAACAATGGCTTCATGTTCAGTGGTGGGGTCATGGTGACATCTGCCAAAATGGAAGGTGTCTTAGTTTTGTGCCTGTATCCCTGCTGTTTGAAACCCAACTCTGCTCAACAACTCTTTTTCCCTCCGCCTTAATTTTCACTCTGGAGCCACACCATGCATGGAGCATTAAAATGGGGTCATAGAAGAAAAATGTTTGGGAAACACTGCATTATGAGACTAGTCTATTTAAGTTGTTGGTCAATAGCAACCCCAGGATGTTGGTGGGGGATTTGATGATGGTTACTGCCTAGGGGAGGGATTAGACTTTGTCTTATTGAAAGTGATCACTGTGTGACACTTGAGTCATGCGAATGTTACTTGCCCCTTATTATCCCCATCCTGAATGTTGTCCAGGTCTTGCTGCGAGCAGGCCTGCACAGCCTCATTCTGTGAATGAAACTGAATATTTGGCCGTCACCAGTGAATATCCACACTCCTAACCTTATGATGGAGGGAAGGTCATTTTAAATAACTAAAGGTGGTTGAGTCTGATACACAGCCTTGAAAAGTGATTCCCTGGGGCTGAGATGATTGGCCTACAATGACTACAGCCATTTTTTTATGCTCTGTATGACTCAAACCAGTGGAGAGTGCCTCTCTTCTCCCCCCCAGCCCTGCAACTGATACCCATTGACTTCAATTTTGACTAGGGCTCCTTGATGGCTGAAGCCTGATATTTGAGATGGTTGGGACCTCAGAAGGAAGCCAAGCTGTATCAATCACTCAGCATTTCTAGCTGAAGAGTTTCGCAGCTGCTTCAGCCTGTATTTTACAATCAGATGTTAGACCCATTGAGGATGGGGATGTTTGTGGAACTGCCTCCTCCAGTTATTTGATTAGTTATCCACCGCTGTTAATGATAGGATGTGTCAAGACCGAAGAGCTTTGATTCATTGGATCACTTGGATCTGTCGATTGCATGTGAGTTCCGCTGTTTAGCATTCATTATGAGGAGAAATTTCTCTTCTCAGGGGAGCTGTGGTTGCTCAGTCATTGCATATTTAAATGAATTTAGTCATATGGGGATTGTGCAGAAAGCTGAAGTTACAGTAGGAGATCATCTTCTTGAATGGCAGAGCAGGCTTGAAGGGCCAAGTGGCCTACTCCAGCTCCTGTTTCTTATTTCTTACATATCCTATGCTGTAGCTTCAGCAGGTTGGCATGTTATTTTTAGATATGCCAAGTACTGCTCCTGGCCTTTTGCACTCCTCATTGAATGTGGCTTGATGTTAGTGGCAGAGTGAAGTGATGTGCTGCACCATGAGGTTACAGGTTGTGGTAGTATACAATTTTGCTGCTTCTGAGGGGCCACAGTGCCTCATGGATGCCCAGTTTTGAGCTGCTAGATCTGTTATGAATCTATCTGATTTAACATGGTGCCACATTATGTGAATGGAGGGTGTCCTCTGTATCAAGGCACAACTTTGCAAAAACTAAGCATAGTCGTTCCTATCAATGCTGTCATGCATCTGTTTTAGATAGATTGATGGGGACAAGGTGAAACTGATTTTTTCCCCCTCATGTTGGCTCTCTCACCGCCTATCACCGGCCCAGTCTGGCAGCTCTGAGCCATTCCTCCACCCAGTACATTCCTGTTCCCTTGCTACCCTCGGTGCTTTTCCAAGTGGTGTTCCACCTGACAGATTATTAATTCATTCGCTGATGGAGTGTGGTAGGTGGTAATCAGCGGGAGGTTTCTTTGCCCATGTTTGACCCGATGTCACAAGACTTCATGGGGTCTGGAGTCAATGTTGAGGACTCCCAAGACTAATCCCTCCCTACTGTATACCTTTGTTCTGCTAGTGGAGTGGTGATGGAGGAGCCTGGGACTTTGAAATGAATAACTGTGTATGACCATGTCAGGTGTTGCTTGACTTTTCTATGGGACAGCTCCCCCAGTTTTGCTACAGCTCCCCAGAGGAGGACTTTGCAGTGTCGACAGGGTTGGGTGTGCCTTTGTCATGCCCACATCCGGACCTAGGTCAAAGCTGAATGATCTATCCGAATTTATTCTTATTATGCTTTTCATGGCAGGTTGGTACAACTTGGTGATTTTCTAGGAGGGTAAGCATGTGACTGGGACAATAATTGGAGGGGGGAGGTAACTGGATGATCAGGAGGGTAGTTGGGGTGGTGGGGAGTAATTGGGTTGATGTGGGAAGGTAGCTGGGGTGGGGGCTAAGTGCTAACTCAGGGAGTTAGAAGTGGTTTTAATCCTTCTAACTTTTCTGAACTATTCTACTAAGAGAGTTGGAACCATCCAAAGTATCCAATTTAAATCGGAGTATTGGGTGATTTCCAGTGAAGGGTAATCGCCTATCGGAAGTTTAAACTTCCTGGGCAATTCCCATGCAGTCACTGTGTGGAGACTTCTGGGGTGTTTCTGGCTTACCTCCAGAGCATGAACCCCGGAGATTGGAAGTACTGGGCTGTAGTTGTGGGTCTGAAGTCACATACAAGCCAGACAGGGTAATGGTGACAGATTTCTTTCCCGTTAACACATTAGTGAACAACCAACTAGTTTAATGGTCACCATTACTTATGATAGCTTTTTTTATTCTAGATTTGTTTCATTAACTGAATTGAAATTGTCCAGCTGGAATTTGAACTCATGTCTCTGGATCATTAGTCCAGATCTCAACATTACTGTTCCAGTAGCATTATCATGATGATTTGCACTACACAAATTAGCATTGAAACACAATTGAAGCGGTTCACACAATACTGAACTATGTGAATGCACTTTCAGTTCAGCCTTTGTGTTGAGTGGCCAGGAGGGACTTTTTTTCAGTGCAAAGTACAGACCTGTTGCACTGGTGACCATCTTAGTAACTCTCAGATGACAAATTAAAGACAACTTGAACTGTCCCTTTTCCCCAGTAAAAGAAACTTTATTGCTATCAGATTGCTATAGCTTTTTTTCAGCCAAGTTAATGTCATAGAATTAAACAGCATAGAAGGAGGCTATTCAGCCCATCGTGCACATGCCAGCTCTTTGAAAAAAGACCTCTAATTAGGCTTACCCCCTAATCTTCCCTCATAGCCCTGTAAATTTTTTCCTTTAAATATTTATCCAATACCTATTGAAAGTTACACTGATTTCACACAGTGCATTCCAGAAAAAAACATCTTGCTGTGTAACAAAAATTCTTCTCATCCCTCCCCCTGGTTCTTTGGCCAATTACCTTAAATGTGTGTCTTGTGCCAGTGGGAATTAAATTTCCCTTTAACCTTCTCTGCTCGAAGGAGAACAATTCAACTCTTCTGACCTCTCAACATAACAGAAATCCTTCATCCCTGATATCATTCTGATAAATCTCTAAAGCACCCTCTCTAAGGCCTTGATTCTAATATGTGGTGCCCAGAAATTGCCAGAATACTCCAACTCCAGTCAGTGTTATGAAGGTTTACCATAACAGCGGTGCTTTTGTTTGCCTCCCTTTATAAAGGCAAGCCTCCCGTATGCTTTATTAGCAACCTTCTCAACTTGTCCAGCCATCTTCAAAGGTTTGAGTCTGTAGAGCTCGGTCTTTCCTGTTCCTGCACCCATTTTAACATTGTACCATTTAGTTTATATTGTTCTTCTCATTCTTCCTTTCAAAATGTTTTATTTCACTGTTCTCTGTATTAAATTTCACCTGCCCAATTCACCAGCGGCCTATGTAGTTGGATTATTATCAGACTATTACTTTGTCTCATGATCTGCTGTTCAGTCATTAGTGAAAATGTAGGTTTAGCTATTTGCCTGATGAGGTCATTGCCATTAGAATCTTTGCTTGGCGTACAGTCTGAGAGTTATACTAAAAGTTGCAATCTTTCACTAGTTATAATATAACCAGAGTATAATGACACAAACTGAATGACTTCTCCCATTTTTGCTCAGGTGTTTCACGCGAGTGCTCAAACATTCAGATCTGCACCGGCCTCATCACATGACTACACTGCAGTGCTCCGTGTCAGAGCAACACAGGTAACTTATTGATTAAACATCATTTCATTTCAATCTTAACCAGTCCGAATTCTACTTTCAGTCAAGTATTGAGTTTAATGTGATGAAATGTCACCTCATAATTGTGCAGTGTTCTGGTTTCAATTCTCAGAAAATACTATTTTGCACCAAAATACACTTTCTTCCACTATACCATATTCTTTCAATAAATCAAAGGTATTATTTCTGCTTGCTCAATATTAGATGTCGAAAAGGGACAGGGAACCATAGAAAAGTAAGGGCACAGAAAGAAGCCATTCAGCCATCATGTCTATGCTACTGAAAAAACTATCTGCCCATTCTAATCGCACCTTCCAGCACCCGGTCCATATTGTTGCAGGTTACAGCACTTTGGGTGCAGATCCAGGTGCCTTTTAAATGAGTTGAGGGTTTCTGCCTCAACCGCCAATCTGGGCAGCAAATTCCAGACACCCACCACTCTCTGGGTGAAAAAGTTTTTCCTAATATCCCCTCTAATCTTTCTACCAGTCACCTTAATTCTGTGCCCCCCTGGTAATTGATCTCTCTGCCAGGGGAAACAAGCCTTTCCTCTCCATTCTATCTAGGCCCCTCATAATTTTGTACATCTCAATCAAGTCATCCCTCAGCCTCCTCTGTTCTCAGGAAGACAACCCCAGCCTACCCAATCTTTTTTCATAGCTGCAATTTTCAAGCCCTGGCAACATCTTGTAAATCTCTTCTGTACTCTCTCCAGAGCAATTATGAACCTCCTTTAATGTGGTGACCAGAACTGTATGCAAAACTCCAGCTGTGGCCTAACCAGCGTTTTATACAGTTCCAGCATTACATCCTTGCTTTTGTATTCTATACCTTGTACAATAAAGGAAAGCATTCCTTGTGCCTTCTTTTCCATCTTGTCTACCTGTAGTCATTTGGTAGTACAGAACTTGAGATATTTCCAAAAAAAGAGACTTTTTTTTGTCAAGTTTTTCATCTTGCACTCATCAGTACAATTCGCAAGAAAATACTAATGTCAGGGGAAACAACATATTTATACTGTATAAGAATAGAGTGCTGATTGGTTGGCAAGTGGAATCGGATTGATAGAGGTGTTGCCATGGAGAATGCACCAGTTGATGGGGACTGACAGATAACTGCCAATCTTAAATTGATTGTCAGTGTAATTCTTAGCACACAGAGGATTATTTAGCAAATGTTGTCCAATCAAGGAATTACATCAAATGTTGGACACTCTGTTTTGAGTTTTGTAAGCAAGGGCTGGTTGGGTACGGTCTATATTTTGCCTGTTGCGAACAGTGGAAGGGACATGCTGTTTGATACGATCCGCTAGTCTTTGGGTCCTGTGGACATGCACTCCATTGAAAATGCCAACTGGTTTACCCAGCCTGTTGCATGCAGACATGGTGCAGTCTAGATTTACCATCGAATCTCTGCATCACCCCATCCCTCACCTTGCAATCATGCATTCTCCAGAAAGTGACAAACAAAATCCAAAGATAATTTAGGGTAGGACTCTTGGAAATTCTTCCCTGACCCCAGAGGTAGCCAAGCAAACCTCAAGAGACTGCTGTTGCTCATGCTGGAATTCACAGTTAACCTCACCTACCTGTACTATGTAAGATGTCTTCAATCACACAACCCTTTGAACTGCTGTGGCAAATCATATTTTGTATCATATCTAATAATCTGTTTCAGGTTGTCTCTGTGGAAAAAAGTACTTCCTGGCACCTAATCTGACTTTGCTTTCTTATTTTGCATGAATGTATCCTAGTCCTTCCTTATCCCGTTCAAATAAGAGCTGCCTATCTGAATAAAATCCATTCCTTTCGCCATTTCAGGTCATTTTAAAGACCTGTGTCATATCATTTTATGGTCTAGGTTTGCCCACTTCAAAAGTCCCAGTTCCCTGAGTGCTTCCTGAAAACAAACAGCCATAAGCCAAGGTGGTCATCCTCTAGACCTTCACCAGTGCTTCAGGAGAGCCACTTAAATAACCTCAGGGCAAGCTAGTAAAAAATAACTTTACCTTGAGGATGGCCAAAATGGGGAATTGGCTGCCACAGACATAATGGAAACAGTCTAGTTCTTCCCAAAAGAATGAGATAGTTTCTTGAAAAATATTCATGACCACCAAGCATTGCACCAGGGGAATCTTAACCTAGTGTAGTGCTCATGTGAAATAGGGTTAGAGGACTGCCAGGAAGAGTACTCATGCAAGATGTTCAATACAAATGAAGATGAACGGAAGAGTGGGACTACACTGGATGGCTCGCTGAGAAAGGGGTGATGAACTGTTCCTCAAAATGGAGTTGCCTTATTTCTTAAGCTGATTTTCTTGCAATCTTTCCAGCAATACCAAATGAGCAGCAACTAAATGTTTTAGCCTACATTTTAATGGTCTTTGCCAATCATGTTTTCACTTATTTGGTCTAGTTTACTGTGCTCTCGCCCCTTTGCTCAGCCTTCTACTTTCACTGTCTGCTGTTTACTTCTGGCCATTACTTTGTGTTGCCATATGCCCCATGACCTAGCTTTTTCCTGACTCCATGTAGATGATTCACTGTGTCCATAAAGTTGCTTGAAAGTCAGATGGGGTGGTAGCACGACGCAATCCTGAGCTGGCCTTGTGTTGTGCATTCTTTATGGCCTACATTCCCACTTGCCTCATTTTATTGCTGATGTTCCTATCCCTAACTCTAACCTAAAGTCAAATGCTGAATAATTATGCAGAGGACCAAGGTTGTAGACCCCTCTCCATGCACTAAGCGTACTGGCTAGACCTCTCCAAACGCTCCTCTGCTCTTCTTGCTCTGCATCACTCTGACTTTGGTAATCCAGTGGAATGTGACTAAATGCTCTTGGTTTACTTTGCTGAAAATTGGCTGACTCCTGTCTAAACACTACTCCTAGCTAACCCTGGGATGAGTTCTGGCAAACCTATTATCTTTCTGCCCTAGCTCATCACCTCCTGGTCATAGCCCCCAGAGACTTCCCTCCCAACCAATCCTGTTTCTAGGCACTGAATCCCAGGACCCATCTCCAACCTGTTTTATGCTGGCTGTTAACTTTATTTATCGTGGATTTTAACTAAGGAAAAATTGGCAATAAATGCACAAGAATTTGGTACTATAGAGCAGATGGAGAAGAGAAATGGTAATCAAAGAGTGACCCACAGCAGACAAATCTAATGAATAAGTGTGTGAAATCCAGAGAGATAAAGAAAGAAACAGGCTGGGAATGAAGCTAAAAAGCAATTCCAATTTAACTAAGTTGTTAAAAAAGCATTCCAGATCCTTAACTTTACAGAGACATGGAATACAAAAATAAAGAATAAAAGCAGAAAACGCTGGAAGCACTCAGCAGATGTGGCAGCACCTCTGGAGCGAGAAACAGCGTTAGCATGACCTTTCATCAAAACAGAGAAAAGTTAGAAACATTATAGGTTTTTAACAAGTGGAGGGTGAGAAGAAGAACAGAAAGGAGAACCTGTGAACGGGTGGAGTTCAGTAGAAATTAAACAACAAAAAGCTTTATGGTACAAGACCAAAGAGAGTGGTATTGGGACAAAAAATAAGAAACAAAAAATGTTTAGATGGGGTGTGAATGACAGGATAGCAACTGTTCTAAAGCAAAAAGAATAAGAAACAAATGAGAGAACATGAAACAAACCAGCAAGAAAGACTCAATGGGGCTGAGTTTATTGTTGTACTCAGTGTTGAGTCCAGAAGGCTGTATGGTGCCCAATCAAAAGATGAGCTTGCATTGAGCTTTATTTGAACACTGCAGCTGGCCAAGGACAGAGAGGTCAGAGTGGGAGCAAGGTGGAGAATTGAATTGACAGGTGTCTGGAAACTTGAGGTTATGCTCGGGGGCTGACTGGAGGTGCTCCACAATGAGGTCACCCAGTCTGTGTTTGGCCTCGCCAATGTAGAAGGAGACTACATCATGAACAGAGAATACAGTAAACAAAAATGAAAAGTGCAAGTTTCATTTGGAAGGAGTGTTTGCTGGACATGGTGGCAGATGATGTGTTAGATTTTTGCTCTCTTTTTCAGTTTTATATTTTCCCTTACCTCTTTACTCATTCATGGCTTTTTTGACAAGTCGAGCTCTTGCTTCTTACAAGTATAAACTGGCTATGTATCTCAAATTTTTTTTGAACACTTCCTACTGATCTTATGTCATCTTACCCATTCACAAATTTGCCCAGTTTACTGAGGACAGTCTCTGTCTTATTCATTGAAGTCTCCCGTACCTAAATCTAGAATCTTTTGTAACTGTTTTGCATGTTTCCCTTCCAAACACTGCATTTAAATTGATTATATTATGATTGTATCAGATAAATGTTCATGCATTGTTAGGCTATTAACTACATTTAGATACTCATTACTAAATCTAATATGGTATGCTCCCTTGTTGATTGTGGAACCTGTTACAGATAACTATCCTGATCACACAAATTCATTATCTTTCTGTCATGAGCTAGCTGCTTATCCAGATCTGTATGAAAGTTAAAACCATTCTGGCTTAGGCACCAATTTTCTTTCATGATGTGTAATACCATAGGGCACTAACAGCTAAGGACAATAACAGTTTGATGTAACTTTGGTCTGAATGGACCTGAAAAAACAAATGTTGATCCCTTCAGGATTACTGATTTGGGGACTTCGCAAATCAATATTTTTTTAAATCTCAATTATTGCCGTCTGGGTCTTGGCATGTAAATTGACTTCTACATTCTACATTTGATATTTAAATCTCTAAGAAGTCAACTGGGTAAACATGTGAATTAAGTGAGAATACATATGGGGCATTAGAGATGAAACCGGTTAATATAACTAGGTAATTCTATGACTCAAGTGTTGGCTGATGACATGAGCCTGTTATTGTTTGCGTGATGCAACAGAACATTAGATCACTAGGGACCTTTTGGATTGATCAAGATCATATCGTTTTTTTCCTGTATTATTTTAAGTATTAGGTCAGGTAGGTATGTGTATCAAAGTATTGTCAAGCTGAAATGTTTAAACCTTACATTGTTGGCATGACTGTTACTAGACCATTACTGAGGCCTGGACTATTGATCCAGAGACATGAGTTCAAATCCCACCTGGGCAGCAGGAGGAATTTAAATTCAGTTAATTAAATAAGTCTAGAATAAAAAGGTAGTCTCAGTAATGGTGACCATGAAACTACTGGATTGCCACAGGTTCACTTATGTCCTGCAGGGGAGAGAATCTGCCATCCTCACGCACTCTGGTCTATGGCAGTGTAGTTAGGGAGGGTTTAAACTAACTTGGCAGGGGGGTGGGATCCTGAGAGGAGGTTCAGCAGGAGAAGATGCACAGCCAGAATTAGAAGAGAGAGCAAGTGAACCTGGAAGGCATTGAAATTATAGGCCAGTTAAGGCACAAGGGAGTTTGGCAAGGATGGATGATATTTAAATGCAAGGAGTCTGATGAATAAGGCAGATGAGTTGAGGGCACAAATTAACACATGGAAGTATGATGTCGTTGCTGTCTCAGAGACATGGTTGAGAGAGGAGCAGGATTAGCAGCTCAATATTCCAGGATATAGGGTCTTCTGACGAGACAGGGAAGGAGGTAAAAGAGGAGGGGTTATCGCAATATTGATCAAGGAATCAATTACAGCAGAAAGGAGGAATGACATCTTAGAAGGCTCCTCAAATGAAGCCATATGGGTAGAACTGAAAAATAAAAAAGGAGCAATCACATTGCTGGAAGTGTACTGTAGGCCCCCGAACAGTCAGAGAGAAATAGAGGAGTAGATATGTAGGCAAATTTCAGAGAAGTGTAAAAATGATAGGGTAGTAATAGTGGGGGATTTCAACTTCCCCAATATTAACTGGGTTAGTCATAGTGTGATAGGTTTAGAGGAAGTGGAATTCTTAAAATGCATCCAGGAGAGCTTTTTAAGTCAGTATGTAGAAGGCCCTACAAGAGAGGGGGTGGTCCTGGACTTAATTTTAGGGAATTAAGTTGGGCAAGTGGTAGAGGTACCAGTGGGGGAACATTTTGCAGATAGTGTTCATAACTCCGTTAGATTCAAGGTTGTTATGGAAAAGGACAAGGATAGGCCAGAAATCAGAGTTCTAAATTGGAGGAAGGTTGATTTTAATAAGATCAGAAATGTTTTGGCCAGAGTGGACTGGGAGCAGCTACTTTCAGGTAAATCTGTGTCAAATCAGTGGGACTCATTCAAGAAGGAAATAGGGAGAGTACAGGTCCAACGTATTCCAGTAAAGACAAAGGGTGGGACCAACAAATCCAAGGAACCCTGGATGTTGAGGGATATACAGGATTGGATAAAGAGAAAAAGGGAGGCTTAGGGCAGTTACCGAGGGCTCAAAACAGTGGAAGCCCTAGAGGAGTATAGAATGTGTAGGGGGGAAACTTAAAAAGGAAATTAGGAGAGCAAAAAGGGGACATGAAAAAGCATTGGCAGGTAAAAGAAAGGAAAATCCAAAGTCATTTTACAAGTACATGAAGAGTAAGAGGATAACTAGGGAAAGAGTAGGGCCCATTAAAGACCAAAGTGGTAATTTGTGTGTGGAACCGGAAGACGTAGGTAGGGTTTGTGTCGGTGTTCGCAAGTGAGAGGGACGACGTGGTTATGGAAATCAAGCAGAAGGACTGTGATATAATTAAAGAAATTAGCATAGAAAGGGAGGAGGTTCTAAGTGCTTTGGCAGGCTTAAAAGTAGATAAATCTCCAGGCCCGGATGAAATGTATCCCAGGCTGTTGAGTGAGGCAAGGGAGGAGATGATAGGGGCGCTGGCAGTAATTTTCAATACCTCTGTGGCCACAGGAGAGGTGCCAGAGGACTGGAGGACAGACAATGTGGTACCATTATTCAAGAAGGGAAGAAGGGATAAACTAGGGAACTACAGACCAGTCAGTCTAACCTCAGTGGTGAGGAAACTATTGGAAGCAATTCTGAAGGATTGAATTAATCTACACTTGGAGAGGCAGGGATCAATCAAGGACAGTCAACATGAACACACTCTAGGAATTCTCGCCCTTTATACTACTACTATCCCAGTCTATATTTGGGTAATTAAAGCCCCCCATTATAAGTACTCTATAAGTCAGCATGGTTTTGTTAAGGGGAGGTCATGGCTGACCAATTTGATTGAATTTTTCAAAGAGGTGACCAGGTGTATAGATGAGGGCAATGCATTTGATGTAGTCTACTTGGACTTCAGCAAGGCTTTTGATAAGGTCCTGCATGGGAGACTGATAATGAAGTAAGAGCCCATGAGATCCAAGGCAATTTGGCAAATTTGATCCAGAATTGGCTGAGTGGCAGGAAGCAGAGGATGATGGTTGAGGGGTGTTTTTCTGACTGGATCCCTGTGTCCAGAGGGGTTCCACAGGGCTCGGTGTTGGACCCCTTGCTGTTTGTGGTATATATAAACAATTTAGACTTGAATGTAGGAGAGTTGATCAGTAAGTTCATGGAAGACATGAAAACTGGTCGGATGGTAAATAGTGAGGAGGATAGCCTTAGATTACAGGAGGATATAGACGGGCAGGTCAGATGAGCTGATCAGTGGCAAATGGAATTTAATCTGGATAAGTGTGAGGTGATGCACTTGGGCAGGGCAAACAAGGCACGGGAACACACGATGAATGGTAGGACCCTGGGAAGTACCGAGGATCAGAGAGACCTGGGTGTGCATGTCCCCTGGTCTCTTAAGGTAGCAGGACAGGTAGATAAGGTGGTTAAGAAGGCATGTAGGATACTTGCCTTTATTAGCTTAGAATATAAATGCAGGGAGGTTATGCTGGAACTGTATAAAACACTGTTTAGGCCACAGCTAGAGTATTGCGTGCAGTTCTGGAATCCGCATTATAGGAAGAATGTGATTGCAGTAGAGAGGGTGCAGAGATTTACCAGGATGTTGCCTGGGTGGAGAGTTTTAGTTATGAGGAGAGATTGGATAGACTGGGGTTATTTTCTTTGGAGTAGAGGAGATTGAGAGGGGACATGATTGAGGTGTATAAAATTGAGGGGCATAGATAGGGTAGACAGAAAGGAACTTTTCCCCTTGTTGGAGGGATCAATAACCAGGGGCATAGATTTAAGGTAAGGGGTGGGAGATTTAGAGGGGATGTGAGGAAGAACTTTTTCACCCAGAGGGTGGTGGGAATCTGGAACTCACTGCCTGAAAGGGTGGTAGAGGCAGAAACCCTCATAACATTTAAGAAGTATTTGGATGTGCACTTGCGCTGCCACGGCATACAAGGCTATGGGCCTAGTGCTGGAAAATGGGATTAGAATATCAGAATTGGAATCACACACAAGCGCACAGTGCAGAAGAGGCCCTCCGGCCCATCGAGTTTGCACCGACACGTGAGAAACACAGTTGTTAGGTACTTGTTTGACTGGTGCAGATTCGATGGGCTGAAGGGCCTTTTTCTGTGCTGTGGACCTCTATGACTCTTAACTGCCTCCTGAAATGGCCTAGAAAACCACTCAATTGAATTCAAGAAAGCAGCACACCCACCACCTTTTCAAGAATCAGCTAGGAGTGGGCAACAGATACATATTGAGTGAATGAATTAAACTTAATATTGCTGAAAAAAGAGATATACTTTCACAGTTTTTCATCTTGCACTTATCAGGGCAGCTAGCAAGATAAACCAATAGTAAAGGGAATAACAGTTTATACTGCATGAGAAAAGAGTGCTGATTGGTTGACAAGTGAACTCTATTGGTATTGGCATTGCTATGGAGCATACAGCAGAGAACAGTTAACTGAGCAGTCGAAAGGCAGACCTGGAGGCAGTCACCGCCTCCTAGAAGGGTTGTGGGGGGAAAGAAAACCCAGAGGCAGTAAACACCACCAAGCAGAGCAGGCGAAAAGAGGATCCAGAGGCAGTGACCACTGCCCAGAAGAGTAGTTGAAAGAAGTCACAGAGGCAGTAAATACTGCCTAAGGGCTATTCAATCCAGTCCACTTTGTGGCTCCAGAGCGGATCGGTCATGTTCTGAGTGAAATTAAAGGTGATATCACAGGAAAACAGGTAAGTGATTGGTCGGTGACTATATTTTACTTGTTTATCTTCAAAACTCGGCTTATTTATTAGTAATTGTAAGGCTTTATGAGTTGTATGAAGGTTACTAACAGTAGTAAAGATTATTGGGAGTAGCAATGTTTATTAATTATAAATTAATTAAGAATAAATTAATTAATGAACATTTAATAAAGATGGAAGGGCAGGTGATGTGTTGCAACTGGAGAATGTGGTGTGTTGCTGGACACCAGGGTGATGTCTGCAGTAAGTGTCTGAGGCTTGACGAGCTTCGATTCAGAGTCGTTGAGCTGGAGGCCAATCTGCAAACACTGTGATGCATCAGGGCGGGGGCTAATTACCTGGACAGTTTGTACCAGGAGGCAGTCACACCCCTAAGGACGTGGCCGCCTGATTTGGTCAGGGACAGGAGGGTGTGACTGCGAGTGAGGTAGGTATGGGGACCCAGAAGCTAGAAGTGGAGGAGTCTCAGCCTTTACAATTGTCCTACAGGTTCAAGGTTCTTGCAGCCTGTGTTGATGAAACTGGTGGGTGTAGGAAGGATGAGCAAATTGACCATGGCACCATGGTACAGGAAGCCATTCAAGCAGGGGGAGTAAACAGGAATGTAGTGGTAGTTGGGGACAGCATAGTGAGGGGGATAGACACAGTTCTCTACAACTGAGAGTCCGAGTCCAGGCAGCTGTGTTGCCTGCCCATTGCCAGAGCTTGGGCTGGAGAGAACCTGCAGTGGGAGAAGGAGGATCCAGTGGTTGTGGGCCATGTAGGTACTAATGACATAGGTAGAACTAGGAAAGAGGTCCTACTGAGGGAGTAAAAGCAGCTTGGAGCTAAACTAAAAAGCAAAATCTCAAAGGTAATAATCTTATGGATGACTACCTGAGCCATGAGCAAATTGGCGTAGGGTTAATCAGATTTGAGTGTTAAATGTGTGGCTGAAAGATTGGTATGGGAGAAATAGGTTTTGATTCATGGGGCACTGGCATCTGTGCTGGGGAAAGTGGGAACTATACCGTTGGGACAGTCTTCACCTGAACTGTGCTGGGACAAATGTCCTGGTGAGTCTTATAACTAGGGTGGTAGAGAGAGGGCTTTAAACTAAATAGTGGGGCAAGGGATGAAGTTTAAGAAAACGTGATAAATTAAATAGAGAAGAGCAAAGGAGGAATAAGGGAAAGGATGATCAGAGTGTGGCAGGAAGGGACAGGGTATACAAACCCGAGAATGCACCAGCAGATAAGGCTAGAGGTTACAAAAGAGGTAAAATGACAAAACTAAAAGCTCTGTATCTGAATGCATGCAGCATTTGTGACAAAACAGATGAATTGATGGCATAAATAAATATAAATATATATGATCTGATAGCTATTACAGAGACATGGCTGCAGGATGACAAAGACTGGGACCTGAATATTCAAGGTATATGACATTTAGGAAGGACAGGAAGCCAGGAAAATGTGGTGGGGGTGGGGGGGTTAGTCCTGTCAATTAAGGATGGTGTTGGTACAATAAAGAGAGATGACCTTAATTCTGGAGTTCAAGATGTAGAATCAGTTTGGGTGGAGATGAGAAATAGTAAAGGCAAGAAATCACTTATGAGAGTGGTTTATAGCTGTACCATGTTGTGGTCGCTATCGCTAAAATGCTCACCCACCACCACCTCAGCTACCTGTCCAGCTTCATTCCCCAGAATTAGGTCCAGCACTGCACCGTCCCTTGTTGGACCCTCTACATATTGACCTAAAAAGTTCTCCTGTACACATTTCAAGAAATCCACTCCATCCAAGCCCTTAACACTGTCCATCCCAATTAATGTTGGGAAAGTTGAAATCACCTAATATAATTACCCTATTGTTATTGTTTTTATGTACTCTGCAAATTGTGCACATATTTGCTCCTCAATTTCCCGCTGACTATATGGGATTCTATAATAAACACCTAATAATGTGGCTGCCCCTATTTCATTCCAACCGTCTACCCACAAAGCTTCATTCGATGCCCCCTCCAAGATATCATCTCTCCTTACTGCAGTAACGGACTCCTTAACTAATAATGCAACGCTTCCTCCTCTTTTTACCCCCTCCCCTGACTCGCCTGAAGATTCTATATCCCGGAATGTTGAGCTGCCAATCCTGCCCTTCCCTCAACCACGTCTCAGTGATGACTACTATATCACAATTCCACCTGTCAATTCTCACCCTTAACTCATCCGTTTTACCTGTAATACTCCTGGCATTAGAGGCCATCCAGCCTTGCCTTACTCTCTAGAAGCTTATTGCAGCTGTACTCCCTCTGATTTGATTGTTTTACTATATTATGATGTTTCTGCAAACATTCTGTGCCCCCTCCCCCTGCCAAATTAGTTTAAACTCCTCTCAACAGCACCAGCAAACCTGCCCGCAAGGCTGTTAGTCCCGCTGTGGTTCAGATGTAGACCGTCCCGCTTGTACAGGTCCCACCTTCCCCAGAAACGGTCCCAGTGATCCAAGAATCTGAAACCCTCCCTCCTGCACCAACTCTTAAGCCACTATTCTTCTGCGCTATTCTCCTGTTTTTGAGCTCGCTAACACGTGGCACTGGGTGTAATCCAGAGATTACAACCCGAGAAGTTAAAGGTAGTATCAAATGGTGGAATTGTACACTTTTTCTTTCAAAGATGAGTGGAAGGTCAGAAGATTGGACAGAATCTAAAGAACAGGAAAGAATGACTGAAGGATTAAAAAGAAATTAGAGTTTGAGAGAAAGCTAGCTAGAAATATAAAAAGAGATAGTAAGAGTTTCTGTAGGTATTTAAAAAGGAAAAGAGTAAGTAAAGTGAGCGTTGGTCCTCCACAGAGTGAGAACGGGGAATTAATAATGGAAAATAAGGAAATGGCGGATGAACTGAACAAATATTTTGCATCTGTCTTCAGTGTAGAGGATATAAATAACACCCCAGAAATAATTGTGAATCAGGAGGAGAAAGAGGAGGTACTTGAAACAATTACAATCTCCAGGGAAAAAGCACTGAGAAAATTATTAGATCTAAAAGCTGACAAGTCCCTAGGTTCTGATGGACTTCATCCTAGGGTCTCAAAAGAAGTGGCTGCTGAGATAGTAGATTCATTGGTTTTAATTTTCCTGAGGTTCTGGAAAGACCCAATCAGATTGGAAAATAGAGAATGTTCAACTCTATTCAACAAAGGAAGAAGACAGCAGGAAACTACAGGCCATTTAGCTTAACACCTGTCATAGGGAAATTGCTGGAATCTATTTTTAAGGAAGTTATAGCAAGGCACTTAAAAAATCGCAGTGCAGTCAAGCAGTCAACATGGTTTTGTGAAAGGGAAATCATGTTTGACTAATTTATTGGAGTTCTTTGAGGAAGTAACAAGCAACATAGATAAAGGAGAACCTGTAGATGTGGTGTTCTTGGATTTCCAGTCGGCATTTGACAAGGTGCCGCATCAAAGGTTACTACATAAAATAAGAGCTTATGGTGTAGGGAATAACATATTAGCGTGGATAATGGATTGGTTAGCTAACAGGAAACAGAAAGGAAGGATAAATCGGTCTTTTTCAGGTTGGCAAGATGGAACAAGTGGAGTGCCACAGGAATCAATGCTGAGGCCTCAACTATTTACAGTTAATATCAATGACTTGGATGAAGGAACCAAATGTATGGTTGCTAAATTTGCTGATGAGACAAAGTAAGTTGGAAAGATAGGAAAGTAAGTTGTGAAGCGGACATAAGGAGCCTACAAAAAGATATAGACAGGTTAAGTGAGTGAGCAAAAATTTGGCAGATGGAGTATAATGTGGGAAAATGTGAACTTGTCCACTTTAGCAGGAAGATTGGAAAATCAGCATAATATTTAACTGGAGAGAGATTACAGAACTCTGAGGCACAGAGGGATCTGGGTGTCCTGGTACATGAATCAGGAAAGGTCAGCATGTAGATACAACAAGTGATTAGGCAGGCAAATGGAACGTTGTTTATTGCAAGGGGAATGGAATACAAAAGCAGGGATGTTTTGCTACAGTTGTACAGGGCATTGGTGAGACCACATCTAGAGTACTGTGTACAGTTTTGGTCTCCTTATTTAAGAAAGGATATAAATACATCAGAAGAACTCAGCAAATCCCTCTTCCCATTTGACGTGGGCTGAAGGCACACCAAAATTGAAGCCATGCACGTGAATATACTCCTTGTTTTCAGAGAGTTCGTGGTCAGAGATTTACTATATGTTTGATGCTTCACTAATTGCGCTGAAAGCTAATTTATGATCGTCATTTGGGCTCACAGTGTGGCTCACTTACACATACTAGAAGCCACATGTATTCACACACAGGGCCCTATCCTTTTTCAGGCAGAAGGAGCAGGTTCACGCATTACACCTTTTCAAACTAAACAAAAGCTTGGGGCCCCGCCATTCCCTGGTTCATTCCCCATGGCGATGCCTTGAGCAATCAGAGTTGACTTGCCTGGTTTGAATTTGAAACAAAAGCTAGACAATAAACAGTAAACTCTTCTCTGCTGCATTCTCCATGGCAACGCTTTTACCTATCAGAGCCCATTTGCCAACAAATCAACACTCTTATGCAGCAGAAATTGTTGTCCCCTTTACTGTTTATTTATCTTGTGTAGCTGTCCTGACGAGTGCAAGATGTAAAGATTCGAAAGTATATCTTTTTCAGCAATAATACAAGTTCTGTGCTACCAAACAGCTATTTAAAAAAAAATTTAGACCAGAGTTTTGAAAACTTGGGAACAATGCTCAGTGATGTTGAGATGTAATCAGCGTTTGAAAATTCAGGGTGAAGGCAGGATTTGTGAGACTGCAGAAACTTCTTTGGCTCCTCTGTCCTTAATCTGCCGATAACTATAAGAAATCTTCATGTGCGCACCATCATGCCCATCATTGACCTTTGCTGTGGAACAATGGAGGTTTCCTTCTTTTTGCCTATTCCTGTGCAATTGTTTTGAAAGTTGTAGATAGCACAAAAAAGATAGTTGTTCAAAACGATGGTTTAAGCTGTGACGTTTAAGATTGCTGGTAACGGGAATTAGAAGAGCGGACAAGTTTGAAGGGGCTTGATTTTCTGTTTAGTGTGAATTTCCCAATGTAGCATTAGAAGTGAGCTATCCTTTTTGATACAGTGATCGAGGACAGTGAACTGTTTACTGTTTCCTTGTGACTAAATTTTCAGTTTGCGCTATCTTCATTTAAATCTCCAATTAAATTCAGTTAAATATTGAGAAGATCAAAGCCATTGTCTTTGTCCCCCATTATAAACTGCTTCCTCACTACCGACTGCATTCCTCTTTGTGACAACTGTGTGAGACTGAAACTTGATGCAATGAGAATGGATCTTTTATTTAATTCATTCATGGGATGTGGACGTCACTGGCTAGACTAGAATTTACTGCCCATTCTGGAATCCCTTTGAGAAGGTGGTGGTGAGCTGCCTTCTTGAACCGCTGTGGCCCATGTGGTGAAGGTACACCCATAGTGCTCTTAGGGAGGGAGTTCCTGGATCTTGACCCAACTACAATAAAGGAATGGTGATATATTTCCAAGTCAGGATGGTGAGTGGTTTAGAATGAACTTCCGGGTGGTGGTTTTCCCGTGCATCTGCTGCCCTTGTCCTTCTAGATGATAGCAGTCATGGGGCTGTCTAAGGAGCCTTGGTGAGTTCCTGCAGTACATCTTGTAGGTGGTACACCCTGCTGCTACTGTGCGTTGATGGTGGAGGGAGTGAATGTTTGTAGATGGGTGCCATTCAAGTGGGCTGTTTTGCCCTGGATGATGTCAAGCTGCTTGAGTGTTGTTGGAGCTGCACTCACCCAAGCAAGTGAAGAATATTTGATCACACTCCTGACTTGTGCCTTGTAGATGGTGGACAGGCTTTGGGGAGTTAGGAGGTGAGTTACTTGCCACAGGATTCCTAGCCTCTGACCTGCTGTTGTAGCCACAGTATGGCTAGTCCAGTTAAGTTTCTGGTCAATTGTAACCCCCAGGATGTTGATAGTGCCACTTGTCAGCCCAAGCCTGGATATTGTCCAGGTCTTGCTACATTTGAAGTACTGGCGAAACTAATGGGTCTAAAGACCGATAAGTCCCCTGGACCTGATGGATTGTATCTTAGGATATTAAAGGAAGTAGCTACAGAGCTAATGGATGCACTGGTAATAACCTTCCAAGAATCCTTAGATTCTGGGTAAATCCCAGCGGATTGGAGAATAGTCAATGTAACACCCTTATTCAAAAAGGGAGGGAGACAAAAAACAAGTAACTGTAGGCCAGTTAGCTTAACATCTGTCATTGGGAAAATGTTAGAGTCTATTATAAAGGATGTAGTAGCAGAGCATTTAGAATTACATAATCTAATCAAGCAGAGTCAGCATGGTTTCATGAAGTGGAAATCAAGCCCAACAAATTTATTAGAATTCTTTGAGGAGGTAACAAGCAGGATAGATAAAGGGGAATTAGTAATATATTTGGATTTCCAAAAGGCATTCGATAAGGCACTGCACATAAGGCTATAAGATGAGAGCCAGTGGTGTTGGGGGTAGTATATTAGTATGGATAGAGGTTTAGCTAATGAATAGGATACGGAGAGTTGGGATAAGGGGGGCATTTTCAGGATGGCAACCTGTAACTAGTGGAGTGCCACAGGGGTCAGTGCTGGGGTCTCAATTATTTACAATATATATTAATGACTTGGATGAGGGAAGTGAATGTACTATCGCCAAGTTTGTTGATGACACAAAAATAGGTGGGAAGGAGGTGGTGAGGATGACACAAGGAGTATACAGAGGGATATAGACAGGTTAAGTGAGTGGGCAAAAACTTGGCAGATGGAATATAATGTGGGAAAATGTGAGGTTATGCACTTTGGCAGGAATAGAGGAGCTGAATGTTATTTAAATGGAGAAAGACTGCAGAAAGCTGCAGCACAGAGGGATTTGGGAGTCCTCATGCACGATTCCCAAAAAGCTAACATACAAGTTCAACAGGCAATAGGGAAGGCAAATGGAATGTTGGCCTTTATTTCAAAGAGAATAGAGTATAGAAATGGAGAAGTCTTGCTAAAACTATACAAGGCGCTAGTTAGACCACACCTGAAATACTGTGAACAATTTTGGCCCCCTTATCTAAGGAAAGATATACTGGCATTGCAGGCAGTCCAGAGAAGGTTCACTAGGTTGATCCTGGGTATGGAGGGATTTTCTTCTGAGGAGAGATTGAGTAGGTTAGGCCTGTACTCATTGGAATTTAGAAGAATGAGAGGCGACCTTATTGAAATATAAGATTCTTAGTGGGCTCGACAGGGCAGATGTTGAGAGGTTGTTTCCCCTTGTGGGTGAGTCCAGGACCAGAGGGCATAATCTCAGAGTAAGGGGGCACCCATTTAAAACAAAGATGAGGAAGAATTTCTTCTGTCAGGATGGTGAATCTGTGGAAGTCTTTACCACAGAGAGCTATAGAGGCTGGGCTGTTAAGTATATTCAAGGCTGAGATAGACAGATTTTTAATCAGTAAGAGAGTCAAGAGCAATGGGGACAAGGCAGGAAAATGGAGTTGAGGATTATCAGATTAGCCATGATCTCATTGAATAGCGGAGCAGACTCGATGGGCCAAATGGGCTACTTCTGCTCCTCCGTCTTATAGTCTTATTTGGACGTGTACTGCTTCAGTGTTTGAGGAGCCACGAATGGTACTCAACATTGTGCAATCATCAGTGAACATCCCTACTTCTAACCCTATGATGGAAGGAAGGTCATTGATGAAGCAGCTAGAGATGGTTGTGCCATGGACACTACCCTTAAGAACTCCTTGCAGTGAAGACCTGCCTTGTGGCCACAATATTTACATGGCTAGTCCAGCTCAGTTTCTAGTCAATGGTAACCCCCCCCAGATGTTGATAGTGGGGGAATCCGTGATGGTAATGCCATTGAACCTCATGGGGCAATGGTTGGCTTCTCTCTTGTTGGAGAAGGTCATTGCCTGGCACTTGTGTGGCGCGAATGTTACTTACCACGTCAGCCCAAGCCTGGATATTGTCCAGGTCTTGCTGCATTTGGACATGGACTGCTTCAGTATCTGAGGAGTTGCGAATGGTGCTGAACATCATGCAATCATCAGCGAACATCCCCACTTCTGACCTTACGATGGTGATTCGAATCCCACCACAGGATTGCTGTCATGGGTCTGGAGCTACGTGTAGGCCAGAGTGGGTAAGGACGGCAGCTTTCCTTCCCTAAAGGACATTAGTGAACCAGATGGGTTTTTACAACAATGGTTTCGTGGTCATCATTAAACTTTAATTCCAGATTTTCATTGAATTCGAATTCAAATTCCACCATCTGCCACGGTGGGATTCAAACCTGGTCACCCAGAGCATTACCCTGGATCTCTGGATTACTAGTCCAGGAACAATACCACTACCATTGCCTTCCCCAGGCACACAAGCAGTTGTACCTTCAGGCTGTCACCTGATTTTTAGGTATAAAAACAAAAACAAAAAAACTGCAGATGCTGGAAATCCAAAACAAAAACAGAATTACCTGAAAAAACTCAGCAGGTCTGGCAGCATCGGCGGAGAAGAAAAGAGTTGACGTTTCGAGTCCTCATGACCCTTCGACAGTTCTGTCGAAGGGTCATGAGGACTCGAAACGTCAACTCTTTTCTTCTCCGCCGATGCTGCCAGACCTGCTGATTTTTAGGTATGCCTGGTGCTGCTCCTGGCATGCCCTCCTGCACTCTTCATTGAACCAGGGTTGATCCCCTGGCTTGACGGAAATGGTAGAGTGGGGGATATGCCAGGCCATTAGGTTACAGATTGTGGTTGGGTACAAATCTGCTGCTGCTAAAGCATAGCCATTTCCTCAGCTTTATTAATAGGGGATAGAGTACAAGAGGTAATGTTGAACTCATAGAAGACACCAGTCAGACCTCAGCTGGAGTATTGTGTCCAGTTCTGAGCACCACACTTCAGAAAGGACATAAAGGCATTGGAGAGAGTGCAGAAAAGGTTTACGAGAATGGTTCCAGGGATGAGGAACTTTACTTATGAAGATAGATTGGAGAAGTTGGGACTCTTTTCCTTGGATAAGAGAAGGCTGAGAAGAGATCTGATTGAAGTATTCAGAATAATGAGTGATCAAAATAATGAGGGATCTGGGCAGAGTAGATAGGGAGAAACTGTTCCCACTCATGAAAGGACCGAGAATGAGAGGACACAGATTTACAGTTATTTATAAAAGAATCAAAAGAGTTATGAAGAAAAAAAAATCATACAGCAAGTGGTTTGATTCTGGAATGCACTCCCTGAGAGTGTGGCCACAGCAGGTTCAACTGAGGCATTCATGAGGGAATTAGCTGATTCTTTGAACATAAGCAATCGGCAGGGTTGCAGGGAGAAGGCAGGAGAATGGCACTAGATGAAATGCTTATTTGAAGAGCCAGTGCAGACATGATGGGCCCAATGGCAGCCGCCCGTGCTATAACAATTCTGTGTTTCTGTACTATGCGATTTTCCTCACTTGCTGTTCATTATATATTTAAAAATGTAATGTAACTTTTATTTGAAAATCTTATTTGTTTTTAGGGTTCAAAGATGTTGACTAGGAAGATAAAGCTCTGGGATATTAATGCTCACATCACATGTCGACTTTGCAATGGATATTTGATTGATGCCACCACAGTCACAGAGTGCCTACATACCTGTATGTATCAGAATAATATTGTTCAAGGTTATCTAATTAATTAATGATGCTTATTTCAAAGGTGTGAATTTATTTATTTTTTAAATAAGATTGCTAGTTACAATCACTAATAAAATGTTCTCGTGACTCCTTATGAAAAGTTCAACTGTCACCTTTCTGCAGCAGATGTTGGAGTCATCACTGATACATTTCTAAGCAAACAGAACTCAAAAGAAAAATCATTCTTATGAACAATGCAGTTTGGGAACTAACTGATTTTAAATGTTTGACAGCTGGTTTTCCAACATGGTGGTGAACTTTTCTTGCCTGTGGCCTGTTCTTGTGAACTATTAAACTGTCTTTCTCTCGTTAGGTTTTGTTAGACTGTTTTGTCTAGAATGTTTGTTTATTTCTGGCTTATTTGACTTTAAAAATTTCTTTGGTGCATTTCAGATGTTACATAATACAGATGTTAACAAGTTTAATATCAGTTCTAAATATAGCCAGTAGATGGAGCTGCCACACTCCATTACTTTGGGAGCTAGTGAAAATCACTTCTTAGGAATGTTTATTTTAGTTATCAGTCATGATGATCTGTCTCAATGTGGAACAAATGATGCTGTTTAACTTTCTACACTTTAGTTGTCTTTATTGTCTGATTAAAAATCTGTGATGACTTTGGCTAATGAGTAATATTTAATTTGGGCACTTGTCTGTATTGGTACAAGTTGCACACTTTGGGGAGAGAATGGGGTGTAACAAAATTATAGTATATGATATCGCTATTAGAGAACTGTGAGACATTTCTCTTTCACTCTGGGAACTTAGGTTTTATTTTATCTTTGATCAAAGAAAATGAGTTATTGTTTCTGATTGTTAAGATTGCGTCTTGAATGGGTTTTCACAATCTTAATTTGCCCCCAAAGATATGGGATTTCTTAAAGTGTGACTTTGATTTGGAAATTCCAATTGTAACCAATTTGTGGCAGGACAGTTAGGATGATACCTGGGATTCCTTTGGGATGAGAGTATTGGGTGATTTGAATGAGATATTTAAAGTAATGAATGGATTAAGAGACATATGTTCCAAGTACTGGGGAATGCAGCATGAGGGTTTGTCATCTTGAACTTGATCTACGTTGAATAAGTCTGCTTCAAAAAAAAAACTTTTTCCCACAAAAAGTTCAGAGAAAGTGGAACACTCTACCTCAGTGAGGCACTGAATCAGTTGGAGTGTTTAACAGTGAGCTATTGTGTGTATATAATTGGAGATTATGGGGCCTTGCAAAAAGGCAGGGAACTGGGATTAAGAAGAAAAGGTGGAGTTTAATCTGTGATGCACTATTCCCGATGGTGAAACTACAGTGGGCAGCACTTCTGCTTTCATGTTGGGAACTGGCACCCACACGATTCATATGGAAATTTAAAGGGGTGGTGGCAACACATGAAACTCATGCAATTGGATGACAGCTGTGGGTTTCTATTAGAGAACCTTGGCATCAATCTGGGCAGGGGCCTTAAAGTTCAGGAAGCTATGCATTCCACAAGATATCTGAATCATGGGAGCTCCCTGGGAGGCAAGCACAGGCCTGCAGGATTCTTTGACTGTAGTTGCAGACCATTTGGACGTTTATAGAGTGGAATCTCTTGCAGTTTATATATGCTACTGGCTGTTCTGAGGGGACTGTATTGACAGCATGAATGCAGTCAATTTCCCCTTGTGCTCTCGCGAAAGGACTAATGGCCATGAAGCCCTTTGTCCTGTTCACCTGACTGTCATCATCTGTGGTGAACCTGATGGACTCATTGGCTCCACAGAACAGGCCAGTTGATACCTTGTTGATGCACCTGTTTGCTGCAGCTGTGAAGTGTAATACATGTCACCTGTGGAGCCCTGGAAGCCTCCTGTGGCAAAAAAATTGAGGGTCTCCATCAGTTTGAGGTGCACAGGTATGGGCTTGCTGCGACTCCATGGGGCTGAGGTCTTTCTGCAGGACCTCAGACAAAGAAGCAGTGACTGCTTCTTGGGGCAGCTTGGGCATCTCTGCCATTGTCTCTTGTGCATCTGGAGGTAGTTTGTCTGCGTTCTGAAGATGTGGCTGACGTGCCATTGAGCTTCTTCTCTGATGCCTTCCCAGGATAGCTGCCCCTGATACTGCCTACTGCTAGACTTGCAGCCTCAGTTGTTGACTGGCCCTCCTTTGTTACATCCTGTACTGCTCCTGAGGTTGTAGGAATATTGGGTGTATGAGGCACATAGGTATTCCACCAAGTAAACTGTGAAAAAGGCAGGCAGTGATATGAGAACCTGTATGTCTACGGGTTTCATCTATACAGGTGCTGAGCAGTGAGATTTTCTACTCCTCCCATTGTTCACATCCAAAACTCCACCCCAGCCCACATTGGGCTCCTTCCCACTTCAGTTGTACTCCTGTGTACTCCTGGCAGCTACAAGTAAGTTTTTGAACATGTAATAGTGTGTGAGTGACCCTCGAATTACAACCTATGATAGTCCACCCTCCCCCCATCATCTTCTACTTTGTCCCTATCACCCTCAACCCTCCCAACATCACTGCACCATCTCTCAGTAGCCCATGACCCTCCCCTCATCACCCTGGACCCTGCCATCGTGGAAGTGAACATGCCATCTGAGCCTTCTCCCACCCTCGTCAAGGTTCGTCCTCTGAGCCTAGACCCTCCTGCATCAATCATAAGGTCTCTGTTAGATCCTGTGACTCACCCTACGAGACCGTTAAATATCCTTAACTAAGATTGGACCTCCCAACTCCACCCCCACTCCCAACCCAAATCAGACTCCCTCCTGTTACTACCAGGAAGGGAGAAGTGTGCATATGATCCAGCCCCACTACTCTGTAAGCCTTACCATTCATTTATAAGTTTAATTTTCTCACCAAAATAGCCAGTCGTCTATTTCCCCCACTGATGCCCAGATTAAAGTGTCTTCAACCAGGGCTTTTTTCAATAAACTCAGAACGATTGTTTATTTTAAAATAAAATTTCTTTCTAACAACTTGCAAGTACTGGTTAACGCTCAGTTGTAATCGGGAAGTGTAACTATATATCTCTTCCTAAAGAATTTCCCCAGCATGCACGCAGACACGCAGGCACGCACACGCACGCACACGCGCACACGCACACAGAGACAGACACACACACACACAGAGACAGACACACACACACAGAGACAGACACACAGACAGACACACACACACACACACACACACACACACACACACACACGCACACAGAGACAGACACACACACACAGACAGACACACGCGCACACACACACACACGCACACAGAGACACACAGAGACAGACACACACACACAGAGACAGACACACACACACAGACAGACAGACACACACACACACACACGCACACAGACACACAGAGACAGACACACACACACACACACACACACACACACACACAGACACACAGAGACAGACACACACACACAGACAGACACACACACACACACACACAGAGACACACACAGAGACAGACACACACAGACACACGCACACGCACACGCACACAGAGACAGACACACACACAATTTCTCTGCAAAGGTGGGTTTTAGAGGATGGGGCGTTATAAAAAAAAAGGATAAAGTCCGCAGGGTCTAAACGCTGTTGACCTGGAGTTCCCTTGTGTGAAGGTGGGCCGCTGGTCTCGGTGGCCGTCTGGAAGTTCTCACCAACTGGTCTCAGCTTTGCAGGTCCAAATGCAGACTGGTTAAACTCAGATACAGGTTAGCTACAGGCTGATAGTCACACACGGTTTTAGGCAAGTTAGAGAGAGAGAGCCAGTGAGGGCAGCTTTCCTTCCTCAGCTTGTTCCCCAACAAGACTGCCTACAGAACCAGCAGGTTCACAACTTCAGCTTTTTTTCTCTGACATGTGATTTCCAGCAAGTTACCATTTGCCTTTTCGGTTTTTTCCCCATCAGTTAAAGTGATTGCAGTTCAAACAAACAACCAGATCTTCCTAAAGTACCATAAAGGTTGGGTGATTTCTTGGAAGAGGTCTGCTCGTTGACAGTTCCAAGGTGAACTAATGACCTCTTTAAAAAAAATCTCAGGTCAGCATCCAAATAATGCCACATCCTTCCATTTTGTAAAAGAAAAATTCAGTCTTGAGAGATATGATTCTAACATTCCTGTGACTTTTCCCTCTGCCGGTCATCGCCCAACTGTGGACTGTACTTACCCCACCCAGTCCACGGCCCCATCCGAACCCACCCCTCTCACCCCCAACTCATCCTTGCCAGTCTCCATCCTTAATTCAAGCTGCCATTCTCCTGCTCCTCTCCTTTCTTCTGCAGAGTTAAGCAAAGACAACCACTCACCTCAGACACAACTGCATAAAGCCAATGGTGCATGTCATCTTTAAACGAATGTGAACCAGGTACAACAAGATTCCTGTGTGCAGCTGATTTAATTTCAAAACGTTTTAATATTTTTTCATGAGATCTGGGCATCACTGACAAGGCCAGCATTTGTTGCCCTTCCCTAATTGCCCTTGAACTGAGTGGCTTGCTAGGCCATTTCATAGTCAACCTCATTGCAGTGGATCTGGAGTCACATGTAGGCCAAACCAGGTAAGGATGGCAGATTTCCTTCCCTAAAGGACATAATGAACCAGATGTGTTTTTACAACAATCGTTTATAGTTTCATGGTCACCATTACTGAGACTAGCTTTTAATTCCAGATTTATTCATTTTTAATTAAAATTCCACCACCAGCTGCTGTGATGGCATTTAAACCCATGTCCCAAGGGCATTAGCCTGTGCCCCTGGATTACTTGTCCAGTGACATTACTGCGATGCCACCGTCTCCACCAATAATGAATATTCATGGCATGCAAACAAGTAGGAGCCCACCATGGGATGGCATGAGGCCTGACCCACCACTGCTATGCTGCTGCCTCAATTTGAATTAGCCTGAATCTGCTGTCACGCTTTCAAAATTTCAGCTCTTGTATAATTAACTCACCCCGCTGCCAGATTTCCTGCTCCAGAGTTGTCATTCCATTCAGCCCATAGGGTTGCTTAACAAGAATGGATGAGATTTGATGGGCCACATTTCATACCTGTTAATATGCATTGGCAATACAAGTATGTTTTGCTATTGAGGTTCCAGTGCTCAGAAGACAGCAATATAGAGACAGCAGTAACGTTAAGTACCGGAGCTCAACCCTTCTTCCTGTGTAAATTTCCCCCCAACAATGAAGACCAAAGCCCTTTATGGAATGATGTTAGAAAGACAATTGGAATTAACGGCACTTAAATCAAATGAGGTGAATACTCAGAATGGACAGTCAGGGGACTTATTGTATCATAAAATTCAACTGAGAATTTGATTAACACTGGAAGAAAACGTGATAAAAAGGTGTGTGATAGGATTTGGTATTTCCTAGACACAGACTGATTGGTTGTCTTTTCCAAACTGTATAATTCTATGAAAATAACTGCAGAAACTGACATGGCAGAATAACTTCTATTGCCAGATCAGTCTGCTCCTTTCTCTGCTGCATTTCTTTCCCAATGGTATATGGTTACCTTGGATTTGTAGAATAAAGTCAGTAGCACCTAGAAGAACGGGCAATAAAAGGATCCGGAGGCAGTCAGCAGCACCTTGAAGATCAGGTGAAAAGAGGGCCTAGAGTTAGTAACCACCACCTAGAAGAGCTTCTCAATCTAGTCCAGTCTGTGGTTGCAGAGCAAAACAGCCACATTCTAAGGGAAATCAAAGTGTGGCATCACAGGAAAACAGATGAGTGATTGGTTGGTGAATATTTTGCTAGTTTGTCTTCAAAACTCGTGTAATTTATTAGTGATTGTAAAGTTTTATTAGATGTGGTAAGGATTGCTAGCAGTAGTAAAAGTTATTGGGAGTAGCAGTGTTTATTAGTTAGAAATCAAGAATAAATTAACACGTAACAAAGGTGTCATGGCAGGTGATGTTTTGTGACTGCAGAATGTAGGAATTCCCAGGGTGATCCAGCACAAACACGTCTGCAATAACTGTTTGTGGCTGGAGGAGCTTTGCCTCAGATTCATTGAGCTGGACACTGGGCTGCAGACACTGTGTTGCATCAGGGAGGGGGAAAATTACCTGAACACCTACCAGGAGGCAGTCACAACCCTAAGGAGAGGGCCTTTTGATTTGGTCAGTGGTCAGGGACAGGAGGATGTGACTGCGAGTCAGGAAGGTAAAAGGAGTCAGCCTGTAGTGATGGAGGATCTTCAGCCTCTGACTTTGTCCAACAGGTACGAGGTGCTTGTTACCTGTGTGGATGAGGAGAAGGACTGCAAGGTGGATGTGCTGATTGCCCATCACTGGCATCATGGTGATGGATTCCATTAAGTGGAGGGAACGAAGAGGAATGTGGCAATGACAGGAGACAGCATAGTAAGAGGGATAGATGCTGATCTCTGCAGCCATGAGCTGGAACTCCAAAAGTTGTGTTGCCTGTCCGGTGCTAGGTTAAGGACATCTGCTTTGGGCTGGAGAGGAACTTGGAGTGGAAGGGGGAAGATCCAGTTGCTATAGTCCATATGGGAACCAACAACACAGGTAGAATCAGGAAAGATGTTCTGCTAAGAGAATTTGAGGACCTAGAGACCAAATTAAAACACAGAACATCAAAGTTGATCATCTCTGGATTGTTAACCTGAGCCACGGGCCAATTGGCATTGGGTCAATTAGAGAATTTAAAAAAGTGGTGTGAGAAGAGGAGGCTTCGATTCATGGGGCACTGGCATCAGTACTCTGGGAAGAGTGACCTGTTCTGTAGGGATGGGCTCCGCTTGAACCAGGATGGGACCATGTCCTGGCCAGTCATATAACTAGGGCTGTGGACAGGGCTTTAAACTAAGAGGGGGGTTTTGGGGGGGGTTTGGGTGAAGGGAGATTTAGAAATCCAAAGAGAAAGCTCAAGGTATCAGAACAGTATAGTGATGAGGGTAAAGACAAGCAGAGTGGGACAGGAAGGGATAGAGAGTTTGACAAAATGAGTACATCAGCGAATAAGGACATTGCAGGGAATAGAAGTAAAAAATTGAAATTAAAGGCTCTTTATTTGAATGCGCGAAATATCTGCAATAAGATTGATGAAGTAGTACAAATAGAGATAAATGATTTAGATTTAATCACCATTACAGAAACATTGTTACAAGGTAATCAAGGGCGGGAAATAAATATTCTAGCGTACATCGTGTTTAGGAAAGATGTTCAGAATGGCCGAGGAGGAGGGGTAGCCCTGATAGTAAAGGATGACATTAGTGAGAAAGGACTTGGCCTCAGAAGATCATGAAATAGAATCAGTATGGGTGGAAATTAGGAATAGCAAGAGTCAGAAAACACTGGTGGGAGTAGGCCTCTTAACAGTAGTTATACCATTGGGCAGAGCATTAAACAAGACATTATTGTAGCATGTAACAAAGGCAATGTAATAATTGTGGGGGACTTTAATTGTCGTATAGACTGGGGCAATTAAATTATCAAGGATGGTCTAGATTCTAGAAGATGAGCTTACAGTATGTTTTTGTGGCAGTTTTTTGGAGCAATACATTGTGGAACCCAACTGGGGATAAAGAAATATTTCTTAGATCCAGTGTTGTGTAATGAAGCAGAGTTAATTAGTAATATCATGGTAAAAGATCCTCTAGGAAATAGTGATCATAATACCATTGAATTTCATGTTAAGTTTGAAAGTGACATATTCCAATGACAAACAAAAATCTTAAACTTAAAGCCAATTATATAAGTATAAGGGGGAAACTGGCCACAGTTAATTGGGTAAATAGACTAAAAGAAATGAAGGTAAATGAGCAGATAACAATTAAAGAAACAATTCAAAATCATTAACAAAAATACATTCTATTGAAAAACAAAAACTCTGGCTCATTCAGGAAGATAGGGATAGTATTAGATTAAAAGAAGAGGCTTACAATGTTGTAACATACAGTAACAAGTCTGAGGACTGGGAGTGTTTTAGAAACCAGCAGAGGGCCACCAAAAAGTTTATAAAAAGGGAAAAAATAGAATATGACTAGATTAACCAGGAATATAAAAGATAGATTATAAGAGCTTTTATAAGTTGTGTTATAGCAGGTGGTATTTGTTCAGCTGACCAAATCCCAAAGGGAAACTTCGTCAGACTGTCACAACAAATTTGAAATTTGTAAAAATTACAAGAAGGTTTGTGCACTGAAGTCAGAAGTAAAGATTCCACTACCACTTTTGGAGATTTTAAACATTAAATTAAAACATTTATGAAGTAACGAAAAAAAACTTAAATATACAAGGTTGCAATTACACAGCTAAAGTTAGTCTTATAACATTTCCCAAAAGATTTCTACTTAGCTAGACTCATAAATTAACACCATTTTCAGGCAACTGTTCCTGTAGATTCTTAGTCTATGAAACATACAGTAATATTATTGAAAGGCACCCACTGTTGCTGTAAGGGAGATATTTCACAAGCTTCTCTCCCTCTCACACGACCATGGAAATCTAAGGCTTGTAACAAAGCCTTGTTTTCTGGAACAAACAAGCACTTCTCTGGGATGGCTGGAGACTACTTGTTCACAGGCCTGCCTTCGCACAGCCCACCCTTCAAGATCTCACATGGCCACTCCCAACATGGCTTTCAATCTTTCCTTAAATATATTTTCTCCCTTTTATCTTTACCCATTGTTCTTAACTGTCTTTTGATAGTTACCTTTCCCAGAATCTAAAAATCTTTCTTGTTGTTATTATGGCCACCACTTTCAGGAAAAATAAACTTAATAACTTTGCTTTATTTATTTATGATCTTTGCCAGTTGTAAAGCTTCTTGTTATGTCTCTTTGAAATTCAATAGCTAAAAATTCAACCTCTTGTCTATCTCCTAATGCAAATTCCTATTTGAGCTGTATCTACTGGGATCTCATCATAGCTCATCCAATTCCACTTCAAAATGCCTGCTTTTATACCTAATACCTTTGATGACTTAAACCTTGCAATCTGACTTTCAGGTTTAATTAAATTAATCAGACGCACACACACATACACACAGCCCCCACAAGCCTGCTTTATAGTATCCCACAGTAATATTGGGAAAAATTACATTTTCTTTACAAAGTATGTAAAAAGGAAGAGAGTAGCTAAAGGAAATGTTGGCCCCCTGGAAGCAGAAACCAGAGAAATTATCATGGGGAATGAGAAAATGGCAGAGGCATTGAACAATTGTTTTGTGTCTATCTTCAAGTAGATGGAAGTTTCATACGAGAAATAGATGGTAATCTAGGGACTTAAATTGAGTGAGAAAATTAGTATCAGCAGAGAAAAAATATTGGTGAAACTTGAGTGAGTAAAATCCGACAAATCTCCAGGACCTAATGGCCTAGACTCTAGGGTTCTAAAAGAGATAGCTGCAGAGACAGTGGATGTGCTGGCTATGATTTTCCAGAATTCCTTAGATTTTGGGAACGGTCCCCATCAGATTAGAAGTTGGTAAAGGTTACACCACTTTTCAAGAAAGGTGGAAGAGAGAAAACAATATAGACTATAGGCCAGTTAGCCTAATATCAGTTGTTGGGAAAATGCTGGAATCTATTATTAAGCAATTCTTAACAATGCACTTAGAAAAGCATAGCGTAATTAGAACAAGCCTAGTATGGTTTTACTAAGGGGAAATCCGGTTTTACAAATTTATTAGAGTTCTTTGAGGATGTAACTAGTAATTTGTATAAAGGGGATTCAGTAGTTGTAGTATACCTGTATTTCTAAAAGGCAATTAATAAGGTGCCACAAAAATGGTTAATAGGCAAAATAAAGGCTCGTGGAGCTGGGGATATTATTTCAGCAGGGTAGAGGATTAGTTAATGCATAGAAAGCAGAGTGGGCATAAACGAGGTCTTTTCAAGTTGGCAGGCAGTAAATAGTGAAGTGCCGCAAAGATCAGAGCTGGAGTCTCCACTATTTATAATCTATATTAATGACTTAGATGAAGAGAAAGAGAGTAATGTACATTAGCTTGTTGATGTTACAAAACTAGGTGTTAAGGTAAGCTGTGGGGAGAACACTGGCTGCAAAGAGATATAGCGAGGCTAAATGAGTGGGTAACAAGATGGCAGATGGGGTATAATGTAGAAAAATGTGAAGTTATTCACTTTGGTCATAAGAATAAAATAGAATATTTTCTAAAAGGAATGAAACTTGTAAGAGTTGGTGTTCAAAGAGACTTGGGTGTGCTTATGCAAGGAATGGGGAAAGATAGCACGCAGGTGCAGCAAGCACTTAGGAAGGCAAATGGCATGTTGGCCTTTATTGCAAGGGATTGGAGCACAAGAATAAAGAAGTCTTGCTACATTTGTACAGAGTTTTGGTGAGACCACATCTGGAATACTGTGTGCAGTTTTGGTCTCCACATTTAAGAAAGGATATACTTGCATTGGAGGTGGTACAGTGAAGGTTTACTAGATTTGTCTCTGGGATGAGGATGTTGTCCTGTAATGAGAGGCTGAGTAAATTGGCTTTTATTCTTACAGGTTTAGAAGAATGGGAAGTCTATCAAACCTCTCTTCATAACTTAAATATTTCATCCCAGGCAACATCCTGATGAATCTCCTCTGTAACCATTCCAGTGCAATCACATCCTTCCTATAAAGTGGCGACCAGAACTGCACACAGTATTCCAGCTGTGTCCTTACCAAGGTTCTATACTACTTTCCTTTTCTTTTTCTTTCTCTGCCCTTTTTCTGCTGCCCCTAGTTCCAATTTTTTTATTTGCAACTATATTTGAGCCCATTCCAATGAACCACCCTCTGGAAAAATCTCTCTCTCAGGTATTCCTTCCAATTTCAAATGCTGGGTCACCTCTTCCATTATCTCTGTCTTCCTAGCTTTGGCAGGCAATCCAAATCTTAATTTACTTGCCAATTCGATTAACCTGGCTTTTGGGATCGCTTGTAAAATTGTCAGGGACATCTCTCCCACTTGCAGAAAGCTTTTGCAGTTTCCAGTGCCATCTTATTTTTGACAGTACAAACCTGGTGTTTCCTTTTAGCTTTTATTACTTACTAAATCTACACCCAAATCATTGTTGTGTTTTGTTCCAATGTATCCCGGACCAGAGCCCCCAAACTTTGTCATGACGCTCTGGGGATAGTGCACTGTAATATCAAGTCCCAATGCTCCCTGAGCTGCGACAAATATGAAAAGTTTGACCAAACCACCAGATTGTCCAATTCTACCTAACTGTTCAATTTAGTTAATAGAATATGGGCACCAGGTTTATAAACTTAATAAGCTAATAAATTTATTGAACAAACTATCATTAACCAATGGCAAAAGAAAGAAATATGAATTGTTAGTTTCGAACTTTATGATTTAAAACTCTACCCCCTTCTTAAACCCCTTTACACAAACACATGGATTTTAAGGGTGGGATAAAACAGTTCAATGGCACCAATTCCAGAGTACAGGATCCGATGGGTTGATTTTGATCAATGTCTTCCAAATTCCTTCCAGTTCTTCGTTGATGACACGAGTCTTCCAGCATTTTCAGTCTGTAGTTCACTGGTTGAGCACTTGCCTTTCAATATCTCTTACAGTGATTTGTTTTCCCCTTTGCCTCTTGACAGGGGTTTCAGAGAGAGATCAGGTTATAGAGATATGAGGAGAAAAAGCCAGCTAGCTATTATTGTGGAGTTACTGGAATCTTCCACACACAGGAGAAAGAGGTTTTAGGTCTTGTTCCTTTCAGGTTAGGAGCTACTCTGCACTGCTTTCTCACAAAACCTGGTCACCTGGTCAGGAGCCAATTAAAATGCCAGGCAGCTCCCTTGGTCTCGGACTCATTTCTGGCACCATCCTGTCTTTCATGGCACACTCTGTTCCAGGACTGCAACATTGTATATATCTCATGTCCTGTTCCAGTGGATGTCTTTCAAACCGCAGCCATTGTAATTTTAATTTTGTTTTTGCAAAAATATACTTTATTCATAAATCTTCAAAAACATTTCGAACCATTTCAAAATCACCATTACAAAAATACAATCAGGTTCAACTTTTACAACATGAATCACAAGGTGTATCAGTACAAACAATGAATATTACAATCATTGGCAGACATACATTTTGAGCTGTACAGCCTGAGGGGCTCTTTACAGTTCCCAGCCCCCCAGTGCACTGTGGCAGAAAGGTCTTAGGCAGCGACCCTTCCCCATTGCGCCTTTGTGGCAGCTACCCCAAGCTTAACTGTGTCCCTCAGCACGTAGTCGTGGACCTTGGAATGTGCCAGTCTGCAACACTCGGTCGGGGACAACTCTTTGCGCCAGAAGACCAACAAGTTACGGGCAGACCAAAGAGCGTCTTTCACCGAGTTGATGATCCTCCAGCTGCAGTTGATGTTTGTCTCAGTGTGTGTCCCTGGGAACAGCCCGTAGAGCACAGAGTCCTCTGTCACAGAACTGCTCGGGATGAACCTCGACAGAAACCACTGCATCTTTCTCCAGACCTTTTTCGCAAAGACACATTCCACAAGGAGGTGAATAACGGTCACGTCCTCACCACAGCCTCCTCGAGGGCAACGTGCAGAGGGGGTGAGACTCCTGGCGTGTAGGAAGGATCTTACAGGGAGGGCCTTTCTCACCACCAGCCAAGCTACGTCTTGGTGCTTGTTGGAAAGTTCTGGCGATGAGGCATTCTGCCAAATGACTTTGTCAGTCTGCTCAGGGAACCATCCCACAGGATCCACCCTCTCCTTTTCCCTCAGGGCCTTTAAGACGTTACGTGCCAACCACTGCCTGATGGATTTGTGGTCAAAGGTGTTTCTCTGCATAAATTTTCCCACGAGGGACAGGTGGTACGGCACAGTCCAACTACTTGGAGCGTTCCATGGCAGCGTGGCCAGACCCATCCTTCATAACACTGGGGACAGGTAGAACCTCAGCATGTAGTGACACTTGGTGTTTGCATACTGAGGGTCTACACACCGCTTGATGCAGCCACACACAAAGGTGGCCATCAGTATGAGGGCGATGTTGGGCACGTTTCTTCCCCCTTTATCTAGAGGCTTGTACATCATGTCCCTGCGGACATGATCCATTTTCGACCTCCAGATAAAGCGGAAGATGGCTCGGGTGATCGCCACCACACAGAAGTGTGGAATGGGCCAGACTTGCGCCACGTACAGCAACAGCGAGAGTGCCTCACACCTGATGACCAGGTTCTTACCCGCAATGGAGAGGGAGCGTCGCTCCCACATGCCCAGTTTCCTTTTCACCATAGACACTCGCTCCTTCCAGTTTCTAATGCGTGCTCTGGTCCCTCCGAACCATATCCCCAGCACCTTCAGGCCGTCAGCCCTGACAGTGAAGGGGACAAAGGATCGGTCAGCCCAGTTCCCAAAGAACATGGCCTCGCTCTTCCCACGATTTACCTTGGCTCCCGAGGCCAGTTCGAACTGGTCGCAGATGTGGATCAGTCTGCGCACTGACAGCCGATCCGAGCAGAAGACGGCGACATTGTCCATGTACAGGGAGACTTTGACCTGAGTGCCTCCACTGCCTGGGATCGTCACTCTTCTTATGCCCGGATCCTTCCTGATGGAGTCAGCAAAGAGTTCTATGCAACACACGAAAAGAACAGGCGAAAGAGGGCAGCCCTGCCTGACTCCAGATTTAATAGGAAAGCTATCTGATTCCACCCATTGATTGAGACTGCACTACTGATGTTAGTGTAGAGCAGTTGGATCCAATTGCGAATTCCGTCCCCAAACCCCATTTTGGAGAGCACATCCACCATGTAGGTGTGCGATATTCTGTCAAAGGCCTTCTCCTGATCCAGGCTGATGAGGCAGGTATCCATACCCCTGTCCTGTACATAGGCAATCGTATCCCTGAGCAGCACGAGGCTGTCAGAGATCTTCCTGCCCGGCACAGTGCAGGTCTGGTCAGGGTGAATCACCAATTCCAGAGCGGACTTGACCCGATTGGCAATGACCTTGGACAGAATCTTATAGTCCACATTCAACAGTGAAATGGGCCGCCAATTTCTAATTTCCTCCCTTGTGCTTGTAGATGAGGGTGATGATGCCTTTCCTCATGGATTCTGACATACTGCCGGCCAGGAGCATACTCTCGTACACTTCTAGCAGGTCCGGGCCGATCCAGTCCCACAGAGCCGAATACAACTCCACCGGCAAGCCGTCGCTTCCGGGAGTTTTACTCTTCTCGAAGGACTCAAGGGCCTCAGTCAGTTCGTCAGGAGTTAGCGCTTTGTCCAGACTCTCCCGTGTACTGTCGTCTAAGACCTCCGTGATAGAGGACAGGAAGGACTGGGAGGCCGTGCTGTCTGTGGGCTTCACGTCATACAATCCGGCATAAAAGGATTTGCTGATCCTCAAAATGTCGGACTGTGATGACTTTACTAAGCCGTCTTCTTCCTTCAGGCTGCTGATCACAGAGCTCTCTCTGTGTACCTTTTGGAAGAAGAAACGTGAGCACGTCTCATCCTGCTCCATGGAGCGGACTCTGGAACGGAAGATGATCATCGAGGCCTTCGAGGCAGAGCGAGGCTTGCTGGCTCTTCGCCTCTTGGAGTTCCTCCTTGACATCGACCCCCATCAGCTGCAGCCGGAGCAGATTCTGCATGTTTTTCTGGAATCGGGACATTTCCCTCTGTTCCTTTCTAGCTTTCTGGGTGCCTTTGAGGATGAAAAACTTCTTAATGTTTCCCTTGATCGCTTCCCACCAGTGTGTCAGTGACTCAAAGTGGGGTTTCATGGTTCTCCAACCTTTGTAATCCCTCTTGATCTCCTCAATGTTCTCTGGGGTCAGCAGTTTCACGTTTAGCTTCCATGCCCCCCTGCCAACCCTCTGGTCTTCCTCTAAGTGACAGTCAGCCAGTAGGAGGCAGTGGTCAGAGAAGGACACCGGCTTGATGTCGGTGGATCTGACTGTGAATGCACGGGACACAAACAGGAAATCTATCCTGCAACAGATGGACCCTTCAGGCCGCGACCAGGTGTATCTACGCTGTGCTCTGTCTGCAGGGTTGCTGAAGACGTCATGCAGCTTGGCATCCTTTACTGTTTCCATCAGGGATCTGGACGTAGTGTCCAATCTGCTGTCGGCACTGCCGGATCGTCCAGCCGCATCGATGATGCAGTTGAAGTCACCGCCCAGAATGACCGGCCTGGAGGTTGCCAGCAGCAGTGGGAGCTGCTGAAAAACCTCCAGCCGCTCAGCCCCTTGTGACGGGGTGTAGACGTTAATTAACCGGAGTGGAGCATTCTTGTACATTAAGTCTGCTACGAGGAGGCGCCCGCCCACCACCTCCTTAACCTGGGAGACGGTGAAGTTGCCTCCCCGCAGCAGAATACCCAGGCCGGAGGAACGAGAGTCGTTTCCTCCCGACCTGATTGATGGCCCATGGGACCACCATCATGACCATTGCCTGTAGGAGCTGAGGTGCAGTATCGCACACTCCTGCAGAAACAACAGGTCAGCTTTGACCTTGGCAAGGTAGTCCAAGGTCGCAACACATCGCGTAGTAGATTTAATGCTACGCACATTTATGGATACAATCTTTACACCCATTTTAAAGCAGTTAGTCGCTTACCAAAGCTGTTGTCTCTGAGAGTTCCTTCATGCCCGTGGTGTGCTCAAATTGCTTCACTTGGGATGGGCTGAGGAAAGCGTCCTGAACCTCCCCATTGGCGGTGTTCTGCTCGGGTGGCATCTGGGGGTCCATGCAGAGAGCGGGGTTTGAAATGTCCTCTGTTGGAGAAGCTTCTCCAATCCTCTCCCCCTCTGGGGCGTTGCTGCTCCTGGCTTCCCGGAGCTGGGATGCGTTGAGCGCCTCACTGTTCCCAGATTCCTCGGGTTGTGGTACACTGGCCTCGTCGGGTTGTGGGCCAAGTTGGGGTGCGCTGGTCTCTTCGTTGTCTCCAATGTTCTGGAGCTCGGGTGTCTCGTCCTCCAACTCCCTAGCGTTTTGCCGCTTCTTCTGTTGGCGCCGCCCTGGCCCTTCTTCGTCCGAAGAGCTGCTGCTCTTGTTATCCGTGTCGGATAGGAGACGCCTCTTGACTCTTGTCTGGGAAGTGGCTCGGTTTCTTTTTAGCCCCTTCTTCCTTTTGGCTCTCTTCACCAGCTGCCACTCCCCCTGCTGCTTTCCCACTGCTGCCTCCTCCTCCTCCGTTGATTCGCTCTCCTGAGGAGTGGGAGGTTCAGAGGGCCGTGCTATTGGTTGGCCGTCTGTTGCCCCAATCTTTTCCTCCACCTTGTCTCTCTCTGTGTCCTCCTTTGTCCCGTTGTTCTCCCTGGGGGCCTTGGTGGTTGGAGTGACACGAGGCATTTCCTCTGCTTCCCCCTCGTTAGCTTTAGCTGCCTGTGCATAAGTACGGCAACGTTTGGGGCAGGTCTTGTAGAGGTGATTGTTTCGCCACACAGGTTGCAGCACTTAAGCCTGTTTACAGTCTTTTGTCTGGTGCCCTTCCTGTTTGCAGTTCTTGCAGAGGACGGCGCTGCAGTTGGCCGCCACATGACCAGACTTGCCGCATGAGCGACAAAGTTTGGGTTGCCCAGCGTAGACAAGGTAGCCACGGCTTCCCCCGATAGCGAATCTGGAAGGGGGGTGGAAAACGGCTCCCTTACCGTCGGTCTTGAGCGTTACCTTAACCTGGCGTTTACATGTCCAGATCCCCAAATCATCTCTAACCTTGGGGCAGCTCCCAACCTGGTAAGGAAGGAGAGCACGTCAGCGACAGGGACAAAGGGGTTGTAGAGATGCACCATCACAACCCGTTCTCATTGCAACAGCAGAGCAAAGAGCGGCTCTGCCGTCAGGATCTTCATTTCTGGCTGGTCTTTCTTTTCCTCAAACACCTTCAGGAGTTTGACGCAAGCTGCCATTTGCTTGAAAGTCACATCAAAAAATCCAGCGCTGGGGAAATCCATTGTAATTTTAATCCACAGTCCAACAGAAATAAAAAGATATGCTCTTTACACAAGAGACACATGTCAGTTGAAATATCTCTCCAACTAAGATTTAAAATGATCTTCTTGGTTATAATACTTCACCATGACCCAGTTGTAACTTTATTGTCAAGAATGTTATGATCCCTGTGGAGCTAACAGGCCAAAATAACCAAATTTACAAAACAACTTTAAAAAAAGGATAAGATTTCACCTTTTTGTAACCAATACTTTAACAATCGAACCAGAATTAACATAAATTAAACACGAACTAACAGACGAATCACGGTCAGTATAAATTATACATCTCGCGTTACTTAGCAGATACGAAAATAGATTGCCTGGAAATATTATTTATGGCACCACTTTCAGCAACAAAATTCTTCAAGGCTAATCTTTCTTGGGTAGAATTCCTGCTCCTTTCCTTTGAGGATTTAGCCACTGATCGTGATCAGACAGCAGCTCCCAGGTTCCATGGGTACAACCTTCAACAAAATGGTGCGCTTCTCCAGAACCTTCTGGGCTTTGCTCCTGTTGGTCTTGGTTGCATGGATCCACCAGAATCACTTTTCATCTGAATTGTCAGTAACGACCATGTGCACTGTATGACTGATTCAATTAGTTTAAAGCAACAGAAGCAAGGGCAGCAACCTTATCGTCAGCTCCCAGATCCGATCTTCTGGTTCTGCTTTTCCAACTTTGCCACCACCACTTCTGCACAAATCTGGTCAGGGGCCCATTTCCCATTCCACCTCTGGGTCTTGGGATTGTGCATTTTCACACCCTTGATTCCCCCCCCCACATAGGCACATGAGCACCAGGCCTGTGAATTTTCCACACACTGCCCTTCCAAACCAGCCTTCCAGGAGGAGCCCAAGAAACCCATTCCTCAAAAGAGTGCATGCTCGAAACTTCCCCAAATAGTCTCTGCAACTGCAGCTCTCAGAACCAAGCAGGCAAAGACAAACCTCATTGCTGGAATCACAGTGTAAGTTCTGAAAATATTCCAGGAAGCATTCTATCTCCTGGGCTAGAGGCATAGAGTGGAAAAGCAGGGGGGTTTGGTGAGCCTTTATAAATTTCTAGTTTGGCCTCAACTGCAGTATTGTGCCCAGATCTTGGCATTACACTTTAGGCTTGAGTTGGTGCAGAAAATATTTACGAGAATGAGATTAGGGGATAGATTGGTGAAGCTGCGAGTGTTCCCTTTGGCGAAGAGAAGGTTGAGAAGAGATTTGATAGAGGAGTTCAAAATCATGGGGGCCTGGACAGAGTAGAAGGAAGAAACTATTCCTTGTTCAGGGTTTGTTGGACATTGTTTAAGGACTGGGATCAAATATACAGAGAGAGAGTTGGGATACTGGGGTCGTATTTAGGAGGCAGAAAACTGTAAGGCTGCATTCTGTGAATATACCTACTATCAAGGAAAAGAACTGTTTTGTTTCGTACTTCCATTTGGCTTGGATCCGTTTAACATGGTAGCAGAGAATGGTTGCTTGTAGCTGAAAATTGGAAACCATGATTTTTTTGACACAAGACTATAATTGTAATTGTTTTGAGAAGAATGGCTGAAACCAATTAAGCAACTAACAGGAGGAAGAGGCTCCACAAATATCCCCATCCTCAATAATAGGGGAGCCCAGCACATCAGTGTAAAAGACAAGGCTGAATCATTTACATAAGAAAAAAACAAAATACTGCAGATGCTGGGAATCTGAAATAAAAACCAAAAATGCTGGAAGTACCATAGAAAAGTTACAGCACAGAAGGAGGCCATTCGGCCCATCTTATCCATGCCAGCCCGATGACTCCCAGGTGCCCTTTCTAATCACACCTTCCTGTACCCAGCCCATAGCCTTGCAGCTTATAGCACTTTAGGTGCAGATCCAGGTACTTTTTAAAAGAGTTTAGAGTTTCTGCCTCTACCACCAACTTGGGCAGCAAATTCCAGACACACACTACCCTCTGCATAAAAAAGTTCTTCCTCGTGTCCCCCCTGCACCTTCTGCCACTTATCTTGAACCTATGTGTTCTGGTTCTAGAATTCTCCACCAAGGGAAACAATTTTATCCTGTCCACTCCATCTATTCCCCTCATAATTTTGTACACTTTAATCAAATCACCTCTCAGCCTTCTTTGTTCTAAGGAAAATAACCTTAACCGATCCAATCCCTCCTTGTAGCTACACCTTTCTAACCATGGCAACATTCTTGTAAACCTCCTCTGCACTCTCTCCAGAGCTATTACGTCCTTCCTGTAATGTGGTGACCAGAACTGCACACACAACTTCTGTTGTGGCCTTACCAGTGTTTTATACAATTCCAACATTATATCCTTACTTTTATATTCTATACCTCTGCCAATGAAGGAGAGCATTCCATATGCCTTCTTTACGACCTTGTCTACTTGAACTGCTGCCTTCAGGGTCCTATGTACTTGTACGCCAAGATCTCTCATTTCATCTACCCATCTGAGTATATTCCCATTTATTGTGTAATCCCTGTAACTGTTTAACCTCCATAAATGTATAACCTCACACTTCTTTATGTCAAAATCCATCTGCCACTTTACCGCCCACTCCACCAACCCATCTATATTGTTTTGGAGATTATGGCTATCCTCTACACTATCCACTACTTGGCCAATCTTTGTGTCATCTGCAAATTTCCCAAACTTGCACCCCTCCTTCACGTCCAGATCGTTAATATATAACACAAACAGCAAGGGCCCCAACACCAAGCCCTGTGGAACACCACTTGAGATAACTTTCCATTGGCAAGGGCATCCATCGACCATTACCCTTTGTTTCCTGTTACAAAGCCAACCTTTTATCCAGTTTGCCACATTACCCTGAATCCCATGGGCTTTTACTTTCCTGACCAATCTGCCTTGTCAAATGCCTTGCTAAATTCCATGTACACAACATCCACTGCACTACCCTCATCAACCCTTCTTGTCACTTCCTAAAAGAATTCAATCAAATTTGTGAGGCAAGACCTTCCTTTAACAAGTCCATGTTGACCATCCCTGACTAATCCATGCCTTTTCACATGACAGTTAATCCTATCTCTCAGGATTGATTCTATTAATTTGCTCACCACTGATGTAAGACTAACTGGCCTATAATTGTTTGGCATTTCCTTTGATCCTTTTTAAACAATGGAACTACGTTTGCATTTCTCTAGTCCTCCGGTACCTCCCCTGTCTCTAGTGAAGATTGGAAAATCATCCTCAGAGCATCTGCTATCTCCTCCCTGACTTCCTTCAGCAGCCTCAGAAACAATCCATTTGGCCTTGGTGATTTATCAACTTTCAAGGATTTCAACTCTTCGAGTACTTCCTCTCTCTTTATGACTATCCCGTCCAATATATCACAGTGTTCCTCTTGGACTACTATATCTACATCCTCCCTTTCCTTTGTAAACATGGAGACAAAATATTCATTCAAAACCCTTTCCACAGCCTCTGCATCTACACACAAGTTTCCATCTTCATCTCTGATAGGTCCCACTTTTTCCTTAACTAACCTTTTAGCATTAATGTATTGGTAAAACATCTTTGGGTTATCTTTAACTTGCTAATCTTTTTTCATGCCCTCTCTCTGATTTCCTTATTTCCTTTTTTACATCGTCCCTCCACTTCCGACATTCGTTTAGGCTATCTGCAGTGCTTAGTTCTTTGTGCCTATCATACGCTTTCTTTTTCTGTTTGATCTTCCCCTGTATTCCTCTAGACAACCAGGGAGGTCTAGATTTGTCAGTACCACTCATTTTTGTAGGGGACATGTCTACTTTGAACAATTAGGACGTCGATTTTTAGTGCTTTCCACTGTTTTATCCTCCAGCAGTGTTATCCAGTCCATCTCAGCCAAATCCCTTCTTGTTTCTGCAAAATTTGCCTTCCCCCAGTTCAAGACTTTTACTCCTGCCTTATCTCTGTCCTTTACCATGGTAATGCTAAATCTAACTGAGTTGTGATCACTGTCCTCGATATGGTTGCCAACTGTCACTTCACCCATTTGCCCTTCTTTGTTCCCCAAGACTAGGTCTAGAATTGCATCTCCTCTCATTAGATTTGTCACTAATTGGTTGAAAAAGTTTTCCTGGACACACTGCATGAATTTTTTTCCCTCAGTGCCCCTTATATTGTTTGAATCCCAGTTGATATTAGGATAGTTGAAGCCTCCTACTATTATTGACCTCTTGTTCTTACAAACAGAAATTTGCCTACATATTTGTCCTTCTATCTCCCTTTCACTATTTGGGGGTCTGTAGTATATTCCCAGTAGTGTGACTGCCCCTTTTTTATTTCTGAGCTCAATCCATAAAGCCTCGTTTGTTGACCCATTTAGTATATCATTCCTTCTCACAACTGGAATTGATTCTTTAAAAATTAGTGCTACCACCCCCCCCCTCTTTTTTTATCTCTTACTCTATCATATCTGAAGACTCTATAACCAGTTTTGTCCCTCCTTTAGCCAGGTCTCCGTTATAGCAATGATATCCTGCTGCCATGTGTCTGCCTGTGCCCTTAACTCATCTACCTTGTTTGTAATACTCCTTGCACTGAAGTATAAACAGTTTAACCCTGTCAATTTCCCTTGCTGGACACTTTGTAAACTTTGCTGTCCTGTAACTCCATGTCTATCACAACATCCCTCGCTAATGTTCTACCTCCAGTTTTCTGATCTGAATTTGACCTATCTGATCCTACTCCTGGGATCCCATCCCCCTGCCACACAAGTTTAAATACTCCCCAACAGAATTAGCAAAAGCCCCCGCAAGGACACTGGTCCCAGCTCTGCCTGGGTGCAGCCCATCCAGTTTGTACAGGTCCCACCTTCCCCAGAACTGGTCCCAGTGCCTCAAGAATCTGAATCCCTCCCGACTACACCGTCTCTCCAGCCACGTGTTCTTTTGGTCTATCCTCTTATTCCTGCTCTCACTGGCATGTAGAACTGGGAGTAATCCTGAGATTACTACGTTTGATTTATCTCCTAACTTCCTGTACTGAGCTTGCAGCTCCTCATCCCTTAGTTTACCTATGTTGTTGGTACCAATGTGTACCATGACCACTGGCTGTTTACCTCCCCTCCCCAGAATGTCCTGCAACCGCTCCGTGATATCCTGGACCCTGGCACGAGGGAGGCAACATACCATCCTTGATTCACGTTTGCAGCCACAGAAGCGTCTATCTGTGCCCCTAACTATTGAATCCCCTATCAATATAACCTTGCCATTTGTTTTCCTCCTGCCCCTCCGAGCAGCAGAGCCACCCGTGGTGCCATGAACTTGGTTGTTGTTGCTTTCCCCTGAGAGGCCATCCCCCTACCAGTATCCATAGCCGGATATCTGTTACAGAGGGGGATGACCATAGGGGACTCCTGCACTATCTTCATGAGTCTTTTAGTGTTCCTGATGGTCCACCATTCCCTTTCTGCCTGCGTAATCTTCACCTGCAGTGTGACCACCTCGCTAAACATGCTATCCACAACTTGCTCAGCATCACGGATGCTCCACAATGAGTCCAGCCGCAGGATTTACTCACCAATCAGCTTTTTTTAAAAATCCTCTTTCAGAAGAGTGACCCTCGCAGGCCTGGTGCAATTCTGAAGGTACTGCCTCTCCCTCTCTCTTTTTTGGTTTGAGGAGGAGGGAGGATGGAAACAATGTAATAGTTGGGGTTGTTCCGTTCTTTGACTGTGAGTCCTCCTCGATCCCCTTCTGAGTTGTGGTGACTGCGCTGACTTCTCCCAGAATGCTTCTCAGTCACTTCTCACTACCGCCCTCTGTTGAAAACTCAGCAGGTCTATCAGCATCTATGGAGAGAGAAACAGAGTTGACGTTTTGCGTCTGTATGAATTTTTCAGAGCAGTTATAACCATTTTAGCCAGACATGCCGGGTGGATGATCCATCTTGGCCTTCCCCGAGGTCTCCAGTGTCATTGATGCCAGTCTTCAGCCAATTCGATTCACTCCACGTGATATCAAAAAAAGGGCTGAAGGCTCTAGATAGTGCAAAGACTATGGACCCTGACAACATTCCGGCAATAGTACTGAATACTTGTGCTGCAGAACTAGCCACGCCTCTAGCCAAGCTATTCCAGTACGGTTTCAACACTGGCATCTGCCTGACAATGTTTAAACTTGCCCTGGTGTGTCCTGTCTACAAAAAACACGACGAATCCAACCTGGCCAATTATCGCCCCATCAGTGTACTCTGGATCATCAGCAAAGAAATGGAAAGTGTGATTGACAGTGCTATCAAGTGGCACTGTTGTTAAGCAATTAACGTATATAACATTATTGGAATTTTTTTTAAAATAGAGGATCAGCCTGTGGGTGTATCTTAAATGGATTAAAACCAGCTAGTCTGGGTGCTTTAGCGTGTACGAATTTTGAGATGTAAGAGAGGTAGAGTGCATTTACATTTTGTTCAATAGAGCATTCAAGAAGGGGAGTAAAATCTGGCACGTAGCTAGCAGTGACCAAGCAATGTTTATATTATGAATAAAATTGGTGCTATGAATTGGTGCTGTTAGAAGTGGAGTTCAAAGGGGCTGGCGATACAATGAGAATTTACATTCAATGAGATGTGCTGGATATAACCGATAGCAGTTTTGTGTATCCAGGGCAGAGGCAATATAAGATCAAAGTAGCTGTAAGCCTACCGCTGTGTCTGCAAAGGAATAATAGTGAAAGGAACTGCATTTTGAACTTGTAAGGTGAAAATGGTGTCTGCTTAAAGTCTGTGGGCCGCTGTTGCCTTAGTGGAGATTAGTTTGGGAATTTGTTAAAATTATGATAGTAATTTGTAGCCATGTGTATATATTTAATTTGTGTAAATTAATAAACGTCTCATGTATTTTGATATAAAATCTCTTGAGAACTGGTGGTCTGAATCCTGAATTTAGAGCTGCATCTCAAACATACCACTTAAAAATATAAGTTATGACAGTTGTTTGAAGTCTCCATCTGGGATTTTTAAATAACTCAGCTTTACCTACTACTGGGTTATAACAGTTATTTAACAGCAATAACCTGCTCAGTGACGCTCAGTTTGGGTTCCGCCAGGGCCACTGGGCTCTTGACCTCATCACAGTTTTGATCCAAAGTGAAAGTGACTGCCTTTGACATCAAGACAGCATTTGACCAAGTGTGGCATCAAAGATACCCAGCAAACTTGAAGTCAATTGATATCAGGGGGAAAACTTTCCACTGGCTAGAGTCGCAGCCAGTGAAGAAAGATGTTTGTGACTATGGAGGTCAACTATCTCAGCTCCAGGACATCACTACAGGTGTTCCTCAGGGTAGTGTCCTAGGCCCAATCATCTTCAGCTGCTTCATCAGTGACCCTCCTTGCATCACAAAGTCAGAAATGGGGGTGTTCGCGGAGAATTACACAATGTTCATAATTTGCAACTCCTCAGATACTGAATTGTCCAGAAAGAGGGCAAGTAGAGGTTGTAGTTTGACTAGTGCAAGGACTATAGAACAAACTAGGAATGCCATTAGAAGTAGAAGCCCTTATGATCAGGAAGTTTTTATGGCTATAAACAAATTAGAAGATAAATCGTTAAGAGATGCAACATAAGAATTGGATGTTTGCCAAAAATTTGGTGCATGCTCTAAAGTGCCAGATAGGGTACAGTCAGCCTTATCACACAAATGGATATGTATGGAGAAAGTATTTCCTAATGGGACATATAAGGCTAAAGTGAGATTATTGGTTTGAGGTTTTGAAGAAGGACTTGGTTATCAAAATATTAGAGTGAACTTCGCTATTGCATGAAAAGTGACCTTGAAGATTTTCTTAGCCACATATTTTGGGAATTGTAGGCCCATTGATTTAAAAACTATATTTCTACATAGTGAAACATTTCAAAAAGAATTGATTTTGAAAACACAAAAAGAAGCGAGTGATGTAGAAGGGAAGCTGTGGAAATTAAACAAATATGCTTGGATTAAATGATGCGTTGAGGGTATGGTATTTCATGGTTAGCTCGGTTTTGCTGAAAGTAGGGTTGTATTCAGCTGAAAGCAGATCCAGCAATGTTCTAATGGAATCACAAAAAGAAGCTCAGGCATTTTTATGATGCACATTGATAAGTTTACAAGTGGAGGTTTTGTGGAATTTGAGCAATTTATTATTGATAAGATAAAAGAGGAATTTAAGATTGGAAGTCAGGCTTTGGGGGGCCTTTAAATATGCAGGGTTTGACACAAATCAGACTAGACCAAGAATAACCTTCAATTAACAATCATATCTAGAAAGTGTTAATCGTATCCCGATAAATTGGGCCAGTTGTTCACAGAAAGATGATCTTGCATCCAAGGAAGAAACAGACCAGTTAACAAGTTTGATTAGACAGTTAAAGTAGCTGTGCAATTAGACAAGACCCAATGCAAGTTATGACATATTGGAACTGAGCACTGAAGAAACATGCTATAGTTGAAGAGGTTCTGAGGCAAACAAAACCTTAAAAAAATTAAATTCGGAGAAATACGCCCTCAAATTTCCATCCTTGCATGACCTGAAAGATGGCGCTTCCCATGCCTGTCTTCTGGATGGATATTTAAGTGTGGCTATGTTTATCATAACCTTGGTGGGGAAAAATGGAAAGTGTCCCTTGGTCTGGGAAGCTAAGAAAATAAAAAGGGTAATTAAAAGTGCCCTCGCTGCAGAAACACTGGTGCTCATTGATGGAATAGATATGGGATTGTATTTATCTAACATCCTGAAGGAAATCCTAAATAGGGGGCTTTCTGAGAAAAGTTTGTCCCTAGAATGCAATGTGGATAACTGTTCTCTTTGGGATAGTGTTCATTCAACAAAGAGTGTTACTGAGAAAAGGCTGAGGATTGACCTTGCTAGTATAAAGGAGATGTTGGAAAGAAGGGATTTATGAAATAAAATGGGATGAGGCAGGCTACCAATTATCCAACTATTTTACAAAGAGAAGTGCTTGCTCCAAGAAATACATAGGTGATGAACTTTGATTAAGGACTGGAATCATATATAAAGAGAGTCAGCAGGGGCACTGGGGAGTATTTAGGAGGCAGAGATGTGAAAGACTGCATCCTGTGAATAAACCTACTATCAAGGAAAAGGATTGTGTCTTGTTTCACACTTCATCTGGGCTTGGATCCATTTAACATTCCCATTGATGTAAGGGTCGAGAACTAGAGTACACTGTTTTAAGGCAGGCAATAAAAGAATCAAAGATGACTTGAGGGCAGACATTTTTGCGCAGCATATGGCTAGGATCCGGATTGCATTTTCTGAGAATGTGGTGGAAGCAGAGTTAATTATGTCTTTCAAAAGAGAATTGGATAATTACCTAAAGAAAAAAATCTGCAGTGGGAAAATGGAACCAGCTGAGTTATTCTTGCAGAGAGCTAACATGAATACAACAGGCAGAATGGCCTCCTGTGCTGTAACCATTCTATGATTCTAATTATTCAATGAGTAGTTGAATTTTCAGATCAGCAGTTTTTGAATTCTACCCCGCTCAGTGTATAAAGAATTAAGGGATTCATGGCAGGGTAGCAATATCTGATTATTCTCTGTGTTGCTGTTAGATGAAATTGATTAGAATTTCTTTGATTGACCATCTCCTGCACTCTGTTAAAACTGGTGCTTGTGGATGTTCAGTATGAGCAGGATCTTGCTCGGCTGTGCTGCCCCTGCAGTTGAACATCCAGTTGTTGCTTACTGTTAGGATTTTATTTTTTTCATCCATGGGATGTGGGCTTCACTGGCTAGGCCAGCATTTATTGCCCATCCCTAGTTGCCCTTGAGAAGGTGGTGGTGTGCTCCCTTCTTGAACCAATGCAGTCTTGTGGTGTAGGTACACCCACAGTGCTGTTAGGGAGGGAATTCCAGGATTTTGACCCAGTGACGGTGAAGGAACGGTGATATATTTCCAAGTCAGGATGGTAAGTCACTTGAAGGGGAACTTCCAGGTGGTGGTGTTCCTTATCCATCTGCTGCCCTTGTCCTTCTAAATGGTAGTGGTCATGGGTTTGGAAGGTGCTGTCTAAGGAGCCTTGGTGAATTCCTGCAGTGCATCTTGTAGATGGTATACACTGCTGCTGCTGTGAATTGGTGGTGGAGAGGGTGAATGTTTGTGCATGTGGTGTCACTCAAGCGGCTGCTTTGTCCTGGATGGTGTCAAGCTTCTTCACTGTTGTAGGAGCTGCACTCATCGAGGCAAATGGAGATAAAAACAAAAAAACTGCAGATGCTGGAAATCCAAAACAAAAACAGAATTACCTGGAAAAACTCAGCAGGTCTGGCAGCATCGGCGGAGAAGAAAAGAGTTGACGTTTCGAATGGAGAGTATTCCATCACACTCCTGACTTGTTCCTTGTAGATGGTGGACAGGCTTTGAGGAGTCAGGAGGAGAGTTACTCGTCGCACGATTCCTGATCTCTTACCTGCTCTTGTAGCCACAGTATTTATATGGCTAGTCCAGTTCAGTTTCTGGTCAATGGTAACCCCCAGGATGTTGATAGTGGGGGATTCAGTGATGATAATGCCATTGAACATCAAGGGGCGATGGTTGGATTCTCTTTTGTTGGAGATGGTCATTGCCTGGCACTTGTGTGGCACGAATGTTACTTGCCACTTATCAGCCCAAGCTTAGATGTCCAGGTCTTGCTGCATTTGGACATGGACTGCTTCAGTACCTGAGGAGTCACAAATGGGGTGTGGCAAGTTCTGGAGCATGAGTCTTCAGTACTATTGCTGGAATTCTGGAGCATGAGTCTTCAGTACTATTGCTGGAATATTGTCAGGGTCCATAGCCTTTGCAGTGTCCAGGGCCTTCAGCCGTTCCTTGATATCACATGGAATGAATGGAATTGGCTGAAGACTGGCATTGCTGGGGACCTTCGGAGGAGGCTGAGATGGATCATTCACTCGGCACTTCTGGCTGAAGATTGTTGCAAATGCTTCAGCCTTATCTTTTGCACTGATGTGCTGGGCTCCTCCATCATTGAGGATGGGGATATTTGTGGTGCCTCCTTCTCTAGTGAGTTGTTTAATTGTCCACCACCATTCACGACTGGATGTGGCAGGACTGCAGAGCTTAGTTCTGATCCGTTGGTTGTGGGATCACTTAGCTCTGTCCATCACTTGCTGCTTATGTTGTTTGGCATGCAAGTAGTCAGGTGTTATAGATTCACCAGGCTGACACCTCATTTTTATGCCTGGTGCTGCTCCTGACATGCCCTCCTGCACTCTCCATTGAACCAGGGTTGACCCATTGGCTTGTTGGTAATGGTAGAGTGGGGGATATGCTGGGCCATGAGGTTGCAGATTGTGTTTGAGTACAATTCTGCTGCTGCTGATGGCCCACAGCGCCTCATGGATGCCCAGTCTTGAGTTGCTTGATCTGTTCGAAATCTCTCCCATGTAGCCCAATGGTAGTACCACACAACACGATGGAGAGTGTCCTCAATGTGAAGAAGGGACTTTGTCTCCACAATGAGTGTGCGGTGGTCATTCCTACCAATACTGTTATGGACAGATGCATCTGCGGCAGGTAGGTTGGTGAGGATGAGGAGTATGTTTTTTTCCTCCTGTTGGTTCCCTCACCACCTGCCGCAGACCCAGTCTAGCAGCTATGTCGTTTAGGAGTCAACAGCCAGTGTGACAGTAATTATTAATGGGGACTAGGTGTTGAAGATGGAGGTGACTGTATGGCCGCACAGATCGGTAGTTGTGGAAATGTCATAAGAGCTTGATATAAAAAACAAGAGCAGGAATAGACCAGACAGCCCTTCGAGCTTGCTCTGCCATTCAGTATGATCATGACTGATCAGCGGCCCGAACTCCACTTTCTTACCTGCTGCCCTTGGTTCCTTGAGTGACCAAAAATCTGTCTATCCCAGCCTGTAATACATTCAGTAATGGAGCATCCACAACCCTCTGGGGCAGCGAATTCCAAGATTCACAATCCCTTGTGTGAAGAAATTTCTGCTAATCTCAGTCTTAAATGATTGGCACCTTATCCTGAAAATGTTATAGGTTCCATAGCCAGGAGAAACAACTTCTCTGTAACTACCTTGTCAAGCCCCTTCAGAATCTTGTATGTTTTGATGAAATCACCTCTTGTTGTTCTTAACGCCAGAGAATATAGGTCCAATTTGCTTAGCCTTTCTTCATAGAACAGCCTTTTTGTCCCAGGAACTAATCCAATGAACCTCCTACTGCCTCCACTATAAGTGTATCTTTCCTTAAATATGGAGACCAAAATTGCACACAGTACTCTAGGGGTGGACTCACCAAAACTCTGTACAATTGCAATAAGACTTCTTTGTTCTTGTACTTGCAGTGCAGGCCAACATGGCATCTGCCTTCCAAATTGCTTACTGTACCTGCATGCTAACTTTGTGTTCCTTGTATGAGCATATCCAAGTCCTTCTGAATAACGACGTTTACAAGTTTCACAGCTTTTAAAAAATATTCTGCTTTTCTATCCTTGCTGCCAAAGTGAATAACCTCACGCTTCTCCATATTATACTCTATCTGCCACCTTGTTGCCCATTCACTTAAACTGTCTGTATCTCTTTGCAGCCTCTTGTCCTGCCTGGTCACAGCTTGCATCCCTATCAAGCTTTGTATCGTTAGTAAAGTTAGAAGCATTACTCTCAGTCTTTTTGTCTAAGTCATTAATATAGATTGTGATTAGTGGAGGGCCAAAGACTACACTGTTTGCAATTTGAAAACGCAATTATAAGTGAATTTGCAGAGATTTTGTTTCTAGGGGCAGATGCAGAAAGTCGAGCTGAAAGGGAAAGAGGGAACTGGGTGGAGAGCAATCAAAGGAAGTGATCAGAAATAGCCTAATCTGTGATTGATACAATGGGAGTAGCAAGGCCAGCTGAGATGGCAGGGCCACAGGGGCAGCCATGAATATGGGCTGGAGATATATAATGGGGGGGAGAGATTATGGGAAGATAGGTGGGCAGTGAACTCAGAGAAGAGAGAGCATGATCAACTGGGATGGAACTGAAAGCACCAAGGATGGGAAGTAGCTCCTGAGAGACAGAGGGAGGAAAACATTGAAGATGTTAATGAGAACGTTTTGGGTACTTGAAGGGCAATAAAGAACTAGGATTTTACATGAAAATTGAGACAAGATGTCATGCTCAGAGGAAGAGAAAGTACAAAGGACAGACCAAGGTGTGATTTAGTGATCAGAAACACTCCACTGTCATGATGATCGTGATCAGGATAGTGGTGATAGGTATGGCTAGGCGGGAAGGTGTCATTCAGGAGGAACGTGTCATCATACAGTCATCACAATAAACTCATGGATGGCAAGGGTCTTACTCAGATGTGAATGGATATTTCTGGAGGGATCAGAACCAATTAAAAAAAAGGATAAAAGAATAAAAACTTGAGATAGTGAAATAACCATGCACATTTCCCTGTTAAATAAATTAAACAAATCAATTAATTGTAACAGGACATATTTAAGTGTTGTACTGCCTTTCTGACGCTGAGGTTTCAATCCTTTTTGCCTAACAATATTAAATTCATTTCTAAGTGCTTTTGTTCAGGTGTGAGAATTGCCTGGTAAACAATGTAACGATTTGCAGTCTTATTCACCTCATCATGTGCTAAGGCTTTTGGTAATCAGTGAGCCAGATAGCTTCGTATTAACCACCTCATCAGGTATTAATGCCTGTGCATGATTAGCTGTTAAATCCTATGTGGTATTGCTAAATGGGGTTCATCTGATTTTTAAAAGGTTTTTTTAAGTCCTCTTTGTAGGTTCATTGTGCTGTACTGTATTGTGTACATTGCAATGAAGCAAATGACATCAGTATACTTTTAATTACCCATAACTGTGTTTTACTGCATTGTCATTGCAATTCAGTTTGGATGCCATTATTAACCTTTTTCAAATTTGATGCAAAAATTAGAACAAGTAGAAAGCAAAATACTGTGGATTCTGGAAATCCGAAATAAAAAACAGAAAATGCTGGAAAAACTGAGCAGGTTTGGCAGCATATGTGGAGAGAGAAACAGAGTTAATGCTTTGAGTCCATATGACTTTTCTTCAGAGCTGAAGAGAAGTAAAAATGTGATGGATTTTATACTGTTTGAGAGGAGGTGGAGCAGGTAGAGCAAGATAGAAGGTCAGAGATAGGTAGGAGAGCTAAAAAGAGATTGACAAAGATATCATGGACACAAGACAAAGGGAATGTTAATGGTAGTAAGAAAGACTAAAGAAGGTGCTGATAGTGGCATAAATTTAGAGCAGAATGTATTAATAGCAGAACAAGGGTCAGCGCTCTGTGAAAGAACAACTTAGAAACCAGTGACAGTTGGCCCTGTGGGGGAGGGGATTGTGTGGGGGCAACGGTTGGGAAAAAGGATCAAAAAAAGGAATAAGTAAATAAAATTAAATTAAATAAAAAATTGGACTAAGAAAGGTGTAAAGATGGAGGAGAGAGTTCAGGGTCTGAAGTTGTTCAACTTGATGTTAAGTCCAGAAGGCTGTAAAGTGCCTAGTCGAAAGATGAGATGCTGTTCCTCCAGTTTGCATCGAGCTTCACTGGAACAAAGCAGCAGGCCAAGGACAGACATGTGGGCATGAGAGCAGGGTGGTGTGTTGAAATGGCAAGTGACAGGGAGGTCTGGGTTATGCTTGCGGACAGACTGAAGGTGTTCCACAAAACGGTCACCCAGTCTGCGCTTAGTCTCCCCCGTGTAGGGGAGGCCATATTGGGAGCAATGAATACAGCAGATCAAATTGAAGGGGGTGCAAGTGAAGCGCTGCTTTATCTGAAAGAATTGTTTGGGGTCTTGGACGATGAGGGAAGAGGTAAAGGGGCAGGTGAGGGGAAGATGTGTTTGGTGGTGGCATCACGCTGGAGTTGGTGGAAATGGCAGAGGATGGTCCTTCGAATGCGGAGGCTGGTGGGGTGAAAAGTGAGAAAAAGGGAAATCCTATCATGATTCTGGCAGGGAGGGGAAGGGGTGAGGATGGAGATGCGGGAGATGGGTCAGGAATGGCTGAGTGCCCTGTCAATCACAGTGGGAGGAACCCTCGGTTAAGGAAAAAAGAAGACATGTCAGAAGCACCATTTTGGAAAGCGGCATCATCGGAACAGATGCAACAGATAGGGAGGAACTGAGAGAATGGGATGGTGACCCTACAGAAAGCAGGGTGTGAGGAGCTGTAGCTGTGGGAGTTGGTAGGCTTGTAATGAATATTGGTGGACAGTCTATCACCAGAATTAGGCATAGAGAGGTCAAGGCAGCAAAGGGAAGTGCTGGAGATGGGATGGGATGAGAAAGGGATGGAATTGGAAGCAAAATTGCTGAAATTTTCCACATCCAGACGAGAGAATGAGGCAGTGACAGTCATCGATGTATCAGAGATAGAGTTGTGGGAGGGGGCAGGAGTAGGACTGGAACAAGGAGTGTTCCAAATACCCCATAAAGAGAGACAGGCATAACTGGCGCCCATGTGGTGCCCATAGCCACACCTTTTATTCGGAGGAAGTGAGACAAGCTTAAGGAGAATTTGTTCGGTGAGCACACAGGTTCAGCCAGATGGAGGAGAGTAGTGGTGGATGGTGATTGTTCAGGCCTCTGTTCGAGGAAGAAGCAGAGAGCCATCAGACCATCCCGGTGGGGGATAGAGGTGTAGAGGAATTGGACGTCCATGCGACAGAGGCAAAGGAACTGAGAGAGTGGGATAGAGTCCTTACAGAAAACGGGGTGTGAGGAGCTGCAGTCAAGGTAGCTGTGGGAGTCGGTAGGCTTGTAATGAATATTGGTGGACAGTCTATCACCAGGAATGGAGACAGAGAGGTCAAAGGGAAGTGAAATGTCGGAGATGGACGATGTGAAGATGTGAGAGGGTTGGAAATTGAAAGCAAAATCGATTTTTAAAAAAAAATGTCCAGGTCCAGACGAGAGATTACAGTAGCACCAATGCGGTCATTGACGTATTTGGAAAAAGAGTTGTGCGAGGGGGCCTGAGTAGGACTGGAACAAGAAATGTTCCACATACTTCACAAAAAGACCATGCGTAACTGGGGCCCATGCGGGTACCCATAGCCACACCTTTTATTTGGAGAAAGTGAAATAAGTTTAAGGAGAAATTGTTCAGCAAGAGAACAAGTTCAGCCAGGCGGAGGAGAGTGGTGGTGGTGGATGGGGATTGTTCAGGCCTCTTTTCAAGGAAGAAGCAGAGAGCCCTCAGACCATCCTGGTGGGGGATGGAGGTGTAGAGAGATTGGGCGTCCATGGGGAAGACGATTTTGGGAAGGAGGTAGAAGCGGGCTGTCTGGGGTCGGGAGACTCAGGTTGGAAGCTTTGGAGGGAAGATCTCCTGAAGAGCTGAGGTCAGTGATAACCCTGCAAACAATGGCTTGATGTTCGGTGGTGGGGTCATGGTCCAGGAGGAGGTAGGAAGAAGTGTCTGAGAGTTGGCACTCAGCCTCTGCCGACAAAGGTGATGCTATTATTGACTGGTGTACTGACCACTACCTCTACCTAGCCCTAACCGCCTCCTCTCGACCCCTAGTTTCAGACACTCCAGCCAGGGGAAACAGCCCCAGGGTAAGGACCCCCACTGTACCCTGGTATAACCCCAATATGCCGGGGCAAAAACTCCAATGTGCCCAGGTACTAATTCCCAAAGTACTGATGTAGATTAAGTCTTTACCACTACTAGCTCCTCTTAAGCAGTATAAAATCCATCACATTTCTACTGCTCTTTAGTTCTGAAGTAGAGTCATGTGGACTCGAAACGTATCTCTACACAGATGCTGCCAGACCTTCTGTACCAGTAGAGATGTACCAGTATCAATGTACCAGTAGAAATATTTAACGTCCATAAAGCAAGTATTTCTATGTCACTGGAGGGCTGAGATATCTCAGTTTGAGGGAGGTAGGATACAATGTTTTCTACAACAGATAACTACTAGAGGGGCTGAGATCAGCATCTACCCTGTCAAGCCAGCTTAGAATCTCACCGTTTCAATAAGAGTGGCTCTATTTTCCAGAGAATATAGGCCAGTTTTACTCAGTCTGACCTCAGAGAAAATCCTGTACTCTACGTGCCTCAAACTGAGAAATCTCAGCCCGCCAGTGACTGAGAAATACTTGCTTCGAGAGCATTAAATATTTCTAATAGTACTTTGGGAGTTCTTAGCTGGGCACTTTGGAAGTTTTTGCCCCAGCACATTGGCGTTATACCTGGGCACATTGCATTGGGGGGATCGGGGGAGGGGGGTGGTCTTTAACCCGGCGTATTTGTGGCTTTTGACCCCGCTGCCTTGGGCGATTTGGACCCTGGTACTGTAGGTTACACTGTTTGGAGATTTTTAGAATTCCCCTGAATGGATGGAGCAGGATCACCACCAGCATTAAGCAGAGACTCAGGTGAAAATGTGGATAAGAAAAGGGGGGATATTCCTTAGTACCGCACTTACACCAGGGTGTGACCAACAGGGTGTGTCACAGGAAGCTGATACCAGATTTTGAGTGGGACAGTCATGATGTGGGATTCTGACAACGCAGCAAAGAAGATTCTGAATATAAATTTCTCTTCACCATTTCAGGGTTGCTGATGAGGTCTTGACGCTTCTGACTCCTGTTCCCCAACAGCAATTCAAAGCCCCCACTGAGATAAGTAACGAAACTTGACACTGTGCCCCTCATTCTACTTCTGATTCCTGATGCAAAGAGGCAGTGGCATAGTGGTATTGTCACTGGGCTAGTATTCTAGAGACCCAGGGCAATGCTCTGGGGACGTGAGTTCGAATCCCATCATGGCAGAAGGTGAAATTTGAATTCAATAAAAATCTGGAATTAAAAGTCTGATGATGACCACAAGACCATTGCTGATTGTCGTAAGAACCCATCAGGGTCACTAATGCCTTTGAAGGAAGGAAATCTGCCGTCCTTACCTGGTCTGGCCTACAAGTGACTCCAGACCCACAGAAATGTGGTTGACTCTTAAATGCACTCTGAACAAGGGCAATTAGAGATGGGCAATAAATGCTGGCCTAGCGAGTGACACCCACATCCCATGAATGTATAAAAAGAAACCTGTGCTGCAAATTCCTGGGTCATACTAATAGCCAAATATGGAGTTTTCAGGGGATTTGACAGATGGAGCTCAAGTTAGGGTGGAGTCATTGACAAAGGGTTCTTAGCTCCAGAGGAAAGCCTCATTGCTGATTGGTGGGGTGCAGAGTTGTGTATATTGCAATGTACAGGCACCACAACTGTTTGGGATAGGCTAGCATGCTTTCCTGTTCTTCTTTTATATATTTACAAATATTTCTGAAAAGAGAGACATGTTGCCGAAACATTTTTACTTACGCTCACCAGGACAAACACAAGAATGCCAAATTTCAAGCTATCACAACAGTTTATACTATAGGAGAAAAGGGTTCTGAATGGTTGGTAAGTCCACTTTGTTTGGCTGAGGCATTGTAGTGGAGAAAGAAACGGAACTAAAGGCTCCCTAAGTTGCCAGGTAATTCAAAAAAGGTGCAAGGCTTGAACATATTCCTTTTGTTTGCATAGAATGAGTTCCTGTGTATGAATGTGTGCCTCTTCTAGCAAGCATAAAAAAGCCACGTTACAGCTCGACTGATTATCTTAAATTGGTTGTTTAGCTATTGGCGCACTCAAGATTGTTCAGCAAGTGCTGCCCTATCGCAATTCACATCCAACAGTTGACCTTTCTTTGGATTTTGCAAGTGGACTGATTGAGTACAGTCTGTACCCTGCCTATTACGAATAACTGAAGGAACATGCTGTTTTGATTCGATCAGCCAGTCACTGGGACCTACTGCCTACGTATTTGGCATTGTACCAGCACTGGAATTCATACACAACGTTTCTCAATTGTGTGATGGTCAGTCCAAAAAGACATTCTGCCTACCAGCATTTGTTGCTCATCTTAACTGCCCTTGAGAAGGTCATGGTGAGCTACCTTCTTGAACAGCTGCAATCCACATGGTGTCGGTATACCACAGTGCTGTTAGGGAGGGAGTTCCAGGATTTTGACCCAGCAGCAGTGAAGGAACTGCGATATATTTCCAAGTCAGGACAGTGTGTGGCTTGGAGAGGAACTTGCAGGTGGTGGTGTTCCCATGCATCTTGCTTCCCTTGTCTTTTCTTGCTGATGGCGGTCACAGGTTTGAAAGGTGCTGTCGAAGGAGCCTTTGTGAATTGCTGCAGGCATCTTGCATAAGCCGAATGGCCTGCTCCTGCTCCTAATTTGTACGCATGTAAATGGTAGACTATGCCATGTGCATTGGTAGTTAAGACACGTGATAGATGGGGTAGCAGTCAAGCAGGTTGCTTTGTCCTGGATGGTGTCAAGCTTCTTGAGTGTTGTTGGTACTGCATTTCTCCAGGCAAATAGAGAGTATTCCTTCGCACTCCTGGCTTGTGCCTTGTAGATGGTGGACAGGATTTGGGGGGAGGCAATGGTGTAGTGGTATTGTCGATGGACTAGTAATCCAGAAACCCAGAGTGATGTCTGGGGACCCAGGTTCAAATCCAGGGTGGAATGGTTGAATTTGAATTCAATAAAAACTCTGGAATTAAAAGTCTAATGATGACCAGGAAACCATTTCGATTGTTGTAAAAACCCATCTGGTTCACTAATGTCCTTCAGGGAGGAAATCTGACATCGTGTGACTCCAGACCCACAGCAATGTGGTTGACTCTGAAACCTAGCAAGCTACTCAGTTGTAACAAACCACTGCAAAGTCTCAAAAAAGGAATGAAATCAGACGGGCCACTTGGCATTGACCTAGACACCTGAAACAGCAACGGCAAACTCAGCCCTGCTGACCCTGCAAAGCCCTGCCCACTAACATCTGGGAGCTAGTGCCAAAATTGGGAAAGCTGTCTCACAGACTAGTCAAGCAACAGCCTGACATAGTCATCCTCTCAATATCATACATTACAGGTAGTGTTCCAGACACCACCATCACCATCCTTGGGTGAAGTGAAGCTGAAGTGGTGGCACAACGGTATACATATATACATGGTATATATCGGGAGGGAGTAACCTTGGGAGGCCTCAACATAGACTGCAGGCCCCATGAAGTCTCATGGCATCACGTCAAGCAGGTCATCAGCAAGGAAACCTCCTGCTAATTACCATGTACCGCCCTCCCTCAGCTGATGAATCACTGCTCCTCCATGTTGAACACCACTTGGAAGGCTAAGGGACTGCGCAGAATGTACTTGGGTGGGGGACTTCAATGTCCATCACCAAAAGTGGCTCAATAGCACCACTACTGACTGAGCTGGTCAAGTCATAAAGGACATAGCTGCTAGACTGGGTCTGTGGCAGGTGGTGAGGGAACCAACAAGAGGGAAAAACATACTTGACCTCATCCTCACCAACCTGCCTGCCGCAGATGCATCTGTCCATGGCAGTATCGGTAGGAATGACCACCGCACAGTCGTTGTGGAGATGAAATCTTGCTTTCATAATGAGGATATCCTCCATCGTGTTGTGTGGCACTACCACCGTGTTAAATGGGATGGATTTCGAACAAATATAGCAACTCAAGACTGGGCATCCATGAGGTGCTGTGGGCCATCAACAGCACAATTGTACTTGAACACAATCTATAAACTCAAGGCCCACCATCTCTCTATTATACCATTGGCATCAAGCCAGGGGATCAACCTTGTTTCAATGAAGAGTGCAGGAGGGCATGTCAGGAGCCGCACCAGGCATATCTGAAAATGAGGTGTCAAACTGATGAAGCTATAACACAGGACTAGTTGCATGCCAAACAGCATAAGCAGCAAATGGTAGACAGAGCTAAGCGATCCCACAACCAACGGATCAGATCGAAGCTCTGCACTCCTGCCACATCCAGTCGTGAATGGTGGTGGACAATTAAACAACTCACTGGAGGATCCTCATCCTTAGTGATGGAGGAGCCCAGCACATCAATGCAAAAGATAAGGCTGAAGCATTTGCAACAACCTTCAGCCAGAAGTGCCGAGTGGATGATCCATCTCGGCCTCCTCTGGAGGCCCCCAGCATCACATTGCCAGTCTTCAGCCAATTTGGTTCACTCCAAGTGATATCAAGAAACGGCTGAAGGCAAAGACTATGCGTCCAGACAATATTCCAACAATACTTTCTGAAGACTTGTGCTCCAGAACTTGCCACGCCCCTAGCCAAACTGTTCCAGTACAGCTACAATGTTGGCATCCCATCTGGCGATGTGGAAAATTGCCCAGGTATGTCCTGTACACAAAAAACAGGACAAATCCAACCCAGTCAATTACCGCCCCATCAGTCTATTCCCAATCATCAGTAAAGATCATCAACAGTGCTATCAAGCGACACTTGTTTAGCAATAATCTACCCACCGATGCCCAGTTTGGGTTCCGCCAGGGCCACTCAGCTCCTGACCTCATTACAGCCTTGGTTTAACTATGGGCAAAAGAGCTGAACTCCCGAGATGAGGTGAGAGTGACTGCCCTTGACATCAAGGCAGCATTTGACAGAGTGTGGCACCAAGGAGCCCTAGCAAAACTGGAGTCAATGGGGATCAGGGGGAAAACTCTCTGCTGGTTGGAGTCATACCTAGCACAAAGGAAGATGGTTGTGGTTGTTGGAGGTCAGTCATTTCAGCTCCAGGACATCACTGCAGGAGTTCTTCAGGGTAGTGTCCTTGGCCCAAATATCTTCAGCTGCTTCATCAGTGACCTTCCTTCCATCATCAGGTCAGAAGTGGAGATGGCTGCTGATGATTGCACAATATTCAGCACCATTCGTGACTCCTCAGATACTGAAGCAGTCCATGTCCAAATGCAGCAAGATCTGGACAATATCCAGGCTTGGGCTGACAAGTGGCAAGTAACATTCGCATCCCAGATAATGACAATCTCCAACAAAAGAGAGTCTGACAATCATCCCTTGACATTTAATGGCATTAACATCATTGAATTCCCCACTATCAACATCCTGTGGGTTACCATTGACCAGAAACTGAACTGGACTAGCCATATAAATACTGTGGCTACAAGAGCAGGTCAGAGGCTAGGAATTGTGTGACGAATAACTCACCTCCTGACTCCTCAAAGCCTTTTCACCATCTCCAAGGCAGAAGCCAGGAGTGTGATGGAATACTCCCCACTGGATGAGTGCAGTTCCCACAACCCTCAAGAAACTTGACACCACCCAAGACAAAGCAGTCTGCTTGATTGGCACCACATCCACAAACATTCACTCCTTCCACCACTGACACACACTAGCAGCAGAGTGTACCTTCTATAAGATGCACAGCAGGAATTCACCAAGGCTCCTTTGACAGCATCTTCTAAACCCACGACCACTACCATCTAGAAGGACAAGGGCAGCAGATAGTTGGGAACACCACCAGCTGAAGTTCCCCTCCAAGTCACTCACCATCCTGACCTGGAAATATATCACTCTTCCTTCGTTACAGCTGGGTCAAAATCCTGGAATTCCCTCCCTAACAGCACTGTGGGTGTACCTACACCACATAGACTGCAAGGGTTCAAGAAGGCAGCTCACCACCACCTTCTCAAGGGCAATTAGGGCTGGGCAATAAATGCTGGCCCAGCTAGCGAAGCCCGCATCCCGTGAATGAATTTTAAAAAAAGAATTTGCTGCAGAATTCCCAGCCTTTGACCTGCTCTGGTATCCACAAGGTGCTTGGCGCATTCAGTTTTGAAAATAATCATGAGCTACATAGTTCTTTTCTGTAACAGTGAAAATTTACCAGCACTAGCTCACCCGAGTGAGTCTAAGGATAGGCAAGTGTGTGTCACGCTTCTCTAGGTCATCATTAGCATCAATGTAGAGGAGAAATCAGGTTTGCTGATGTCAAACAAGGACAGAAATGGAAGGAGAGGTAACAAGTCAAGCAAAAGACATGAAGCATAATGTATTTTCAGATTAGCTTTAGACCTTGCCTCAATTCTGTTGTCCTGAATAAACATCTTGACGTACTATCAAATATCTTGTGATACTGCTCGAGGCGAGATATCAAATGTAATAACTGAAGTCTGGCTGGGTGTAAGTGCTTAACCTGAAATGCACATTTATCCTTAAGATTTATTAACTATAGATAGATGCTTAGTTCTTAACCTGGAACTTTGGTGAGAAATTTATATATTCGTATACCCTCGTTAAAGTTGCAAACAATTCTTTAAGGTTTTCCGGACCATAGTACTTCCTGCAAAGTGTTTTTGCCATGACTGACAGAGTCGTTTTTGTTTCAGAAATTACAGCTCCAACTTGAACCAGTTATTAAAGGTAAACAGCAAACGCTGGGAAAACGCAGACAGCTTTTCTGTTGTTAGCGATTTGCTGTGGTGAACGTCTGCACCTAGAGTGAACACTGATGGCCTCGCTGTGCATTCCCAATGTTTGTTGTTTTAGTTTAGAGTTGCAAGTTTATTCTCCTTTTTTTAGGTTAAGTCCTGGAGTGGGACTTGAACCTGGAGCTTCTGGCCCAGAGGTAGGTACACTACCATTGCACCACAAGGCGTCCTTATCATTTTTACACAATTTTAAAAAAGAATTGAACAAAACCGGATACAGTTTCTGAAAGAAAATCTAGGCAGCGTCAGAATTCCAGGACCACCTTTCTGCTCATTTTGGTTTGAGGAAATTGTGAATGGTGCTTAGCGCAAGCGATGGGGTCTCACCTTTCGGCTGGAGAGCCACATGAGCCCTGCATTGCCTCCCTTCGGGAAGGTCCACTGAATTAAGTACACATTAGGCACTTTAGTGGACAACGGATTCTTTCCCGGGACTAAGGAGAGCAGCTGACCAATCAGAGGCTGGCAGCTGTGCAGTGAGAGTGGTGGCAGCTGCCGGCAATGCACCCACCAGAGGCCCAGGATCAGGGAGGGATCCAAGTCACAGGTTGGCGAGGCCTTTGGGCTTCCCACATGGTGACTCCCCTGCTTGCTGCTGAGTAACAGTGATGGTGGGATGTGGCATGAATTGTCCACTTAAGGGTCTCAATTGGCATCAGGGCAGGAAGGCTGTCCACGAGTCTTCCTGTCCCGGACTTCATCGGGGCCGTGTCGGGAAAGTGGCATTGTCCCCACCTGCCACCCTCCTGCCCAATTTAATGCCCCCACCACCTCCAAACTCACCTTGAAGGAGGACATTAAATTCTGCCCCTCATTTGTGTCACATTTTGAACCAAAAAAAATCATTGTGCTGTAACATGAATTGAATAATTTCTTGCCTCCTGCATTTTCTGCAGAACAGAGTGAATTATTGTAGAATCCAAGCGCTACCAGATCACTTACTTCACTTTACTTCACATAAGATATTCACTTCTACAATTTTTTATCAAATTTATTTTTCTTTCCATGAAGCTGCATGTGATTTTATTTAGATCATACAATGAAAAAGGGAGAATGTGCAAGGCCAGGGCGAGAAGGCAGGGGAATGATTATAGGCATAGGGCTCATTCGGAAAGCCGGTGCAGACACAATGGGTCAAATGGCCTCCTGCTGTGCTGTAACAACTGATTCTGATAGCATCAATAACTTAAAAATATAATTTGATAATACCCACCAGTCCTCATGGTTAGTTTTAACATTGCATTCCCCTTTACGGCTGCTTCTGTCATTTTTGAAATGATTCTATAATACATATTTTTTTATTGAATAGCAGGGCAATGACTTTAATTCCTTGGGATATCTCTGATTTAAGTGAGTGAATCCTTTAACAGGCATCTGAGCTTAAACTTACAGGTTTTAGCAATGAATTTTGAACTGCCTAAAAGTGGCACATTTGCTAATTTAGAGATAAACGTCACTTAAAGAGCGAGGTCTGTTTTACATTTTTGAAAAAGATAAGGCTGAAGCATTTGCTACAATCTTCAGCCAGAAGTGTCGAGTGGATAATCCATCTCGGCCTCCTCCAGAGGTCCCAATATCACAGATGCCAGTCTTCAGCCAATTCAATTCACTCCACTTGGTATCAAGAAACGGCTGAAGGCACTGGTACTGCAAAGGCTATGGGCCCTGACAATATTCCGGCAATAATACTGAAGACTTGTGCTCCAGAACTTGCCGCGCCCCTAGCCAAGCTGTTCCAATACAGCTACAGCACTGGCATCTACCCAGCTATGTGGAAAATTGCCCAGGTATGTCCTGTACAGAAAAAGCAGGACAAATCCAACCCAGCCAATTACCGCCCCATCAGTCTACACTCGATCATCAGTAAAGTAATGGAAGGGGTCTTCGACAGTGCTATCAAGCGATACTTGCTTAGCAAAAACCTACTCACTGTTGCACAGATTGGGTTCCGCCAGGGCCACTCAGCTCCCGGCTGCATTACAGCCTTGGTTCAAACATGGGCAAAACAGCCGAGGTGAGAGTGAATGCCCTTGACATCAAGGCCACGTTTGACCAAATGTGGCATCATGGAGCCCTAGCAAAACTGGAGTCAATGGGAATCAGGGGCAATACTCTCCACTGGTTGGAGTCATACCTAGCACAAAGAAAGATGGTTGTGGTTGTTGGAGGTCAGTCATCTCAGCTCCAGTACATCACACAGGGTAGTGTTCTGGGCCCAACCATCTTCAGTTGCTTCATCAATGTCCTTCTTTCCATCATAAGGTCAGAAGTGGAGATGTTCACTGATGATTGCACAATGTTCAGCAGATATTGAAGCAGTCCATGTCCAAATGCAGCAAGATCTGGACAATATCCAGGCTTAGGCTGACAAGTGGCAAGTAACATTGGCGCCACACAAGTGCCAGGCAATGACCATCTCCAACAAGGGAGAATCCAACCATCACCCCTTGATGTTCAATGGCATTACCATCACTGAATCCCCCACTATCAACATCCTGGGGGTTACCAGTTACCAGAAACTGAACTGGACCAGCCATAAATACTGTGGCTACAAGAGCAAGTCAGAGGGTAGGAATCCTGTGATGAATAACTCACCTCCTGACTCCCCAAAACCTGTCCACCATCTACAAGGCACATGTCAGGAGTGTGATGGAATATTCCCCACTTGTCTGGATGAGTGCAGCTTCCACAACACTCAAGAAGCCTGACACCATCCAGGACAAAGCAGCCTGCTTGATTGGCACCACATCCACAAACATTCACTCCCTCCAATACCTATGTACAGTAGCAGCAGTGTGTACCATCTACAAGATGCACTGCAGGAATTCACCAAGGCTCCTTTGACAGCATCTTCCAAACCCACAATTGCTGCCATCTAGAAGGACGAGGACAGCAGATAGATGGGAACACCACTACCTGAAAGTTCCCCTCCAAGTCACTCATCATCCTGACTTGGAAATATATCACCGTTCCTTCACTGTCACTGGGTCAAAATCCTGGAACTCTCTTCCTAACAGCACTGTGGGTGTACCTACACCACATGGACTGCAGCGGTTCAAGAAGGCAGCTCACCACCACCTTCTCAAGGGCAGCTAGGGATGGGCAATAAATGCTGGCCCAGCCAGCGAAGCCCACATCCCGTTAATGGATAAAAAACACATTTGCACTAACCTTTTTGCTGAAAATAGTGGACAGAGGGAAGTAAAAGTTGGTAGTACACTATTAATGCATTGTTGGTTTGCCTTCAGTCTGTAGGAGCTGCCTTGTGAAATATCTAGAAGAGAACAACACATGCCCTACCTGCAGGATTGTCATTCACCAGAGTCACCCACTGCAGTACATAGGGTGAGTATTAGCACATGGTTGTAACTGTGCTCCAGTATCAAAACAGGTTTACAGAAATGCTAATTATTGATAATCTTGTTTTCAGATTTTCTTACAGTAACCTTTTTGATCATTTGATGTCCACAACATATGTCAGCTGATTTTGTGCATACTAAATGGCTATTGCGAAGAAAGGGACATGTCTAAGCTCTTTGTCTTGCACTCAGCTGGACACTCACAAGAATACCAACATAAGGGGAAAACAACAATTTATACTGCAGGTGAAGATAGTGCTGACTGGTTGGCAAGTGGCCTTGCCATGGAGAATGCACTGCTCATGGTGACTGACAGTTAACTGCCAAGCATTGTTTGAAATTTAAACCAGGCAGCTTGACCCTGATTGGTCAAGGCATTGCCCTGAGGAATGAGTCAACAAATGGCTGTCACTTATTTTGTTTAGCTGAAATCGGTGCAGTGTTTATCCATGTTCTTTCTGTCTGCAACGACCAAGGTCCTGTGTATTAATATATGTAGCTTCCAGTACACGTAAATGCACCACATTGCAAGCCTGGCTGAGCGTAATTCTTAGCACATTGAGGACAACATTTGCTAAGTAATCCTATCGTGGAATCGCATCTAATATTGGAGATTGCGTTTTGAGTTTTGCATGCAAGGGCTGGTTGGGTAAAGTCTATACCCTGCCTGTTGTGAACAGCAGCTGGGACATGCTGTTTAATGTGATCCATCAGTCTTTGGGACTTATAGTTCACATACCTAGCATAACACTGGCACTGAAATTCATATACCACATTACTCATTTGTGTGATAGGCAGAACGTCTTTTTGGCTTGACCAATGTTTCACTTAAGGAAGCCATAATATTTGTGCTGCAGCACTATATCATGGCGATCTAGACCCATCGACATTATGTGAATCTGTATTCATTGAACTTATGAATTTGGCAACTTGCACAGTTGAGTTCAGTTTTAATGATACCATGTATGCCCAAATAGATGGTGTTACCATGGGATCCCCTCTAAGCCTAGCTCTAATCCGCAGCTGCATGTAACAATTTCCTTACATGTCTTAATGGGCTCCATCCTGCGCCCAAATTCACCTATGAAATGGAGCAGTCAAATGAACTCCCTTTGACATTTTAGTTGAGAAATCTGCCAGGGGATTCTCTACCATGGTCTACCACAAGCCTATCTGCACTGGTCAATGTATGCGTTGGGATACTTACAACTCCACATGCTATAAGATTGGTCTTATCGGCAACCTTGTGAATAGGGCCTGAGCCATTTGCTCACCATGCAAATAGGGCACATCAAAGGCATCCTGCAGGATAATGGCTACCCTGATCAGATCATTTCACACTGTATATCACACAAACCTCATGACCGGGCCAAAAGCCATCACTTTCTGCCCTGAAAAGTGCTCAGTCTACCTCAGATTGCCCTGGAAGGGTAAGGTATCTCAAAACTTTGAGCAACAGGTGAAGTTGGCTGTTTCACGTGGTCACTATGCAGTAGCAACTTGAGTGGTATTTGGCTCTAACAGGATGCTTCTGTCAAGCCAAAAAGACATTCTGCCTATCACACAAATGAGTAATGTGGTATATGAATTTCAGTGCCAGTGTGATGTTAGGTACATAGACCGTGTGTCCCAAAGACTGGCGGGTTGTATCAAACAGTGTGTTCCAGCCTCTGTTCACAATGGGCAAAGTACAGACTGTACCCAACCAGTCCGTGCTTGCAAAACTCAAAACACGTGTCTAACATTACATGTGATTCCGCGATTGGACAACATTTGCTAAATGATCCTCGAGGTGTTAAGAATTACCCTGACAGCCAGTCTAAGATTGTCAGTCAGGCTTGCAATGTGGTACGTTTGCATGTACTGGAAGCTACATATATTAATACACAGGACCTTGTTTGTTGCAGACAGAAAGAACATGTACACACATTGCGCCTGTTTCAGCTAAACAAAATAAGTGACAGCCATTTGCTGACTCATTCCTCAGGGCATTGCCTTGACCAACCAGCTCCCTGGTTTAAATTTCAGACAATGTTTGGCAGTTAACTATCAGTCACCAGGAGTGCTGCATTCTTCATAGCAATGCCATTTACTAACCAATCAGCACTCTCTTCACATACAGTATAAATTGTTGTTTTTCCCCTGATGAGTACAATACGAGAAGCTTAGACATGTCTTTTTTTCAGCAATACTCAAGTTCTGTACTAGCAAATGAGTATTAAATGGCTATTTCTGTATAATCCGTAATCAACATCCTGGGGGTTACCATTAACCAGAAACTGAACTGGACTAGCGAGATAAATACTGTGGCTACAAGAGCAGGTCAGAGGCTCGGAATTCTGCGATGAATAACTCGCCTCCTGACTCCCCAAAGCCTGTCCTCCATCTACAAGTCAGGAGTGTAATGGAATTCTCTCCATTTGCCTGGATGAGTGCAGCTCCAACAACACTCAAGAAGCTTGACACCATCTAGGACAAAGCAGCCTGCTTGATTGGCACCCCTTTCACAAACATTCACTCCCTCCACCACCAACACACAATAACCGTAGTGCGCACCATCTACAAGATGTACTGCAGGAACTCACCAAGGTTCCTTAGGCAGCACCTTCGAAACCCATGACTGCTACCATCTAGAAGGACAAAAGCTGCTGATACATGGGAACACCACCACCTGCAAGTTCCCCTCCAAACCACTCACCATCCTGACTTGGAAATATATTGCTGTTCCTTCACTGTCGCTGGGTCAAAATCCTGGAACTCCCTCTCTAACAGCACTGTGGGTGTACCTACACCACAGGGACTGCAGCAGTTCAAGAAGGCAGCTCACCACCACCTTCTCAAGGACAATTAGGGATGAACAACAAATGCTGGCCCAGCCAGCAATCCGCACATCCTATAAATAATTTTTTAATATTACCAGTTGATAAGGAGGTAAATCAACTAAAACAAACTTTCAAAAAAGCAGTTATGTGATTACTGTGAGCGCTGAAATTTCTTGCTTGTGTTAGCAATGCAAACTGAAGTGTGTGCACTAAGAAAGGTGCTCCTTCCTCCCACTTCCAGGATACTGAAAATAAGGCAGAAGCTAACGCAGATTGGATACCGTTATATCAAAACTCTGTGTTTGGCTTTAGGGTTTAGAAACACAATTGAATTGCGCACAATAACCCCTGTGTTCATTAATCCTTGATACAGGGTAGGAATGCCTAGTTAAATACCCTCAGTGCTAAGTGGTTGGCAGCTTCAGTTTAATGAGTCTTTGTCCTTGTGGAATTCTGCAATTTCATGTCTCCAACTTCACTCTGCTTCTCTGATGATGTAGTTTGTATTGAGTGGCTCCTCCTGTTGTCTGCATTAGGATGAGGCAGGATAACAGCGCGGAATTTGGCATCTGTGAAGGGGGTTTGGATCTGCAAATATATAAATGTAGTCCTAATTAGCTAATAATTTTCACAAGCCTTTTTTTTTATAAAGGAGCTACTCTCAAGTTACTGGAGACAATTTGGAGGGGCTTGATCCCAGGGAATACAAGCTTCCTCCTTCCTTCTCATCAGTTTGAAACCTGACATGTCAACAAATGAGACTAATGTGGCGTGATAGGTCCAGAACTGTGACTTTAACACAACCTAGGCTGAATGTAGTACTGAGGGAGTGCCGCCTTTTGGATGAGATATTAAACCGAGGTCCTGTCTGTCCATTCTGGTCGATATAAAAGATTTCATGACACTATTGGAAAAAGAGCTTGGGGAGGTTTCATGTTTTGGCCATCAGTTATTTTAGTCAGCTTTTACTAACACAGATCAACATGTCAGTTAACTCATTGTTGCTTGTCTGCAATCCTTTCGTACACTTAAGAATTATTGCACTGGCTGCAAAGTGCTTGAGGATGTGAAAGACGATATATAAATATCAGTCCCTTTTTTTGTTAGGTATATCCCAGACAAGGTTTTGCATAGTTTGTTATCCGGGGGATGCAGAACCCTTATTGTAGTGTTATGCTCTTTGCATCGGCTGTTCCACACGCACTTCCTGGGGTACCTGAGAGCGACGTATTCACTCAGCCACCTGCATCACCAAAAAGGTTTCTCTCAAAGGAATATACAATATGTTAAAAGGGGTTCACTATGCAGATTCACTGGGTAGGAAGTTTTACTCACGAGGAACACTGCATTCAAACATGATATTGCTAAACTCAGTAGTTACAACCCACAAAGTCAATGTGACAACTACCATGCCTGGCTGTGGACTCGACCAAGATTGGTACAAGTGAGGCAATGTTGATTAGGTGGTGAAATAACAGCAACAATTGTGTCCTGGAGGTGGTTATTCAGGACAGCAGCACTCAATGCTATCACACACTGGATATTCAGGACTGTGTGTACTGCTGCCCTGAATATTTTTGTTCTATTCATTCATGGGATGTGGCTAGGCAAGCATTTATTGTCCATCCCTAATTGCCGTTGAGAAGGTGGTGGTGAGCTGCCTTCTTGAACCGCTACAGTCGATGGGGTGTAGGTACACCCACAGTGCTGTTAGGGAGGGAATTCCAGGATTTTGACCCAGCAACATTGAAGGAACGGCGATATATTTCCAAGTCAGGATAGTGAGTGACTTGGAGGGAAACTTCCAGGGTGGTGTTCCCATCTATCTGCTGCCCTTGTCCTTCTAGATGGTAGTGGTTGTGGGTTTGGAAGGTGCTGTCAGAGGAGACTTGGTGAATCCCTGCAGTGCATCTTGTAGATGTTACACACTGCTGCTACTGTGTATGGTGGTGGAGCGAGTGAGTGTTTGTGGATGTGGTGCCAGTCAAGTGTACTGCTTTGCCCTGGCTAGTGTCAAGTTCCTTGAGGGTTGTGGGAGCTGCACTCATCCAGGAAAGTGGGGAGTATTCTATTACAATCCTGTCTTGTGCCTTGTAGATGGTGGTCAGGCTTTGGGGAGTCAGGAGGTGAGTTATTCGTCACAGGATTCCTAATCTCTGACCTGCTCTTGTAGCCACAGTATTTATATGGCTAGTCCAGTTCAGTTTCTGGTCAGTGCTAACCATCAGGATGTTGACAGGAGGGGGTTCCTGTCCAAGTCATTCACCACCCTGACTTGGAAATATATCGCTGTTCCTTCACTGTCGCTGGGTCAGAATCCTGGAATTCCCTTCCTAACAGCATTGTGAGTGTACCTACACCACATGGACTGCAGCAGTTCAAGAAGGCAGCTCACCACCACCACCTCAAGGGCAACTAGGGATGGGCAACAAATGCTGGCTTAGCCAGTGACAGTCACATCCCGTCAATGAATTTAAAAAATATTCAGGGCAGCAGTACACAGTCCTGAATATCCAGTATGTGATCACACTGTGAGCTGTTGTCCTGAATATCCAGTGTGTGATAGCACAGCAAGCTGTTGTCTTGAATATCTAGTGTATGATAACACTGTGAGCTGCTGTCTTCAATATCCAATGTGTGATCACACTGTGACTGGGATAGGAGGGGAGCGCAGTTTGACTAGCCCCACTACTCTAGGTTGCACCATTAGTTTAAAAGTTTGGTTCACTCACCAAATTGGCCAATTGTTTACCTGTACTGTTACCCAGAATGAAAGAGACTTCAACCAGGCTTCTTTCAATAAACAACAAACTTATTCGTTTATTATAAAACCAATCTTGTCAAATAGAAAGGCAAAGCTTATCAACAAAGTATGAAATATGAAAATGTACCAATAATGCTTTCGAGATACCCTGTGTCTGTCTCTGTCTCTCTCTCTCTCTCTCTCTCTCTCACACACACACACACACACACACACACACACACACACACACACACACACACACACACACACACACACACACACACACACACACACACACACACACACACACACACACACAAAATATATATATATATATATATATATGAAAAATAAAAAATAGCGGAATCCTGCCAAAGATTAAAAGTCACTGGTTCAAGGGAAAAGAAAAGATGACTGAGTCTTTGAAATGGCGTCCGGGTTATGCAATTGGTGTCTCAGCGCTGATCTGCGAAACAATCGATAACTCTTGCACTGCGTTTCAGGTGGACACGAGAAACACCTGCAGGCACTTGCTTCCAGCAGATAGAGCAACTTGGAAGCAGCTTATACTCACGTCCAGCAGTGGACCTGCTCTGGACTACAAAAAGGCTGCTGTCTTCCTTCACAAGCAGTTGGTCCTCCTTCTCAAAGCAAAACCCAAAACCAATTTTTGAACACAGTTTTCCAGGCATGGCTTCTTTCCCAAGCCATAACCTACCCTGTGACCCCTTTTATATACAGTCCACCAGGGTCAAGAGGTTTCCAGCTTCTGTACAACTGCTTAATTACCTTTTCTTGGAAATGGATGTCTCTTCCAGGAAAAGCAATCTGAGTTCTTGCGTTAATCCTTCATGGAACAGTGTCTTTTAAAACATAAATTCTTCCAGAATTAGTCCTTGAAGATGAACCATTTTCTGTGATTAAAGTGTTCATCACACTTCCCACCTTGGAGAAATGAAACATCCTATTTATATGCATTTCATTGCAAAGTGTAATAAAACATAAACAAAAATACTAAAACACACCCACTTATTCATTCATTTTTATGGTGTTACGACTGCAGCTGATGTTAATGCTGAGCAAGGCAGATCTCAGATGGAAATCCGTCTCGGCTGATCGTAATTTTTTGTTTGTATTGTAGAAACAAGGAGGGAAAGCTACTGGACACAAAAGCACAGGACCCTAATGATAACTTTTAAAATTTGAAGAATTAAAATGTTTATTAAATGAAAAAAAATTAAAAACACAAGGTAAAAGGTACACAGGAAAACATCTTACAAGATAACCCCCAAAATGCTTTATCAAATGTAAACAAAACTATATTTTTGGCAACAGCCCTTGTAGATTCTTAACCATAAAATCCAGGAAATGTTACCCAAACTGATAAATTACTTTCACTTCAAACAGAAGTACAACCCACAACTTCCCAGAACAAATCCACGCTGAGTTGGGTTTTTCAAAAGGAGATTCAAAACAAAGTGTTTCTCAGGACGAATATTTTCCTGGGCAAGAATTAGGTTGCTTTCTTCAATTAACAACATTCACCCCTTTTCAGCACATTCCAAAACACACGAGCTGGCTTTCAGTAGGACTCCCCACCCTCCCCAAAACAACTCACTACAGCTGAACTCCATTTCATAAATACCTTTTCACTCCTTTCATCTTAGTTCTTCATTGCCTTTAAATATCCCTTTGAAAACTCTGGTTCCCAAATATCAAAACCTTTCATGTTCCTATTTTACCTCTTTTCCAGGTCAATAAAATTTAAAATGTCTGCCCTTGTTTACTCATGAATATCCTGCAAAATGCAATTTTTTTGTACCTTTGAGACTCCTTTGAAATGCAACAGCTACAAATCAATGTCAAAACTTACCCCCAAATTCTAATTTCAGATTTACTCTATTTCTTTGTAAGTTAAGACCACCATTAGGCCTCATTACAAAATGCAAGATGATAACTCCTTTAGTTTCTCATCTTTTAGATTCTACAAACAATCTGACTCCAATAACCTCTCTGATTAACCCTGGACACACTGACACAGCTTACCTTTACCTTCATAGAATATATACGTTTTTAAAAATTCGTTCATGGGATGTGGGTGTTGCTGGGTGCCAGCAGGTGCGAGCATTTATTGCACCCTAGAGAGAATTCGAGAGTCAACCACATTGCTGTGGGTCTGGAGTCACATGTAGGCCAGACCAGGTAAGGATGGCAAATTTCCTTCCCTAAAGGACATCAGTGAACCAGATGGGTTTTTACAACAATCGGCAATGGTTTCATGGTCATTATCAGACTTTTAATTCCAGATCTTTATTTATTGAATTCAAATTCCACCATCTGCTGTGGTGAGAATCGAACCCAGGTCCCCAGAACATTACCCTGGGCCTCTGGATTACCAGTCCAGTGACAATACCACTACCTCCCCTGTTAAATTTTTAAATTCCACCAGCTGCTGTGGTGGGGTTTGAACCCATGTCCCCAGAGCCTGGGCCACCAGCTTACTAGCCCAGTGACATTACCACTGCACCACTGACTCCTCCGAACACAGAAGTATGAAAGATACATGTCATCACAATACAGAGCTAATGCAGTTATTCGCTATATCGTTTTGGCCTTTTGCAAATTTAAGGCAAAGTTAAATTCTAGGCAAAGCATCAGCAATTACATTGTCCATATTGTGGGAGCAAGTCCATCAGTGGATCAGCTATAACAGTATTGAAATTTGGTACAAACTTGCAGTAAAACCCACACATCCCCAAAACGTCATGCTCTCTTGTTTAGTTTTATGGCCGGGAACTCCTCCAATGCCTGCACTTTTACTGTTCTTGGCAACACTTATCCTTGCCCTACAATATGTCCTAGATAAGTTACTTGCGTTTTCACAAATTCACTTTTGGCAAGGTCTATTATTCAATCAGCTGACTGTAGCTTTTTAAACAGGGTTTCTAGCTGTTTCAGCGGATGTTTCCAAGTGTCACTATAGATCAGTACATCATCAAGATAAACCACGTAGTTAGGAATGTTGGCCACCACTTGGTTCACTAGCTTCTGAAAAGTTGCCTCAGCGTATTTTAGCCCACATGGCTTTGGAAAAGACCGTCTGGTGTGATGATGGCTGATATTTCTTTAGTTCGGGGTGTTAAAGGAACCTGCCAATATCCCTTTATAAGATCTTTTTGGTAAGGAACATGGCACTGCCCACTCTGTCAATACAATCTTCCAAGTGAGACATTGGATAGAAACATAAAAATTAGGAGCAACAATAAGCCCTTCGAGCCTGCTTCGCATTTCAATATGATAAGGCTGACCTTGTATCTTAACGCCATACTCCCGCACTCTCCCCATACCCCTTGACTCCTTTAGAGTCCAGAAATCTATCTATTTCCTCCTTACATATATTCAATGACTTAGCCTCCACAGTCTTCTGTGGTAGAGAATTCCATAGGTTCACCATCCTCCAAGCGAAGAAGTTTTTCCTCATCTCAGTCCTAAATGGCCTACCTAAATAGTCCTGAGACTGTGACCCCTTGTTCTAGACACCCCCAGCTAGAGGAAATATCACCCCTGCATTCAGTCTTTCCATCCCTGTCAGAATTTTATTTGTTTCAATGAGATCTCCTCTCATTCTTCTAAACTCCAGTGAATACTGGCCTAGTCAACCCAATCTCTCCTCTACAACAATCCTGCCATCCCAGGAATCGTCTTGTGAACCTTTGTTGCACTCCCTCTATGGCAAGTATATCCTTTCTTCGATAAGGAGACCAAAACTGCACTCCAGGTGTGGTCTCACCAAGGCCCTACAGTAAGACATCCTTGCTCCTGTACTCAGGTCTTCTCACAATGAAGACCAACATACTATTTGCCACCTTAACTGCTTGCTGCACCTGCATGCTTGTTTAGGAACCTGCTTTAGTTACAGCATTGACCTTTCTATAATCTATACAGAATCTGCTTGTACTATCTGGTTTAGGCACTACACAACAGGAGGACTCTAGCTGCTTTGGTGGGTTCAATGAGCTAATTTTCCAAGATGTACTGGATCTCTGTTTTCACCTGAGCCTGTTTCTCTGGCCCTAAGTGATAAGGATTCTGTTTTATAGGAGGGGATTCTCCTATATCCACATCCTGGTTTGTCCCTACAGATACTTTTAAATTCTAAGTAACCTCACTAGATCCTCTCATTGTCCTGCCTGTTTAAGTATGAAAATGTGGTTTCTAACTGTTCTAATATTTCAGCATTAGCTAACCAGATAGTAGGAGGTTCAATTTGTGAACTGTCTTAAGTCTCCTTCTGGCTCACTTTTGCTGTCTCTTTCATCCTCCACTGTGCTTACTACCTAACGTACCTGCTGCTTATCCTCCTCCCTACTATGGTATGATTTCAACATATTGATATGACACAGCCTACGATCTAGGGTATCATTCAAATAATTTACTTTATCAATCCTCTTAATTACCTTGTGTGGACCACTGAACTGTGCTTTCAGAGGTTCCCCTGTAAAGGCAATAACTAACATTTAATGTCCTGGTTACAATATGCCACTTTGCAGGCACCTGTGAGCCACTCCTGGAACACTAACATAATATAACATAAAGGATTCATCCCTCTGTCTTAAAAAATTTTCTTTGATTAGTTTCAGAGGACCTCACCTCATGTACATAAATTAGTTCGAAAGGATTAAAACCAGTAGATTCATTCAGTGAATTTCAGTTAGCAAATCAAAGAACATTCTGTCCTATGTCCCAATCGTGGGGATGTCCATGACAATATGCTTTAATTGTTGTTTTGAGAGTTTGATGGTACCTCTCTAAAGCTCCCTATGTTTGTGGATGATATGATGTGGACTTCAACTGTTTTATACTCATGTATGTTTTGAAAAATTTTAGGCATAACATTGGAACCTTGGGCTGACTGAAGCTCCATTTGGTAATCCATATCGAGTAAATAATTGGGTTAACTTCTCGACCATTACTTTAGCCGTATTTGTTCTTAACACGATTTCCAGAGGCTATCCCTTTATCATATGCATGATAGTAAGGAAATACTGATGTCCTGCTTTTGTTTTTGGTAACGGTCCCACACAATCTACTAACACCCTACTAAATGGCTCCTCAAAAATCGGTATGGGAATTAAGGATGCTGGTTTGATTGTATGTTGTGGTTTCCCACCATCTGGCATGTATGGTCCATTTTAGAAAATTGCACCATGTCCCTATGAAGACCTGACAGTAAAACCTGTCAGTTTATCCACTCGTTGAGTTTTCCGTATCCCTACATGCCCTCCCATAGGAATTTCATGCGCTATCCATAATATCTCTGATATTTGGGCGGTACCACTAACTGATGAACAACTGTCCACTCCTTATCTGCAGTTCTGAGAGGAGGTTTCCACTTCCCCACTAATATCTCATTTTTATTATAATAACATTCTGGAACTTCCTCAACTTCAACTTCAGTTTGGGCTGATTGGCCTATCTGACTTAACTCCAGATCTCTTGTTGAGCCTAAACCAGAGAAGATTAATTAAACATCTCATTTAGATTATTGAAGTCTTTAAGGAAAGTTTCAGCCAGCCAAACATCTGCCCGTGGCCTCACTTTTACCTCCGATGTTAGACTTTGCTTAGCCATCATTCGGATCATCGCACACAAAGGAAAAATTCCTGGAACCTTCGCCTGTAACTGCTCCATCTCTTTAACCCCATTTGGGCTTTCTGTAATTATGGGAGAAGCTACTATGTTCACTCCGGCTAAATCATTTCCCATGAGTAAGTCCATCTCTGGGTAACTTCTGAACAACCCCCACCATCACTGTCCCAGACATTGGGTCACACCCCCAGGCGCGCCCGGTACAAAGGTACGGGTATATACTCCCCGCCAATGCCATTTATTAAAACAAAAATACCTGGAAAAACTCAGCAGGTCTGACAGCATCTGTGGAGAGGAATATAGTTGATATTTCGAGTCCGTATTAATCTTTGTTAGAACTAAGGAAATAGAGAAATGATGTGAAATATAAACTGGTGGAGGGGGGTGGGACAGGTACAGCTGGAAAGGGGGCCAGTGATAGGTGGAGGCAAAGAAGAGATTGCCAAAGATGTCATAGACAAAAGGACAAAGGGGTGTTGACAGTGGTGATATTATCCAGGGAATGCGCTAATTGAGACATTAAGGGTTGCAAGCAGGACAAGCTAGTGGCAGATGGCCCTAGTGGGGATGGGGTAGGGGGAAGGGATCGACATGGGCTAAAAGGTGGAGCTAAAACAATAGATCGAAATAAATTTAAAAATAGGTGGGAAAAGAAAAATATATATTTTTTAAAATGATAAATTATTGGAAAAAGGGGGATCGGAAAGGGGGTGGGGATGGAGGAGAGAGTTCATGATCTGAAATTGTTGAACTCAATATTAAGTCCGGAAGGCTGTAAAGTGCCTAGTTGGAAGATGAGGTGCAGTTCCTCCAGTTTGTGTTGAGCTTCACTGGAACAATGCAGCAGGCCAAGCAGGTTATTAAAGCAGGCACATTCGTTTAGATAATATCACCAACTTTAACTTTAACACCTATGTGTTCTTTTGTACCATTGTCGCTGACATCTTTTGATGATCTGCTTCTATCACTGCTTGTTTGTCTACACAAGCATCTCTCTCTCTCTCTATCTCTCCGCCCCCCCACACACACACCTTAAACCAGCTTACATTTCAACTCTTTCTTGGACTCGAAATCAAGTTCTGTCGAAGGGTCATGAGGACTCGAAACGTCAACTCTTTTCTTCTCCGCCGATGCTGCCAGACCTGCTGAGTTTTTCCAGGTAATTCTGTTTTTGTTTTGGATTCCAGCATCCGCAGTTTTCTTTGTTTTTATCTCTGTGTTTAACTGACTGCCACTGCTCTTCAAGAAATGCCTACCTCCTTGAAGAAGTTCTGTTCCTCTCTGCGACAAGATTTCCGTATCTCTCTGTTGCCTTGTTCACCTTCTTTGCTTTCCATTTCCCTCCTGGTGTTTGACAAGGTGTTTACTAAAACCCGCTTTCACAGCCATATCTCCTTTCTCAGTGACTGTCTCCGTCTCCGACTTACCCCACATGGATTTCAACTGAAATTCCACCCCTCATCTTTCGAACCCACCCAGGATTACCGGTATCTCCGGGACATAAAACGTTTCTCGGACTGCTGTTCCCGTCACATTCTGAAATCCACACTCAGTGCCATGTGCCGCCATTTGAACACACTTGACCTCTCCCTCCAGCAGCACCGCCGTACCCTTTTTCAAAGCTGCGCGTGCCCCCAGTTTCATTTTATCCTTCGGCTCATCCGACGCCTCAACAAGAAACTTTTTCTCTTTCTCTCAACTGCTAAGGAACGCAAGCTCCAACAACTCATTGACACCAACACCCATCTAGGACCCTCCACCCCAGCCTGTCCCTCCGTCCCCACCCCATCTTCCAATCCCAGCCCCAGCCATGTATTCACTATACCCCCTGACCTTCCCCTCTCCGATGCTGAACGTTCAGTGCTCAGCAAAGGACTTAGTTTCATACCCTTACGCCCTCACCTCAATGAATTTCGGGCTCGGCATGATACTGAACTCTTCTTTTGCCGTCTTCGTCTCCAGGCTCACTTCTTTGGGCAGGAGTCCTCTCCCAGTTCAACGGATCCTTTTACCCATTTCCAATATTCTCCCTCCACCTGGACCCCTCCCTCTGGATTCTTACCTTCTCTTGATCTTTTCATTGAGAACTGTCGGCGCGACATTATTCGTCTCAATTTCTCTGCTCCTCTCACCCATTCTAACCTGTCTCTCTCTGAACTTACTGCACTCCATTCTCTCAGGTCCAACCCTGACATTGTCATCAAACCCGCTGACAAGGGTGGTGCTGTTGTTGTCTGGCGCACTGACCTCTACCTCGCGGAGGCTCAGCGTCAACTCGCAGACACTTCCTCCTACCTCTCCCTGGACCATGACCCCACCACTGAACATCAAGCCATTGTTTCCAGGACTGTCACTGACCTCATCTCCTCTGGGGATCTCCCTCCCACAGCTTCCAACCTGATAGTCGCCCAACCTCGGACGGCCCGCTTCTATCTCCTACCCAAAATCCACAAACAGAACTGCCCCGGTAGACCGATCGTCTCAGCTTGCTCCTGCCCCACAGAACTCATTTCTCGTTATCTTGACTCCCTTCTCTCTCCCCTTGTCCAGTCCCTTCCCACCTACATCCGTGATTCCTCTGACACCTTACGTCACATCAACAATTTCCAGTTCCCTGGCTCCAACCGCTTCCTCTTCACCATGGACGTCCAATCCCTCTACACCTCCATCCCCCACCAGGATGGTCTGAGGGCCCTTAGCTTCTTCCTCGAACAGAGGCCCAAACAATCCCCATCCACCACTACTCTCCTCCGTCTGGCTGAACTTGTTCTCACGTTGAACAATTTCTCCTTCAACTCCTCTCACTTTCTCCAAGTAAAAGGTGTGGCTATGGGTACCCGCATGGGCCCCAGCTATGCCTGTCTCTTTATGGGTTATGTGGAACATTCCTTGTTGCAGTCCTACTCCGGCCCCCTTCCACAACTTTTTCTCCGGTACATCGATGATTACTTCGGTGCCGCTTCATGCTCTCGTCGGGACTTGGAAAAATTTATTAATTTTGCTTCCAATCTCCACCCCTCCATCATTTTCACGTGGTCCATCTCTGACACTTCCCTTCCCTTCCTTGACCTCTCTGTCTCAATCTCTGGTGATAGACTGTCCACCAATATCCATTACAAACCCACCGACTCCCACAGCTACCTCGACTACAGCTCCTCACACCCCGCTTCCTGTAAGGACTCCATCCCATTCTCCCAGTTCCTTCGCCTTCATCGCATCTGTTCCGATGACGCTACCTTCAAAAACGGTTCCTCTGACATGTCCTCCTTCTTCCTTAACCGAGGTTTTCCACCCACGGTCGTTGACAGGGCCCTCAACCGTGTCCGGCCCATCTCCCGCGCATCCGCCCTCACGCCTTCTCCTCCCTCCCAGAAACATGATAGGGTCCCCCTTGTCCTCACTTATCACCCCACCAGCCTCCGCATTCAAAGGATCATCCTCCGCCATTTCCGCCAACTCCAGCATGATGCCACCACCAAACACATCTTCCCTTCACCCCCCTTATCGGCATTCCGTAGGGATCGCTCCCTCCGGGACACCCTGGTCCACTCCTCCATCACCCCTACTCCTCAACCCCCTCCTATGGCACCACCCCATGCCCACGCAAAAGATGTAACACCTGCCCCTTCACTTCCCCTCTCCTCACCGTCCAAGGGCCCAAACACTCCTTTCAAGTGAAGCAGCATTTCACTTGCATTTCCCCCAACTTAGTCTACTGCATTCGTTGCTCCCAATGTGGTCTCCTCTACATTGGAGAGACCAAACGTAAACTGGGCGACCGCTTTGCAGAACACCTGCGGTCTGTCCGCAAGAATGACCCAAACCTCCCTGTTGCTTGCCATTTTAACACTCCACCCTGCTCTCTTGCCCACATGTCTGTCCTTGGCTTACTGCATTGTTCCAGTGAAGCCCAACGCAAACTGGAGGAACAACACCTCATCTTCTGACTAGGCACCTTACAGCCTTCCGGTCTGAATATTGAATTCAACAACTTTAGGTCGTGAGCTCCCTCCCCCATCGCCACCCCCTTTCTGTTTCCCCCTTTTTCCTTTTTTTTCCCTATAAATTTTATAGATTTTTCTTTTCCCACCTATTTCCATTATTTTTAAATATTTTAAAATCTTTTATGCTCCCCCCACTCCCACTAGAGCTGTACCTTGAGTGCCCTACCATCCATTCTTAATTAGCACATTCGTTTAGATAATATCACCAACTTTAACTTTAACACCTATGTGTTCTTTTGTACCATTGTCACTGACATCTTTTGATGATCTGCTTCTATCACCGCTTGTTTGTCTACACAAGCACCTCTCTCTCTCTCTATCTCTCCGCCCCCCCACACACACACCTTAAACCAGCTTATATTTCAACTCTTTCTTGGACTCGAAATCAAGTTCTGTCGAAGGGTCATGAGGACTCGAAACGTCAACTCTTTTCTTCTCCGCCGATGCTGCCAGACCTGCTGAGTTTTTCCAGGTAATTCTGTTTTTGTTTTGGATTTCCAGCATCCGCAGTTTTCTTTGTTTTTATCTCTAGGTTATTAAAACTTGGCTTTAATGTGAATTCTGTTGGAAAAATAATGCCTTTCCCCAGCAAAAGTGTTTGCAGTGGCTCCCGTATCTCTTAACATGATTATAGGTTTAGCCGTCTCATTTGAGGGATAAGGGGTTACTTCTCCTCTCAATAAAAATTCTCTATAACTCTCATGCATCTTATTCACTTCTCAACTCTCAGCAGTGTTCACACTTGGTTTCACAACTGCAGGTAGTGCTACAACTTGATTTGTGGTATTTTTGGTCAGGGTTCTTTTTCCTGAATTGCCCTTATGTACCCCAAAAGGTCCCATAGATTCCTTGCGCAACTTCCAACAACCTGTACGAACGTGTCCCACCTCGTTGCAGTGCAAACACTTAGACCTTCGAGTGTCACTTCCACCCTCAGCACCTTCCTTTCTGGTCTGAGGAGGAGTTTCCAGGGAATTCCCAGCTGTCCCTTCCCATCCTTGGCCGCTTGCCTTCCTTTAACTTTCCCACCTTCTATCCTTTTCAGGTTTGTAGGGGTGATGGAAAAAGGGTTTAGATTTATGGACCAGCTCAATCATCAATCTGTCAGCTGTTGCCACCCTCTGGTCTTCAATGTAGGATTCTAACCACTGGAGGGAGTAAATTTTTAAATTCTTTCAGGAAAGTTATTTCCCTAAGAGCTTCATATGTTTTCCTTCCATTTAATGCCGGTTAATCACAATTGCTTTGTTTTACTCTCAAATTCAATATGGGTCCATGCAGGCTGTTACCTTACATTTTGAAATTGCTGCCTGTATGCCTCAGGGACCAATGCATATGCACTAAAAATAGTTTTTTTTTAATACATCATGATCCACATAAAGCTCTTCTGAAAGTGATGCATAAATCTCATGAGCTCTACCCATCAACCTGCTCTGTAGGAACAATGGCCACTTCATTTGCTTAGCTGCTTCTCAAATGAAATGAAGAATAACTGTACATCCCTTTCCTCAAACCTTGGGAGGGCTTGTACAGATTAAACATCTCCCCACTGAGCCTTGGGTTGGAAGTGGGTTTTTTTCGTCATTAGAACCTTCCTCTGCATCTTGGGCCTTTTTTTTTTGAATTCCAGCCTTTTAAGCTGGTATCCCCTTTCTCGTTCCTTCAGTCTCTCTTTTGCCTCTTTCTTTATCCTTCTCCCTTTTCTCCCTTGCTAAATTCTTTCTCTCTGGAGATTGTTTCCGCTTTCCAACTCTTTCTTTTTCAAGTTTTTGCATCTCTCTTTCTTTTTCTTTCCTGTCTTTTGTTTCCTTTTGTCTCCAGTTCAAGATTTTTCAGTTCCTTTTTCATGTTCAAGCTGCTTCATTTGCAACTGCATCCTAGTTAACTCGATTGACTCAGCCCGTGGAGAATGTGGTCTGTTTGGTATCCCTTCCAATTTCAAATGCTGCGCCATTCCCTCAGCTATATCCGCTTTCTTTGTCCTAAACTTACCTGCCAATCACATTAGCTTAGTTTTGGCTACTTTTTGTAAACCAATCAGGGGTAAGCCTTCTCTAGAAAAGTCTTAGCAACTTCAAATGCCATTTTGGTTTACCAACAAATGAGAAACCTGGTCACTATCTTTTTATCCCTTTTTTACCAATAATTATTATTCCGTGTCCAATCACCCATTGTCTGTGTTTCAAATCCCGGACGAACCTTCAATCCATGTTATGACCGGGAAGGGGAAAGTGCCGCAGTTTGACCAGCCCCACTACTCCACAGGTCGCACCATTTGTTTATAAGTTTGACTCACTCGCTAAAATGGTCAGTTGTTTACATTTGCCATTGTTATCCAGAACAAAAGGGACTTCAACCAGGCTTCTTTCAATAAACAACAAACTTATTAGTTTATAATAAAACCAGTCTTGTCAAATAGAAAGCAGGGGATAAAGGGGAACCAGTAGATCTAATATACTTGGACTTCTAAAAGGCATTCGATAAGGTACCACGCATAAGGCTACTCAATAACATAAGAGCCCATGGTGTTGGGGGGTATCATATTAGCATGCATAGAGGATTGGCTAACTAATAGAAAATAGAGAGTTGGGATAAGGGGGGCATTTTCGGGATGGCAACCTGTAATTAGTGGAGTGTCACAGGGATCAGTGCTGGGGCCTCAGTTATTTACAATATAAATGATTTGGATGAGGGAAGTGAATGTACTGTCACCAAGTTTGCAGATGACATAAAAATATTATATGAGCTGCTGTCCTGAATATCCACTGTGTGATGACACTTTGAGCTGCTGTCCTGAATATCCAGTGTGTGATGACACTCTGAGCTGCTGTCCTGAATGGGCCCAGAGTTATTACGCACTGGATATTCCAGACAGTAGGTTTGTTTTATTGTTGTGTGGGATGTGGGCATCACTGAAGAGGCCAGCATTTATTGGACATCCCTAATATCCCTTGAACTAAGTGGTTTGTTGCGCCATTGTGGAAGGTAGTTAAGAATCAACCATATTGCTGTGGGTCTGGAGTCACATGTAGGCCAGACCAGGTATAGATGGCAGATTTAGTTTTCTAAAAGGCGTTAGTGAACCAAATGGATTTTTACAACAATTGATGGTAGCTTCATGGTCATTATTACTGAGACTAGCTTTCAATCCCAGATTTATGGATTTATTTTTAATTTAATTAATTCAAATTAAATATAATTTAATGAATTTATACTCAGGACAGCAGCTCACAGTGCTATCAGACACTGGATATTCAGGACAACTTCACAGTGTTATCACACACTGGATATTCAGGACAGCAGCTCATATTATCAGACACTGGATATTCAGGATCGCAGCTCACAGTATTATCACATTCTGGATATTCAGCACATCAGATCATAGTGTTATCACACACTGGATATTCAGGACGGCAGCTCACAGTGTTATCACACAGTGGATATTCAGGACAGCAGCTCACAGTATTATCATGCACTGGATATTCAGGACAACTTCACGGTGATATCACACACTGAATATTCAGGACAGCAGATAATGGTGCAATCACACACTGGATATTTAGGACAACTTCACAGTGTTATCACACACTGGATATTCAGGACTGCAGCTCACAGTATTATCACACACTGGATATTCAGGACAGCAGCTCGCAGTGTGATTAGACACTGGATATTCAGGATGGCAGTTCACAGTGTTATATCATGCTGGGTATTCAGGACAGCAACTCACAGTGTTATCACACACTGGATATTCAGGACAGCAGCTCACAGTGTTATATCATGCTGGGTATTCAGGACAGCAGCTCACGGTGTTATATCATGCTGGGTATTCAGGACAGCAGCTCACAGTGTTATCACACACTGGTTATTCAGGACAGCAGCTCACAGTGCGATCAGACACTGGATATTCAGGAGGGCAGCTCACAGTGTTATCACACACTGGATATTCAGGACAGCAGCTCACAGTGTTATCACATACTGGATATTCAGGACGGCAGCTCACAGCGTTATCACACACTGGATATTCAGGACGGCAGCTCACAGTGCGATCAGACACTGGATATTCAGGACGGCAGCTCAGTGTTATCACACACTGGATATTCAGGACGGCAGCTCAGTGTTGTCACACACTGGATATTCAGGACGGCAGCTCACAGTGTTATCACACACTGGATATTCAGGACGGCATCTAACAGTGTTATCACACACTGGATATTCAAGACAGCAGCTCACAGTATTATCTGGCACTGGATATTCAGGACAGCAGCTCACTGTGTTATCACACACTGGATATTCAGGACAGCAGCTCACAGTGTTATCACACACTGGATATTCAGGACAGTGGCTCACGGTGTTATCACACACTGGATATTCAGGACGGCAGCTCACAGTGCGATCAGGCACTGGATATTCAGGACAGTGGCTCACGGTGTTATCACACACTGGATATTCAGGACGGCAGCTCACAGTGCGATCAGGCACTGGATATTCAGGACAGCAGCTCACAGTGTTATCACACACTGGATATTCAGGACAGCAGCTCACAGTGCGATCAAACACGGGATGTTCAGGACAACAGCTCATAGTGTTATATCATGCTGGGTATTCAGGACGGCAGCTCACAGTGTTATTACACACTGGATATTCAGGACAGCAGCTCAGTGTGATTAGACACTGGATATTCAGGATGGCAGTTCACAGTGTTATCACACACTGGATATTCAGGACAGCAGCTCATATTATCATACATTGGAAATTCAGGATCGCAGCTCACAGCATTATCACGCACTGGATATTCAGGACAACTTCACAGCGTTATCACATATGGATATTCAAGACAATAGCTTACAGTGTTATCACACTGGATATTCAGGACATCAGTTCACAATGCGATCAGACACGGGATGTTCAGGACAACAGCTCACACTATTATCATACACTAGATATCCAGGACAGCAGCTCACAGTGTTATATCATGCTGGGTATTCAGGACAGCAACTCACAGTGTTATCACACACTGGATATTCAGGACAGCAGCTCACAGTGTTATATCATGCTGGGTATTCAGGACAGCAGCTCACAGTGTTATCACACACTGGATATTCAGGACAGCAGCTCACAGTGCGATCAGACACTGGATATTCAGGAGGGCAGCTCACAGTGTTATCACACACTGGATATTCAGGACAGCAGCTCACAGTGTTATCACACACTGGATATTCAGGACGGCAGCTCACAGCGTTATCACACACTGGATATTCAGGACGGCAGCTCACAGTGTTATCACACACTGGATATTCAGGACGGCATCTAACAGTGTTATCACACACTGGATATCCAGGAGAGCAGCTCAGTGTTATCACACACTGGATATTCAGGACAGCAGCTCACAGTGTTATCTGGCACTGGATATTCACGACAGCAGCTCACAGTGTTATCACACACTGGATATTCAGGACAGCAGCTCACAGTGTTATCACACACTGGATATTCAGGACAGTGGCTCACGGTGTTATCACACACTGGATATTCAGGACGGCAGCTCACAGTGCGATCAAACACGGGATGTTCAGGACAACAGCTCATAGTGTTATATCATGCTGGGTATTCAGGACGGCAGCTCACAGTGTTATCACACACTGGATATTCAGGACAGCAGCTCACAGTGTTATCACACACTGGATATTCAGGAGGCTGCTCACAGTGTTATCACACACTGGATATTCAGGACAGCAGCTCACAGTGCGATCAGGCACTGGATATTCAGGACGGCAGCTCACAGTGTTATCACACACTGGATATTCAGGACGGCAGCTCACAGTGTTATCACACACTGGATATTCAGGACGGCAGCTCACAGTGCGATCAGACACTGGATATTCAGGACAGTGGCTCACAGTGTTATCACACACTGGATATTCAGGACGGCAGCTCACAGTGCGATCAGACACGGGATGTTCAGGACAACAGCTCACAGTGTTATCACACACTGGATATTCAGGACAGCAGCTCACGGTGCGATCAAACACGGGATGTTCAGGACAACAGCTCATAGTGTTATATCATGCTGGGTATTCAGGACGGCAGCTCACAGTGTTATCGCACACTGGATATTCAGGAGGCTGCTCACAGTGTTATCACACACTGGATATTCAGGACAGCAGCTCACAGTGCGATCAGGCACTGGATATTCAGGACGGCAGCTCACAGTGTTATCACACACTGGATATTCAGGACGGCAGCTCGCAGTGTTATCACACACTGGATATTCAGGACGGCAGCTCACAGTGCGATCAGACACTGGATATTCAGGACAGTGGCTCACAGTGTTATCACACACTGGATATTCAGGACGGCAGCTCACAGTGCGATCAGACACGGGATGTTCAGGACAACAGCTCACACTATTATCAGATACTGGATATTCAGGACAGTAACTCAGTATTATCATACACTAGATATCCAGGACAGCAGCTCACAGTGTTATCACACACTGGATATTCAGGAAAGCACCTCAGTATTACCATACACTGGATATTCAGTAGTGCATCTCACAGTGTGATCACACACTGGATATTCGGGTTAACTGCTTGCTGTGCTATCACACTGCTTTGTATTGTTAATCTAAAATTTGCCAAATAATTATTGGACGTAAAGAGAGATGGGGGATTTGGTCTCTAGCTGTTGTCACGATTTGAGTGGTTGAGTGTTATTGAATATTTGCTGATTTGCGACACAGCAGTTCATGTATTTGCAGACCCACTAATCATAAATTCCTGAATATCCAGTGTGTGACAGGACGGTGTGTTACTGTGCTGAATATCCAGTGTGTGATAGCACGATGTGTTACTGTTCTGAACATCCAGTGTGTGACAGCACGGTGTGTTACTGTCCTGAATATCCAGTGTGTTTTAGCACGGTGTGTTACTGTCCTGAATATCCAGTGTGTGACAGCACGGTGTGTTACTGTCCTGAATATCCAGTGTGAGATAGCACGGTGTGTTACTGTCCTGAATATCCACTGTGTGATAGTACGGTGTGTTACTGTCCTGAATATCCAGTGTGAGATAGCACGGTGTGTTACTGTCCTGAATATCCACTGTGTGATAGTACGGTGTGTTACTGTCCTGAATATCCAGTGTGAGATAGCACGGTGTGTTACCGTCCTGAATATCCAGTGTGTGACAGCACGGTGTGTTACTGTCCTGAATATCCACTGTGTGATAGTACGGTGTGTTGTCCTGCACTGTGTTGGCATAATATTTTATTTACTATTTATTCCTCATATTCTATTAGAATCACAGAATTTTGCAGGCCATTTGGTCCATTTTGCCTGACTAAGTCTTTGAAGGAACTATCCAATTAATCTCACCTCAGCCCGACACCATCCAGCAGCCCCCTCTGCCTTTTTGCCAGAATCCTGCATATTTTCTTGTCAAATATTTATCCAATTTTCTTTGAAAAATAACTATTGAATTGGCTTTTCCCATCCTTTTAGGATGACAACAACTCACTGTGTAAAATAAAGTTTACTCATTTTGCCTCTGGTTCTATTGGTTGTAGCTTAAATCTTTGCCCTCTGGTTACTGACCTTCCCTCCGAGGGAGCAGTTTCTCCTTATTTACCCTATCAAAATCCTTCCTAACTTTGTACACCTATTAAATCCCCCCTTAGCCTTCACTGCTGAAAGGAGAAAACTAATAAATTTGTGATCATGGCCGCTTAACCTTTGAACCCCACCTTTTTACTTTGAGGGTATTTTGGATATGCTGCTGCTGCATTGTGTGAACATGACAGCTTTGTATAGACTCAAGTTTACATAACAAAATTAATATATTTATCTTATTTTATGCTGTGTTTCCAAGACATGACCGCACAATGCAAGATATTGTCTACAAATTGGTGCCTGGTCTACAAGAAGGTAAGTAACAAGCTTTTCGTTTCCACGTGACTAATTTACTATCCATTTACCCCGACTGCTTGGGCTACAAAATGTACTTAATTCTGATTCTGTCGCTCTCCTTCTGCCTCCCCTCTCCCCCCTCTCTGCCCCAACCTCACACCCACCCTCTCTTTGTCTCCCTCTTTCCCTCCCTTTCACCTATTTCCCCTCCCTTTTTTCTCCCCACTTTGCTACCGCCTCATGCCCTCCCTCTCGACCCACTGTCTCTTACCCAGCTCCTCCTGCACCGACTCTCGCCCCCCCCCCCCCCCCAATTCTTGACCCCCAATTCTCGCCCCCCAACTCTCGCCCCACCCAACTCTTGGCCCCCCCCCCAACCCCCGACTCTCGCGGCCCCCACCCCCGACTCTCGCGGCCCCACCCCCGACTCTCGCGGCCCCACCCCCCGACTCTCGCGGCCCCACCCCCGACTCTCGCGGCCCCACCCCCGACTCTCGCGGCCCCACCCCCGACTCTCGCGGCCCCACCCCGACTCTCGCGGCCCCACCCCCGACTCTCGCGGCCCCACCCCCGACTCTCGCGGCCCCACCCCCGACTCTCGCGGCCCCACCCCCGACTCTCGCGGCCCCACCCCCGACTCTCGCGGCCCCACCCCCGACTCTCGCGGCCCCACCCCCGACTCTCGCGGCCCCACCCCCGACTCTCGCGGCCCCACCCCCGACTCTCGCGGCCCCACCCCCGACTCTCGCGGCCCCACCCCCGACTCTCGCGGCCCCACCCCCGACTCTCGCGGCCCCACCCCCGACTCTCGCGGCCCCACGCCCCATTCTCGCCCCCCGCCCGATTCTCGCCCCCCCGACTCTCGCCCCCCCCCCCCCACGATTCTCGCTCCCCCCCGACTCTCGCCACCCTGACTCTTGCCCATCCCCGCCTCTCTCGCCGCCCCCATCCTTCTGCCTCCCGCCCCGCCCCTCAGCCTCCCACCCCAACACCCCTGGGCACCCCTGCCCCTCAGATCCCCTGCTGACCCCTCCCCCCTCTGTCCCCTCAGCCACCCCTGTCTACTCGACACTCCTGGGTGCCTTCCCGCTCCCCTCACCACCCACTCTGCCGCTGCCCCCGCAATCCCCTCTGCCCCCTGCCATCACCCCCTCTGCCCCCCACCTCCCCCGTTCCTTTGCCTCTGTTCTCTGCTTCCCGCTGCCCCCCCCTGCCCCCGCCACCCCCCTCTGCCCCACGCCTCCTTTCTCTGCCCCCCCCCCCCGCTGTCCTTCTCTGCCCCTGCACCCCCCTCAACCCCCTCGCCATTTGTGCCATTCCACATTACTCTCTCGTACCTCTTTCTTTCTGTCCCAAGCCACAAACCTCATCCTCCACACCCCCCTGCCTCTCCACCCTCTGCCCATTGAAAGAAAAGCACAGCATCTGACCTTATCTGCCATTACCTAGAACAGCTTTCGCCCACATTAATTTGCCTGCAGCAGTCCATGCCTCACCTTGTGCCGGGGATTTGGCTGATTATTCCCTTTGATGTGTCCCCCTGTACAATCTCAGGCCCTCCTTTTCGACATTTAAGTTGCTGCCACCATGTGTTGGCTCCTCTTCTCCTCTTCCATGAGGTGCAACAAACCTCACTTGAATCACAGTCCACAAACTGGAGACTGCTTACCCACTGTCTAGCATGGAAGGCAAGAAGCTGCCTGTCCATTCCAATTCTGAACAACATTCTGCTATCCATCGTCGCACGTCCTCAAAGTGCATATTTGTTTCTCAGCTTGAGATCAGGAGATCAGAATCCAGAGCTATGACGCACTTCATGCTGTTCTGCATGATAATTAGTGTAGATTCTACAACCACCTCATAAAAACATTACAACTAGATTGCTTAACTGCTGAGACCAATCAGAAAGGGCTTCATTCATGACTAACAGCACTATTTTCTCTAAGATGAAATTGAATTGGCAAGTCTGAAATTGTTATATTTAACATTTCACTCCGTGGACCCATTTGCTGAGCTTTCTTTTGGTGTTTATGCAAGCTGATTGTTAAAAGTCCTACTTTTTATGTTCTTCAGAATGAGGTATGTTTCATTTGTAATGGGATAATTTATATTCTGGTTTTATTTAAATGGCTGAAGTAAGTATTTTCAGGTTTGTCAGGCCACACTGGAAAATTCTTTCATTAGATTAAAATCTTAAACCTGAAGAGGTCCCTGTCTCTTCGAATTCTCTGTGTTGACTGTCTTTTCAATGCCTAAACGCCCCCGTGTAACAAAGTGCTAAACGGATACAAGTACTGCATTGCAGAGATCATTGAAAACTCTCAGTGAAATGATAGAGGGGTGCCTGAATGTGTATTGTAGAAGTAATCACAAATTTCGAAGAATGCTTTCATGGAAGTTGCAATGAAAATAGTGTCGTTGTTTTTTATATATATATATATATATATATATATATATATATATATAAATAGCCACACAATTAGATAATCTCTGGATAACCATGAACTCAGTTGTCATTTATTTATATTCATTCACAGGATGTGGGCTTTGCTGGCTGGGCCAGCATTATTGCTCATCCTTAATTGCCCTTGAGAAAGTGGTGGTGAGCAGCCTTTTTGAACCACTGCATTCCATGTAGTGTAGGTACACCCACAGTGCTGTTAGGAAGGATTTTGACCCAGCGACATTGAAGGAACGGCGATATATTTCCAAGTCAAGATGGTGAGTGACTTGGAGGGGAACTTCCAGGTGGTGGTGTTCCCATCTATCTGCTGCCCTTTTTCTTCTAGATGATAGTGGCTGTGGGTTTGGAAGGTGCTGTTGAAGGAGCCTTGGTGAATTCCTGCAGTGTATCTTGTAGATGGTACACACTGCTGCTACTGTGCGTCGGTGGTGGAGGGAGTGAATGTTTGTGGATGTGGTGCCAGTCAAGTGGGCTGCTTTGTCCTGGATGGTGTCAAGCTTCTTGAGTGTTGTTGGAGCCACATTCATCCAGGCAAGTGGGGAGTATTCCATCACACTCTTGATTTGTGCCTTATAGATGGCAGACAGGATTTGGGGTTTCAGGAGGTGAGTTACTCGTCGCATGATTCCTAGTCTCTGACCTGCTCTTGTAGCCACAGTATTTATATGGCTGGCCCAGTTCAGTTTCTGATCAACCTCCAGAATGTTGATAGTGGGGGATTCAGTGATGATAATACCATTGAACATTAAGGGGCAATGGTTGGATTCTCTCTTGCAGGAGATGGTCATTGCCTGGCACTTGTGTGGCACAAATGTTATTTGCCACCTGTCAGCCCAAGCCTGGATATTGTGCAGGTCTTTTTGCATTTGGACATGGACTGCTTCAGTATCTGAGGAGTAGTGAATGGTGCTGAACATTGTGCAATCATCAGCGAACATCCCCAATTCTGACCTTATGATGGAAGGAAGGTGAAGCAGCTGAAGATGGTTGGGCTGAGGATACTACCCTGAGGAACTCCTGCAGCGATGTCCTGGAGCTGAGATGACTGACCTCCAAAACCACAACAATCTTCCTTTGTGCCAGGTATAACTCCAACCAGCGGAGAGTTTTCCTCCTGATTCCCATTGACTCCAGTTTTGTTAGGGCTCCTTGATGCCACACCTGTCAAATGCTGCCTTGATGTCAAGGGCAGTCACTCTCACCTCACCTCGGGAATTCATCTCTTTTGTCCATGTTTGCGCCAAGGCTGTAATGAGGCCAGGAGCTGAGTGGCCCTACGGAACCCAAACTGGGCGTCAGTAAGCAGATTATTGCTGAGCAAGTGCCGCTTGATAACCCCTTCCATTACCTTACTTATGATCGAGAGTAGACTGATGGGGTGATAATTGGCCGGGTTGGATTTGTCCTGCTTTTTGAGTGCTGGTCATACCTGGGCAATTTTCCACGTAGCCAGGTAGATACCAGTGTTGTAGCTGTACTGGAACAGCTTGTCTAGGGGCACGGAAAGTTCTGGAACACAAGTTTTCAGTACTATTCCCTTTGTCTTTAGTTCCATGGTGTCTTTGTGATTTAGTCTCTTCTGACCTCCAACCTATCCATGACCTTCTATTTTGCTCCACTTGCCCCTCCCCCCTGACTTTTTCAACAGCATAAAGCCCATCGCATTTCTGCCTCTCCCTGGTTCTGATGAAGAGTCACATTAGACTCAAAACATTAACTCCCTTTCTCTCTCTACAGATACTGCCAGATCTGCCGAGTTTTTCCAATATCTTCTATTTTTATTTCAGATTTCCAGCATCCACAGTATTTTGCTTTTATTTTAGAACAAAACTTGCTGTGTACAAAGCTGTGATAATTCCCACTCTCCTATATGCTTGTGAGATGTGGACTATCTACTCTAGGCATATTAAGTAGTTGGACATGAGATGCATTTGGAACATCATGGGCATCAAATGGGAAGACAAAGTGCCCAACACTGAGGTACTTCAGAGACCAAAAATGCCTGCAATTGAAGCATTCATCATCAGACCCCAGTTCAGTTGGAGCGGTCATATATTCACAACTGAAACTTGGACACCACATGCGAGGTAAGCCAAGATAAAGGTTCAAGGACGTTTTGAAGATGAACCTCGGGATATGTGGCATGTCCGCCACAGACTGGGAGGAAAGTGCAAAAGAAAGAACCATCTCGGTGTTATGATACGGCAGGTGCTAATTGCCAGGCTGACCAAATTCCAAAGGGAAACTTTACCAAGTTATCACAATGATTTGCAATTTGTATTTTGCTACGAGAAGGTATGTGTACTGAAGTCAGAAGTAAAGATTCCACTACCACTTTTGGTTTTTGGAGATTTTAATTACTCAGTTAAAACACTTATGAACAAAGAAAAAGAAAACTTAAACACACAAGATTACAGTTGCGCAGTTAGATTTTGTCTTATAACATTTTCCAGAAGATTTCTACTTAGCTAGACTCACAAATAAACACCCTTTTCACGCAACAGCCCCAAAAGATTCTTAAGCTATAAAACATCCAGTAATGTTACCACAAGGCACCCACTGTTGCTATAAGGGAGGTATTTCACAAACTTCTCTCTCCCTCTCACTCGACAATGGAATTCTAAGGCATATAACAAACCTTTGCTTTCTGGAACAAGCAAACACTTCTCTGGGGTGGCTAGAGGCTGCTACATCACAGTAAACTCTTCAAGATTTCACATGGCCACTCACACATACAGCCTTCAATCTTTCCTGAAATATATTTTCTCCATTTTATCTTTACCCATTGTTCTTAACTATCTTTTGAAAGTTACCTTTCCCAGAATCTAAAACCTTTCATGTTATCTTTATGGCTACTACCTTTGCTTTATTTATGATCTTTTGCCACTTGTAAAGCATCCTGTTATGTCTCTTTGAAATTTAGCAGCTAAAAATTCAACTCCTAATGCAAATTCCTATTCAGGCTGTATTTACCCGGATCCCATCTTAGCTCATCTATCTCCACTTCAAAATGCCTGCTTTGACACCTAACCCTTTTGATGATTTAAACCTTGCAGTCTGACTGTCTTCAGGTTTAATTAAACCTCACACACACATACACACACACAGACAAAGTCCTCACAAGCCTGCGTTACAGTATCCCATAGTAATATTGGGTTAAAAAGTATTTTCTTCACACTGGGGAGCAAATTCAAGGAGTGTTGTTGTTTCCGTCGAACAGCAAAGAATACAGGCAGCAAAGGACAAAAGACTGTGCGGTCCCAACAAAATCAGACAATTCATTCTTGCCTGCACTGTCGAAAGCCATGCAGGCCTGCAATCAGGCTCCACAGTCACATTAGAACGCACAACAGATAACTCTACGCATGCAAAAAACAGCCATCTTCAATCATGAAAAGAAACCAGCGCCATGTGGAAACTGGCCTCATGCCTGAGGATAGCTTTGCCAAAGGACAACATGTAAGTGAGGGAGGGTCATGTTGGGCCCTCTTCTGTTCAGTTAGCGATGAAGATCCATCAGTATAAGGGTGAAGGTAGAGGTTGGGAAAATGGCAAAGGGTTATTATTAGAATGTGCAATGCTTGGCCAAAGGGAATAGTTCAGGCAGAAACCATTGTATATTTTAAGAAAAAAGATAAACATCTAAAGTAGAGGAAGATGTCTGAAAATGAGGAAAAAACTGAAGCAGTACAGTCAGTTTTGGAATACTGGAGCAAAGAGTCTTCTTTGGTTATGTCAGCTTACATTTTAAAATCAGTTTATGGCTTAATATAGAAACTGGATTTAAATTTACAAAAAATGAAAATCAACCCAAAATTCAACTCTTATGAGTTGCAAAATGTGACTAGTAATTCATTGTGAATATCCAGGGAATTGGGAAAAAAAGTTTGTCGCTCTTTAATCTTCTGCCTGTTGTTCCAGTGTCATGTGTTGTGTTCACTCTTCACAAGCACTTAACAAGATGTTGCATGGTGAGTGTAAGAGGACAGTGCTGCAGCTACATGAGCCTTGTGGCTGTATAACACTTAGTTAACCTGCTGAGTATTTGGAGGTCTTTTGCAGTTTCAAATATTTGTTGCAAAATATTCCATTATCCAGTCATGTTGTGTGTCATGAAATATATTTTGTGCAAATTACAGACATAGAATTCATTGCCATTGCCTGAAGAGTCATACGGACTCAAAACGTTAACTCTGTTTCTCTCCCCACAGATGCTGTCAGACAGACCTGCTGAGTTTTTCCAGCATTTTCTGTTTTTCTTATAGAATTCATTGTATTTTGTGCCTGATGCATCAAAAGGAATTCTTACATTTTAGAGAAAAATTTGTATATACAATATTTTTAAGAATCATGTTTGTTAAAGTCCGAATAATTTATCATTTACAGCGGAGTTAAAAAAGCAAAAAGACTTTTATCAGAAACTTGGTCTTGAAATGCCCGGAGAGGTCAAAGGTGAGACGTGCACAACTAAACAGCAGTTCGACCCACTCCATGATGGTTAGTCACTTTTCTGTTGAACCATTTCTGACAACTGATGTCTCAGCACTGGGAAAGCTTTGAATTTTCTACACTGTTCTGCATTTAAGCTTAATTTTGTTTGTGCGCCCCAGATGTAACTTAACAAACTCTCATTTATAAAATAATCTTTACCTGTATGGCTGATAGAGATGCCAGAGCAAAAAGAGGTAATTGTGTGAAGATCACCACCAGGTACTAATTGTACATGTGCTCCATTGAGTTCTTTGTCCAGGAGGCAAGTAAACATAGATCAGCTGCTGAAACCCACATCTATGCCTGTGTTACCTCTAGACTATTCTAATGCTCTTCTGACTGGCCTCCCATCTTCCACCTAGAAGAATTAATCATCCTCCAAAACTCTTTTGCCAATATCCTAACTGCACAAAGTTCTGTTTCACCCATCACCCACCGTTTTCACTCAGCTACATTGGTTCCTGAAGCAATGTCTCAATGTGAACATTCTTATCCTTGTTTCAGATGCTTCTGTGGCCTCCGCATCACCTATCTCTGTAACCACCTCCAACAAGGCCAGTCTCTGAGATATCTGCGATCCTCCAATTTTGACCTCCTTTGCATTTTAATCGCACCAGCATTGGCAAAACTGCCTCAATTAAGTGCCATCTAACCTCGGGATAATTAATGTAATAAATGGACTATGGTGTGTTCTAAGGTCATGAAAGACTTTATATAAATACAAATCGTTTTTTTTCCCCCAGGATTTCTCTCTTATGGTTGATTGCCTTACTATTATAGAATCAAAAGAGCAGAATCTGAGGATATCCTGTGTTTCAGCCAGGCTGGCAGTTTCTGAACACAATGCCAGCCTGCAATTTCCTCCTGCTTTCTCTGAATGAATAATATATTAAAAATGCTAGCGGTCATGGAGTTTGCTTGCATGTGGACAGTACTTCTGCTTGTCACTTGGAGTTGTGGGTATATTTTACATTGTTGAAAAGTGAAAGTCATATCAAAACCGAACCATTAGTGTTATTAGTTTAATGTTGAGAGCTATGGTTAAAGCCTCTGGTGTCACATAATCAATCATGTGATGTGTGCAGGGTATTAATCCTCAATATCAGCATGATCTAACCAACTGAAGTAAATCTGTATTTTTATATAGCATATTATGGACTTGCTTTGGAAATTGCTAAAAGCTGGCACATTTAGTTTTTACTTCAAAGCTGAACTTTCTTAATTCTCCTGCAACAAAATTATATTTTAATTCCATGAAAATGATCTGACAATTTTATGCAAGACTGATATTTATTGAATTTGTGAAACTTAAGTTGTATTATATAGAGTTCAGTGAACTGGGAATGATAGTGTATTGCTTCTGCTACTGGACTGGTGATCTAGAGACCTGGACTAATGATCCAAAGACATGAGTTAAAATCCCACCATGGCACATGGGGAATTTGAGTTCAGTTAATTAAATAAATCTGGAATAAAAATTGAGTATCAATATGGTGACTATGGAACTAGAGTCATAAGAACCAATCTGGTCCATTAATGTGTTTCAGAGTAGGAAATCTGCTGGCCTGTGTGCAACTCTTAGACCCTCAGCAGTGTGGTTAAGTCTTAATTTTTGCTCTGAAGTGGCAAGCCACTCCAATTGTTAAGGCGGCTGCTGACTTTCTGAAGGGCATTTAGGGATGGACAAGATGCACTAAAGCAACTAGCCAAAACTACTTTGACAGTGCCTCCCAAACACATGACTTCTACCACTTAGAAAGGCAGCAGGCACATGGGGACACCACCACTTGCTATTCTCCTCAAGTCACAAACCACCTTGACTTTGAAATAGATTGTTAATTCATCATCTAGGTTAAAATTCTGCAACACCCTCCCTAACAGCACTGTGGATGTACCTTCACCACACGGACTGCAACAATTTAAGGTGGTGACTCACTATCACTTTCCCGAGCAATAGGAATAGGCAATAAATGTTGGCCTAGCCAGTGATCCCTACATCTTATAAATGAATTAAAAGAAAACACAATATTAGATCAGCCTCTGCAGTTTCACTGGTTAGTCAAAAATGTGGATGCTTTTCATTTCCCGCTCCCTCAGACAACTATCTTTTAAATTAGTATAAATGAAGTAGCTATTCCCAATTAAATTAAGCAAGGAAAAGAAACGATGAGGGAATTGTAGGACCAGATGAAGGAAATATGGCATTTATGTAAGCCAGCTTGAAAGGGCCAGTGTGTCTTTACTTCAAATTGTATAGTCCCGTCAAAGAAGTTGAAGCTTGGCTAACAGATTAATTATGATGAATGTAGTATTGCCGTAATGTTGGTTTTTATTTATATTGAGCAACTGCTGTGTGTCTTTGTAGATTGGGACTCTTGGGCATTGCTCTGTGTTTAAGTAACTGAATGGCCCTTGTTGATTTACTTTGTTTGTAAGGTGAAACAAAGCCAGAAGATGATTCAAATAAACAGAAAACGGAGGATAAGCCGGAGGAAGAACATGATTATCACAGGAACGATGAACAGGTAGCTTTTCCTTTCCTGAATCCTTTCCTCAGCCCACACAAGCTTTACTGAAATTTTACTGGACTGTAGCTCATTGCAGCATGAAAATGCCATTTTGTTACAGTGATATGTGCAATTCAAAAGAGCTGATGTTATTTGCAGACTCACTACCTATCCCAAGTGCACATATTTCCTTTTTCTCCTCATGCTTTCTTGGAGCTTATCTTGTCCATGAGACTTATTTCCTACTCTTTCGCCCCTATTCCCACAAAACCACTGATCATCCAACTTCGCCTTCCTGGTGAAAGGCGTAGATTAGAACAAGTCAATTAAAGGGAAACCCTATTTGACAAATTTACAGGAGTTAATGAGTTTGAGGATGTAATTAGTAGGGTAGATGAAGGGGAGCCAGTAGATGTAGTATACCTGGATTTCCAAAAGACATTCAGTAAGGTGATTACAAAAGGTTGATGGGCAAAATAAGGGCTCATGGAGTTGGGGGCAATATATTAGCATGGAGGAGGGGGGAGGCAATGGTGTAGCTGGACTAGTAATCCAGAGTTCCAGGGTAATGTTCTGGAGTTTGAATCCTGCCACAGCAAATGATGGAATTTGGATTCAATCAAAATCTGGAATTAACAGTCTAATGCTGACCATGAAACCATTGTTGTGAAAACCCATCTAGTTCACTAATGTCCTATGGGGAAGGAAATCTGTTGTCCTTACCTGGTCTGGCCTACATGTGATTCCAGACCCACAGCAATGTGGTTGACTCAAATGCCCTCTGAAATGGACTAGCAAGCCACTCAGTTGTAACCAAGTCACAAAAAACGAATGAAACCGGACGGACCACCCGGCATCAACCTAGGCACCAGAAATGACAACACCAATCACAGCCCTATCAACCCTGCAAAGTCCTCCTTACTAATATCTGGGGGCTAGTGCCAAAATTGAGAGAGCTGTCTCTCAGCAACAGACTGACAGTCATCCTCATGGAATCATACCTTACAGATAATGTCCCAGACTCCACCATCATCGGCAGGACAGGCCCAGCAGAGGTGGTGGTACAGTGGTATACAGTAGGGAGGGAGTTGCTCTGAGAGTCCTCAACATCGACCCTGGACCCCAGGGTCTCATGGCATCAGGTCAAACATGGGCAAGGAAATCTTCTGCTGATTACCATGTACCGCCCTCCCTCAGCTGATGAATCAGTGTTCCTCCCTGTTGAACATCACCTGCAGGAAGCACTGAGGGTGGCAAGGATGCAGAATGTTCTTTGGGTGGAGGACTTCAATGTCTATGACCGAGAGTGGCTCGGTAACACTACTACTGACTGAGCTGGCTGAGTCCTAAAGGACACAGCTGCTAGATTGCAGTCTGCGGCAGGTGGTGAGGGAACCAACAAGAGGGAAAAACACACTTGACCTCATCCTCACCAACCTGCCTGTCCATGACAGTATTGGTAGGAGTGACCACCACGTAGCCCTTGTGGAGATGAAGTCCCAGCTTCACATTGAGGATACCCTCCATCGTGTTGTGTGGCACGACCACCATGTTAGATGGGATAGTTTTTGAACAGATCTAGCAGCTCAAGACTGGGCATCCATGAGGCGCTGTGGGCCATCAGCAGCAGCAGAATTGTACTCAAACACAATCTGTAACCTTATGGCCCAGCATATCCCCCACTCTACCATTACCATCAAGTCAGGGGATCAACCCTTGTTCAATGAAGAGTGCAGGACGGCATGTCAGGAGCAGCACCAGGCATACCTAAAAATGAGGTGTCAACCTGGTGAAGCTATAACACAGGGCTACTTGCCTGCCAAATAGCATAAGCAGCAAGTGATAGACAGAGCTAAGCGATCCCACAACCAACAGATCACATCTAAGTTCTGCAGTCCTGCCACATCCAGCCATGAATGGTGGTGGACAATTAAACAACTCACTGGATGAGCAGGCTCCACAATATCCCCATCCTCAATGATGGAGGAGCCCAGCACATCAGTGCAAAAGATAAGGCTGAAGCATTTGTTACAGTCTTCAGTCAGAAGTGCCGAGTGGATGATTCATCTCAGCCTCCTCTGCAGGCCCCAGCATCACAGATGCCAGTCTTCAGCCAATTCAATTCACTCCACGTGATGTCAAGAAATGGCTGAAGGCACTGGATACTGCAAAGGCTATGGGCCTTGACAACATTCCTGCAATAGTACCGAAGACTTGTGCTCCAGAACTTGCTGCGCCCCTAGCCAAGCTGTTCCAGTACAGCTACAACACTGGCATCTACCCGGCTATATGGAAAATTGCCCAGGTATATCCTGTACACAAAAAGCAGGACAAATCCAACCTGGCCAATTATCGCCCCATCAGTCTACTCTCAATCATCAGTAAAGTAATGGAAGGGGTCATCAACAGTGCTATCAAGTGGCACTTGCTTAGCGATAACTTGCTCACTGATGCCCACTTTGGGTTCTGCCAGGGCCACTCCTGACCTTGTTACAGCCTTGGTTCAAACATGGACAAAAGAGCTGAATTCCTGAGGTGAGGTGAAAGTGACTGCCCTTGACATCAAGGCATCAAGGAGCCCTAGCAAAACTGGAGCCAATGGGGATCAGGGGGAAAACTCTCCGCTGGCTGAAGTCATACCTAACACAAAGGAAGATGGTTGTGGTTGTTGGAGGTCAGTCATCTCAGCTCCAGGACATCACTGCAGGACTTCCTCACTGTAGTGTCCTAGGCCCAACCATCTTCAGCTGCTTCACCAGTGACCTTCCTTCCATCATAAGGTCAGAAGTGGGGATGTTCGCTGATGATTGCACAATGTTCTGCACCATTCACGACTCCTCAGACACTGAAGCAGTCCATGTCCAAATGCAGCAAGACCTGGACAATATCCAGGCTCGGGCTGATAAGTGGCAAGGAACATTCGTGCCACACAAGTGCCAGGCATTGACCTTCTCCAACAAGAGAGAATCCAACCATTGCCCCTTGATGTTCAATGGATTTACCATCACTGAATCCCCCACTATCAACATCCTGGGGGTTACCATTGACCCAGAAACTGAACTGGACTAGCCATATAAATACTGTGGCTACAAGTGCAGGTCAGAGGCTAGGAATTGTGCAATGAGTAACTCACCTCCTGACTCCCCAAAGCCTGTCCACCATCTACAAGGCACAAGTCAGGAATGTGATGGAATACTCCCCACTTGCCTGGATGAGTGCAGCTCCCACAACACTCTAGAAGCTTGACACCATCCAGGACAAAGCAGCCGCTTGATTGGCACCACATCCACAAACCTTCACTCCCTCCACCACTGACACACAGTAGCAGCAGTGTGTACCATCTGCAAGATGCACTGCAGGAATTCATCGAGGCTCCTTAGACAGCACCTTCCAAACCCACGACCACTACCATCTAGAAAGACAAGGGCAGCAGATAGATGGGAACACCACCACCTGGAAGTCCCCCTCCAAGTCACTCACTATCCTGACTTGGACCGTTCCTTCACTGTCGCTGGTTCGAAATCCTGGAACTCCCTCCCTAACAGCACTGTGGGTGTACCTACACCACGTGGACTGCAGCGGTTCAAGAAGGCAGCTCACCACCACCTCCTCAAGGGAAACTAGGGATGGACGATAAATACTGGCCCAGCCAGCAAAGCCCACGTCCTGTGAATGAATAAAAAAAAATATGGATAGCGGAATGGTTAACAGATAGAAAACAGTTGACATAAATGGGACTTTGTCAATTTGGCAGGCAGTGACTAGTGGAGTGCCGCCAGGGTCAGTGCTGGGGCCTCAGCTATTTACAATCTATATTAATGACTTAGATACATCACTCTCTGTCTCTTCATCTAAGTTTGCTGATGATACCAAGCTAGGTGGGATGTAAAGCTGTGGGGAGGACACAGGGGTTGCAATGCATTATAGACAGATTAGGTGAGTGGGCAATAAGATGGCAGATGGAGTATAATGTAGGGAAATTTGAAGTTCTTCATTTTGGTTGTAAGAATGAAAACGCAGAAAAAAATTTTAAAAGGTGTGAAACTTGTAAGTGTTGATGTTCAAAGACACTTGGATATGCTGGTACAAGGAACGCAGAAGGATAGCACACAGGTGCAGCAAGCAATTAGGAAGGCAAATGACATGTTCACCTTTATTGCAAGGGGATTGGAGTACATAAAAAAAAGTCTTGCTAGAGTTATTCAGAGTTTTGGTGAGACCACATCTGGAGTACTATGTGCAGTTTTGGTCCCCACATTTAAGAAAGGCAGTACAGTGAAGGTTCACTAGATTGTCGCTGGGATGAGAGGCTGAATAAATTGGGCCTATATGCTCTGGAGTTTAGAAGATTGAGAGGCGATCTCATTGAAACGTACAAAATTCTGAAGCAGGTTGATCGGGTGGACGCCAAGAGATTGTCCCATTGGTCTGGGAATCTAAAACACGGGCACAGTCTCAGGATAAGTGGCCGATCATTTAGGACTGAGATAAAGAAAAATTTCTTCACTCAAAGGGTTGTGAATCTTTGGAATTCTCTATCCCAGAGGGCCCTGGATACTCTACCATTGATTACATTTAAGGCTGGAAGAGACAGACTTTGGCTGTCGCAAGGAATTGGGGGATATGGGGAGCAGGCAGGAAACTGGAGTTGAAGCCCAAGATCAATCATAATCGTATTGAACAGTGGAGCAGGCTCAATGGGCCGTGTGGTCTACTCCTGCGCCTATTTCTTATGTTCTTAAGTGGGCTTGTTTGCTGATGATTGCATAGCTTTCAGCACTGTTCACGCTGCCTCAGATACTGAAGCAGTCAATTTCCATTTGCAACAAGATCTAGGCAAGATTCAGGTTTAGACTGATGAGTGACAAGTAACATTCGTGCCAAACAAGTGGCAGGCAATGACCATCTCCAATTGGAGAGAATCTAATCATCTGCCCATGACATTCAATGGCATTTCTGTCACTAAATACCCCACTATCAACATCCTGAGGGTTACCATTGACCAGAAATTAAACTGGATCAGCCATATACATACAATGGCTACAAAAGCAGTTCAAAGACTGAGAATTCTGCCTGTCCACCATCTACAAGGTACAAATTAAGAGTATGATGGAATACTCCCCACTTGCCTGGATGAGTGCAGCTCCAGCAATACCCAAGAAGCTTGACACAATCCAGGACAAAGCAGCTGCTTAATTGGCACCCCATCCACCACATTCACTCCCTCCTCCATTGACGTGCAGTTGCAGCAATGTGTACCATCTGCAGCAACTTACCAAGGCTCCTTAGACAGCACCTTCCAAACCCTCTGTTACCTAGAAGGACATGAACAGTAGATGCATGGGAACACCACCTCCTGCAAGTTCCACTCCAAGCTGCACAACACCCTGACTTGGAAATATATCGCTGTTCTGTCACTGTAACTGGGTCAAAATCCTGGATTTCCCTCCCTAGCAGCACTGAAGGTTTACCTACACACATGGACTGCAGCAGTTCAAGAAGGCAGCTCACCACCACCTTCTCAAGGACAATTAGGGATGGGCAATAAATGCTGGCCCAGCCAGCGATGCCCACATCCTGTGAATGAATAACAAAAATAAGATTGGTGAATTGAATGCATAACTCAAGACTGGTATTGGAGAAATGGGTTTCAATTCATGGTGCACTGGCACCAGTAATAGGGAAAGAGGGAGCTGCTCCATTGGGACAAGCCACACCTGAACCATGCTGGATCCAGGGTCCTGGAGAATCATAAAACTAGGGTAATGAAAACGGCTTTAAACTAAATAAATATAGTGAGGGAAGGCAGAGGATTCAGGTCAGGGGAAATTTGAAAATTTAAAGATAAAGGACAAGGCAGTAGTGGAGTTCAGAAGAATGAAAAATGATCTTATTGAAGTTGGTAAGATAATGAGAAGACGCAATAGGGTAGATGCTAAGAAAATGTTTGCTCTCTTGGGGAATCTAGAGCTAGGAGGCACAGTTTCAAAATAAGGGCATCTCATTTAAAACAGATGAGAAAGAACTTCTTCTCTGAGAGTCGTTAATCTTTAGAATTCTCTAATTCAGTTGTTCTTCCGTTGGTGGCCATGTTTTCAGCTGCCTGGGCCCCAAGCGCTGGAATTCCCTCTCTATACTTCTCTGCCACTACACCTTGCTTTCCTCCTTTAAGACACTCCTTAAAGCTTGTCTCTTTGCCCAAGCTTTCAGTCATCTGACCTAATATCTCCTCCTGTGGCACATGTCATACTTTGTTTTATGATCCTGTGAAGCACATTGAGATGTTTCTGGTGCTATATAAAATAAGTTGTTATTGTTTTGGCCGCCTCTACTCTCTGGGGTGAATCATTGAATATAGTCAAGACAGGGTTGTACAGATTTTTGCTCTACACTGGAGTCCAGGATTAAGGAGCCAGACAGGAGTGGAGTTGTGGTCAGTTTCAACTCAGTCATATAATATAAAAACTAAATGCTATGGATGCTGGAAATCTGAAATAAAGAAAGCGCTGGAAAAACTCAGCAGGTCTGGCAGCATCTGTGGAGAGAGAAAGATTTGAGTCCGTGTGAAGTTTTCAAAATTATGAAAGTTTTGATTGAGTAAATAGGGAAAAGCTGTTTCCAGCAGCAGGCTCGGTAAACAGTAGGTACAGATTTAAGATAATTGGTCCAAAAAAAAAAACTAGAGGGTGATATTCTTTTTAAATGCAGTGAGTTATGATGATCTTAAGTGCACTTCCTAAAAGAGTGGTGGAAGTAGATTCAACAGGGAATTGGATATATACTTGAAAAGGAGAAATTTGCAGAGCTATGTGAAAAAAAATAGAGAATAGGGTGAATCTGCGTTCTTTCAAAGAGCTGGCACAGGCACAGTAGGCTGAAGGGCCTTCTTCAATGCTGTTAGATTCTGATTTTGTAACTTCATTAGGTACTGACAAGCCAAAGTTTAGGGCCTAAGAATTGGCTGTTTTAAAAAGGAATATAAGAAATAGGAGCCTGGGTGGGCATACGGTCCCTCAAGACTACTCCATCATTAAATAAGATCATGGCTGATCTTCCACCTCAACTTCCCTTTCTCACCCTATCGCCTTATCCCTCGAGTCAAAAAGAACACAATAGGAGCAGAAGTGGACCATATGGCCCATGGAACCTGCTGTGCCATTCAATACGATCATGGCTGATCTTGGGATTCAGTTCTATTTCCCTGCTTTTCTACAAATCCCTTGATTCCCTGAGACACCAAAAATCCACCTATTCCAGCTTTAAATATTTTCAATGATGGAGCATCCACAACCCCCTGGGGCAGAGAATTACAAAGATTCACAACCCATTAAGTGAAGTAATTTCCCCTCACCTTAGTCCTAAATGATCAGCCCCTTATCCTGCGGCTGTGACCCCCCCCACCTTTTAATTCACCTGCCATCTTGTTGCCCACTCATTTAACTGGCTTATATCTCTTTGCAGCCTCTGTGTCCTCACCACAGTTTACCTTTGCACCTAGCTTGGTATCATCTGTAAACTTAGATACGTTACTCTGTCTCGTCATCTGAGTCATTAATATAGATTGTAAATAACTGAGGTTCCAGCACTGACCCTTGTGGCACTCCACTGTTCACTGCCAGCCAACTTGGAAAAAGTCCCATTTATGCCCACTCTGCTTCCTACCTGTTAACCGATCCTCCAATCATTCTAAAATATTACCTCCAACTCCATGCGCAGCTATCCAGCCTATTAACCTTTTGTTGGCATCTTATCAAATGCCTTTTGCAAATCCAGTTATACTACATCTACTGGCTGCACCTTGTCTACCATACCAGTTTCATCCTCAAAAACTCCAATAAATTTGTTAAAGAGGATTTCCCTTCATAAAACCATGTTGACTTATTCTAATCATACTTTGCTTTTCTAAGTGCCTTGCTAAAATTTCCTTAATAATAGATCCCAGCATTTTCCCAACAACTGATGTTAGCCTGTAGCTCCCGGTTTTCTCTCTCCCTCCTTCTGAAAAGCAGAGTAACATTTGCCAACTTTCAATCTGATGGGACCATTCCCGAATCCAATGAATTCTGGAAAATCACAGCCAGTGCATTTACCATCTCTGCAGCTATCTCTTTTAGAACCATCGATTGTAGACCAACAGGCCCTGGGGATTTGTCACATTTTAATCTCAAACTTCTTTCATACATTTTCTCTGTTGATAGAAATCCCTAGTTTCTGCTCTTTTTAGCCGCTAGTTTGCCTTCTATTTCTGGAACGAAACTTGTGTCATCTGTGAAGACAGAGACAAAATATTCATTCAATGCTTCCATCATCTCCTCATTTCCCACGATAACTTTCTCCTGTTTCTGATTCCAACAGACCAACATTAACTCATTTTCGTATACTTATAAAAGCTTTTACAATCTGTTTTTATATCACTGGCTGCTTTACTCTCATTCCTTTTTTTATCAATTTTTTGGTTGTTCTTTGTTGTTTGATAAAACACTCCCAATTCTCAGGTTTGTTACTTTTTTTTGCAATATTGTAAGCTGCTTCTTTTAATCTAAGACTATCCCTAACTTCCTGAGTAAGACATGGATGAGTCTTTCTTGCTGAATTTGTTTTTTCATGGAATGTATTTTTGTTGAGCATTTAAAGAAACAGTTCAGTATTTTCCACTGTTTACTTACAGCCCTACCTTTTAACCTATTTGCCCCATTTGCCTTTGCTAGTTCGGCCCTTGTACCTTGGTAATTGGCTTTGTTTAAGATTCTTGTTTGTGATTAGTGTGTCACTCACTTTCAAATTAACATCAGATTGAATGGTATTATAATCACTCTTTTCCAGTGGATCGTTTGCTATTACAACATTACTAATTAATCCTGCTTCATTAGACAATACTAGATCGAAGATAGTTTCATCCCTAAACAAAAATAAAAATAGCTGGAAAAACTCAGCAGTTCTGGCAGCATCTGCGGAGAGGAACACAGTTAACGTTTCGAGTCCGAATGACTCTTCATCAGAACTAAGTAAAAATAGAAAAGAGGTGAAACACAAGCTAGTTTGAGGAGTTGGTGAGGGGGGGGGTGGGGGGAGACAGGTAGAGCTGGATAGAGGGCCAGTGGTAGGTAAAGATAATCAAAAGATGTCACAGACAAAAGGACAAAGAGGTGTTGAAGGTGGTGATATTATCTAAGGAATGTGCTAATTAAGGGTAGAAAGCAGGACAAGCAAGTGGTTATGGTACTGGGTTTGTAAGCCCAAGATCAAGAGTTCAAATCTCACAATGGCAAACTATGAATCAATGTAACTTCATCTGAAACAGATGGAAACGGGTTTGTACTCGAAAGAGTTACAGATAGCCCTAGTGGGGGTGGGGTGGGGGGAAGGGATCGAAATAGGCTAAAAGGTAGAGATAAAACAATGGCTGGAAATAAATTTAGAAATAATGGAAATAGGTGGGAAAGATAAATCTGTATAAATTATTGGGAAAAAAGGGGGGGCGGAAATCAGAAAGTGGCTGGGGATGGAGGAGAGAGTTCATGATCTAAAATTGTTGAACTCAATACTGAGTCCGGAAGGCTGTAAAGTGCCTAGTCGGAAGGTGAGGTGCTGTTCCTCCAGTTTGCGTTGAGCTTCACTGGAACAATGCAGCAGGCCAGTTCAACAATTTTAGATCATGAGGAACACAGTTAACGTTTCAAGTCCTGCCACATACAGCCACGAATAGTGATGGACAATCAAACAACTCACTGGAGGAGGAGGAGGCTCCACAAATATCCCCATCCTCAATGATGGAGGAGCCCAGCACAGCAGTGCAAAAGATAAGGCTGAAGCATTCGCAATAATCTTCAGCATCATAGATGCCAGTCTTCAACCAATTCGATTCACTCCACGTATTATCAGGAAATGGCTGAAGGCACTGGATACTGCAGAGGTTATGGGCCCTGACAATATTCCAGCAATATTACTGAAGACAAAAGCGGAAAATGCTGGAAAAACTCAGCAGGCCTGACTGCAGCTGTGGAGAGAGAAACAGTTGACATTTCAAGTCCATATAACCCTTCTTCAGAGCTACGTACTGTGCTCCAGAACTTGCTGCGCCCCTAACCAAGCTGTTCCAGTACAGCTACAACACTGGCATCTACCCAGCTATGTGGGAAATTGCCCAGGTATGTCCTGTACACAAAAAGCAGGACAAATCCAATCCAGCCAATTACCGCTCCATCAGTCTATTCTTGATCATCAGTAAAGTAATGGAAGGGGTCATCAACAGTGCTATCAAGTGGCACTTGCTTAGCAATAACCTGCTCACTGGTGCTCAATTTGGGGTTCTGCATATGCCACTCAGCTCCTAACCTCATTAGAGCTGAACCCGAGAGGTGAGGTGAGAGAGACTGCTCTTGACATCAAGGCCACATTTGACAGTATGTGGCATCAAGGAGCTCTATCAAAACTGGAATCAGGGGGAAAACTCTCCACTGGTTGGAAAAAGGAAGATGATTGTGGTTATTGGAGATCAATCATCTCAGTTCCAGGACATCACTGCAGGAGTTCCTCAGGGTAGTGTCCTCAGCCCAACCATCTTCAGCTGCTTCATCAGTTACCTTCTGTCTATAAGTTTAGAAGTGAGATGTTCGCTGATGATTGCACAATGTTCAGCACCATTCACAACTCCTCAAATACTGAAGCAGTCCATGTCCAAATGTAGCAAGATCTGGACAATATCCAGGCTTGGGCTGACAAGTTGTAAGTATCATTTGCACCACACAAGTGCCAGACAATGACAATCTCCAACAAGAGAGAATCTAACTGTCACCGTTTGATGTTCAATGGCGTTACCATCACTGAATCCCCCGCTATCAACACCCTGGGGTTTAGCATTGACCAGAAACTGAACTGGACTAGCCATATAAATACTGTGGCTACAAAGAGCAGCTCAGAGGCTAGGAATCCTGTGGCAATTAACTCACCTCCTGACTCCCCAAAGCCTGTTCACCATCTACAAGGCACAAGTCAGGAGTGTTACTCACAATAAGTGCTTGTGGTAGAAGAATTAATCCAAAGCTGTTTTCTTTTTACCTCAAGCTGGTTCATTCTCAATACAGCTCCTCTGTGCTACAAACTTCCTAATAATATCCACCGAGAGCCTTTCAACTGTATCTATTTATACTGTTTAGATGGGAGAACCAATGTCCATCACCTGTTTTAACTAGTAATTGTCTTTAACAAGGTAATTATCACGCAATGTGATTACTGACACATTGACAAAGAGTGTGATGGAATACTCCCCACTTGCCTGGATGAGCGCAGCTCCAATGACATTCAAGCTTGACACCATCCAGGACAAAGCAGCCCACTTGATTAGTACTACATCCACAAACATTCACTCCCTCCGGCACCGACGCACAGTAGCAGCAGTGTGTACCATCTACAAGATGCACTGCAGCAACTCACCAAGGCTCCTTCGACTGTACCTTCCAAATCCACGACCATTACCACCTAGAAGGACAAGGGCAGCAGATAGGTGGGAACACCACCGCCTGGAAGTTCCCCTCCAAGTCACTCACCATCCTGACTTGGAAATATATCGCCGTTCCTTCACTGTCACTGGGTCAAAATCCTGGAACTCCCTCCCTAACAGCACTGTGGATGTACCTACACCACATGGACTGCAGCGGCTCAAGAAGGCAGCTCACCACCACTTTCTCAAGGGCAATTAGGGATGGGCAATAAATGCTGACCCAGCCAGCAATCCCCACATGCCATGAACGAATAAAATAAAAAGTTTCTGTGATTCTGCCAGAAAGCTCCTTCTGTTTGAGTGTCACAGACAGATATAGCTCCAGCCATTTTCAAAGTCTTTTGTCCAACTTTAAATTTTAGAAAGAGCCATGCGGGTATCTACACCAATTGTATAAAAAAATACACATGGTGAGGTCTTTGTCCCCTCAGAGTCCTTGTGACCTTGGAGAGAAAAATCAGCTCTACTTCATTTTTGTTAGTATGGTCTTGTAAAGGAAGAATAGGAAGTTAGGAAGTATGTATTCATTCTCTCATTCACTCAGGCACATCAGACACACAGCCAGCAGAGGCAATGGCAGTCCCCTGCTGGATTTTCCTCCTTTTTTGGGTTAACGGATCGGCAAGAACATTGTCCTGCCATGGGGTGTGGAATGCCCGACTGACCTAGGAAGATCCAAGATCTCTCTTTATGGGGAAGGGTATTCAGAGCTAGAGTTCTGAATTTCCTCTGTTGGGGATCAGGCATAAGCAAAGCCATTGGTTTCAGAATTCTGCCTGTTTGATTCCTGGTTAAGTGTCTTTTAAAGGGTGTGGGGGGGTTTTACAGGCAGGGGGAAGGGGGGCGTTAGCACTCAGCGGATGAGTGATGGTCAAGCAGCTCTGGGCTATCTGCAGGGGAATGTTGGGCATCTCACACTGAGAGTTCCAGACCCTGTGATCATTGGGCTGAGCTGCTGTTGTCTAGCTTAGTTCCTGCATGTCCACCTTGGTAACCTGTGGGTTCAGCTGCTCAAACCTAGGGGCAGCGTAGGCTAGTTGTCAGGAGATTGCTGTGTTTTAATGGGACTTTGGCCTGTTGTGGAGATTCTGGTTTGGTATCTGGGTTCGGGCTCTCGCACAACTGAGATGTTCCAGCTTCTGTTGCTAGGTGCTTTAGATTGACACGGCCACAGGGGGGCAGTCTGCTCCTGAACTTGGGTCAACTGCTCTGGACCCAGCTGATAGCAAGATTGCCTTCTGGAAGGGGACTCTGCTGTTCCCGTACCAGCTAGGGCTACAGTGCCGTAGCCTTGGGGGGGGGGGAGGGGGGGGGGGCGGTGGCGGGTAGTGGTTGTTATGGAGCACTTTAAATGCAGTGGGCAACCCTGCCAGGTTGCATCACACTTCTTCATTAAGGCGGGTGGGTGGGTTTGGGATCCAATCTGGTTGGAATCCCCCTGCTGGTCAGTTGGGTAATAGCCTCTGTGTCTTTTGGAACACTGCTGCCCTCTGGTGGATGGTCACTCTCACTATACATCCTGGTGGCTTTTCCATTAAGTGAAGCATCACCCTCCCTCTTTCTGGGCCAATTTGGGAACTTTCCTAGTCCCCATCCAAATTTGCCATAAAGCTACCAACCAGCCCAGTCAATGGCTTCTTAGCTAGGGCCTTTGGACTGGGAGAGGACGCTCTACTAACTTGTTCCATGTCCCCTGGAACACCACTACCCTCAAGTGGAGGAGGTGCAGCTCCAGCTACACCCAGTTTTCAGCCGGGTGAGGCATCTCACTCCCTATCTGCTTATCTGTTTGGAGACTCCCTTTGTCCCTCGTTATATTTAGAAAGAAGGTTTCTGCCAGCCATACTTCAGGCTCTTAGACTACATGGGGCATTTTCCTTTCCTAGTTTAATAACTTTCCTTCCTTCAGGCTCTTCAACCAGGTGGGACATCTCCCTTACTATCTCTTTCCCTGCTCTGGGATTTCTCTGGTCCCTGTTTAATTCTGGGATAATCTTTGAGTCTATTTTAAATTCTGTTGGCCCTTCTGGGATTTCTTTTAACTTTACAGGCCTGGCTTTGGCCTTGATACATTTGAGCAGCCCCCCCTTCAATGTTTATGGGTGCTATGTCACCCTTGTTGGGCCTCTGGACCTTTCTGCTCTCCTGCAGATTTCTGCTGGCTGACAGCAGCCTCTTTTCTTTTGCTGGCTAACATCTTGCTGCCGGCCAAATTGTTTCCAAGGAGGAAATCGATTCCTGCTGGAGATAGATCAGGGACAGTTCCTCCCATGACAGGGCCTGAAACAAGGTCACACTCCAGGTGGACCTTATGGGGTGGGTGGGGGGGGCTAACACAGACCCTCCTCCTATTCCGCTGATCAGGGCTTTGGCCTCAGAGAGAGAGTGGAGTATTGTAGGTTTACGTTTCCCCTTAATATTAAGCTTGAGTGGCCCCTGTGTCTCGGAGCAGTACAACGGACTTGCTCACATTTTGGGACAGGTAGGGGGACACTGTTCAGGAAAGGACGATACTCCAGAAGCGCTCTGGGAGTTTGTCTGGCTCAGGCACACACAGTGCCATGCCCCTCCAAAGGGTAAATTTCTGCTACACTGCCGATTGGGGTGTCCTTTGTGAGACCACTCGTACGGAGCCCCATTAGACCAACAGGCTCCCTTCTCCCAATCTCCAACACTCAGGTCTGGGATGGCCTATTTTATGGCAATGAGAACACACTAGCCTCCCGGGGGTGTCCTTTGGGCTACAGAAGTGCTTCTCTCACCCTCCTTTGTGTTTTCTTTCCTGGGTGGGGGACCTTTCCTTTCTAGATCATCCTGCTGTCTTTCCAGTGCTCATGGGAATGGTTTGGAAAGGGTCTGCCTGAGTTTCCAGGCCTATGAGTGAGATCATAGCTGTCTGCTGTGACTGCTGCATCCCTGGCTGTGAGGATTCTCTGCTCCTCCAAATGCATCCTCAGGCTGGGGGTTAAGCAGTTTTTAAACTCCTCTAACAATACCAACTCACGCAACCCCTCATGGATGCATGGGAACCTTAGGGACTTTACCTTTCAGTCAACACGATTTGCTTCAGTCGTTCAAACTCGAGGTAGGTTTGTGTGGGCTTCTTACGAATGTTCCGGAATTGCTGGCAGTATTCTTCTGGGACTAACTCATAGGCACTTAGGATGTCAGCCTTGGTCTGCTCGTAATTCATGGACCCATCAGGCAGCAGCATTGAGTAGATCTCTTGGTCTCTCCCTGACAGCTACCCTTGAATTAGAAGTGTCCAGATATCTGAGGACCATTTTAGCTCTCCTGCTACTTTCTCAGAAGTAGCAAAAGTCGATTCCACATCACCCCTTTGAATTTGGGAATGAATCTAGCCTACTTGAGGGCTTCAGAGAGTGGTTCTGGATTAGACAAAGAGGGGGTGCTACCAAGTGAGAGAGATTTTCCCTCGCAGCTTCCAGCTGTTGGGGGTCTTTCTCCCTATGAGCTCCATTTCTAATTTTCAGAGCTGGAATTCTCCTCTCTCCCTCCCCCTCTCTCTTCTCTCTTAACCTGGTGTGGATACATGCTAGCTTGGGTGAGCACCTCCAGGCAAACAGCAATATGGTTGACTCTTAACTGCCCTCTAAAGTGGCCTAGCAATCCACTCAATTCAAGGCCAATTGGGGATGGGCAGCAAATGCTGGCCTTGCCAGTGATGCTCACAATCCATGAAAGGATACATTTTTAAAAAGTGTGTTTCTGCATCTCTGGTGCTGAACATTTCCACTACACCTTATTGCTCAGTTCTTCAGACACCTTTTCAAAATGGAACAGTGCAGTTAAATTATGTACATTTTTAAAACTGGAGCTATTTTATACCATTATTGCATTTTAGGGATATGTTGTGCTGGCCATATATTCAGGTATTAGTGAACATTATTGTTTCTCAGTAGTAGTGTTATTTGAAATGTACATTAAAAATCTGATTTTTCTAAAGTAGAAAATTTTAGTTCTGTTTTAAATACATGATTTGCAAACTGTATCAAACCAGGTGTTTTAACTTTGAAATGGAGGGAAAAAATGTCTAATTTGCATCTAAATTGCTGACTAAATGGAATATGCACTTCAAAATTAAATAATATACACAAATAGACATATTTAACCAGGAGCTCCTCTCACTGTCAATTTGTAAGCAAAAAATAGGCAATTACATGGTATAGTAAAATTTTGGTTTTATAACTAAGTTTATGAAACATCACTATTTACGTTCAACTGCCTTATGTTGTACATTAAATGTGCATTTTAAGAACCAATTCATTGAGTTTATGTAACTTAAAATCAACTGATCTGCATATGCAAAATGAGAACTGGTTTCCTATTCTAACGGCTCATATTGCTCCTTACTGGCCTTAACTTGCAGAGGTAGGACAAGCTCACCTGAACCACAGCATCTTCGGTATGATCTAACGGGAAGAATATTCCTGTCAGCGAGCGGGGGCGGGGCCTGCTCACCAACATGTGCGTCCCCACGTCACCGTGCGTCATTTAGACTGTCAGTTTGGTGGGCATGCAACTGCGTCGGCTGCGCACCCGCTGACCTGTCGAAGGCTTATTAAGACCATTAACAAAGTCATTAAAGCTGTTCAGAAAACTGCCTGTCCAACCTTAAGATTGATGGGCAGGCGAAGAGCCCAGGCGGCCTTCACATTTTTCATGAAACCTCATCCACGGGCAGGGTGAGGTTTCATGAAGGGTTTATTAATTAAATAAAATTTTTTGAAAAAACTAATGACAGTTTCACATGAGGGGACATGTCCTTAAAATTGTTTTTTTTTTTAGCCTTTATTACATTTTTCAAAACTTAAACTAATCTCCCAGAGGCATCTCCGTGCCTCAGGGAGATCAGCGCAGGCCCTGACTCAGGGAATCCCACCCCGTCCACACAAGGAGCGCACGTCACACTGGGTGGACCTTAATTGGCCCACCCATGTAAAATGGCAGCACGCACCCGATCGGTGGTGGCCGATCAGGTTCGCCCTCGCTCCTGACAGCCCCCGCACAACCCCCCCCCACCCCCCACAGGAGGGCCAATTCAGCCCAATGTCACAAAAAGCATTGCTACAGTTTAACATTAAAGTAAATCCCTTCATACCTGGAAAGAAGCAAAAGCAGCAAACACATGATTTTAATGAGGAGTCTTGGACATATTCCACACAAGTGTTTGATCTCCAGATAGATTGTGTGGGCATGGGACTACACCAGAGCAATTCCACTAGTTTTGTGGTAGAGAGGCTACAAGATGTTTGATATTTAAGAGTGAAGAGATGTTAGTGGCACATTAAGGGCTCCTATTCTTGACTGGAGTTAGGACACATTGCTGGAAAGAGTATAGGGAGCTCTACAATGTCCATATTTGTGTTGTAACTGACCTGAGAGCTGGATGCTGCAATGCGGAAAAAGTTCTCTCCTCTAACCCAATGCCTTCTGTTTTTGAAGATGCATATTAAATTTACCTTGCTGAAGCACATCAGAAATCTGAAGTATTTAATTTGACACCCATTAAATAATTTTAAATGTCTATGAATTCTTTTTTGATGAGGGAGCAGGGAGGGTGGATGTGGTGCACATGGACTTTGGTTTGATTCAAGTGCCACACAACAGGCTTGTCAGCAAAGTCAAAGCCCATGGAATAAAAGGGACTGGAGGAAGATATACAGTGGTGTCCTCAGAGTGGACACTAGAACCACTGCTCTTCTTGATTTAAATTAATTACCTAGGCTTGGTTATGTAGATTTTTGTTTATATTTGCAGATGACACATAACTTGCAAGTATTGTGAACTGTAAGGAAGATAATAATTGTATTCAGGAGGACATAGAGAGGCTGGTGGAATTGGTGGACACATGGCAGATGAAGTTTAAAGCGGAGAATTGTGAAGTGATTCATTTAGGCAGGAACCATGAGGAGGGGCAAAACAAAATAAAGGGCACAATTCCAAACGGGCACAGGAGCAGAGAGACCTGCCCTTGTATATGCACTAATCGTTGAAGATGATAGGGCAGGTTGAGAAAGCAGCTGATAAAGCACACAGGATCTTGGGCTTTATAAACAGGGGCATAGAGTACGAAAGCACGAAAATTGTGGTTAACTTTTATAAAATACTGGTTCAGCCTCGACTGGGAGTATTGTGTCCAATTCTGGGCATCACTCTTCAGGAAGGATGTGCAGGCTTTAGAGAGGGTGCAGAAAAGATTTATGAGAATGGTTCCAGGGATGAGGGACTTCAGTTTCATGGATAGATTGGAGAAGCTGCGGCTGTACTCCGAGAAGTGAGGACTGAGAGGAGATTTGATAGAGGTCTTCAAAATCATGTAGGGCCTGGACAGAGTAGATGGGGAGAAACTTCTCATAGTTGGAAGGATCGAGAATCAGAGGGCAAAGTTTTAAGGTGAATGAAAAAACCCAAGGGTGACTGAGAAAAAAGCTTTTACACAGTGAGTGGTTAGGATGTGGAATGCACTGCCTAAGAGTGTGGTGGAGGCTAAATTAACCCTGGCTTTCAAAAAGGAATTGGATAATTAAATGAAGCAAAAATATTTACAGGGCAAGAACCAGGAGTGGGACTAGGGGCTTTTGTAGAAAGCTAGCTCAGACACAAAGGGCTGAATTGCCTCCTGGGCTGTAACCATTAAATGATTCTAAGATTCTATAATTCTAATTGTTCAATATGCCCGTTTCAGCATGGCTACTGGCGCAAATGCAGAAGATGAAAATATTGTTGATAGTGTTACCATGCGGCACTTACTCACCAAAACCCTGCTCACCAATGCTGGGTTTGGTTCCACCAGAACCATTTAGCTCCAGACCTCGTTACAGTCTTGTTCCAAATGGACAAAAGTGCTCAGTTCCAGAGACAGGGTGAGAGTGACTGGCTTTGACATCAGGGCAACATTTGAGCAAATATAGCATCAAGGAGCCTTATTAAATTTGAAGTCAATGGAAATTGGGGGGAAACTCTCCACTGGCTAGGGTTATATCAATAAAGGAAGTTGATTGGGGTTGTTGGAGGCCAATCATCTCAGATTTGGATATTGTTGAAGGAGTTCCTCAGGGGCAGGGTCCTCGGCCCAACCATCTTCAGCTGCTCCAAATTACCTTCCTTCCATCTTTTAGCAAAGGAGGGGATGTATGCAGATGATTTCTCAATATTCAGTTCCATTTGCAATGCCTCAGTTACTGAAGTAGTATGTGCCCATTTGTAGTAAGACCTGGATAACATTCAAGCTTAGTAAGGCTTAGGTTGGTAAGGGCAAGTAAATTTGCCCCACATAACTGAAAAGCAATGGCCTTCTCCAACAGGAGAGAGTCTAACCAGTTCCCTTTGACATTCAACAGCTTTGCTTCACTGATTCTCCCAATATCAACACTCTAGGGGTTGCCATTGACTTAAAACATAACTAGATCATCCTCATAAATACTGTGGCTACAAGAATGTGTCAGAGGCTGGGTATTTTGCAGCGAGTAACTCACCTGACTCCCCAAAACTTTTCCACTTTCTACATGGCAGAAGTGAGGAGCATGATAGAATGCTGTTCACTGGCTGGATGAACACCAACAGCACTCGATGTTTGACACCATCCAGGGCAAAGCACCCACCTGATTGGCACCCCATCTACCACCTTAAACATTAACTCCACCACTGATGCACAGTGGTAGCAGTGTATACCATCCATGAGATGAACTGCAGCAACTCAACAAGGCTTCCGCACCTTTGAAACCCATGACGTCTACTGTTTAGTGCAAAGGCAGTAGGCATTTGGCATTTGAGAACACCACCACCTGCAAGTTCCCCAAGTCACACAGTATCCTGACTTGTAAATATATCACCATTCATCTTTAGTCACTGAGTCAAAATCCTAGAACTCACTACCTAACTGCATTGTGATGTACCTACACCAAATGGACTGCAGCAGTTGGAGAATGCAGATCACCAACACTTTCTCTAGGACAATAAGAATGGGCAATAAATGCCAGCCTTGTCAGCAACATCCATATTCTGTGAATGAATAAAAAAAATTATATTTACACATTGTGAGAAGGCCTTCATGAAAATGTGCCCTCATTATTCTGAGTGTTTCTCTGCTCACCCTCTAAACTGTCCTTGGCTTTCAGTTTCAAATATCATGGACCTGCCAACTGTTTCTGCAATTTTTAGAGTTTACCATAATTCTTAATTCCAACAGCAGACAATATGTGCATGAATGGCTTTAATAGTAAAAGTTCCTACAGTGAATTAATGCTGGTATTGGAATACGCTCAAGTTTGGACTTGGAGGTTAAACCATTAGATGCTGAATGTAGGTTCTTATTTTCTGCCGTAAAAATGTTTCTGTGCCAGTCTCAGAAGAATACTGTTTACCTCCTCTTTCATTTAAATTCCCAACCTATATGATCAAACCCTCTATCAGGATGTATCTGGACCCATTTCCAACAAGCTTGTTTTGGGTAAAAAAAAAAAAGTCTTTCCCCAATATTTGCTCATGTGTACCACCAGAATATCAGTGTTTTCCCATTGGGGTATTTAGCTATTTCTGGAGGTCTGACCCCAGTCCCCCTTTTGTTTAAAGAGAAATTTCCTGATGCCTGTCCTCAATTTCTCTTTACACCACTACATTTGTGTCCTGTATCCTGCTACTCTCGTCTATTTGGGAGTAATGTTTGTGTTTTCTGTTTTCCATATTGTCCTCTGTCAGAGACCTTCTGAGAAGCCCTGGCTTGTCAAATAGTTCCTCATCTCTTCAGTATTGAAAATCAGTCTGTTTTCTCTCTCTTTGGACCTTTCCCAGTATATTACAGCCATCAGAACTGTATCAAATACTCTGTGTGATTTAACCCCAGAGCATTGAACAGCTCCATCACATTTAGGAATAGACCTTGGCTGATTTGTCCAAATACATAGTACCATATTCATTTAATTTATTCTGGCTGACTGGCCTGTAATTCCTCTGCATGTCCCTTCCAACTATAAGAGAGATTAGTGGTGTATCCAGATTTGGGGAGTGGCTCTGTTCTGTTTGCATTTTTGTTGCATTAGTAACTGCTGTTGAATATTCAGTGACATTGCAGAGAACATTTATTAATGTAATGTATACTGTACTATGTGTCTGTGATTTTCTTAAGGTAAGCATCTGTTTGGAATGCAATAGCAGTAAATTGCGTGGGTTGAAGAGGAAGTGGATTCGCTGTTCAGCACAGGCTACAGTTCTACACCTGAAGAAATTTATCGCCAAAAAACTCAACCTAGCATCATTTAATGAGGTAAGTTTTTAAAATAGATATCAGAGCCAATATAGTACTTTTTTGGAAGTGCATGTATACTTTTATATATTTATTTTATATATCATTTTATTATTAAATAGATGTACTGGGGCATTATTATGTAGACAGTTCCAAGGATTGGTAAATTATACTTGCAATACTTTTTTACCGTGTTTGTTTCCTGCTCACTTTGCTTGGATGCAGGTTGAACCCTTACTTGCTGCAGTTTTGAGAGTTTTTGTGCTTTGTCATATCCATGTCTTTGTGTGAAGCGAGAGTGATTCTACAGCTTAGTAGATTTTGTTTATTAATTTGAGATAATTCAAATGCCCCACAAATATATCGTGCTCCACTATGGAGGATCAGCTGCTGTATAGCAAACAGCTTTTCTCTTTGCTTCTTTTAAGGTTTAACTTTTCTTTCCTTTTCCATCGACTAGAATTGCAATGTGTCCCTGGGAAGTGCTTAGCCGGTGACGTTATCAGCTAAGTACCTGCCTCCCTCAAGAGTTTCAAACCTTTTAAAAGTTTTTCTATTTACCCATGCCTCCGTTTTTTTAATTCCAGTATATTTAGTGCTTGTATTTTCTATACTACGTTTGCTGCTGATTCACTTAATAACATGTCCAGCTCTGTTTGCAAGAATTTGCATTTCTCCTGAGCCTGCTCGCTTTCTATTTCTTAAGCCACCTCCTTTCCTTTTCTTTGTCTTGCATTTGCTCTGTTTTTCCTGAATTGTATGCTCTCCATATTGTGTTCTTCCTCTCTACCTTTCTCTCATGTATTCTGTTGCGTGCATATGCGCTCTCTCTACCTTTCTATCATGTTTCCTGTTGTGTGTGTGCTCTGTTTTATTTTTTTTTTCTCTCTCTCGTTGCAATAATGAGGCTTATTTGATTGTTATATTTTGGGACTGTGTCTTGAATCTAAGGGCATCATGTGACCTGTTCTGAAGGTTGCCTGACATTAAGCCTGGGTAGTTTAATTGCTAGAGAGTAAAGGGGGCCGAGATTGTTTTACTGTGTAAAGGGTGTTATGTATATTTACACTTGGAGACATTGGCAGCATCCTGTATGCTAACACTGGATAGACTGCAGGTCTCCAAAGTTTTGAGAATGTTGGGTTGTAAACAGTTATGCTTTGAACTGTGCATTTAATTCCAAGATAAAAAAGAGTTAGAATTGGCTAATCAGCATTTCTACCTGGATATAGGACCCATCTGATTCACAATGCCATGGCTTTGACATGGGAACAGTACAGAGGAAGCTATTGTGATACTTGGTTACAGCTTTTCCTAATATATCACTGGTTACCACAGAGTTTGGGGGAGAGAGAGCAGCTAGAAGCGGAAAAGTCTTAATGGAATTTGGCTGGGAGCTAGCGTTTGGATTGGAAAGACCAAATTCCTGGGGAGTTAAAACAAAGCTGGAAGATTTGTCTAGCTTTAGCTAGAGGAAGAAGTCTCCAGGAAAACTCTCACTGTGAAAGTCAGTTCTGGAGTTTCCAGGCTGGGCAAGGAAAGATTGAAACTAAAATCTCAAGAGCTAGGATTCATTTTGGACTGGTTCAGCAGGATTGAATGTCTGCTTAAAGGACAATGCAATGTATATCTGATAGTGGTTATTTTTCAGTTGTGCTAAAAGTTCTGTAGTTTAAAAGTTCTTAATTTGTCTAAAACAGTGTTTAGTTAACAGCGCTTTTAGTCTGTTTGTAACACCAAGTGCCTTAAAATGTGAAATCTTGTGGTGTCATCTATTCAGCTATTAAGTGGAGGTTTAAATTTATTTTTAAAAATTGTTTGGAGATTGTAACAGACTTTGTCGTTCTCTCTCTCTTTTTATCTGTTTTTTCACTTAGTTTGAGTACGTATCTGTTTCTTTTTTTGTGCTTTCTTGTGATCCTGCTTGCTTTAAACCTAAGTTATATGTAATTGATACTGAGCTCAGGTAAGATTTTGTGTAAATTCTTCAGTACAGTTCCCATCATTTTTAAAATGAAGTTGATCATTGTATTAAAAACAAAAACAGAATTACCTGGAAAAACTCAGCAGGTCCGGCAGCATCGGCGGAGAAGAAAAGAGTTGACGTTTCGAGTCCTCATGACCCTTCGACAGAACTGAGTGAATCTTAGGAAAGCCGGTTTAACATGGGTCGGGGGGGGGGGGGGGGGGGGGGGAGAAGTGGGGGGGGGGGTGTTGTTGTAGGGACAAGCAAGCAGTGATAGGAGCAGATAATCAAAAGATGTCACAGACAAAAGAACACAGAGGTGTTGAAGGTGGTGATATTATCTGAACGAATGTGCTAATTAAGAATGGATGGTAGGGCACTCAAGGTACAGCTCTAGTGGGGGTGGGGTGGAAACGCTAGCAGGGCATAAAAGATTTAAAAATAATGGAAATAGGTGGGAAAAGAAAAATCTACATAAATTATTGGAAAAAAACAAAAGGAAGGGGGAAGAAACAGAAAGGGGGTGGGGATGGGGGAGGGAGTTCAAGATCTAAAGTTGTTGAATTCAATATTCAGTCCGGAAGGCTGAAAAGTGCCCAGTCGGAAGATGGGATGCTGTTCCTCCAGTTTGCGTTGGGCTTCACTGGAACAATGCAGCAAGCCAAGGACAGACATGTGGGCAAGAGAGCAGGGTGGAGTGTTAAAATGGCAAGCAACAGGGAGGTTTGGGTCATTCTTGCGGACAGACCGCAGGTGTTCTGCAAAGCGGTCGCCCAGTTTACGTTTGGTCTCTCCAATGTAGAGGAAACCACATTGGGAGCAACGAATGCAGTAGACTAAGTTGGGGGAAATGCAAGTGAAATGCTGTTTCACTTGAAAGGAGTGTTTGGGCCCTTGGACGGTGAGGAGAGAGGAAGTGAAGGGGCAGGTGTTGCATCTTTTGTGAGGGCATAGGGAGGTGCTGTGGGTGGGGGTTGAGGAATAGTGGGTGATGGAGGAGTGGACCAGGGTGTCCTGGAGGGAATGATCCCTACGGAATGCCGCCAGGGGGGGTGAAGGGAAGATGTGTTTGGTGATGGCATCATGCTGGAGTTGGCAGAAATGGCGGAGGATGATCCTTTGAATGCGGAGGCTAGTGGGGTGATAAGTGAGGACAAGGGGGACCCTATCATGTTTCTGGGAGGGAGGAGAAGGCATGAGGGCGGATGCGCGGGAGATGGGCCGGACACAGTTGAGGGCCTTGTCAATGACTGTGGGTGGAAAACCTCGGTTAAGGAAGAAGGAGGACATGTCAGAGGAACTGTTTTTGAAGGTAGCATCATCAGAACAGATGTGATGGAGGCGAAGGAACTGAGAGAATTGAATGAAGTCCTTACAGGAAGTGGGGTGTGAGGAGCTCTAGTTGAGGTAGCCATGGGAGTCGGTAGGCTTGTAGTGGATATCGGTGGACAGTCTATCACCAGAGATTGAAACAGAGAGGTCAAGGAAGGGAAGGGAAGTGTCAGAGATGGACCATGTGAAAATGATGGAGGGGTGGAGATTGGAAGCAAAATTAATAAAATTTTTCCAAGTCCCAACGAGAGCTTGAAGCAACACTGAAGTAATCATTAATGTACTGGAGAAAGAGTTGTGGAAGGGGGCCGGAGTAGGACTGGAACAAGGAATGTTCCACATACCCCATAAAGAGACAGGCATAGCTGGGGCCCATGCGGGTACCCATAGCCACACCTTTTATTTGGAGGAAGTGAGAGGAGTTGAAGGAGAAATTGTTCAACGTGAGAACAAGTTCAGCCAGACGGAGGAGAGTAGTGGTGGATGGGGATTGTTCGGGCCTCTATTCGAGGAAGAAGCTAAGGGCCCTCAGACCATCCTGGTGGGGGATGGAGGTGTAGAGGGATTGGACGTCCATGGTGAAGAGGAAGCGGTTGGGGCCAGGGAACTGGAAATTGTTGATGTGACGTAAGGTGTCAGAGGAATCACGGATGTAGGTGGGAAGGGACTGGACAAGGGGAGAGAGAAGGGAGTCAAGATAACGAGAAATGAGTTCCGTGGGGCAGGAGCAAGCTGACACGATCGGTCTGCCGGGACAGTCCTGTTTGTGGATTTTGAGTAGGAGGTAGAAGCGGGCCATCCAAGGTTGGGCTACTATCAGGTTGGAAGCTGTGGGAGGAAGATCTCCAGAGGAGATGAGGTCAGTGACAGTCCTGGAAACATTGTATTGATCAGTGACCATCAACTGTAACCTGCACTGCTTGGCTGCATCAACAGTATAAACCTGAATATTGTGCTGCATGCGTCAAGTAAATAGGATAAAGTGTCATTTAAGAAACGGATGGAATTTTTAATTGATTCCTACATATATCTGGAGAAAATGGACTTTGTTCTGATTTTTTTTTATCTTTCTTGTGACAGTCTGTCATGATCTTGAAGCCTGCCCTCCCCCACCCCATCTGATATCAAGCAGAAATCAGTGAACATGCTGGAACTCTCCCCTTTATGCTGTTATTTTCACAGTGAAGACCCTTAAAAATGTTACACCTTATTGAACGAGGAATTGGATTTTTAATGGTTTACTAAAGTCATAATTACTGCTGAACAGTTTCATTTGCCATGAAAACCTAATTTCATTGTTATGAAATCTCAATCTTCTCCATTGTAATAATTCACATGTTTTCAATAACTTCTTTAAAAAGTTGTATTTCTGCTGCTACCCTAATCTCATGCTTATGGCTGAATCATTTATTTCTTTCAATCATTTATTTTAATTAAAAGTGAATAACTGCAGCAAGTAACTCACCACTTGACTCCCCAAAGCCTGCCCACTATCTACAAGGCACAAGTCAGGAGTGTGATGGAATACTCTCTGCTTGTCTGGATGAGTGCAGCTCCAACAACACTCAAGAAGTTTGACATCATCCAGGACAAAGCAGTCCCCTTGATTGGCACCCTTTCCACAAACATTCACTCCCTCCACCACTGACGCACAGTAGCAGCAGTGTGTACCATCTACAAGGTGCACTGCAGAAACTCGCCAAGGCTCCTTAGGCAGCACCTTCCAAACCCACGACCACTACCATCTAATTGTACAAGAGCAGCAGATAGATGGGAACACCACCACCTAGAAATTCCCCTCCAAGTCACTCACCATCCTGACTTGGAAATATATCGCCGTTCCTTCACTGTCGCTGGGTCAAAATCCTGGAACTCCCTCCCTAACAGCACTGTGGGTGTACCTACACCACATGGACTGCAGCGGTTCAAGAAGGCAGCTCACCACCACCTTCTCAAGGGCAATTAGGGATGCGCAATAAATGTTGGCCTAGCCATATCCCATAAATAAATTTTAAAAATTCAGTGCTTTTAACTCCCTGGTTTGCTGTTTGTGAGAATATTTTAATGTGACTGGCTTCTTACCCTACCTAATTACATCATTGTTTTTGGAGGCCTGGAGATCCTCTTTACTTGGTGCCAGATTCAAATTGATGTCAAGAAAGGGGAAATCCACACCTCAGAGATCAGCAGATCTTTGTGGGTAACTTCCTTCAAGGCCAGGAACAAACATTACTGCACCACTGACTGTGAACTTCAGGCCTATGGTTCTCAGAAGCCACTGAACTACCTTGTGTGCAAGCAATATCCTTATTTCCTGTGTAATTAACTGGTTCAACACCTGTCAATTAGGAACTAAAAGTTCCTAGATGAAAAAATGCCAAGACCATTTGGTTGGCCTTCTACCATACCGGTACAATAATAGTGGACTAATTGGTGACTAATCATAGCAAATGATATCCATTAAGTAGTCAACAACAGACCCAAACATGAAGCGAGGAAAATCCCCAACACTGGAAGGTCTGGAAACTATAGGTTCAAAATCACCAATCTCTCGCAAACATGCTACACTTAGTATATGTCATAGTTTAAAATTTTATCCTGCTTGTTCTGAGTGGAGAGAGAGTGTGAACCTGTTGACCGGAGTAGGTCCTATATGAAAGTGAGGGAGGATAGAGCGGGAGAGAATTTTAAAGTAGTGGGAGAAGAGTGGGGCACATTTTATTGAGTTGCAGATTGACAGAGGAGAGAAAGCAAAATCTCCATGTTGTGAGCTGTGTTCATTCTGGGTATTCTGAGTCTGCTGTGCACAGGAAAGCTTTTATGGGCTGTATGGTCCCACATGATGAAATAATTTACCCTGTTACCATGTTACTATATTTTAAAAGAATTAACCATTTTTTCCTTTGCCCTTCTCTATCTTTGTTATCCTTTTCTGAGGCAGTGCCTCATGCTGGACAATTGTTCTTTCAATCACAAAGTTGACTAGCAAAACCTGTTGTAACACTACGTCAGTCAGCTGTGATTCCTTGCTCTCTTTGTTCTTCTGCAGCTGGATATTCTATGCAATGAAGAAATACTTGGAAAGGATCACACTTTGAAGTTTGTTGTTGTCACTCGATGGAGATTCAAGGTAAACACTACCGTGTTGTCTTTAACATTTGACACTGTAAATTTCAGTGGTTTTGTTGCAGACGTTTTGTAAGGTCATTGACCCCTTCTGTCCAAAATAATTAGATCGCATTAATTGTATGAACTTAAGAGACTCCACCTTTGTAACTGATGAGTGTACATTTATATATATATATACATGTCATTATTTATCTTGTAGGGTCATCTTCATCCCTCAACTGCAGGGAACTTTCATACAGCAGATAGGTTCCTACATGACTCAGCTGACTAAAGTAATGAGTTGCTGAGCCAAACAAGTCATAAAGTTCCAGGTTAATTTCTGTTCTGATTAACAATGTTAGTTGTGGCAGTAGATGGGTAAATACAGGGGGTGAGAGGTTGGTTTAGAGGGAGGGCATATGGCCAGTGTTGCTATCTTGTGTCCCTATTGGAAGTACATGTTTGTAGATCTTAGGCTGAGCGCAGGATTTGGCTCAGTTGCAATGCCTCTGCCCTTGAGGAACTCCTGACATTAATTCTGTTGTTCCACTTGAACAATGTCAAGTGCCAGAGAGTGCCCAATACCCGTGGAAATGTATTGACAGTGCCTTCAGGTAAGGCGGATGGGAGGAAGAGTAAACACAGTTGTTCAGTGATGAGAATTAAGTGCAGCAATCCTATTAGGCTCTGGTTAACTAAGTGTAAGCAGTGCTTTCCCCCAGGTGATGGGCTTTTTGCCAAGAAACAGAAAGCAATTAAGTTGTAACTCTTTCGAGTACAAACCCGTTTCCATCTGTTTCAGATGAAGTTATATCGTTTCATAGTTTGCCATTGTGAGATTTGAACTCTTGATGTTTTTGAACCCTTTCGAGTACATACATGTTTCCATCTGTTTCAGATGAAGTTTCATAGTTTGCTATTGTGAGATTTGAACTCTTGATCTCAGGGTTACAAACCCAGTACCATAACCACTTGGCTATTTAGGCCAAGCTCAAAATGATAGGAATTAAGTTGTAACATGGTATATCAGTAATCGTTAATAAATGTAATGTGTATTCTCTGAAAGCAAATGAGTGACAAGTTGCGAAGCCATTGATATGACGAGATTGTTTGCAATCTAAAAATGAAAATGGTTCTTCTAATTTCTGTTTTAACATGATGAGGGTTCAAGTTTCTCACATGAGTTTTGCTATTATCAATGTTAATTTTGGCTATAAGTGAGTGATTTGCAATCTTTATTATAGATTAGTCATGTTTGCTTAAGCATTATATCCTGGTAGCACTTCAGGCTATCTTGAGTTTCTTTGATAATGCTGCCATCCACTTTCATTTACACCTAGAAATCACTGCTTTGCTTTATTCACCACCATACAAGTTACAGTTAAGCATTGTTACCATTGTGGAGTTGTTACCAGACCCCTAACTCAACAGGGCATGGTTTCCCACCCCATCTCCCAAAGAGTCAGTGGGGAACACATTTCTCCCGATATTGGCTGCCCCTCACTGGGGAGGAAGTCCTACCTCAGAGAACTGGCAGCTCAATAGTCCCAGTAATGTAGTGACCAGGACTGGGAGTACAAGCAGATTCCAAGTCCCAGGGTTCAGGACCAGGTATGTGCAGGAGGTCTCACAGCAGGGAGCAGAGCTGAGGCCCAAGGAGGGGGTGGGGGTCTTGATGGGAAGGCCAAGGGGGAAGGGTGCATCTCTGGGGGCAGAACCTGTGGGTGGTGGGGCTGTGGGGGTGGCCAGTGTAGAAAGGCCAGTGAAGGAGGTGATCACCTCCCACACCCCACCAACCTTCAAGGCATGAACAAAGAACAAAGAAAAGTACAGCACAGGAACAGGCCCTTCGGCCCTACGATTATATTGCCCGTCAACTAAAACATTTTGCACTTCAGTGGTCCATTTCCCTGTATTCCTATTCATCCTATTCATGTATTTGTCAAGCTACCTCTTAAACACGACTATCGTACCTGCTTCCACCACCACCTCTGGCAGTGAATTCTAGACACTCACTACCATCTGCGTAAAAAACTTGCCCTGCACATCTCCTCAATAGTTTTCTCCTCTCACCTTAAATCTATGTCCTCTAGTAATTGACTCTTCCACCCTGGGAAAAAGCTTCTGACTATCTACTCCGTCCATGTCATTCATAATTTTGTAAACTTCTATCAAGTCGCCCCTCAATCTCCGTCGCTGCAGTGAGAACAATCCAAGTTTCTCCAACCTCTCCTCATAGCTAAAAACCCCCAGACCAGGCAGCATCCTGGTAAACCTCCTCTGCACCCTCTCCAATGCTTCCACATCCTTCTGGTAATGTGGTGACCAGAATTGCACACAATATTCCAAATGTGGCCTAACCAAGGTTCTATACAGCTGCAGCATGACTTCTTAGCTTTTATACTCAATACCCCTGCCAATGAAGGCAAGCATGCCATACGCCTTCCTGCGTTGCCACTTTCAGTGACCTGTGGACCTGTACACCCAGATGCCTCTGCCCGTCGATGCACTTAAGGTTTCTGCCATTTACTGTATAATTCCTACCTGTATTAGACCTTCCAAAATGCATTACCTTGCATTTGTCTAGATTAAACTCCATCTGCCATTTCTCCGCCCAAGTCTCCAACCGATTTATATCCCGTTGTATCCTTTGACAATCCTTTTCACTAGCTGCAACTCCTCCAACCTTAGTGTCGTCTGCAAACTTACTAATTAGCCCAGTCATTTTCCTCCAAATCATTTATGTATACTACAAACAGCAAAGGTCCCAGCACTGATCCCTGCGGAACACCACTAGTCACAGCTCTCCATTCAGGAAAGCACCCTTCCACTGCTACCCTCTGTCTTCTATGACCAAGCCAATTCTGTATCCATCTTGCCAGCTCACCTCTGATCCCGTGCGACTTAGTAAGGATATTGGCCTGGCCCCATCAAGGTGCAAACCGCCTGGCTTGTACAGGTCCCACCTCCCCCAGAACTGGTCCCAGGAATCTGAATCCCTCTCTCCTACTTCATCTCTCCAGCCACACATCCATCAGCTCTAACCTCCTATTTCTATGCTCACTAACGTGTGGCACTGGTAGTAATCTGGAGATTACTACCTCTGAGGCCCTGCTTTATAATATCTTACCTAGCTCTCTCAAATTTGCTTTCAGGACCTTATCCCTCTTTCTACCTATGTTGTTTGCACCAGTGTGAACCATGACCTCTGGCTGTTCACCCTCCCCCTAAGAATGTTCTGCAACTGCTCCTTGATATCATTGACCCTGGCGCCAGGGAGGCAACATACCATCCTGGAATCACATCTACAGCCATAGAAACGCCTGTCTGTTCCCCTAACTATTGAATCCCCTATCATTCTTCCTGTTCCACTCTTTTTCCTTCCCACCCATGCAGCTGAGCCACACGTGGTGCCCCAAACTTGGCTGTCCCCTGAGGAAGCATCACTGGCATCTGAAATGAAAAACCAGTCTGTGAGCAAGATAGTGCAGGAGTCCTGTGTGTTTGGTCCTCCTAGACTTTCTGGTGGTCACCCATTCACCCTCTGCCTGCACTCTTCTAACCTACACTATGACCATCTCCTTAAACATGCTATCCACATGCCCTCAGTGTTGCAGATGTGTCTTAATGTTTCAGCCATCGCTCGACTTCTGACATCTGGATGTCAAGTTTCTGCAGCCAGAACCATAGAAAATTTATGGTACAGAAAGAGGCTGTTCACCCATCGTGTCTGCACCGGCCAGAAAAGAGAAATAAATGAACTAGCCGCTCATTTTGATCCCATTTCCAGCCCCTGGTCCGTAGCCTTGCAGGTTACAGCACTTCAGGTGCAGATCCAAGTGCCTTTTAAATGAGTTGAGTGTTTCAGCCTCAACCACCAGTTCAGACAGTGAATTCCAGATGCCCACCACCCTCTGGGTGAAAAAGCTTTTCCTCATGTCCCCTTCTGTCCTTTATCCAATCACCTTAAATCTATGCCCCCTCAGCTAGGGGAAACAAGTCTTTACTGTCTACCCTATCTAGGCCCCTCATAATCTTGTACACCTCAATTAGGTTACCCCTCAGCCTATTCCGTTCTAAGGAAAACAACCCCAGCCTACCCAATCTCCCTTCATAGCTGCAATTTTCAAGCTCTGACAGCATTCTTGTAAATCGCCTCTACTCTCTCCAGAGTAGTTATGTCCTCCCTGTAATGTGGTGACCAGAACAGTATACAAAATCCCAGCTATAGTTCCATCATTACATCCCTGCTTTTGTATGCAATACCTCACCCAATAAAGGAAAGCATTCCGTATGCTTTCTTTACCACCTTATCCACCTTTCTTGCCATCTTCAGGGACCTGTGGACATGCACTCCAAGGTCTCTCACTTCCTCAATCCCTCTCAATATCCTCCTGTTTATTGAGTATCCCTTTGCTTTGTTTGCTCTCCCCAAATGCATTACCTCACACTTTTCTGGATGAATTCCATTTGCCAATTTTAGCCCACTCAACCAATCCCTTAACATAACCCTGGAGCTATTCTCTTCACTATCAAGTACACGGCCAATTTGTGTGTCATCTGCAAACTTCCCAATCATGCCTTCCACGTTTAAGTCCAAATGATTAATATATATGGTAAACAGCAAGGGTCCCAATACTGAGCCCTGTGGAACACCTCTGGAATCTGTTTTCTATTCGCAAAAAGACCTATCGAACATTACCCTTTGTTTTCTGTTGCTGAGAGAATTTTGGATCCAACTAGCCACTTTCCCTGTAACCTGTGGGATATCACTTTTCTGACCAGTCTGCCATGTGGGATTTTATCAAATGTCTTACTAAAACATCCACTGTACTACCCTCATCAATCCTCCTTGTTACTTCCTCAAAAAATTCAATTAAGTTAGTAAGACACGATCTTCCCCTAACAAAACCATGCTGACCTGTCCCTGATCAACCCCTGCCTTTCTCAGTGACAGTTTACCCTGTCTCTCAGAATTGATTCCAATAATTGGCCTGCCACCAAAGTCAGACTGACCAGTCTATAATTTTCTCACCTATCCCTCACACCCTTTTTAAATAATGGTACAAGGTTTGCAGACCTCCAATCCTCTGATAACATGCCTGTATATAGTGAGATTTGGAAAATGATCCACAAAACATTCACTGATTCCTCCCTGGCTTCCTTTAAAGCCTGGAATACAATCCATCTGGCCCTGGCGATGTATCCATTCTCATTACACTTATTGTACCTAATATTGCACACTCCTCTTTAACTGGAATGTGTGCATCATCAGCTGGTGGCACTTCCTGCACATGTGCTTACCTAGTCAACGTAAAGTGTCCGCGACTGTCCACATGCCACAGGATGGACATTCTGTGCCATTCAATTTCAAAGGTTATTTATTTCCTCAAGTCCAAAAATGCAAAGCACCCAGGGACCAAGGATGGTTGCGCACATTCCATGTAAACCTTTCAGGGGTAGGGTCAAGGCCATTCACCTTGATTGTGCCAATAACATGGGGATCACTCAGTTAAGTTTCAGTTGGTAGCTTGTGATCGGCTGCAACACGGCACAATCTCTCACACAAATACTAAATGTCACTGTTTAGTTTAACTGATTTCGATAACGACAGTGCCTTTGGTGGATAGGCCTTGACAACTGATGCTAAGCCTCTTCACTAAGGCTTCCCCATCTGAAACCAGCCTTAATTTGGTGCAACCTATTCACGTGAGGGGCCACATTTTAATTTTTTTTTACTCAAGGGACTGATGAACAAATTTCGGAGAAGATAAGGCTTAGTTTAAAATTAAACATGAATTTCAAAGCAAAATCAACGTCAAGCTATAAATTGATCATTTAAAAAAAATTAATTACTGAGAATGACTATTAATAAGTGCCAAGTAGTAGAGCTAACCAGTAAAACCATTTTTTTTTGCCTTTCCACTTGAGAAACAGAGCTAGAGAGAGAGAGAGAGAGACTAGGCCCCAAGTCCTGATCAAATTTATTGGGGCCAAGCTAAGGAGTTGGTTTTAGGAAAGTAAAGAAGTTGAATCCGAAACTAGGGTCCTGAATCTAAATAAAGGGAACTACGAGGGTGAGGCGCGAGTTGGCAATGATGGATTGGGGAACCTTACTAAAAGGGTTGACGGTGGATAGGCAATGGTTAATATGTAAGGAATATATTACAACAATTATTCATTCCTGTCTGGCACAAAAGTAAAACAGGAAAGGTGGCTCAACCATGGATTACATAAGAAATTAGGGATAGTATTAGATCCAAAGAGAAGACATGTAAAATTGCCAGAAATAGCAGCAAACCTGAGGTTTGGGAGCAGTTTAGAATTCAGCAAAAGCGAACAAAAATATATTGATCAAAAGGGGAAGTGGAGTATGAGAGTAAACTTTCAAGGAACATAAAAACTGATTGCAAAAGCTTCTATAAATATGTGAAGAGAAAAAGATTAGCAAAGACAAATATATGTCCCTTACAGTCAGAAACGGGGGGAAATTATAATGGGGAACAAAGAAATGGCAGAAGAATTGAACATACATTTTAGTTCTGTCTTCACAAAAGAGGATACAAATAATTTCCCAGAAATGTTAGGGAACCAAGGGTCTAGTGAGAGGGAGGAGTTGAAAAAATCAGTAATAGTAAAAAAAAAAAAATGGTGCTTGAGAAATTAATGGGTTTAAAGGCTGAAAACACCCCAGGGCCTGATAAACTACACCCCAGAGCACTAAAGGAAGTGGCCCTGGAAATATTGGGTGCATTGGTGGTCATCTTCCAAAATTTATAGACTCTGAAGCAGATTGGAAGACAGCAAATATAACTCCGCTATTTAAAAAAGAAGGGAGAGAAAAAGCAGAGAATTACAGGACAGTTAGCCTAACATCAGTAGTGGGGAAATTACTAGAGTCTATTATAAAAGACGTGGTAGCAGAACACTTGGAAAGCATTAACGGAATTAAACAAAGTCAGCATGGGTTTATGAAAGGGAAATCATGCTTAACTAATCTATTGGAGTTTTTTGAGGATGTAACTAGTAGAATAGATAAGGGAGAACCAGTGGATGTGGTGTATTTGGATTTCAAGAAGGCTTTTGATAAGGTCCCACATAAGAGGCCAGTGGACATAATTAAAGCACATGGGATCAGGGGTAATATACTGGCATGGATTGAGAATTGACAAATCGGAAACAGAGAGTGGGAATAAATGGGTCTTTTTCTGGGTGGCAGGTGGTGTACCACAGGGATCAGTGCCTGGGCCCCAGCTATTCACGATATATATAAAGGACTTGGATGGGGGAACCAAATGCAATATTTCCAAGTTTGCTGATGACACAAAACTGGGAGGGGCTGTGAGGAGGATGCAAGGAGGCTTCAGGACGATTTAGACAAGTTGTGCGTCTGGGCAAACACATGGCAGATTTCTTTTTGATTCATTCATAGGATGTGGGCATCACTGGCTAGGCCAGCATTTTTTGCCCAAGCCTAATTGCTCTTGTTCAGAGGGCATTTAAGAGTCAACCACATTGCTGTGGATTTGGAGTCACGTGTAGGCCAGACTGGGTAAGGACAGCAGATATCCTTCCCTGAAGGAATTAATGAACCAGATGGGTTTTTACAACAATTGACAATGGCTTCATGGTCATCATTAGACTTTTAATTCCAGATTTTGATTGAATTCAAATTCCACCAGCTGCTGTGGTGGGATTTGAACCTGGGTCTCCAGAGCTTTCCCCTGGTTCTCTGGATTACTAGTCCAGATGCAGTATAATGTGGATAAATATGAAGTTATACGCTTCGGTATGAAGAACAGAAAAGCAGAGTATTATTTAAATGGTGATATATTGGGAAATGTGGATGTACAAAGGGTTCTGGGTGTCTTTGTACACCAGTCAATGAAAGTAAACAGGCAGGTGCAGCAAACAATTCGGAAGGCAGATGGGATGTTGGCCTTCATTGCAAGAGGATTTGTGTTCAGAAGTAGGGATGTCTTACTGCAGTTATACAAGGCCTTGGTGGGACCACACCTGGAGTATTGTGTGCAGTTTTGGTCTCCTTACCTGAGAAAGGATATACTTGCCATAGAGGGAGCGTAGCGAAGGTTCACTAGGCTGATACTGGGAATGGCAGGACTGTAATATGAGGAGAGATTGGTTCAACCGGCCCTGTATTCACGAGAGTTTAGAAGAATGAGAGGGTGTCTAATTGAAACGTATAAAATTCTAACAGGGCTAGACAGAATAGATGCAGGGGTGATGTTCCCCCTGGTTGGGGCAGGCCATTTAGGACTGAGATAAGGAAAGGTTTCTTCACTCAGAGGCTGGTCAATCTTTGGAATTCTCTCCCACAGAAGCTGTGGAAGCCGGGTCACTGAGTATATTCAAAGAAGAAATTGATAAATATTTGGATATTAGGAGCATCAAGGGGTATGGAGAGAAAGCGGGAATGTGGCGTTGAAATAGAGGATCAGCCATGATCATATAGAATGGCGGAGCAGGCTAGAAGGGCTGAATGGCCTACTGCTTTTCCTAGTTTCTATGTTTCTATGTCTTTGAACAGAAACATCCACTTCCAGCATGGATCATCAATGACACTATCTGCAAACATCCAAATCAAACATTCTGGCAAAATCAGCCAGTGCAGTTTGGAACAGTCTGATAGGTGACGCTGCTGTTTATAAAAATGGAACAGCTGGTGGGCCTGGGCTGCGTTTGCTGCCAATGCCGTGTATGTACAGTTGTATGCATGGCCATCGTCTTTATACAGGGTTGTGTGCAGCAGGGCGCAGGTATGTTGATCAATGGCTCTGGAATTGCAAATACTACAGCACCAGCAGCAGAGTCTCTCAGAGGTCCCACAGTTTTCTTTATCTCATTTGATTTCCTTAACATTTTTTTTGCCTTTTGTACCCCCCATTCTTTTGGAAAGGCACCTTCCTTCCAGTAAGCCACCTTGTCATAGCAGCATATCTCAATGGTGTGGAAGGGATGGTGCTGTGCTAGGAGAAACAAACCCGCAACTGCAAATGGAAATGCAGCTGTCACTGGGTGGATCAAAAGCCTCCCCTCCCTCCCCATCCTGATCCCCGGAATCAGACGCAGCAGGGCTCAGAAACTGGGTGAGGGCCTTCTAATCATCACTGTGTCTCCTGCAAACAATAACATGGATTCTGCGCGTGCGCAGCCAAGTTGACAGGAGACATGGTGGAGCTGCAGCAAAGCTCTTTCTGTCTGGTTAGGGATCTACTTTACAAATCCACAACAGGGCAGTACCTAACAAAAAACAAGAGCGAGGTAGGGGCAGAAAAGGAGAACAAGATAGTGAAGGAGGAGAGCAAAAGTGTGGGAGGGAGACAGCAGTGGAGGAGAGTGTAATGCAAGAAATGAAAAAGGAGGAGAAAGAAAAGAGGAGGGAGACAGAAGTCAGAGGTGGCAATGGCCACGACTCAAAGCTTTAAAGATATGTCAAGTAGATTGGCAGGTGGGTATGGCATCTGATGGTGATTCTGTCTGCCTAAGATGCATGAATCATTGGTGTCTCATTTCTAGTATGACACTTGGGTCTGGCTCACTGCTGTAAAAGATTGATTGGCGTTGCAGTACATTTAAAGCGATAAATGCTTTCTCTGGTCATTATTTTTAAAACTACTTTTATTTATTTATATATTTATTTAGTATGTTATGCTAACTGGTGATCTGTGCTATATTTATAAAGCTGTATATCCCTCTCTCTTTTTGAAGAAATCGCCCCTCCTGCTACATTACAGGCCAAAAATGGACCTGCTATGACATCAAGTTTTACCGCCAGCAAAACTTCATAAGGTGCAACTTTTGCAGAGACTATCACCCAGCACTCAGTCAGTGCATCACTGGACCTAGCATGTGGCACACACCAGCAAACACACACACCCCATCAGAGGTATTGCTCAACTGGGACTGACACAACAAAAGCCTGCTCCTGTGCTCTCTACTACATTGTGTTGGAATCGCTCATGTTTAAGTGGGTTTACAGTCGTAATATATTACAAAAAGGATCAAATGAAATTGCACCAAGACACTTTTTATACCTGGTTTATAAAGAAAAATGCAGTGTCATGAATTTGATGTGTTAGAAGGCTTTGTTGTTGTGGGCACAAGAAATTTTTTATAGTTTACATTTTGACTTTTGCTTTAGCAATTCTGTGAACCTACTTGTAATTTTAAATCATTTTAATGATGCTGTTTGTTAAGCTGTGGGTAGCTTTGGCTTTCTTATTTAAAGGGCCTTTGGGGTGGTTTATATGGGTTCAGTTCAACAATTTGAGGTTGAAATTCTGAGTTTTTTTAAAACTTGTCTGTGAAATTCCTCTGTTCACTGTTTTAACAGAGCCGTTAGCCCATGAGTTAATGACTTTATAAACTAGTGAGTAAAGTGATTTCATATGAGTGTGTTAATACATACACAGTGAAACTTTAGCTTTTTAATCATAGTTGTAAAAAAGAAACTTTTTGTTTTTTTACACTAGCAATTGCACACCAAAGTGAATCTCTAAGGATTCAGTCCTGAATTCAGTCTGTCAGTCTGAACATTGCTGGTCAGGGCACTTGGACCATGCACTGACACCAAGTTCCACTTCTCTGGAACTGAGCATCAGAGTAGTATAAAGCAGTACTCACATGGACTGTCTCCCGGCCTTAAAGCCAGAGATTTTGCAGCATTGGGCATGGACACTGTCTGGTAATATACGCCCACACCTTGTTGGAATCTGACCAGGCTCTGTGCAAGTGTTTATAATCATTGGGTTGTAGCATTGCCTGAACTGGGCACCTTCCCATTGATGGTTCATCTTTGTACCTCCAGTGACCTTTAACTATTGCTGAAGAAATGTTAACCTTGTTCAGATTGTTTTAAACACTTTCACGAGGTCTTTTGTGAAATTTCTAGCTACATCTGTTTTTGTGAAATAGTATTAGGTAAGATTTGCTTTTATTGTGTCAGCAGTAAGCATGGGTACTCCATTGGAATGTTCTCAATTTTCAGGTTTACTAAAAGGATATTCTCAGGAGAGGTGATATATGTTTGTTGTATCACAAATCTTAGTTCAAGTCATCACAATCATTTTGAGTGACTCAAAAAAGGACTGCTGTTCACCTGTATTAAAAGATGAAAACTGATAACTCCCAGTACTTGTCAAGAACACTATCCCTAATAAATTCCCATTTATTGTAGTGGAAATCATGGTCTGTTGGTGTGGGAGAGAGAGAAAGTGAGGACTTATGATTGGATTATTGAGGGTTGATACTTTTCCCACCTGTATAGAACAGTTTCTGTAGGATTGTGTATTTATTATATTATAATTATATCTTTTAGTTCCTTGTATCTGGTGTTTAATTTTCTTACACAATGTATACAGATTTCTAAAATAGACAGTCCGCTTTTTAAAAAAACAAAATAGCATTAAAGAGAGTTGTGCATTAATATACCAGAGCAGCATTACGCTTGTACAGTGTCTTTGTAAATATTTTAATGTGTATAACTGATTGCAAAACTGTTGGTATAAAATTCCAACCATTGCAACTTCCTGTATAGTGACTCACAAAATACTATTTTTGGCAGCAATGATAAAATATGTTTTTAGATCAGGCAAAAAGAACCTTCACAAAATTGGAGCTTCTATGATTTTTATGATGGATTAAATGAAATTTTATTTCAAAGCTGTATCCCAGTTTAATTTTCGGCATGTGAAAGTTGAGAGGGAAAGATGAGTACAAAAGGTTTAGTTATGTGGCTTGCAGTAAAAAATATTCTCTCTATCCACCTCTGTAATCAGCAGGACCGCTCAAGACACTTGTTCTGTGAAATTCAATGCGTCTTTATCAATACTTAGGGCTGGTGCTGGCAGGTCTGTGATTCTTGATGTAGGAATAAAACTGGATACTGTTGTGCTGCCAATTTTAGTGCAATTTCCCCATTCTCTTTCCATTACCATACCCTCAACCACCCCCCCCCTCCCCTCGCCAACCCGGTGCTAACATCCTGTGATGGTGAAACGCTCTTAACATTATCATGGAAATTATTCAAATGTGAGTAATGGTTTATTACTGAAATAAATACCCAGTGGTAATTGCGAAATGTCACCTCATTTTTTACACTGATTTATTTCTTTTTACTATTCTGTAACATTAATCTTTCTCTGCCTTTTTTTTAAACTTTCATTCACTGTCTTTTTCACACACTCCTTACTTACCAAAGTTCATGATTGAAGATTCTGCCTTGAGGGAGTTGATTGGATCTGGATTTCAGCACATAGAGTGAATCCGCAAGCTGTCTACTTCTGTTTATATCGTGCAAAGTAGGACAATAAATGGAGTGCCTTTACATTTTTGTATCCTCAGTTAGGTTGGCCTCTTTTTAATCATTTTCCTCAGTTTCCTATCTGGCAATACAATTCATAATAAAACTTCAGTGCCTGCTGTGGAAACTTTGCAAAAACTACAATCATTGAATGAAATGTATTATAAATAGAAGGAGCGGACCGTCCACTGGAGGGGACAACACCCAATGGAATAAATAGCCTTTCCTCTTTGCATGCTTTGATTTACTCCCATTCCTGACTCATGGCATTTTTATACCTGCCTGGATTCAATCGCTCTGTAGCTTTACATTAGGCTTGTGAAAAATGAGTAATTTGTGGCGATGTTTGATGGGTTTATTAAAAGCTGGAACTTTTTAATAGCCACAAAATCAAGAATCTCTGATGTAACCTGATGAGTAGGCGAGCCTACTCTTACATCAGCCCCAATACTCCACCTCATATGTTGGCCCTCTTATGCTTCCTTGAATTCCAGTCTAATTACTATTTACATTTATCTTTGCTTAGTCCCCCTCTTCATATGGACCACTATTTTGTTTTATTTATTCTTTCATTGGATGTGGGCGTCGCTGGTTAGGCGAGCATTTATTACCCAATTCCTAAATTACAATAACTCCAAGCAAGTTAAACTAAAATGCAGCTCCTTTCCCTAATGTAAATATTTTCCAGAAATCTCAGTTATAAGTTCTGCCACTATTTAAGCACCAACTCAGTTCAGTCACTTTAGAAGACACTGAATCAACCACATAGTTATTTTAGGGCAGGTGAAGTAATGATGGTGTGAAACCCTTCCCATAATGAGGATTGTCAGGCAACTCTCAGCATTGTGCTTGGTGTTGAAATTAGCAGATTTATTGAATTCAGTTTCACAATTTGCAGTGGTGGAATTTGAACCCCTGCTTGTATGTCGTTAGTCCAGTATCAAAACACTACACTACCTTACCTATAACACACAGATCTTCTCCCAAGATCCCTTTCCTTCAGATACATAAAGGGATAGCCTTAGTTTGATTTGTTGAAAGTATTTAAGATGATGATTCTTTACATTAATTGCTATACTTATGTTATTGTCCATGTTGACTGTTGAAAGCTAATGGCAATGTGTCAAGCGGTGCTTAGAACAGAGACCAGCAAAGCACTCTGTTGGAAATGTGTAGTTCATGTTCATGTTCAATGTGTACAGGAATTGAACTTTGCCCACTTGGTGTGTGCTGAACGAAAAAATGCTCGAGTCCATCACAGATCTGAGAGATTTGGAGAATCTGAATGTCCTGAAATGTAGCCTCTTTGTAATTTGTGCATTGAGAGGGCCATATGGCCTACAAATGCTCCTATTTCTTATGCTTTTATGTTATTACAGTGACTTTAGCTTTTTTTTAAAACAAATGTTCAAGATAGCTTGATCGTATCAGTATGAAAAATTACAGATGGGCTTCTGTATTTAGTGAACCCTTACATTGGCTTTAAACGATGATGTCATACCTATGGAACAATATGGGTAAAAGATATGAGTGCCTTTAACAAATCCTGGTCCACCTTCGGCTTTGGTATCACAATTATTGATCTTGTTACATAATCCAAGAAAACCAGTCAGTGGTTAATTCTGGCTGTTGTGTCATGTGGCCACAAATTTTGCATTTGAGTAAATTAGTGCCGGTTTTGGTGAGATCATTCTGCCGTTATCCATTTGACTCTCGACCTTTGTAAAATGTATCATTTCAAACCGTTTTAAGTAAGAAAGCCAAAGCGTAATGAAGATAAAAAAGCTGGGGAATTGTTTGGTGAAGCAGCCCAAAACTACAATCCTTAATACTGTGAAGGTAGGTATTGAATTTGGATTATGTTGTGTTTTCAATGATTACGGATGAGTAAGCAGTTTAGATCGATTTTAATTGATTGGCGGTGTAATACACTGTACCTTTAATTCTTCAATATTTTCATCAACACATTTCCAAATGAAAGTACCATATAGCATGTGGCATTCAAAGAAGACTAGATTGAACTGTTTGCTCACCTTGACTACATGTTTACCTATTGCATTGTTTTGATACAAGTAGCATTATGTTTGTGTGGCTTTCAGCTTCTGTGTGGTATCAGAACTGTATTATTTATCCAGCCTTTCATTCATACCTGAATCAGCGCTTGTTTATTGAGCAATGGAGCCTTCAAAGACAATATTGTAAGTAGTTTTTTTTTAAAAAAAATTGTGGGGGGCCTACAGAATTATTATATATAACTTTATTTTCTACTAAGCTTTGCAGCTATGACCTGATTCCTTGTCATAGTGTCACAGAGCAAGTTAAATTATATAACCCTTGCTGTAAATTGGCTACCAATTTAATCTGAATTATTAGGTACATTTTCTAGCACACTGGTACAGTGAGATATTTCTGTGCAATTAGACACAATATTAACTGCAGTGGTGCAGACTGTAGAAGAATCAAGTTGCAAAGATTTTTTTTTAAACTGTGTGAATTTTATTCTTTGCATCTTTGCAACATGGTCAGTTATGTGCAGGTTTCATACCTGTTAATAACCTCATTATTTTTTTCAAACAATTTCCTGTTATAGCAGATATAGTGACATTATTGATTCTTTACAACAGTTGGGTATGGAAACTATATTTGAACCCTTCACTATACTTCATGATTCAATGTAAATCATGTAGGTTTTCACATAAATTATTGATGGGCCAAATGGCCTCCTCCTGTGCTGTGTAATTCCATCACTCTAATAGGCAGATTCTAGCTGCCTGCTTCCAAAAGTATTACCATTCAGAAAAGGAAATGGAATAACTTACATTTCTACTGAACTTTCAGATATTCAAAGCTTTTATGTATCGTGTAAATACAGTATCTATAGACCAATCAGTCCTGTCGATATTAGCCTGGTCTTGCAGAGTGCCTAAGAACTAACTGGCTATTTGTGTGTTTGATTTATTTTACAGAAGCTTAAAACAAATAATTTCCTGTGTGTTGCCACTTGATGCTTTAGTGTTGCCTGATTGACATACAATTTGGGACTGTTAAATGGCTTAGTCTGTTCAGGTATAGGAACATATTATTCCATCCTCTTGTAGGATATCATTTGCAGATACCTCATCAGTGTGCTCCATGTGGAGTATATTTTGGAGATTTCATTTTGTATCTCCTGTCTATATCTCAATCTTGATCAAGGGACAGGATGGGAGCATGTCGTTAGAGTATAAGTTGCTTGTGTATGAGTTGCATATGTCGAGTATGAAGATCCAGTGTAGACCACAAAGGCCAGCTGGCCTACTTATGTGCTGTAAATTCTATGTAACATATTCCATCCATAAAGACAGGCAAGTAGTCTTCTAAGCTCCACTTTATAGCTGACTGTAGGTGCTGAGTCAGAATATGTTAGCACTGCCCCATAACAGCCCAGCAGAAATGGGGAACTACCAAATAGGTAACCACTATGTAAGCCCATGTCCGTCACACCATGTTATTTAATTTTGGAGTAAATTCACCAGCCCAGTTCTATCATAATCCTGAAGGACAAAATTATTCTGTCTGGTCCACAAACAGAAGGAGAAAACTTACACCACACCAGGAAACTGACTTTCCATCCGTCAGCCAGCAGGAGTGCGTGCTTACAGTATCTGAGTAAACATCTCTCTTTACAAGAAGGCTTACTTGGAAAATTAGTAATCAGCTGGAGTCAGAGCCGTACCCCATTCTGGGAGAGAGTGCAGCTGAAGATTTCTGTAGTGTAGTGGTTATCGTGTTCACCTCACACGCAAAAGGTCCCCTTTCGAAACCGGATAGAAACACTTCCCTACCCTGATGACTGTTGCTAACTGGCTCACTATCCTAAACTCCTTGATGGTTTTATTGCACTTGGTCAAATATGAAACACAGTTATAAATTTATGCAATGTTTGTGTAGAGTACATAAAGCATGATTTCATGTATGTGAGATACATAATTACAAAGCAGTAGAGCAGCTCTTACAGGCAATGCAGGGAATTGATTCTGATGAGTTTAGCTATTGCTCACTAAACAATTGTATTTTTTGGGAGCATTGAATATATTAATAGGGTCAAAGGGAATTCAATGGGCTTTAACAGCCTTTTCAATATGTCTTAGATTAATTTGTGTATCACTTGAAATTCAGACAAACCACAATACAGTTGTCTTTTCAAGTCACTATCCCTTATTGACAATGTAAGTTGTGTTTAATAGTTATTGAAATTCCCAAGTCTCAAGGCAGACTGATGTGTACCTGTAACCTGTTACATTATCTCTACTTTCAGCCTTTGTCTAGGCTAGTCTATAGGCACTTCATTTTACTGCAAGACCACATACTGACACTGACTGAGAAAGAGACAGTTAGCATTACTGTGAAATAACTATTGTACCAGCCTGCTGATAGTGTCCCAACTTTTGGAATAAGTGAATAGCTATAGCAATATTTTCTATACATTGATATTATCATTAGTATTAATTTAAGCACACAGGTCTGATACTCATCGGCATATTAGAAAACTTTTCTTTTTAACTTCTGCTAAGGTAAGTTGGAGTTTGATAATTTTGCTTAAAATCTTGATGTGATTCAATGCAGGTTGTTTGGTGCTAACTAACTATTGCATTGTGTGTTTTAGGTTTATTTGTACTTTAGTGTTGTGTTGTGATAGCACAACACAACTTGATTTACCTGATGAAATTTGGAACCAAATTTGACTTTAATATTGCCACATAGGGCACACTGAGCAACTTAAAATCTCCACGATAGCCAATCATCATTTCACCTGGTGTTCGCGACAATATATTAAGCAGAACCGGCATGGATGTTTCCCCAGATACCTCTTTAATCAAGCTTCTCCAGAATCCAACAGTGAGTTGGTTGAAATACAGCATCTACTGTGCTTCTAGCAGGGCTGCAGCCTCCGGTTCACTCACCTGAACATTACCCCTTAATATTTGCCAGCTCTGCTGATGCAATTATTTCACCAGCATAAGGACAGAAACTGATATCAGTGAGTTCATCCTTGGAAATATCTGGATCTCTGAGAGAGCAGTACAAAACCATAGTATATGTCTTAAATTGAGAAAAAATCCAGTTATATTTTTGATATGGGAACAGAAATACCAGTGCAGACCTCCAGGTGAATGCAGGCAGGCACTAGGAGCGACCCCTTTAATATCTGATAACTATTACTCTGTGCACCTCCTTACAGCACCAAGTTAACTTGCATGTAAACTTTAGGTTTGCTGCCTTGTTACTCTTAACTGCCAGTGTTGCTAAAAATGATCAAATTTGTACAAACTTAATTTTTAAAGCCTGGCTACCTTTGCAAGAGAACAGAATTTGTTGGGAACAATATTGAAATGTTTCAGCATTAACAAAAAAATAAAGGGGCAACTCAGACTCATATTGTATCTGGCACTTACCTTCCAAATCCTGTATGTACATAGACTGGACAAAATAAAGACTGAGCAGAAAAAAAAAACCCTGGAGTGAGACAGATTACATGAAACTTTTTTGTGTGTAACTGATTGTGGCTGTAGCAGTCCATGTGGTGCCCTGTAGTTACAGCTCACACAGCAGCCTGCAAAGAAAACTATCATAGCAAAATGGTTTACAGGTACCAGACCCTGTATCTGGGAAGTTTGGGAACAGAACGTGTGCCGATTTGGGGATTTTACAGATTTTGGGTCCTAGGCCTAGCATGTATTTATAATACATAAAATAAAGAATAAAAGGGTTTTATTCAAATTGCTACCCAGGGCACAGGCTTCGAGTGTAGTCAGTTTTCGAGTCCTTCCGGATTTTGGGATGCCGGAAAAGGAGTCCGGTACTGCTATATCCGATCAAACTCTGTTCTAATTGGAGTGAAAAAAACAAAGCTGCTAATTGTTCTAAGGACTGAGCTGCTCTGAGAATGCCACACCATAAATGAAGGCACAGTTATTACTGCAGGAAATGAGGCTGTGTCCCTGCTGCCATATCAATAACCAACAAACAGAGTGAGCATTGCAGTCACATGGTTTCTCAGTATTTTCTATTATTTAGGAGACTTAGATAATAAATGTGATAACATCGAGGTCTGCATGGACTTAACTTTGTTGATATAGTTTTCTAGTCTATTGTACGACAAATGGGAAAACATCACCTCAAGTGAACTCTAGTTACAAGGTAAAGAAAACCACTCAGGTTTACACCAGAGATCATGTGAACAAATACCTCGCTTCATTTCAGCAAATGGTACCATCCAGTTTATAATAAACTGTTGTGATGAACTTCAACTTTGTACTAATCTGCTACTTAAAATGTCTTCTGTAATGAGAATGTTTTGTATTGCTTCATGTAAATTAAACCACTTTTTAGCCCTTAGAATGTGCGGATTTCTTTTGTTCTATCGATTAAAATAAATTATTATATTTGCGAGTGTGTTTTCTTGTCTCCCTTACTTTTTATGGATGTAATCAGTTACAGCTAGAGAAAATGTGCAAAATTGTACCTGCTATTAAGGAAAGAGACTTGCTTTTAAAAAAAAGCAAAACAAAGGAGCCAGGGGCATATCTTTTTATAGCCACTTCCTTTTTCTCAATTTTCTAAGTTGATTGTAAGCCTCTGCTGGTGATGTTCTTGAACTGTTTTTGCTTTTTATTTCTTTTACCCTTCCCTTCTTGTGTTTGGTCTTCCACAAATCACTGTCGGAATCAACTCACATTCTTTATTTGTTTTTGGGCCAATCACCACTCCAGCAGTCTACTCTCGATCATCAGCAAAGATGTCGACAGTATTATCAAGCGGCACTTACTCAGCAATAATCTCACTGACACTCAGTTTGGGTTCAGTTTGAGCTGTGACTAGTTGATTGCCACAGGGATTAGTGCTGGGTCCTCAACTACTTACAATGCATATCAATGATTTGGATGAAGGGAGCGAATGTATGGTAGCTATATTTGCCAATGAAACCAAGGAAGTTAGTTGTCAAGAGGAGGTAGAGAGCCTGCAAAGGAATATAGACATGTTAAGTGAGTGAGCAAAAATTTGGCAGATGGAATATAACTTGGGTAAATTTGAATTTGTCCACTTTGGAAGGCAGTATAGAAAAGCAGTAAACTATTTAAATGGAGGAAGACTGCAGAACTTAATGGTATAGAGGGGTCTGGGTATCCTGGTACATGAATCACATACAATTATGCAGGTACAGCAAGTAATTAAGAAGGCAAATAGAATGTTGCCGTTTGTTGTATGAGGAATGGAATATAAATATTGGGAAGTTTTACTGCAGCTGTGCAGGGCCTTGGTGAGACCACATCTGGAGTGCTGTGTGCAGCTTTGATCTCCTTAATTAAAAACAATAATCACGTTAGAAGCAGTTTAGAGAAGGTTCACTGGACTCATTCCTGGGATGACAGCGTTGTCTTATGAAGAAAGGTTGTGAACAGGTTAGGCCTATACCCAATGGAGTTTAGAAGAATGACGGATAATATTGAAACATATAAGATCCTGATGGGACTTGATAGGCTGGATACCAGGAGGCTATTTCCTCTTTTGGGGGGAGACTAAAACCAGGGGACGTAGTTTAAAAATAAGATATCTCCCTTTTAAGACGGGGGAAAACTCTCTGCTGATTGGAGTCAGACCTAGCACAAAGAAAGATGGTTGTGTTTGTTGGAGGTCAGTCACCTCAGTTCCGGGATATGAGTTCCTCAGGGTAGTCTCCTCAACCTAACCATCTTCAGCTGCTTTATCAATGACCTTCCTTCCATCATAAGGTCAGAAGTGGGACTGTTCACTGATGACTGCACAATGTTCACCATTCGTGACTCCTCAGATACTGAAGCAGTATATGTCCAAATGCAGCAAGACCTGGACAATATCCAGGCTCGGGGCTGACAAGTGGCAACTAACATTCGCACCACATAACTGTCAGGCAATGACCATCTCCAACAAGAGAGAATCCAGCCATCGCCCATGATGTTTAGTGGTATTCCCATTGCTGAACCCTCCACTATCAATACCCTGGGGGTCTCCATTAACCAGAAACTGAACTGGACCAGCCATATAAATACTGTGGCTACAACAACAGGTTAAAGGCTTGGAATCTTGCAGCGAGTAACTCACCTCCAGATGCCCCAAAGCCTGTTCACTATCTACAAGGCACAAGTCAGGAGTACTCCCCACTTTCCTGGATGAGTGCAGCTTCAACAACACTCGAGAAGCTTGACAACATCCAGGACAAAGAAGCCCGCTTGATTGGCACCACATCCACAAACATCCACTCCCTCCACTGCCCATGCAGTGTGACAGAAGCGTACCATTTACAAAGTGCACTGCAACAATTACCAAGGCTCCTTCAACAGCACCTTCCAAACCCACCACCTTTACCACCTAGAAGGACAAAGGCAGCAAATGAATGGAAACACCACCACCTGAAAATTCCCCTCCAAGCCACACACCATCCTGACTTGGAAATATATCACCGTTCCTTCACTGTCACTGGGTCAAAATCCTGGAACTCCCTCCCTAACAGCACTGTGGGTGTACCTACACCACATGGACTGCAGCAGTTCAAGAAGGCAGCTCACCACCACCTTCAAGGTCAATTAGAGATGGGCAATAACTGTTGACCTAGTAATTTTTAAAACCATAAAAATCATAATACAACCAACTGAACCCTAAGTTGCTTTGTGGTTGCTGATCCTTATAAGAGCATAAGAAATGGGAGCCGGATTAGATCATATTGCCTGTCAAACCTGCTCCACAAATCATTGCATCATGGCTCACCATCAGCTTCAACTCCACTTTTCCACTCCCTTTCATATCCCTCGATTCACTGGAAGACCAAAAATCTGTCTTTCTCAGCCTTAAACGTAGTCAATAAAGGAGCATCCATACCCTCTGGTGTAGAAAATTCCAAAAGTTCACAACCCTTTGAGTGAAGGTCATTTGAGACTGAGTCAAGAAAAAATTCCATCACCTTATCCTGAGGCTGTGCCCTGGTGTTCTAGATTTCCCGGCCAGTGGAAACAACCTTTGTGTCTCCCCTGTCAAGCCCCTTCAGAATCTCCTATATTTCAATGTGATTGCCTCTCATGTAGACCCAATTTACTCAACCTCTCATTGTAGAAGAACCTTCTCATCCCAGGAACCAAGAGAATAAGAGATAAGCAATTTTTAGACCCTAGAAAAAATATGACTATTGGAAACTATGTTTAGAAAATAAGAAACTGATGCTAAATCAGATTACCAGCTCTTCAAGTATGCCCTACACTACAATGTTTTAATTGCTAACTATCATCATTCTAAACTTTCATGAGATTGATCTGCCAAATGAATCTTACTTTACAAATATTCAAATTTAATGTGTTTCTGATTTAAGGTGGGTATTATTGGGCAAATTGAAATTTTAGAGATTTGTTCATGTTAATTTCCAGATTGATCACAACAAATCAAATAAAAATGTTTACAAATGAAAATAAAATTACTGGTTTGTTGTAAAACACACCTGGTTCACCGATGTTCTTTAGTGAAGGAAATCTGCTATCCTCACCTGGTTTCCAAACCCACAGCAATGCAGTTGATCCATAACTGCTTTCTGAAATGGCTGAGCAAGTCTTCTCATTTGTATTTAGGAGGATGGCTCAGGACTTTGGTGGATGAAATCCTGTTTTCACACTGAGGACATTGTGTTGTTTGGCAATGCCACCATGCGAAAGGGACAACTTTGGACAGATCGAGGAACTCAAAACTGGAATCAATGAGGTGCTGTGGGCTATCATCAGATGCAGAATTCTATTCCACCATAATCTGTTACCTCATAGCATAGCATATTTGGATTGGTTTTGGAACCCCTGCTTTTCTTGATTTATATTAATGACCTAGACTTGGGTGGACAGTGCACAATTTCAAAATTTGTAGATTACACAAAACTTGGAAATATTGTGAACTGTGAAGAGGATAGAGTCAAAATTCAAAAGGCTGGTGGAATTGGAGGCCAAGTGGCAGATTAAATTTAATGCAACGAATTATGAAGTCATTCATTTTGATATGAAGAATAAGGAGAGACAATATAAAATGGATAATAATTGTAAAGGGCTATCAGGAACAGAGGGACCTGGGGATTGAAGGTGGCAGGGCAAGTTAAGAAAACTTAGTAATGCATACAATACCCTGGGCTTTATAAGTAGGACATGAGTACAAAATCAAAGAAATTATTTTAAACCTGTATAAAACACCCTGGTTTGGCCTCAACTTGAGTATTGTGTTCTGAGCTTCACACTTTAGGAAATATGTGGAAGCGTTAGAGAAGGTGCAGAAAAGATTCATGAATGGTTCCAGGGATGAGGAACTTCAGTTACTTGGATAGTTTGGAGAAGCTGGGCTGTTCTCCTTGGAGAAGAGAAGATTGAAAGAAGCTTTGAGAGAGGTGCTCAAAATCAGGAGGCATTTGGACAAATGGGGATAAAGTTGCTCTTATAGAGAGCTGGCATGGATGTGATGGGCCAAATGGCCTCTTTCTGTGCTATAATCATTCCATGATTCTATGACGTTCCTCACTCTACCATTACCTTCAAGCCAGGGATACAACTCTTGTTCAGTGAAGAGTGCAGAGGGGCATACCAGGAGCATTACTGGGCATACCTAACAATGAGGTGCCAACCCGGTAAGGCTACAAAAAAAGACTGGGTGAACACTAAACAGTGGAAACAGCACACTATAAACAGAGTTAAAAGTGATCTCTCAGCCAACAGATCAGATCTAAACTCTGCAGTCCTGCTATAGTGGTGGACGATTGAACAACTACTTGGAGGAGGAAACTCCATGAACATCTCCATCCACAATGATGGGAGAGTCAGGTACATCAGTGTAAGTGAAAAGGCTGAAGCATTTGCAACCACCTTCAGCTAGAAGTACCCCGTAGATGATCCATCTTGGCCTCTTCCAAAGGACCCATCATCACAGATGCCTGTCTTCAGCCAATTGGATTCACTGCACTGGATACTGCAAAGACAATGGGCCCTGACAACATTCCAGCTGTGTTACTGAAGACTCGTGTACCAGAACTAGTCCTAGCCCATTCAAGCTGTCCCAGTACAGCTATAATACTGTCATCAACCTGACAATGTTACCCAGGTATGTCCTGTCCACAAAAAGTAGGAAAATCCAATCCGGTCAAGTGACACCCCATCAGTAAAGTGATGGAAGATGTTGGAAAAACTCAGCAGGTCTGGCAGCATCGGCGGAGAAGAAAAGAGTTGACGTTTCGAGTCCTCATGACCCTTCGACAGAACTTCAAGTTCTGTCGAAGGGTCATGAGGACTCGAAACGTCAACTCTTTTCTTCTCCGCCGATGCTGCCAGACCTGCTGAGTTTTTCCAGGTAATTCTGTTTTTGTTTTGGATTTCCAGCATCCGCAGTTTTCTTTGTTTTTATGATGGAAGATGTTGTTAGTTCTGTCAAGCAGAATTTACACACCAATACCTGCTCACCAATGTTCAATTTGGGCTCCACAAGACCACTCAGATCCCCATCATAGCCTTGGTCCAGACATGGACAAAAGAGCAGAACTACAGAGGTGAGATGAGAGTGATTGCTCTTGACATCGAGGCAACATTTGATTGAGTGTCATCGAGAAGCCCAAGCAAAACTGGAGTCAATGGAAATCATGGGGGAACCTCTGCACTGGTTGGAGTCATACCTAGCACAAAGGAAGATGATTGTGGTTGTTGGAGGACAGTCAGCTGAGGCTCAGGATATCATTGCAGAAGTCCCTCAGATCCACAACCATCTTCAGTTGCTTCATCAATAGCCTTCCTTCCATCATAAGGTCAGAAGAGGGGATGTTCACAGATAATTGCACCTTATTGAGTTCTGCTCACAATGGCTCAGAAAATGAAGCAGTCCGTGCCTGCATGCAGCAAGACTAGACAACATTCAGACTTGGGATGGTAGGTGGCAAGTGACATTTGTGCCACAAGTGCCTCAAACAGTGACTGCCTCATTCAAGAAAGATTCTAACTCCCTTTACATTCAATGGCATTTTCATTACCACTAAACCCTTGACCAATATAACATGCTTAGGATCACCATTGATCAGAAACTTAACTTGACCAACCACAAACATATTGTGGCTTCAAGAACGGGTCAGCGGCTTGGAATTTTGTGGTGAGTAACTCGCCTCCTAACTGTCCAAAGAGTGCCTATCATCTACAAGGCACAAGTCAAGAGTGTGATGGGATATTCTCCACTTACCTGGATCAGTGCAGCTTTAACAACGCTAAAGAAGCTCAACATAATTCAGATAAAGCAGCATGCTTGATCAGCACCCCATCCATCACCTAAAACATTCATTCTGTCCACCACCAATGCACAGTGGTAGCGGTGTAGTGTCAAGATGTAGTGCAGCAACTTGCCAAGCCTCCTTTGATAGCACCTTCCAAACCCATAACCTGTACCACCTAGAAGGACAAGGGCAGCAGATATGTACAAACACCACCACCTGCAAATTCCCCTCCAAGTCATGTATCATCCCGACTTGGAAATATATCATTGTTACTGTTTCTTGGACAAGTGCACAAGTTGCCATTGAAGTTTTTAGCTAATGCAGGATTGTGCACTGAAAGAAAAGTGAGCAGCTCTTTATGAAGCTCAAACTTTTACTAGGACAATGTCATGATGCAACCAATGTATTAAGTATGAAGCAATCATTTTTGATATCCTGAACACAACTTTGTAAACAGATGCAAATTTACAGGTTGGGATTTCACATAATACACAACCATCTGCATATAACACAGTGTGCAATCCATGTTCTTTCCTTTTTAATCAAAGGCTTGGTGATGCAACCTACAATGTGCCACCATTACCAGTGGTTTTACAGCTCTTATTCTTGCAACATCATTCCTATTGCATATTATAGCAACATGACCATCAGTGCAAACAGAAATACAGTTTTCCCATTCAACTGATTCTAATTCCATGAAATTATCCAATAACTGGAATATTTCCTCACCCATTGCTCATCTGGCAATGCCTGACAAAAGAAAAATCTTCTAAAATTTCCTGCAGCCAAATGTAGAGAATGTAAACTAATAATTGTGCTGTACTACTGACATCAGCTGTCTCACTGAGCTGAATTGCAAACTACTCACACTCACAAAACCTTTCTGTCAATTGGCATTTTAGATTTCTTGAAAGTTGTAATTTACTCACACATCATCATCAGTCAGTTTTACCTCCCAGCATTCTTTTTGTATTATTGGGATTAAATAATTATTGATCAATAAATCAGAGATCTGAAGTCTTAGCAATATTGAAGAAGAGGATAAACTCCAGAACAGACTGGTTAAGCCAAATCACCTGTTTTCAATTGTATTTTCTTTTTGTGAAAGTGATGCAATTAAGTAATTTACCGTGGGCTGGACTTTATGCTCCCCCAACAGTGTAAAATTCAGCGGGTGCTTTCCCTGCCTACCCACTGCCCTCAACTTTTCTGAAATGTCACATGGGAAGTGGGAACATGTTGGGCAGCCTGCCTGTCCTTGGGCCTACTGAGGCCCTTAAATAGTCAATTAATGATCATGCGGGAAGCCCGGCAATTTTAGCTGTGTGGGCTGGTGTGAGGCAAAGGGTGGACCATAAGACGCAGGAGCAGAAGTAGGCCATTCGGCCCATTGAGTCTGCTCCACCATTCAATGAGATCATGGCTGATCTGATAATCCTCAACTCCACTTTCCTGCCTTTTCCCCACAACCCTTGATTCCCTTACTGATTAAAAATCTGTCTCAGCCTTGAATATACTCAACGACCCAGCTTCTACAGCCCTCTGTGGTAAAGAATTCCACAGATTCACTACCCTCTGAGAGAAGAAATTCCTCCTCATCTCTGTTTAAAAATGGGCGACCCCTTACTCTGAGATTATGCCCTCTGGTCCTAGATTCTCCCACAAGGTGAAACAACCTCTCAGCATCTACCCTGTCAAGCCCCCTAAGAATCTTTTTATGTTTCAATAAGATCACCTTTCATTCTTCTAAACTCCAATGAGTACAGGCCCAACCTACTCAACTTCTCATAAGAAAATCCCTCCATACCAGGGATCAACCTAGTGAACCTTCTCTGGACTGCCTCCAATGCTAGTATACCTTTCCTTAGATAAGGGGACAAAAATGGTTCACAGTATTCTAGGTGTGGTCTAACTGGTGCCTTGTATAGTTTCAGCAAGTCTTCTCTATTTTTATACTCCATTTCCTTTGAAATAAAGGCCAACATTCCATTTGCCTTCCCTATTACCTGTTGAACTTGTATGTTAGCTTTTTGGGATTCATGCACAAGGACTCCCAAATCCCTCTGTGCTGCAGCTTTCTGCAGTCTTTCTGCATTTAAATAATATTCAGCTCCTCTATTCCTGCCAAAGTGCATAACCTCACATTTTCCCACATTATATTCCATCTGCCAAGTTTTTGCCCACTCACTTAACCTGTCTATATCCCTCTGTAGACTCTTTGTGTCATCCTCATCACTTGCCTTCCCACCTATCTTTGTGTCATCTGCAAACTTGGTGACAGTACATTCACTTCCCATATCTAAGTCATTAACATACATTGTAAATAATTGAGGCCCCAGCACTGATCCCTGTGACACTCCACTAATTACAGGTTGCTATCCCGAAAATGCCCCCCTTATTCTAACTCTCCGTCTTCTATTAGTTAGCTAAACCTCTATCCATGCTGATATACTACCCCCAACACTATGGGCTCTTATCTTATTAAATAGCCTTATGTGCGATACATTATCAAATGCCTTTTGGAAATCCAAATATATTACATCTGCTGGTTCTCCTTTATCTATCCTGCTTGTTACCTCCTTAAAGAATGCTAAGAAAATTGGCAGGCATGATTTCCCCTTCATGAAACCATGCTGACTCTGCTTGATTAGATTATGTATTTCTAAATGCTCTGCTATTACATCCTTTCTAATAGACTCCAACATTTTCCCAATGACAGATGTTAAGCTAACTGGCCTATATTTAATTGTTTTTTGTCTCCCTTTTTGAATAAGGGTGTTACACTGGCCGTTCTCCAATCCTTTGGGGCTTTGCCAGCATCTAAGGATTCTTGGAAGATTACTGCCAATGCATCCACTATCTCTTTAGCTACTTCCTTTAATATCCTAGGATGCAACCCTTCAGGTCCAGGGCACTTATTGGTCTTTTGTCCCATTAGCTTCCCTAGTACTTTTTCCTCTAGTGATAATTATTGTATTTATTTCCTCAACCCCTTTTACTCCTTGATTATTTAATATTTTTGGAATGCTACTAGTATCTTCTACAGTGAAGACTGAAGCAAAGTATTTATTCAACCCCTCTGCCATTTCCTAGTTCACCATAATTATTTCCCCAGCCTCATTCTCCAAGGGGCCAATGTTCACTTTGGCCCCTCTCTTCCTTTTTATATATTTAAAGAAGCTCTTACTGTCTGTTTTTATATTATTTGCTAGTTTACCCTCAAAGTTTATTTTCTCCCTCTTTATTATTTTTTTGGTCGTCTTTTGTTGGTTTTTAAAACTTTCCCAATCCTCTGGTTTACCCATTAATCTTTGCCACATTGTATGTTTTTTCTTTCAGTTTGATACTGTCCTTAACTTCCTTGGTTAACCATGGTTGGTTTATCCCCTTCCTTGAATCCTTCCTCACTGGGATATATCTTTGCTGTGAATCATAAACTATTTTCTTAAACGTCTGCCATTGTTTATCAGCCGTCTTTTCTGCTAAACTGCTTTCCCAGTCCGCTCCAGCCAACTCTTCCCTCATTCCTTTGTAATTACCCTTATTTAAGTTTAGCACAGTTGTTTCTGACCCAAGTTTCTCACTCTCAAACTGAAAGCTAAATTCTACCATATTATGGTCACTGTTTCCTAAGGGAACCTTTACTCTGAGATCATTTATTAAACCTGCCTCATTACACATTACCAGATCCAAAATAACCTGCTCTCTGGTTGGATTCACAACATATTGTTCTAAGAAACTGTCCCGAATACATTCTATTAATTCTTGCTCATGTCTACCTCTGCCAATTTGATTTTCCCTATCTACACAAAGATTAAAGTCACCCATAATTAATGTACTGCCTTTTTTACATGCCCTCATTATCTTCTGATTTATTCTCTGTCCAGCAGTATAGCTACTGTTAGGGGGCTACTCCCACCAGTGTCGTCTTCCCCTTGTTATTTCTTACCTCCGCCCATATGGATTCTACATCTTCCGATCCAAGATCCTTTCTTGCTTCGTATTTATTTCATCTCACACAAAGCTACCCCAGCACCCTTTCAAAATGTCACATACCCCTAAATATTTATTCCCCTGCTTTGATGATCTTGTAACTGCGTCTCTGTAACGGCTATAAGATCATACCCATCAACCTCTATTTGTACCATTAATTCATTTATTTTGTTCTGAATACTTTGTGTGTTTTAGTAAAGGGTGATTAATTTTGCCTTTTTACCATTTTTCCCCCTTTGCCCCTATTTGCTGTTTTTTTTATGTTTGTACACTGTGTCCCTTCCTGTCACACTCTGGTTATCAATACCTAAATAGCTGCCCTGCAATGCTGCCATATCCTTTTGCTTTCTAAGCCTATGTATCCCCTCTCCAGAATCGTGATCCCTCTATTCAGTTTAAAGCCCGTTCTACAGCCCTAGCTATTTGGTTTGCCAGTTTCGGGGAGGGGGTGTTGGAATGCACCTTTGTGGGCCCTCTGGAACCCAACCTATCCCCACCACATTCCACATTCCCCTCACTGGGATCTCCAATCCAGACTTAGTTGTGGTCCTCAGTTAGGTTGGTCTCCCTGTGGTCCCAGAAATGGCCACTGCTCTTGGCAGTCACTGTTGGGACTACAGAGCATCTAACCATCTGATTGACTGGCACCTCTCTAAGGCAGGTCTTCTTCCTGAGATTGGGGTGGATGTCTCACCTTAAAGCAATTAGCACTGCTTCCAGCATTGACTTGCCTTTGGGATCATAAGCAGGCTTCCTCTGCATCTCACTCTGCCACAGCTTCCACCCCACCCATCCACCCCACCCATCCACCCCACCCATCCACCCCACCAACCTTTTAGCCAAACGAATAACTGTCTAAATAAAAACAGAAAATGTTGCAAATATTCAGGTCTCGTAGCATCTGTGGAGAAAGAAACATTTCAGACCAGTGACCTTTCATCAGAACTTCAAAAAGCTGACACGGGGTCAAGAACTAAATGGCTTCCTTCAGTGCTTTATTATTCTTTGATTCCATAGAAGAATGGTTGTTATATTAACTCACTTTCCAGGGCTGGCCCTGCTGTACAAATCTGTTTTTAAATTCTTTTATGGGATGCAGGCATCGCTGGCTAAGCCAGCATTTTTATTGCCCTTGAGAAGGTGGTGGTGAGCTGCCTTCTTGAACCACTGCAGTCCCTGTGGTGTAGGTACACACACAGTGCTGTTAGGGAGGGAATTCCAGGATTTTGACCCAGTGACAGTGAAGGAATGGTGATATATTTCCAAGTCAGGTGGTGGTTTTCCCATGCATCTGCTGCCCTTGCCCTTCTAGATGGTAGTGGTCGTGGGTTTGGAAGGTGCTGTCAAAGGAGCCTTGGTGAATTCCTGCAGTGCGTCTTGTAGATGGTACACACTGCTGCTACTGTGTGTCAGTAGTGGAGAGAGTGGATGTTGAAGGTGGTGGGTGGGGTGCCAATCGAGTGGCTGCTTTGCCCTGGATGGTGTCAAGCTTCTTGAGTGTTGTGGGAGTTGCACTCACCCAGGCAAGAAGGGAGTATTCCATCACAGTCCTGACTTGTGCCTTGGAGTTGATGGACAGGTTTTGGGGAGACAGCAGGTGAGTCACTCTTTGCAGAATTCCCAGCCTGTGACTAGTCCAGTTCAGTTTCTGGTCAATGGTAACCCCCCCCCCCCCCAGGATATTGACAGTGGGGGATTCAGTGATGGTAATGCCATTAAATGTCAAGGGGCAATGGTTAGATTCTCTCTTGTTGGAGATGGTCATTGCCTGGCATTTGTGTGGCACGATTCTGCCATTTGTCAGCCCAAGCTTGCATGTTGTCCAGGTCTTGCTGCATTTGGACATGGACTGCTTCAGCGTCTGAGGAGTTGCAAATGGTGCTGATCATTGTGCAATCATCAGTGAACATCCCCATTTCTGACCTTATGATGGAAGGAAGGTCATTAATGAAGCAGCTGGAGATGGTTGGGCTGAGGACATTACCCTGAGGAACTCCTGCAGTAATGTCCTGGAACTGAGATGATTGACCTGTTAGCTTGACAGTAGTAAGGAAAATGCTAGAATCTGTTATTAAGGATGTGATAACTGGGCACTTGGAAAATAGCGATATGATTAGGCAGAATTAGCATGGATTTATGAAAGGGAAATCATGTTTAACAAACCCTGCCAGGATGTTACTGGCAGGATAGGTAAGGAAGACCCAGTGGATGTGGTATATTTGGATTTTCATAAGGCTCTCTATAAGGTCCCACACAAGACGTGTAAGCAAAATTAGAGCATATGGGATTGTGGGTAATATAGTGGCATGGACTGAGGATTGGTTAATGGACAGAAAACAGAGAGTAGGGATAAACGGGTCATCCTTGTGGCAGCAGACTGTGACTAGAGGGGTACCACAAGGATCAGTGCTTGGGTCCCAGCTGTTCATAATATATGCTACCTTGCTGGGAGTTGGAGCGGAGCAGAGCTGCGGGAGACAGTCAGGAGCTGAGGAACGCTCTGTTTCACTGTTTCAACCACTGTGACACTCACTGTGAGGCTGCAGCCGGGGAGAAAGAAAAAAACAACTGTGACATCACACGAGGCTCAGAAATTGATTGGCTGGTAAATGCTCAGTCTAAGGGATAATGTGTGAGAAACCAGCTTAGGACAGGCGAGTTTAGGTAGACCTATCAATAAAAAGAACTAAAACTTTAAAATAATAAACCAAAATTTGAAAACTTTAAAATTAAAATCAAACAATAAAGATTTTAAAAAGCAATAAAAATAAAGTAATTGAAGCAAACATCTAAAATACATATCTGTAGTTAAGTGTAGAATTTTTAGTTGTCAGTGGTATTAGCATTCAATAAACACAGTAAACTGTAGCATACATAGGCAGCAAGTAATTAAAGTAAATTAACTAAATAATATAAGTTAGAATGGCAGGGCAGGTGTTATGTTGCAGCTGTGATATGTGGGAGCTTTTGGATGTTAAGGTGATCCATGACAAACACTAACAGGAAGTGTAAGCAGCTTGGGGACTTCCGGATCGGGATTATTGATCTGGAAGCTGAAATGCAGACACTGCATACCATTAGGGAGGGGGAGAAGTACCTGGATACTTCATTCCAGAAGATGGTCACACCCCTTAGAAGAGGGTCATCTGTTTTGGTCAGCAGTGAGGGACAAGAGGATGTGACTATCAGTGAGGCAGGTATTGGGACAAGCAGACAAAGCCTCAGGCTTTGCAATTGTCAAACAGGTTTGAGGTGCCCATAACCTGTGTGGATGAAAGCGACATCTGCGAGGTGGATGAGCTGACTGGCCGTGGCACTGAGGTACAGGAAGCCATTCAAGCGGGGGGAGCAAAAAGGAATTAGTGGTAGGAGGAGATAGTATAGTGAGGGGGATTGACACCGTTCTCTGCAGCAAAGAGCGAGAGTGCAGATGGCTGTGTTGCCTGCCCGGTGCCAGGATTCGAGACATCTGCTCAGAGCTGGAGAGGAACTTGCAGTAAGAGGGGGAGAATCCAGTTGTTGTGGTCCATGTAGGTACCAATGACATAGGTAGAACTAGGAAAGAGGTTCTGCAAAGTCAGTATGAGGAGTTAGGGACCAAATTAAGAAGCTGAACCTCAAAGGTGATAATCTCTGGATTATTACCTGAACCATGTGCAAATTGGCATAGGACAAATAAGATTACAGAGATGAATGTGTGGCTCAAAGACTGGTGTGGGAGAAGTGGGATCCAGTTTGTGGGGCATTGGCACCAGCACTGGGGAAAGTGGAAGCTGTACCATTGGGATGGTTTACATCTGAACTGGGCTGGGGCAGGTGTTCTAGCGAGTTGCATAACTAGGGAAGTAGAGAGGGCTTTAAACTAAACAAGAGGAGTGAGGGATCAAGCTTGGGTAGAGGTAGCAATTTAAGGCATAGAGTCAAGACAGGAGAGCAAAATAGTAACATGAGAAATGAAGGTCAGAGAATATCAGGAAGGGACAAGGAGAAAAAAAACCTAAGAATACATCAGCAGTCAAAACTAGATGTTAGAAAGGTACCAAAAAGACAAAACTGAAGGCTCTCTATCTGAATGCACGTAGCATTCATAACAATGTAAATGAATTGATGGCCCACATTGAAGTAAATAAATATGATCTGATAGCAACTATGGAGGCATGGCTGCAGCACGGCAAAGATTGGGTCCTTAATACTGAAGGATAAACGCGGAGGGGTAGGGAGCATTGGTGCAATAGTTAAGAGATGGTTCAGGAGATCAGGATGTAGAATCGGTTTGGGTGAAGATGAGGAATAGTCGGGGAAAAAGTCATTAGTGGGAGTGGTCTACAGGCCCCTAATAATAGCTACCATATAGGACAAAGTATTCAAGAGAAAATATATGTGTGCTTCTGATAAAGGGACGGCAATAATCATGGGTGATTTTAATCTACGCACAAAATGGAAAAATCAGATTGGCAGTAGTGGCCTGGATGAGGAGTTCTTAGAATGCTTTCAAGATAGTTTCTTAGAGCAGCATGTTCTGGAAACAACCAGAGAGCAGATTTTATTAGACTTGGTATTATGTAACAGGACAGGATTAATTAATGGCCTCAGAGTAAAGGCACCTAGGTAGCAGCAACCACAATATGATTGAATTTTGCATCCAGTTTGAAAGGGAGAAGAGTGGTTCTAAGACTAGTATCTTAGACTTAAATAAGGACAACTATGTGGGGATGAAAGCTGAGCTAGCTGAAGTAAACTGGGAAACTAGGCTAGAGGATAGATCAATAGAGAAGTGGCAGACATTTAAGGGGATATTTCAGAGTATTCAGAATTAGTACATTCCTACTATAAAGAAAAATTCTAAGGGGAGGACCCACCATCTATTGTTAGCTAAAGAAGTTATGGAAAGCATCAAACTTAAGGAAAAAGCAGACAACAACATAAAGATGGGTGGCAGGACAGATGATTGGACAGAAACTGAAGAGTGGCAGAGAATGACTAAAACGTTAATAGGAGAAAGAAATTAGAGTATGAGAGGAAGCTAGCTAGAAATGTAAAAACGGATAGCAAGAGTTTCTACAGGTATTTATAAAGGAAAAAAGTAAGTAAAGTGAGTGTTGGTCCTCTAGAGAGTGACAATGGGGAGTTAATAGTAGATAATAAGGAAATGGCGGAAGAAATGAACAAATATTTTGCTTCTGTGTTCACTGTAAAGGATACAAAACAAATTCCAGTAATAGCTGCAAATCAGGAGGTGTAAAGCAGAGAGGAACTTGGTGAAATTGAAATCATTATGGAAACGATACTGAGCAAACTGATGGAGCTGCGCACTGGCAAGTCTCCAGGTCCCGATGGATTACATCCTAGGGTCTTAAAAGAGGTGGCTAATGAGGTGGTCTACGCGTTGGTGTTAATTTTCCAGAATTCATTAGATTCTGGAAAGGTTCCAACAGATAGGAAAGTAGCAAATATAACCCCTCTATTCAAGGAGCGAGGGAGGCAGAAAACAGGAAACTATAGGCCAGTTAGCTTGACGTCTGTTGTGAGGAAGTTGTCAGAATCAATCATTAAGGAGGTTATAGCTGGGCCCTTAGAAGAGCTCAAGGTCATCAGAAAGAGTCAGCATGGTTTTGTGAAAGGAAAATCATCTTTTACTAATTTATGGGAGTTTTTTGAAGGAATAACATGTGATGTGCATAAAGGGGAGCCTGTAGAGGTATTGTACTTGGACTTCCAGAAGGTATTTGATAAGGTGCCACATCAAAGATTATGACAGAAAATAAAAGCACATGGTGTAGTGAGTAACATATTAGCATGGATTGAAGATTGGCTGGCTGGCAGAAAGCAGAGAGTGTGCATAAATGGGTCTTTGTCTGATTGGCAGGATGTGACGAGTGGAGTCCCACAGGGGTCTGCACTGGGGCCTCAACTTTTTACGATTTACATCAATGACTTAGATGAGGGGAGTGAAGACATGGTAGCTCAATTTGCAGGTGACACAAAGATAGGTAGGAAAGTATGTTGTGTAGAGGACACGAGGAGTTGCAGATGGATATAGATAGGTTGAGTGAGTGGGCAAAGATCTGGCAAATGGAGCTTAATATGGGAAAATGTGAAGTTGTTCACTTTGGCAGGAAGAACAAAAAAGCAGAGTATTATTTAAATGGAGAACGGCTGCAGAACTCTGAGGTGCAGAGGGATCTTGGTGTTCTAGTACATGAGTCACAAAAAGTTAGTATGCAGGCACAGCTAATAATTAAGAAGGCTAAAGGAATGCTATCCTTTATTACGAGAGGAATTAAACGTAAAAATAAGGATGTTAAGCTTCAGTTGTACAGGGCATTGGTGAGACCGCACCTCGAATACTGTGTACAGTTTTGGTCTCCTTATTTAAGGAAGGATGTAAATGTGTTGGAGACGGTTCAGACCAGGTTTACTAGATTGTTACCTGGAATGAGTAGGTTGTCTTATGAGGAAAGGTTGGACAGACTGGGCTTGTTTCCACTGGAGTTTAGAAGAGGGAGGGGTGGTTTGATTGAAGTATACAAGATCCTGAACGGCCTTGACAAGGTGGATGTGGAAAGGATGTTTCCTCTTGTGGGTGAGTCCAGGACTAGGGGACACTGTTTTAAAATTAGGCGTCACCCTTTTAGGACAGAGATGAAGAGAATTTTTTTCTCTGAGGGTTGTGGGACTTTGGAATTCTCTGTCTCAGAAGGTGGTGAAGGTGGGGTCATTGAATATTTTTAAAGCAGAGGTAGATAGATTCTTGTTAGGCAAGGGAATCAAAGGTTATTGGGGTTAGGGGAATGTGGAAATCAAAACACAAGAAGATCAGCCATGATCTTATTGAATGGCGAAGCAGGCTCGAGGGGCTGAATGGTCTACTCCTGTTCCTATTTCCTATGTTATATATATCAATGATTTAGATGTGAGGACCAAATGTAATATCTCCAGGTTTGCTGATGGCACAAAATTTGGTGGGAATGTGAGTTGTGAGGAGGATACAAAAAGATTTCAAGGGGATTCAGACAGGTTTAGTGAGTGGGCAAGAACATGGCAGATGGAATATAATGTGGAAGAATGTAGGTTATCCACTTGGTAGAAGGAACAGAAATGCAGAGTATTCCTTAAATGAGGAGAGATTGGGAAGTGTTGGTGTCTAAAATGACCTGGATGCTCTTGTTCATAAGTCATTTAAAGTTAACATGTAGGTGCATCAAGCAATTTGGAAGGGAAATAGCATGCTCCCTTTAATGTAAGGGAGCTTGAATACACGAGTAAAGAAGTCTTGCTGCAATTGTACAGAGGTTTGATGAGACCACACCTAGAGTATTGTGTGCAGTTTTGATGATCTTACCTATGGAAGGATATAGTGACCGCAGAGGGAGTGCAGCAGAGGTTTGCCAGACTGATCCCTGGGATGTCTGAACTGTCCTATGAGGAGAGATTGAGGAGACTGGGCCTGTATTCTCTAGAGTCTAGAAGAATGAGAGCTGACCTCATTGAAGTTTACAAAATTCTCACAAGACTCGACAGGGTAGATGCAGGAAGAATGTTTCCCCTGGCTGGGAGTGCCAGGTGGGAGGACGCTGAGATGGATCATCCACTCGGCACTTCTGGCTGAAGATTGTAGCAAATGCTTCAGCCTGATCTTTTGCACTGATGTGCTGGGCTCCCCCATCATTGAGGATGGGGATATTTGTGGAGCCTCCTCCTCCATTGAATTGTTTAATTGTCCACCACCATTCACAACTGGATGTGAGAGGGCTGCAGACCTTAGATCTGATCCGTTGGTTGTGGGTTCGCTGAGCTCTGTCTATTGCTTGCTGCTTATGCTGTTTGGCATACAAGTAGTCCTGTGTTATAGCTTCAGCAGGTTGACACCTCATTTTTAGGTATATCTGGTGCTGCTCCTGGCATGCCCTCCTGTACTCTTCATTGAACCAGAGTTGATCCCCTGGCTTGATAGCAATGATAGACTGAGGGATTTGCCTGGCCATGAGGTTACAGATTGCATGCATTTGTAATGAGAGGCTATGGTGAAGTTAAATGTACAAGTAAATAAGTTGTTTTAAAATTTGCATTAGGTGAGAGGTAGGGACTTGACTTCAGCTGTTAAAATTTGAAGGACAGTGGAGATGGCAAAGGGACTTTTACAACTTACAAAGGTTTCATAAGTAAACAGGTGAAAGGTATTACATTTTATCTGACCCAAAAGTGGAGGCAATAGGAAGACATGAAAGATGATATATTTTGGAATAGTTGGGTTCAAAGAGATGCTTAGAACAATGGAGTCTAGAATGAAAGGGAACAAGAAGGTATTTAAGGAAGGATGTTGAGCTGAGTTGTGTTGACTGTTTGGGGGGAGATGTCCTGGGGCCAGCTCTGTCCTGAGAAAAGTTGTCAATGTGAAGCAGCCGCTCAGTTTCAAGCCAGAAAAGTCTTTGTTTTCAGAAATCAGCCTCTTTCTGAAACTCCTTTGGATTTCCACAGCAGAGTGAGAGAGAGTGAGAGATCATGTGGTTCAGTTTATTAAAGTAGCAGCAGTTTATGCCTTGGGTAATATAACTGGGGAGAATATTGTCCCTGTCATGGGGGGCTTGGGAGGAGCAGCATGCAGCCAATTGCAGCCCGCGATTGGCTGCCGTTTGATGTGGGCGGGGCCAATGAAGGCCCCTCCCAGTGTGACGCGCACCCGGAAGCGCTGAGTGCTCTCTGAGCGGGTGGGGGGAGGAGGGAGAGTCGGGACCTGTGCAGCGCAGAAACCTCTCTGAGGCACAGAGCTACCTCAGGGAGATTCGTTTGATTATCAATAATTTATATGAAGAAAAAATAATTTCAGATATGTCCCCTCATGTGACAGTGTCACATGAGCTGGGGCATGTTTATAAATGTTATTAAAAATTTTCACTGAAGTTTAAAAACCTTTATGAAACATCCTGCCCATGGACGAGGTTTCATGATAAATGTGAAGGCCGTCTGGGATCTTCACCTGCCCCCCGACGGGCAGCTCAGTTAAACCACTTTAATGACTTTTTAAATGGCCTTAACAGACCTTTAACAGTTTGGCGGGTGCACAGCCGACTCCACTGCACGCCCGCCGAACTAAGGATCAGACTGACACGCGGTGACATCGGGAAACACGGCCGACATCACCGCACGTCACTTTACACTTCAGCAAGCGGGGCTCGCACCCCATGCCAACCCGAAGATTCTGGCCACTGGATTTTATGGTTAGGAATCTATAAGGAAGCTGCCACCAAGTCATTTACTTGTGTGTTCTAACCAAGTGGGTTTCCGTGGGGAATGTTTTGTAAGACTGTTCCAACTGTATAATTCTAACCTTGTGTGTTTAATTATTTTTCTTCTCTTTAATCAATCTTTTAATTTTAAAATCCTAAGTGTTAGGGGGATTCTATGCTTCTGGCATCAGTAGTTTATTCCTTGTTTTCAAGATACAAAACAAAAATAAACGAGAGGTTTTCCTCTGGGATTTGGTTTGCTCAGTGAATAACATCAGCTCCAGTTGTAACAACTCTTCTCCCATTGTCTTTGTCTCCATGTTCACTTCTTAGGGCAGGAGTCCTCCCCCTGTTCAACGGAACCTTTCACCCGCCTCCAGCATTCTCCCTCCACCTGGACCCCTCCCTCTGGCCTTTTACCTGCTCTCGATCTATTCATTGACGTGACATCGGCCGTCTCAATTTCTCTGCTCCTCTCACCCACTCTAACCTGTCTCCTTCTGAACTTGCTGCACTCCATTCTCTCAGATCTAACCCTGACTTTGTTATCAAACCTGCTGATAAGGGTGGTGCTGTTGTTGTCTGGCGTACTGACCCCTACCTCACAGACGCTGAGCTCCAACTCTCAGACACCTCTTCCTACCTCCCCCGGACCATGACCCCACCACCAAACATCAAGCCATTGTTTCCAGGACTGTCACTGACCTCCTCTCCTCTGAAGATCGTCCCTCCACAGCTTCCAACCTCATAGCCTCCCACCGCCAGACAGCCCCCATCTGCCTCCTTGCCAAAATCCACAAACCGGGCAGTCCAGGTAGACAGATCATGTCAGCTTGGTCCTGCCCCATGGAACTCATTTCTTCCTATCTTTACTCCATTCTGTCTTCCCTTGTCCAGTCTCTTCCCACCTACACCAGCCATTCCTCTGACACCCTACCTCTTATCAACAATTTCCAGTTCCCTGGCCCTAACCGCCTCCTCTTCACCTTGGACGTCCAATTCCTCTACACCTCTATCCCCCACCGGGATGGTCTGAGGGCCCTTAGCTTCTTCCTCAAACAGAGGCCTGAACAATCCCCATCCACCACCACTCTCCTCCGTCTGGCTGAACCTGTGTGCTCACCGAACAAATTCTCCTTAAGCTTGGAAAAACTCAGCAGGTCTGGCAGCATCGGTGGAGAAGAAAAGAGTTGACGTTTCGAGTCCTCATGACCCTTCGACAGAACTGTCGAAGTTCTGTCGAAGGGTCATGAGGACTTGAAACGTCATCTCTTTTCTTCTCTGCCGATGCTGCCAGACCTGCTGAGTTTTTCCAGGTAATTCTGTTTTTGTTTTTGTTTTGGATTTCCAGCATCTGTAGTTTTTTTGTTTTTATTCTCCTTAAGCTTGTCTCACTTCCTCCGAATAAAAGGTGTGGCTATGGGCACCACATGGGCGCCAGTTATGCCTGTCTCTCTTTATGGGGTATTTGGAACACTCCTTGTTCCAGTCCTACTCCTGCCCCCTCCCACAACTCTATCTCTGATACATCGATGACTGTCACTGCCTCATTCTCTCGTCTGGATGTGGAAAATTTCAGCAATTTTGCTTCCAATTCCATCCCTTTCTCATCCCATCCCATCTCCAGCACTTCCCTTTGCTGCCTTGACCTCTCTATGCCTAATTCTGGTGATAGACTGTCCACCAATATTCATTACAAGCCTACCAACTCCCACAGCTACAGCTCCTCACACCCTGCTTTCTGTAGGGTCACCATCCCATTCTCTCAGTTCCTCCCTATCTGTTGCATCTGTTCCGATGATGCCGCTTTCCAAAATGGTGCTTCTGACATGTCTTCTTTTTTCCTTAACCGAGGGTTCCTCCCACTGTGATTGACAGGGCACTCAGCCATTCCTGACCCATCTCCCGCATCTCCATCCTCACCCCTTCCCCTCCCTGCCAGAATCATGATAGGATTTCCCTTGTTCTCACTTTTCACCCCACCAGCCTCCGCATTCGAAGGACCATCCTCTGCCATTTCCACCAACTCCAGCGTGATGCCACCACCAAACACATCTTCCCCTCACCACCCCTGTCAGCATTCCATAGGGATTGTTCCCTCTGGAACGCCCTGGTCCACTCCTCCATCACCCCCAATTCCTCATCCCCTTCCCATGGCACCTTCCCATGTAATCACAGAAGGTGCAACACCTGCCCCTTTACCTCCTCCCTCCTCACCGTCCAAGACCCCAAACAATTCTTTCAGGTGAAGCAGTGCTTCACTTGCACCCCCTTCAATTTAGTCTACTGCATTCACTGTTCCCAATGTGGTCTCCTCTACATTGGAGAGACCAAATGTAAACTGGGCGACCGCTTTGCAGAACACCTGCGGTCTGTCCGCAAGAATGACCCAGACCTCCCTGTCGCTTGCCATTTTAACACTCCACCCTGCTCTCTTGCCCACATGTCTGTCCTTGGCTTGCTGCATTGTTCCAGTGAAGCCCAACGCAAACTGGAGGAACAACACCTCATCTTCCGACTAGGCACCTTACAGCCTTCCGGTCTGAATATTGAGTTCAACAGCTTCAGACCATGAACTCTGTTCCCCATTTGTATTTTTTGTCACCCCCTCCCCTTCCCCACACCCTCAGTGCCTATTCTCATGTTTTGCTTTCAGAAAGTGCTGACCCTTGTTCTGCTGTCGACACATTCTGCTATCTGACCTTTGTGCCACTATTAACACCTGCTTTAGTCTTGAACACAATCATTACCACTCCCTTTGTCTTGTGCCCATGACATCTTTATCATTTTATCTTGCCTGACCTCCAACCCATCCCTGACCTATTTGCTCCACCTGCTTCAACCCCACCCTCTTGTCAACAGCATAAAACCCATCACATTTCTACCTCTCTTCAGCTCTGAAGAGTCATAGGGCCTCAATGTCAGCTCTGTTTCTCTCTCCATAGATGCCCCCAGACTTGCTGAGTTTTTCCACATTTCCTGTTTTTATTTTGGTCAGTAGTGGGTGCTGCTGAGTCACTTCTGGTCATGGATATTGAAGTCTCCCACCCAGAGTGCATTCTGTGCACAAACCACTCTCAGTGCATCTTCCAAGTGGTGTTCAACATGGGATTACAGATTTTCAGCTGAGGGGGTTGGAGGGGATAGTGTCGGTACGTGGTAATCAGCAGGAGGTTTCCTCGCCCGTGTTTGACCTGATGCCATGAGACCTCATGGGGTCTGGAATTCATGTTAAGGGCTCCCAGAGCAACTCCCTTCTGACTATATACCACTGTTCCACCATCTCTGCTGGGTCTGTCCTGCTGGTGGGAGAGGGCATACCCAGGGATGGTGATGGTTGTGTCTGGGACATGATCTATAAGATATGATTCCATGAGGATGACTATGTCAGGCTGTTGCTTGACTAGTCTGTGAGACTCCCAATGTTGGCACTAGTCCCCAGATGTTAGTAAGGAGGACTTTGCAGGGTCAACAGGGCTGAGTTTGCTGATGATGTTTTCAGTGCCTAAGTCAATGCCAAGTGGTCTGTCTGGTTTCATTCCTTTTAGACTTTGTAGTGGTTTGATACAACTGAGTGCTTGGCTAGGCTATTTTAGAGGGCATTTCAGAGTCAACCACACTGCTGTGGGTCTGGAGTCACTGTGGACCAGACCAGGTCAGGGTGGTAGATTTCCTACTCCAAATGACATTGGTGAGCCAGATGGGTTTTTGTGATAATCGACAATGGTTTCATTACAGAGACTAGCTTTATAATTCCAGATTTATTAACTGAAATTAAATTCCACCAGCTGCCATGGTGGGATTTGAACCCATGTTCCCAGAGTATTAGCCTGGGCCTCTGGATTATTATTACCAGAACATCGCGGCCCCCACCCCCCTCCAGTTTATACTCGTGAATCTTCTGGCAAGATCTTGTCAGAAACACAATGCAATCTGTTTTGCTAGCCTGGCTTAATTCTTTCAACTTGCAGTTTGAAGTTGGAAAATCCAAGGGGTAATGGTTCCATGACTTGCTGAGAAGAATTGTAACTGCTTTGAAATTTCAGGCTACCGTCCTTTCCCTTTACAAGATTGTTTTGTATCTGTAGCAAATCTGTGGGGGGCTCCAGACCATGGATTCTCACTCAAAAATATATCACAATGCAGAAGTGAAAGTTATGTGATGTTTGCCTACCAATCCAAGTCATAATCCTTAACAGCATCGTGCTCCTGTTCCTAGTACTGGAGACCTACAAAGCTGCCCATCTTTATATTGAACCTAGTCCATAAGCACTGATCTCTGCGACTCAAACCTTCCACTGACATTAAAGAATGTTGGAGCTTTTCACAAATAAGAATTAGCTAAACCTGGAAACGAACTGCATCATCATGTCTAGCAACATCTTCATGAAGCAAGTGCTACAATCTTGATTCTCAGATACAGCATAGAAGTATCTTCGGATGTTTTATTACTTTAAAGGCACTATATAATTTAGAGTTGTTGCTGTTCCCTGTTTTACACATTTAGCCAAAAATTGACCATGGATTGAAGAACAAATCACCTTTGGCTCTTTGCATTTGGGAAAGAGATTCATTCAATGGCCAAGACTGTAAAGATAGTTAACTTGTCCTGTCAGCCTGCTCTCCATAACTTGCACCTTGCAGAATCAAATTCTTTGATCTGATTTTTCTTATATTTTGTGCCAAACATCTCTTCTTCCTGGTTGTTTACCCCTAACTACGCCAGTGTTTACCACCTCGAACCTCAACTGGCAGGCAAACCAACCTTTACAATCATGTTCAGCCAGTCAATGAACACCCCTTCATAAGGTTGATCTTACCTTCCTTCGAGACAACAGATTCCTTGTCCAAGACTACAAAGAAGTAGGAGGGAGTATTTTAGAGAGAAAGCATTCTAAAAACAGAGGTAATAATGATGGAGAAAGTTGTGATAAGATTTTTTTATAAAATTCTATTGGAAATCCATCAGGCCCTGGTGCCTTATTACTTTGTATGGATTAAATTGCCTTTAGTATTTCATCTTGGGAAAGGGTTACTTCTAACGCATTCATAGAGTCAGACTTAAGCAATGAGTGTCAATATTATCAAAAAATTGTGAAATAAATCAGGATCTGAAAAGGAGTCTGAGGCATAAAGAGTGGAATAAAAAAGTTTGAATTGACCATTGATCTCCTGGTGATTGGTGCTAATTTTAGTAATAAGTTGAGAAGGAGCGGACTGGTGAAGCTGATGAGCTAGGAGCCTACCAGTTCATTCACCAAGCTCATAAAATATACCACATGATCGAAGTATAAGCTTCTCTGTTTGTTTAGTGGAAAGCTTAATTTTAGTCTGCAGAGCCAGACACTGTTTGTATAAAACTGGAGTAGGTGCAATAGTATTCTGCTGACCACTAAGAGAATTTGACCAGTCAGTTGGGACAGTTTTGAGGTATTGCGTTTGTTAAGTTGAGCAGTATATGAAATTGTCTGTCCACGTAGGTAAGCCTTCATACACTCTCAGACAGTAGCAAAGGAAACATCTGGAGTAGTATAAAGTTCTATAAAAGTATCTATTTGCAAGGAAATTAATTTAGTAAAATCTGGGTCCATCAGAAGAAGAGAAACAGGTTGGTCATGGAATTGTATTGCTGAAACTAAGATCACAAACCTATTGTATGTGTAAGATTGAATTAATGTGAACAGCCTCTAGACACAGAAAAAATAGTCAATACGCAAATAGGTATGATGAACAGGAGAGAAAAAGGAGTATTGTCTTGTTGATGGGTATAGAAAACGCCATGAGTCTACCAATCCGTGTGTATTCAGAAAAGACCTGACAGCTGAGGCTGATTTTGATATTGGAACAGATTTTGTGGGTGAACAATCCAAATTTGGGCTATGAACACAGTTAATGTCTCCTCCAAGAAGTAAGTGAGATGAGTCTAAATCAGGTATGGAAAATAACAGCATTGTGGGTGTACCTACACCACATGGACTGTGGGTGTACCTACATCACATGGACTGTGGGTGTACCTACATCACATGGACTGCAACGGTTCAAGATAGCAGCTCACCCCCACCTTCTCAAGGGCAATTAGGAATGGGCAATAAATGCTGCTGGCCCAGCCAGTGACACCCACGTTCCATGAATTAATAAAAAAAAAATAAGCTTGAAATGACATGGTGCTCATCCCAGTTGGGTGCATATACATTCGCTCGGATCAATGCAGTTAAACAGCCTGCCTTGTACTATAACATAGCAGCCATTAGGGTCAGCTATAACCTGAGACTGAACAAAGGGAATGTTTTTATGGATTAGAATTGCCCCACCTGTCGCTTTACTATGAAAATTAGAATAAAACATCTGCCCAGCCCAATCCCTCCGCATTGGAAAGTGGTCAGATGGACATAAGCGAGTTTCCTGCAGGAAGGTAATGTCCACCTTCAGATGATGTAAATGAGAGAGAGAGAGAACATTATTTCTTTTAACTGGATGGTTTAGACCTTTCACATTCCAGGTGATAAAATGGATTGGACAACTAACCTGTGAGGCCTTAATATTAATAGACATTATGATAATAAACACACATCAAAATAAATGGTCCCCATAGGAAGCTATTACAAATAAAGGATTAAATATTTTTGAACCAGAGCTCATCCACCTGAAGTATGTTAAAAATTGACCATAAGGAAAGGGCATCCATAAATTTGACAAAGAACAAGAAAAAGAGAAGAAAAGGGGGAAAACGTACAGGAAGGAGCGGAAAAAGGAAAGGGAAAGCTCCCAAACGGGGTGACTGTTCCCTCTCACAGTCAGCGTGTTATTCACAACCATCTTACCAGTGTGTCTTAAAAAGTTAACCCACATCAAAGTACTGTCCACTCAAATATCCCAGACAGAAGTATTGTAAAGCTCAGCATATGATAAACAAGGTGCAGAATCTGTCCAATGCAACAGTTTTGTAGTACAGTATACAACAAGAGAGGGAGGATATAAAGAGAGATTAACTCTCAAAGAATTTAACTGTACATGTGGTAAAAGGTTTTATTTTAATTAATTCATGGGATGTGGGCTTCACTAGCTGGGCCAGCATTTATTGCCCATCCCTAGTTGCCCTTGAGAAGGTGGTGGTGAGCTGCCTTCTTGAACCGCTGCAGTCCATGTGGTGTAGGTACACCCACAGTGCTGTTAGGGAGGGAGTCCCAGGATTTTGACCCAGCGACAGTGAAGGAACGGCGATATATTTCCAAGTCAGGATGGTGAGTGACTTGGAGGGGAACTTGCGGGTGGTGATGTTCCATGTATCTGCTGCCCTTGTCCATCTAGGTCATAGTGGTCGTGTGTTTGGAAGGTGCTGTTGATGGAGCCTTGATGAATTCCTTTAGTGCATCTTGTACATGGTACACACTGCTGCTACTGTGCGTTGGTGGTGGAGGGAGTGAATGTTTGTGGATGTGGTGCCAATCAAGCGGGCTGCTTTGTCCTGGATGGTGTCAAGTTTCTTCAGTGTTGTGGGAGCTGCACTCATCCAGGGAAGTGGAGAGTATTCCATCACACTCCTGACTTGTGCCTTGTAGATGGTGGACAGGCTTTGGGGAGTCAGGGGGTGAGTTACTTGCCACAGAATTCCCAGCTTCTGACCTGCTCTTGTAGCCACAGTATTTATATGGCTAGTCCATTCATTTTCTGGTCAATGGTAACCCCCAGGATGTTGATAGTGGGGGATTCAGTGATGGTAATGCCATTGAACATCAAGAGGCAATGGTTGGATTCTCTCTTGTTGGAGATGGTCATTGCCTGGCACTTGTGTGGCACGAATGTTACTTGCCACTTGTCAGCTCAAGCCTGGATATTGTCCCGGTCTTGCTGCATTTGGACATGGACTGCTTCAGTATCTGAGGAGTCGCAAATGGTGCTGAACATTGTGCAATCATCAGCTCATAACCTTATGATGGAAAGAGGGTCATTGATGAAGCAGCTGAAGATGGTTGGGCCTAGGACACTACCCTGAGGAACTCCTGCAGTGATGTCCTGGAGCTGAGATGACTGACCTCCAACAATCACAACCATCTTCCTTTGTGCTAGGTATGACTCCAACCAGCGGAGAGTTTTCCCCCTGATTCCCATTGACTCCAGTTTTGTTAGGGCTCCTTGATGCCACACTCAGTCAAATGCGGCCTTGATGTCAAGGGCAGTCACTCTCACCTCACCTCGGGAGTTCAGCTCTTTTGTCCATGTTTGAACCAAGGCTGTAATGAGGTCAGGAGCTGAGTGACCCTGGCAGAAACCAAACTGAGTGACAGTGAGCAGGTTATTGCAAAGCAAGTGCCACTTGATAGCACTGTTGATGACCCCATCCATTACTTTACTGTTGATCGAGAGTGGATCATGGGGCGGTAATTGGCCAGATTGGGTTTGTCCTGCTTTTTGTATACAGGCCATACCGGGGTAATTTTCCACATAGCCGGGTGTCGCAGCTGTACTGGAACAGCTTGGCTAGGGGCGCAGCAAGTCATGGAGCACAAGTCTTCAACACTATTGCCGGACTATTGTCAGGGCCCATAGCCTTTGCAGTATCCAGTGCCTTCAGCTGTTTCTTGATATCACATGGAGTGAATCGAATTGGCTGAAGACTGGCATCCATGAAGCTGGGGATCTCAGGAGGAGGCCGAGATGGATCATCCACTCAGCACTTCTGGCTGAAGATTGTTGCAAATGTAACAATATCCACGGGGTTTATGTAAAACTTTCTGTGATTAATGCAGTTTGTACATAAGATACAAGGAGATTGGTAGAACCAACAAAACTTATGTAATAGAACCATCAGACATAGTTATGTAATTAAGCATTGAACACTGCTCTGTCCTGGGTGAAGTCACAATGCAATTTATTAAGAGAAGGTACAATTGTGTTTTTGTAAAGGTGAAGCTTCCTGTGGCTTGTTGAATATCTTCTTCACAGCAACTGAAGCTAAAACCTGAAAGCTGTAACATGAAAGCAATTCAAACAGCTCAAGCCTAGGTCATGTGACAGGATGGTTTCAGGTTGGGCTATTCAGCTAACCAGGCCCCTTGCTAAAACCCATTGTTTTGAGCAGGTAACTATAGAACCATTAGCACAGTTTAGAGATGAGTCACAAATAGCTTTGCCTCTCTGTTGTTGGCTGATACAGACATTCCAAGCAGCATTTTGCCCTTGGTGGGGGTGCTTGGGAAGCCAACCACCGCCTGTGATTGGCACTGCACTGTGGGCCAATTAGGGCCTGCCCAATGTGGAACACACAGCGCCGCCTGTGCAGGCAGGGGGAGGAGTGCGAGTGGGCCTAGTGTGAACTTGGCGCATGCACGCGAAAGAGCGCTTCAATCACCCTGAGACACGAAGCTGCCTCAGGGAGATGAAGTGCTGTTTAAAAAAACTAATGCACAAGATAAAAATGACATAAAACATGTTGCCTCATGTGACTCTGTCACATGAACAGAGACATGTTTTTAATCCAAGTGTTAAATTTTTGCTTTCGGAAACCTCTCCTGCCCATGGATGGCCTGTTTGCCTGCCCGCCAACCATTAGATTGGAGAGGCAGTGAAAATTTCAGGGCAATTGTTAACTTAATGGCCCTAATAGGCCTTTTAATTGTCAGCACTGCAGGTTCCAACATGCGCCCGCCGACTGAACTATCACGAGAGTGCCTGTTGGTGTTGGTGTGCTTGGCTTTATTTCACGCTCAAGTGTGTTGGGCATGTGTCCACACACCCAGAGACAAATCCTGCCCCTCGTCTACTATCCTTTGGCTGAAATATTTGTGCAATGCAAGGAGTGTTACATTCCAGGGATTTGAGGTGTTAGCCTTTGTCCATTTTTAAAAACTACTCAGAAACTTCCAGAACTACCTTCATGTGGTCAGTGGTGGCCATTTTATCAGTTCAGCCACTTGTTCATTTTTAAAAAAAGAGATTTCAAATAAGAGAATATGGAAGAGAAACACATTTCTTCCCTCTGCTCTCTCAGCAGCAGCACCATGTACTCTGTACTGTCATATTGATGGATTTTCCCAATCCAACTCAGCCAGTTTGCTCCCTCATACTTTCATAGTTTCCTTTGTTCAAATTTAACACCTGGCTTCAGATTGAACTCCCTCACTTTCAAACGTAATGTAAAATTCTACACTCATCCCTACAAGTTCTTTTGCAACAAGATTATTAATCAGCCCTTTTTCATTGCGTAATACTAGATCTAAAATAGCCTGTCCTCTACTCAGTTCCCCAGCATAGTGCTCTAGAAAACCATCCCTAACACACTCCAGAAACTCATCTTCCACAGCATTAATGCGCAATTGGTTTACCCAGTCTATATGCAGATTGAAGTCACCCATGATTACTGTATTGCCCATGCTACATGCTTCTCTCATCTCCTGATTAATACCATCCCCCACATTACCATTACTATTTGGTGGCCTATAAACAACTCCAACCAATGTCTGCTGCCCTTTGCTGTTTCTTAGCTCCACCCAAACAGATTCCACACATTGTTCTTCCAATCTGAGATCCTCCCTTACTAATGCAGTGATCCCATCCCTTATTCTCAGCTCAACTCCACCTCCTTTCCCTTCTTGTCTGTCCTTCCTAAACATTGAATATCCTCAAATATTCAGTTTCCAGTCTTGGTCACCGTGCAGCCATGTCTCCGTAATGACAATTATTATCATAAACAAAAACAGAATTACCTGGAAAAACTCAGCAGGTCTGGCAGCATCGGCGGAGAAGAAAAGAGTTGACATTTCGAGTCCTCATGACCCTTCGACAGAACTTGAGTTTGAATCCCCGTTTACCGCTATTTGTGCCTTTAGATCATCCACCTTATTGCAAATGCTGCACACATTCAGGTAGAGTGCCCTTAATTTAGTCTTTTTGACATTATCTGCATTCTAAGTTTAGTTGATGCTTGCTTGTTTCACTTGCCCTCTAATTTTGCTTGCTGCTTTTCTATTTCTGGTTACTGATTTTAGCTACCCCTCAGCTTAGCCACCTGTGATGCCGTGGACTTGGCTCTGGCTGAACTCTGAGGAACCATCATCGCCCTCACCAGCATCCAAAGTAGAAAACTGATTAGCAAGCAAGATAGGGGAACTCCTGCACCACCTGCCTGGTTCTTTTAGACTGCCTGGCAGTCACCCATTCCCTCTCTGTCTGCACGCTCCTAACCTGCGGTGTGACTACCTCCCCAAATGTGGCATCCATATAGTTCTCTGTCTTGCGGATGCACCACATTATCTCAGTCTGCAGCTCAAGTTCTGAAACCCAGGGCTCAAGCTTCTGCAGCCAGTAGCACTTGTTGAAAATGTGTTCATCTAAGACACACGGTGCATCCAAGACTTCCCACATACCGCAGGATGCACATTTCACTCAGCTGAGCTGACCTGCCATACCATAACTTTAAAAATGATTTATTACAATTAGAACAAGTAGAATAACTTACTTGCTACTCACCAATCAGCTTCTTCCTCGCTTCCAAATTAAGAGTCAACCCACTGGAGGCTTAAAAAAAAGGTTAACAAAAAGAAGCACCTCCTTCCCCTCTTCATTGAACTCTCTCACTCACCAAACCCCCACTTTGCACTCTATGCACCCAAAGCAGCACTACAATGCAGATCCTTTTCTTGATCCTTTCATGAGTGGGAACAGTTTCTCTCTATCTATTCTGTCCTGACCCCTCATGATTTTGAACACCTCTATCAAATCTCCCCTCAACCTTCTCTTCTCCAAGAAAAGCAGCCCCAACTTCTCCAATCTATCTTCATAACTGAAGTTCCTTGTTCCTGGAACCATTCTCATGAATCCTTTCTGCACCCTCTCTAATACCTTCACATCCTTCATAGAGCCATAAAGGTCTACAGCACAGAAAAAGCCCCTTCAGTCCATCGAGTCTGCGCCGGTCAAACAAGTACCTAACTATTCTAATCCCATTTTCCAGCACTAGGCCCATAGCCTTGTATGCCATGGCATCGCAAGTGCACATCCAAATACTTCTTAAATGTTATGAGGGTTTCTGCCTCTACCACCCTTTCAGGCAGCGAGTTCCAGATTCCCACCACCCTCTGGGTGAAAAAATTCTTCCTCACATCCCCTCTAAACCTCCTGCCCCTTACCTTAAATCTATCATACACCAATCGCTGAAAGCAAGCATGCAGGTGCAGCAAGCAGCTAGGAAGGCAAATGGTATGTTGGCTTTCATTGCGAGAGGACTTGAGTACAGGAACAAGGATGTCTTACTGCAGCTGTACAGGGCCTTGGTGAGACCACACCTGGAGTATTGCGTGCAGTTTTGATCACCTTATCTAAAAAAGGATACACTTGCCATAGAGGGAGTGTAGCGAAGGTTCACCAGACTGATTCCTGGGTTGGCAAGATTGTTGTATGAGGAGAAATTGGGCCAACTAGGCCTGTATTCACTGGAGTTTAGAAGAATGAGAGGGGATCTCATTGAAATATGTAAAATTCTGACAGGGCTGGACAGACTGGATACAGGGATGATGTTTCCTCTCGTTGGGGGGGTCTGGAACAAGGGGTCACAGTGTCAGGGTATGAGGTTGAGCATTTAGGACTGAGATGAGGAGAAACTTCTTCACTCAGAGGGTGGTGAACCAGTGGACGTCAAGTCACTGAATATATTTAAGAAGGAAATAGATTTCTAGACACTAAAGATGCCAAGGGATATGGGGAGAGAGCAGGAGTATAGAGGATCAGCCATGATCATATTGAATGGCAGAGCAGGCACGAGGGGCTGAATGGCCTACCCCTGCTTCTATTTTCTATGTTCCATGGCTAGAATTTTACATTCGGTGTGCAGGCACGCACCGGACACACTGGAACATAAAACAACGTGCAATGATGTCGGGTGTGCATCCCAACATCACTGCACACCATCGCGATATTTCGCTAGGTGGGCACACGATGAAGATGGAGGCGCACCCGCCATTAATTAGCGGGGCCATTAAAGCCATTGGGGCACCAACTGTCTGTGATTTTTCGCAGCCCGTGTGATTTTCAGGGTGTCGCACAGGCGCAACAGGCAGGTGGGTATGCCACATTTTCAAAACCTCACCCACAGGCAGGATAAGTGGGGTGAGTGGACTCACTAATGCGAGTTGTTAGAACACAGCTGTACAGGGCCTTGGTGAGACCACACCTGGAGTATTGCATGCAGTTTTGGTCTCCTTATCTAAGAAAAGATACACTTGCCATAGAGGGAGTGCACCTGTATGAACAGTACCATATTATTGAGGTTCTGTGTGCCTGTAGTAACAGTACCGTATTATTGAGGTTCTGTGTGCCTGTAGTAACAGTACCGTATTATTGAGGTTCTGTGCGCCTGTATTATCAGTACCATATTATTGAGTTCTGTCCGCCTGTAGTAACAGTACCGTATTATTGAGGTTCTGTGCGCCTGTATTAACAGTCCTGTATTACTGAGGTTCTGTGCGCCTGTATTAACAATACTGCATTATTGAGGTTCTGTGTGCCTATATTAACAGTAATGTAATATTGAGGTTCTATGTGCCTGTATTATCAGTACTGTATTATTGAGGTTCTGTGCGTCTGTATTATCAGTACTGTATTATTAAGATTCCCTGCGCCTGTAGTAACAGTACTGTATTATTGAGGTTCTGTGTGCCTGTATTAACAATACTGTATTATTGAGGTTCTGTGCGCCTGTATTATCAGTACCGTATTATTGAGGTTCTGTGCGCCTGTATTAACAGTACTGTATTATTGAGGTTCTGTGTGCTTGTATTAACAATACTGTATTATTGAGGTTCTGTGCGCCTGTATTAACAATACTGTATTATTGAGGTTCTGTGCGCCTGTAGTAACAGTACTGTATTATTGAGGTTCTGTGCGCCTGTATTATCAGTACTGTATCATTGAGGTTCTGTGCGCCTGTAGTAACAGTACTGTATTATTGAGGTTCTGTGCGCCTGTATTATCAGTACCGTATTATTGAGGTTCTGTGCGCCTGTATTATCAATACTGCATTATTGAGGTTCTGTGCGCCTGTATTAACAATACTGTATTATTGAGGTTCTGTGTGCCTATATTAACAGTAATGTAATATTGAGGTTCTATGTGCCTGTATTATCAGTACTGTATTATTGAGGTTCTGTGCGCCTGTATTAACAGTACTGTATTATTGAGGTTCTGTGCGCCTGTATTAACAATACTGCATTATTGAGGTTCTGTGTGCCTGCATTAACAGTAATGTAATATTGAGGTTCTGTGCGCCTGTATTAGCAGTACCGTATTATTGAGGTTCTGTGCGTCTGTATTATCAGTACTGTATTATTGAGGTTCTGTGCGCCTGTATTATCAATACTGCATTATTGAGGTTCTGTGCGCCTGTATTAACAATACTGTATTATTGAGGTTCTGTGTGCCTATATTAACAGTAATGTAATATTGAGGTTCTATGTGCCTGTATTATCAGTACTGTATTATTGAGGTTCTGTGCGCCTGTATTAACAGTACTGTATTATTGAGGTTCTGTGCGCCTGTATTAACAATACTGCATTATTGAGGTTCTGTGTGCCTGCATTAACAGTAATGTAATATTGAGGTTCTGTGCGCCTGTATTAGCAGTACTGTATTATTGAGGTTCTGTGCGCCTGTATTAACAATACAGTATTATTGAGGTTCTGTGCGCCTGTAGTAACAGTACCGTATTATTGAGGTTCTGTGCGCCTGTATTATCAGTACCGTATTATTGAGGTTCTGTGCGCCTGTAGTAACAGTACCGTATTATTGAGGTTCTGTGCGCCTGTAGTAACAGTACTGTATTATTGAGGTTCTGTGCGCCTGTAGTAACAGTACTGTATTATTGAGGTTCTGTGCGCCTGTATTATCAGTACCGTATTATTGAGGTTCTGTGCGCCTGTATTAACAATACTGCATTATTGAGGTTCTGTGCGCCTGTATTAACAATACTGCATTATTGAGGTTCTGTGTGCCTATATTAACAGTAATGTAATATTGAGGTTCTATGTGCCTGTATTATCAGTACTGTATTATTGAGGTTCTGTGCGTCTGTATTATCAGTACTGTATTATTAAGGTTCCCTGCGCCTGTAGTAATAGTACCGTATTATTGAGGTTCTGTGCGCCTGTATTATCAGTACTGTATTATTAGGTTCTGTGCGCCTGTATTATCAGTACTGTATTATTGAGGTTCTGTGCGCCTGTATTATCAGTACTGTATTATTGAGGTTCCCTGTGCCTGTATTAACAGTACTGTATTATTGAGGTTCTGTGTGTCTGTATTAACAATACTGTATTATTGAGGTTCTGTGCGCCTGTATTAACAATACTGTATTATTGAGGTTCTGTGCGCCTGTATTAACAATACTGTATTATCTGAGGCTCTCTGTTCCTAAACCTTCTGTTTTGTTCTGTATTATTGCACAAAGATTTCAAGGTGACCATGGCAATCCATTTCACAAACTCGGAATGGAAGTGTTGCTAAAGCAGTCACTGCCCACTGACTCTCACTTCTGCCTCAGGGATATTTTAACTGCAGCAATTACTCCAAATTATTTTTCATGTAACCACAAGATGACTAATCACTCAATAAATGATAGGGTCAAAACACAGAACAAAGAAATAGTGAGAACATACAGCCACACCAAGGTGAAGATCACATTTCTTTTGTACAGGAAGTATATTAAAAACATACTCCCTCAGCCCATTAGGTTAATAATAGTAAACAACCTGTGAAGTTTTAATAGAATATTTTCTTTATTTTACTTGGTGGGTGTTTTGAGAATTATCTTTTTTTTAACCAGTTACTGTGAATTATTTCAGATTTCTGTCTGCTGTATTTTGCTCCTTGTGGATCCTGATTTTATCTTTTGAGATGTTACCTTGGGCTAGAAACTCATGAGGCTGGTGTGGGACTCCTGACTCTGATCCTGGGAGAAGGTTTAGGGTAATCAACATGACTGATGACTGAACTACTTTGTGCCATTTTTGGAGCTGCTGCCATTGTGGGGAGTGATTTCATGGCAACACGCAGCAGTGTCACCATTTCAAAAACACGCTGCAAGTAAAGGGATTCTTTAATTACTCTGGGATGCCTTTCTGAACATTACAGCATGGCTTCCTCTGACAAACCCAACCTCACAGGAATGGGCTTTTGGTTCAATCAAGTCAGCCAGTCACATTCACTGACATCTGCATGAAAGGCAGTGTTTGTCCCAGGGCCTGTCCCTCTCCCAGGATGCTCCTTATGTTCCTACCCCTCTAACCATGGTCCTTCCAAGGGCCCATACTACCTCCCTCCCAGCAGGATTCTGCACTTGTCAAACACAGCAGAGAACTGTCACCCACATCCGACCCCAAATTCGTCTACCAGTTTTAGACAAATTAAGCCATGATCTTATTAAACGGTGGATGAGGTTTGAGGGGCCAAATGGCCTCTTCCTGCACCTTGTTCCTGTGTATCTCAATCTTTTAGCTTCTAAGGCTCCCTTCCCATTTTGTTTAAACTCCACGGACCTCTTAACAGCTCACAGCTTGTTTTCTGTATAAAAATTAGTTATAAAATTAAACATTTATTAGTTTTGTTTCACTTAATCTCAAACAAAAATAGAGCCAACACTTCAGTGTTTGAAAATACAGCATCTTTGTGCACTGTGGCTTGCCATTGGCTTGCAATAATCATGTGACCTCTGATGTCATCCTGTGAAGGCTTGAGAGCAAGAAGCCACTTCATCCATCACTTGGGACATGGGGTCAGGAGTGCGCAGCTGAAATGAGGGGATTTGGATAGTTGGAAGAGAGCGAGCTGCTGTAAGAAACAGCAGGGAATAATTAAAATTTCACTCTGCAACTTGGTACATTGACTGCTGGGTGAGTCTGTGTGGCTTTGAATATTCCAGTACTGGTTTCTATTGGGATGAAGAGAGATTTGGGAATGAATTGGAAATTTTTCCAGTTTCAATTGCAGAACTATGAAGTTGCCACAGAGTTAAACAAGAAACCTGAACAGATAAGAGTTGGAACTCTGTTCTCAGTGCTGGGGAGAGAGTGCTACAAGCTGCATTACACCATACCCTGGACCTCACTGAGGAACAGGAAAGCCAGACTTGTGAAATTTTGGAGGCTTTGAGCCCTGTACTAATGTTACTTATGAACACACTGGGTAGAATTTTGCTGTTGGTGAGCAGGGGGCAGGGCCCACTCGCCAACGCGTAAAATGATGTGGGATGATGTCAGGGGGAACCCTCTACCTCATCCCGCCCCATTTAAATTTTCAGGAAGGCGGGGGCACAGCAAAATCAGCTGTGGGCCCGCCAACCTGTCAATGGCCAATTGAGGCCACTGACAGGATCATTTACATAATTAAAGGACCTGCCTGTCCAACCTTAAGGTCAGCGGGCAGGCCAGGAGCCCCGGTGGGGAATAGAGAAAACATGAATCTCATCCACCGGCGGGATGAAGATTCATGTAGGGTTTTAAAAAGTTTAATAAAGTTTTACTCTAATTTATGAACGTGTGACATTGTCACATGAGGGGGACATATTAAGGATTTTTTTTCTTCTACTTTTAATCTTTTTCAAAGTGTCAGCAATCTCCCTGAGGCTGCACTTAGCCTCAGGGAGATGTGTGCATGCGTGAAAGAGCACACTCTCGCTTTTGGGGAATCCCCCACACAGGGAGGGCGTAGCGCTTCCCGCCGGGTGTCGCACTGGGTGGGCCTTAATTGGCCCACTCACGTAAAATGGCATCAGGATCTGCTTCTCTGGTGGGGATCAGCCCCTTGCCCACCAGAAATTGGGTAGGACCCACCTGCCTGACAGGCAGAAAATTCTGCCCAATGTGTTCAGCACCACAGCTAGGAAGAGTGGAGAATATCGATCAGTCGCTGACAGCATTGAGATGTTGAGCTGAATCTTGTGAGTTTTAGCAACTGAAGGATGATCTGATCAGAGATAGGATTGTCTTAAGAATAGGAGATCTTACCATGAGAGCACATCTGCCCAGAGGAGAGAAACTTTGAAGAAAGTGTAGAAGCTCTGAAGTGGTTAATCATCAGAGTATTGATGGGAGAATTGACAAGGCTTTGTACTATGCTGGGAAACCATTCAGGCTTTCCAAACACAAGAAATGAAGGAAAGGAAGAACTGTTTACAAAGTGGCCATCAGAAAGATCAATGTCAGAATGCTGGATATAAATACTGTGGAGGACACCACACAAAATAAAAGGAAGCATGTCCTGTGTGAGGAAAACTGTGCACCAATTGCAAAATGCTTGGCATACAAGTATAGAAACACACCTACTGAAGACAGAGAGAGTATCCAGTTTGCTAACCATTGTCACACCACACACAAACTGCTTTTCCAATAACTCAAAAAACTACTGAAAGCAGAAGCAGTAACAGGAATGAGAGACAGAACAAAACTGAAAGTCAGAATTCACTTTGATAAATCTGCTGAATGATTGTCAGAGCTGGAGAGGCGATCAGAGCACGAACATTCAATGCTCTCAACAGAAGTCAACCCACTTGGCAACTTGGGACCTGTGTACAGCCTTTGTCACCTCGATCATACACAGTGAAAATAAACAACCAGATATATGGCCATGACCACAGACATGTACATGCAACTGGAGAAGCTGCTGCTTCACAGCAGATGGATGATGAGGAAGATGTGAATTCACCAACCGCACAAGGAACTAAGCACTCATCAATCCCGGAGTCAGCTGTTTCCCAGCAAAGGCAATGGATCAGCAGCAACACTCGCCACGGTGACAGCACTCGCCATGGCAACATTACCCCAGGAACAAGCAGACACCAGACAAACAGCAGTAACAACCCCCCATGTGTACCATTAGAAGACCTGAGCTCCTTAAAGATTGTGTGCAATGTGTGTATAGGGATAGACAAAAGTGAGAGAGACTAGAATGAACAACCAGCCTTCTGTACATGTGTAATGATTTTCATTGTAGACCACGTATGTGTGTGACTTGCAACTGCACATGATGTTTTTACCTTTTATGGAAAGGGGATGTTAGAAGTGGCTTTGTGCTGAAACTTGCAATAGTCACGTGAACTCTGATGTCACTTTTTGTCTACAAAGGTTTGAGAGCAAAAGCCATTTCATCCACCACTTGAACAGCCACCATCCTCAAACAGTCCGGAATAAAACTGCTGGAAAACACTCTGTATGACTGAGTGCAAAGCACTGATTGTTTTTGTGACAATAAAAACAGAAAATGCTGGAAAAACTCAGCAGGTCTGACAGCATCTGTGGAGAGAGAAACAGAGTTAATGTTTCGAGTCCTTATGACTTCTTCAGAACTAAAGAGAAGTAGAGATGTGGTGGAATTTATACTGTTTAAGAGGGGCTGGAACAAGGTAGAAGGTCAGGGATAGGTGACTGTGAGGGAGAGATCGACAAAGATGTCATGGACACAAGACAAAGAGAGTGTTAATGGTAGAGGTGATGAGTAAAGAAGCTGCTGAGAGTTGTGCCGATGTAAGTGTGGGAACTTCAGGGTGGCCAGTGTTTAACTTCCTGCAGCAACTGCCAGGTGCTCAGGTGTTGGCAGCAGGACATCTGCTTTATAATACAGTCTACGTTCTGATTGAACATTATTGTTCATCAAAGGTTGGACCTTTCAGCTCCCACCCCTTTTCTGTTTGAATTCTTTTGTATTTATCTTTTAAACCACTTTATTGTCATTTTAATTTCAAGGTAAATTTAATTTCTCTTAAAGCCTATTCTAGTTTCACAGATCTTTAAAGTTTACAAGTGCTTTGCAGAATAAGCAGCATTTGTGTAATTATGCACATACTTCTGGGTGAACATCTTAAATCCAGAAATCCAGCTCTGCTGAAGAGTCATAAGGACTCAAACCGTTAACTCTGTCTTTCTCTCCACAGATGCTGCCAGACCTGCTGAGTTTTACCAGTATTTTGTTGTTTTTATTTCAGGTTTCCAGCATCCGCAGTATTTATCTTAAATCCAGGTTTAAAATGGAATTGTTTTCATACAGTGGGTGCTGCGCTCATTGTCCTGCTCATCAGTAGTGACCTGATAGAGATTTGAAATGCCAGACTTTGTTTTTTACTGATTTGTTTTGTTTTAACCAGGAACATTCATGTATAATTTATAATGCTGTATCTTGCCCTACAGTGCAGCAACACACAATCATACAGCTGAGGCACAGGACGGAGGTAATTTGATCTATTGTGTTAGCTGCTCTGACCCCCATGTCACTGTGCTGCCCCCAAATCCTTTAATACCTCTTAAATAGATCATTTTTGATTCACTTTTAACTGATGTTGTTGTCTCTGCTTCAAAGGCTATTTGTGGTTCTAAGTATTCTCTAACTTTACCTTTTACTTTTCTGTGAAACGGGAGTTTTATCTGATTGTTGTACCAATTTATTAACCAAGTAAAAGAAGCTTTCACTTTCCATCTTGAAAATGTTCCATAATTTTAGAATCATTTCTCAATCCCCTATTAACCTTCTCTATTCTGTCTTTCACAACATAATATTTACACTCGTTTTAGTGGAGCAAAAATCATTTTGGGTCCACGAGCGGATGATCCATAGCATCGAAGATGAAAATACCTTCAGGGTCTGAAAGCTTCTACCATCAACAGGATCTTTGACTCCCAGGACTTCAGTTTCCAAACGCAGACTTTCAAATTGATCAATTTATTATATTTTACAAAGCTACACAACAAGACTACCAAGAACTGTAGATAAAACAAAGAAAACTGCGGATGCTGGAAATCCAAAACAAAAACAGAATTACCTGGAAAAACTCAGCAGGTCTGGCAGCATTGGCAGAGAAGAAAAGAGTTGACGTTTCGAGTCTTCATGACCCTTCGACAGAACTTGATTTCGAGTCCAAGAAAGAGTTGAAATATAAGCTGGTTTAAGGTGTGTGTGTGGGGGCGGAGAGATAGAGAGAGAGAGAGGTGGTTGTGTAGACAAACAAGCAGTGATAGAAGCAGAACATCAAAAGATGTCAGCGACAATGGTACAGAAGAACACATAGGTGTTAAAGTTAGTGATATTATCTAAACGAATGTGCTAATTAAGAATGGACGGTAGGGCACTCAAGGTACAGCTCTAGTGGGGGTGGGGGGAGCATAAAAGATTTTAAAATATTTAAAAATAATGGAAATAGGTGGGAAAAGAAAAATCTATAAAATTTATAGGGAAAAAAAAAGGGGGAAACAGAAAGGGGGTGGGGATGGGGGAGGGAGCTCACGACCTAAAGTTGTTGAATTCAATATTCAGTCCGGAAGGCTGTAAAGTGCCTAGTCGGAAGATGAGGTGTTGTTCCTCCAGTTTGCGTTGGGCTTCACTGGAACAATGCAGCAGGCCAAGGACAGACATGTGGGCAAGAGAGCAGGGTGGAGTGTTAAAATGGCAAGCGACAGGGAGGTTTGGGTCATTCTTGCGGACAGACCGCAGGTGTTCTGCAAAGTGGTCGCCCAGTTTACGTTTGGTCTCTCCAATGTAGAGGAGACCACATTGGGAGCAACGAATGCAGTAGACTAAGTTGGGGGAAATGCAAGTGAAATGCTGCTTCACTTGAAAGGAGTGTTTGGGCCCTTGGACGGTGAGGAGAGAGGAAGTGAAGGGGCAGGTGTTACATCTTTTGCGTGGGCATGGGGTGGTGCCATAGGAGGGGGTTGAGGAGTAGGGGGTGATGGAGGAGTGGACCAGGGTGTCCCGGAGGGAGCGATCCCTACGGAATGCCGATAAGGGGGGTGAAGGGAAGATGTGTTTGGTGGTGTCATCATGCTGGAGTTGGCGGAAATGGCGGAGGATGATCCTTTGAATGCGGAGGCTGGTGGGGTGATAAGTGAGGACAAGGGGGACCCTATCATGTTTCTGGGAGGGAGGAGAAGGCGTGAGGGCGGATGCGCGGGAGATGGGCCGGACACGGTTGAGGGCCCTGTCAATGACCGTCGGTGGAAAACCTCGGTTAAGGAAGAAGGAGGACATGTCAGAGGAACCGTTTTTGAAGGTAGCATCATCGGAACAGATGCGACGAAGGCGAAGGAACTGGGAGAATGGGATGGAGTCCTTACAGGAAGCGGGGTGTGAGGAGCTGTAGTCGAGGTAGCTGTGGGAGTCGGTAGGTTTGTAATGGATATTGGTGGACAGTCTATCACCAGAGATTGAGACAGAGAGGTCAAGGAAGGGAAGGGAAGTGTCAGAGATGGACCACGTGAAAATGATGGAAGGGTGGAGATTGGAAGCAAAATTAATAAATTTTTCCAAGTCCCGACGAGAGCATGAAGCGGCACCGAAGTAATCATCGATGTACCGGAGAAAGAGTTGTGGAAGGGGGCCGGGGTAGGACTGCAACAAGGAATGTTCCACATACCCCATAAAGAGACAGGCATAGCTGGGGCCCATGCGGGTACCCATAGCCACACCTTTTATTTGGAGGAAGTGAGAGGAGTTGAAGGAGAAATTGTTCAGCGTGAGAACAAGTTCAGCCAGACGGAGGAGAGTAGTGGTGGATGGGGATTGTTCGGGCCTCTGTTCGAGGAAGAAGCTAAGGGCCCTCAGACCATCCTGGTGGGGGATGGAGGTGTAGAGGGATTGGACGTCCATGGTGAAGAGGAAGCGGTTGGAGCCAGGGAACTGGAAATTGTTGATGTGACGTAAGGTGTCAGAGGAATCACGGATGTAGGTGGGAAGGGACTGGACAAGGGGAGAGAGAAGGGAGTCAAGATAACGAGAAATGAGTTCTGTGGGGCAGGAGCAAGCTGAGACGATCGGTCTACCGGGGCAGTTCTGTTTGTGGATTTTAGGTAGGAGATAGAAGCGGGCCGTCCGAGGTTGGGCGACTATCAGGTTGGAAGCTGTGGGAGGGAGATCCCCAGAGGAGATGAGGTCAGTGACAGTCCTGGAAACAATGGCTTGATGTTCAGTGGTGGGGTCATGGTCCAGGGAGAGGTAGGAGGAAGTGTCTGCGAGTTGACGCTCAGCCTCTGCGAGGTAGAGGTCAGTGCGCCAGACAACAACAGCACCACCCTTGTCAGCGGGTTTGATGACAATGTCAGGGTTGGACCTGAGAGAATGGAGTGCAGTAAGTTCAGAGAGAGACAGGTTAGAATGGGTGAGTGAGCGTCAACTCGCAGACACTTCCTCCTACCTCTCCCTGGACCATGACCCCACCACTGAACATCAAGCCATTGTTTCCAGGACTGTCACTGACCTCATCTCCTCTGGGGATCTCCCTCCCACAGCTTCCAACCTGATAGTCGCCCAACCTCGGACGGCCCGCTTCTATCTCCTACCTAAAATCCACAAACAGAACTGCCCCGATAGACCGATCGTCTCAGCTTGCTCCTGCCCCACAGAACTCATTTCTCGTTATCTTGATTCCCTTCTCTCTCCCCTTGTCCAGTCCCTTCCCACCTACATCCGTGATTCCTCTGACACCTTACGTCACATCAACAATTTCCAGTTCCCTGGCTCCAACCCATTCTAACCTGTCTCTCTCTGAACTTACTGCACTCCATTCTCTCAGGTCCAACCCTGACATTGTCATCAAACCCGCTGACAAGGGTGGTGCTGTTGTTGTCTGGCGCACTGACCTCTACCTCGCGGAGGCTGAGCGTCAACTCGCAGACACTTCCTCCTACCTCTCCCTGGACCATGACCCCACCACTGAAAATCAAGCCATTGTTTCCAGGACTGTCACTGACCTCATCTCCTCTGGGGATCTCCCTCCCACAGCTTCCAACCTGATAGTCACCCAACCTCGGACGGCCCGCTTCTATCTCCTACCCAAAATCCACAAACAGAACTGCCCCGGTAGACCGATCGTCTCAGCTTGCTCCTGCCCCACAGAACTCATTTCTCGTTATCTTGACTCCCTTCTCTCTCCCCTTGTCCAGTCCCTTCCCACCTACATCCGTGATTCCTCTGACACCTTACGTCACATCAACAATTTCCAGTTCCCTGGCTCCAACCGCTTCCTCTTCACCATGGACGTCCAATCCCTCTACACCTCCATCCCCCACCAGGATGGTCTGAGGGCCCTTAGCTTCTTCCTCGAACAGAGGCCCGAACAATCCCCATCCACCACTACTCTCCTCCGTCTGGCTGAACTTGTTCTCACGCTGAACAATTTCTCCTTCAACTCCTCTCACTTCCTCCAAATAAAAGGTGTGGCTATGGGTACCCGCATGGGCCCCAGCTATGCCTGTCTCTCTATGGGGTATGTGGAACATTCCTTGTTACAGTCCTACTCCAGCCCCCTTCCACAACTCTTTCTCCGGTACATCGATGATTACTTCGGTGCCGCTTCATGCTCTCGTCGGGACTTGGAAAAATTTATTAATTTTGCTTCCAATCTCCACCCTTCCATCATTTTCACGTGGTCCATCTCTGACACTTCCCTTCCCTTCCTTGACCTCTCTGTCTCAATCTCTGGTGATAGACTGTCCACTAATATCCATTACAAACCCACCGACTCCCACAGCTACCTCGACTACAGCTCCTCACACCCCGCTTCCTGTAAGGACTCCATCCCATTCTCCCAGTTCCTTCGCCTTCGTCGCATCTGTTCCGATGATGCTACCTTCAAAAACGGTTCCTCTGACATGTCCTCCTTCTTCCTTAACCGAGGTTTTCCACCGACGGTCATTGACAGGGCCCTCAACCGTGTCCGGCCCATCTCCCGCGCATCCGCCCTCACGCCTTCTCCTCCCTCCCAGAAACATGATAGGGTCCCCCTTGTCCTCACTTATCACCCCACCAGCCTCCGCATTCAAAGGATCATCCTCCGCCATTTCCGCCAACTCCAGCATGATGACACCACCAAACACATCTTCCCTTCACCCCCCTTATCGGCATTCCGTAGGGATCGCTCCCTCCGGGACACCCTGGTCCACTCCTCCATCACCCCCTACTCCTCAACCCCCTCCTATGGCACCACCCCATGCCCACGCAAAAGATGTAACACCTGCCCCTTCACTTCCTCTCTCCTCACCGTCCAAGGGCCCAAACACTCCTTTCAAGTGAAGCAGCATTTCACTTGCATTTCCCCCAACTTAGTCTACTGCATTCGTTGCTCCCAATGTGGTCTCCTCTACATTGGAGAGACCAAACGTAAACTGGGCGACCGCTTTGCAGAACACCTGCGGTCTGTCCGCAAGAATGACCCAAACCTCCCTGTCGCTTGCCATTTTAACACTCCACCCTGCTCTCTTGCCCACATGTCTGTCCTTGGCTTGCTGCATTGTTCCAGTGAAGCCCAACGCAAACTGGAGGAACAACACCTCATCTTCCGACTAGGCACCTTACAGCCTTCCGGTCTGAATATTGAATTCAACAACTTTAGGTCGTGAGCTCCCTCCCCCATCCCCACCCCCTTTCTGTTTCCCCCTTTTTTTTTCCCTATAAATTTTATAGATTTTTCTTTTCCCACCTATTTCCATTATTTTTAAATATTTTAAAATCTTTTATGCTCCCCCCACCCCCACTAGAGCTGTACCTTGAGTGCCCTACCATCCATTCTTAATTAGCACATTCGTTTAGATAATATCACCAACTTTAACTTTAACACCTATGTGTTCTTTTGTCCCATTGTCACTGACATCTTTTGATGATCTGCTTCTATCACAGCTTGGTTGTCTACACAAGCACCTCTGTCTCTCTCTCTCTCTCTCTCTCTCTCTCTCTCTCCCCCCCCCCCCCCCCCCCCCCCCCCCCCCCCCCACACACACCTTAAACCAGCTTATATTTCAACTCTTTCCTGGACTCGAAATCAAGTTCTGTCGAAGGGTCATGAAGACTCGAAACGTCAACTCTTTTCTTCAAGAACTGTAGAAACCACGTGGGACTGGCCACAGCCTCGGTCTTCAGATTCGTTTAGAAAACAATCATAAAATGAGCTCTGGGAGGAACTCTCAGCAGCTAAACCGGATGGTCTGTCGCTCTTTCTACTGAAGACGATGAAGGATTTGTTCAATCTCACTGGATGGGCAGATCTCAGTTGTACACGTTCCTCTGCACTTGACTGGAAGGATAAGTTAGAGTGTTACAATCCCTGTGGAGACCGGAAACGTTTAAAAAGAAATTTGAATGTCCAGTTAAAAGCTGAATGGATGATATGACAAGACTTCACGCTTTAAGATATTTGCTGTAACAGACTAAATGTACTATTGACTAAGAACTATTTTTGTAGGCAACTTATACTTTAAACTACAAAACAGAACTTTTGACACAACCGGGAAAAAGAAGCGATTGTCAGGTATACATTACACTGTCCTTAAAGCTGACATTCAATTCTCCCAGAATCAGTCCAAAATGATTCTTAGCTCCTGAGGGTTCATTTCTAGTTTTTTCCTTTCTCAGCCTGGAAATTTTTAACTCCAAACCTGTCCTTCATGGTGTGAATTTTCCTGGAGACTTCTCCCTCTAGCTCCATTTAGGCAAATATTCCAACTTCATTTAACTGCTCACGAATTTGGTCTTGGCAATCTGAGCATGAGCTCCCACCCTCTGTCTCTGTGGCTCTGTCTCTCTCTCTCTCTCTCTCTCACCCTGGCAGATTAACCAGCCTGTGATGCTTTAAGAAAGCTTGTAACCCAATTCCACAATGGCTTCTCCTGTACCCTTCCGATTTGAAAGCCCATCGTGGCAATGTGAGTCACATGGGCCTTGTATCCAGGTAATGATGCTGATTAGCCTCCGAGAGTCCAAATCTCTTTCATCCTGGAACTAAATGGACAGTTTAAAGCATAACCTTTCTGCAACCCGTCACTCAACACTTCTGGGGCTTTGGAGACTTACAGTCTATGCACTGTTAGCACACAGGCTACTGCCATTGTCTCCAGGTTTAAACACATTGCAACTTTGTCCCAGTAAAACAATGAGAGCCACCTTTAATCTCTAACAATAAAACCACCCAGCCATGTTGTCGGGCAGACTGCAGAACAAGTCACATGACGCCCTTTGTTTTACCTTAAATTAAAGGCTCAGTTCCAGACTTATCACCAAAGTTTGTACATACAATCATATGAATTAGGGGCAGAAGTAGGCCACTCAGCCCCTCTAGCCTGCTCCGCCATTCAATAAGATCATGGCTGATCTGAATGTAACCCCAAACTCCACATTCCTGCCTACCCCCAATAACCTTTCACCCTCTTGTTAATCAAGAATCTATCTAGCTCTGCCTTAAAAATATTTAAAGACTCTGTTTCCACCATCTTTTCAGGAAGAGAGTTCCAAAGATTCACAACTCTCAGATAAAAAATTTCTCCTCATCTCTGTCTTAAATGAGCAACCCCCTATTTTTCAGCAGTGACCCCTAGTTCTAGATTCTCCCACAAGAGGAAACACCCTCTCCACATCCACCCTGTCAAGACCCCTCAGGATCTTAAAGGTTTCAACTAAGTCGCCTCTTACTCTTCTAAACTCCAGCATATACAAGCCTAACCTGTCCAACCTTTCCTCATAAAACAGCCCACCCATTCCTGATAATAATCTAGTAAACCTTCTGTGAACTGCTTCTAACGCATTTACATCTTCCTTTAAATAAGGAGACTTGTACTATACACAATACTCCAGATGTGGTCTCACCAATGCCCTATATAACTGAAACGTAACCTCCCTACTTTTATATTCAATTCCCCTCACAATAAATGATAACATTCTATTAGCTTTCCTAATTACCTGCTGTACCTGCACACTAACCTTGTAATTCATGCACTAGGACACCCAGATCCCTCTGAATCTCAGAGCTCTGCAATCTCTCACCATTTAAATAATAAGGTCCATTTTTATTTTTTCTGCCAAAATGAACGATTTCACATTTGCTCCCTTTATAATCCATTTGCCATAATCTTTGTCCACTCATTTAAGCTATCTATGTCACTTTATAGTCTCCTTACGTCCTCTTCATATCTTACTTTCCTACCTATCTTGGTGTCGTCAGCAAATTTAGCAACTATTCCATCGGTCCCTTCATCCAAATCATTTATATAAATTGTAAAGAGCTGAGGCCCCAGCACTGATCCCTGTGGCACACCACTCATCACATCCTGCCAACCAGAAAATGACTCTTTTTGTACCTTCTCTCTGCTTCCTGTTGGCTAGCCAATCTTCTATCCATGTCAATATGTTACCCCCTACACCATGAGCTTTTATTTTCTGCAATAACCTTTGATGTGGCACCTTATCAAATGCCTTCTGGAAATCTAAGTACAGTACATCCACTGGTTCCCCCTTTATCTACAGCACATGCAACTCCTTCAAAGAACTCCAATAAATTGGTTAAGCACAATTTCCCTTTTACAAAACCATATTGACTCAGCCTGACTGCCTTGAATTTTTTTCTAAGTGCTCTGCTATAACATCTTTAATAATAGCTTCTGACATTTTCCCTATGACAGATGTTAAACTAGCTGGTCTATAGTTTCCTGCTTTCTGTCTCCCTCCCTTTTTGAATAAAGGTGGCATATTAGCTATTTCCAATCTAATGGAACCTTCCCCGAATCTAGAGAATTTTGGAATTTTGGTCATCAACGTGTTTCTCACTTTCTAAACAGTTTGCCTGTAAATTGAAGGATGCAGTAAATCATCAACAATTTGTAAAGATCAACTTGCACTTCCTGTGTCTACTGTGGTTTGTGTGAATGGCTGTCTCATTATTTTGTTACAGGAATTATTCTGATTAAACACTTCTTTTAGTTTTATAATGATTAGGAATTATAAAAAAATCCTCATCTTTGACAAAAAGGAATGTGAAGCAGACACCTGCCTTGTCTCTTCACTCTGAAGGTCAGCAGCCAGTAAAAAAACCATAGGAACACACACAGGAGTGAATTACCTGGCTATAGGCTGAGCTACACGGTTTTGTGGGGGTTGGGGGTGAATGCATCTGTTTTGCACCCATACGATTTTCAAGTCATTAATAGGAATGGAATAGAAACCACGGATTGGACATGTTACTCAAACCAATCACCTTCCTCTATCAGGAAAAGTAGATGGTAAATTTTTCCTTGTAGTGTGGAATTAATATTGTGGTTCCAGGAGCATCCAGCAGAGGGAGGTGCTGATACAGTTCACAGATCGAAATCATTGGCAAAACATGGGCTGAAAAATGTTTCTAGCAAGTTAGGAAATGTGTTCAGAAAAGAAATAAAGTCAGAGATAGTGACCTTGAACAGACTTTGTCCCACTCTCTCTCCTCTCTCTGTCCCACACTCTCGCTCTCTCCCACACACACCCTCTCTTTCTCTCTCTCTGTCTCACATTTTCTCTCTCTGTCTCACATTTTCTCTCTCTCTCTGTCCCACATACTCTCTCTGTCTATCCCACATTTTCTCTCTCTCTCTGTCCCACATACTCTCTCTGTCTATCCCACATTCTTTCTCTCTCTCTGTCCCACACACACTCTCTCTCTGTCCCACACACACTCTCTCTCTGTCCCACACTCTCTCTCTCTCTCTCTGTCCCACACACACCCTCTCTTTCTCTCTCTCTGTCTCACATTTTCTCTCTCTGTCTCACATTTTCTCTCTCTCTCTGTCCCACACTCTCTCTCTGTCTATCCCACATTCTTTCTCTCTCTCTGTCCCACACACACTCTCTCTCTGTCCCACACTCTCTCTCTCTCTCTCTGTCCCACACACACCCCTCTCTTTCTCTCTCTCTGTCTCACATTTTCTCTCTCTCTCTGTCTCACATTTTCTCTCTCTCTCTGTCCCACACTCTCTCTCTCTCTCTCTCTGTCCCACACTCTCTCTCTCTCTCTGTCCCACACACACTCTCTCTCTGTCCCACACACACTCTCTCTCTGTCCCACATACACTCTCTCTCTGTCCCACACTCTCTCTCTCTCTCTCTGTCCCACACACACTCTCTCTCTGTCCCACACACACTCTCTCTCTGTCCCACACACACTCTCTCTCTGTCCCACACTCTCTCTCTCTCTCTCTGTCCCACACTCTCTCTCTCTGTCCCACACTCTCTCTCTCTCTCTCTCTGTCCCACACTCTCTCTCTCTCTCTGTCCCACACACACTCTCTCTCTGTCCCACACTCTCTCTCTCTCTCTGTCCCACACTCTCTCTCTCTCTCTCTGTCCCACACTCTCTCTCTCTGTCCCACACTCTCTCTCTCTCTCTCTCTGTCCCACACTCTCTCTCTCTCTCTGTCCCACACACACTCTCTCTCTGTCCCACACTCTCTCTCTGTCCCACATACTCTCTCTCTCTGTCCCACACTCTCTCTCTCTGTCCCACACTCTCTCTCTGTCCCACACACACTCTCTCTCTGTCCCACACTCTCTCTCTGTCCCACATACTCTCTCTGTCTATCCCACACTCTCTCTCTCTCTCTGTCCCCATACTCTCTCTCTCTGTCCCACACACTCTCTCTCTCTGTCCCACACTCTCTCTCTGTCCCACACACACTCTCTCTCTGTCCCACACTCTCTCTCTGTCCCACATACTCTCTCTGTCTATCCCACATTCTCTCTCTCTCTCTGTCCCACACACTCTCTCTCTGTCCCACACACACTCTCTCTCTGTCCCACACTCTCTCTCTCTCTCTCTGTCCCACACTCTCTCTCTCTCTCTCTGTCCCACACTCTCTCTCTCTGTCCCACACTCTCTCTCTCTCTGTCCCACACTCTCTCTCTCTCTCTCTGTCCCACACTCTCTCTCTCTGTCACACACTCTCTCTCTCTGTCCCACACTCTCTCTCTCTGTCCCACACTCTCTCTCTCTGTCCCACATTCTCCCTCTCTGTCCCACACACACTCTCGCTCTGTCCCACACACTCTCTCTCTCTCTGTGTCCCACATTTTCTCTCTCTCTGTCCCACACTCTCTGTCTCTGTCCCACTCTCTCTCCCTCTCTGTCCCACATTCTCCCTCTCTCTCCCACATGCACTCTCTCTTTCTCTCTCTCTGTCCCACATACTCTCTCCCTCTCTCTCCCACATGCACTCTCTCTTTCTCTCTCTGTGTCCCACACTCTTCTTTTTCAGTACCACACTCTCTCTCACTGTCCCTCACGTGCTCTCTCTCTCCCTCTGTCCCACTCTCTCTCTCTCTCTCTTTGTCCTACACTCACTCTCTGTCCCACACTCACTCTCTCAGTCCTACACTCACTCTCTTTCTCGGTCCCACATACACTCTCTCTCTCTGTCCCACTTTCTCTCTCTCTCCCTGTCCCACACTCTCTCTCTCTGTACCACAATCTCTCTCTCTCTCTCTCTCTGTCCCACATACTCTCCCTCTCTCTCTGTCACACACACTCTCTCTCTCTGTCCCACACACTCTCTGTCCCACACTCACTCTCTCAATCCTACACTCACTCTCTCTCTCTGTCCCACACACTCTCTGTCCCACACGCTCTCTCTCCGTCCCACACGCTCTCTCTCTCTGTCCCACACACTCTCTGTCCCACACACTCTCTGTCCCACACGCTCTCTCTCCGTCCCACACGCTCTCTCTCTGTCCCACACACTCTCTGTCCCACACACTCTCTGTCCCACACGCTGTCTCTCCGTCCCACACGCTCTCTCTCTCTGTCCCACACACTCTCTGTCCCACACACTCTCTGTCCCACACACTCTCTGTCCCACACGCTCTCTCTCCGTCCCACACGCTCTCTCTCTGTCCCACACGCTCTCTCTCTGTCCCACACACTCTCTGTCCCACACGCTCTCTCTCCGTCCCACACGCTCTCTCTCTCTGTCCCACACACTCTCTGTCCCACACGCTCTCTCTCCGTCCCACACGCTCTCTCTCCGTCCCACACGCTCTCTCTCTGTCCCACACACTCTCTGTCCCACACACTCTCTGTCCCACACGCTCTCTCTCCGTCCCACACGCTCTCTCTCTCTGTCCCACACACTCTCTGTCCCACACACTCTCTGTCCCACACGCTCTCTCTCCGTCCCACACTCTCTCTCTCTCCGTCCCACACGCTCTCTCTCTCTGTCCCACACTCTCTCTGTCCCACACACTCTCTGTCCCACACGCTCTCTCTCCGTCCCACACGCTCTCTCTCTCTGTCCCACACTCTCTCTGTCCCACACACTCTCTGTCCCACACGCTCTCTCTCCGTCCCACACGCTCTCTCTCTCTGTCCCACACACTCTCTGTCCCACACACTCTCTGTCCCACACGCTCTCTCTCCGTCCCACACGCTCTCTCTCTGTCCCACACACTCTCTGTCCCACACACTCTCTGTCCCACACGCTCTCTCTCCGTCCCACACTCTCTCTCTCTCCGTCCCACACGCTCTCTCTCTCTGTCCCACACGCTCTCTCTCTCTGTCCCACACACCCTCTGTCCCACACACTCTCTGTCCCACACGCTCTCTCTCCGTCCCACACGCTCTCTCTCTCTGTCCCACACACCCTCTGTCCCACACACTCTCTGTCCCACACTCACTCTCTCAATCCTACACTCACTCTCTCTCTCTGTCCCACATTCTTTCTCTCTCTCTGTCCCACACACTCTCTGTCCCACACGCTCTCTCTCTGTCCCACACGCTCTCTCTCCGTCCCACACGCTCTCTCTCTCTGTCCCACACACTCTCTCTCTGTCCCACACGCTCGCTCTCTCTGTTCCACTCTCCCTCTCTCTCTGTCCCACACGCTCTCTCTCCGTCCCACACGCTCTCTCTCTCCGTCCCACACGCTCTCTCTCTCTGTCCCACACACTCTCTCTCTGTCCCACACGCTCGCTCTCTCTGTTCCACTCTCCCTCTCTCTTTGTCCCATTCTCTCTCTGTCTGTCCCACACTCTCTCTCTCTCTCTCTGTCCCACACTCTCTCTCTCTCTGTCCCACACTCTCTCTTTCTCTCTCTGTCCCACACTCTCTCTCTCTCTCTCTGTCCCACATTCCCTCTCTCTCTCTGTCCCACATACTCACTCTCACTATCCCACACACACACTCTCTCTCTCTCTCCCACACACTCTCTCTCTCTCTCTCTCTGTCCCACATTCTCTCTCTGTCCCACACTTTCTCTCTCTCTCTCTCTCTCTGTCCCACACTTTCTCTCTCTCTCTGTCCCACACTCTCTCTCTCTCTGTCCCACACTCTCTCTCTCTCTCTGTCCCACACTCTCTCTTTCTCTCTCTGTCCCACACTCTCTCTCTCTCTCTGTCCCACACTCTCTCTCTCTCTGTCCCACACTCTCTCTCTCTGTCCCACACCTTCTCTCTCTGTCCCACACTCTCTCTCTCTCTCTCTGTCCCACACTCTCTCTCTCTCTCTCTGTCCCACACTCTCTCTCTCTCTCTGTCCCACACTCTCTCTCTCTGTCCCACACTCTCTCTCTCTGTCCCACACCTTCTCTCTCTGTCCCACACTCTCTGTCTCTCTGTAGGGTGTGAGTACCTGATGGTCTCTCAGGAGGAGACGACCCATAACAACACTGAAAGGTCAGGGACAGCTGGAGGCCCCGAAACATCCTAATCCTATCCAGATTTGAGCAGGCAGCCTCGGAGCTGGAGAGGCCCCACGCACCTCGGTCAACTGGCCGGGGAGAGGCTGGGGTGTCAGGTGAAGGTACAGGTGCAGTGCACACAGCTGAGAGTTTTCAATGCTGCAAACATTCTCATGTAGTCTCATCATTGATGGAAGCCTCAAACCTGGAGGCCCCATTGATCATTGAAAGACGAGGGCACCATGATGCAGATCTCCATGGTCTCAGCAGGGTGCCTGACATGAACAGCGACAGTGTGATGACTTAAACTAATGACATGTTGTTGTCTCCTTTAGATTCGCCAGCTCACACCCAATCGCAGGACCCCATAGACCCACCCCTAACGCCAGAGGAATGCCTGGTTCCAGATGCACCTGCGTCATACCCGCTGTCTGAAGCAGGCACCAGCGCAGGTACCAGCATCTCGGTGGGCATTAGACCCTCAGCTAGAATGTCAGAGCACAGCGGTGAGGGCACTTCACACTCGCTTGAGGTGCAGGCGGAGACAGAGAGTGCCCAGGGCACCGGCAGTTTGGAGACCAGGATGATGCTGAGTCGAAGGCAGATGAGCCTCTGGAGTCGTCCATTATGCAGCAGATGCTGGATGTCCAGCGGGATGTGCAGAAGGGTCTGGTGGAGATTCATCAGGGTACACGTGTCATGGTCTCTGTTATGGAGGAGTCCATATGGAGCGTGACAACTGTGTTGACCCTCATGGCCAAGCACACTGCCTCCTCCATTGAGAGAGTGTCGACTCTCTCGGAGAGGCAGCTCCAGGGACAGAATCAGGGGTCCCTGGGGTTGCGCTCGGACCTGCAGCTCTCACACACACCTCAGGTGGTCAGTGTCAGTGTGGGAGATGGGCGAGGAACCCAGTATCCCAGCTCAGTGCCTGTCCATCAATGGCGAGCAGGGAGGTCCAGAGTGACCTCACATTGGTGCACGAGCTGTTTGTCATCTCTGGGGGCTCCTCTCAGAGCGCTCTGGATGATGGCAGCAGCTCCTCTGCCCCTCTCCCAGTGATCGTGGCATCTGATGAGGCTGCGGTGACTGGGGAGATGCCAGCCAGGGCACTGGCCACTCCCTCCCAGGCGGGGCCAACACAGGCTCCACAGGCCAAAGGACAATCACCAAGGTCATCACGGCCAACAGGACATCAGAGTCAGCAGCTGTCTCCAATGCCAGTACCAGCGAGGGTGGGCACCAAGACGTAGCACCCGCAAACATAGGTTTAAGGCACCATGAGACAAGAGGGACTGGTCACGGGCGATCTTCTGTTTGTTTATGTTTGGTTTATGTGTCTGCTGGTGTGGACTCAGTAATGGTCATGTCACTATGCATTAAATTTGCTTTGGTTCTGTTGGCCTGTGTGTGCTTCACCTTTTTTATTTAATGTGGTGCAGGGTACGCCAGTCTGTAATGCTGGACGTGAGCGGCTCTAAACTTTATTACACAGGCACTGAGTGGACTTTGGGGTCAAATGAAAGGGTCATTTCAGACACTCGGGATGGAGGCTGCAGCCCTGGCCTGAGGGGGAAGGGGATCTTTGGCAGCCTGGCTGAAGGAGCGTTGGATCAAGGCTTCCTTGGTGTCCCTGCCTCCCTGGAGGTTACCGAAGTCTGGCTCCACACCCTCAGCATTCTCCTCACCTTGCTCCTCTTCTGAACACTACTGGATTCATCATCTGTTGCCTGTGCAGTTGCTTCAACATCCTCCTCCTCCAATGGCTCCCCCCTTGCCAGTGCCAGACTGTGGAGAGCACAGCATGCAACCACTATCAGTGACACCAGCTCTGGGAGCTATTGCAACGTGCCCCCCCCGAATGGTCCAAGCATCAGAAGCACATCTTGAGAAGACCTATAGTTCTCTCTATCACAGCCCTGTGGGGGCATGGATCCTGTTGTACTGCAGTTCGGCCTCTGATCCTGGGTGGTGGAGAAGCGTCATGAGCCCCCTTTTCAAGGGGTAGCCCTTGTCACCCAGCAGCCATCCATCCAGCCGGGCTGGAGCACTGAGGAGCCTCAGCACCTGGGAGTGTCTCAGGATATACGCGTCATGGGAGCTGCCAGGGTACCTTGCACAGACTTGCAGAATCTACATCCTGTGGTCACACTATCTGCACGTTCATGGAGTGGAATCCCTTCCTGTTAACAAAGGCCGCTGACCCGCTGGCACCTTGATGGCCACATGTGTGCAGTCAATGGTACCCTGGATTTGGGGGAAGCCAGCAATCGCTGGCTCGCTCAGTCTGACCGGCCTTGCCCGTACGGAAATGAATAGAAGTCAATATCCATCTAAACAGAGCTTCTGTCACCAGCTTGACCAGACTGTGGACAGATGATTGGGAGACTCCACACAGATACCCCGCTGAGTGCTGGAAAGAGCCGGAGGCAGAGAAGTTGAGGGTCACTGTGACCTTCAGAGCCACTGGCATGGGGTGTCTACCCACACAGTCGGAGCTGATCTCAGGGTCAATCACCTGACATATGGAGGTCACAGTCTTCCTTGAGAGGCGGAGCCTCCTTCAGCATTGCACCTCAGACATATGTCAGTAGCTGCATCGCTGCCTGTAAACCCTGGCAGCAGGATAGTGGCATTTTCCGCTGCCCCTTCCACCTTGGACTACCTGCTGACCCTGCGCCCCTTGTGCCTGCGTCTCTCCTCCCACAGGTCCCTCCCCTGGAGGCTGCACTGGGACACCCGACCTCCTCTCCCTTCTGCCCCTCTCTTCCTCCTCAGGGGAGGTGCCTCCAGCTGAGTCCACAATCCCCATTCCCAGGGTAAGGGAAGGCTGCCTGATACCCGGAAGGGTCCACACGGTCTGAATCCTCCGGGGGCCTTGGAGACACCGACAAGTCCTGAAATGAAGTCTGGAAATGCTGAGACTGAGCCCAGAACAGAGATGGAGCTGTCATATATCAATAAGTCACCAGCAGCAAACTATCCAGCAAACTCCTCATTATTCAGACTGCCGATGTTGCTGTCCCTTTTTAATCCTGTCCGTGGATGAGATTTTTGAAGTTGTGGGCTGCCCGCCTGCCTGTTTTGCCCATGTGACGAGTGGGAAATCACACGGGCAACTTAAAATCCAGCTAATTAACTTTTTAATGGCCTTAACTGATCTCACAATTGATGGTGGGCACAACTCCAATACCTGCACATGCCCACTGACCGAAACATCATGTGAGTGAGCAATGACATCGCAACACATCCCCCAAGTCATCGCACCCTATTTTACACTCACGTGGGTCTGGCGCGTGTATGTGCCCACCCACTCAGCGAGAAATTCTGCCCATTCACTCTCTCCACTCACTCACTCCACTCAACAGTCAGCCTCTTCCTCCTCCTCATCCCCCCAGTGAACTGGGGCTCCATCCTGGACCTCGCAGCCGACCTGTCCTCCCTGGCACTCCCCTCTGTCACTCCCCGGGCCAGAGTGGCCACACCGCTGGTCAGGGAACTGCACTTAGTGTTGATGGGAACTGCCAGTGGTCCCAGGCTTTGCAATGAAGAACACTGTCCCAGTGCCTACAGCACACTGTGAAATGAACAGCGCTTTGTATATAACAGAAGACAGTGAGCTGAGGTCAAGAATGTCCTTGCAAACTGTAAATGCAGATTAGCAAAACCTGCACTTCAAAAAAGTCCTGTCAATGTGTATTAAGGAGATGTTGATTCTGAGTGAAAGCTGAGGCTTTAATTCAGTTGATTGAGTTGTTAGGAGGCAGGATGACAGACGTGAAAGTTGAAAATCAAGGTAAGAAACAAAAGGACAGAAATCTCGTCAATTAACCCTTGCAGCACAGCCCAGGCATGGAGCAGTGGAGGGACATCCACAAGTGACCTCTGTGGATTCGCATGGTAACAGGATTGTAAATTCATCTGATAAACAATGGAGCTCAAGGTGATGATTGCTATTGTGGTGAATTGTGTTTGTTGAGGTGAAGCAGTCAAAAAATCAGTAAAAGGAAGGTGGATGATGTCACCATGAGACAACTGAGCCGATGAGAGAGTCAATGTTGGTGCAGCCTCTCCACACGCACAGCCAACACTCCGAAAGGAGAGTGATCTCCAAATCAGGTAAGGTTTATAGGATGGAGCAGATAATATCTCAGGAGATTCATGTAAAACAAAACAGAACAACAGAATGGGACAGGAGGAGATAGTTTAACAGTTAATAGTGAATCAGCAAATAAGACCTATGCAAAGAATAGTAGTGGAAAAATAAAACTAAAGACTTTATCTAAATATACAAAGCATTTCTGATAAGGTAGATGATCAAGTGACACAAATTGAGATAAATGGGTTTGATCTAATTATCATTCGAGACATGGGCTGTGATTTAATATCCCCCCCAGGGGCATTTAATCAGGCAGCAGGATGGTGATGGGGACCCCAATGCCTTCCAGTCTCTGTCCAGATTCAGTCCGAGATGGGAAGGCCAGTGGGCAGCCCTCCTGCCCCAACCCCCCTCCTGCCCCACCCCCCTCCTGCCCCACCCACCCGCTCCTGCCCCACCCACCCGCTCCTGCCCCACCCCCTCCTGCCCCAACCCCCCTCCTGCCCCAACCCCCCTCCTGCCCCACCCACCCGCTCCTGCCCCAACCCCCCCTCCTGCCCCACCTACCCGCTCCTGCCCCCACCCCCCCGCTCCTGCCCCACCTACCCGCTCCTGCCCCACCTACCCGCTCCTGCCCCCACCCCCCTCCTGCCCCAACCCCCCTCCTGCCCCAACCCCCCTCCTGCCCCACCCCCTCCTGCCCCAACCCCCCTCCTGCCCTACCCCCTCCTGCCCCACCCCCCTCCTGCCCCAACCGCCCTCCTGCCCCACCCACCCACTCCTGCCCCACCCACCCGCTCCTGCCCCACCCCCTTCCTGCCCCAACCCCCCTCCTGCCCCAACCCCCCCTCCTGCCCCACCTACCCGCTCCTGCCCCCACCCCCCTCCTGCCCCACCCACCCGCTCCTGCCCCACCCACCCGCTCCTGCCCCCACCCCCCCTGCCCCACCCACCTGCTCCTGCCCCACCCACCCGCTCCTGCCCCAACCCCCCTCCTGCCCCCACCCCCCTCCTGCCCCAACCCCCTCCTGCCCCCACCCCCACCTGCTCCTCCTCCTGCCCCAACGCCCCCTCCTGCACCACCCACCCGCTCCTGCCCCACCTACCCGCTCCTGCCCCACCTACCCGCTCCTGCCCCCACCCCCCTCCTGCCCCAACCCCCCTCCTGCCCCAACCCCCCTCCTGCCCCACCCCCTCCTGCCCCAACCCCCCTCCTGCCCTACCCCCTCCTGCCCCACCCCCCTCCTGCCCCAACCGCCCTCCTGCCCCACCCACCCACTCCTGCCCCACCCACCCGCTCCTGCCCCACCCCCTTCCTGCCCCAACCCCCCTCCTGCCCCAACCCCCCCTCCTGCCCCACCTACCCGCTCCTGCCCCCACCCCCCTCCTGCCCCACCCACCCGCTCCTGCCCCACCCACCCGCTCCTGCCCCCACCCCCCCTGCCCCACCCACCTGCTCCTGCCCCACCCACCCGCTCCTGCCCCAACCCCCCTCCTGCCCCCACCCCCCTCCTGCCCCAACCCCCTCCTGCCCCCACCCCCACCTGCTCCTCCTCCTGCCCCAACGCCCCCTCCTGCACCACCCACCCGCTCCTGCCCCAACCCCCCCTCCTGCCCCACCCACCCGCTCCTGCCCCAACCCCCCCTCCTGCCCCACCCACCCGCTCCTGCCCCACCCCCCTCCTGCCCCACCCACCCTCCTGCCCCAACCCCCCCACACTCCTGCCCGCACTCCTGCCCCCCTCCACCGACCCCCACTCCTGCCCCCCCTCCACCGTCGCCCACTCCTGCCCCCCTCCTGCCCCACCCCCCTCCTGCTCCCCCTCCTGCCCCCCCCACACTCCTGCACCCCCCTCCTGCCCCACCCCATCGCCCCCCCACTCCTGCCCCCTCCTGCCCCACCTCCCCCAACTTCTGCCCCACCCCCCCCCCCCCCCCCACCCCCCTCTCCTCCTGGACCCCCCCCCACTGGCTAATTGAGGCCTTTAAGCCTCTCATGCTGCTGGCGGTGGGTGGATGACTTGTCATGTGGGAAGATTGAGAAGCAGATACTGTTTGCAGATTCCCAGGGGCCCCTCAGTGAAAGGCCTGATCGAGGGACTATGCATTGGGAAGGGGGACTTGCTAAGAGCAATTCCCCTGACCCCCTCTGCGCCCCCCCCCCCCCCCCCCCCCCACCAAATGATCCCTGCCCCACAATTCTCCTCCTGCCATCACTCACCTGTGGCCTGGGTCCCTCAGTAATCCTGGGCCTCTGGTAGGTACCTTACCCCCGATGCTGCTGTCAATCACTGAACAGCTGCCAGCCTCTGATTGGCCAGCAGCTGCCGGCCTCTGGGACTTCCACTCTCGGGGCCGTTGACAACAAGCCTTCCCAAAGGGAGGTGACCCAGGCCTCTTGCAGACTTCACAGCTAATGGATGAGACCCCCATTGTGTACACTAAATTCCGCCCATGGTTACAAGGTGACCAAGATCGGAAATAAGTATTCCAGAGTGCACAACATTTTGAAAGGACAGACTGAGTGGAAAAGGAGATAGAGTATTCCTGATTGTAATGGATGACATAAGCACAGTAATGAGAAAGGATCTTAGTTCAGAAGATCAGCAAATAGAATCAGTATGGGCGGAGATTCGGAATAACGATGGTCAGGAAACACTGGTGGGATTTATTTTTAGGTCCCTGACAGTTATACTGTTGGACGGAGGATTAAGCAAGAAATTATTCGAGGTTGTAACAAAGGCAATGTAATAATTGTGGGAGGCTTCAACCTTCATATAGTCTAAGGCCAATCAAATTGGTAACGGTATTCTGGTAACTGAGTCTGTAGAAAACTTTTATGACAGTTTTTTCTGAAACAACAGGTTGTGGAACAAACTAGAAATAATGGTATTTTAGATCCAGTGTAGTGCAATGAGGCAGGTTTATTATTAATCTCATAGTAAAAGATCCTCTGGCAAAAAAGTGATCATAATACAACTGAATTCCATATTAAATTTGAAAGTGACGTACTCTAGTCCCATTAACAATCATAACCTTAAACAAAGCCAACCACATGGGTGTGAGGGGAGAACTGGCTAAGGTTGATTGGGGAAATAGAATAAAAAGTTTGATGGTAAATAAACAATGGGAAACATTTCAAGAAACAATTCAAAATGTTCAACAAAAATACATTCCATTGAAAAACACAAACTTAGTAAGAAAAAGCCATTTGTGACTAAGATAGTGTTAGATTATAAAAAGAGACTTATTGCAAAAAATAGTAGCAAGTCTAAGGATTGGGGATGTTTTAGAAACCAGGAGAGAGGGGACCAAAAAGTTGATAAACAGGGGAGAAATAGAATGAGAGTGAACCAGCCAAGAATTCAACAAGCAGACTATAAGGGCTTTTCCAAGTATATAAAAAGCAGGAGAGTAGCTAAAGTAAATGTTGGTCCCTTAGACACAGAGACAGGAGAAATTTATAAGGAAAGAGGAAATGGCAGAGATGTTGAAAATATATTTTCATCTAACTTCACAGTAGAAGACGTAAGTTACACACCAGAAGTAGAAGGCAATCAAAGTAAAGTACTTAATATCAGCAGAGAAAAAGTATTCTATAAAATTTAAGGGACTAAAAGCTGACAAACCCCCAGGATTTTTGTAATTCCCTTTGTAAAGTTTTGGCCTGGGGGTCACATGATCCAAAAAGGGGGCCAAATTAATCGGTAACTTTAAAGATTATTAAGTAGCAACAGTTTAGCTATGATACATAAGCTAAATAGGCAGAAAAGACATAGGATCCACAACAGGTGAGAATAGTTTACTGGTCCCGAATGGACGAACAGATTGGTGAAGCGGGGATGCTGATCCCCATGGCTGGTCTCCTCAGGTCAGACAAACAGACGGATGAAGTTGATCTCCTGATCTCCATGGCTGGAGCTGGCAGCCTTTTCTGTTCTCGGTTTTCTTGAACTAGCCAAAATGTTCGGCCAAATCCAGCATGGATCACTTCAATAAACTGTCCTCTGTCCAAGGTGCTTGGCTGGATCCAGCATTCGTCCACTTTTAGAACCTTTTTCCTGTCTGAAGTGATTCTTTTCCTCTTGACAGCCCATTTCTATACTTTATTCCTGGGAATCTTATGTTAATCATTGATTCACTTGTCCATTACCAAGGGACAGATATTCAAGGTAAATCCCCCCTAATTCTGCTGGATGCCCAAGAAGACATTTTGTGGCTGGCTGCTTGCTAGGATATCCTGTTTAACTTTAATTCAGACAATTGGTTTAGCTGCTTGTCAGGTTCAGGAAGGTCTTGTTTCATGTGTTAGAGACATGATCTTGGCAGAGGTGATGGTCTTTGCTGTCCTGTGATTGACAGCCCAGGAATCTTTCCTCAGCAGAGACAGGGAACCATTCCTATAATATTCAATACATTTCTTAAGATTTTATAAGGTTATTAGACAGCGATTTCTTATACTATGTAATGACTTGATTACCTACATTCTAGACTTTTAAAAGAAGGAGCTGTAAAGGATAGTGGTTGCACTAGTTGTGATTTTCCAAAATGCCCTACTTTCTAGAATGGTTACATTAGATTGGAAATTAGCAAATGTTAACACAGCTCTTCAAGAAAGGAGGGAGAGAGAAAACAGAACCAGAGGCCAGTTACCCTGCAATCAGTCATCGGGAAAGAGCTGGAATCTATTATTAAGGAAGTCTTAACAATGCACTGAGATAATCATAGTATGATCAGACAGAGACAACTTGGTTTTATGAAAGGGAAATTGCATTTTCAAAGGTATTAGAGTTTTTTGAGGATGTAGTTAGTATGGTAGATAAAGGGGAACCAGTAGATGTAGTATATCTGGATTTCCAAAAGGCATTTGCTAAGGTGCCACAGGAAAGGTTAATGCAGATAATAAGGGCTCATGGAGTTGAAGAATACAATTAGCATGGATGTAGAATTGGTTAAACAGGGATAAAATGAGAATTTTCTATTTTGGAAGGTGTAACCAGTGAATACTGCAAGGGGCAGTGCTGCGTCTCAGCTATTTACAACCTATTAATGACTGAGACTGAAATACTGAGAGTAATGTACCTAGGTTTGCAGATGATACAAAACTAGATGGGAATATAAAAGAGGCTGCAAAGTGGCATCAACAGGTTAAATCAGTTGGCAACAAGGTGCCAGGTTGAGAATAATGTGAGGAAGTGGGAGGTTATTCACTTTGTGAGAAAGTGGGAGGTTATTCACTTCGTGAGAAAGTGGGAGGTTATTCACTTTGGTAATAATATTAGAAAAGCAAAATATTTTTAAAAAGGCATGAAAGCTCTAAATGTTAATGGTCCAAGAGAGTTGAATGTGCTTGTACAAGAAACACAGGGAGAGAGCGTACAGGTACAGCAAGCAATGAGGAAGACAGATGTATGTTGCCCTTCATCACAAGGGGATTGGAGTTACAGGAATAAGTGTTACCACAATTGTTACAGGGTTCTGGTGAGACTGTTCCTGAAATACTGTGTGTATTTTTGGTCTCCAGATTTAAGAAAGGATTTTAATTTTTTTTCATGCGATGCGGGCATTGCTGGTTGTGCCAACATTAACTGCCCATCTCTAATTGCCCTTGAGAAGGTGGTGGTGAGCTGCCTTCTTGAACCGCTGCAGTCCATGTGGTGTAGGTACACCCACAGTGCTGTTAGGAAGGGATTTCCAGGATTTTGACCCAGTGACAGTGAATGAACGGTGATATATTTCCAAGTCAGGATGGTGAGTGACATGGAGGGGAACTTCAGCTGGTGGTGTTCCCATCTATCTGCTGCCCTTGTCCTTCTAGATGGTAGTGGTCGTGGGTTTGGAAGGTGCTGTCGAAGGAGCCTTGGTGAGTGCATCTTGTAGATGGTACACACTGCTGCTACTGTGCGTTGGTGGTGGAGGATGTGAATGTTTGTGGATGTGGTGTCAATCTTGCAGGACTGCTTTGTCCTGGATGGTGTCAAGCTTCTTGAGTGTTGTGGGAGCTGCACTCATCCAGGCAAGTGGGGAATATTCCATCACACTCCTGACTTGTGCCTTGAAGGTGGTGGACAGGTTTTGGGGAGTCAGGAGGTGAGTTACTTGCTGCAGGATTCCTAACCTCTGACCTGCTCTAGTAGCCACAATATTTATCTGGCTTGTCCAGTTTGGTTTCTGGTCAATGGTAACCCTCAGGATGATGTTAATGGGGGATTCAGTGATGGTAATGCCATTGAATGATTGGATTCTCTCTTGTCGGAGATGGCCATTGCCTGGGGTGAATGTTACTTGCCACTTGTCAGCCCAAACTTGGATATTGTCCAGGTCTTGCTGCATTTGGACATGGACTGCTTCAGTATCTGAGGAGTTGTGAATGTTGCTGAACATTGTGCAATCATCAGTGAACATCCCCACTTCTGACCTTATGATGGAAGGAAGGTCATTGATGAAGCAGCTGAAGATAGTTGGGCTGAGGGTACTACCTGCATTGGAGGTGGTACAAGAAGGTCCCTGGGATGAGATATTTGTGCTACATGACAGGACGAGTAAACTAGGCTTCTATTCTCTGGAGTTTAGAAGAATGAGAGGCAATCTCATTGCAACATACAAGATTCTGAAGGAGTTTAGACTGAAAGGTTGTTTCCATTGGCTGGGGAGTCTAGATCACGGGGGAAGGGTTTGAGGAGAAGGAGACAATCACTTAGGACTGAGATGAAGAGAAATTTCTTCAGTCAAAGAGTTGTGAATCTTTTAAATTCTTTACCTCAGAGGGATGTGGATGCTCCATCTTTGAGTATATTCAGTGTTGAGAGTGACAGATTTTTGGTCTCTCAGGGAATTACAAGGAATGGGGTGGGAAATGGAATTGAGACAGAAGATCAGCCATGATTGTATTGAGTAGTAGAGCAGGCCTGAGGGGCTGAATGGTCTTCTCCTGTTCCTATTGCTTAGCTTCTTAAAAACTGAACCCTATGTTGAATGAGCAAGAGCTATGTATCAGATGGAAGTTATGGGTGATTGGAGTGTCCCAAGAAACTTTACTGATGAAAACTCCTGCAAGGAGATCGATTGAAGTTTGGTTCAAGAGCGAGAGTGAAGAAGAGTACAAAGATTACAACTTTTATCTGATCCTGGGACACCTCTCGTCACTGCTCAGCAGCATTACTGTAAATGGTCTGCTCTAAACATGCAGACAATACAAGAACCAGAATCGGTAAGTATGATGAGAAGAAATGCAGCATTGTTGCTAAAGTAACAAGGGATTTCCAAATGGGGCATTGGTGATAAGAATGAAGAAATGATACTGTGCGTAGGTTGATCTGAGTATCCTGCTACACAATGATATAGGAGGGCAAATTTTCTTCTGCTGGTTCTGGTCCTCAAGTTGTTAGCAGTTCTATAGAAAAGACAGGACAGTAAGAGGTCATTTGGTGATGTTTATGTTCAATGTGAATCTCCTCTCAGCCTATTTACTTCATATCACCCTATCAACAGATTCCTCTATTCCTTTCTCTCTCATGTGATTACCTGGCTTCTCGTTATTGCTGCTATTCAAAATCCTGGAACTCCCTCCCTAACAGCACTGTGAGTGTACCTACACCATATGGACTGCAGCGGTTCAAGAAGGCAGCTCACCACCACCTTCTCAAGGGCAATTAGGGATGGGCAATAAATGCTGGCCCAGCCAATGAAGCCCACATCCTATGAATGAATAAAAAAAACTTCGCCTCAACCACTCCCTCTGAGATTCATATTCTAACCACTTTGAGTAAAGAAGTTTATTCAGAATTCCTTATTGAATTTATTAGTGACTATCTTATACATTTGGCCCCTAGTTCTGGTCTCTTGTTCAAGTGGAAACATCACTGCATTTACCCTATTGAACTCCTTCATAGTTTTAAAGATCTCCATCAGGTCACCCCTCAACCTTCACTTTTCGAGAGGAAAGAGGCCCTTTCCTGATGCTTATAACCTTTCCATTCTGATGTCAACTTTGTAAATCTTTTTTTTGCGCTTTCTTCAGTACCTGTAACCTCTTTGTATTTTTAAAAATTCATTAATGGGATGTGGGTGTCACTGGCTGGGCCAGTATTTATTGTCCATCCCTAATTGCCCTTGAGAAGGTGGTGGTGAGCTGCCTTCTTGAACCGCTGCAGTCCATGTGGTGTAGGTACACCCACAGTGCTGTTAGGAAGGGAGTTCCAGGATTTTGACCCAGCGACAGTGAAGGAACGGCGATATATTTCCAAATCAGGGTGGTGAGTGACTTGGAGGGGAACTTACAGGTGGTGGTGTTCCCATATATCTGCTGCCCTTGTCCTTCTAGATGGTAGTGGCCATGGATTTGGAAGGTACTGCCTAAAAAATTAGCACCCTGCTTAGTACTGGGGAAACAAGGCAATGTCTGATACAAGTTTCCCTTCTGTGTTTTGTCTGTACTTTTTCTGGCCTTGTTAACCTGCATTGTGACTTTGTGATTTGTACATGGGAGATTCCTCTGCTCCCTTACTCCATTTAGACACTGGTTTCCCTGGGAGAGTGTGATCTGCTTATTCTGCGACTGAAATGCACCATCTCACAGTTTCCTAAACTGAAATTTATTTGCCAATTACACACCCCTTCTGCAAGTTTCATGATTCCTTCTGAGATTGCAGGCAGGCCTCAGTTTCATGTTTTGCCTGAAAGCCAGCACCTCTGACAGTGCAGGTCTCCCGAGAACTGCACTTGGACTGTGCGCTCCATCTCTTGAGTGGGACTTAAACCCATGGAACCTCTGACTGGGCTGAGAGCGCTGGTCTTTGAGTCAAAGCTGAAAGTCCTAAGAAATGTGCTTGGTATTTTTTAATGTGTTATCTTATGTCAGCTTATCCAGATCAGATTGGCATTCAACAACTGAACACGTGTTCCATTTCACACGATGATTATAATTGCCACCCGAAAGCACTGCCGTTATTTACAGATTGTAGAATAAAAGTGGATAAAGAAATGACATTTCATTTGTAAAACAGTTCTTAATGTGTATTTCTTTTTGGATATCTGTTATTTGTTAGAACATTAATTTATATGAAATTATTCTACTGGATAAATAAATAGTTATGGTTATAAACTTATTATAAAAGACATTTTAATTTAAATTTGTTAGTGAATCTACCATGATGTTAAAGATGGATGTGGTTAAAGTTAATTAAGAAAAATTCTCCATGAAGGAAATTAATAGACGATGGTTAATTGAATAATTGTTATATAATTACTGTGGTCAATCTTTCCTGTTTTCCTTCCTTGTGTTAGAGAATCAGAGGCTGCAGATAGGAACAAGGTGTCCTGGGCAGCATCAAGATGATTGGGTAACTCATTCCTCCGGGAAACTGCTGCAAGTGACGAGCTTTGATTTGGACATCACTTGAATTATGAATCTATCCTAAACTCTCTGCATTCACTGCGGAAATAATTGGGATTTAATCAGGTGACATTGCTGCAGATTCAGTCAGGAGTTGGGTTTGCGACAGTTTAAACAGATTGTTTTACTACCTGACGTCCCATCCCATGGCCAGTGTTGATACTACTCAGTCTGTAAATGAAAACATTGTTAAAGCTCCTGTTTCTACACCAGTTTGGTTCAGTGACACTGGCCTCGGAGCCCTCCCTCAGAGCCCTCCCTCAGGGCTCTCCCTCAGGGCCCACCCTCTGGGCTCTCCCTTAGGGCCCTCCCTCAGGGCCCACCATCAGGGCCCTCCCTCAGAGCCCTCCCTCAGTGCCCTCAGGGACCTCCCTCAGAGCCCTCCCTCAGAGACCTCAGGTACCTCCCTAAGAGCCCTCAGGGACCTCCCTCAGAGCTCTCCCTCAAGGCCCTCCCTCAGGGCCTTCCCTCAGAGCCCTCCCTCAGAGGTCCCCCTCAGGGCCCTCACTCAGCGGTCTCCCTCAGAGCCCTCAGGGCCTTCACTCAGAGCCCTCCCTCAGAGCCCTCCCTCAGAGCCCTCCCTCAGAGCCCTCCCTCAGGGCCCTCCTTCAGGGCCCTCCCTCAGAGCCCTCCCTCAGGGCCCTCCCTCAGGGTCCTCCCTCAGGGCCCTCCCTCAGGGACCTCCCTCAGGGCCTTCCCTCAGAGCCCTCCCTCAGAGGTCTCCCTCAGGGCCCTCACTCAGCGGTCTCCCTCAGAGCCCTCAGGGCCCTCACTCAGAGTAATTCCTCAGAGGCCTCCCTCAGGGCCCTCCCTCAGGGCCCTCCTTCAGGGCCCTCCCTCAGGGCCCTCCCTCAGAGCCCTCCCTCAGGGCCCTCCCTCAGAGCCCTCCCTCAGGGCCCTCCCTCAGGGACCTCCCTCAGGGCCCTCCCTCAGGGCCCTCCCTCAGGGCCCTCCTCCATGCAGTGCCCAGCCATTGTGTAGCAGCTGATGCCAAGTGTTGGGAAGAGGAGAAAAGCGAATTGTTCTGACCCAGCCGATGGTAAATGCTGAGCTGCTTAAATCTCAGAGGGAACCTTGAACAACTGTCATTACCTATATTTCCAATTGGTATGTTTGAGATGAAGCCTGAATTCAGGAATAAGACCATCATGCCTCAAGAGGTTTTTATACAAAACTAAATTAAACGTTTATTAATTTAACAACAAATTTAAACCTTACGAATTCAAAATTAGGATTCTTGCAGACATAGTTGGAGGCATACAGGCTTGGTTAGATTTTAAATGCCTCTGCCTTCAACACACAAACTCCTTTATGCTTTTGCCTAGCTTTTCCTTTGAATGTAAATTTCCTATTACTAGGTTTTTAATTTTACCTCTTTTAACAATGACACCCTTTGATTCCACCAATTTTATAAATATAAACACATTGCTTAGTGAATCCCGGCTCGGTGCAAGATCTTACCCATTCTTTTGAATGGTTTATTTAAAAATGCAGATTGCACTTTACTTTTTAACTTCCTTACGTTATCTAATTAACATCTCAAACTGCTACACATCAAAGCACCCAGACTAGCGGCTTTAATCCAATTAAAATACACCCACACACACATACACAGACACCACTACAAGTCCAATTTAAAAATGATTTCTAATAACATTATAGACATTAATCTCTCTTCATGACACCGAGTCAGACACATGCAGCCTGGGAGGAGGTGACTGAGGAGGTCAGCAGTGCTGGGCTGGTCAGAAGAAATGGTCCCAATGCCAGAAAAGGCTCAATGACCTCATGAGGGTGGCCAGGGTGAGTAAGGCCTCAGTATGTGTCATCATGTGCCAGCGTGTGTCTGTGTGTCCCAGCATGTGCCAGCGTGTGTTCTTGTGTGTGCCAGCGTGTCAGCATGTGTCCACGTGTGTCAGCATGTGTCAGTGTGCCCGCATAGGCCAGCGTGTGCCAGCATGTGCCAACATGTGTCCGCGTGTGTCAGCACGTGCCAGTGTGTGCCCACATGTGCCAGCGTGTGCAGCATGTGCCCATGTGTCAGCATGTGCCAACGTGTGTCAGCGTGTGTCCACATGTGCAGCGTGTGCCAGCATGTGTCAACTTGTGTCCGCATGTGCCCATGTCTACGTGTGTCAGCGTGTCCACATGTGCCCGCATGTGCCAACATATGTCAGCATATGTCAGTGTGTGTCCGCATGTGCCAGCATGTCCACGTGTGTCAGCGTGTGCCAGCATGTGTCCACGTGTGTCAGCGAGTGCCAGCGTGTGTCAGCATGAGCCAGTGTGTCAGCATGTGTCCCAGCATGTGCCAGTATGTGCTTGCATGTGCCAGTGTGTCTATATTTGTCCATGTGTGCCCACATGTGTCTGTGTGCCAGCATGTGCCAATGTTTGTCCCAGCATGTGCCAGCATATGTCAGTGTGTCAGCGTGTGCCAGCGTGTGCCAGTGTGTCCGCATGTGTCAACATGTGCCAGCGTGTCCACGTGTGCCAGCGTGTGTCCACATGTGCCAACATGTGTTCTCGCATGTGCCAGTGTGTGTCCGCATGTGCCAGTGTGTGTCCGCATGTGCCAGTGTGTGTCTGCATGTGCCAGCATGTGTCCACATGTGCCAGCGTGTGTCTGCATGTGCCAATGTGTGTTCTTGCGTGTGTCAGCATGTGCCAGCGTGTGCCAGCATGTGTTTGCGTGTCAGTGTCAGTGTGTCCGCGTGTGCCAATGTGTGCCAGCATGTGTCCGCATGTGCCCGCATGTGCAGCATGTGTCAGCATGTGCCAACGTGTGCCAATGTGTGTCAGCATGTGTCTGCGTGTGCCCATGTGCTGACGTGTGCCAGTGTGTGTCTGCATATGCCAGCATGTGCCAGCATGTGCCCACGTGTGCCCTCATGTGTCAGCATGTGTCAGCATGTGCCAGCGTGTCTCCACGTGTGCTAGCGTGTGCCAGTGTGGATCCGTATGTGCCAGAGTGTGTCTGTGTGGCCCGCATGTGTCAGCGTGTGCCCACATGTGTCAGTGCCTGTCAGCATATGTCCACGTGTGTCAGCATGTCAGTGAGTGCCAGCATGTGCCAGCGTGTGTCAGCGTGAGCCAGTGTGTCCCTGCATATGCCAGCATGTGCCAACGCGTGTCCCAGCATGTGCCAGTATGTGCTTGCATGTGCCAGTGTATGTCCGTGTTTGTCTGTGTGCCTGCATGTGTCCGCATGTGTCCGTGTGTGTCAGTGTGTGCCAGCATGTGCCAATATTTGACCCAGCATGTGCCACCATATGTCAGCGTGTGCCAGCATATGTCAGCGTGTGCCAGCGTGTGTCAGCGTGTGTCCGCATGTGTCAGCATGTGCCAGCGTGTCCACATGTGCCAGTGTGTGTCCGCATGTGCCAACGTGTGTTCTCGCGTGTGCCAGCATGTATCCGCATGTGCCAGTGAGTGTCCGCATGTGCCAGCATGTGCCCACGTATCCCAGTGTGTGCCAGTATGTGCCCACGTGTGCCAGCATGTGCCCACGTGTGCCAGCATGTGCCAACGTGTGTCCCAGCATGTGCCAGTATGTGCTTGCATGTGCCAGTGTGTGTCCACGTTTGTCTGTGTGCCCGCATGTGTCTGTGTGTGCCAGCATGTGTCAATGTTTGTCCCAGCATGTGCCAGCATATGTCAGCGTGTGCCAGCATGTGTCAGCGTGTGCCCACATGTGCCCGCATGTGTCAGCGTGTGCCAACATGTGCCAGCGTGTGTCCACATGTGCAGCATGTGTCAGCATGTGTCCGCATGTGCCCGTGTGCTCGCGTGTGTCAGCATGTGCCAGCATGTCTCCACATGTGCCAGCGTGTGTCCGCATGTGCCAACGCGTGTCTGCGTGTGCCAGCGTGTGTCCATATGTGCCAGCGTGTGTCCGCATGTGTCCATGTGTGCCAGCGTGTGCCTGCATGTACCAGCGTGTGCCAGCATGTCCATGTGTGCCAGCAGGTGCCAGCATGTGTCAATGTGTGCCAGCATGTGCCAGCGTGTCAGTGTGCTAGTGTGTGCCAGCGTGTGCCAACATGTGCCAGCATGTGTCCAAGTGTGTCAGCATGTGCCAGTGTGTGTCCACATGTGCCAGCATGTTCACATTTGTCAGCGTGTGCCAGCATGTGTCCACGTGTTTCAGCATGTGTCAGCATGTGCCAGCGTGTGCCAGCGTGTGTCAGCATGTGTCAGCGTGTGCCAGCGTGTGCCGGCGTGTGCCAATGTACTGTAGTCAATTCAGGGAGAAGGTCAGTTTGGCTGGACCTGAACAGATGTGACGTGACATTGAGTGACCGACATCCAATACAGGAGCAGCCTTCAGGCCGGCTGGAGTGTGTGACAGCTGGAACCCCACCTGCCGGAAATTAAGTGGCAATTAAGCCCATGAAGGGGGTAATTGAACGTGATTTTTTTGTGGCCTGACCACTTTTCCAGTTGGTGGCCGGGCCAATCGGCCGAGCAGCCTTTACATTTGTGCTCAAACCTCGATCTGGGGCCGGGTGGAGTCTCCGTGGGGTAATTAAATCTAAAGAGATACCAGGGGACTGGTTTCTATGAGGTTGGTTTTCAAGGGACTAAAGACTGACAAGTCTACTGGACAAGGTGGTCTGCATCCTGGGCCTGAATATTTCGCTGGTCAGGCCCGTGTGGTCAGTGGGCCCGAGACTGGGCAGGAAACGGACCCCTACCAAGACTTCACATTGGCACCCGGAGAAAGGCTCAGCGCTGCTAGTGGGGGTGGGAAGAGGATGGGTGCTGGGTGAGCCCTTCCATTGAAAACAGGCAGCTGCTCCAGGGAGCTGCAGACCTCCACAGAATTAACAAAACTACACACATGCTGCAAAACGTGTCATTTACTGTGAAGACAGATACAGGACACTTCTTCAGAGTCTTTGCCATTTCCTTGTTTCCCATTGTTAATTCCCCAGTCTCACCCTCTAAGGGACCAATGCTCACTTTAGCTACTCTTTTCCTTTTCATATACTTGTAGAAGCTTTTATTGTCTGTTTTTGTATTTCTTGCTAGTGTTCTCTCACACTCCGATTTCTCCGCTTTTTTCAGTCATCCTTTGCTAGTTTCTAATTTTTTCCCAATTTCTGGGCTACCACTAATCTTTGCAGCATTGTAAGTCTTTTCTCTCAATTTGATACTATCCTTAAATTCCTTAGTTAAGCATGGATGAGCATTCTCATAGAATCTTTTTTTCTCAATGGAACATGGAACTTTGTTGACAGTTATGAAATATCCCCTTAAATGTATTGAGGTTTTCTTGGAGCCGCGTTTGGTATTGTTCTGACCCTACATCCTTAAACTGCATCGGGTAAATAAACTGGAAAACTTGGTAGGTCACACTAGCTTTATGGAAAAAATCCAAGAGCAATCGACAGCCAATCGAACAGGAGGGAAATGGGAAATGTATAAAATTAGTTACCAATTAGCTCTTGCTCCAGATCAATTTTCCTGACAAAGCAGCCCGTCCACAAACATTCACTCCCTCCACTACCGGTGCACAGTAGCAGCAGTGTGTACCATCTACAAGATGCACTGCAGAAACTCACCAAGGCTCTTTAGACAGCACCTTTCAAACCCACTACCATCTAGAAGGACAAGGGCGGCAGATAGATGGGAACACCCATCTGGAAGTTCCCCTCCAAATCACTCACCATCCTGACTTGGAAATATATCGCCGTTCCTTCACTGTCACTGGGTGAAAATCCTGGAACTCCCTCCCTAACAGCACTGTGTGTGTACCTACACCACATGGACTGCAGTGGTTCAAGAAGGCAGCTCACCACCACCTTCTCAAGGGCAACTAGGGATGGGCAATAAATGCTGACCCAGCCAGCGATGCCCATGTCCCATAAATTAATAAAACAAAAATCATGGTATAATACAGTAGCTGTGAAGATATAAACATCACTGAGACTTCTGGGCTAACACATCCTGTTTATGGTTAACGTATTCCCTCATTAACTCAGTGTATAGACCGAGTATATGACACAAAACAATGTCAACTCGATGTGTTCCTGTCAGGATGGGGAGGTGGGTACAAAATGGCAAGTGTTTTCACAGGATATGTTCCAGGTGAGACAGCGAATTTGCTGTGCTGTGTGTTGTCTGTTTCTTGTATCTGGCCACTCAGTGTGATGAGGGACTGTAGCTGTCCCACATGATGGAAAACACTGAACTCATCCCAACAAACCCCAATATCCTGCCTATTAAACACATTAAAAACACACAATCAATCACACCACATTTAATACAGATAAATAAGATGAACAAAATTAAAACATTATTCAAAGGAAATTACATTTTAAAGTGATAATTTAATATAATCACAATATATGAGAAAATCTGAGTAAATTGCTGTAACCTTCAAACACACACTCAGTGTCATCTCTGTAGCACCAACTGAAATGATAAACAGTCTCCAAAAATGCACATCCTGGTGGTGAGGCTCGTCTGTTTTTTGGGTTTTGTGCTTGTTATTTTAGTGGTGTTTAACATAACCAACAATTCCCAGAAACACGACAGACCCAAGTAATCCAGAGCGTATAGAAAAACAGGCTCCAGCAGCAGAAACACAGAATCATCATCCTAACTTCCCTGACCAACATAATGGTAAATTTTTGCCCATAATCTTTATTACTGCAACATAGCACTCGCAGACGGTTAGTACTGAGGGAGTGCTGCATTGTCAGAGGGTCAGTACTGAGGGAGTGCTGCATTGTCAGAGGGTCAGTACTGATGGAGTGCTGCACTGTCAGAGGGTCAGTACTGAGGGAGTGCTACACTGTCAGAGGGTCAATAAACAGGGAGCGCTGCACTGCCAGAGGGTCAGAACTGATGGAGTACTGCACTGTCAGAGGGTCAGTACTGAGGGAGTGCTACACTGTCAGAGGGTCAGTACTGAGGGAGTGCTGCATTGTCAGAGGGTCAGTACTGAGGGAGTGCTGCACTGTCAGAGGGTCAGTACTGAGGGAGTGCTGCACTGTCAGAGGGTCAGTACTGAGGGAGTGCTGCACTGTCAGAGGGTCAGTACTGAGGGAGTGCTGCACTGTCTGAGGGTCAGTACTGAGGGAGTGCTGCATTGTAAGAGGGACCGTACTGAGGGAGTGCTGCACTGTCAGAGGGTCAGTACTGAGGGAGTGCTGCACTGTCAGAGGGTCAGTACTGAGGAAGTGCTGCACTGTCAGAAGGTCAGTACTGAGGGAGTGCTGCACTGTCAGAGGGTCAGTACTGAGGGAGCTCTGTATTGTCAGAGGGACAGTACTGAGGGAGTGCTGCACTTTCAGAGGGTCAGTACTGAGGGAGTGCTGCACTGTCAGAGGGTCAGTACTGAGGGAGTGCTGCATTGTCAGATGGTCAGTACTGAGGGAGTGCTGCACTGTCAGAGGGTCAGTACTGAGGGAGCGCTGCACTGTTAGAGGGTCAGTGCTGAGGGAATGCTGCACTGTCGGGGAAGCATTACTGATTGTGTGCTGCACTGTCAGAGGGTAAGTACTGCGGGAGTGCTGCACTACCAGAGGGTCAGTACTGAAGGTGTGCCGCACTGTTGGAGGGTCAGTACTGAGGGAGCACTGCACTGTCAGAGGGTCAGTACTGAGGGAGCACTGCACTGTCAGAGGGTCAGTACTGAGGGAGTGCTGCACTGTCAGAGGGTCAGTACTGAGGGAATGCTGCACTGTCAGAGGGTCAGTACTGAGGGATTGCTGCACTGTCAGAGGATCATTACTGAGGGAGCTCTGCATTGTAAGAGGGACAGTACTGAAGCAGTGCTGCATTGTCAGAGGGTCAGTTCTGAGGAAGTGCTGCACTGTCAGAAGGTCAGTACTGAGGAAGTGCTGCGCTGTCAGCGGGTCAGTACTTACGGAGTGCTGCACTGTCAGAGGGTCAGTACTGAGGAAGTGCTGCACTGTCAGAGCGTCAGTACTGAGGGAGTGCTGCACTGTCAGAGGGTCAGTACTGAGGGAGCTCTGTATTGTCAGAGGGACAGTACTGAGGGAGTGCTGCACTTTCAGAGGGTCAGTACTGAGGGAGTGCTGCACTATCAGAGGGTCAGTACTGAGGGAGTGCTGCACTGTCAGAGGGTCAGTACTGAGAGAGCACTGCACTGTCAGAGGGTCAGTACTGAGGGATAACTGCACTGTCAGAGGGTCAGTACTGAGAGAGCACTGCACTGTCAGAGGGTCAGTACTGAAGGAGTGCTGCACTGTCAGAGGGTCAGTACTGAGGGAATGCTGCACTGTTAGAGGGTCAGTATTGAGGGAGTGCTGCACTGTCAGAGGGTCAATACTGAGGGAGTGCTGCACTGTCAGAGGATCAGTAATGAGGGAGTGCTGCATTGTCAGAGGGTCAGTACTGAGGGAGTCCTGCACTGTCAGAGGATCACTACTGAGGGAGTGCTGCATTGTCAGAGGGACAGTTCTGAGGTATTGCTGCACTGTCAAAGGGTTAGTACTGAGGGAGGGCTGCGCTGTCAGAGGATCATTACTGAGGGAGTGCTGCATTGTCAGAGGTTCAGTACTGAGGGAGTGCTGCACTGTCAGAGGGACAGTACTGAGGGAGCGCTGCACTGTCAGAGGATCAGTACTGAGGGAGTTCTGCACTGTCAGAGGGTCAGTACTGAGGGAGCTCTGCACTGTCAGAGGGTCAGTGCTGAGGGAATTCTGCACTGTCAGAGGGTCAGATCTGAGGGAGTGCTGCACTGTCAGAGGATCACTACTGAGGGAGTGCTGCATTGTCAGAGGGACAGTTCTGAGGGATTGCTGCACTGTCAAAGGGTTAGTACTGAGGGAGGGCTGCGCTGTCAGAGGATCATTACTGAGGGAGTGCTGCATTGTCAGAGGTTCAGTACTGAGGGAGTGCTGCACTGTCAGAGGGTCAGTACTGAGGGAGTGCTGCACTGTCGGGGAAGCATTACTGAGGGTGTGCTGCACCGTCAGAGTGTCAGTTCTGAGGGAGTGCTGCACTATCAGTGGGTCAGTACTGAGCGAGTGCTGCACTGTCAGAGGGTCAATCCTGAGGGAGTGCTGCACTGTCAGAGGATCAGTACTGAGGGATTGCTGCATTGTCAGAGGGTCAGTACTGAGGGAGTGCAGAACTGTCAGGGTGTCAGTACTGAGGGAGTGCTGCACTGTCAGAGGATCAATACTGAGGGAGTTCTGCACTGTCAGAGGGTCAGTACTGAGGGAGCTCTGCACTGTCAGAGAGTCAGTACTGAGGGAGTGCTGCACTTTCGGAAGGTCAGTACTGAGGGAGCGCAGTACTGTCAGAGGGTCAGTGCTGAGGGAATTCTGCACTGTCAGAGGGTCAGTACTGAGGGAGTGCTGCACTGTCAGAGGTTCAGATCTGAGGGAGTGCTGCACTGTCAGAGGGTCAGTACTGAGGGAGCTCTGCACTGTCAAAGAGTCAGTACTGAGGGAGTGCTGCACTGTCGGAAGGTCAGTACTGAGGGAATGCTGCACTGTCGGAGGGTCAGTATTGAGGGAGTGCTGCACTGTCAGAGGGTCAATACTGAGGGAGCACTGCACTGTCAGAGAGTCAGTACTGAAGGAGTGCTGCACTGTCAGAGGAACAGTACTGAGGGAGCTCTGCACTGTCAGAGCGTTAGTACTGAGGGAGTGCTGCACTGTCAGAGGATCAGTACTGAGGGAGTGCTATATTGTCAGAGGGTCAGTACTGAGGGAGTGCTGCATTGTCAGAGGGTCAGTACTGAGGGATAGCTGCACTGTCAGAGGGTCAGTTCTGAGGGAGCGCTGCACTGTCAGAGGGTCAGTTCTGAGGGAGTGCTGCACTGTCAGAGGGTCAGTACTGAGGGAGCGCTGCACTGACAGAGGGTCAGTTCTGAGGGAGTGCTGCACTGTCATAGGGTCAGTTCTGAGGGAGTGATGCACTGTCAGAGGGTCAGTACTGGGGGAGCTCTGCAGTGTCAGAGGGTGAGTACTGAGGGAGCTCTCCACAGTCAGAGAGTCAGCACTGAAGATGTGCTGCACTGTCGGAAGGTCAGTACTGAGGGAGCGCAGCACTGTCAGAGGGTCAGTGCTGAGGGAATTCTGCACTGTCAGACTGTCAGTATTGAGGGAATGCTGCACTGTCAGAGGGTCAGTACTGAGCGATCACTGCACTGTCAGAGGGTCAGTACTGAGGGAGCTCTGCACTGTCAGAGGGTCAGTACTGAAGGAGTGCTGCACTGTCAGAGGGTCAATACTGAGGGAATGCTGCACTGTCAGAGGGTCAGTATTGAGGGAGTGCTGCACTGTCAGAGGGTCAATACTGAGGGAGTGCTGCACTGTCTGAGGATCCGTACTGAGGGAGTGCTGCATTGTCAGAGGGTAAGTACTGAGGAAGTGCTGCACTGTCAGAGGGTCAGTACTGAGGGAGCTCTGCACTGTCAGAGGTTCAGTACTGAGTGAGTGCTGCATTGTCAGAGGGTCAGTTCTGAGGAAGTGCTGCACTGTCGGGGAAGCATTACTGAGGGTGTGCTGTACTGTCAGAGGGTCAGTACTGAGGGAGTGCTGCACTGTCAGAGGGTCAGTACTGAAAGTGTGCCGCACATTTGGAGGGTCTGTACTGAGGGAGCACTGCACTGTCAGAGGGTCAGTACTGAGGGAGCACTGCACTGTCAGAGGGTGAGTACTGAGGGAGCACTGCACTGTCAGTGGGTCAGTACTGAGGGAGCTCTGCACTGTCAGAGAGTCAGTACTGAAGACGTGCTGCACTGTCGGACGGTCAGTACTGAGGGAGCGCAGCACTGTCAGAGGGTCAGTTCTGAGGGAATTCTGCACTGTCAGAGGGTCAGTACTGAGGGAGCACTGCATTGTCAGAGGGTCAGTACCGAGGGATCACTGTACTGTCAGAGGGTCAGTACTGAGGGAGCTCTGCACTGTCAGAGGGTCAATACTGAGGGAATGCTGCACTGTCAGAGGGTCAGTATTGAGGGAGTGCTGCACTGTCAGAGGGTCAATACTGAAGGAGCGCTGCACTGTCAGAGAGTCAGTGCTGAGGCAATGCTGCACTGTCAGAAGGTCAGTACTGTGGGAGCGCTGCACTGACAGAGGGTCAGTTCTGAGGGAGTGCTGCACTGTCATAGGGTCAGATCTGAGGGAGTGCTGCATTGTCAGAGGGTCAGTACTGGGGGAGCTCTGCACTGTCAGAGGGTGAGTACTGAGGGAGCTCTGCACTGTCAGAGAGTCAGTACTGAAGACGTGCTGCACTGTCAGAGGGACAATACTGAGGGAGTGCTGCACTGTCAGAGGATCCGTACTGAGGGAGTGCTGCATTGTCAGAGGGTCAGTACTGAGGGAGTGCTGCATTGTCAGAGGGTCAGTTCTGAGGAAGTGCTGCATTGTCAGAGGGTCAGTTCTGAGGAAGTGCTGCACTGTCAGAGCGTCAATACTGACGGAATGCTGCACTGTGAGAGGGTCAGTATTGAGGGAGTGCTGCACTGTCAGAGGGTCAATACTGAGGGAGTGCTGCACTGTCAGGGGATCCGTACTGAGGGAGTGCTGCATTGTCAGAGGGTAAGTACTGAGGGAGTGCTGCACTGTCAGAGCGTCAGTACTGAGGGAGTGCTGCATTGTCAGATGGTCAGTACTGAGGGAGTGCTGCACTGTCAGAGGGTCAGTACTGAGGGAGCGCTGCACTGTTAGAGGGTCAGTGCTGAGGGAATGCTGCACTGTCGGGGAAGCATTACTGATTGTGTGCTGCACTGTCAGAGGGTAAGTACTGCGGGAGTGCTGCACTATCAGAGGGTCAGTACTGAAGGAGCTCTGCACTGTCAGTGCGTCAGTACTGAGGGAGTGCTGCACTGTCAGAGGGTCAGTACTGAGGGAGCTCTGCACTGTCAAAGAGTCAGTACTGAGGGAGTGCTGCACTGTCGGAAGGTCAGTACTGAGGGAATGCTGCACTGTCAGAGGGTCAGTATTGAGGGAGTTCTGCACTGTCAGAGGGTCTATACTGAGGGAGCACTGCACTGTCAGAGCGTCAGTACTGAGGGAGTGCTGCACTGTCAGAGGATCAGTACTGAGGGAGTGCTATATTGTCAGAGGGTCAGTACTGAGGGAATGCTGCATTGTCAGAGAGTCAGTACTCAGGGATTGCTGCACTGTCAGAGGATCAGTACAGAGGGCGTTCTGCACTGTCAGAGGGTTAGTTCTGTGGGAGTGCTGCACTGTCAGAGGGTCAGTACTGAAGGAGCGCTGCACTGTCAGAGAGTCAGTGCTGAGGCAATGCTGCACTGTCAGAGGGTCAGTTCTGAGGGAGCGCTGCACTGACAGAGGGTCAGTTCTGAGGGAGTGCTGCACTGTCATAGGGTCAGTTCTGAGGGAGTGCTGCATTGTCAGAGGGTCAGTACTGTGGGATTGCTGCACTGTCAGAGGATCCCACAGAGGGTGTTCTGCACTGTCAGAGGGTCAGTGCTGAGGGAATTCTGCACTGTCAGAGTGTCAGTACTGAGGGAGTGCTGCACTGTCAGAGGTTCAGATCTGAGGGAGTGCTGCACTGTCAGAGGGTCAGTACTGAGGGAGCTCTGCACTGTCAAAGAGTCAGTACTGAGGGAGTGCTGCACTGTCGGAAGGTCAGTACTGAGGGAATGCTGCACTGTCAGAGGGTCATTATTGAGGGAGTTCTGCACTGTCAGAGGGTCAATACTGAGGGAGCACTGCACTGTCAGAGCGTCAGTACTGAAGGAGTGCTGCACTGTCAGAGGAACAGTACTGAGGGAGCTCTGCACTGTCAGAGCGTCAGTACTGAGGGAGTGCTGCACTGTCAGAGGATCAGTACTGAGGGAGTGCTATATTGTCAGAGGGTCAGTACTGAGGGAATGCTGCATTGTCAGAGAGTCAGTACTGAGGGATTGCTGCACTGTCAGAGGATCAGTACAGAGGGCATTCTGCACTGTCAGAGGGTTAGTTCTGTGGGAGTGCTGCACTGTCAGAGGGTCAGTATTGAAGGAGCGCTGCACTGTCAGAGAGTCAGTGCTGAGGCAATGCTGCACTGACAGAGGGTCAGTTCTGAGGGAGTGCTGCACTGTCATAGGGTCAGTTCTGAGGGAGTGCTGCATTGTCAGAGGGTCAGTACTGTGGGATTGCTGCACTGTCAGAGGATCCCACAGAGGGTGTTCTGCACTGTCAGAGGGTCAGTTCTGTGGGAGTGCTGCACTGTGAGAGGGTCAGTACTGAAGGAGTGCTGCACTGACAGAGGGTCAGTTCTGAGGGAGTGCTGCACTGTCATAGGGTCAAATCTGAGGGAGTGCTGCACTGTCAGAGGGTCCGTACTGAGGGAGTGCTGCACTGTCAGAGGGTCCGTACTGAGGGAGTGCTGCACTGTCAGAGGGTCAGTACTGAGGGAGCGCAGCACTGTCAGAGGGTCAGTGCTGAGGGAATTCTGCACTGTCAGAGTGTCAGTACTGAGGGAATGCTGCACTGTCAGAGGGTCAGTACTGAGGGAGCACTGCACTGTCAGAGGGTCAGTACTGAGGGATCACTGCACTGTCAGAGGGTCAGTACTGAAGGAGTGCTGCACTGTCAGAGCGTCAATACTGAGGGAATGCTGCACTGTCAGAGGGTCAGTATTGAGGGAGTGCTGCACTGTCAGAGGGTCAATACTGAGGGAGTGCTGCACTGTCAGAGGATCCGTACTGAGGGAGTGCTGCATTGTCAGAGGATAAGTACTGAGGGAGTGCTGCACTGTCAGAGGGTCAGTACTGAGGGAGCTCTGCACTGTCAGAGGTTCAGTACTGAGTGAGTGCTGCATTGTCAGAGGGTCAGTTCTGAGGAAGTGCTGCACTGTCGGGGAAGCATTACTGAGGGTATGCTGCACTGTCAGAGGGTCAGTACTGAGGGAGTGCTGCACTATCAGAGGGTCAGTACTGAAGGTGTGCCGCACTGTTGGAGGGTCTGTACTGAGGGAGCACTGCACTGTCAGAGGGTCAGTACTGAGGGAGCACTGCACTGTCAGAGGGTGAGTACTGAGGGAGCTCTGCACTTTCAGAGAGTCAGTACTGAAGGAGTGCTGCACTGTCAGAGGGTCAGTATTGAGGGAGTGCTGCACTGTCAGAGAGTCAATACTGAGGGAGCACTGCACTGTCAGAGCGTCAGTACTGAAGGAGTGCTGCACTGTCAGAGGATCAGTCCTGAGGGAGCTCTGCACTGTCAGAGCGTCAGTACTGAGGGAGTGCGGCACGGTCAGAGGATCAGTACTGAGGGAGTGCTATATTGTCAGAGGGTCAGTACTGAGGGAGTGCTGCATTGTCAGAGGGTCAGTACTGAGGGATTGCTGCACTGTCAGAGGATCCCACAGAGGGTGTTCTGCACTGTCAGAGGGTCAGTTCTGTGGGAGTGCTGCACTGTCAGAGGGTCAGTACTGAAGGAGCGCTGCACTGACAGAGGGTCAGTTCTGAGGAAGTGCTGCACTGTCGGGGAAGCATTACTGAGGGTATGCTGCACTGTCAGAGGGTCAGTACTGAGGGAGTGCTGCACTATCAGATTCTCAGTACTGAAGGTGTGCCGCACTGTTGGAGGGTCTGTACTGAGGGAGCACTGCACTGTCAGAGGGTCAGTACTGAGGGAGCACTGCACTGTCAGAGGGTGAGTACTGAGGGAGCTCTGCACTGTCAGAGAGTCAGTACTGAGACGTGCTGCGTTGTCAGAGGGTCAGTTCTGAGGAAGTGCTGCACTGTCAGAGGGTCAGTACTGAGGGAGCACTGCACTTTGAGAGGTTCAGTAATGAGGGATCTCTGCACTGTCAGTGCGTCAGTAATGAGGGAGTGCTGCTCTGTCAGAGGGTCAGTATTGAGGGAGTGCTGCACTTTCAGAGGGTCAATACTGAGGGAGCACTGCACTGTCAGAGCGTCAGTACTGAAGGAGTGCTGCACTGTCAGAGGGTCAGTACTGAGGGAGTGCTGCACTGTCAGAGCGTCAATACTCAGGGAGAGCAGCACTGTCAGGGTCAGTACTGTAGGAGTGCTGCACTGTGAGAGGGTCCATGCTGAGGGAACGCTGCACTGTCAGAGGATCAGTACTGAAGGAGTGCTGCATTGTCAGAGGGTCAATACTGAAGACGTGCTGCATTTTCGGAAGGTCAGTACTGAGGGAGCGCAGCACTGTCAGAGGGTCAGTGCTGAGGGAATTCTGCACTGTCAGAGTGTCAGTACTGAGGGATAAGTGCACTCTCAGAGGATCAGTACTGAGGGGATGCAGCACTGTCAGAGGATCAATACTGAGGGAGTGCTGCACTGTCAGAGGATCAGTAATGAGGGAGTGCTGCATTGTCAGATGGTCAGTACTGAGGGAGTGCTGATCTGTCAGAGGATCAGTACTGAGGGAGTGCTGCACTGTCGGGGAAGCATTACTGAGGGTGTGCTGCACTGTCAGATCGTCAGTACTGAGGGAGTGCTGCACTATCAGAGGTTAAGCACTGAAGGTGTGCCGCACTGTTGGAGTGTCAGTACTGAGGGAGCACTGTACTGTCAGAGGGTCAGTACTGAGGGAGCACTGCACTTTCAGATGTTCAGTACTGAGGGAGCTCTGCACTGTCAGAGCGTCAGTACTGAGGGAGTGCTGCCCTGTCAGAGGTTCAGATCTGAGGGAGTCCTGCACTGTCAGAGGGTCAGTACTGAGGGAGCTCTGCACTATCAGAGGGTCAGTACTGAGGGATAACTGCACTGTCAGAGGGTCAGTACTGAAGGAGTGCTGCACTGTCAGAGGGTCAGTACTGAGGGAATGCTGCGCTGTCAGAGGGTCAGTATTGAGAGAGTGCTGCACTGTCAGAGGGTCAATACTGAGGGAGTGCTGCACTGTCAGAGTATCAGTAATGAGGGCGTGCTGCATTGTCAGAGGGTCAGTACTGAGGGAGTGCTGCACTGTCACAGGGACAGTTCTGAGGGATTGCTGCACTGTCAAAGGGTCAGTACTGAGGGAGGGCTGCGCTGTCAGAGGATCAGTACTGAGGGAGTGCTGCATTGTCAGAGGGTCAGTACTGAGGGAGGGCTGCGCTGTCAGAGGATCAGTACTGAGGGAATGCTGCATTGTCAGAGGTTCAGTACTGAGGGAGTGCTGCACTGTCAGAGGATCAGTACTGAGGGAGTGCTGCATTGTCAGAGGTTCAGTACTGAGGGAGTGCTGCACTGTCAGAGGGTCAGTACTGAGGGAGTGCTGCACTGTCAGAGGGTCAGTGCTGAGTGTTTGCTGCACTGTCAGAGGGTCAGTACTGAGGGAGTGCTGCACTATCAGAGGATCAGTACTGAGCGAGTGCTGCACTGTCAGATGGTCAATCCTGAGGGAGTGCTGCACTGTCAGAGGATCAGTACTGAGGGATTGCTGCATTGTCAGAGGGTCAGTACTGAGGGAGTGCTGAACTGTCAGGGTGTCAGTACTGAGGGAGTGCTGCACTGTCAGAGGATCAGTACTGAAGTAGTTCTGCACTGTTAGCAGGTCAGTACTGAGGGAGCTCTGCACTGTCAGAGAGTCAGTACTGAAGACGTGCTGCACTGTCGGAAGGTCAGTACTGAGGGAGCGCTGCACTGTCAGAGGGTCAGTGCTGAGGGAATTCTGCACTGTCAGAGTGTCAGTAATGAGGGAGTGCTGCACTGTCATAGGGTCAGTTCTGAGGGAGTGATGCACTGTCAGAGGGTCAGTACTGGGGGAGCTCTGCAGTGTCAGAGGGTGAGTACTGAGGGAGCTCTCCACAGTCAGAGAGTCAGCACTGAAGACGTGCTGCACTGTCGGAAGGTCAGTACTGAGGGAGTGCTGCACTGTCAGAGGGTCAGTACTGAGGGAGCACTGCACTGTCAGAGGGTCAATACTGAGGGAATGCTGCACTGTCAGAGGATCCGTACTGAGGGAGTGCTGCATTGTCAGAGGGTAAGTACTGAGGAAGTGCTGCACTGTCAGAAGGTCAGTACTGAGGGAGCTCTGCACTGTCAGAGGTTCAGTACTGAGGGAGTGCTGCATTGTCAGAGGGTCAGTTCTGAGGAAGTGCTGCACTGTCGGGGAAGCATTACTGAGGGTGTGCTGTACTGTCAGAGGGTCAGTACTGAGGGAGTGCTGCACTATCAGAGGGTCAGTACTGAAAGTGTGCCGCACATTTGGAGGGTCTGTACTGAGGGAGCACTGCACTGTCAGAGGGTCAGTGCTGAGGGAATTCTGCACTGTCAGAGGGTCAGTGCTGAGGGATCTCTGCACTGTCAGAGGGTCAGTACTGAGGGAGTGCTGCACTGTCAGAGGGTCAGTACTGAAAGAGTGCTGCACTGTCAGAGGGTCAATACTGAGGGAATGCTGCACTGTCAGAGGGTCAGTATTGAGGGAGTGCTGCACTGTCAGAGGGTCAGTACTGAGGGAGTGCTGCACTGTCAGAGAGTCAGTGCTGAGGCAATGCTGCACTGTGAGAAGGTAAGTACTGTGGGAGCGCTGCACTGACAGAGGGTCAGATCTGAGGGAGTGCTGCATTGTCAGAGGGTCAGTACTGAGGGAGCTCTGCAGTGTCAGAGGGTGAGTACTGAGGGAGCTCTGCACTGTCAGAGAGTCAGTACTGAAGACGTGCTGCACTGTCAGAGGGTCAATACTGAGGGAGTGCTGCACTGTCAGAGGATCCGTACTGAGGGAGTGCTGCATTGTCAGAGGGTAAGTACTGAGGGAGTGCTGCACTGTCAGAGGGTCAGTACTGAAGGAGTGCTGCACTGTCAGAGGGTCTGTACTGAGGGAGTGCTGCATTGTCAGAGGGTCAGTTCTGAGGAAGTGCTGCATTGTCGGAGGGTCAGTTCTGAGGAAGTGCTGCACTGTCAGAGCGTCAATACTGACGGAATGCTGCACTGTGAGAGGGTCAGTATTGAGGGAGTGCTGCACTGTCAGAGGGTCAATACTGAGGGAGTGCTGCACTGTCAGAGGATCCGTACTGAGGGAGTGCTGCCCTGTCAGAGGTTCAGATCTGAGGGAGTCCTGCACTGTCAGAGGGTCAGTAATGAGGCAGCTCTGCACTGTCAGAGGGTCAGTACTGAGGGAGCTCTGCACTATCAGAGGGTCAGTACTGAGGGATAACTGCACTGTCAGAGGGTCAGTACTGTAGGAGTGCTGCACTGTCAGAGGGTCAGTACTGAGGGAGTGCTGCACTGTCATAGGGACAGTTCTGAGGGATTGCTGCTCTGTCAAAGGGTCAGTACTGAGGGAGTGCTGCACTGTCAGAGGATCAGTACTGAGGGAGTGCTGCATTGTCAGAGGTTCAGTACTGAGGGAGTGCTGCACTGTCAGAGGGTCAGTACTGAGGGAGTGCTGCACTGTCAGAGGGTCAGTGCTGAGTGTTTGCTGCACTGTCAGAGGGTCAGTACTGAGGGAGTGCTGCACTATCAGAGGATCAGTACTGAGGGATTGCTGCATTGTCAGAGGGTCAGTACTGAGTGAGTGCTGAACTGTCAGGGTGTCAGTACTGAGGGAGTGCTGCACTGTCAGAGGATCAGTACTGAAGTAGTTCTGCACTGTCAGAGGGTCAGTACTGAGGGAGCTCTGCACTGTCAGAGAGTCAGTACTGAAGACGTGCTGCATTTTCAGAAGGTCAGTACTGAGGGAGCGCTGCACTGTCAGAGGGTCAGTGCTGAGGGAATTCTGCACTGTCAGAGTGTCAGTAATGAGGGAGTGCTGCACTGTCAGAGGTTCAGATCTGAGGGAGTGCTGCACTGTCAGATGGTCAGTACTGAGGGAGCTCTGCACTGTCAAAGAGTCAGTACTGAGGGAGTGCTGCACTGTCGGAAGGTCAGTACTGAGGGAATGCTGCACTGTCAGAGGGTCAGTATTGAGGGAGTGCTGCACTGTCAGAGGGTCAATACTGAGGGAACACTGCACTGTCAGAGCGTCAGTACTGAAGGAGTGCTGCACTGTCAGAGGAACAGTACTGAGGGAGCTCTGCACTGTCAGAGCGTCAGTACTGAGGGAGTGCTGCACTGTCAGAGGATCAGTACTGAGGGAGTGCTGTATTGTCAGAGGGTCAGTACTGAGGGAGTGCTGCATTGTCAGAGGGTCAGTACTGAGGGATCGCTGCACTGTCAGAGGATCAGTACAGAGGGTGTTCTGCACTGTCAGAGGGTCAGTACTGAGGGAGTGCTGCATTGTCAGAGGGTCAGTACTGAGGGAGTGCTGCACTGTCAGAGGGTCAGTTCTGTGGGAGTGCTGCACTGTCAGAGGGTCAGTACTGAAGGAGCGCTGCACTGTCAGAGAGTCAGTGCTGAGGCAATGCTGCACTGTCAGAGGGTCAGTTCTGAGGGAGTGATGCACTGTCAGAGGGTCAGTCCTGAGGGAATTCTGCACTGTCAGAGTGTCAGTACTGAGGGAATGCTGCACTGTCAGAGGGTCAGTACTGAGGGAGCACTGCACTGTCAGAGGATCAGTACTGAGCGATCACTGCACTGTCAGAGGGTCTGTACTGAGGGAGCTCTGCACTGTCAGAGGGTCAGTACTGAAGGAGTGCTGCACTGTCAGAGGGTCAATACTGAGGGAATGCTGCACTGTCAGAGGGTCAGTATTGAGGGAGTGCTGCACTGTCAGAGGCTCAATACTGAGGGAGTGCTGCACTATCAGAGGGTCAGTACTGAAAGTGTGCCGCACATTTGGAGGGTCTGTACTGAGGGAGCACTGCACTGTCAGAGGGTCAGTACTGAGGGAGCACTGCACTGTCAGAGGGTCAGTACTGAGGGAGCACTGCACTGTCAGATGGTGAGTACTGAGGGAGCTCTGCACTGTCAGAGAGTCAGTACTGAAGACGTGCTGCACTGTCGGACGGTCAGTACTGAGGGAGCGCAGCACTGTCAGAGGGTCAGTGCTGAGGGAATTCTGCACTGTCAGAGGGTCAGTACTGAGGGAGCACTGCATTGTCAGAGGGTCAGTACCGAGGGATCACTGTACTGTCAGAGGGTCAGTACTGAGGGAGCTCTGCACTGTCAGAGGGTCAGTACTGAAAGAGTGCTGCACTGTCAGAGGGTCAGTACTGAGGGAGCTCTGCACTGTCAGAGGGTCAATACTGAGGGAATGCTGCACTGTCAGAGGGTCAGTATTGAGGGAGTGCTGCACTGTCAGAGGGTCAATACTGAAGGAGTGCTGCACTGTCAGAGAGTCAGTGCTGAGGCAATGCTGCACTGTCAGAAGGTAAGTACTGTGGGAGCGCTGCACTGACAGAGGGTCAGTTCTGAGGGAGTGCTGCACTGTCATAGGGTCAGATCTGAGGGAGTGCTGCATTGTCAGAGGGTCAGTACTGGGGGAGCTCTGCACTGTCAGAGGATCCGTACTGAGGGAGTGCTGCACTGTCAGAGGATCCGTACTGAGGGAGTGCTGCATTGTCAGAGGGTAAGTACTGAGGGAGTGCTGCACTGTCAGAGGGTCAGTACTGAAGGAGTGCTGCACTGTCAGAGGGTCAGTACTGAGGGAGTGCTGCATTGTCAGAGGGTCAGTTCTGAGGAAGTGCTGCATTGTCAGAGGGTCAGTTCTGAGGAAGTGCTGCACTGTCAGAGCGTCAATACTGACGGAATGCTGCACTGTGAGAGGGTCAGTATTGAGGGAGTGCTGCACTGTCAGAGGGTCAATACTGAGGGAGTGCTGCACTGTCAGAGGATCCGTACTGAGGGAGTGCTGCCCTGTCAGAGGTTCAGATCTGAGGGAGTCCTGCACTGTCAGAGGGTCAGTACTGAAGGAGTGCTGCACTGTCAGAGGGTCAGTACTGAGGGAGTGCTGCACTGTCAGAGGGTCAGTACTGAGGGAGTGCTGCACTGTCAGAGGATCAATACTGAGGGAGCTCTGCACTGTCAGTGCGTCAGTACTGAGGGAATGCTGCACTGTCAGAGGATCAATACTGAGGGAGCTCTGCACTGTCAGTGCGTCAGTACTGAGGGAGTGCTGCACTGTCAGAGGGTCAGTACTGAGGGATTGCTGCACTGTCAGAAGATCAGTATTGAGGGTGTTCTGCATTGTCAGATGGTCAGTTCTGTGGGAGTGGTGCACTGTCAGAGGGTCAGTACTGAAGGAGCGCTGCACTGACAGAGGGTCAGTTCTGAGGGAGTGCTGCACTGTCGTAGGGTCAGGTCTGAGGGGGTGCTGCACTGTCAGAGGGTCAGTACTGAGGCAGCTCTGCACTGTCAGAGGGTCAGTACTGACGGAGTGCAGCACTGTCAGAGGGTCAGTACTGATGGAATGCTGCACTGTCAGAGTGTCAGTATTGTGGGAGTGCTGCACTGTCAGAGGGTCAATACTGAGGGAATGCTGCACTGTGAGAGGATCAGTACTGAGGGAGTGCTGCATTGTCAGAGGGTCAGTACTGAGGGAGTGCTGCACTGTCAGAGGGTCAGTACTGAGGGAGTGCTGCACTGTCAGAGGGTCAGTGCTGAGGGTTTGCTGCACTGTCAGAGGGTCAGTACTGAGTGAGTGCTGCACTGTCAGACGGTCAATCCTGAGGGTGTGCTGCACTGTCAGAGGATCAGTACTGAGGGATTGCTGCATTGTCAGAGGGTCAGTGCTGAGGGAGTGCTGAACTGTCAGGGTGTCAGTACTGAGGGAGTGCTGCACTGTCAGAGGATCAGTCCTGAAGACGTGCTGCATTTTCGGAAGGTCAGTACTGAGGGAGCGCTGCACTGTCAGAGGGTCAGTGCTGAGGGAATTCTGCACTGTCAGAGTGTCAGTACTGAGGGAGTGCTGCACTGTCAGAAGTTCAGATCTGAGGGAGTGCTGCACTGTCAGAGGGTCAGTACTGAGGGAGCTCTGCACTGTCAAAGAGTCAGTACTGAGGGAGTGCTGCACTGTCGGAAGGTCAGTACTGAGGGAATGCTGCACTGTCAGAGGGTCAGTATTGAGGGAGTTCTGCACTGTCAGAGGATCAATACTGAGGGAGCACTGCACTGTCAGAGCGTCAGTACTGAAGGAGTGCTGCACTGTCAGAGGAACAGTACTGAGGGAGCTCTGCACTGTCAGAGGATCAGTACTGAGGGAGTGCTGCATTGTCAGAGGGTAAGTACTGAGGAAGTGCTGCACTGTCAGAGGGTCAGTACTGAGGGAGCTCTGCACTGTCAGAGGTTCAGTACTGAGGGAGTGCTGCATTGTCAGAGGGTCAGTTCTGAGGAAGTGCTGCACTGTCGGGGAAGCATTACTGCGGGTGTGCTGTACTATCAGAGGGTCAGTACTGAGGGAGTGCTGCACTATCAGAGGGTCAGTACTGAAAGTGTGCCGCACATTTGGAGGGTCTGTACTGAGGGAGCACTGCACTGTCAGAGGGTCAGTACTGAGGGAGCACTGCACTGTCAGATGGTGAGTACTGAGGGAGCTCTGCACTGTCAGAGAGTCAGTACTGAAGACGTGCTGCACTGTCGGACGGTCAGTACTGAGGGAGCGCAGCACTGTCAGAGGGTCAGTGCTGAGGGAATTCTGCACTGTCAGAGGGTCAGTACTGAGGGAGCACTGCATTGTCAGAGGGTCAGTACCGAGGGATCACTGTACTGTCAGAGGGTCAGTACTGAGGGAGCTCTGCACTGTCAGAGGGTCAGTACTGAAAGAGTGCTGCACTGTCAGAGGGTCAATACTGAGGGAATGCTGCACTGTCAGAGGGTCAGTATTGAGGGAGTGCTGCACTGTCAGAGGGTCAATACTGAAGGAGCGCTGCACTGTCAGAGAGTCAGTGCTGAGGCAATGCTGCACTGTCAGAAGGTAAGTACTGAGGGAGCTCTGTATTGTCAGAGGGACAGTACTGAGGGAGTGCTGCACTTTCAGAGTGTCAGTACTGTGGGAGCGCTGCACTGTCATAGGGTCAGATCTGAGGGAGTGCTGCATTGTCAGAGGGTCAGTACTGGGGGAGCTCTGCACTGTCAGAGGGTGAGTACTGAGGGAGCTCTGCACTGTCAGAGAGTCAGTACTGAAGACGTGCTGCACTGTCAGAGGGTCAATACTGAGGGAGTGCTGCACTGTCAGAGGATCCGTACTGAGGGAGTGCTGCATTGTCAGAGGGTAAGTACTGAGGGAGTGCTGCACTGTCAGAGGGTCAGTACTGAAGGAGTGCTGCACTGTCAGAGGGTCAGTACTGAGGGAGTGCTGCATTGTCAGAGGGTCAGTTCTGAGGAAGTGCTGCATTGTCAGAGGGTCAGTTCTGAGGAAGTGCTGCACTGTCAGAGCGTCAATACTGACGGAATGCTGCACTGTGAGAGGGTCAGTATTGAGGGAGTGCTGCAATGTCAGAGGGTCAATACTGAGGGAGTGCTGCACTGTCAGAGGATCCGTACTGAGGGAGTGCTGCCCTGTCAGAGGTTCAGATCTGAGGGAGTCCTGCACTGTCAGAGGGTCAGTACTGAAGGAGTGCTGCACTGTCAGAGGGTCAGTACTGAGGGAGTGCTGCACTGTCAGAGGGTCAGTACTGAGGGAGTGCTGCACTGTCAGAGGATCAATACTGAGGGAGCTCTGCACTGTCAGTGCGTCAGTACTGAGGGAGTGCTGCACTGTCAGAGGGTCAGTACTGAGGGATTGCTGCACTGTCAGAAGATCAGTATTGAGGGTGTTCTGCATTGTCAGATGGTCAGTTCTGTGGGAGTGGTGCACTGTCAGAGAGTCAGTGCTGAAGCAATGCTGCACTGTCAGTGTGTCAGTACTGAGAGAGCGCTGCACTGACAGAGGGTCAGTTCTGAGGGAGTGCTGCACTGTCGTAGGGTCAGGTCTGAGGGGGTGCTGCACTGTCAGAGGGTCAGTACTGAGGCAGCTCTGCACTGTCAGAGGGTCAGTACTGACGGAGTGCAGCACTGTCAGAGGGACAGTACTGATGGAATGCTGCACTGTCAGAGTGTCAGTATTGTGGGAGTGCTGCACTGTCAGAGGGTCAATACTGAGGGAATGCTGCACTGTGAGAGATCAGTACTGAGGGAGTGCTGCATTGTCAGAGGGTCAGTACTGAGGGAGTGCTGCACTGTCAGAGGGTCAGTACTGAGGGAGTGCTGCACTGTCAGAGGGTCAGTGCTGAGGGTTTGCTGCACTGTCAGAGGGTCAGTACTGAGTGAGTGCTGCACTGTCAGACGGTCAATCCTGAGGGTGTGCTGCACTGTCAGAGGATCAGTACTGAGGGATTGCTGCATTGTCAGAGGGTCAGTGCTGAGGGAGTGCTGAACTGTCAGGGTGTCAGTACTGAGGGAGTGCTGCACTGTCAGAGGATCAGTCCTGAAGACGTGCTGCATTTTCGGAAGGTCAGTACTGAGGGAGCGCTGCACTGTCAGAGGGTCAGTGCTGAGGGAATTCTGCACTGTCAGAGTGTCAGTACTGAGGGAGTGCTGCACTGTCAGAGGTTCAGATCTGAGGGAGTGCTGCACTGTCAGAGGGTCAGTACTGAGGGAGCTCTGCACTGTCAAAGAGTCAGTACTGAGGGAGTGCTGCACTGTCGGAAGGTCAGTACTGAGGGAATGCTGCACTGTCAGAGGGTCAGTATTGAGGGAGTTCTGCACTGTCAGAGGGTCAATACTGAGGGAGCGCTGCACTGTCAGAGGGACAGTACTGAGGGAGCACTGCACTGTCAGAGCGTCAGTACTGAAGGAGTGCTGCACTGTCAGAGGAACAGTACTGAGGGAGCTCTGCACTGTCAGAGCGTCAGAACTGAGGGAGTGCTGCACTGTCAGAGGATCAGTACTGAGGGAGTGCTATATTGTCAGAGGGTCAATACTGAGGGAGTGCTGCACTGTCAGAGGATCCGTACTGAGGGAGTGCTGCATTGTCAGAGGGTAAGTACTGAGGAAGTGCTGCACTGTCAGAGGGTCAGTACTGAGGGAGCTCTGCACTGTCAGAGGTTCAGTACTGAGGGAGTGCTGCATTGTCAGAGGGTCAGTTCTGAGGAAGTGCTGCACTGTCGGGGAAGCATTACTGAGGGTGTGCTGTATTGTCAGAGGGTCAGTACTGAGGGAGCACTGCACTGTCAGATGGTGAGTACTGAGGGAGCTCTGCCCTGTCAGAGAGTCAGTACTGAAGACGTGCTGCACTGTCGGAAGGTCAGTACTGAGGGAGCGCAGCACTGTCAGAGGGTCAGTGCTGAGGGAATTCTGCACTGTCAGAGGGTCAGTACTGAGGGAGCACTGCATTGTCAGAGGGTCAGTACCGAGGGATCACTGTACTGTCAGAGGGTCAGTACTGAGGGAGCTCTGCACTGTCAGAGGGTCAGTACTGAAAGAGTGCTGCACTGTCAGAGGGTCAATACTGAGGGATCTCTGCACTGTCAGAGGGTCAGTACTGAAAGAGTGCTGCACTGTCAGAGGGTCAATACTGAGGGATCTCTGCACTGTCAGAGGGTCAGTACTGAAAGAGTGCTGCACTGTCAGAGGGTCAATACTGAGGGAATGCTGCACTGTCAGAGGGTCAGTACTGAGGGATCTCTGCACTGTCAGAGGGTCAGTACTGAAAGAGTGCTGCACTGTCAGAGGGTCAATACTGAGGGAATGCTGCACTGTCAGAGGGTCAGTATTGAGGGAGTGCTGCACTGACAGAGGGTCAGTTCTGAGGGAGTGCTGCACTGTCAGAGGGTCAGATCTGAGGGAGTGCTGCATTGTCAGAGGGTCAGTACTGGGGGAGCTCTGCACTGTCAGAGGGTGAGTACTGAGGGAGCTCTGCACTGTCAGAGAGTCAGTACTGAAGACGTGCTGCACTGTCAGAGGGTCAATACTGAGGGAGTGCTGCACTGTCAGAGGGTCAGTACTGAGGGAGTGATGCACTGTCAGAGGGTAAGTACTGAGGGAGTGCTGCACTGTCAGAGGATCCGTACTGAGGGAGTGATGCACTGTCAGAGGGTAAGTACTGAGGGAGTGCTGCACTGTCAGAGGGTCAGTACTGAAGGAGTGCTGCACTGTCAGAGGGTCAGTACTGAGGGAGTGCTGCATTGTCAGAGGGTCAGTTCTGAGGAAGTGCTGCATTGTCAGAGGGTCAGTTCTGAGGAAGTGCTGCACTGTCAGAGCGTCAATACTGACGGAATGCTGCACTGTGAGAGGGTCACTATTGAGGGAGTGCTGCACTGTCAGAGGGTCAATACTGAGGGAGTGCTGCACTGTCAGAGGATCCGTACTGAGGGAGTGCTGCCCTGTCAGAGGTTCAGATCTGAGGGAGTCCTGCACTGTCAGAGGGTCAGTAATGAGGCAGCTCTGCACTGTCAGAGGGTCAGTACTGAGGGAGCTCAGCACTATCAGAGGGTCAGTACTGAGGGATAACTGCACTGTCAGAGGGTCAGTACTGTAGGAGTGCTGCACTGTCAGAGGGTCAGTACTGAGGGAATGCTGCGCTGTCAGAGGGTCAGTATTTAGGGAGTGCTGCACTGTCAGAGGGTCAATACTGAGGGAATGCTGCACTGTCAGAGTATCAGTAATGAGGGCGTGCTGCATTGTCAGAGGGTCAGTACTGAGGGAGTGCTGCACTGTCACAGGGACAGTTCTGAGGGATTGCTGCACTGTCAAAGGGTCAGTACTGAGGGAGGGCTGCGCTGTCAGAGGATCAGTACTGAGGGAGTGCTGCATTGTCAGAGGTTCAGTACTGAGGGAGTGCTGCACTGTCAGAGGGTCAGTACTGAGGGAGTGCTGCACTGTCAGAGGGTCAGTGCTGAGTGTTTGCTGCACTGTCAGAGGGTCAGTACTGAGGGAGTGCTGCACTATCAGAGGATCAGTACTGAGCGAGTGCTGCACTGTCAGATGGTCAATCCTGAGGGAGTGCTGCACTGTCAGAGGATCAGTACTGAGGGATTGCTGCATTGTCAGAGGGTCAGTACTGAGGGAGTGCTGAACTGTCAGGGTGTCAGTACTGAGGGAGTGCTGCACTGTCAGAGGATCAGTACTGAAGTAGTTCTGCACTGTCAGAGGGTCAGTACTGAGGGAGCTCTGCACTGTCAGAGGGTCAGTGCTGAGGGAATTCTGCACTGTCAGAGTGTCAGTAATGAGGGAGTGCTGCACTGTCAGAGGTTCAGATCTGAGGGAGTGCTGCACTGTCAGATGGTCAGTACTGAGGGAGCTCTGCACTGTCAAAGAGTCAGTACTGAGGGAGTGCTGCACTGTCGGAAGGTCAGTACTGAGGGAATGCTGCACTGTCAGAGGGTCAGTATTGAGGGAGTGCTGCACTGTCAGAGGGTCAATACTGAGGGAACACTGCACTGTCAGAGCGTCAGTACTGAAGGAGTGCTGCATTGTCAGAGGAACAGTACTGAGGGAGCTCTGCACTGTCAGAGCGTCAGTACTGAGGGAGTGCTGCACTGACAGAGGATCAGTACTGAGGGAGTGCTATATTGTCAGAGGGTCAGTACTGAGGGAGTGCTGCATTGTCAGAGGGTCAGTACTGAGGGATTGCTGCACTGTCAGAGGATCAGTACAGAGGGTGTTCTGCACTGTCAGAGGGTCAGTTCTGTGGGAGTGCTGCACTGTCAGAGGGTCAGTACTGAAGGAGCGCTGCACTGTCAGAGAGTCAGTGCTGAGGCAATGCTGCACTGTCGGAAGGTCAGTACTGAGGGAGTGCTGCACTGTCAGAGGGTCAGTGCTGAGGGAATTCTGCACTGTCAGAGGGTCAGTACTGAGGGAGCTCTGCACTGTCAGAGGGTCAGTACTGAAAGAGTGCTGCACTGTCAGAGGGTCAGTACTGAGGGAGTGCTGCACTGTCAGAGGTTCAGATCTGAGGGAGTGCTGCACTGTCAGAGGGTCAGTACTGAGGGAGCTCTGCACTGTCAAAGAGTCATTACTGAGGGAGTGCTGCACTGTCGGAAGGTCAGTACTGAGGGAATGCTGCACTGTCAGAGGGTCAGTATTGAGGGAGTTCTGCACTGTCAGAGGGTCAATACTGAGGGAGCACTGCACTGTCAGAGCGTCAGTACTGAAGGAGTGCTGCACTGTCAGAGGAACAGTACTGAGGGAGCTCTGCACTGTCAGAGCGTCAGAACTGAGGGAGTGCTGCACTGTCAGAGGATCAGTACTGAGGGAGTGCTATATTGTCAGTGGGTCAGTACTGAGGGAATGCTGCATTGTCAGAGAGTCAGTACTGAGGGATTGTTGCACAGTCAGAAGATCAGTACAGAGGGCGTTCTGCACTGTCAGAGGGTTAGTTCTGTGGGAGTGCTGCACTGTCAGAGGGTCAGTACTGAAGGAGCGCTGCACTGTCAGAGAGTCAGTGCTGAGGCAATGCTGCACTGTCAGAGGGTCAGTACTGAGAGAGCGCTGCACTGACAGAGGGTCAGTTCTGAGGGAGTGCTGCACTGTCGTAGGGTCAGGTATGAGGGGGTGCTGCACTGTCAGAGGGTCAGTACTGAGGCAGCTCTGCACTGTCAGAGGGTCAGTACTGACGGAGTGCAGCACTGTCAGAGGGTCAGTGCTGATGGAATGCTGCACTGTCAGAGGTTCAGATCTGAGGGAGTGCTGCACTGTCAGAGGGTCAGTACTGAGGGAGCTCTGCACTGTCAAAGAGTCAGTACTGAGGGAGTGCTGCACTGTCGGAAGGTCAGTACTGAGGGAATGCTGCACTGTCAGAGGGTCAGTATTGAGGGAGTTCTGCACTGTCAGAGGGTCAATACTGAGGGAGCACTGCACTGTCAGAGCGTCAGTACTGAAGGAGTGCTGCACTGTCAGAGGAACAGTACTGAGGGAGCTCTGCACTGTCAGAGCGTCAGAACTGAGGGAGTGCTGCACTGTCAGAGGATCAGTACTGAGGGAATGCTGCATTGTCAGAGAGTCAGTACTGAGGGATTGTTGCACTGTCAGAAGATCAGTACAGAGGGCGTTCTGCACTGTCAGAGGGTTAGTTCTGTGGGAGTGCTGCACTGTCAGAGGGTCAGTACTGAAGGAGCGCTGCACTGTCAGAGAGTCAGTGCTGAGGCAATGCTGCACTGTCAGAGGGTTAGTTCTGTGGGAGTGCTGCACTGTCAGAGGGTCAGTACTGAAGGAGCGCTGCACTGTCAGAGAGTCAGTGCTGAGGCAATGCTGCACTGTCAGAGGGTCAGTTCTGAGGGAGCGCTGCACTGTCATAGGGTCAGTTCTGAGGGAGTGCTGCACTGTCGGAGGGTCAGTACTGGGGGAGCTCTGCAGTGTCAGAGGGTGAGTACTGAGGGAGCTCTGCACAGTCAGAGAGTCAGTACTGAAGACGTGCTGCACTGTCGGAAGGTCAGTACTGAGGGAGCGCAGCACTGTCAGAGGGTCAGTGCTGAGGGAATTCTGCACTGTCAGAGGGTCAGTACTGAGGGAGCACTGCACTGTCAGAGGGTCAGTACTGAGCGATCACTGCACTGTCAGAGGGTCAGTACTGAGGGAGCTCTGCACTGTCAGAGGGTCAGTACTGAAGGAGTGCTGCACTGTCAGAGGGTCAATACTGAGGGAATGCTGCACTGTCAGAGGGTCAGTATTGAGGGAGTGCTGCACTGTCAGAGGGTCAATACTGAGGGAGTGCTGCACTGTCAGAGGATCCGTACTGAGGGAGTGCTGCATTGCCAGAGGGTAAGTACTGAGGGAGTGCTGCACTGTCAGAGGGTCAGTACTGAGGGAGCTCTGCACTGTCAGAGGTTCAGTACTGAGGGAGTGCTGCATTGTCAGAGGGTCAGTTCTGAGGAAGTGCTGCACTGTCGGGGAAGCATTACTGAGGGTGTGCTGCACTGTCAGAGGGTCAGTACTGAGGGAGTGCTGCACTGTCAGAGGGTCAGTACTGAGGGAGTGCTGCATTGTCAGAGGGTCAGTACCGAGGGATCACTGCACTGTCAGAGGGTCAGTACTGAGGGAGCTCTGCACTGTCAGAGGGTCAATACTGAGGGAATGCTGCACTGTCAGAGGGTCAGTAGTGAGGGAGTGCTGCACTGTCAGAGGGTCAATACTGAAGGAGCGCTGCACTGTCAGAGAGTCAGTGCTGAGGGAGTGCTGCACTGTCAGAGGGTCAGTACTGAGGGGATGCTGCACTGTCAGAGGGTCAGTATTGAGGGAGTGCTGCATTGTCAGAGGGTGAGCACTGAGGGAGTGCTGCATTGTCAGAGGGTCAGTACTGAGGGAGTACTGCACTGTCAGAGGGTCAGTACTGAGGGAGCTCTGCACTGTCAGAGGGTTAGTACTGAGGGAGCACTGCACTGTCAGAGGGTCAGTACTGAGGCATAACTGCACTGTCAGAGGGTCAGTACTCAGGGAGCTCTGCACTGTCAGAGGGTCAGTACTGAAGGAGTGCTGCACTGTCAGAGGGTCAGTACTGAGGGAATTCTGCACTGTCAGAGGGTCAGTATTGAGGGAGTGCTGCACTGTCAGAGGGTCTATACTGAGGGAGTGCTGCACTGTCAGAGGATCAGTACAGTGGGAGTGCTGCATTGTCAGAGGGTCAGTACTGAGGGAGTGCTGCACTGTCGGCGAAGCATTACTGAGGGAGTGCTGCACTCTCAGTGGGTCTGTACTGAGGGAGTGCTGCACTATCAGAGGGTCAGTATTGAAGATGTGCCGCACTGTTGGAGGTTCAGTACTGAGGGAGCATTGCAGTGTCAGAGGGACAGTACTGAGGGTGTGCTGCACTGTTAGAGGGTCAGTACTGAGGGAGTGCTGCACTGTCAGAGGGTCAGTACTGAGGGAGCTCTGCACTGTCAGAGGTTCCGTACTGAGGGAGTGCTGCATTGTCAGAGGGTCAGTTCTGAGGAAGTGCTGCACTGTCGGGGAAGCATTACTGAGGGTGTGCTGCACTGTCAGAGGGTCAGTACTGAGGGAGCACTGCACTGTCAGATGGTGAGTACTGAGGGAGCGCCGTAATGTCAGAGAGTCAGTACTGAAGACGTGCTGCACTGTCAGAACGTCAGTACTGAGGGAGCGCAGCACTGTCAGAGGGTCAGTGCTGAGGGAATTCTGCACTGTCAGAGTGTCAGTACTGAGGGAATGCTGCACTGTCAGAGGGTCAGTACTGCGGGAGCACTGCATTGTCAGAGGGTCAGTACCGAGGGTTCACTGCACTGTCAGAGGGTCAGTACTGAGGGAGCTCTGCACTGTCAGAGGGTCAATACTGAGGGAATGCTGCACTGTCAGAGGGTCAGTATTGAGGGAGGCTGCACTGTCAGAGGGTCAATACTGAAGGAGCGCTGCACTGTCAGAGGGTCAGTACTGAGGGAGTGCTGCACTGTCAGAGAGTCAGTGCTGAGGCAATGCTGCACTGTCTGAAGGTCAGTACTGTGGGAGCGCTGCACTGACAGAGGGTCAGTACTGAGGTTGTGCTGCACTGTCATAGGGTCAGATCTGAGGGAGTGCTGCATTGTCAGAGGGTCAGTACTGGGGGAGCTCTGCACTGTCAGAGGGTGAGTACTGAGGGAGTGCTGCACTGTCAGATGATCAGTACTGAGGGAATGCTGCACTGTCAGAGAGTCAGTACTGAAGATGTGCTGCACTGTCAGAGGGTCAATATTGAGGGAGTGCTGCACTGTCAGATGATCCGTGCTGAAGGAGCGCAGCACTGTCAGAGGTTCAGTACTGAGGGAGTGCTGCACTGTCAGATGATCAGTACTGAGGGAATGCTGCACTGTCAGAGGGTCAGTACTGAGGGAGCACTGCACTGTCAGAGGGTCAGTACTGAGGGAGCTCTGCACTGTCAGAGGGTTAGTACTGAGGGAGCACTGCACTGTCAGAGGGTCAGTACTGATGGATAACTGCACTGTCAGAGGGTCAGTACTCAGGGAGCTCTGCACTGTCAGAGGGTCAGTACTGAAGGAGTGCTGCACTGTCAGAGGGTCAGTACTGAGGGAATTCTGCACTGTCAGAGGGTCAGTATTGAGGGAGTGCTGCACTGTCAGAGGGTCTATAATGAGGGAGTGCTGCACTGTCAGAGGATCAGTACAGTGGGAGTGCTGCATTGTCAGAGGGTCAGTACTGAGGGAGTGCTGCACTGTCGGCGAAGCATTACTGAGGGAGTGCTGCACTCTCAGTGGGTCTGTACTGAGGGAGTGCTGCACTATCAGAGGGTCAGTATTGAAGATGTGCCGCACTGTTGGAGGTTCAGTACTGAGGGAGCACTGCAGTGTCAGAGGGACAGTACTGAGGGAGTGCTGCACTGTTAGAGGGTCAGTACTGAGGGAACGCTGCACTGTCAGAGGGTCAATACTGAAGGAGTGCTGCACTGTCAGTGGGTCAGTACTGAGGGAGCTCTTTATTGTCAGAGGGACAGTACTGAGGGAGTGCTGCACAGTTAGAGGGTCCGTACTGAGGGAGTTATGCACGTTCAGACAGTTAGTACTGAGGGAGTGCTGCCCTGTCAGAGGATCAGTACTGAGGGAGTGCTGCATTGTCAGAGGTTCAGTGCTGAGGGATTGCTGCAGTGTCAGAGGGTCAGTACTGAGGGAGTGCAGCACTGTCAGAGGATCAGTACTGAGGGAGTGCTGCACTGTCAGAGGCTCAGTTCTGTGGGAGTGCTGCACTGACAGAGGGTCAGTTCTGAGGGAGTGCTGCAGTGTTGTAGGGTCAGATCTGAGGGAATGCTGCAATGTTAGATGGTCAGTACTGAGGGAGCTCTGCACTGTCAGAGGGTCAGTACTGAGGGAGCTCTGCACTGTCAGAGAGTCAGTACTGAATAGGTGCTGCACTGTCGGAAGGTCAGTACTGAGGGAGCGCAGCACTTTCAGAGGGTCAGTGCTGCGGGAGTGATGCACTTTCAGAGGGTCAGTACTGAGGGAGTGCTGCACTTTCAGAGGGTCATTACTGAGGGAGCACTGCACTGTCAGAGGGTCAGTACTGGGGGATAAATGCACTGTAAGAAGATCAGTACTGAGGGAGCTCTGCACTGTCAGAGGGTCGATACTGAGGGAGTGCTGCATTGTCAGAGGTTCAATACTGAGGGAGTGCTGCACTGTCAGAGGGTCAGTACTGAGGGGTTGCTGCACTGTCAGAGGGTCAGTACTGAGGGAGCTCTGCACTGTCAGAGGGTCAGTAATGAAGGAGTGCTGCACTGTCAGAGGGTCAGTACTGAGGGAATGCTGCACTGTCAGAGGGTCAGTATTGAGGGTGTGCTGCACTGTCAGAGGGTCAATACTGAGGGAGTGCTGCACTGTCCGAGGATCAGTACAGAGGGAGTGCTGCATTGTCAGAGGGTGAGCACTGAGGGAGTGCTGCACTGTCAGAGGGTCAGTACTGAGGGAGTGCTGCAATGTCGGGAAAGCATTACTGAGGGAGTGCTGCACTCTCAGAGGGTCTGTACTGAGGGAGTGCTGCATTATCAGAGGGTCAGTACTGAAGATGTGCCACACTGTTGGAGGGACAGTACTGAGGGAGTGCTGCACTGTCAGAGGGTCAGTGTTGAGGGAACGCTGCACTGTCAGAGGGTCAGTACTGAGGGAGTGCTGCACTGTCAGAGGGTCAGTACTGAGGGAGTGCTGCACTGTCGGAGGGTCAGTACTGAAGGAACCCTGCACTGTCAGAGGGTCAGTTCTGAGGAAATGCTGCACTGTCAGATGGTCAGTAGTGAGGGAGCACTGCACTGTCAGTGCGTCAGTACTGAAGGAGTGCTGCACTGTCAGAGGATCAGTACTGAGGGAGTGCTGCACTGTCAGAGGATCAGTACTGAGGGAGTGCTGCACTGTCAGAGGCTCAGTTCTGTGGGAGTGCTGCACTGTCAGAGGGTAAGTACTGAAGGAGCGCTGCCCTGTCAGTGTGCCAGTGCTGAGGCAATGCTGCACTGTCAGAGGGTCAGTACTGAGGGAGCGCATGCACTGACAGAGGGTCAGTTCTGAGGGAGTGCTGCACTGTCGTAGGGTCAGATCTGAGGGAATGCTGCAATGTTAGAGGGTCAGTACTGAGGGAGCTCTGCACTGTCAGAGGGTCAGTACTGAGGGAGCTCTGCAGTGTCAGAGAGTCAGTACTGAAGAGCTGCTGCACTGTCGGAAAGTCAGTACTGAGGGAGCACAGCACTGTCAGAGGGTCAGTGCTGAGGGAGTGATGCACTTTCAGAGGGTCAGTACTGAGGGAGTGCTGCACTGTCAGAGGGTCAGTACTGAGGGAGCACTGCACTGTCAGAGGGTCAGTACTGGGGGATAACTGCACTGTAAGAGGATCAGTACTGAGGGAGTGCTGCACTGTCAGTGGGTCGATACTGAGGGAGTGCTGCATTGTCAGAGGGTCAGTAATGAGGGAGCTCTGCACTGTCAGAGGGTCAGTACTGAATGAGTGCTGCACTGTCAGAGGGTCAGTACTGAGGGGAGGCTGCACTGTCAGAGGGTCAGTATTGAGGGAGTGCTGCACTGTCAGAGGGTCAATACTGAGGGTGTGCTGCACTGTCAGAGGGTCAGTAATGAGGGAATGCTGCACTGTCAGAGGGTCAGTATTGAGGGAGTGCTGCACTGTCAGAGGGTCAATACTGAGGGAGTGCTGCAGTGTCAGAGGATCAGTACAGTGGGAGTGCTGCATTGTCAGAGGGTGAGCACTGAGGGAGTGCTGCACTGTCAGAGGGTCAGTACTGAGGGAGTGCTGCACTGTCGGGGAAGCATTACTGAGGGAGTGCTGCACTCTCAGAGGGTGAGCACTGAAGGAGTGCTGCATTGTCAGAGGGTCAGTAATGAGGGAGCTCTGCACTGTCAGAGGGTCAGTACTGAATGAGTGCTGCACTGTCAGAGGGTCAGTATTGTGGGATTGCTGCACTATCAGAGGGTCAGTACTGAGGGATCTCTGCACTGTCAGAGGGTCAGTACTGAGGGATCTCTGCACTGTCAGAGGGTCAGTATTGAGGGAGCTCTGCACTGTCAGTGGGTCAGTACTGAGGGAGCTCTGTATTGTCAGAGGGACAGTACTGAGGGAGTGCTGCACTTTCAGAGTGTCAGTACTGAGGGAGCGCTGCACTGACAGAGGGACAGTTCTGAGGGAGTGCTGCACTGTCGTAGGGTCAGATCTGAGGGAGTGCTGCACTGTCAGACGGTCAGTAGTGAGGGAGCTCTGCACTTTCAGAGGGTCAGTACTGAGGCAGCTCTGCCCCGTCAGAGAGTCAGTACTGAACACGAGCTGCACTGTCGGAACGACAGTACTTAGTGAGCGCAGCACTGTCAGAGGGTCAGTGCTGAGGTAATTCGGCACTGTCAGAGGGTCAGTACTGAGGGACTGCTGCACTGTCAGAGGGTCAGTACTGAGGGATAACTGCACTGTCAGAGGGTCAGTACTGAGGGAGTGCTGCACTGTCAGAGGGTCAGTACTGAGGGAACGCTGCACTGTCAGAGGGTCAGTACTGAAGGAGTGCTGCACTGTCCGTGGGTCAGTACTGAGGGAGCTCTTTATTGTCAGAGGGACAGTACTGAGGGAGTGCTGCACAGTTAGAGGGTCAGTACTGAGGGAGTGCTGCACTGTCAGAGGGTCAGTACTGAGGGAATGCTGCACTGTCAGAGGGTCAGTATTGAGGGAGTGCTGCACTGTCAGAGGGTCAATACTGAGGGAGTGCTGCACTGTCAGAGGATCAGTACAGTGGGAGTGCTGCATTGTCAGAGGGTGAGCACTGAGGGAGTGCTGCACTGTCAGAGGGTTAGTACTGAGGGAGTGCTGCACTGTCGGGGAAGCATTACTGAGGGAGTGCTGCACTCTCAGTGGGCCTGTACGGAGGGAGTGCTGCACTATCAGAGGGTCAGTACTGAAGATGTGCCGCACTGTTGGAGGGTCAGTACTGAGGGAGCACTGCAGTGTCAGAGGGACAGTACTGAGGGAGTGCTGCACTGTCAGAGGGTCAGTACTGAGGGAACGCTGCACTGTCAGAGGGTCAGTACTGAAGGAGTGCTGCAATGTCAGTGGGTCAGTACTGAGGGAGCTCTTTATTGTCAGAGGGACAGTACTGAGGGAGTGCTGCACAGTTAGAGGGTCAGTACTGAGGGAGTGCTGCACTGTCAGAGGGTCAGTACTGAGGGAGTCATGCACGTTCAGACGGTCAGTAATGAGGGAGTGCTGCTTTGTCAGAGGGTCAGTACTGAGGGAGTGCTGAACTGTCAGAGGATCAGTACTGAGGGTGTCCTGCACTGTCAGAGCGTCAGTATTGCGGGATTGCTGCACTGTCAGAGGGTCAATACTGAGGGAGTGCTGCACTGTCAGAGGATCAGTACAGGGGGAGTGCTGCATTGTCAGAGGGTGAGCACTGAGGGAGTGCTGCACTGTCAGAGGGTCAGTTCTGAGGGAATGCTGCACTGTTAGAGGGTCAGTACTGCGGGATTGCTGCACTGTCAGAGGGTCAATACTGAGGGAGTGCTGCACTGTCAGAGGATCAGTACAGAGGGAGTGCTGCATTGTCAGAGGGTGAGCGCTAAGGGAGTGCTGCACTGTCAGAGGGTCAGTACTGAGGGAGTGCTGCACTGTCGGGAAGCATTACTGAGGGAGTGCTGCACTCTCAGGTGGTCTGTACTGAGGGAGTGCTGCACTATCAGGGGGTCAGCACTGAAGATGTGCCGCACTGTTGGAGGGTCAGTACTGAGGGAGCACTGCAGTGTCAGAGGGGCAGTACTGAGGGAGTGCTGCAGTGTTGTAGGGTCAGATCTGAGGGAATGCTGCAATGTTAGATGGTCAGTACTGAGGGAGCTCTGCACTGTCAGAGGGTCAGTACTGAGGGAGCTCTGCACTGTCAGAGAGTCAGTACTGAATAGGTGCTGCACTGTCGGAAGGTCAGTACTGAGGGAGCGCAGCACTTTCAGAGGGTCAGTGCTGCGGGAGTGATGCACTTTCAGAGGGTCAGTACTGAGGGAGTGCTGCACTTTCAGAGGGTCAGTACTGAGGGAGCACTGCACTGTCAGAGGGTCAGTACTGGGGGATAAATGCACTGTAAGAAGATCAGTACTGAGGGAGCTCTGCACTGTCAGAGGGTCGATACTGAGGGAGTGCTGCATTGTCAGAGGTTCAATACTGAGGGAGTGCTGCACTGTCAGAGGGTCAGTACTGAGGGGTTGCTGCACTGTCAGAGGGTCAGTACTGAGGGAGCTCTGCACTGTCAGAGGGTCAGTAATGAAGGAGTGCTGCACTGTCAGAGGGTCAGTACTGAGGGAATGCTGCACTGTCAGAGGGTCAGTATTGAGGGTGTGCTGCACTGTCAGAGGGTCAATACTGAGGGAGTGCTGCACTGTCAGAGGATCAGTACAGAGGGAGTGCTGCATTGTCAGAGGGTGAGCACTGAGGGAGTGCTGCACTGTCAGAGGGTCAGTACTGAGGGAGTGCTGCAATGTCGGAGAAGCATTACTGAGGGAGTGCTGCACTCTCAGAGGGTCTGTACTGAGGGAGTGCTGCATTATCAGAGGGTCAGTACTGAAGATGTGCCACACTGTTGGAGGGACAGTACTGAGGGAGTGCTGCACTGTCAGAGGGTCAGTGTTGAGGGAACGCTGCACTGTCAGAGGGTCAGTACTGAGGGAGTGCTGCACTGTCAGAGGGTCAGTACTGAGGGAGTGCTGCACTGTCGGAGGGTCAGTACTGAAGGAACCCTGCACTGTCAGAGGGTCAGTTCTGAGGAAATGCTGCACTGTCAGATGGTCAGTAGTGAGGGAGCACTGCACTGTCAGTGCGTCAGTACTGAAGGAGTGCTGCACTGTCAGAGGATCAGTACTGAGGGAGTGCTGCACTGTCAGAGGATCAGTACTGAGGGAGTGCTGCACTGTCAGAGGCTCAGTTCTGTGGGAGTGCTGCACTGTCAGAGGGTAAGTACTGAAGGAGCGCTGCCCTGTCAGTGTGCCAGTGCTGAGGCAATGCTGCACTGTCAGAGGGTCAGTACTGAGGGAGCGCATGCACTGACAGAGGGTCAGTTCTGAGGGAGTGCTGCACTGTCGTAGGGTCAGATCTGAGGGAATGCTGCAATGTTAGAGGGTCAGTACTGAGGGAGCTCTGCACTGTCAGAGGGTCAGTACTGAGGGAGCTCTGCAGTGTCAGAGAGTCAGTACTGAAGAGCTGCTGCACTGTCGGAAAGTCAGTACTGAGGGAGCACAGCACTGTCAGAGGGTCAGTGCTGAGGGAGTGATGCACTTTCAGAGGGTCAGTACTGAGGGAGTGCTGCACTGTCAGAGGGTCAGTACTGAGGGAGCACTGCACTGTCAGAGGGTCAGTACTGGGGGATAACTGCACTGTAAGAGGATCAGTACTGAGGGAGTGCTGCACTGTCAGTGGGTCGATACTGAGGGAGTGCTGCATTGTCAGAGGGTCAGTAATGAGGGAGCTCTGCACTGTCAGAGGGTCAGTACTGAATGAGTGCTGCACTGTCAGAGGGTCAGTACTGAGGGGAGGCTGCACTGTCAGAGGGTCAGTATTGAGGGAGTGCTGCACTGTCAGAGGGTCAATACTGAGGGTGTGCTGCACTGTCAGAGGGTCAGTAATGAGGGAATGCTGCACTGTCAGAGGGTCAGTATTGAGGGAGTGCTGCACTGTCAGAGGGTCAATACTGAGGGAGTGCTGCAGTGTCAGAGGATCAGTACAGTGGGAGTGCTGCATTGTCAGAGGGTGAGCACTGAGGGAGTGCTGCACTGTCAGAGGGTCAGTACTGAGGGAGTGCTGCACTGTCGGGGAAGCATTACTGAGGGAGTGCTGCACTCTCAGAGGGTGAGCACTGAAGGAGTGCTGCATTGTCAGAGGGTCAGTAATGAGGGAGCTCTGCACTGTCAGAGGGTCAGTACTGAATGAGTGCTGCACTGTCAGAGGGTCAGTATTGTGGGATTGCTGCACTATCAGAGGGTCAGTACTGAGGGATCTCTGCACTGTCAGAGGGTCAGTACTGAGGGATCTCTGCACTGTCAGAGCGTCAGTACTGAGGGAGTGCTGCATTGTCAGAGGGTCAGTACTGAGGGAGTGCTACACTGTCAGAGGGTCAGTACTGAGGGAGTGCTGCACTGTCAGAGAATCAGTACTGAGGGAGTGCTGCATTGTAAGTGGGTCAGTACTGAGGGAGTGCTGCACTGTCAGAGGATCAGTACTGAGGGAGTGCTGCACTGTCAGTGGGTCAGTACTGAGGGAGCTCTGCATTGTAAGAGGGACAGTACTGAGGGAGTGCTGAACAGTTAGAGGGTCAGTACTGAGGGGGTGCTGCATGTCAGAGGGTCGGTATTGAGGGAGCGCTGCACTGTCAGAGGGTCAGTTCTGAGGGAGTGCTGCACTGTCAGCGGGTCAATACTGATGGAGCTCTGCACTGTCAGAGGGTCAGTACTGAAGGAGTGCTGCACTGTCAGAGGGTCAGTAGTGAGGGAGCACTGTACTGTCAGAGGGTCAGTACTGAGGGATAACTGCACTGTCAGAGGGTCAGTACTGAGGGAGCTCTGCACTGTCAGAGGGTCAGTACTGAAGGAGTGCTGCACTGTCAGAAGGTCAGTACAGAGGGAATGCTGCACTGTCAGAGGGTCAGTATTGAGGGAGTGCTGCACTGTCAGAGGGTCAATAATGAGGGACTGCTGCACTGTCAGAGGATCAGTACTGAGGGAGTGCTGCACTGTCATGTGTCAGTACTGAGGGAGTGCTGCATTGTCAGAGGGTCAGTACTGAGGGAGTGCTGCATTGTCAGAGGGTCAGTACTGAGGGAGTGCTGCAGTATCAGAGGGTCAGTACTGAAGGTGTGCCTCACTGTTGGAGGGTCAGTACTGAGGGAGCACTGCACTGTCAGAGGGTCAGTACTGAGGGAGCACTGCAGTGTCAGAGGGTCAGTACTGAGGGAGCTCTGCACTGTCAGAGCGTCAGTATTGGGAGTGCTGCACTGTCAGAGGGTCAATACTGAGGGAGTGCTTCACTGTCAGAGGGTCAGTACTGAGGGAGTGCTTCACTGTCAGAGGGTCAGTACTGAGGGAACGCTGCACTGTCAGAGGGTCAGTACTGAGGGAGTGCTGCAATGTCAGAGGGTCAATACTGAGGGAGTGCTGCACTGTCAGAGGATCAGTAGTGAGGGAGTGCTGCACTGTCAAATGGTCAGTATTGAGGGAGTGCTGCTCTGTTGGAGGATCAGTAGTGAGGGAGTTCTGCACTGTCGGAGGGTCTGTTCTGACGGAGTGCTGCACTGTCAGAGGGTCAGTACTGAGGTGGCTCTGCACTGTCAGAGGGTCAGTACTGAGGGATAACTGCACTTTCAGTGGGTTAGTACTGAAGGAGTGCTGCACTGTCAGACGGTCAGTACTGAGGGACTGCTGCACTGTCGGAGGGTCAGTACTGAGGGAGCACTGCACAGTCAGAGGGTCAGTACTGAGGGATAACTGCACTGTCAGAGGGTCACTACTGAGGGAGCTCTGCACTGTCAGAGGGTCAGTACTGAAGGAGTGCTGCATTGTCAGAGGGTCAGTACAGAGGGAATGCTGCACTGTCAGAGGGTCAGTATTGAGGGAGTGCTGCACTGTCAGAGGGTCAATAATGAGGGACTGCTGCACTGTCAGAGGGTCAGTACTGAGGGAGTGCTGCATTGTCAGAGGGTCAGTACTGTGGGAGTGCTGCATTGTCAGAGGGTCAGTACTGAGGGAGTGCTGCACTGTCAGAGGGTCAGTACTGAGGGAGCTCTGCACTGTCAGAGCGTCAGTACTGGGAATGCTGCACTGTCAGAGGGTCAATACTGAGGGAGTGCTTCACTGTCAGAGGGTCAGTACTGAGGGAACGCTGCACTGTCAGAGGGTCAGTACTGACGGAGTGCTGCACTGTCAGAGGATCAGTAGTGAGGGAGTGCTGCACTGTCAAATGGTCAGTATTGAGGGAGTGCTGCTCTGTTGGAGGATCAGTACTGAGGGAGTACTGCACTGTCAGAGGATCAGTACTGAGGGAGTGCTGCACTGTCGGAGGGTCTGTTCTGACGGAGTGCTGCACTGTCAGAGGGTCAGTACTTAGGTGGCTCTGCACGGTCAGATGGTCAGTACTGAGGGATAACTGCACTGTCACAGGGTCAGTACTGAGGGAGTGCTGCACTGTCAGACGGTCAGTACTGAGGGAGTGCTGCACTGTTAAATGATCACTACTGAGGGATCTCTGAACTGTCAGCGTGTTAGTACTGAGGAAGTGCTGTACTGTCGGATGTTCAGTGCTGAGGGAGCGCTGCACTTTCAGAGGGTCAGTGCTGAGGGAATGTTGCACTGTCAGAGGGTCAGTACTGAGGGATAACTGCACTGTCAGAGCGTCAGTGCTGAGGGAGTGCTGCACTGTCAGAGGATCAGTACTGAGGGAGTGTTGCACTGTCAGAGGGTCAGTACTGAGGGAGTGCTGCACTGTCAGAGGGACAGTACTGAGGGAGTGCTGCACTGTCAGAGGGTCAGTACTGAGGGAGTGCTGCACTGTCAGAGGATCAGTACTGAGGGAGTGCTGCACTGTAAGATGATCAGTACTGAGGGAGCTCTGACGTGTCAGCGGGTCAGTACTGAGGAAGTGCTGCACTGTCGGAATGTCAGTACTGAGGGAGCGCTGCACTGTCGGAAGGTCAATACTGAGGGAGCGCTGCACTTTCAGAGGGTCAGTGCTGAGGGAATGCTGCACTGTCAGACGGTCAGTACTGAGGGAGCACTGCACTGTCAGAGGATCAGTACTGAAGGAGTGCTGCACTGTCAGAGGATCAGTACTGAGGGAGCTCTGCACTGTCAGAGCGTCAGTGCTGAGGGAGTGCTGCACTGTCAGAGGATCAGTACTGAGGGAGTGCTGCACTGTCAGAGGGTCACTGAGGGAGTGCTGCACTGTTAGATGATCAGTACTGAGGGAACTCTGAACTGTCAGCGGGTCAGTACTGAGGAAGTGCTGCACTGTCGGAAGGTCAGTACTGAGGGAGCTCTGCACTCTCAGAGCGTCAGTGCTGAGGGAAAGCTGCACTGTCAGAGGGTCAGTACTGAGGGAGCGCCACACTGTCAGAGGGACTGTACTGAGGGAGTGCTGCGCAGTTAGAGAGTCAGTACTGAGGGAGTGCTGCACTGTCAGAGAGTCAGTACTGAGGGCGTGCAGCACTGTTAGAGGATCAGTACTGAGCGAGTGCTGCACTGTCAGAGGATCAGTACTGAGGGAGCTCTGCATTGTAAGAGGCACAGTACTGAGGGAGTGCTGCACAGTTAGAGGGTCAGTACTGAGGGTGTGCTGCACTATCAGAGGGTCAGTACTGAAGGTGTGCCTCACTGTTGGAGGGTTAGTACTGAGGGAGCACTGCACTGTCAGAGGGTCAGTACTGAGGGAGCACTGCACTGTCAGACGGTCAGTACTGAGGTGGCTCTGCACTGTCAGAGGGTCAGTACTGAGGGATAACTGCACTGTCAGAGGGTTAGTACTGAGGGAGTGCTGCACTGTCAGAGGGTCAGTACTGAAGGAGTGCTGCACTGTTAGAGGGTCAGTACAGAGGGAATGCTGCACTGTCAGAGGGTCAGTATTGAGGGAGTGCTGCACTGTCGGAGGGTCAATCATGAGGGACTGCTGCACTGTCAGAGCATCAGTACTGAGGGAGTGCTGCACTGTCAGAGGGTCAGTACTGAGGGAGTGCTGCATTGTCAGAGGGTCAGTACTGAGGGAGTGCTGCATTGTCAGAGGGTCAGTACTGAGGGAGTGCTGCACTATCAGATTGTCAGTACTGAAGGTGTGCCTCACTGTTGGAGGGTCAGTACTGAGCGAGCACTGCACTGTCAGAGGGTCAGTACTGAGGGAGTGCTGCACTGTCAGAGGGTCAGTACTGAGGGAGCACTGCACTGTCAGAGCGTCAGTACTGGGAGTGCTGCACTGTCAGAGGGTCAATACTGAGGGAGTGCTTCACTGTCAGAGGGTCAGTACTGAGGGAACGCTGCACTGTCAGAGGGTCAATACTGAGGGAGTGCTTCACTGTCAGAGGGTCAGTACTGAGGGAACGCTGCACTGTCAGAGGGTCAGTACTGAGGGAGTGCTGCCCTGTCAGAGGGTCAATACTGAGGGAGTTCTGCACTGTCAGAGGATCAGTAGTGAGGGAGTGCTGCACTGTCAAATGGTCAGTATTGAGGGAGTGCTGCTCTGTTGGAGGATCAGTACTGAGGGAGTGCTGCTCTGTCAGATGATCAGTACTGAGGGAGTGCTGCACTGTCGGAGGGTCTGTTCTGACGGAGTGCTGCACTGTCAGAGGGTCAGTACTTACGTGGCTCTGCACTGTCAGAGGGTCAGTACTGAGGGATAACTGCACTGTCAGAGGGTTAGTACTGAGGGAGTGCTGCACTGTCAGATGGCAAGTACTGAGGGAGTGCTGCACTGTTAGATGGCAAGTACTGAGGGAGTGCTGCACTGTCAGAGGGTCAGTACTTACGTGGCTCTGCACTGTCAGAGGGTCAGTGCTGAGGGTTTGCTGCACTGTCAGAGGGTCAGTACTGAGGGAGTGCTGCACTGTCAGATGGCAAGTACTGAGGGAGTGCGGCACTGTTAGATGATCAGTACTGAGGGAGCTCTGAACTGTCAGCGGGTCAGTACTGAGGAAGTGCTGCACTGTCGGAAGGTCAGTACTGAGGGAGCGCTGCACTTTCAGAGGGTCAGTGCTGAGGGAGTGCGGCACTGTTAGATGATCTGTACTGAGGGAGTGCTGCACTGTCAGAGGGTCAGTACTGAGGGATAACTGCACTGTCAGAGCGTCAGTGCTGAGGGAGTGCTGCACTGTCAGAGGATCAGTACTGAGGGAGTGCTGCACTGTCAGAGGGTCAGTACTGAGGGACTGCTGCACTGTCAGAGGATCAGTACTGAGGGAGTGCTGCACTGTTAGATGATCAGTACTGAGGGAGCTCTGAACTGTCAGCGGGTCAGTACTGAGGAAGTGCTGCACTGTCGGAAGGTCAGTACTGAGGGAGCGCTGCACTTTCAGAGGGTCAGTACTGGGAATGCTGCACTGTCAGAGGGTCAATACTGAGGGAGTGCTTCACTGTCAGAGGGTCAGTACTGAGGGAACGCTGCACTGTCAGAGGGTCAGTACTGACGGAGTGCTGCACTGTCAGAGGATCAGTAGTGAGGGAGTGCTGCACTGTCAAATGGTCAGTATTGAGGGAGTGCTGCTCTGTTGGAGGATCAGTACTGAGGGAGTACTGCACTGTCAGAGGATCAGTACTGAGGGAGTGCTGCACTGTCGGAGGGTCTGTTCTGACGGAGTGCTGCACTGTCAGAGGGTCAGTACTTAGGTGGCTCTGCACTGTCAGAGGGTCAGTACTGAGGGATAACTGCACTGTCAGAGGGTCAGTACTGAGGGAGTGCTGCACTGTCAGACGGTCAGTACTGAGGGAGTGCTGCACTGTTAAATGATCACTACTGAGGGATCTCTGAACTGTCAGCGGGTTAGTACTGAGGAAGTGCTGCACTGTCGGATGTTCAGTGCTGAGGGAGCGCTGCACTTTCAGAGGGTCAGTGCTGAGGGAATGCTGCACTGTCAGAGGGTCAGTACTGAGGGATAACTGCACTGTCAGAGCGTCAGTGCTGAGGGAGTGCTGCACTGTCAGAGGATCAGTACTGAGGGAGTGCTGCACTGTCAGAGGGTCAGTACTGAGGGAGTGCTGCACTGTCAGAGGGACAGTACTGAGGGAGTGCTGCGCTGTCAGAGGGTCAGTACTGAGGGAGTGCTGCACTGTCAGAGGATCAGTACTGAGGGAGTGCTGCACTGTAAGATGATCAGTACTGAGGGAGCTCTGACGTGTCAGCGGGTCAGTACTGAGGAAGTGCTGCACTGTCGGAATGTCAGTACTGAGGGAGCGCTGCACTGTCGGAAGGTCAATACTGAGGGAGCGCTGCACTTTCAGAGGGTCAGTGCTGAGGGAATGCTGCACTGTCAGACGGTCAGTACTGAGGGAGCACTGCACTGTCAGAGCGTCAGTGCTGAGGGAGTGCTGCACTGTCAGAGGATCAGTACTGAGGGAGTGCTGCACTGTCAGAGGGTCACTGAGGGAGTGCTGCACTGTTAGATGATCAGTACTGAGGGAACTCTGAACTGTCAGCGGGTCAGTACTGAGGAAGTGCTGCACTGTCGGAAGGTCAGTACTGAGGGAGCTCTGCACTCTCAGAGCGTCAGTGCTGAGGGAGTGCTGCATTGTCAGAGGATCAGTACTGAGGGAGTTCTGCACTGTTAGATGATCAGTACTGAGGGAGCTCTGAACTGTCAGCGGGTCAGTACTGAGGAAGTGATGCACTGTCGGAAGGTTAATACTGAGGGAGCGCTGCACTGTCAGAGGGTCAGTGCTGAGGGAAAGCTGCACTGTCAGAGGGTCAGTACTGAGGGAGCGCCACACTGTCAGAGGGACTGTACTGAGGGAGTGCTGCGCAGTTAGAGAGTCAGTACTGAGGGAGTGCTGCACTGTCAGAGAGTCAGTACTGAAGGTGTGCCTCACTGTTGGAGGGTCAGTACTGAGCGAGCACTGCACTGTCAGAGGGTCAGTACTGAGGGAGTGCTGCACTGTCAGAGGGTCAGTACTGAGGGAGTGCTGCACTGTCAGAGGGTCAGTACTGAGGGAGCACTGCACTGTCAGTGGGTCAGTACTGAGGGAGCTCTGCACTGTCAGAGCGTCAGTACTGGGAGTGCTGCACTGTCAGAGGGTCAATACTGAGGGAGTGCTTCACTGTCAGAGGGTCAGTACTGAGGGAACGCTGCACTGTCAGAGGGTCAGTACTGAGGGAGTGCTGCACTGTCAGAGGGTCAATACTGAGGGAGTTCTGCACTGTCAGAGGATCAGTAGTGAGGGAGTGCTGCACTGTCAAATGGTCAGTATTGAGGGAGTGCTGCTCTGTTGGAGGATCAGTACTGAGGGAGTGCTGCTCTGTCAGAGGATCAGTACTGAGGGAGTGCTGCACTGTCGGAGGGTCTGTTCTGACGAAGTGCTGCACTGTCAGAGGGTCAGTACTTACGTGGCTCTGCACTGTCAGAGGGTCAGTACTGAGGGATAACTGCACTGTCAGAGGGTTAGTACTGAGGGAGTGCTGCACTGTCAGATGGTAAGTACTGAGGGAGTGCAGCACTGTTAGATGATCAGTACTGAGGGAGCTCTGAACTGTCAGCGGGTCAGTACTGAGGAATTGCTGCACTGTCGGAAGGTCAGTACTGAGGGAGCGCTGCACTTTCAGAGCGTCAGTGCTGAGGGAGTGCTGCACTGTCAGAGGGTCAGTACTGAGGGAGCACTGCACTGTCAGAGGATCAGCACTGAAGGAGTGCTGCACTGTCAGAGGATCAGTACTGAGGGAGCTCTGCACTGTCAGAGCGTCAGTGCTGAGGGAGTGCTGCACTGTCAGAGGATCAGTACTGAGGGAGTGCTGCACTGTCAGAGGGTCACTGAGGGAGCTCTGCACTGTCAGAGGGTCCGTACTGAGGGACTGCTGCACTGTCAGAGGGTCAATACTGAGGAAGTGCTGCACTGTCAGAAGGTCAGTACTGAAGGAGTGTTGCACTGTCAGAGCGTCAGTACTGAGGGAGCTCTGTATTGTCAGATGATCAGTACTGAGGGAACTCTGAACTGTCAGCGGGTCAGTACTGAGGAAGTGCTGCACTGTCTGAATGTCAGTACTGAGGGAGCTCTGCACTCTCAGAGCGTCAGCGCTGAGGGAGTGCTGCACTGTCAGAGCATCAGTACTGAGGGAGTTCTGCACTGTTAGATGATCAGTACTGAGGGAACTCTGAACTGTCAGCGGGTCAGTACTGAGGAAGTGCTGCACTGTCGGAAGGTCAGTACTGAGGGAGTGCTGCACTGTCAGAGGGTCAGTGCTGAGGGAGTGCTGCACTGTCAGAGGATCAGTACTGAGGGAGTGCTGCACTGTCAGAGGGTCAGTACTAACGGACTGCTGCACTGTCAGTGGGTCAGTACTGAGGGAGCTCTGCATTGTCAGAGGGACAGTACTGAGGGAGTGCTGCACTGTTAGAAGATCAGTACTGAGCGAGTGCTGCACTGTCAGAGGATCAGTAATGAGGGAGCTCTGCATTGTAAGAGGGACAGTACTGAGGGAGTGCTGCACAGTTAGAGGGTCAGTACTGAGGGAGAGCTGCACTGTCAGAGGGTCAGTATTGAGGGAGTGCTGCACTGTCAGAGGGTCAGTACTGAGGGAGCTCTGCACTGTCAGAGGGTCAGTACTGTGGGAGCTCTGCACTGTCAGAGGGTCCGTACTGAGGGACTGCTGCACTGTCAGAGGGTCAATACTGAGGAAGTGCTGCACTGTCAGAAGGTCAGTACTGAAGGAGTGTTGCACTGTCAGAGCGTCAGTACTGAGGGAGCTCTGTATTGTCAGAGGGACAGTACTGAGGGAGTGCTGCAATTTCAGAGGGTCAGTACTGAGGTAGTGCTGCACTGTCAGAGGGTCAGTACTGAGGGAGAGCTGCACTGTCGGGGATGCATTACTGAGGGAGTGCTGCACTGTCAGAGGGTCAGTACTGAGGGCGCACTGCACTGTCAGAGGGTCAGTACTGAAGGAGTGCTCTACTGTCAGAGGGTCAATTCTGAGGGAGTGCTGCACTGTCAGAGGATCAGTACTGTGGGAGTGCTGCATTGTCAGAGGGTCAGTACTGAAGGAGTGCTGCACTGTCAGAGGATCAGTACTGAGGGAGATCTGCACTGTCAGAGCGTCAGTACTGTGGGAGTGCTGCACTGTCAGAGGATCAGTACTGAGGGAGTGCTGCACTGTCAGAGGGTCAGTACTAATGGACTGCTGCACTGTCAGTGGGTCAGTACTGAGGGAGCTCTGCATTGTCAGAGGGACAGTACTGAGGGAGTGCTGCGCAGCTAGAGAGTCAGTACTGAGCGAGTGCTGCACTGTCAGAGGATCAGTACTGAGGGAGCTCTGCATTGAAAGAGGGACAGTACTGAGGGAGTGCTGCACAGTTAGAGGGTCAGTACTGAGGGAGAGCTGCACAGTCAGAGGGTCAGTATTGAGGGAGTGCTGCACTGTCAGAGGGTCAGTACTGAGGGAGTGATGCGCTGTCAGAGGGTCATTACTGAGGGTGTGCTGCATTGTCAGAGGGTCAGTACTGAGGGAGTGCTGCATTGTCAGAGGGTCAGTACTGAGGGAGTGCTGCACTGTCAGAGGGACAGTACTGAGGGAGTGCTGCACTGTTAGATGATCACTACTGAGGGATCTCTGAACTGTCAGAGTGTCAGTACTGAGGGATAATTGCACTGTCAGAGGGTCACTACTGAGGGAGCTCTGCACTGTCAGAGGGTCAGTACTGAAGGAGTGCTGCACTGTCAGAGGGTCAGTACAGAGGGAATGCTGCACTGTCAGAGGGTCAGTATTGAGGGAGTGCTGCACTGTCAGAGGGTCAATCATGATGGACTGCTGCACTGTCAGAGGATCAGTACTGAGGGAGTGCTGCACTGTCAGAGGGTCAGTACTGAGGGAGCACTGCACTGTCAGAGGGTCAGTACTGAGGGAGCGCTGCACTGTCAGTAGGTCAGTACTGAGGGAGCTCTGCACTGTCAGAGCGTCAGTACTGGGAGTGCTGCACTGTCAGAAGGTCAATACTGAGGGAGTGCTTCACTGTCAGAGGGTCAGTACTGAGGGAACGCTGCACTGTCAGAGGGTCAGTACTGAGGGAGTGCTGCACTGTCAGAGGGTCAATACTGAGGGATTTCTGCACTGTCAGAGGATCAGGAGTGAGGGAGTGCTGCACTGTCAAATGGTTAGTATTGAGGGAGTGCTGCTCTGTTGGAGGATCAGTACTGAGGGAGTGCTGCACTGTCAGAGGATCAGTACTGAGGGAGTGCTGCACTGTCGGAGGGTCTGTTCTGACGGAGTGCTGCACTGTCAGAGGGTCAGTACTTACGTGGCTCTGCACTGTCAGAGGGTCAGTGCTGAGGGATAACTGCACTGTCAGAGGGTTAGTACTGAGGGAGTGCTGCACTGTCCGACGGTAAGTACTGAGGGAGTGCGGCACTGTTAGATGATCAGTACTGAGGGAGCTCTGAACTGTCAGCGGGTCAGTACTGAGGAAGTGCTGCACTGTCGGAAGGTCAGTACTGAGGGAGCGCTGCACTTTCAGAGGGTCAGTGCTGAGGGAATGCTGCTCTGTCAGAGGGTCAGTACTGAGGGATAACTGCACTGTCAGAGCGTCAGTGCTGAGGGAGTGCTGCACTGTCAGAGGATCAGTACTGAGGGAGTGCTGCACTGTCAGAGGGTCAGTACTGAGGGACTGCTGCACTGTCAGAGGATCAGTTCTGAGGGAGTGCTGCACTGTTAGATGATCAGTACTGAGGGAGCTCTGAACTGTCAGCGGGTCAGTACTGAGGAAGTGCTGCACTGTCGGAAAGTCAGTACTGAGGGAGCGCTGCACTTTCAGAGGGTCAGTGCTGAGGGAATGCTGCACTGTCAGACGGTCAGTACTGAGGGAGCACTGCACTGTCAGAGGATCAGTACTGAAGGAGTGCTGCACTGTCAGAGGATCAGTACTGAGGGAGCTCTGCACTGTCAGAGCGTCAGTGCTGAGGGAGTGCTGCACTGTCAGAGGGTCACTGAGGGAGTGCTGCACTGTTAGATGATCAGTACTGAGGGAACTCTGAACTGTCAGCGGGTCAGTACTGAGGAAGTGCTGCACTGTCGGAAGGTCAGTTCTGAGGGAGCGCTGCACTCTCAGAGCGTCAGTGCTGAGGGAGTGCTGCACTGTCAGAGGGACAGTACTGAGGGAGCTCTGCACTCTCAGAGCGTCAGTGCTGAGGGAGTGCTGCACTGTCAGAGGATCAGTACTGAGGGAGTTCTGCACTGTTAGATGATCAGTACTGAGGGAACTCTGAACTGTCAGCGGGTCAGTACTGAGGAAGTGCTGCACTGTCGGAAGGTCAGTACTGAGGGAGTGCTGCACTGTCAGAGGGTCAGTGCTGAGGGAGTGCTGCACTGTCAGAGGGTCAGTACTGAGGGAGCACTGCACTGTCAGAGGATCAGTACTGAAGGAGTGCTGCACTGTCAGAGGATCAGTACTGAGGGAGCTCTGCACTGTCAGAGCGTCAGTGCTGAGGGAGTGCTGCACTGTCAGAGGATCAGTACTGAGGGAGTGCTGCACTGTCAGAGGGTCACTGAGGGAGTGCTGCACTGTTAGATGATCAGTACTGAGGGAACTCTGAACTGTCAGCGGGTCAGTACTGTGGACGTGCTGCACTGTCGGAAGGTCAGTACTGAGGGAGCTCTGCATTCTCAGAGCGTCAGTGCTGAGGGAGTGCTGCACTGTCAGAGGATCAGTACTGAGGGAGTTCTGCACTGTTAGATGATCAGTACTGAGGGAACTCTGAACTGTCAGGGGGTCAGTACTGAGGAAGTGCTGCACTGTCGGAAGGTCAGTACTGAGGGAGTGCTGCACTGTCAGAGGGTCAGTGCTGAGGGAGTGCTGCACTGTCAGAGGATCAGTACTGAAGGAGTGCTGCACTGTCAGAGGATCAGTACTGAGGGAGTGCTGCACTGTCAGAGGGTCAGTACTAACGGACTGCTGCACTGTCAGTGGGTCAGTACTGAGGGAGCTCTGCATTGTCAGAGGGACAGTACTGAGGGAGTGCTGCGCAGTTAGAGAGTCAGTACTGAGGGAGGGCTGCACTGTCAGAGAGTCAGTACTGAGGGAGTGCTGCACTGTCAGAGGGTCAGTACTGAGAGAGTGCTGCACTGTCAGAGGATCAGTAATGAGGGAGCTCTGCATTGTAAGAGGGACAGTACTGAGGGAGTGCTGCACAGTTAGAGGGTCAGTACTGAGGGAGAGCTGCACTGTCAGAGGGTCAGTATTGTGGGAGTGCTGCACTGTCAGAGGGTCAGTACTGAGGGAGCTCTGCCCTGTCAGAGGGTCAGTACTGTGGGAGCTCTGCACTGTCAGAGGGTCCGTACTGAGGGACTGCTGCACTGTCAGAGGGTCAATACTGAGGAAATGCTGCACTGTCAGAAGGTCAGTACTGAAGGAGTGTTGCACTGTCAGAGCGTCAGTACTGAGGGAGCTCTGTATTGTCAGAGGGACAGTACTGAGGGAGTGCTGCACTTTCAGAGCGTCAGTACTGAGGGAGTGCTGCACTGTCAGAGGGTCAGTACTGAGGGAGAGCTGCACTGTCGGGGATGCATTACTGAGGGAGTGCTGCACTGTCAGAGGGTCAGTACTGAGGGCGCACTGCACTGTCAGAGGGTCAGTACTGAAGGAGTGCTGCACTGTCAGAGGGTCAGTACTGAGGGAACGCTGCACTGCCAGATGGTCACTACTGAGGGAGCACTGCACTGTCAGAGGGTCAATTCTGAGGGAGTGCTGCACTGTCAGAGGATCAGTACTGTGGGAGTGCTGCATTGTCACAGGGTCAGTACTGAAGGAGTGCTGCACTGTCAGAGGATCAGTACTGAGGGAGCTCTGCACTGTCAGAGCGTCAGTACTGTGGGAGTGCTGCACTGTCAGAGATCAGTACTGAGGGAGTGCTGCACTGTCAGAGGGTCAGTACTAACGGACTGCTGCACTGTCAGTGGGTCAGTACTGAGGGAGCTCTGCATTGTTAGAGGGACAGTACTGAGGGAGTGCTGCGCAGTTAGAGAGTCAGTACTGAGGGAGTGCTGCACTGTCAGAGAGTCAGTACTGAGGGAGTGCAGCACTGTTAGAGGATCAGTACTGAGCGAGTGCTGCACTGTCAGAGGATCAGTACTGAGGGAGCTCTGCATTGTAAGAGGGACAGTACTGAGGGAGTGCTGCACAGTTAGAGGGTCAGTACTGAGGGAGAGCTGCACAGTCAGAGGGTCAGAATTGAGGGAGTGCTGCACTGTCAGAGGGTCAGTACTGAGGGAGTGATGCGCTGTCAGAGGGTCATTACTGAGGGAGTGCTGCATTGTCAGAGGGTCAGTACTGTGGGAGTGCTGCACTTTTAGAGGGTCAGTACTGAGGGAATGCTGCACTGTCAGAGGGTCAGTGCTGAGGGAATGCTGCACTGTCAGATGGTCAGTACTGAGGGAGTGCTGCACTGTCGGGGAAGCATTAATGAGGGAGTGCTGCACTATCAGAGGGTCAGTACTGAAGGTGTGCCTCACTGTTGGAGGGTTAGTACTGAGGGAGCACTGCACTGTCAGAGGGTCAGTACTGAGGGAGCACTGCACTGTCAGAGGGTCAGTACTGAGGGAGTGCTGCACTTTCAGAGCGTCAATACTGAGGGAGTGCAGCACTGTCAGAGGGTCAGTACTGAAGGAGTGCTGCACTGTCAGAGGGTCAGTACTGAGGGAAAGCTGCACTGTCAGAGGGTCAGTACTGAAGGAGTGCTGCACTGTCAGAGGATCAGTAGTGAGGGAGTGCTGCACTGTCAGATGGTCAGTATTGGGGGAGTGCTGCACTGTTAGAGGATCAGTACTGAGGGAGTGCTGCACTGTCAGAGGATCAGTACTGAGGGAGTGCTTCACTGTTGGAGGGTTGCTTCTGACGAGTTGCTGCACTGTCAGAGGGTCAGTACTGAGGGAGTGCTGCACTGTCAGTGGGTCAGTACTGAGTGAGCTCCTGTATTGTCAGAGGGACAGTACTGAGGGTGTGCTGCACTGTCCGAGGGTCAGTCCTGAGGGTGTGCTGCACTGTCAGAGGGTCAGTACTGAGCACTGTTAGATGATCAGTACTGAGGGAGCTCTGAACTGTCAGCGGGACAGTACTGAGGAAGTGCTGCACTGTCGGAAGGTCAGTACTGAGGGAGCGCTGCACTGTCAGATGGTCAGTACTGAGGGAGCACTGCACTGTCAGAGCGTCAGTACTGAAGGATTGCTGCACTGTCAGAGGGTCAATACTGAGGGAGTGCTGCACTGTCAGACCGTCAGTACTGAGGGAGTGCTGCCCTTTCAGAGGATCACTACTGAGGGTTTGCTGCATTGTCAGAGGGTCAGTACTGACGGAGAGCTGCACTGTCAGTGGTCAGTACTGAGGGAGCTCTGCATTGTCAGAGGGACAGTACTGAGGGAGTGCTGCACAGATAGAGAGTCAGTACTGAGGGAGTGCTGCACTCTAAGAGGGTCAGTATTGAGGGAGTGCTGCACTGTTAGAGCATCAGTACTGAGGCAGTGCTGCACTGTCAGAGGATCAGTACTGAGGGAGTGCTGCACTGTCAGTGGGTCAGTACTGAGGGAGCTCTGCATTGAAAGAGGGACAGTACTGAGGGAGTGCTGAACAGTTAGAGGGTCAGTACTGAGGGGGTGCTGCAGTATCAGAGGGTCAGTATTGAGGGAGCGCTGCACTGTCGGAGGGTCAGTTCTGAGGGAGTGCTGCACTGTCAGAGGGTCAGTACTGAGGGAGCTCTGCACTGTCAGAGGGTCAGTACTGAAGGAGTGCTGCACTGTCAGAGGGTAAATACTGAGGGAGCTCTGCACTGTCAGAGGGTCAGTACTGAAGGAGTGCTGCACTGTCAGAGGGTCAGTACTGAGGGAGCACTGCACTGTCAGAGGGTCAGTACTGAGGGATAACTGCACTGTCAGAGGGTCACTACTGAGGCAGCTCTGCACTGTCAGAGAGTCAGTACTGAAGGAGTGCTGCACTATCAGAGGGTCAGTACAGAGGGAATGCTGCACTGTCAGAGGGTCAGTATTGAGGGAGTGCTGCACTGTCAGAGGGTCAATAATGAGGGACTGCTGCACTGTCAGAGGATCAGTACTGAGGGAGTGCTGCACTGTCAGAGGGTCAGTACTGAGGGAGCACTGCACTGTCAGAGGGTCAGTACTGAGGCAGCACTGCACTGTCAGAGGGTCAGTACTGAGGGAGCTCTGCACTGTCAGAGCGTCAGTACTGGGAGGGCTGCACTGTCAGAGGGTCAATACTGAGGGAGTGCTTCACTGTCAGAGGGTCAGTACTGAGGGAACGCTGCACTGTCAGTGGGTCAGTACTGAGGGAGTGCTGCACTGTCAGAGGGTCAATACTGAGGGAGTGCTGCACTGTCAGAGGGTCAGTACTGAGGGAGCTTTGCACTGTCAGAGGGTCGGTACTTAGGGAGTGCTGCACTGTGAGTGGGTCAGTACTGAGTGAGCTCTGTATTGTCAGAGGGACAGTACTGAGGGTGTGCTGCACTGTCAGAGGGTCAGTCCTGAGGGTGTGCTGCACTGTCAGAGGGTCAGTACTGAGCACTGTTAGATGATCAGTACTGAGGGAGCTCTGAACTGTCAGCGGGACAGTACTGAGGAAGTGCTGCACTGTCGGAAGGTCAGTACTGAGGGAGCGCTGCACTGTCAGAGGGTCAGTGCTGAGGGAATGCTGCACTGTCAGAGGGTCAGTACTGAGGGAGCACTGCACTGTCAGAGCGTCAGTACTGAAGGATTGCTGCACTGTCAGAGGGTCAATACTGAGGGAGTGCTGCACTGTCAGACCGTCAGTACTGAGGGAGTGCTGCCCTTTCAGAGGATCACTACTGAGGGTTTGCTGCATTGTCAGAGGGTCAGTACTGACGGAGAGCTGCACTGTCAGTGGTCAGTACTGAGGGAGCTCTGCATTGTCAGAGGGACAGTACTGAGGAAGTGCTGCACAGATAGAGAGTCAGTACTGAGGGAGTGCTGCACTCTAAGAGGGTCAGTATTGAGGGAGTGCTGCACTGTTAGAGGATCAGTACTGAGGCAGTGCTGCACTGTCAGGCGATCAGTACTGAGGGAGTGCTGCACTGTCAGAGGGTCAGTATTGAGGGAGTGCTGCACTGTCAGAGGATCAGTACTGAGGGAGTGCTGCACTGTCAGTGGGTCAGTACTGAGGGAGCTCTGCATTGGAAGAGGGACAGTACTGAGGGAGTGCTGAACAGTTAGAGGGTCAGTACTGAGGGGGTGCTGCACTATCAGAGGGTCAGTATTGAGGGAGCGCTGCACTGTCGGAGGGTCAGTTCTGAGGGAGTGCTGCACTGTCAGAGGGTCAGTACTGAGGGAGCTCTGCACTGTCAGAGGGTCAGTACTGAAGGAGTGCTGCACTGTCAGAGGGTATATACTGAGGGAGCTCTGCACTGTCAGAGGGTCAGTACTGAAGGAGTGCTGCACTGTCAGAGGGTCAGTACTGAGGGAGCACTGCACTGTCAGAGGGTCAGTACTGAGGGATAACTGCACTGTCAGAGGGTCACTACTGAGGGAGCTCTGCACTGTCAGAGAGTCAGTACTGAAGGAGTGCTGCACTATCAGAGGGTCAGTACAGAGGGAATGCTGCACTGTCAGAGGGTCAGTACTGAGGGAGCTCTGCACTGTCAGAGGGTCAGTACTGTGGGAGCTCTGCACTGTCAGAGGGTCCGTACTGAGGGACTGCTGCACTGTCAGAGGGTCAATACTGAGGAAATGCTGCACTGTCAGAAGGTCAGTACTGAAGGAGTGTTGCACTGTCAGAGCGTCAGTACTGAGGGAGCTCTGTATTGTCAGAGGGACAGTACTGAGGGAGTGCTGCACTTTCAGAGCGTCAGTACTGAGGGAGTGCTGCACTGTCAGAGGGTCAGTACTGAGGGAGAGCTGCACTGTCGGGGATGCATTACTGAGGGAGTGCTGCACTGTCAGAGGGTCAGTACTGAGGGCGCACTGCACTGTCAGAGGGTCAGTACTGAAGGAGTGCTGCACTGTCAGAGGGTCAGTACTGAGGGAACGCTGCACTGCCAGATGGTCACTACTGAGGGAGCACTGCACTGTCAGAGGGTCAATTCTGAGGGAGTGCTGCACTGTCAGAGGATCAGTACTGTGGGAGTGCTGCATTGTCACAGGGTCAGTACTGAAGGAGTGCTGCACTGTCAGAGGATCAGTACTGAGGGAGCTCTGCACTGTCAGAGCGTCAGTACTGTGGGAGTGCTGCACTGTCAGAGATCAGTACTGAGGGAGTGCTGCACTGTCAGAGGGTCAGTACTAACGGACTGCTGCACTGTCAGTGGGTCAGTACTGAGGGAGCTCTGCATTGTTAGAGGGACAGTACTGAGGGAGTGCTGCGCAGTTAGAGAGTCAGTACTGAGGGAGTGCTGCACTGTCAGAGAGTCAGTACTGAGGGAGTGCAGCACTGTTAGAGGATCAGTACTGAGCGAGTGCTGCACTGTCAGAGGATCAGTACTGAGGGAGCTCTGCATTGTAAGAGGGACAGTACTGAGGGAGTGCTGCACAGTTAGAGGGTCAGTACTGAGGGAGAGCTGCACAGTCAGAGGGTCAGAATTGAGGGAGTGCTGCACTGTCAGAGGGTCAGTACTGAGGGAGTGATGCGCTGTCAGAGGGTCATTACTGAGGGAGTGCTGCATTGTCAGAGGGTCAGTACTGTGGGAGTGCTGCACTGTTAGAGGGTCAGTACTGAGGGAATGCTGCACTGTCAGAGGGTCAGTGCTGAGGGAATGCTGCACTGTCAGATGGTCAGTACTGAGGGAGTGCTGCACTGTCGGGGAAGCATTAATGAGGGAGTGCTGCACTATCAGAGGGTCAGTACTGAAGGTGTGCCTCACTGTTGGAGGGTTAGTACTGAGGGAGCACTGCACTGTCAGAGGGTCAGTACTGAGGGAGCACTGCACTGTCAGAGGGTCAGTACTGAGGGAGTGCTGCACTTTCAGAGCGTCAATACTGAGGGAGTGCAGCACTGTCAGAGGGTCAGTACTGAAGGAGTGCTGCACTGTCAGAGGGTCAGTACTGAGGGAAAGCTGCACTGTCAGAGGGTCAGTACTGAAAGAGTGCTGCACTGTCAGAGGATCAGTAGTGAGGGAGTGCTGCACTGTCAGATGGTCAGTATTGGGGGAGTGCTGCACTGTTAGAGGATCAGTACTGAGGGAGTGCTGCACTGTCAGAGGATCAGTACTGAGGGAGTGCTTCACTGTTGGAGGGTTGCTTCTGACGAGTTGCTGCACTGTCAGAGGGTCAGTACTGAGGGAGTGCTGCACTGTCAGTGGGTCAGTACTGAGTGAGCTCCTGTATTGTCAGAGGGACAGTACTGAGGGTGTGCTGCACTGTCCGAGGGTCAGTCCTGAGGGTGTGCTGCACTGTCAGAGGGTCAGTACTGAGCACTTTTAGATGATCAGTACTGAGGGAGCTCTGAACTGTCAGCGGGACAGTACTGAGGAAGTGCTGCACTGTCGGAAGGTCAGTACTGAGGGAGCGCTGCACTGTCAGAGGGTCAGTACTGAGGGAGCACTGCACTGTCAGAGCGTCAGTACTGAAGGATTGCTGCACTGTCAGAGGGTCAATACTGAGGGAGTGCTGCACTGTCAGACCGTCAGTACTGAGGGAGTGCTGCCCTTTCAGAGGATCACTACTGAGGGTTTGCTGCATTGTCAGAGGGTCAGTACTGACGGAGAGCTGCACTGTCAGTGGTCAGTACTGAGGGAGCTCTGCATTGTCAGAGGGACAGTACTGAGGGAGTGCTGCACAGATAGAGAGTCAGTACTGAGGGAGTGCTGCACTCTAAGAGGGTCAGTATTGAGGGAGTGCTGCACTGTTAGAGCATCAGTACTGAGGCAGTGCTGCACTGTCAGAGGATCAGTACTGAGGGAGTGCTGCACTGTCAGTGGGTCAGTACTGAGGGAGCTCTGCATTGAAAGAGGGACAGTACTGAGGGAGTGCTGAACAGTTAGAGGGTCAGTACTGAGTGGGTGCTGCACTATCAGAGGGTCAGTATTGAGGGAGCGCTGCACTGTCGGAGGGTCAGTTCTGAGGGAGTGCTGCACTGTCAGAGGGTCAGTACTGAGGGAGCTCTGCACTGTCAGAGGGTCAGTACTGAAGGAGTGCTGCACTGTCAGAGGGTAAATACTGAGGGAGCTCTGCACTGTCAGAGGGTCAGAACTGAAGGAGTGCTGCACTGTCAGAGGGTCAGTACTGAGGGAGCACTGCACTGTCAGAGGGTCAGTACTGAGGGATAACTGCACTGTCAGAGGGTCACTACTGAGGCAGCTCTGCACTGTCAGAGAGTCAGTACTGAAGGAGTGCTGCACTATCAGAGGGTCAGTACAGAGGGAATGCTGCACTGTCAGAGGGTCAGTATTGAGGGAGTGCTGCACTGTCAGAGGGTCAATAATGAGGGACTGCTGCACTGTCAGAGGATCAGTACTGAGGGAGTGCTGCACTGTCAGAGGGTCAGTACTGAGGGAGCACTGCACTGTCAGAGGGTCAGTACTGAGGCAGCACTGCACTGTCAGAGGGTCAGTACTGAGGGAGCTCTGCACTGTCAGAGCGTCAGTACTGGGAGGGCTGCACTGTCAGAGGGTCAATACTGAGGGAGTGCTTCACTGTCAGAGGGTCAGTACTGAGGGAACGCTGCACTGTCAGTGGGTCAGTACTGAGGGAGTGCTGCACTGTCAGAGGGTCAATACTGAGGGAGTGCTGCACTGTCAGAGGGTCAGTACTGAGGGAGCTTTGCACTGTCAGAGGGTCGGTACTTAGGGAGTGCTGCACTGTGAGTGGGTCAGTACTGAGTGAGCTCTGTATTGTCAGAGGGACAGTACTGAGGGTGTGCTGCACTGTCAGAGGGTCAGTCCTGAGGGTGTGCTGCACTGTCAGAGGGTCAGTACTGAGCACTGTTAGATGATCAGTACTGAGGGAGCTCTGAACTGTCAGCGGGACAGTACTGAGGAAGTGCTGCACTGTCGGAAGGTCAGTACTGAGGGAGCGCTGCACTGTCAGAGGGTCAGTGCTGAGGGAATGCTGCACTGTCAGAGGGTCACTACTGAGGGAGCACTGCACTGTCAGAGCGTCAGTACTGAAGGATTGCTGCACTGTCAGAGGGTCAATACTGAGGGAGTGCTGCACTGTCAGACCGTCAGTACTGAGGGAGTGCTGCCCTTTCAGAGGATCACTACTGAGGGTTTGCTGCATTGTCAGAGGGTCAGTACTGACGGAGAGCTGCACTGTCAGTGGTCAGTACTGAGGGAGCTCTGCATTGTCAGAGGGACAGTACTGAGGAAGTGCTGCACAGATAGAGAGTCAGTACTGAGGGAGTGCTGCACTCTAAGAGGGTCAGTATTGAGGGAGTGCTGCACTGTTAGAGGACCAGTACTGAGGCAGTGCTGCACTGTCAGGCGATCAGTACTGAGGGAGTGCTGCACTGTCAGAGGGTCAGTATTGAGGGAGTGCTGCACTGTCAGAGGATCAGTACTGAGGGAGTGCTGCACTGTCAGTGGGTCAGTACTGAGGGAGCTCTGCATTGGAAGAGGGACAGTACTGAGGGAGTGCTGAACAGTTAGAGGGTCAGTACTGAGGGGGTGCTGCACTATCAGAGGGTCAGTATTGAGGGAGCGCTGCACTGTCGGAGGGTCAGTTCTGAGGGAGTGCTGCACTGTCAGAGGGTCAGTACTGAGGGAGCTCTGCACTGTCAGAGGGTCAGTACTGAAGGAGTGCTGCACTGTCAGAGGGTAAATACTGAGGGAGCTCTGCACTGTCAGAGGGTCAGTACTGAAGGAGTGCTGCACTGTCAGAGGGTCAGTACTGAGGGAGCACTGCACTGTCAGAGGGTCAGTACTGAGGGATAACTGCACTGTCAGAGGGTCACTACTGAGGGAGCTCTGCACTGTCAGAGAGTCAGTACTGAAGGAGTGCTGCACTATCAGAGGGTCAGTACAGAGGGAATGCTGCACTGTCAGAGGGTCAGTATTGAGGGAGTGCTGCACTGTCAGAGGGTCAATAATGAGGGACTGCTGCACTGTCAGAGGATCAGTACTGAGGGAGTGCTGCACTGTCAGAGGGTCAGTACTGAGGGAGCACTGCACTGTCAGAGGGTCAGTACTGAGGCAGCACTGCACTGTCAGAGGGTCAGTACTGAGGGAGCTCTGCACTGTCAGAGCGTCAGTACTGCGAGGGCTGCACTGTCAGAGGGTCAATACTGAGGGAGTGCTTCACTGTCAGAGGGTCAGTACTGAGGGAACGCTGCACTGTCAGTGGGTCAGTACTGAGGGAGTGCTGCACTGTCAGAGGGTCAATACTGAGGGAATGCTGCACTGTCAGAGGATCAGTACTGAGCGAGTGCTGCGCTGTCAGAGGGTCATTACTGAGGGTTTGCTGCATTGTCAGAGGGTCAGTACTGAGGGAGTGCTGCACTGTCAGAGGGTCAGTACTGAGGGAGCGCAACACTGTCAGAGGGTCAGTGCTGAGGGAATGCTGCACTGTCAGATGGTCAGTACTGAGGGAGTGCTGCACTGTCGGGGAAGCATTAATGAGGGAGTGCTGCACTGTCAGAGGGTCAGTACTGAGGGAACGCTGCACTGTCAGAGGGTCAGTACTGAGGGAACGCTGCACTGTCAGAGGGTCAGTACTGAGGTGGCTCTGCACTGTCAGAGGGTCAGTACTGAGGGATAACTGCACTGTCAGAGGGTTAGTACTGAGGGACTGCTGCACTGTCAGAGGGTCAGTACTGAAAGGAGTGCTGCACTGTTAGATGATCAGTACTGAGGGAGCTCTGAACTGTCAGTGGGTCAGTACTGAGGAAGTGCTGCACTGTCAGAAGGTCAGTACTGAGGGAGCGCTGCACTTTCAGAGGGTCAGTGCTGAGGGAATGCTGCACTGTCAGAGGGTCAGTACTGAGGGAGCACTGCACTGTCAGAGGATCAGTACTGAAGGAGTGCTGCACTGTCAGAGGATCAGTACTGAGGGGGCGCTGCACTGTCAGAGAGTCAGTACTGAGGGAGTGCTGCACTGTCAGAGGGTCAGTACTGAGGGAACGCTGCACTGTCAGAGGGTCAGTACTGAGGGAACGCTGCACTGTCAGAGGATCAGTAGTGAGGGAGTGCTGCACTGTCAAATGGTCAGTATTGAGGGAGTGCTGCTCTGTTGGAGGACCAGTACTGAGGGAGTGCTACACTGTCAGTGGATCAGTACTGAGGGAGTGCTGCACTGTCGGAGGGTCTGTTCTGACGGAGTGCTGCACTTTCAGAGGGTCAGTACTGAGGTGGCTCTGCACTGTCAGAGGGTCAGTACTGAGGGATAACTGCACTGTCAGAGGGTTAGTACTGAGGGACTGCTGCACTGTCAGAGGGTCAGTACTGAAGGGAGTGCTGCACTGTTAGATGATCAGTACTGAGGGAGCTCTGAACTGTCAGTGGGTCAGTACTGAGGAAGTGCTGCACTGTCAGAAGGTCAGTACTGAGGGAGCGCTGCACTTTCAGAGGGTCAGTGCTGAGGGAATGCTGCACTGTCAGAGGGTCAGTACTGAGGGAGCACTGCACTGTCAGAGGATCAGTACTGAAGGAGTGCTGCACTGTCAGAGGATCAGTACTGAGGGAGCTCTGCACTGTCAGAGCGTCAGTGCTGAGGGAGTGCTGCACTGTCAGAGGATCAGTACTGAGGGAGTGCTGCACTGTCAGAGGGTCAGTACTTAGGGACTGCTGCACTGTCAGAGGGTCAGTACTAAGGGAATGCTGCACTGTAAGATGATCAGTACTGAGGGAGCTCTGAACTGTCAGCGGGTCAGTACTGAGGAAGTGCTGCACTGTCGGAAAGTCAGTACTGAGGGAGCGCTGAACTGTCAGAGGATCAGTGCTGAGGGAGTGCTGCACTGTCAGAGGATCAGTAGTGAGGGAGTGCTGCACTGTCAGAGGGTCACTGAGGGAGTGCTGCACTGTTAGATGATCAGTACTGAGGGAACCCTGAACTGTCAGCGGGTCAGTACTGAGGAAGTGCTGCACTGTCGGAAGGTCAGTACTGAGGGAGATCTGCACTGTCAGAGCGTCAGTGCTGAGGGAGTGCTGCACTGTCAGAGGATCAGTACTGAGGGAGTGCTGCACTGTTAGATGATCAGTACTGAGGGAGCTCTGAACTGTCAGCGGCTCAGTACTGAGGAAGTGCTGCACTGTCGGAAGGTCAGTACTGAGGGAATGCTGCACTGTCAGAGGGTTAGTGCTGAGGGAGTGCTGCACTGTCAGAGGATCAGTACTGAAGGAGTGCTGCACTGTCAGAGGATCAGTACTGAGGGAGTCCTGCACTGTCAGAGGGTCAGTACTAACGGACTGCTGCACTGTCAGTGGGTCAGTACTGAGGGAGCTCTGCATTGTCAGAGGGACAGTACTGAGGGAGTGCTGCACTGTCAGAGGGTCAGTACTGAGGGAGTGCTGCACTGTTAGATGATCAGTACTGAGGGAGCTCTGAACTATCAGCGGGACAGTACTGAGGAAGTGCTGCACTGTCGGAAGGTCAGTACTGAGGGAGCGCTGCACAGTCAGAGGGTCAGTGCTGAGGGAATGCTGCACTGTCAGAGGGTCAGTACTGAGGGAGCACTGCACTGTCAGAGCGTCAGTACTGAAGGATTGCTGCACTGTCAGAGGATCAGTACTGAGGGCGCTCTGCACTGTCAGACTGTCAGTACTGAGGGAGTGCTGCACTGTCAGAGGATCAGTACTGAGGGTTTGCTGCATTGTCAGAGGGTCAGTACTGACGGAGAGCTGCACTGTCAGCGGGTCAGTACTGAGGGAGCTCTGCATTGTCAGAGGGACAGTACTGAGGGAGTGCTGCACAGTTAGAGAGTCAGTACTGAGGGAGTGCTGCACTGTCAGAGAGTCAGTACTGAGAGAGTGCTGCACTGTCAGAGGGTGAGTACTGAGGCAGTGCTGCACTGTCGGAAGGTCAGTACTGAGGGAGTGCTGCACTTTCAGAGGGTCAGTGCTGAGGGAATGCTGCACTGTCAGAGGGTCAGTACTGAGGGAGCACTGCACTGTCAGAGGATCAGTACTGAAGGAGTGCTGCACTGTTAGATGATCAGTACTGAGGGAGCTCTGAACTGTCAGTGGGTCAGTACTGAGGAAGTGCTGCACTGTCGGAAGGTCAGTACTGAGGGAGCGCTGCACTTTCAGAGGGTCAGTGCTGAGGGAATGCTGCACTGTCAGAGGGTCAGTACTGAGGGAGCACTGCACTGTCAGAGGATCAGTACTGAAGGAGTGCTGCACTGTCAGAGGATCAGTACTGAGGGAGCTCTGCACTGTCAGAGCGTCAGTGCTGAGGGAGTGCTGCACTGTCAGAGGATCAGTACTGAGGGAGTGCTGCACTGTCAGAGGGTCAGTACTTAGGGACTGCTGCACTGTCAGAGGGTCAGTACTAAGGGACTGCTGCGCTGTTAGATGATCAGTACTGAGGGAGCTCTGAACTGTCAGCGGGTCAGTACTGAGGAAGTGCTGCACTGTCGGAAGGTCAGTACTGAGGGAGATCTGCACTGTCAGAGCGTCAGTGCTGAGGGAGTGCTGCACTGTCAGAGGATCAGTACTGAGGGAATGCTGCACTGTTAGATGATCAGTACTGAGGGAGCTCTGAACTGTCAGCGGCTCAGTACTGAGGAAGTGCTGCACTGTCGGAAGGTTAGTACCGAGGGAGCGCTGCACTGTCAGAGGGTCAGTGCTGAGGGAGTGCTGCACTGTCAGAGGATCAGTACTGAAGGAGTGCTGCACTGTCAGAGGATCAGTACTGAGGGAGTCCTGCACTGTCAGAGGGTCAGTACTAACGGACTGCTGCACTGTCAGTGGGTCCGTCCTGAGGGAGCTCTGCATTGTCAGAGGGACAGTACTGATTGAGTGCTGCACTGTGAGAGGGTCAGTACTGAGGGAGTGCTGCACTGTTAGATGATCAGTACTGAGGGAGCTCTGAACTATCAGCGGGACAGTACTGAGGAAGTGCTGCACTGTCGGAAGGTCAGTACTGAGGGAGCGCTGCACAGTCAGAGGGTCAGTGCTGAGTGAATGCTGCACTGTCAGAGGGTCAGTACTGAGGGAGCACTGCACTGTCAGAGCGTCAGTACTGAAGGATTGCTGCTCTGTCAGAGGATCAGTACTGAAGGATTGCTGCACTGTCAGAGGATCAGTACTGAGGGCGCTCTGCACTGTCAGACTGTCAGTACTGAGGGAGTGCTGCACTGTCAGAGGATCAGTACTGAGGGTTTGCTGCATGTCAGAGGGTCAGTACTGACGGAGAGCTGCACTGTCAGCGGGTCAGTACTGAGGGAGTGCTGCACAGTTAGAGAGTCAGTATTGAGGGAGTGCTGCACTGTTAGAGGATCAGTTCTGAGGGAGTGCTGCACTGTCAGGCGATCAGTACTGAGGGAGTGCTGCACTGTCAGTGGGTCAGTACTGAGGGAGCTCTGCATTGTAGGAGGGACAGTACTGAGGGAGTGCTGAACAGTTAGAATGTCAGTACTGAGGTGGTGCTGCACTGTCAGAGGGTCTGTATTGAGGGAGTGCTGCACTGTCAGAGGGTAAATACTGAGGGAGCTCTGCACTGTCAGAGGGTCAGTACTGAAGGAGTGCTGCACTGTCAGAGGGTCAGTACTGAGGGAGCACTGCACTGTCAGCGGGTCAGTACTGAGGGATAACTGCACTGTCAGAGGGTCACTACTGAGGGAGCTCTGCACTGTCAGAGGGTCAGTACTGAAGGAGTGCTGCACTGTCAGAGGGTCAGTACAGAGGGAATGCTGCACTGTCAGAGGGTCAGTATTGAGGGAGTGCTGCACTGTCAGAGGGTCAATAATGAGGGACTGCTGCACTGTCAGAGGATCAGTACTGAGGGAGTGCTGCACTGTCAGAGGGTCAGTACTGAGGGAGTGCTGCATTGTCAGAGGGTCAGTACTGAGGGAGTGCTGCATTGTCAGAGGGTCAGTACTGAGGGAGTGCTGCACTATCAGATTGTCAGTACTGAAGGTGTGCCTCACTGTTGGAGGGTCAGTACTGAGGGAGCACTGCACTGTCAGAGGGTCAGTACTGAGGGAGTGCTGCACTGTCAGAGGGTCAGTACTGAGGGAGCACTGCACTGTCAGAGCGTCAGTACTGGGAGTGCTGCACTGTCAGAGGGTCAATACTGAGGGAGTGCTTCACTGTCAGAGGGTCAGTACTGAGGGAACGCTGCACTGTCAGAGGGTCAGTACTGAGGGAGTGCTGCACTGTCAGAGGGTCAGTACTGAGGGAGCTCTGCACTGTCAGAGCGTCAGTACTGGGAGTGCTGCACTGTCAGAGGGTCAATACTGAGGGAGTGCTTCACTGTCAGAGGGTCAGTACTGAGGGAACGCTGCACTGTCAGTGGGTCAGTACTGAGGGAGTGCTGCACTGTCAGAGGGTCAATACTGAGGGAGTGCTGCACTGTCAGAGGATCAGTACTGAGCGAGTGCTGCTCTGTCAGAGGGTCATTACTGAGGGTTTGCTGCATTGTCAGAGGGTCAGTACTGAGGGAGTGCTGCACTGTCAGAGGGTCAGTACTGAGGGAGCGCAACACTGTCAGAGGGTCAGTGCTGAGGGAATGCTGCACTGTCAGATGGTCAGTACTGAGGGAGTGCTGCACTGTCGGGGAAGCATTAATGAGGGAGTGCTGCACTGTCAGAGGGTCAGTACTGAGGGAACGCTGCACTGTCAGAGGGTCAGTACTGAGGGAACGCTGCACTGTCAGAGGGTCAGTACTGAGGTGGCTCTGCACTGTCAGAGGGTCAGTACTGAGGGATAACTGCACTGTCAGAGGGTTAGTACTGAGGGACTGCTGCACTGTCAGAGGGTCAGTACTGAAGGGAGTGCTGCACTGTTAGATGATCAGTACTGAGGGAGCTCTGAACTGTCAGTGGGTCAGTACTGAGGAAGTGCTGCACTGTCAGAAGGTCAGTACTGAGGGAGCGCTGCACTTTCAGAGGGTCAGTGCTGAGGGAATGCTGCACTGTCAGAGGGTCAGTACTGAGGGAGCACTGCACTGTCAGAGGTTCAGTACTGAAGGAGTGCTGCACTGTCAGAGGATCAGTACTGAGGGAGCGCTGCACTGTCAGAGAGTCAGTACTGAGGGAGTGCTGCACTGTCAGAGGGTCAGTACTGAGGGAACGCTGCACTGTCAGAGGGTCAGTACTGAGGGAACGCTGCACTGTCAGAGGATCAGTAGTGAGGGAGTGCTGCACTGTCAAATGGTCAGTATTGAGGGAGTGCTGCTCTGTTGGAGGACCAGTACTGAGGGAGTGCTACACTGTCAGTGGATCAGTACTGAGGGAGTGCTGCACTGTCGGAGGGTCTGTTCTGACGGAGTGCTGCACTTTCAGAGGGTCAGTACTGAGGTGGCTCTGCACTGTCAGAGGGTCAGTACTGAGGGATAACTGCACTGTCAGAGGGTTAGTACTGAGGGACTGCTGCACTGTCAGAGGGTCAGTACTGAAGGGAGTGCTGCACTGTTAGATGATCAGTACTGAGGGAGCTCTGAACTGTCAGTGGGTCAGTACTGAGGAAGTGCTGCACTGTCAGAAGGTCAGTACTGAGGGAGCGCTGCACTTTCAGAGGGTCAGTGCTGAGGGAATGCTGCACTGTCAGAGGGTCAGTACTGAGGGAGCACTGCACTGTCAGAGGATCAGTACTGAAGGAGTGCTGCACTGTCAGAGGATCAGTACTGAGGGAGCTCTGCACTGTCAGAGCGTCAGTGCTGAGGGAGTGCTGCACTGTCAGAGGATCAGTACTGAGGGAGTGCTGCACTGTCAGAGGGTCAGTACTTAGGGACTGCTGCACTGTCAGAGGGTCAGTACTAAGGGAATGCTGCACTGTAAGATGATCAGTACTGAGGGAGCTCTGAACTGTCAGCGGGTCAGTACTGAGGAAGTGCTGCACTGTCGGAAAGTCAGTACTGAGGGAGCGCTGCACTGTCAGAGGATCAGTGCTGAGGGAGTGCTGCACTGTCAGAGGGTCACTGAGGGAGTGCTGCACTGTTAGATGATCAGTACTGAGGGAACTCTGAACTGTCAGCGGGTCAGTACTGAGGAAGTGCTGCACTGTCGGAAGGTCAGTACTGAGGGAGATCTGCACTGTCAGAGCGTCAGTGCTGAGGGAGTGCTGCACTGTCAGAGGATCAGTACTGAGGGAGTGCTGCACTGTTAGATGATCAGTACTGAGGGAGCTCTGAACTGTCAGCGGCTCAGTACTGAGGAAGTGCTGCACTGTCGGAAGGTCAGTACTGAGGGAATGCTGCACTGTCAGAGGGTTAGTGCTGAGGGAGTGCTGCACTGTCAGAGGATCAGTACTGAAGGAGTGCTGCACTGTCAGAGGATCAGTACTGTGGGAGTCCTGCACTGTCAGAGGGTCAGTACTAACGGACTGCTGCACTGTCAGTGGGTCAGTACTGAGGGAGCTCTGCATTGTCAGAGGGACAGTACTGAGGGAGTGCTGCACTGTCAGAGGGTCAGTACTGAGGGAGTGCTGCACTGTTAGATGATCAGTACTGAGGGAGCTCTGAACTATCAGCGGGACAGTACTGAGGAAGTGCTGCACTGTCAGAAGGTCAGTACTGACGGAGCGCTGCACAGTCAGAGGGTCAGTGCTGAGGGAATGCTGCACTGTCAGAGGGTCAGTACTGAGGGAGCACTGCACTGTCAGAGCGTCAGTACTGAAGGATTGCTGCACTGTCAGAGGATCAGTACTGAGGGCGCTCTGCACTGTCAGACTGTCAGTACTGAGGGAGTGCTGCACTGTCAGAGGATCAGTACTGAGGGTTTGCTGCATTGTCAGAGGGTCAGTACTGACGGAGAGCTGCACTGTCAGCGGGTCAGTACTGAGGGAGCTCTGCATTGTCAGAGGGACAGTACTGAGGGAGTGCTGCACAGTTAGAGAGTCAGTACTGAGGGAGTGCTGCACTGTCAGAGAGTCAGTACTGAGAGAGTGCTGCACTGTCAGAGGGTGAGTACTGAGGCAGTGCTGCACTGTCGGAAGGTCAGTACTGAGGGAGTGCTGCACTTTCAGAGGGTCAGTGCTGAGGGAATGCTGCACTGTCAGAGGGTCAGTACTGAGGGAGCACTGCACTGTCAGAGGATCAGTACTGAAGGAGTGCTGCACTGTTAGATGATCAGTACTGAGGGAGCTCTGAACTGTCAGTGGGTCAGTACTGAGGAAGTGCTGCACTGTCGGAAGGTCAGTACTGAGGGAGCGCTGCACTTTCAGAGGGTCAGTGCTGAGGGAATGCTGCACTGTCAGAGGGTCAGTACTGAGGGAGCACTGCACTGTCAGAGGATCAGTACTGAAGGAGTGCTGCACTGTCAGAGGATCAGTACTGAGGGAGCTCTGCACTGTCAGAGCGTCAGTGCTGAGGGAGTGCTGCACTGTCAGAGGATCAGTACTGAGGGAGTGCTGCACTGTCAGAGGGTCAGTACTTAGGGACTGCTGCACTGTCAGAGGGTCAGTACTAAGGGACTGCTGCGCTGTTAGATGATCAGTACTGAGGGAGCTCTGAACTGTCAGCGGGTCAGTACTGAGGAAGTGCTGCACTGTCGGAAGGTCAGTACTGAGGGAGATCTGCACTGTCAGAGCGTCAGTGCTGAGGGAGTGCTGCACTGTCAGAGGATCAGTACTGAGGGAATGCTGCACTGTTAGATGATCAGTACTGAGGGAGCTCTGAACTGTCAGCGGCTCAGTACTGAGGAAGTGCTGCACTGTCGGAAGGTTAGTACCGAGGGAGCGCTGCACTGTCAGAGGGTCAGTGCTGAGGGAGTGCTGCACTGTCAGAGGATCAGTACTGAAGGAGTGCTGCACTGTCAGAGGATCAGTACTGAGGGAGTCCTGCACTGTCAGAGGGTCAGTACTAACGGACTGCTGCACTGTCAGTGGGTCCGTCCTGAGGGAGCTCTGCATTGTCAGAGGGACAGTACTGATTGAGTGCTGCACTGTGAGAGGGTCAGTACTGAGGGAGTGCTGCACTGTTAGATGATCAGTACTGAGGGAGCTCTGAACTATCAGCGGGACAGTACTGAGGAAGTGCTGCACTGTCGGAAGGTCAGTACTGAGGGAGCGCTGCACAGTCAGAGGGTCAGTGCTGAGTGAATGCTGCACTGTCAGAGGGTCAGTACTGAGGGAGCACTGCACTGTCAGAGCGTCAGTACTGAAGGATTGCTGCTCTGTCAGAGGATCAGTACTGAAGGATTGCTGCACTGTCAGAGGATCAGTACTGAGGGCGCTCTGCACTGTCAGACTGTCAGTACTGAGGGAGTGCTGCACTGTCAGAGGATCAGTACTGAGGGTTTGCTGCATGTCAGAGGGTCAGTACTGACGGAGAGCTGCACTGTCAGCGGGTCAGTACTGAGGGAGTGCTGCACAGTTAGAGAGTCAGTATTGAGGGAGTGCTGCACTGTTAGAGGATCAGTTCTGAGGGAGTGCTGCACTGTCAGGCGATCAGTACTGAGGGAGTGCTGCACTGTCAGTGGGTCAGTACTGAGGGAGCTCTGCATTGTAGGAGGGACAGTACTGAGGGAGTGCTGAACAGTTAGAATGTCAGTACTGAGGTGGTGCTGCACTGTCAGAGGGTCTGTATTGAGGGAGTGCTGCACTGTCAGAGGGTAAATACTGAGGGAGCTCTGCACTGTCAGAGGGTCAGTACTGAAGGAGTGCTGCACTGTCAGAGGGTCAGTACTGAGGGAGCACTGCACTGTCAGCGGGTCAGTACTGAGGGATAACTGCACTGTCAGAGGGTCACTACTGAGGGAGCTCTGCACTGTCAGAGGGTCAGTACTGAAGGAGTGCTGCACTGTCAGAGGGTCAGTACAGAGGGAATGCTGCACTGTCAGAGGGTCAGTATTGAGGGAGTGCTGCACTGTCAGAGGGTCAATAATGAGGGACTGCTGCACTGTCAGAGGATCAGTACTGAGGGAGTGCTGCACTGTCAGAGGGTCAGTACTGAGGGAGTGCTGCATTGTCAGAGGGTCAGTACTGAGGGAGTGCTGCATTGTCAGAGGGTCAGTACTGAGGGAGTGCTGCACTATCAGATTGTCAGTACTGAAGGTGTGCCTCACTGTTGGAGGGTCAGTACTGAGGGAGCACTGCACTGTCAGAGGGTCAGTACTGAGGGAGTGCTGCACTGTCAGAGGGTCAGTACTGAGGGAGCACTGCACTGTCAGAGCGTCAGTACTGGGAGTGCTGCACTGTCAGAGGGTCAATACTGAGGGAGTGCTTCACTGTCAGAGGGTCAGTACTGAGGGAACGCTGCACTGTCAGAGGGTCAGTACTGAGGGAGTGCTGCACTGTCAGAGGGTCAGTACTGAGGGAGCTCTGCACTGTCAGAGCGTCAGTACTGGGAGTGCTGCACTGTCAGAGGGTCAATACTGAGGGAGTGCTTCACTGTCAGAGGGTCAGTACTGAGGGAACGCTGCACTGTCAGTGGGTCAGTACTGAGGGAGTGCTGCACTGTCAGAGGGTCAATACTGAGGGAGTGCTGCACTGTCAGAGGATCAGTACTGAGCGAGTGCTGCTCTGTCAGAGGGTCATTACTGAGGGTTTGCTGCATTGTCAGAGGGTCAGTACTGAGGGAGTGCTGCACTGTCAGAGGGTCAGTACTGAGGGAGCGCAACACTGTCAGAGGGTCAGTGCTGAGGGAATGCTGCACTGTCAGATGGTCAGTACTGAGGGAGTGCTGCACTGTCGGGGAAGCATTAATGAGGGAGTGCTGCACTGTCAGAGGGTCAGTACTGAGGGAACGCTGCACTGTCAGAGGGTCAGTACTGAGGGAACGCTGCACTGTCAGAGGGTCAGTACTGAGGTGGCTCTGCACTGTCAGAGGGTCAGTACTGAGGGATAACTGCACTGTCAGAGGGTTAGTACTGAGGGACTGCTGCACTGTCAGAGGGTCAGTACTGAAGGGAGTGCTGCACTGTTAGATGATCAGTACTGAGGGAGCTCTGAACTGTCAGTGGGTCAGTACTGAGGAAGTGCTGCACTGTCAGAAGGTCAGTACTGAGGGAGCGCTGCACTTTCAGAGGGTCAGTGCTGAGGGAATGCTGCACTGTCAGAGGGTCAGTACTGAGGGAGCACTGCACTGTCAGAGGTTCAGTACTGAAGGAGTGCTGCACTGTCAGAGGATCAGTACTGAGGGAGCGCTGCACTGTCAGAGAGTCAGTACTGAGGGAGTGCTGCACTGTCAGAGGGTCAGTACTGAGGGAACGCTGCACTGTCAGAGGGTCAGTACTGAGGGAACGCTGCACTGTCAGAGGATCAGTAGTGAGGGAGTGCTGCACTGTCAAATGGTCAGTATTGAGGGAGTGCTGCTCTGTTGGAGGACCAGTACTGAGGGAGTGCTACACTGTCAGTGGATCAGTACTGAGGGAGTGCTGCACTGTCGGAGGGTCTGTTCTGACGGAGTGCTGCACTTTCAGAGGGTCAGTACTGAGGTGGCTCTGCACTGTCAGAGGGTCAGTACTGAGGGATAACTGCACTGTCAGAGGGTTAGTACTGAGGGACTGCTGCACTGTCAGAGGGTCAGTACTGAAGGGAGTGCTGCACTGTTAGATGATCAGTACTGAGGGAGCTCTGAACTGTCAGTGGGTCAGTACTGAGGAAGTGCTGCACTGTCAGAAGGTCAGTACTGAGGGAGCGCTGCACTTTCAGAGGGTCAGTGCTGAGGGAATGCTGCACTGTCAGAGGGTCAGTACTGAGGGAGCACTGCACTGTCAGAGGATCAGTACTGAAGGAGTGCTGCACTGTCAGAGGATCAGTACTGAGGGAGCTCTGCACTGTCAGAGCGTCAGTGCTGAGGGAGTGCTGCACTGTCAGAGGATCAGTACTGAGGGAGTGCTGCACTGTCAGAGGGTCAGTACTTAGGGACTGCTGCACTGTCAGAGGGTCAGTACTAAGGGAATGCTGCACTGTAAGATGATCAGTACTGAGGGAGCTCTGAACTGTCAGCGGGTCAGTACTGAGGAAGTGCTGCACTGTCGGAAAGTCAGTACTGAGGGAGCGCTGCACTGTCAGAGGATCAGTGCTGAGGGAGTGCTGCACTGTCAGAGGGTCACTGAGGGAGTGCTGCACTGTTAGATGATCAGTACTGAGGGAACTCTGAACTGTCAGCGGGTCAGTACTGAGGAAGTGCTGCACTGTCGGAAGGTCAGTACTGAGGGAGATCTGCACTGTCAGAGCGTCAGTGCTGAGGGAGTGCTGCACTGTCAGAGGATCAGTACTGAGGGAGTGCTGCACTGTTAGATGATCAGTACTGAGGGAGCTCTGAACTGTCAGCGGCTCAGTACTGAGGAAGTGCTGCACTGTCGGAAGGTCAGTACTGAGGGAATGCTGCACTGTCAGAGGGTTAGTGCTGAGGGAGTGCTGCACTGTCAGAGGATCAGTACTGAAGGAGTGCTGCACTGTCAGAGGATCAGTACTGTGGGAGTCCTGCACTGTCAGAGGGTCAGTACTAACGGACTGCTGCACTGTCAGTGGGTCAGTACTGAGGGAGCTCTGCATTGTCAGAGGGACAGTACTGAGGGAGTGCTGCACTGTCAGAGGGTCAGTACTGAGGGAGTGCTGCACTGTTAGATGATCAGTACTGAGGGAGCTCTGAACTATCAGCGGGACAGTACTGAGGAAGTGCTGCACTGTCAGAAGGTCAGTACTGACGGAGCGCTGCACAGTCAGAGGGTCAGTGCTGAGGGAATGCTGCACTGTCAGAGGGTCAGTACTGAGGGAGCACTGCACTGTCAGAGCGTCAGTACTGAAGGATTGCTGCACTGTCAGAGGATCAGTACTGAGGGCGCTCTGCACTGTCAGACTGTCAGTACTGAGGGAGTGCTGCACTGTCAGAGGATCAGTACTGAGGGTTTGCTGCATTGTCAGAGGGTCAGTACTGACGGAGAGCTGCACTGTCAGCGGGTCAGTACTGAGGGAGCTCTGCATTGTCAGAGGGACAGTACTGAGGGAGTGCTGCACAGTTAGAGAGTCAGTACTGAGGGAGTGCTGCACTGTCAGAGAGTCAGTACTGAGAGAGTGCTGCACTGTCAGAGGGTGAGTACTGAGGCAGTGCTGCACTGTCGGAAGGTCAGTACTGAGGGAGTGCTGCACTTTCAGAGGGTCAGTGCTGAGGGAATGCTGCACTGTCAGAGGGTCAGTACTGAGGGAGCACTGCACTGTCAGAGGATCAGTACTGAAGGAGTGCTGCACTGTTAGATGATCAGTACTGAGGGAGCTCTGAACTGTCAGTGGGTCAGTACTGAGGAAGTGCTGCACTGTCGGAAGGTCAGTACTGAGGGAGCGCTGCACTTTCAGAGGGTCAGTGCTGAGGGAATGCTGCACTGTCAGAGGGTCAGTACTGAGGGAGCACTGCACTGTCAGAGGATCAGTACTGAAGGAGTGCTGCACTGTCAGAGGATCAGTACTGAGGGAGCTCTGCACTGTCAGAGCGTCAGTGCTGAGGGAGTGCTGCACTGTCAGAGGATCAGTACTGAGGGAGTGCTGCACTGTCAGAGGGTCAGTACTTAGGGACTGCTGCACTGTCAGAGGGTCAGTACTAAGGGACTGCTGCGCTGTTAGATGATCAGTACTGAGGGAGCTCTGAACTGTCAGCGGGTCAGTACTGAGGAAGTGCTGCACTGTCGGAAGGTCAGTACTGAGGGAGATCTGCACTGTCAGAGCGTCAGTGCTGAGGGAGTGCTGCACTGTCAGAGGATCAGTACTGAGGGAATGCTGCACTGTTAGATGATCAGTACTGAGGGAGCTCTGAACTGTCAGCGGCTCAGTACTGAGGAAGTGCTGCACTGTCGGAAGGTTAGTACTGAGGGAGCGGTGCACTGTCAGAGGGTCAGTGCTGAGGGAGTGCTGCACTGTCAGAGGATCAGTACTGAAGGAGTGCTGCACTGTCAGAGGATCAGTACTGAGGGAGTCCTGCACTGTCAGAGGGTCAGTACTAACGGACTGCTGCACTGTCAGTGGGTCCGTCCTGAGGGAGCTCTGCATTGTCAGAGGGACAGTACTGAGGGAGTGCTGCACTGTCAGAGGGTCAGTACTGAGGGAGTGCTGCACTGTTAGATGATCAGTACTGAGGGAGCTCTGAACTATCAGCGGGACAGTACTGAGGAAGTGCTGCACTGTCGGAAGGTCAGTACTGAGGGAGCGCTGCACAGTCAGAGGGTCAGTGCTGAGTGAATGCTGCACTGTCAGAGGGTCAGTACTGAGGGAGCACTGCACTGTCAGAGCGTCAGTACTGAAGGATTGCTGCTCTGTCAGAGGATCAGTACTGAAGGATTGCTGCACTGTCAGAGGATCAGTACTGAGGGCGCTCTGCACTGTCAGACTGTCAGTACTGAGGGAGTGCTGCACTGTCAGAGGATCAGTACTGAGGGTTTGCTGCATGTCAGAGGGTCAGTACTGACGGAGAGCTGCACTGTCAGCGGGTCAGTACTGAGGGAGTGCTGCACAGTTAGAGAGTCAGTATTGAGGGAGTGCTGCACTGTTAGAGGATCAGTTCTGAGGGAGTGCTGCACTGTCAGGCGATCAGTACTGAGGGAGTGCTGCACTGTCAGTGGGTCAGTACTGAGGGAGCTCTGCATTGTAGGAGGGACAGTACTGAGGGAGTGCTGAACAGTTAGAATGTCAGTACTGAGGTGGTGCTGCACTGTCAGAGGGTCTGTATTGAGGGAGTGCTGCACTGTCAGAGGGTAAATACTGAGGGAGCTCTGCACTGTCAGAGGGTCAGTACTGAAGGAGTGCTGCACTGTCAGAGGGTCAGTACTGAGGGAGCACTGCACTGTCAGCGGGTCAGTACTGAGGGATAACTGCACTGTCAGAGGGTCACTACTGAGGGAGCTCTGCACTGTCAGAGGGTCAGTACTGAAGGAGTGCTGCACTGTCAGAGGATCAGTAGTGAGGGAGTGCTGCACTGTCAAATGGTCAGTATTGAGGGAGTGCTGCTCTGTTGGAGGATCAGTACTGAGGGAGTGCTGCACTGTCAGAGGATCAGTACTGAGGGAGTGCTGCACTGTCAGACGGTCAGTACTGAGGGAGTGCTGCACTGTTAGATGATCAGTACTGAGGGAGCTCTGAACTGTCAGCGGGTCAGTACTGAGGAAGTGCTGCACTGTCGGAAGGTCAGTACTGAGGGAGCGCTGCACTTTCAGACGGTCAGTGCTGAGGGAGTGCTGCACTGTTAGAGGGTCAGTACTGAGGGATAACTGCACTGTCAGAGCGTCAGTGCTGAGAGAGTGCTGCACTGTCAGAGGATCAGTACTGAGGGAGTGCTGCACTGTCAGAGAGTCAGTACTGAGGCACTGCTGCACTGTCAGCGGCTCAGTACTGAGGGAGTGCTGCACTGTTGGATGATCAGTACTGAGGGAGCTCTGAACTGTCAGCGGGTTAGTACTGAGGAAGTGCTGCACTGTCGGAAGGTCAGTACTGAGGGAGCGCTGCACTTTCAGAGGGTCAGTGCTGAGGGAGTGCTGCACTGTCAGAGGGTCAGTACTGAGGGAGCACTGCACTGTCAGAGGATCAGTACTGAGGGAGCTCTGCCCTGTCAGAGCGTCAGTGCTGAGGGAGTGCTGCACTGTCAGAGGATCAGTACTGAGGGAGTGCTGCACTGTCAGAATGTCACTGAGGGAGTGCTGCACTGTTAGATGATCAGTACTGAGGGAACTCTGAACTGTCAGCGGGTCAGTACTGAGGAAGTGCTGCACTCTCGGAAGGTCAGTACTGAGGGAGCTCTGCACTCTCAGAGCGTCAGTGCTGAGGGAGTGCTGCACTGTCGGAGGATCAGTACTGAGGGAGTTCTGCACTGTTAGATGATCAGTACTGAGGGAGCTCTGAACTGTCAGCGGGTCAGTACTGAGGAAGTGCTGCACTGTCGGAAGGTCAGTACTGAGGGAGCGCTGCACTGTCAGAGGATCAGTGCTGAGGGAGTGCTGCACTGTCAGTGGATCAGTACTGAGGGAGCGCTGCATTGTCAGAGGGTCAGTACTGAGGGAGCACTGCACTGTCAGAGGGTCAGTACTGAGGGAGTGCTGCACTGTCAGAGGGTCAGTACTGAGGGAGTGCTGCACTGTCAGAGGGTCAATACTGAGGGAGTGCTTCACTGTCAGAGGGTCAGTACTGAGGGTGTGCTGCACTGTCAGAGGGTCAGTACTGAGGGAGTGCTGCACTGTCAGAGGGTCAATACTGAGGGAGTGCTGCACTGTCAGAGGATCAGTAGTGAGGGAGTGCTGCACTGTCAAATGGTCAGTATTGAGGGAGTGCTGCTCTGTTGGAGGATCAGTACTGAGAGAGTGCTGCACTGTCAGAGGATCAGTACTGAGGGAGAGCTGCACTGTCGGAGGGTCTGTTCTGACGGAGTGCTGCACTGTCAGAGGTTCAGTACTTAGGTGGCTCTGCACTGTCAGAGGGTCAGTACTGAGGGATAACTGCACTGTCAAAGGGTTAGTACTGAGGGAGTGCTGCACTGTCAGACAGTCAGTACTGAGGGAGTGCTGCACTGTTAGATGATCAGTACTGAGGGAGCTCTGAACTGTCAGCGGGTCAGTACTGAGGAAGTGCTGCACTGTCGGAAGGTCAGTACTGAGGGAGCGCTGCACTGTCCGAAGGTCAGTACTGAGGGAATGCTGCACTGTCAGAGGGTCAGTACTGAGGGAGTGCTGCACTGTCCGAAGGTCAGTACTGAGGGAGCGCTGCACTTTCAGAGGGTTAGTGCTGAGGGAATGCTGCACTGTCAGAGGGTCAGTACTGAGGGATAACTGCACTGTCAGAGCATCAGTGCTGAGAGAGTGCTGCACTGTCAGAGGATCAGTACTGAGGGACTGCTGCAATGTCAGAGGATCAGTACTGAGGGAGTGCTGCACTGTTAGATGATCCGTACTGAGGGAACTCTGAACTGTCAGCGGGTTAGTACTGAGGAAGTGCTGCACTGTCGGAAGGTCAGTACTGAGGGAGCTCTGCACTCTCAGAGCGTCAGTGCTGAGGGAGTGCTGCACTGTCAGAGGATCAGTACTGAGGGAGTTCTGCACTGTTAGATGATCAGTACTGAGGGAGCTCTGAACTGTCAGCGGGTCAGTACTGAGGAAGTGCTGCACTGTCGGAAGGTCATACTGAGGGAGCGCTGCACTGTCAGAGGGTCAGTGCTGAGGGAAAGCTGCACTGTCAGAGGATCAGTACTGAGGGAGTGCTACACTGTCAGAGGGTCAGTACTAACGGACTGCTGCACTGTCAGTGGGTCAGTACTGAGGGAGCTCTGCATTGTCAGAGGGACAGTACTGAGGGAGTGCTGCACTGTCAGAGGGTCAGTACTGAGGGAGTGCTGCACTGTTAGATGATCAGTACTGAGGGAGCACTGCACTGTCAGAGCGTCAGTACTGAATGATTGCTGCACTGTCAGAGGATCAGTACTGAGGGCGCTCTGCACTGTCAGACTGTCAGTACTGAGGGAGTGCTGCACTGTCAGAGGATCAGTACTGAGGGTTTGCTGCATTGTCAGAGGGTCAGTACTGACGGAGAGCTGCACTGTCAGTGGTCAGTACTGAGGGAGTGCTGCACAGTTAGAGAGTCAGTACTGAGGGAGTGCTGCACTCTCAGAGGGTCAGTATTGAGGGAGTGCTGCACTGTTAGCGGATCAGTTCTGAGGGAGTGCTGCACTGTCAGGCGATCAGTACTGAGGGAGTGCTGCACTGTCAGTGGGTCAGTACTGAGGGAGCTCTGCATTGTAAGAGGGACAGTACTGAGGGAGTGCTGAACAGTTAGAGTGTCAGTACTGAGGGGGTGCTGCACTGTCAGAGGGTCAGTATTGAGGGAGTGCTGCACTGTCGGATGGTCAGTTCTGAGGGAGTGCTGCACTGTCAGAGGGTCAGTATTGAGGGAGTGCTGCACTGTCAGAGGGTCAGTACTGAAGGAGTGCTGCACTGTCAGAGGGTAAATACTGAGGGAGCTCTGCACTGTCAGAGGGTCAGTACTGAAGGAGTGCTGCACTGTCAGAGGGTCAGTACTGAGGGAGCACTGCACTGTCAGAGGGTCAGTACTGAGGGATAACTGCACTGTCAGAGGGTCACTACTGAGGGAGCTCTGCACTGTCAGAGGGTCAGTACTGAAGGAGTGCTGCACTGTCAGAGGGTCAGTACAGAGGGAATGCTGCACTGTCAGAGGGTCAGTATTGAGGGAGTGCTGCACTGTCAGAGGGTCAATAATGAGCGACTGCTGCACTGTCAGAGGATCAGTACTGAGGGAGTGCTTCACTGTCAGAGGGTCAGTACTGAGGGAACGCTGCACTGTCAGAGGGTCAGTACTGAGGGAGTGCTGCACTGTCAGAGGGTCAATACTGAGGGAGTGCTGCACTGTCAGAGGATCAGTAGTGAGGGAGTGCTGCACTGTCAAATGGTCAGTATTGAGGGAGTGCTGCTCTGTTGGAGGATCAGTACTGAGGGAGTGCTGCACTGTCAGAGGATCAGTACTGAGGGAGTGCTGCACTGTCGGAGGGTCAGTACTGAGGGAGTGCTGCACTGTTAGATGATCAGTACTGAGGGAGCTCTGAACTGTCAGCGGGTCAGTACTGAGGAAGTGCTGCACTGTCGGAAGGTCAGTACTGAGGGAGCGCTGCATTTTCAGAGGGTCAGTGCTGAGGGAATGCTGCACTGTCAGAGGGTCAGTACTAAGGGATAACTGCACTGTCAGAGCGTCAGTGCTGAGGGAGTGCTGCACTGTCAGAGGATCAGTACTGAGGGAGTGCTGCACTGTCAGAGGATCAGTACTGAGGGAGTGCTGCACTGTTGGATGATCAGTACTGAGGGAGCTCTGAACTGTCATCGGGTCAGTACTGAGGAAGTGCTGCACTGTCGGAAGGTCAGTACTGAGGGAGTGCTGCACTTTCAGAGGGTCAGTGCTGAGGGAATGCTGCACTGTCAGAGGGTCGGTACTGAGGGAGCACTGCACTGTCAGAGGATCAGTACTGAAGGAGTGCTGCACTGTCAGAGGATCATTACTGAGGGAGCTCTGCACTGTCAGAGCGTCAGTGCTGAGTGAGTGCTGCACTGTCAGAGGATCAGTAGTGAGGGAGTGCTGCACTGTCAGAGGGTCACTGAGGGAGTGCTGCACTGTTAGATGATCAGTACTGAGGGAGTGCTGCACTGTCGGAAGGTCAGTACTGAGGGAGATCTGCACTCTCAGAGCGTCAGTGCTGAGGGATTGCTGCACTGTCAGAGGATCAGTACTGAGGGAGTTCTGCACTGTTAGATGATCAGTACTGAGGGAGCTCTGAACTGTCAGCGGGTCAGTACTGAGGAAGTGCTGCACTGTCGGAAGGTCAGTACTGAGGGAGCGCTGCACTGTCAGAGGGTCAGTGCTGAGGGAAAGCTCCACTGTCAGAGGATCAGTACTGAAGGAGTGCTGCACTGTCAGAGGATCAGTACTGAGGGAGTGCTGCACTGTCAGAGGGTCAGTACTAACGGACTGCTGCAATGTCAGTGGGTCAGTACTGAGGGAGCTCTGCATTGTCAGAGGAACAGTACTGAGGCAGTGCTGCGCAGTTAGAGAGTCAGTACTGAGGGAGTGCTGCACTGTCAGAGGGTCAGTACTGAGGGAGTGCTGCACTGTTAGAAGATCAGTACTGAGCGAGTCCTGCACTGTCAGAGGATCAGTACTAAGGGAGCTCTGCATTGTAAGAGGGACAGTACTGAGGGAGTGCTGCTCAGTTAGAGGGTCAGTACTGAGGGAGAGCTGCACTGTCAGAGGGTCAGTATTGAGGGAGTGCTGCACTGTCGGAGGGTCAGTACTGAGGGAGCTCTGCACTGTCAGAGGGTCAGTACTGAGGGAGCTCTGCACTGTCAGAGGGTCCGTACTGAGGGACTGCTGCACTGTCAGAGTGTCACTACTGAGGAAGTGCTGCACTGTCAGAAGATCAGTACTGAAGGAGTGCTGCACTGTCAGAGCGTCAGTACTGAGGGAGCTCTGTATTGTCAGAGGGACAGTACTGAGGGAGTGCTGCACTTTCAGAGGGTCAGTACTGAGGGAGTGCTGCACTGTCAGAGGGTCAGTACTGAGGGAGAGCTGCACTGTCGGGGATGCATTACTGAGGGAGTGCTGCACTGTCAGAGGGTCAGTACTGAAGGTGTGCCGCACTGTTGGAGGCTCAGTACTGAGGGCGCACTGCACTGTCAGAGGGTCAGTACTGAAGGAGTGCTGCACTGTCAGCCGGTCAGTACTGAGGGAACGCTGCACTGTCAGATGGTCACTACTGAGTGAGCGCTGCACTGTCAGAGGGTCAATTCTGAGGGAGTGCTGCACTGTCAGAGGATCAGTACTGTGGGAGTGCTGCATTGTCAGAGGATCAGTACTGAGGGTGTGCTGCACTGTCAGAGGGTCGGTACTGAGCGACCTCTGCATTGTCAGAGGGACAGTACTGTGGGAGCACTGCACTGTCAGAGGGTCAGTACTGAAGGAGTGCTGCACTGTCAGTGGGTCAGTACTGAGGGAGCTCTGCATTGTCAGAGGGACAGTACTGAGGGAGTGCTGCACTGTCAGAGGGTCAGTACTGAGGGAGTGCTGCACTGTTAGATGATCAGTACTGAGGGAGCACTGCACTGTCAGAGCGTCAGTACTGAATGATTGCTGCACTGTCAGAGGATCAGTACTGAGGGCGCTCTGCACTGTCAGACTGTCAGTACTGAGGGAGTGCTGCACTGTCAGAGGATCAGTACTGAGGGTTTGCTGCATTGTCAGAGGGTCAGTACTGACGGAGAGCTGCACTGTCAGTGGTCAGTACTGAGGGAGCTCTGCATTGTCAGAGGGACAGTACTGAGGGAGTGCTGCACAGTTAGAGAGTCAGTACTGAGGGAGTGCTGCACTCTCAGAGGGTCAGTATTGAGGGAGTGCTGCACTGTTAGCGGATCAGTTCTGAGGGAGTGCTGCACTGTCAGGCGATCAGTACTGAGGGAGTGCTGCACTGTCAGTGGGTCAGTACTGAGGGAGCTCTGCATTGTAAGAGGGACAGTACTGAGGGAGTGCTGAACAGTTAGAGTGTCAGTACTGAGGGGGTGCTGCACTGTCAGAGGGTCAGTATTGAGGGAGTGCTGCACTGTCGGATGGTCAGTTCTGAGGGAGTGCTGCACTGTCAGAGGATCAGTACTGAGGGAGGTCTGCACTGTCAGAGGGTCAGTACTGAAGGAGTGCTGCACTGTCAGAGGGTAAATACTGAGGGAGCTCTGCACTGTCAGAGGGTCAGTACTGAAGGAGTGCTGCACTGTCAGAGGGTCAGTACTGAGGGAGCACTGCACTGTCAGAGGGTCAGTACTGAGGGATAACTGCACTGTCAGAGGGTCACTACTGAGGGAGCTCTGCACTGTCAGAGGGTCAGTACTGAAGGAGTGCTGCACTGTCAGAGGGTCAGTACAGAGGGAATGCTGCACTGTCAGAGGGTCAGTATTGAGGGAGTGCTGCACTGTCAGAGGGTCAATAATGAGCGACTGCTGCACTGTCAGAGGATCAGTACTGAGGGAGTGCTTCACTGTCAGAGGGTCAGTACTGAGGGAACGCTGCACTGTCAGAGGGTCAGTACTGAGGGAGTGCTGCACTGTCAGAGGGTCAATACTGAGGGAGTGCTGCACTGTCAGAGGATCAGTAGTGAGGGAGTGCTGCACTGTCAAATGGTCAGTATTGAGGGAGTGCTGCTCTGTTGGAGGATCAGTACTGAGGGAGTGCTGCACTGTCAGAGGATCAGTACTGAGGGAGTGCTGCACTGTCGGAGGGTCAGTACTGAGGGAGTGCTGCACTGTTAGATGATCAGTACTGAGGGAGCTCTGAACTGTCAGCGGGTCAGTACTGAGGAAGTGCTGCACTGTCGGATGGTCAGTACTGAGGGAGCGCTGCATTTTCAGAGGGTCAGTGCTGAGGGAATGCTGCACTGTCAGAGGGTCAGTACTAAGGGATAACTGCACTGTCAGAGCGTCAGTGCTGAGGGAGTGCTGCACTGTCAGAGGATCAGTACTGAGGGAGTGCTGCACTGTCAGAGGATCAGTACTGAGGGAGTGCTGCACTGTTGGATGATCAGTACTGAGGGAGCTCTGAACTGTCATCGGGTCAGTACTGAGGAAGTGCTGCACTGTCGGAAGGTCAGTACTGAGGGAGTGCTGCACTTTCAGAGGGTCAGTGCTGAGGGAATGCTGCACTGTCAGAGGGTCGGTACTGAGGGAGCACTGCACTGTCAGAGGATCAGTACTGAAGGAGTGCTGCACTGTCAGAGGATCATTACTGAGGGAGCTCTGCACTGTCAGAGCGTCAGTGCTGAGTGAGTGCTGCACTGTCAGAGGATCAGTAGTGAGGGAGTGCTGCACTGTCAGAGGGTCACTGAGGGAGTGCTGCACTGTTAGATGATCAGTACTGAGGGAGTGCTGCACTGTCGGAAGGTCAGTACTGAGGGAGATCTGCACTCTCAGAGCGTCAGTGCTGAGGGAGTGCTGCACTGTCAGAGGATCAGTACTGAGGGAGTTCTGCACTGTTAGATGATCAGTACTGAGGGAGCTCTGAACTGTCAGCGGGTCAGTACTGAGGAAGTGCTGCACTGTCGGAAGGTCAGTACTGAGGGAGCGCTGCACTGTCAGAGGGTCAGTGCTGAGGGAAAGCTCCACTGTCAGAGGATCAGTACTGATGGAGTGCTGCACTGTCAGAGGATCAGTACTGAGGGAGTGCTGCACTGTCAGAGGGTCAGTACTAACGGACTGCTGCAATGTCAGTGGGTCAGTACTGAGGGAGCTCTGCATTGTCAGAGGAACAGTACTGAGGCAGTGCTGCGCAGTTAGAGAGTCAGTACTGAGGGAGTGCTGCACTGTCAGAGGGTCAGTACTGAGGGAGTGCTGCACTGTTAGAAGATCAGTACTGAGCGAGTCCTGCACTGTCAGAGGATCAGTACTGAGGGAGCTCTGCATTGTAAGAGGGACAGTACTGAGGGAGTGCTGCTCAGTTAGAGGGTCAGTACTGAGGGAGCTCTGTATTGTCAGAGGGACAGTACTGAGGGAGTGCTGCACTGTCGGAGGGTCAGTACTGAGGGAGCTCTGCACTGTCAGAGGGTCAGTACTGAGGGAGCTCTGCACTGTCAGAGGGTCCGTACTGAGGGACTGCTGCACTGTCAGAGTGTCACTACTGAGGAAGTGCTGCACTGTCAGAAGATCAGTACTGAAGGAGTGCTGCACTGTCAGAGCGTCAGTACTGAGGGAGCTCTGTATTGTCAGAGGGACAGTACTGAGGGAGTGCTGCACTTTCAGAGGGTCAGTACTGAGGGAGTGCTGCACTGTCAGAGGGTCAGTACTGAGGGAGAGCTGCACTGTCGGGGATGCATTACTGAGGGAGTGCTGCACTGTCAGAGGGTCAGTACTGAAGGTGTGCCGCACTGTTGGAGGCTCAGTACTGAGGGCGCACTGCACTGTCAGAGGGTCAGTACTGAAGGAGTGCTGCACTGTCAGCCGGTCAGTACTGAGGGAACGCTGCACTGTCAGATGGTCACTACTGAGTGAGCGCTGCACTGTCAGAGGGTCAATTCTGAGGGAGTGCTGCACTGTCAGAGGATCAGTACTGTGGGAGTGCTGCATTGTCAGAGGATCAGTACTGAGGGTGTGCTGCACTGTCAGAGGGTCGGTACTGAGCGACCTCTGCATTGTCAGAGGGACAGTACTGTGGGAGCACTGCACTGTCAGAGGGTCAGTACTGAAGGAGTGCTGCACTGTCAGAGGATCAGTACTGAGGGAGCTCTGCACTGTCAGAGCGTCAGTACGGAGGGAGTGCTGCACTGTCAGAGGATCAGTACTGTGGGAGTGCTGCACTGTCAGAGGGTCAGTACTAACGGACTGCTGCACTGTCAGAGGATCAGTACTGAGGGAGCTCTGCATTGTAAGAGGGACAGTACTGAGGGAGTGCTGCACAGTTAGAGGGTCAGTGCTGAGGGAGAGCTGCACTGTCAGAGGGTCAGTATTGAGGGAGTGCTGCACTGTCAGAGGGTCAGTACTGAGGGAGCTCTGCACTGTCAGAGGTTCAGTACTGTGGGAGCTCTGCACTGTCAGAGGGTCCGTACTGTGGGAGTGCTGCACTGTCAGAGGGTCACTACTGAGGAAGTGCTGCACTGTCAGAATGTCAGTACTGAAGGAGTGCTGCACTGTCAGAGGGTCAGTACTGAGGGAACTCTGTATTGTCAGAGGGACAGGACTGAGGGAGTGCTGCACTTTCAGAGGGTCAGTACTGAGGGAGTGCTGCACTGTCAGAGGGTCAGTACTGAGGGAGAGCTGCACTGTCGTGGATGCATTACTGAGGGTGTGCCGCACTGTTGGAGGCTCAGTACTGAGGGCGCACTGCACTGTCAGAGGGTCAGTACTGAGGGAGTGCTGCACTGTCAGATGGTCAGTACTGAGGGAACGCTGCACTGTCAGATGGTCACTACTGAGGGAGCGCTGCACTGTCAGATGGTCAATTCTGAGGGAGTGCTGCACTGTCAGAGGATCAGTACTGAGGGTGTGCTGCACTGTCAGGGGGTCAGTACTGAGAGAGTTCTGCTTTGTCAGAGGATCAGTACTGAGGGAGTTCTGCACTGTTAGATGATCAGTACTGAGGGAGCTCTGAACTGTCAGCGGGTCAGTACTGAGTAAGTGCTGCACTGTCGGAAGGTCAGTACTGAGGGAGCGCTGCACTGTCAGAGGGTCAGTGCTGAGGGAAAGCTGCACTGTCAGAGGATCAGTACTGAGGGAGTGCTACACTGTCAGAGGGTCAGTACTAACGGACTACTGCACTGTCAGTGGGTCAGTACTGAGGGAGCTCTGCGTTGTCAGAGGGACAGTACTGAGGGAGTGCTGCACTGTCAGAGGGTCAGTACTGAGGGAGTGCTGCACTGTTAGATGATCAGTACAGAGGGAGCACTGCACTGTCAGAGCGTCAGTACTGAAGGATTGCTGCACTGTCAGAGGATCAGTACTGAGGGCGCTCTGCACTGTCAGACTGTCAGTACTGAGGGAGTGCTGCACTGTCAGAGGATCAGTACTGAGGGTTTGCTGCATTGTCAGAGGGTCAGTACTGACGGAGAGCTGCACTGTCAGTGGTCAGTACTGAGGGAGCTCTGCATTGTCAGAGGGACAGTACTGAGGGAGTGCTGCACAGTTAGAGAGTCAGTACTGAGGGAGTGCTGCACTGTCAGAGGGTCAGTACTGAGGGAGTGCTGCATTGTCAGAGGGTCAGTACTGAGGGAGTGCTGCACTTTCAGAGGGTCAGTGCTGAGGGAATGCTGCACTGTCAGAGGGTCAGTACTGAGGGATAACTGCACTGTCAGAGCGTCAGTGCTGAGGGAGTGCTGCACTGTCAGAGGATCAGTACTGAGGGAGTGCTTCACTGTCAGAGGATCAGTACTGAGGGAGTGCTGCACTGTTGGATGATCAGTACTGAGGGAACTCTGAACTGTCAGCGGGTCAGTACTGAGGAAGTGCTGCACTGTTGGAAGGTCAGTACTGAGGGAGCGCTGCACTTTCAGAGGGTCAGTGCTGAGGGAAAGCTGCACTGTCAGAGGGTCAGTACTGAGGGATAACTGCACTGTCAGAGGGTTAGTACTGAGGGAGTGCTGCACTGTCAGAGGGTCAGTACTGTGGGAGCTCTGCACTGTCAGAGGGTCCGTACTGAGGAACTGCTGCACTGTCAGAGTGTCACTACTGAGGAAGTGCTGCACTGTCAGAGCTTCAGTACTGAGGGAGCTCTGTATTGTCAGAGGGACAGTACTGAGGGAGTGCTGCACTTTCAGAGGGTCAGTACTGAGGGAGTGCTGCACTGTCAGAGGGTCAGTACTGAGGGAGAGCTGCACTGTCGGGGATGCATTACTGAGGGAGTGCTGCACTGTCAGAGGGTCAGTACTGAAGGTGTGCCGCACTGTTGGAGGCTCAGTACTGAGGCCGCACTGCACTGTCAGAGGGTCAGTACTGAAGGAGTGCTGCACTGTCAGCCGGTCAGTACTGAGGGAACGCTGCACTGTCAGATGGTCACTACTGAGGGAGTGCTGCATTGTCAGAGGGTCAGTACTGAGGGAGTGCTGCACTTTCAGAGGGTCAGTGCTGAGGGAATGCTGCACTGTCAGAGGGTCAGTACTGAGGGATAACTGCACTGTCAGAGCGTCAGTGCTGAGGGAGTGCTGCACTGTCAGAGGATCAGTACTGAGGGAGTGCTTCACTGTCAGAGGATCAGTACTGAGGGAGTGCTGCACTGTTGGATGATCAGTACTGAGGGAACTCTGAACTGTCAGCGGGTCAGTACTGAGGAAGTGCTGCACTGTTGGAAGGTCAGTACTGAGGGAGCGCTGCACTTTCAGAGGGTCAGTGCTGAGGGAAAGCTGCACTGTCAGAGGGTCAGTACTGAGGGATAACTGCACTGTCAGAGGGTTAGTACTGAGGGAGTGCTGCACTGTCAGAGGGTCAGTACTGTGGGAGCTCTGCACTGTCAGAGGGTCCGTACTGAGGAACTGCTGCACTGTCAGAGTGTCACTACTGAGGAAGTGCTGCACTGTCAGAGCTTCAGTACTGAGGGAGCTCTGTATTGTCAGAGGGACAGTACTGAGGGAGTGCTGCACTGTCAGAGGGTCAGTACTGAGGGAGTGCTGCATTGTCAGAGGGTCAGTACTGAGGGAGTGCTGCACTTTCAGAGGGTCAGTGCTGAGGGAATGCTGCACTGTCAGAGGGTCAGTACTGAGGGATAACTGCACTGTCAGAGCGTCAGTGCTGAGGGAGTGCTGCACTGTCAGAGGATCAGTACTGAGGGAGTGCTGCACTGTCAGAGGATCAGTACTGAGGGAGTGCTGCACTGTTGGATGATCAGTACTGAGGGAGCTCTGAACTGTCAGCGGGTCAGTACTGAGGAAGTGCTGCACTGTTGGAAGGTCAGTACTGAGGGAGCGCTGCACTTTCAGAGGGTCAGTGCTGAGGGAAAGCTGCACTGTCAGAGGATCAGTACTGAAGGAGTGCTGCACTGTCAGAGGGTCAGTACTTAGGTGGCTCTGCACTGTCAGAGGATCAGTACTGAGGGATCACTGCACTGTCAGAGGGTTAGTACTGAGGGAGTGCTGCACTGTCAGACGGTCAGTACTGAGGGAGTGCTGCACTGTTAGATGATCAGTACTGAGGGAGCTCTGAACTGTCAGCGGGTCAGTACTGAGGAAGTGCTGCACTGTCGGAAGGTCAGTACTGAGGGAGCGCTGCACTTTCAGAGGGTCAGTGCTGAGGGAATGCTGCACTGTCAGAGGGTCAGTACTGAGGGATAACTGCACTGTCAGAGCGTCAGTGCTGAGGGAGTGCTGCACTGTCAGAGGATCAGTACTGAGGGAATGCTGCACTGTCAGAGGATCAGTACTGAGGGAGTGCTGCACTGTTGGATGATCAGTACATGAGGGATCTCTGAACTGTCAGCGGGTCAGTACTGAGGAAGTGCTGCACTGTCGGAAGGTCAGTACTGAGGGAGCGCTGCACTTTCAGAGGGTCAGTGCTGAGGGAAAGCTGCACTGTCAGAGGGTCAGTACTGAGGGAGCACTGCACTGTCAGAGGATCAGTACTGAAGGAGTGCTGCACTGTCAGAGGATCAGTACTGAGGGAGCTCTGCACTGTCAGAGCGTCAGTGCTGAGGGAGTGCTGCACTGTCAGAGGATCAGTAGTGAGGGAGTGCTGCACTGTCAGAGGGTCACTGAGGGAGTGGTGCACTGTTAGATGATTAGTACTGAGGAAGTGCTTCACTGTCGGAAGGTCAGTACTGAGGGAGCTCTGCACTCTCAGAGCGTCAGTGCTGAGGGAGTGCTGCACTGTCAGAGGAACAGTACTGAGGGAGTTCTGCACTGTTAGATGATTAGTACTGAGGGAGCTCTGAACTGTCAGCGGGTCAGTACTGAGGAAGTGCTGCACTGTCGGAAGGTCAGTACAGAGAGGGAGCGCTGCCCTGTCAGAGGGTCAGTGCTGAGGGAAAGCTGCACTGTCAGAGGGTCAGTACTGAGGGAGTGCTGCACTGTCAGAGGATCAGTACTGTAGGAGTGCTGCACTGTCAGAGGATCAGTACTGAGGGAGTGCTGCACTGTCAGAGGGTCAGTACTAACGGACTGCTGCACTGTCAGTGGGTCAGTCCTGAGGGAGCTCTGCATTGTCAGAGGGACAGTACTGAGGTAGTGCTGCGCAGTTAGAGAGTCAGTACTGAGGGAGTGCTGCACTGTCAGAGGGTCAGTACTGAGGGAGTGCAGCACTGTTAGAAGATCAGTACTGAGCGAGTCCTGCACTGTCAGAGGATCAGTACTGAGGGAGCTCTGCATTGTCAGAGGGACAGTACTGAGGGAGTGCTGCACAGTTAGAGGGTCAGTACTGAGGGAGAGCTGCACTGTCAGAGGGTCAGTATTGAGGGAGTGCTGCACTGTCAGAGGGTCAGTACTGAGGGAGCTCTGCACTGTCAGAGGGTCAGTACTGTGGGAGCTCTGCACTGTCAGAGGGTCCGTACTGAGGGAGTGCTGCACTGTCAGAGGGTCACTACTGAGGAAGTGCTGCACTGTCAGAAGGTCAGTACTGAAGGAGTGCTGCACTGTCAGAGCGTCAGTACTGAGGGAGCTCTGTATTGTCAGAGGGACAGTACTGAGGGAGTGCTGCACTTTCAGAGGGTCAGTACTGAGGGAGTGCTGCACTGTCAGAGGGTCAGTACTGAGGGAGAGCTGCACTGTCGGGGATGCATTACTGAGTGAGTGCTGCACTGTCAGAGGGTCAGTACTGAAGGTGTGCCGCACTGTTGGAGGCTCAGTACTGAGGGTGCACTGCACTGTCAGAGGGTCAGTACTGAAGGAGTGCTGCACTGTCAGCCGGTCAGTACTGAGGGAACGCTGCACTGTCAGATGGTCACTACTGAGGGAGCGCTGCACTGTCAGAGGGTCAATTCTGAGGGAGTGCTGCACTGTCAGAGGATCAGTACTGTGGGAGTGCTGCATTGTCAGAGGATCAGTACTGAGGGTGTGCTGCACTGTCAGAGGGTCGGTACTGAGGGACCTCTGCATTGTCAGAGGGACAGTACTGTGGGAGCACTGCACTGTCAGAGGGTCAGTACTGAAGGAGTGCTGCACTGTCAGAGGATCAGTACTGAGGGAGCTCTGCACTGTCAGAGCGTCAGTACTGAGGGAGTGCTGCACTGTTAGAGGATCATTTCTGAGCGAGTGCTGCACTGTCAGAGGATCAGTACTGAGGGAGCTCTGCATTGTAAGAGGGACAGTACTGAGGGAGTGCTGCACAGTTAGAGGGTCAGTGCTGAGGGAGAGCTGCACTGTCAGAGGGTCAGTTTTGAGGGAGTGCTGCACTGTCAGAGGGTCAATACTGAGGGAGCTCTGCACTGTCAGAGTTTCAGTACTGTGGGAGCTCTGCACTGTCAGAGGGTCCGTACTGAGGTTGTGCTGCACTGTCAGAGGGTCACTACTGAGGAAGTGCTGCACTGTCAGAATGTCAGTACTGAAGGAGTGCTGCACTGTCAGAGGGTCAGTACTGAGGGAGCTCTGTATTGTCAGAGGGTCAGTACTGAATGAGTGCTGCACTGTCAGAGGGTCAGTATTGTGGGATTGCTGCACTATCAGAGGGTCAGTACTGAGGGATCTCTGCACTGTCAGAGGGTCAGTACTGAGGGAGCTCTGCACTGTCAGAGCGTCAGTACTGAGGGAGTGCTGCACTGTTAGAGGATCATTTCTGAGCGAGTGCTGCACTGTCAGAGGATCAGTACTGAGGGAGCTCTGCATTGTAAGAGGGACAGTACTGAGGGAGTGCTGCACAGTTAGAGAGTCAGTACTGAGGGAGTGCTGCACTGTCAGAGGGTCAGTACTGAGGGAGTGCTGCATTGTCAGAGGGTCAGTACTGAGGGAGTGCTGCACTTTCAGAGGGTCAGTACTGAGGGATAACTGCACTGTCAGAGCGTCAGTGCTGAGGGAGTGCTGCACTGTCAGAGGATCAGTACTGAGGGAGTGCTTCACTGTCAGAGGATCAGTACTGAGGGAGTGCTGCACTGTTGGATGATCAGTACTGAGGGAACTCTGAACTGTCAGCGGGTCAGTACTGAGGAAGTGCTGCACTGTTGGAAGGTCAGTACTGAGGGAGCGCTGCACTTTCAGAGGGTCAGTGCTGAGGGAAAGCTGCACTGTCAGAGGGTCAGTACTGAGGGATAACTGCACTGTCAGAGGGTTAGTACTGAGGGAGTGCTGCACTGTCAGAGGGTCAGTACTGTGGGAGCTCTGCACTGTCAGAGGGTCCGTACTGAGGAACTGCTGCACTGTCAGAGTGTCACTACTGAGGAAGTGCTGCACTGTCAGAGCTTCAGTACTGAGGGAGCTCTGTATTGTCAGAGGGACAGTACTGAGGGAGTGCTGCACTTTCAGAGGGTCAGTACTGAGGGAGTGCTGCACTGTCAGAGGGTCAGTACTGAGGGAGAGCTGCACTGTCGGGGATGCATTACTGAGGGAGTGCTGCACTGTCAGAGGGTCAGTACTGAAGGTGTGCCGCACTGTTGGAGGCTCAGTACTGAGGCCGCACTGCACTGTCAGAGGGTCAGTACTGAAGGAGTGCTGCACTGTCAGCCGGTCAGTACTGAGGGAACGCTGCACTGTCAGATGGTCACTACTGAGTGAGCGCTGCACTGTCAGAGGGTCAATTCTGAGGGAGTGCTGCACTGTCAGAGGATCAGTACTGTGGGAGTGCTGCATTGTCAGAGGATCAGTACTGAGGGTGTGCTGCACTGTCAGAGGGTCGGTACTGAGCGACCTCTGCATTGTCAGAGGGACAGTACTGTGGGAGCACTGCACTGTCAGAGGGTCAGTACTGAAGGAGTGCTGCACTGTCAGAGGATCAGTACTGAGGGAGCTCTCCACTGTCAGAGCGTCAGTACGGAGGGAGTGCTGCACTGTCAGAGGATCAGTACTGTGGGAGTGCTGCACTGTCAGAGGGTCAGTACTAACGGACTGCTGCACTGTCAGAGGATCAGTACTGGGGGAGCTCTGCATTGTAAGAGGGACAGTACTGAGGGAGTGCTGCACAGTTAGAGGGTCAGTGCTGAGGGAGAGCTGCACTGTCAGAGGGTCAGTATTGAGGGAGTGCTGCACTGTCAGAGGGTCAGTACTGAGGGAGCTCTGCACTGTCAGAGGTTCAGTACTGTGGGAGCTCTGCACTGTCAGAGGGTCCGTACTGAGGGAGTGCTGCACTGTCAGAGGGTCACTACTGAGGAAGTGCTGCACTGTCAGAATGTCAGTACTGAAGGAGTGCTGCACTGTCAGAGGGTCAGTACTGAGGGAGCTCTGTATTGTCAGAGGGACAGGACTGAGGGAGTGCTGCACTTTCAGAGGGTCAGTACTGAGGGAGTGCTGCACTGTCAGAGGGTCAGTACTGAGGGAGAGCTGCACTGTCGTGGATGCATTACTGAGGGTGTGCCGCACTGTTGGAGGCTCAGTACTGAGGGCGCACTGCACTGTCAGAGGGGCAGTACTGAGCGAGTGCTGCACTGTCAGGCGGTAAGTACTGAGGGAACGCTGCACTGTCAGATGGTCACTACTGAGGGAGCGCTGCACTGTCAGATGGTCAATTCTGAGGGAGTGCTGCACTGTCAGAGGGTCAGTACTGAGAGAGTTCTGCACTGTCAGAGGATCAGTACTGAGGGTGTGCTGCACTGTCAGACGGTAAGTACTAAGGGAGTGCTGCACTGTTAGATGATCAGTACTGAGGGAGCTCTGAACTGTCAGCGGGTCAGTACTGAGTAAGTGCTGCACTGTCGGAAGGTCAGTACTGAGGGAGCGCTGCACTGTCAGAGGGTCAGTGCTGAGGGAAAGCTGCACTGTCAGAGGATCAGTACTGAGGGAGTGCTACACTGTCAGAGGGTCAGTACTAACGGACTGCTGCACTGTCAGTGGGTCAGTACTGAGGGAGCTCTGCATTGTCAGAGGGACAGTACTGAGGGAGTGCTGCACTGTCAGAGGGTCAGTACTGAGGGAGTGCTGCACTGTTAGATGATCAGTACTGAGGGAGCACTGCACTGTCAGAGCGTCAGTACTAAAGGATTGCTGCACTGTCAGAGGATCAGTACTGAGGGCGCTCTGCACTGTCAGACTGTCAGTACTGAGGGAGTGCTGCACTGTCAGAGGATCAGTACTGAGGGTTTGCTGCATTGTCAGAGGGTCAGTACTGACGGAGAGATGCACTGTCAGTGGTCAGTACTGAGGGAGCTCTGCATTGTCAGAGGGACAGTACTGAGGGAGTGCTGCACAGTTAGAGAGTCAGTACTGAGTGTGTGCTGCACTGTCAGAGGGTCAGTACTGAGGGAGTGCTGCACTGTCAGAGGGTCAGTACTGAGGGAGTGCTGCATTGTCAGAGGGTCAGTACTGAGGGAGTGCTGCACTTTCAGAGGGTCAGTGCTGAGGGAATGCTGCACTGTCAGAGGGTCAGTACTGAGGGATAACTGCACTGTCAGAGCGTCAGTGCTGAGGGAGTGCTGCACTGTCAGAGGATCAGTACTGAGGGAGTGCTGCACTGTCAGACGGTCAGTACTGAGGGAGTGCTGCACTGTTAGATGATCAGTACTGAGGGAGCTCTGAACTGTCAGCGGGTCAGTACTGAGGAAGTGCTGCACTGTCGGAAGGTCAGTACTGAGGGAGCGCTGCACTTTCAGAGGGTCAGTGCTGAGGGAATGCTGCACTGTCAGAGGGTCAGTACTGAGGGATAACTGCACTGTCAGAGCGTCAGTGCTGAGGGAGTGCTGCACTGTCAGAGGATCAGTACTGAGGGAATGCTGCACTGTCAGAGGATCAGTACTGAGGGAGTGCTGCACTGTTGGATGATCAGTACATGAGGGATCTCTGAACTGTCAGCGGGTCAGTACTGAGGAAGTGCTGCACTGTCGGAAGGTCAGTACTGAGGGAGCGCTGCACTTTCAGAGGGTCAGTGCTGAGGGAAAGCTGCACTGTCAGAGGGTCAGTACTGAGGGAGCACTGCACTGTCAGAGGATCAGTACTGAAGGAGTGCTGCACTGTCAGAGGATCAGTACTGAGGGAGCTCTGCACTGTCAGAGCGTCAGTGCTGAGGGAGTGCTGCACTGTCAGAGGATCAGTAGTGAGGGAGTGCTGCACTGTCAGAGGGTCACTGAGGGAGTGGTGCACTGTTAGATGATTAGTACTGAGGAAGTGCTTCACTGTCGGAAGGTCAGTACTGAGGGAGCTCTGCACTCTCAGAGCGTCAGTGCTGAGGGAGTGCTGCACTGTCAGAGGAACAGTACTGAGGGAGTTCTGCACTGTTAGATGATTAGTACTGAGGGAGCTCTGAACTGTCAGCGGGTCAGTACTGAGGAAGTGCTGCACTGTCGGAAGGTCAGTACAGAGAGGGAGCGCTGCCCTGTCAGAGGGTCAGTGCTGAGGGAAAGCTGCACTGTCAGAGGGTCAGTACTGAGGGAGTGCTGCACTGTCAGAGGATCAGTACTGTAGGAGTGCTGCACTGTCAGAGGATCAGTACTGAGGGAGTGCTGCACTGTCAGAGGGTCAGTACTAACGGACTGCTGCACTGTCAGTGGGTCAGTCCTGAGGGAGCTCTGCATTGTCAGAGGGACAGTACTGAGGTAGTGCTGCGCAGTTAGAGAGTCAGTACTGAGGGAGTGCTGCACTGTCAGAGGGTCAGTACTGAGGGAGTGCAGCACTGTTAGAAGATCAGTACTGAGCGAGTCCTGCACTGTCAGAGGATCAGTACTGAGGGAGCTCTGCATTGTCAGAGGGACAGTACTGAGGGAGTGCTGCACAGTTAGAGGGTCAGTACTGAGGGAGAGCTGCACTGTCAGAGGGTCAGTATTGAGGGAGTGCTGCACTGTCAGAGGGTCAGTACTGAGGGAGCTCTGCACTGTCAGAGGGTCAGTACTGTGGGAGCTCTGCACTGTCAGAGGGTCCGTACTGAGGGAGTGCTGCACTGTCAGAGGGTCACTACTGAGGAAGTGCTGCACTGTCAGAAGGTCAGTACTGAAGGAGTGCTGCACTGTCAGAGCGTCAGTACTGAGGGAGCTCTGTATTGTCAGAGGGACAGTACTGAGGGAGTGCTGCACTTTCAGAGGGTCAGTACTGAGGGAGTGCTGCACTGTCAGAGGGTCAGTACTGAGGGAGAGCTGCACTGTCGGGGATGCATTACTGAGTGAGTGCTGCACTGTCAGAGGGTCAGTACTGAAGGTGTGCCGCACTGTTGGAGGCTCAGTACTGAGGGTGCACTGCACTGTCAGAGGGTCAGTACTGAAGGAGTGCTGCACTGTCAGCCGGTCAGTACTGAGGGAACGCTGCACTGTCAGATGGTCACTACTGAGGGAGCGCTGCACTGTCAGAGGGTCAATTCTGAGGGAGTGCTGCACTGTCAGAGGATCAGTACTGTGGGAGTGCTGCATTGTCAGAGGATCAGTACTGAGGGTGTGCTGCACTGTCAGAGGGTCGGTACTGAGGGACCTCTGCATTGTCAGAGGGACAGTACTGTGGGAGCACTGCACTGTCAGAGGGTCAGTACTGAAGGAGTGCTGCACTGTCAGAGGATCAGTACTGAGGGAGCTCTGCACTGTCAGAGCGTCAGTACTGAGGGAGTGCTGCACTGTTAGAGGATCATTTCTGAGCGAGTGCTGCACTGTCAGAGGATCAGTACTGAGGGAGCTCTGCATTGTAAGAGGGACAGTACTGAGGGAGTGCTGCACAGTTAGAGGGTCAGTGCTGAGGGAGAGCTGCACTGTCAGAGGGTCAGTTTTGAGGGAGTGCTGCACTGTCAGAGGGTCAATACTGAGGGAGCTCTGCACTGTCAGAGTTTCAGTACTGTGGGAGCTCTGCACTGTCAGAGGGTCCGTACTGAGGTTGTGCTGCACTGTCAGAGGGTCACTACTGAGGAAGTGCTGCACTGTCAGAATGTCAGTACTGAAGGAGTGCTGCACTGTCAGAGGGTCAGTACTGAGGGAGCTCTGTATTGTCAGAGGGTCAGTACTGAATGAGTGCTGCACTGTCAGAGGGTCAGTATTGTGGGATTGCTGCACTATCAGAGGGTCAGTACTGAGGGATCTCTGCACTGTCAGAGGGTCAGTACTGAGGGAGCTCTGCACTGTCAGAGCGTCAGTACTGAGGGAGTGCTGCACTGTTAGAGGATCATTTCTGAGCGAGTGCTGCACTGTCAGAGGATCAGTACTGAGGGAGCTCTGCATTGTAAGAGGGACAGTACTGAGGGAGTGCTGCACAGTTAGAGAGTCAGTACTGAGGGAGTGCTGCACTGTCAGAGGGTCAGTACTGAGGGAGTGCTGCATTGTCAGAGGGTCAGTACTGAGGGAGTGCTGCACTTTCAGAGGGTCAGTACTGAGGGATAACTGCACTGTCAGAGCGTCAGTGCTGAGGGAGTGCTGCACTGTCAGAGGATCAGTACTGAGGGAGTGCTTCACTGTCAGAGGATCAGTACTGAGGGAGTGCTGCACTGTTGGATGATCAGTACTGAGGGAACTCTGAACTGTCAGCGGGTCAGTACTGAGGAAGTGCTGCACTGTTGGAAGGTCAGTACTGAGGGAGCGCTGCACTTTCAGAGGGTCAGTGCTGAGGGAAAGCTGCACTGTCAGAGGGTCAGTACTGAGGGATAACTGCACTGTCAGAGGGTTAGTACTGAGGGAGTGCTGCACTGTCAGAGGGTCAGTACTGTGGGAGCTCTGCACTGTCAGAGGGTCCGTACTGAGGAACTGCTGCACTGTCAGAGTGTCACTACTGAGGAAGTGCTGCACTGTCAGAGCTTCAGTACTGAGGGAGCTCTGTATTGTCAGAGGGACAGTACTGAGGGAGTGCTGCACTTTCAGAGGGTCAGTACTGAGGGAGTGCTGCACTGTCAGAGGGTCAGTACTGAGGGAGAGCTGCACTGTCGGGGATGCATTACTGAGGGAGTGCTGCACTGTCAGAGGGTCAGTACTGAAGGTGTGCCGCACTGTTGGAGGCTCAGTACTGAGGCCGCACTGCACTGTCAGAGGGTCAGTACTGAAGGAGTGCTGCACTGTCAGCCGGTCAGTACTGAGGGAACGCTGCACTGTCAGATGGTCACTACTGAGTGAGCGCTGCACTGTCAGAGGGTCAATTCTGAGGGAGTGCTGCACTGTCAGAGGATCAGTACTGTGGGAGTGCTGCATTGTCAGAGGATCAGTACTGAGGGTGTGCTGCACTGTCAGAGGGTCGGTACTGAGCGACCTCTGCATTGTCAGAGGGACAGTACTGTGGGAGCACTGCACTGTCAGAGGGTCAGTACTGAAGGAGTGCTGCACTGTCAGAGGATCAGTACTGAGGGAGCTCTCCACTGTCAGAGCGTCAGTACGGAGGGAGTGCTGCACTGTCAGAGGATCAGTACTGTGGGAGTGCTGCACTGTCAGAGGGTCAGTACTAACGGACTGCTGCACTGTCAGAGGATCAGTACTGGGGGAGCTCTGCATTGTAAGAGGGACAGTACTGAGGGAGTGCTGCACAGTTAGAGGGTCAGTGCTGAGGGAGAGCTGCACTGTCAGAGGGTCAGTATTGAGGGAGTGCTGCACTGTCAGAGGGTCAGTACTGAGGGAGCTCTGCACTGTCAGAGGTTCAGTACTGTGGGAGCTCTGCACTGTCAGAGGGTCCGTACTGAGGGAGTGCTGCACTGTCAGAGGGTCACTACTGAGGAAGTGCTGCACTGTCAGAATGTCAGTACTGAAGGAGTGCTGCACTGTCAGAGGGTCAGTACTGAGGGAGCTCTGTATTGTCAGAGGGACAGGACTGAGGGAGTGCTGCACTTTCAGAGGGTCAGTACTGAGGGAGTGCTGCACTGTCAGAGGGTCAGTACTGAGGGAGAGCTGCACTGTCGTGGATGCATTACTGAGGGTGTGCCGCACTGTTGGAGGCTCAGTACTGAGGGCGCACTGCACTGTCAGAGGGGCAGTACTGAGCGAGTGCTGCACTGTCAGGCGGTAAGTACTGAGGGAACGCTGCACTGTCAGATGGTCACTACTGAGGGAGCGCTGCACTGTCAGATGGTCAATTCTGAGGGAGTGCTGCACTGTCAGAGGGTCAGTACTGAGAGAGTTCTGCACTGTCAGAGGATCAGTACTGAGGGTGTGCTGCACTGTCAGACGGTAAGTACTAAGGGAGTGCTGCACTGTTAGATGATCAGTACTGAGGGAGCTCTGAACTGTCAGCGGGTCAGTACTGAGTAAGTGCTGCACTGTCGGAAGGTCAGTACTGAGGGAGCGCTGCACTGTCAGAGGGTCAGTGCTGAGGGAAAGCTGCACTGTCAGAGGATCAGTACTGAGGGAGTGCTACACTGTCAGAGGGTCAGTACTAACGGACTGCTGCACTGTCAGTGGGTCAGTACTGAGGGAGCTCTGCATTGTCAGAGGGACAGTACTGAGGGAGTGCTGCACTGTCAGAGGGTCAGTACTGAGGGAGTGCTGCACTGTTAGATGATCAGTACTGAGGGAGCACTGCACTGTCAGAGCGTCAGTACTAAAGGATTGCTGCACTGTCAGAGGATCAGTACTGAGGGCGCTCTGCACTGTCAGACTGTCAGTACTGAGGGAGTGCTGCACTGTCAGAGGATCAGTACTGAGGGTTTGCTGCATTGTCAGAGGGTCAGTACTGACGGAGAGCTGCACTGTCAGTGGTCAGTACTGAGGGAGCTCTGCATTGTCAGAGGGACAGTACTGAGGGAGTGCTGCACAGTTAGAGAGTCAGTACTGAGTGTGTGCTGCACTGTCAGAGGGTCAGTACTGAGGGAGTGCTGCACTGTCAGAGGGTCAGTACTGAGGGAGTGCTGCATTGTCAGAGGGTCAGTACTGAGGGAGTGCTGCACTTTCAGAGGGTCAGTGCTGAGGGAATGCTGCACTGTCAGAGGGTCAGTACTGAGGGATAACTGCACTGTCAGAGCGTCAGTGCTGAGGGAGTGCTGCACTGTCAGAGGATCAGTACTGAGGGAGTGCTGCACTGTCAGAGGATCAGTACTGAGGGAGTGCTGCACTGTTGGATGATCAGTACTGAGGGAGCTCTGAACTGTCAGCGGGTCAGTACTGAGGAAGAGCTGCACTGTTGGAAGGTCAGTACTGAGGGAGCGCTGCACTTTCAGAGGGTCAGTGCTGAGGGAAAGCTGCACTGTCAGAGGATCAGTACTGAAGGAGTGCTGCACTGTCAGAGGGTCAGTACTTAGGTGGCTCTGCACTGTCAGAGGGTCAGTACTGAGGGATCACTGCACTGTCAGAGGGTTAGTACTGAGGGAGTGCTGCACTGTCAGAGGATCAGTACTGAGGGAGTGCTGCACTGTTAGATGATCAGTACTGAGGGAACTCTGAACTGTCAGCGGGTCAGTACTGAGGAAGTGCTGCACTGTCGGAAGGTCAGTACTGAGGGAGCGCTGCACTTTCAGAGGGTCAGTGCTGAGGGAATGCTGCACTGTCAGAGGGTCAGTACTGAGGGATAACTGCACTGTCAGAGCGTCAGTGCTGAGGGAGTGCTGCACTGTCAGAGGATCAGTACTGAGGGAATGCTGCACTGTCAGAGGATCAGTACTGAGGGAGTGCTGCACTGTTGGATGATCAGTACATGAGGGATCTCTGAACTGTCAGCGGGTCAGTACTGAGGAAGTGCTGCACTGTCGGAAGGTCAGTACTGAGGGAGCGCTGCACTTTCAGAGGGTCAGTGCTGAGGGAAAGCTGCACTGTCAGAGGGTCAGTACTGAGGGAGCACTGCACTGTCAGAGGATCAGTACTGAAGGAGTGCTGCACTGTCAGAGGATCAGTACTGAGGGAGCTCTGCACTGTCAGAGCGTCAGTGCTGAGGGAGTGCTGCACTGTCAGAGGATCAGTAGTGAGGGAGTGCTGCACTGTCAGAGGGTCACTGAGGGAGTGGTGCACTGTTAGATGATTAGTACTGAGGAAGTGCTTCACTGTCGGAAGGTCAGTACTGAGGGAGCTCTGCACTCTCAGAGCGTCAGTGCTGAGGGAGTGCTGCACTGTCAGAGGAACAGTACTGAGGGAGTTCTGCACTGTCAGAGGGTCAGTACTAACGGACTGCTGCACTGTCAGTGGGTCAGTCCTGAGGGAGCTCTGCATTGTCAGAGGGTCCGTACTGAGGGAGTGCTGCACTGTCAGAGGGTCACTACTGAGGAAGTGCTGCACTGTCAGAAGGTCAGTACTGAAGGAGTGCTGCACTGTCAGAGCGTCAGTACTGAGGGAGCTCTGTATTGTCAGAGGGACAGTACTGAGGGAGTGCTGCACTTTCAGAGGGTCAGTACTGAGGGAGTGCTGCACTGTCAGAGGGTCAGTACTGAGGGAGAGCTGCACTGTCGGGGATGCATTACTGAGTGAGTGCTGCACTGTCAGAGGGTCAGTACTGAAGGTGTGCCGCACTGTTGGAGGCTCAGTACTGAGGGTGCACTGCACTGTCAGAGGGTCAGTACTGAAGGAGTGCTGCACTGTCAGCCGGTCAGTACTGAGGGAACGCTGCACTGTCAGATGGTCACTACTGAGGGAGCGCTGCACTGTCAGAGGGTCAATTCTGAGGGAGTGCTGCACTGTCAGAGGATCAGTACTGTAGGAGTGCTGCATTGTCAGAGGATCAGTACTGAGGGTGTGCTGCACTGTCAGAGGGTCGGTACTGAGGGACCTCTGCATTGTCAGAGGGACAGTACTGTGGGAGCACTGCACTGTCAGAGGGTCAGTACTGAAGGAGTGCTGCACTGTCAGAGGATCAGTACTGAGGGAGCTCTGCACTGTCAGAGCGTCAGTACTGAGGGAGTGCTGCACTGTTAGAGGATCATTTCTGAGCGAGTGCTGCACTGTCAGAGGATCAGTACTGAGGGAGCTCTGCATTGTAAGAGGGACAGTACTGAGGGAGTGCTGCACAGTTAGAGGGTCAGTGCTGAGGGAGAGCTGCACTGTCAGAGGGTCAGTTTTGAGGGAGTGCTGCACTGTCAGAGGGTCAATACTGAGGGAGCTCTGCACTGTCAGAGTTTCAGTACTGTGGGAGCTCTGCACTGTCAGAGGGTCCGTACTGAGGTTGTGCTGCACTGTCAGAGGGTCACTACTGAGGAAGTGCTGCACTGTCAGAATGTCAGTACTGAAGGAGTGCTGCACTGTCAGAGGGTCAGTACTGAGGGAGCTCTGTATTGTCAGAGGGTCAGTACTGAATGAGTGCTGCACTGTCAGAGGGTCAGTATTGTGGGATTGCTGCACTATCAGAGGGTCAGTACTGAGGGATCTCTGCACTGTCAGAGGGTCAGTACTGAGGGAGCTCTGCACTGTCAGAGCGTCAGTACTGAGGGAGTGCTGCACTGTTAGAGGATCATTTCTGAGCGAGTGCTGCACTGTCAGAGGATCAGTACTGAGGGAGCTCTGCATTGTAAGAGGGACAGTACTGAGGGAGTGCTGCACAGTTAGAGAGTCAGTACTGAGGGAGTGCTGCACTGTCAGAGGGTCAGTACTGAGGGAGTGCTGCATTGTCAGAGGGTCAGTACTGAGGGAGTGCTGCACTTTCAGAGGGTCAGTGCTGAGGGAATGCTGCACTGTCAGAGGGTCAGTACTGAGGGATAACTGCACTGTCAGAGCGTCAGTGCTGAGGGAGTGCTGCACTGTCAGAGGATCAGTACTGAGGGAGTGCTTCACTGTCAGAGGATCAGTACTGAGGGAGTGCTGCACTGTTGGATGATCAGTACTGAGGGAACTCTGAACTGTCAGCGGGTCAGTACTGAGGAAGTGCTGCACTGTTGGAAGGTCAGTACTGAGGGAGCGCTGCACTTTCAGAGGGTCAGTGCTGAGGGAAAGCTGCACTGTCAGAGGGTCAGTACTGAGGGATAACTGCACTGTCAGAGGGTTAGTACTGAGGGAGTGCTGCACTGTCAGAGGGTCAGTACTGTGGGAGCTCTGCACTGTCAGAGGGTCCGTACTGAGGAACTGCTGCACTGTCAGAGTGTCACTACTGAGGAAGTGCTGCACTGTCAGAGCTTCAGTACTGAGGGAGCTCTGTATTGTCAGAGGGACAGTACTGAGGGAGTGCTGCACTTTCAGAGGGTCAGTACTGAGGGAGTGCTGCACTGTCAGAGGGTCAGTACTGAGGGAGAGCTGCACTGTCGGGGATGCATTACTGAGGGAGTGCTGCACTGTCAGAGGGTCAGTACTGAAGGTGTGCCGCACTGTTGGAGGCTCAGTACTGAGGCCGCACTGCACTGTCAGAGGGTCAGTACTGAAGGAGTGCTGCACTGTCAGCCGGTCAGTACTGAGGGAACGCTGCACTGTCAGATGGTCACTACTGAGTGAGCGCTGCACTGTCAGAGGGTCAATTCTGAGGGAGTGCTGCACTGTCAGAGGATCAGTACTGTGGGAGTGCTGCATTGTCAGAGGATCAGTACTGAGGGTGTGCTGCACTGTCAGAGGGTCGGTACTGAGCGACCTCTGCATTGTCAGAGGGACAGTACTGTGGGAGCACTGCACTGTCAGAGGGTCAGTACTGAAGGAGTGCTGCACTGTCAGAGGATCAGTACTGAGGGAGCTCTCCACTGTCAGAGCGTCAGTACGGAGGGAGTGCTGCACTGTCAGAGGATCAGTACTGTGGGAGTGCTGCACTGTCAGAGGGTCAGTACTAACGGACTGCTGCACTGTCAGAGGATCAGTACTGGGGGAGCTCTGCATTGTAAGAGGGACAGTACTGAGGGAGTGCTGCACAGTTAGAGGGTCAGTGCTGAGGGAGAGCTGCACTGTCAGAGGGTCAGTATTGAGGGAGTGCTGCACTGTCAGAGGGTCAGTACTGAGGGAGCTCTGCACTGTCAGAGGTTCAGTACTGTGGGAGCTCTGCACTGTCAGAGGGTCCGTACTGAGGGAGTGCTGCACTGTCAGAGGGTCACTACTGAGGAAGTGCTGCACTGTCAGAATGTCAGTACTGAAGGAGTGCTGCACTGTCAGAGGGTCAGTACTGAGGGAGCTCTGTATTGTCAGAGGGACAGGACTGAGGGAGTGCTGCACTTTCAGAGGGTCAGTACTGAGGGAGTGCTGCACTGTCAGAGGGTCAGTACTGAGGGAGAGCTGCACTGTCGTGGATGCATTACTGAGGGTGTGCCGCACTGTTGGAGGCTCAGTACTGAGGGAGCTCTGCATTGTAAGAGGGACAGTACTGAGGGAGTGCTGCACAGTTAGAGGGTCAGTGCTGAGGGAGAGCTGCACTGTCAGAGGGTCAGTTTTGAGGGAGTGCTGCACTGTCAGAGGGTCAATACTGAGGGAGCTCTGCACTGTCAGAGTTTCAGTACTGTGGGAGCTCTGCACTGTCAGAGGGTCCGTACTGAGGTTGTGCTGCACTGTCAGAGGGTCACTACTGAGGAAGTGCTGCACTGTCAGAATGTCAGTACTGAAGGAGTGCTGCACTGTCAGAGGGTCAGTACTGAGGGAGCTCTGTATTGTCAGAGGGTCAGTACTGAATGAGTGCTGCACTGTCAGAGGGTCAGTATTGTGGGATTGCTGCACTATCAGAGGGTCAGTACTGAGGGATCTCTGCACTGTCAGAGGGTCAGTACTGAGGGATCTCTGCACTGTCAGAGGGTCAGTATTGAGGGAGCTCTGCACTGTCAGTGGGTCAGTACTGAGGGAGCTCTGTATTGTCAGAGGGACAGTACTGAGGGAGTGCTGCACTTTCAGAGTGTCAGTACTGAGGGAGCGCTGCACTGACAGAGGGACAGTTCTGAGGGAGTGCTGCACTGTCGTAGGGTCAGATCTGAGGGAGTGCTGCACTGTCAGACGGTCAGTAGTGAGGGAGCTCTGCACTTTCAGAGGGTCAGTACTGAGGCAGCTCTGCCCCGTCAGAGAGTCAGTACTGAACACGAGCTGCACTGTCGGAACGACAGTACTTAGTGAGCGCAGCACTGTCAGAGGGTCAGTGCTGAGGGAGTGCTGCACTGTCGTAGGGTCAGATCTGAATGAGTGCTGCACTGTCAGAGGGTCAGTATTGTGGGATTGCTGCACTATCAGAGGGTCAGTACTGAGGGATCTCTGCACTGTCAGAGGGTCAGTACTGAGGGATCTCTGCACTGTCAGAAGATCAGTACTGAAGGAGTGCTGCACTGTCAGAGCGTCAGTACTGAGGGAGCTCTGTATTGTCAGAGGGACAGTACTGAGGGAGTGCTGCACTTTCAGAGGGTCAGTACTGAGGGAGTGCTGCACTGTCAGAGGGTCAGTACTGAGGGAGAGCTGCACTGTCGGGGATGCATTACTGAGGGAGTGCTGCACTGTCAGAGGGTCAGTACTGAAGGTGTGCCGCACTGTTGGAGGCTCAGTACTGAGGGCGCACTGCACTGTCAGAGGGTCAGTACTGAAGGAGTGCTGCACTGTCAGCCGGTCAGTACTGAGGGAACGCTGCACTGTCAGATGGTCACTACTGAGTGAGCGCTGCACTGTCAGAGGGTCAATTCTGAGGGAGTGCTGCACTGTCAGAGGATCAGTACTGTGGGAGTGCTGCATTGTCAGAGGATCAGTACTGAGGGTGTGCTGCACTGTCAGAGGGTCGGTACTGAGCGACCTCTGCATTGTCAGAGGGACAGTACTGTGGGAGCACTGCACTGTCAGAGGGTCAGTACTGAAGGAGTGCTGCACTGTCAGAGGATCAGTACTGAGGGAGCTCTGCACTGTCAGAGCGTCAGTACGGAGGGAGTGCTGCACTGTCAGAGGATCAGTACTGTGGGAGTGCTGCACTGTCAGAGGATCAGTACTGAGGGAGCTCTGCATTGTAAGAGGGACAGTACTGAGGGAGTGCTGCACAGTTAGAGGGTCAGTGCTGAGGGAGAGCTGCACTGTCAGAGGGTCAGTATTGAGGGAGTGCTGCACTGTCAGAGGGTCAGTACTGAGGGAGCTCTGCACTGTCAGAGGTTCAGTACTGTGGGAGCTCTGCACTGTCAGAGGGTCCGTACTGTGGGAGTGCTGCACTGTCAGAGGGTCACTACTGAGGAAGTGCTGCACTGTCAGAATGTCAGTACTGAAGGAGTGCTGCACTGTCAGAGGGTCAGTACTGAGGGAACTCTGTATTGTCAGAGGGACAGGACTGAGGGAGTGCTGCACTTTCAGAGGGTCAGTACTGAGGGAGTGCTGCACTGTCAGAGGGTCAGTACTGAGGGAGAGCTGCACTGTCGTGGATGCATTACTGAGGGTGTGCCGCACTGTTGGAGGCTCAGTACTGAGGGCGCACTGCACTGTCAGAGGGTCAGTACTGAGGGAGTGCTGCACTGTCAGATGGTCAGTACTGAGGGAACGCTGCACTGTCAGATGGTCACTACTGAGGGAGCGCTGCACTGTCAGATGGTCAATTCTGAGGGAGTGCTGCACTGTCAGAGGATCAGTACTGAGGGTGTGCTGCACTGTCAGGGGGTCAGTACTGAGAGAGTTCTGCTTTGTCAGAGGATCAGTACTGAGGGAGTTCTGCACTGTTAGATGATCAGTACTGAGGGAGCTCTGAACTGTCAGCGGGTCAGTACTGAGTAAGTGCTGCACTGTCGGAAGGTCAGTACTGAGGGAGCGCTGCACTGTCAGAGGGTCAGTGCTGAGGGAAAGCTGCACTGTCAGAGGATCAGTACTGAGGGAGTGCTACACTGTCAGAGGGTCAGTACTAACGGACTACTGCACTGTCAGTGGGTCAGTACTGAGGGAGCTCTGCATTGTCAGAGGGACAGTACTGAGGGAGTGCTGCACTGTCAGAGGGTCAGTACTGAGGGAGTGCTGCACTGTTAGATGATCAGTACTGAGGGAGCACTGCACTGTCAGAGCGTCAGTACTGAAGGATTGCTGCACTGTCAGAGGATCAGTACTGAGGGCGCTCTGCACTGTCAGACTGTCAGTACTGAGGGAGTGCTGCACTGTCAGAGGATCAGTACTGAGGGGTTGCTGCATTGTCAGAGGGTCAGTACTGACGGAGAGCTGCACTGTCAGTGGTCAGTACTGAGGGAGCTCTGCATTGTCAGAGGGACAGTACTGAGGGAGTGCTGCACAGTTAGAGAGTCAGTACTGAGGGAGTGCTGCACTGTCAGAGGGTCAGTACTGAGGGAGTGCTGCATTGTCAGAGGGTCAGTACTGAGGGAGTGCTGCACTTTCAGAGGGTCAGTGCTGAGGGAATGCTGCACTGTCAGAGGGTCAGTACTGAGGGATAACTGCACTGTCAGAGCGTCAGTGCTGAGGGAGTGCTGCACTGTCAGAGGATCAGTACTGAGGGAGTGCTTCACTGTCAGAGGATCAGTACTGAGGGAGTGCTGCACTGTTGGATGATCAGTACTGAGGGAACTCTGAACTGTCAGCGGGTCAGTACTGAGGAAGTGCTGCACTGTTGGAAGGTCAGTACTGAGGGAGCGCTGCACTTTCAGAGGGTCAGTGCTGAGGGAAAGCTGCACTGTCAGAGGGTCAGTACTGAGGGATAACTGCACTGTCAGAGGGTTAGTACTGAGGGAGTGCTGCACTGTCAGAGGGTCAGTACTGTGGGAGCTCTGCACTGTCAGAGGGTCCGTACTGAGGAACTGCTGCACTGTCAGAGTGTCACTACTGAGGAAGTGCTGCACTGTCAGAGCTTCAGTACTGAGGGAGCTCTGTATTGTCAGAGGGACAGTACTGAGGGAGTGCTGCACTTTCAGAGGGTCAGTACTGAGGGAGTGCTGCACTGTCAGAGGGTCAGTACTGAGGGAGAGCTGCACTGTCGGGGATGCATTACTGAGGGAGTGCTGCACTGTCAGAGGGTCAGTACTGAAGGTGTGCCGCACTGTTGGAGGCTCAGTACTGAGGCCGCACTGCACTGTCAGAGGGTCAGTACTGAAGGAGTGCTGCACTGTCAGCCGGTCAGTACTGAGGGAACGCTGCACTGTCAGATGGTCACTACTGAGTGAGCGCTGCACTGTCAGAGGGTCAATTCTGAGGGAGTGCTGCACTGTCAGAGGATCAGTACTGTGGGAGTGCTGCATTGTCAGAGGATCAGTACTGAGGGTGTGCTGCACTGTCAGAGGGTCGGTACTGAGCGACCTCTGCATTGTCAGAGGGACAGTACTGTGGGAGCACTGCACTGTCAGAGGGTCAGTACTGAAGGAGTGCTGCACTGTCAGAGGATCAGTACTGAGGGAGCTCTCCACTGTCAGAGCGTCAGTACGGAGGGAGTGCTGCACTGTCAGAGGATCAGTACTGTGGGAGTGCTGCACTGTCAGAGGGTCAGTACTAACGGACTGCTGCACTGTCAGAGGATCAGTACTGGGGGAGCTCTGCATTGTAAGAGGGACAGTACTGAGGGAGTGCTGCACAGTTAGAGGGTCAGTGCTGAGGGAGAGCTGCACTGTCAGAGGGTCAGTATTGAGGGAGTGCTGCACTGTCAGAGGGTCAGTACTGAGGGAGCTCTGCACTGTCAGAGGTTCAGTACTGTGGGAGCTCTGCACTGTCAGAGGGTCCGTACTGAGGGAGTGCTGCACTGTCAGAGGGTCACTACTGAGGAAGTGCTGCACTGTCAGAATGTCAGTACTGAAGGAGTGCTGCACTGTCAGAGGGTCAGTACTGAGGGAGCTCTGTATTGTCAGAGGGACAGGACTGAGGGAGTGCTGCACTTTCAGAGGGTCAGTACTGAGGGAGTGCTGCACTGTCAGAGGGTCAGTACTGAGGGAGAGCTGCACTGTCGTGGATGCATTACTGAGGGTGTGCCGCACTGTTGGAGGCTCAGTACTGAGGGCGCACTGCACTGTCAGAGGGGCAGTACTGAGCGAGTGCTGCACTGTCAGGCGGTAAGTACTGAGGGAACGCTGCACTGTCAGATGGTCACTACTGAGGGAGCGCTGCACTGTCAGATGGTCAATTCTGAGGGAGTGCTGCACTGTCAGAGGGTCAGTACTGAGAGAGTTCTGCACTGTCAGAGGATCAGTACTGAGGGTGTGCTGCACTGTCAGACGGTAAGTACTAAGGGAGTGCTGCACTGTTAGATGATCAGTACTGAGGGAGCTCTGAACTGTCAGCGGGTCAGTACTGAGTAAGTGCTGCACTGTCGGAAGGTCAGTACTGAGGGAGCGCTGCACTGTCAGAGGGTCAGTGCTGAGGGAAAGCTGCACTGTCAGAGGATCAGTACTGAGGGAGTGCTACACTGTCAGAGGGTCAGTACTAACGGACTGCTGCACTGTCAGTGGGTCAGTACTGAGGGAGCTCTGCATTGTCAGAGGGACAGTACTGAGGGAGTGCTGCACTGTCAGAGGGTCAGTACTGAGGGAGTGCTGCACTGTTAGATGATCAGTACTGAGGGAGCACTGCACTGTCAGAGCGTCAGTACTGAAGGATTGCTGCACTGTCAGAGGGTCAATACTGAGGGAGCTCTGCACTGTCAGAGTTTCAGTACTGTGGGAGCTCTGCACTGTCAGAGGGTCCGTACTGAGGTTGTGCTGCACTGTCAGAGGGTCACTACTGAGGAAGTGCTGCACTGTCAGAATGTCAGTACTGAAGGAGTGCTGCACTGTCAGAGGGTCAGTACTGAGGGAGCTCTGTATTGTCAGAGGGTCAGTACTGAATGAGTGCTGCACTGTCAGAGGGTCAGTATTGTGGGATTGCTGCACTATCAGAGGGTCAGTACTGAGGGATCTCTGCACTGTCAGAGGGTCAGTACTGAGGGATCTCTGCACTGTCAGAGGGTCAGTATTGAGGGAGCTCTGCACTGTCAGTGGGTCAGTACTGAGGGAGCTCTGTATTGTCAGAGGGACAGTACTGAGGGAGTGCTGCACTTTCAGAGTGTCAGTACTGAGGGAGCGCTGCACTGACAGAGGGACAGTTCTGAGGGAGTGCTGCACTGTCGTAGGGTCAGATCTGAGGGAGTGCTGCACTGTCAGACGGTCAGTAGTGAGGGAGCTCTGCACTTTCAGAGGGTCAGTACTGAGGCAGCTCTGCCCCGTCAGAGAGTCAGTACTGAACACGAGCTGCACTGTCGGAACGACAGTACTTAGTGAGCGCAGCACTGTCAGAGGGTCAGTGCTGAGGGAGTGCTGCACTGTCGTAGGGTCAGATCTGAATGAGTGCTGCACTGTCAGAGGGTCAGTATTGTGGGATTGCTGCACTATCAGAGGGTCAGTACTGAGGGATCTCTGCACTGTCAGAGGGTCAGTACTGAGGGATCTCTGCACTGTCAGAAGATCAGTACTGAAGGAGTGCTGCACTGTCAGAGCGTCAGTACTGAGGGAGCTCTGTATTGTCAGAGGGACAGTACTGAGGGAGTGCTGCACTTTCAGAGGGTCAGTACTGAGGGAGTGCTGCACTGTCAGAGGGTCAGTACTGAGGGAGTGCTGCACTGTCGGGGATGCATTACTGAGGGAGTGCTGCACTGTCAGAGGGTCAGTACTGAAGGTGTGCCGCACTGTTGGAGGCTCAGTACTGAGGGCGCACTGCACTGTCAGAGGGTCAGTACTGAAGGAGTGCTGCACTGTCAGCCGGTCAGTACTGAGGGAACGCTGCACTGTCAGATGGTCACTACTGAGTGAGCGCTGCACTGTCAGAGGGTCAATTCTGAGGGAGTGCTGCACTGTCAGAGGATCAGTACTGTGGGAGTGCTGCATTGTCAGAGGATCAGTACTGAGGGTGTGCTGCACTGTCAGAGGGTCGGTACTGAGCGACCTCTGCATTGTCAGAGGGACAGTACTGTGGGAGCACTGCACTGTCAGAGGGTCAGTACTGAAGGAGTGCTGCACTGTCAGAGGATCAGTACTGAGGGAGCTCTGCACTGTCAGAGCGTCAGTACGGAGGGAGTGCTGCACTGTCAGAGGATCAGTACTGTGGGAGTGCTGCACTGTCAGAGGGTCAGTACTAACGGACTGCTGCACTGTCAGAGGATCAGTACTGAGGGAGCTCTGCATTGTAAGAGGGACAGTACTGAGGGAGTGCTGCACAGTTAGAGGGTCAGTGCTGAGGGAGAGCTGCACTGTCAGAGGGTCAGTATTGAGGGAGTGCTGCACTGTCAGAGGGTCAGTACTGAGGGAGCTCTGCACTGTCAGAGGTTCAGTACTGTGGGAGCTCTGCACTGTCAGAGGGTCCGTACTGTGGGAGTGCTGCACTGTCAGAGGGTCACTACTGAGGAAGTGCTGCACTGTCAGAATGTCAGTACTGAAGGAGTGCTGCACTGTCAGAGGGTCAGTACTGAGGGAACTCTGTATTGTCAGAGGGACAGGACTGAGGGAGTGCTGCACTTTCAGAGGGTCAGTACTGAGGGAGTGCTGCACTGTCAGAGGGTCAGTACTGAGGGAGAGCTGCACTGTCGTGGATGCATTACTGAGGGTGTGCCGCACTGTTGGAGGCTCAGTACTGAGGGCGCACTGCACTGTCAGAGGGTCAGTACTGAGGGAGTGCTGCACTGTCAGATGGTCAGTACTGAGGGAACGCTGCACTGTCAGATGGTCACTACTGAGGGAGCGCTGCACTGTCAGATGGTCAATTCTGAGGGAGTGCTGCACTGTCAGAGGATCAGTACTGAGGGTGTGCTGCACTGTCAGGGGGTCAGTACTGAGAGAGTTCTGCTTTGTCAGAGGATCAGTACTGAGGGAGTTCTGCACTGTTAGATGATCAGTACTGAGGAGCTCTGAACTGTCAGCGGGTCAGTACTGAGTAAGTGCTGCACTGTCGGAAGGTCAGTACTGAGGGAACGCTGCACTGTCAGAGGGTCAGTGCTGAGGGAAAGCTGCACTGTCAGAGGATCAGTACTGAGGGAGTGCTACACTGTCAGAGGGTCAGTACTAACGGACTACTGCACTGTCAGTGGGTCAGTACTGAGGGAGCTCTGCATTGTCAGAGGGACAGTACTGAGGGAGTGCTGCACTGTCAGAGGGTCAGTACTGAGGGAGTGCTGCACTGTTAGATGATCAGTACTGAGGGAGCACTGCACTGTCAGAGCGTCAGTACTGAAGGATTGCTGCACTGTCAGAGGATCAGTACTGAGGGCGCTCTGCACTGTCAGACTGTCAGTACTGAGGGAGTGCTGCACTGTCAGAGGATCAGTACTGAGGGTTTGCTGCATTGTCAGAGGGTCAGTACTGACGGAGAGCTGCACTGTCAGTGGTCAGTACTGAGGGAGCTCTGCATTGTCAGAGGGACAGTACTGAGGGAGTGCTGCACAGTTAGAGAGTCAGTACTGAGGGAGTGCTGCACTGTCAGAGGGTCAGTACTGAGGGAGTGCTGCATTGTCAGAGGGTCAGTACTGAGGGAGTGCTGCACTTTCAGAGGGTCAGTGCTGAGGGAATGCTGCACTGTCAGAGGGTCAGTACTGAGGGATAACTGCACTGTCAGAGCGTCAGTGCTGAGGGAGTGCTGCACTGTCAGAGGATCAGTACTGAGGGAGTGCTTCACTGTCAGAGGATCAGTACTGAGGGAGTGCTGCACTGTTGGATGATCAGTACTGAGGGAACTCTGAACTGTCAGCGGGTCAGTACTGAGGAAGTGCTGCACTGTTGGAAGGTCAGTACTGAGGGAGCGCTGCACTTTCAGAGGGTCAGTGCTGAGGGAAAGCTGCACTGTCAGAGGGTCAGTACTGAGGGATAACTGCACTGTCAGAGGGTTAGTACTGAGGGAGTGCTGCACTGTCAGAGGGTCAGTACTGTGGGAGCTCTGCACTGTCAGAGGGTCCGTACTGAGGAACTGCTGCACTGTCAGAGTGTCACTACTGAGGAAGTGCTGCACTGTCAGAGCTTCAGTACTGAGGGAGCTCTGTATTGTCAGAGGGACAGTACTGAGGGAGTGCTGCACTTTCAGAGGGTCAGTACTGAGGGAGTGCTGCACTGTCAGAGGGTCAGTACTGAGGGAGAGCTGCACTGTCGGGGATGCATTACTGAGGGAGTGCTGCACTGTCAGAGGGTCAGTACTGAAGGTGTGCCGCACTGTTGGAGGCTCAGTACTGAGGCCGCACTGCACTGTCAGAGGGTCAGTACTGAAGGAGTGCTGCACTGTCAGCCGGTCAGTACTGAGGGAACGCTGCACTGTCAGATGGTCACTACTGAGTGAGCGCTGCACTGTCAGAGGGTCAATTCTGAGGGAGTGCTGCACTGTCAGAGGATCAGTACTGTGGGAGTGCTGCATTGTCAGAGGATCAGTACTGAGGGTGTGCTGCACTGTCAGAGGGTCGGTACTGAGCGACCTCTGCATTGTCAGAGGGACAGTACTGTGGGAGCACTGCACTGTCAGAGGGTCAGTACTGAAGGAGTGCTGCACTGTCAGAGGATCAGTACTGAGGGAGCTCTCCACTGTCAGAGCGTCAGTACGGAGGGAGTGCTGCACTGTCAGAGGATCAGTACTGTGGGAGTGCTGCACTGTCAGAGGGTCAGTACTAACGGACTGCTGCACTGTCAGAGGATCAGTACTGGGGGAGCTCTGCATTGTAAGAGGGACAGTACTGAGGGAGTGCTGCACAGTTAGAGGGTCAGTGCTGAGGGAGAGCTGCACTGTCAGAGGGTCAGTATTGAGGGAGTGCTGCACTGTCAGAGGGTCAGTACTGAGGGAGCTCTGCACTGTCAGAGGTTCAGTACTGTGGGAGCTCTGCACTGTCAGAGGGTCCGTACTGAGGGAGTGCTGCACTGTCAGAGGGTCACTACTGAGGAAGTGCTGCACTGTCAGAATGTCAGTACTGAAGGAGTGCTGCACTGTCAGAGGGTCAGTACTGAGGGAGCTCTGTATTGTCAGAGGGACAGGACTGAGGGAGTGCTGCACTTTCAGAGGGTCAGTACTGAGGGAGTGCTGCACTGTCAGAGGGTCAGTACTGAGGGAGAGCTGCACTGTCGTGGATGCATTACTGAGGGTGTGCCGCACTGTTGGAGGCTCAGTACTGAGGGCGCACTGCACTGTCAGAGGGGCAGTACTGAGCGAGTGCTGCACTGTCAGGCGGTAAGTACTGAGGGAACGCTGCACTGTCAGATGGTCACTACTGAGGGAGCGCTGCACTGTCAGATGGTCAATTCTGAGGGAGTGCTGCACTGTCAGAGGGTCAGTACTGAGAGAGTTCTGCACTGTCAGAGGATCAGTACTGAGGGTGTGCTGCACTGTCAGACGGTAAGTACTAAGGGAGTGCTGCACTGTTAGATGATCAGTACTGAGGGAGCTCTGAACTGTCAGCGGGTCAGTACTGAGTAAGTGCTGCACTGTCGGAAGGTCAGTACTGAGGGAGCGCTGCACTGTCAGAGGGTCAGTGCTGAGGGAAAGCTGCACTGTCAGAGGATCAGTACTGAGGGAGTGCTACACTGTCAGAGGGTCAGTACTAACGGACTGCTGCACTGTCAGTGGGTCAGTACTGAGGGAGCTCTGCATTGTCAGAGGGACAGTACTGAGGGAGTGCTGCACTGTCAGAGGGTCAGTACTGAGGGAGTGCTGCACTGTTAGATGATCAGTACTGAGGGAGCACTGCACTGTCAGAGCGTCAGTACTGAAGGATTGCTGCACTGTCAGAGGGTCAATACTGAGGGAGCTCTGCACTGTCAGAGTTTCAGTACTGTGGGAGCTCTGCACTGTCAGAGGGTCCGTACTGAGGTTGTGCTGCACTGTCAGAGGGTCACTACTGAGGAAGTGCTGCACTGTCAGAATGTCAGTACTGAAGGAGTGCTGCACTGTCAGAGGGTCAGTACTGAGGGAGCTCTGTATTGTCAGAGGGTCAGTACTGAATGAGTGCTGCACTGTCAGAGGGTCAGTATTGTGGGATTGCTGCACTATCAGAGGGTCAGTACTGAGGGATCTCTGCACTGTCAGAGGGTCAGTACTGAGGGATCTCTGCACTGTCAGAGGGTCAGTATTGAGGGAGCTCTGCACTGTCAGTGGGTCAGTACTGAGGGAGCTCTGTATTGTCAGAGGGACAGTACTGAGGGAGTGCTGCACTTTCAGAGTGTCAGTACTGAGGGAGCGCTGCACTGACAGAGGGACAGTTCTGAGGGAGTGCTGCACTGTCGTAGGGTCAGATCTGAGGGAGTGCTGCACTGTCAGACGGTCAGTAGTGAGGGAGTTCTGCACTTTCAGAGGGTCAGTACTGAGGCAGCTCTGCCCCGTCAGAGAGTCAGTACTGAACACGAGCTGCACTGTCGGAACGACAGTACTTAGTGAGCGCAGCACTGTCAGAGGGTCAGTGCTGAGGGAGTGCTGCACTGTCGTAGGGTCAGATCTGAATGAGTGCTGCACTGTCAGAGGGTCAGTATTGTGGGATTGCTGCACTATCAGAGGGTCAGTACTGAGGGATCTCTGCACTGTCAGAGGGTCAGTACTGAGGGATCTCTGCACTGTCAGAAGATCAGTACTGAAGGAGTGCTGCACTGTCAGAGCGTCAGTACTGAGGGAGCTCTGTATTGTCAGAGGGACAGTACTGAGGGAGTGCTGCACTTTCAGAGGGTCAGTACTGAGGGAGTGCTGCACTGTCAGAGGGTCAGTACTGAGGGAGAGCTGCACTGTCGGGGATGCATTACTGAGGGAGTGCTGCACTGTCAGAGGGTCAGTACTGAAGGTGTGCCGCACTGTTGGAGGCTCAGTACTGAGGGCGCACTGCACTGTCAGAGGGTCAGTACTGAAGGAGTGCTGCACTGTCAGCCGGTCAGTACTGAGGGAACGCTGCACTGTCAGATGGTCACTACTGAGTGAGCGCTGCACTGTCAGAGGGTCAATTCTGAGGGAGTGCTGCACTGTCAGAGGATCAGTACTGTGGGAGTGCTGCATTGTCAGAGGATCAGTACTGAGGGTGTGCTGCACTGTCAGAGGGTCGGTACTGAGCGACCTCTGCATTGTCAGAGGGACAGTACTGTGGGAGCACTGCACTGTCAGAGGGTCAGTACTGAAGGAGTGCTGCACTGTCAGAGGATCAGTACTGAGGGAGCTCTGCACTGTCAGAGCGTCAGTACGGAGGGAGTGCTGCACTGTCAGAGGATCAGTACTGTGGGAGTGCTGCACTGTCAGAGGGTCAGTACTAACGGACTGCTGCACTGTCAGAGGATCAGTACTGAGGGAGCTCTGCATTGTAAGAGGGACAGTACTGAGGGAGTGCTGCACAGTTAGAGGGTCAGTGCTGAGGGAGAGCTGCACTGTCAGAGGGTCAGTATTGAGGGAGTGCTGCACTGTCAGAGGGTCAGTACTGAGGGAGCTCTGCACTGTCAGAGGTTCAGTACTGTGGGAGCTCTGCACTGTCAGAGGGTCCGTACTGTGGGAGTGCTGCACTGTCAGAGGGTCACTACTGAGGAAGTGCTGCACTGTCAGAATGTCAGTACTGAAGGAGTGCTGCACTGTCAGAGGGTCAGTACTGAGGGAACTCTGTATTGTCAGAGGGACAGGACTGAGGGAGTGCTGCACTTTCAGAGGGTCAGTACTGAGGGAGTGCTGCACTGTCAGAGGGTCAGTACTGAGGGAGAGCTGCACTGTCGTGGATGCATTACTGAGGGTGTGCCGCACTGTTGGAGGCTCAGTACTGAGGGCGCACTGCACTGTCAGAGGGTCAGTACTGAGGGAGTGCTGCACTGTCAGATGGTCAGTACTGAGGGAACGCTGCACTGTCAGATGGTCACTACTGAGGGAGCGCTGCACTGTCAGATGGTCAATTCTGAGGGAGTGCTGCACTGTCAGAGGATCAGTACTGAGGGTGTGCTGCACTGTCAGGGGGTCAGTACTGAGAGAGTTCTGCTTTGTCAGAGGATCAGTACTGAGGGAGTTCTGCACTGTTAGATGATCAGTACTGAGGAGCTCTGAACTGTCAGCGGGTCAGTACTGAGTAAGTGCTGCACTGTCGGAAGGTCAGTACTGAGGGAACGCTGCACTGTCAGAGGGTCAGTGCTGAGGGAAAGCTGCACTGTCAGAGGATCAGTACTGAGGGAGTGCTACACTGTCAGAGGGTCAGTACTAACGGACTACTGCACTGTCAGTGGGTCAGTACTGAGGGAGCTCTGCATTGTCAGAGGGACAGTACTGAGGGAGTGCTGCACTGTCAGAGGGTCAGTACTGAGGGAGTGCTGCACTGTTAGATGATCAGTACTGAGGGAGCACTGCACTGTCAGAGCGTCAGTACTGAAGGATTGCTGCACTGTCAGAGGATCAGTACTGAGGGCGCTCTGCACTGTCAGACTGTCAGTACTGAGGGAGTGCTGCACTGTCAGAGGATCAGTACTGAGGGTTTGCTGCATTGTCAGAGGGTCAGTACTGACGGAGAGCTGCACTGTCAGTGGTCAGTACTGAGGGAGCTCTGCATTGTCAGAGGGACAGTACTGAGGGAGTGCTGCACAGTTAGAGAGTCAGTACTGAGGGAGTGCTGCACTGTCAGAGGGTCAGTACTGAGGGAGTGCTGCATTGTCAGAGGGTCAGTACTGAGGGAGTGCTGCACTTTCAGAGGGTCAGTGCTGAGGGAATGCTGCACTGTCAGAGGGTCAGTACTGAGGGATAACTGCACTGTCAGAGCGTCAGTGCTGAGGGAGTGCTGCACTGTCAGAGGATCAGTACTGAGGGAGTGCTTCACTGTCAGAGGATCAGTACTGAGGGAGTGCTGCACTGTTGGATGATCAGTACTGAGGGAACTCTGAACTGTCAGCGGGTCAGTACTGAGGAAGTGCTGCACTGTTGGAAGGTCAGTACTGAGGGAGCGCTGCACTTTCAGAGGGTCAGTGCTGAGGGAAAGCTGCACTGTCAGAGGGTCAGTACTGAGGGATAACTGCACTGTCAGAGGGTTAGTACTGAGGGAGTGCTGCACTGTCAGAGGGTCAGTACTGTGGGAGCTCTGCACTGTCAGAGGGTCCGTACTGAGGAACTGCTGCACTGTCAGAGTGTCACTACTGAGGAAGTGCTGCACTGTCAGAGCTTCAGTACTGAGGGAGCTCTGTATTGTCAGAGGGACAGTACTGAGGGAGTGCTGCACTTTCAGAGGGTCAGTACTGAGGGAGTGCTGCACTGTCAGAGGGTCAGTACTGAGGGAGAGCTGCACTGTCGGGGATGCATTACTGAGGGAGTGCTGCACTGTCAGAGGGTCAGTACTGAAGGTGTGCCGCACTGTTGGAGGCTCAGTACTGAGGCCGCACTGCACTGTCAGAGGGTCAGTACTGAAGGAGTGCTGCACTGTCAGCCGGTCAGTACTGAGGGAACGCTGCACTGTCAGATGGTCACTACTGAGTGAGCGCTGCACTGTCAGAGGGTCAATTCTGAGGGAGTGCTGCACTGTCAGAGGATCAGTACTGTGGGAGTGCTGCATTGTCCGAGGATCAGTACTGAGGGTGTGCTGCACTGTCAGAGGGTCGGTACTGAGCGACCTCTGCATTGTCAGAGGGACAGTACTGTGGGAGCACTGCACTGTCAGAGGGTCAGTACTGAAGGAGTGCTGCACTGTCAGAGGATCAGTACTGAGGGAGCTCTCCACTGTCAGAGCGTCAGTACGGAGGGAGTGCTGCACTGTCAGAGGATCAGTACTGTGGGAGTGCTGCACTGTCAGAGGGTCAGTACTAACGGACTGCTGCACTGTCAGAGGATCAGTACTGGGGGAGCTCTGCATTGTAAGAGGGACAGTACTGAGGGAGTGCTGCACAGTTAGAGGGTCAGTGCTGAGGGAGAGCTGCACTGTCAGAGGGTCAGTATTGAGGGAGTGCTGCACTGTCAGAGGGTCAGTACTGAGGGAGCTCTGCACTGTCAGAGGTTCAGTACTGTGGGAGCTCTGCACTGTCAGAGGGTCCGTACTGAGGGAGTGCTGCACTGTCAGAGGGTCACTACTGAGGAAGTGCTGCACTGTCAGAATGTCAGTACTGAAGGAGTGCTGCACTGTCAGAGGGTCAGTACTGAGGGAGCTCTGTATTGTCAGAGGGACAGGACTGAGGGAGTGCTGCACTTTCAGAGGGTCAGTACTGAGGGAGTGCTGCACTGTCAGAGGGTCAGTACTGAGGGAGAGCTGCACTGTCGTGGATGCATTACTGAGGGTGTGCCGCACTGTTGGAGGCTCAGTACTGAGGGCGCACTGCACTGTCAGAGGGGCAGTACTGAGCGAGTGCTGCACTGTCAGGCGGTAAGTACTGAGGGAACGCTGCACTGTCAGATGGTCACTACTGAGGGAGCGCTGCACTGTCAGATGGTCAATTCTGAGGGAGTGCTGCACTGTCAGAGGGTCAGTACTGAGAGAGTTCTGCACTGTCAGAGGATCAGTACTGAGGGTGTGCTGCACTGTCAGACGGTAAGTACTAAGGGAGTGCTGCACTGTTAGATGATCAGTACTGAGGGAGCTCTGAACTGTCAGCGGGTCAGTACTGAGTAAGTGCTGCACTGTCGGAAGGTCAGTACTGAGGGAGCGCTGCACTGTCAGAGGGTCAGTGCTGAGGGAAAGCTGCACTGTCAGAGGATCAGTACTGAGGGAGTGCTACACTGTCAGAGGGTCAGTACTAACGGACTGCTGCACTGTCAGTGGGTCAGTACTGAGGGAGCTCTGCATTGTCAGAGGGACAGTACTGAGGGAGTGCTGCACTGTCAGAGGGTCAGTACTGAGGGAGTGCTGCACTGTTAGATGATCAGTACTGAGGGAGCACTGCACTGTCAGAGCGTCAGTACTGAAGGATTGCTGCACTGTCAGAGGATCAGTACTGAGGGCGCTCTGCACTGTCAGACTGTCAGTACTGAGGGAGTGCTGCACTGTCAGAGGATCAGTACTGAGGGTTTGCTGCATTGTCAGAGGGTCAGTACTGACGGAGAGCTGCACTGTCAGTGGTCAGTACTGAGGGAGCTCTGCATTGTCAGAGGGACAGTACTGAGGGAGTGCTGCACAGTTAGAGAGTCAGTACTGAGGGAGTGCTGCATTGTCAGAGGGTCAGTACTGAGGGAGTGCTGCACTTTCAGAGGGTCAGTGCTGAGGGAATGCTGCACTGTCAGAGGGTCAGTACTGAGGGATAACTGCACTGTCAGAGCGTCAGTGCTGAGGGAGTGCTGCACTGTCAGAGGATCAGTACTGAGGGAGTGCTGCACTGTCAGAGGATCAGTACTGAGGGAGTGCTGCACTGTTGGATGATCAGTACTGAGGGAGCTCTGAACTGTCAGCGGGTCAGTACTGAGGAAGTGCTGCACTGTTGGAAGGTCAGTACTGAGGGAGCGCTGCACTTTCAGAGGGTCAGTGCTGAGGGAAAGCTGCACTGTCAGAGGATCAGTACTGAAGGAGTGCTGCACTGTCAGAGGGTCAGTACTTAGGTGGCTCTGCACTGTCAGAGGGTCAGTACTGAGGGATCACTGCACTGTCAGAGGGTTAGTACTGAGGGAGTGCTGCACTGTCAGACGGTCAGTACTGAGGGAGTGCTGCACTGTTGGATGATCAGTACTGAGGGAGCTCTGAACTGTCAGCGGGTCAGTACTGAGGAAGTGCTGCACTGTCGGAAGGTCAGTACTGAGGGAGCGCTGCACTATCAGAGGGTCAGTGCTGAGGGAATGCTGCACTGTCAGAGGGTCAGTACTGAGGGATAACTGCACTGTCAGAGCGTCAGTGCTGAGGGAGTGCTGCACTGTCAGAGGATCAGTACTGAGGGAATGCTGCACTGTCAGAGGATCAGTACTGAGGGAGTGCTGCACTGTTGGATGATCAGTACATGAGGGATCTCTGAACTGTCAGCGGGTCAGTACTGAGGAAGTGCTGCACTGTCGGAAGGTCAGTACTGAGGGAGCGCTGCACTTTCAGAGGGTCAGTGCTGAGGGAAAGCTGCACTGTCAGAGGGTCAGTACTGAGGGAGCACTGCACTGTCAGAGGATCAGTACTGAAGGAGTGCTGCACTGTCAGAGGATCAGTACTGAGGGAGCTCTGCACTGTCAGAGCGTCAGTGCTGAGGGAGTGCTGCACTGTCAGAGGATCAGTAGTGAGGGAGTGCTGCACTGTCAGAGGGTCACTGAGGGAGTGGTGCACTGTTAGATGATTAGTACTGAGGAAGTGCTTCACTGTCGGAATGTCAGTACTGAGGGAGCTCTGCACTCTCAGAGCGTCAGTGCTGAGGGAGTGCTGCACTGTCAGAGGAACAGTACTGAGGGAGTTCTGCACTGTTAGATGATTAGTACTGAGGGAGCTCTGAACTGTCAGCGGGTCAGTACTGAGGAAGTGCTGCACTGTCGGAAGGTCAGTACAGAGAGGGAGCGCTGCCCTGTCAGAGGGTCAGTGCTGAGGGAAAGCTGCACTGTCAGAGGGTCAGTACTGAGGGAGTGCTGCACTGTCAGAGGATCAGTACTGTAGGAGTGCTGCACTGTCAGAGGATCAGTACTGAGGGAGTGCTGCACTGTCAGAGGGTCAGTACTAACGGACTGCTGCACTGTCAGTGGGTCAGTCCTGAGGGAGCTCTGCATTGTCAGAGGGACAGTACTGAGGTAGTGCTGCGCAGTTAGAGAGTCAGTACTGAGGGAGTGCTGCACTGTCAGAGGGTCAGTACTGAGGGAGTGCAGCACTGTTAGAAGATCAGTACTGAGCGAGTCCTGCACTGTCAGAGGATCAGTACTGAGGGAGCTCTGCATTGTCAGAGGGACAGTACTGAGGGAGTGCTGCACAGTTAGAGGGTCAGTACTGAGGGAGAGCTGCACTGTCAGAGGGTCAGTATTGAGGGAGTGCTGCACTGTCAGAGGGTCAGTACTGAGGGAGCTCTGCACTGTCAGAGGGTCAGTACTGTGGGAGCTCTGCACTGTCAGAGGGTCCGTACTGAGGGAGTGCTGCACTGTCAGAGGGTCACTACTGAGGAAGTGCTGCACTGTCAGAAGGTCAGTACTGAAGGAGTGCTGCACTGTCAGAGCGTCAGTACTGAGGGAGCTCTGTATTGTCAGAGGGACAGTACTGAGGGAGTGCTGCACTTTCAGAGGGTCAGTACTGAGGGAGTGCTGCACTGTCAGAGGGTCAGTACTGAGGGAGAGCTGCACTGTCGGGGATGCATTACTGAGTGAGTGCTGCACTGTCAGAGGGTCAGTACTGAAGGTGTGCCGCACTGTTGGAGGCTCAGTACTGAGGGTGCACTGCACTGTCAGAGGGTCAGTACTGAAGGAGTGCTGCACTGTCAGCCGGTCAGTACTGAGGGAACGCTGCACTGTCAGATGGTCACTACTGAGGGAGCGCTGCACTGTCAGAGGGTCAATTCTGAGGGAGTGCTGCACTGTCAGAGGATCAGTACTGTGGGAGTGCTGCATTGTCAGAGGATCAGTACTGAGGGTGTGCTGCACTGTCAGAGGGTCGGTACTGAGGGACCTCTGCATTGTCAGAGGGACAGTACTGTGGGAGCACTGCACTGTCAGAGGGTCAGTACTGAAGGAGTGCTGCACTGTCAGAGGATCAGTACTGAGGGAGCTCTGCACTGTCAGAGCGTCAGTACTGAGGGAGTGCTGCACTGTTAGAGGATCATTTCTGAGCGAGTGCTGCACTGTCAGAGGATCAGTACTGAGGGAGCTCTGCATTGTAAGAGGGACAGTACTGAGGGAGTGCTGCACAGTTAGAGGGTCAGTGCTGAGGGAGAGCTGCACTGTCAGAGGGTCAGTTTTGAGGGAGTGCTGCACTGTCAGAGGGTCAATACTGAGGGAGCTCTGCACTGTCAGAGTTTCAGTACTGTGGGAGCTCTGCACTGTCAGAGGGTCCGTACTGAGGTTGTGCTGCACTGTCAGAGGGTCACTACTGAGGAAGTGCTGCACTGTCAGAATGTCAGTACTGAAGGAGTGCTGCACTGTCAGAGGGTCAGTACTGAGGGAGCTCTGTATTGTCAGAGGGTCAGTACTGAATGAGTGCTGCACTGTCAGAGGGTCAGTATTGTGGGATTGCTGCACTATCAGAGGGTCAGTACTGAGGGATCTCTGCACTGTCAGAGGGTCAGTACTGAGGGAGCTCTGCACTGTCAGAGCGTCAGTACTGAGGGAGTGCTGCACTGTTAGAGGATCATTTCTGAGCGAGTGCTGCACTGTCAGAGGATCAGTACTGAGGGAGCTCTGCATTGTAAGAGGGACAGTACTGAGGGAGTGCTGCACAGTTAGAGAGTCAGTACTGAGGGAGTGCTGCACTGTCAGAGGGTCAGTACTGAGGGAGTGCTGCATTGTCAGAGGGTCAGTACTGAGGGAGTGCTGCACTTTCAGAGGGTCAGTGCTGAGGGAATGCTGCACTGTCAGAGGGTCAGTACTGAGGGATAACTGCACTGTCAGAGCGTCAGTGCTGAGGGAGTGCTGCACTGTCAGAGGATCAGTACTGAGGGAGTGCTTCACTGTCAGAGGATCAGTACTGAGGGAGTGCTGCACTGTTGGATGATCAGTACTGAGGGAACTCTGAACTGTCAGCGGGTCAGTACTGAGGAAGTGCTGCACTGTTGGAAGGTCAGTACTGAGGGAGCGCTGCACTTTCAGAGGGTCAGTGCTGAGGGAAAGCTGCACTGTCAGAGGGTCAGTACTGAGGGATAACTGCACTGTCAGAGGGTTAGTACTGAGGGAGTGCTGCACTGTCAGAGGGTCAGTACTGTGGGAGCTCTGCACTGTCAGAGGGTCCGTACTGAGGAACTGCTGCACTGTCAGATTGTCACTACTGAGGAAGTGCTGCACTGTCAGAGCTTCAGTACTGAGGGAGCTCTGTATTGTCAGAGGGACAGTACTGAGGGAGTGCTGCACTTTCAGAGGGTCAGTACTGAGGGAGTGCTGCACTGTCAGAGGGTCAGTACTGAGGGAGAGCTGCACTGTCGGGGATGCATTACTGAGGGAGTGCTGCACTGTCAGAGGGTCAGTACTGAAGGTGTGCCGCACTGTTGGAGGCTCAGTACTGAGGCCGCACTGCACTGTCAGAGGGTCAGTACTGAAGGAGTGCTGCACTGTCAGCCGGTCAGTACTGAGGGAACGCTGCACTGTCAGATGGTCACTACTGAGTGAGCGCTGCACTGTCAGAGGGTCAATTCTGAGGGAGTGCTGCACTGTCAGAGGATCAGTACTGTGGGAGTGCTGCATTGTCAGAGGATCAGTACTGAGGGTGTGCTGCACTGTCAGAGGGTCGGTACTGAGCGACCTCTGCATTGTCAGAGGGACAGTACTGTGGGAGCACTGCACTGTCAGAGGGTCAGTACTGAAGGAGTGCTGCACTGTCAGAGGATCAGTACTGAGGGAGCTCTCCACTGTCAGAGCGTCAGTACGGAGGGAGTGCTGCACTGTCAGAGGATCAGTACTGTGGGAGTGCTGCACTGTCAGAGGGTCAGTACTAACGGACTGCTGCACTGTCAGAGGATCAGTACTGAGGGAGCTCTGCATTGTAAGAGGGACAGTACTGAGGGAGTGCTGCACAGTTAGAGGGTCAGTGCTGAGGGAGAGCTGCACTGTCAGAGGGTCAGTATTGAGGGAGTGCTGCACTGTCAGAGGGTCAGTACTGAGGGAGCTCTGCACTGTCAGAGGTTCAGTACTGTGGGAGCTCTGCACTGTCAGAGGGTCCGTACTGAGGGAGTGCTGCACTGTCAGAGGGTCACTACTGAGGAAGTGCTGCACTGTCAGAATGTCAGTACTGAAGGAGTGCTGCACTGTCAGAGGGTCAGTACTGAGGGAGCTCTGTATTGTCAGAGGGACAGGACTGAGGGAGTGCTGCACTTTCAGAGGGTCAGTACTGAGGGAGTGCTGCACTGTCAGAGGGTCAGTACTGAGGGAGAGCTGCACTGTCGTGGATGCATTACTGAGGGTGTGCCGCACTGTTGGAGGCTCAGTACTGAGGGCGCACTGCACTGTCAGAGGGGCAGTACTGAGCGAGTGCTGCACTGTCAGGCGGTAAGTACTGAGGGAACGCTGCACTGTCAGATGGTCACTACTGAGGGAGCGCTGCACTGTCAGATGGTCAATTCTGAGGGAGTGCTGCACTGTCAGAGGGTCAGTACTGAGAGAGTTCTGCACTGTCAGAGGATCAGTACTGAGGGTGTGCTGCACTGTCAGACGGTAAGTACTAAGGGAGTGCTGCACTGTTAGATGATCAGTACTGAGGGAGCTCTGAACTGTCAGCGGGTCAGTACTGAGTAAGTGCTGCACTGTCGGAAGGTCAGTACTGAGGGAGCGCTGCACTGTCAGAGGGTTAGTGCTGAGGGAAAGCTGCACTGTCAGAGGATCAGTACTGAGGGAGTGCTACACTGTCAGAGGGTCAGTACTAACGGACTGCTGCACTGTCAGTGGGTCAGTACTGAGGGAGCTCTGCATTGTCAGAGGGACAGTACTGAGGGAGTGCTGCACTGTCAGAGGGTCAGTACTGAGGGAGTGCTGCACTGTTAGATGATCAGTACTGAGGGAGCACTGCACTGTCAGAGCGTCAGTACTGAAGGATTGCTGCACTGTCAGAGGATCAGTACTGAGGGCGCTCTGCACTGTCAGACTGTCAGTACTGAGGGAGTGCTGCACTGTCAGAGGATCAGTACTGAGGGTTTGCTGCATTGTCAGAGGGTCAGTACTGACGGAGAGCTGCACTGTCAGTGGTCAGTACTGAGGGAGCTCTGCATTGTCAGAGGGACAGTACTGAGGGAGTGCTGCACAGTTAGAGAGTCAGTACTGAGTGTGTGCTGCACTGTCAGAGGGTCAGTACTGAGGGAGTGCTGCACTGTCAGAGGGTCAGTACTGAGGGAGTGCTGCATTGTCAGAGGGTCAGTACTGAGGGAGTGCTGCACTTTCAGAGGGTCAGTGCTGAGGGAATGCTGCACTGTCAGAGGGTCAGTACTGAGGGATAACTGCACTGTCAGAGCGTCAGTGCTGAGGGAGTGCTGCACTGTCAGAGGATCAGTACTGAGGGAGTGCTGCACTGTCAGAGGATCAGTACTGAGGGAGTGCTGCACTGTTGGATGATCAGTACTGAGGGAGCTCTGAACTGTCAGCGGGTCAGTACTGAGGAAGTGCTGCACTGTTGGAAGGTCAGTACTGAGGGAGCGCTGCACTTTCAGAGGGTCAGTGCTGAGGGAAAGCTGCACTGTCAGAGGATCAGTACTGAAGGAGTGCTGCACTGTCAGAGGGTCAGTACTTAGGTGGCTCTGCACTGTCAGAGGGTCAGTACTGAGGGATCACTGCACTGTCAGAGGGTTAGTACTGAGGGAGTGCTGCACTGTCAGACGGTCAGTACTGAGGGAGTGCTGCACTGTTAGATGATCAGTACTGAGGGAGCTCTGAACTGTCAGCGGGTCAGTACTGAGGAAGTGCTGCACTGTCGGAAGGTCAGTACTGAGGGAGCGCTGCACTTTCAGAGGGTCAGTGCTGAGGGAATGCTGCACTGTCAGAGGGTCAGTACTGAGGGATAACTGCACTGTCAGAGCGTCAGTGCTGAGGGAGTGCTGCACTGTCAGAGGATCAGTACTGAGGGAATGCTGCACTGTCAGAGGATCAGTACTGAGGGAGTGCTGCACTGTTGGATGATCAGCACATGAGGGATCTCTGAACTGTCAGCGGGTCAGTACTGAGGAAGTGCTGCACTGTCGGAAGGTCAGTACTGAGGGAGCGCTGCACTTTCAGAGGGTCAGTGCTGAGGGAAAGCTGCACTGTCAGAGGGTCAGTACTGAGGGAGCACTGCACTGTCAGAGGATCAGTACTGAAGGAGTGCTGCACTGTCAGAGGATCAGTACTGAGGGAGCTCTGCACTGTCAGAGCGTCAGTGCTGAGGGAGTGCTGCACTGTCAGAGGATCAGTAGTGAGGGAGTGCTGCACTGTCAGAGGGTCACTGAGGGAGTGGTGCACTGTTAGATGATTAGTACTGAGGAAGTGCTTCACTGTCGGAAGGTCAGTACTGAGGGAGCTCTGCACTCTCAGAGCGTCAGTGCTGAGGGAGTGCTGCACTGTCAGAGGAACAGTACTGAGGGAGTTCTGCACTGTTAGATGATTAGTACTGAGGGAGCTCTGAACTGTCAGCGGGTCAGTACTGAGGAAGTGCTGCACTGTCGGAAGGTCAGTACAGAGAGGGAGCGCTGCCCTGTCAGAGGGTCAGTGCTGAGGGAAAGCTGCACTGTCAGAGGGTCAGTACTGAGGGAGTGCTGCACTGTCAGAGGATCAGTACTGTAGGAGTGCTGCACTGTCAGAGGATCAGTACTGAGGGAGTGCTGCACTGTCAGAGGGTCAGTACTAACGGACTGCTGCACTGTCAGTGGGTCAGTCCTGAGGGAGCTCTGCATTGTCAGAGGGACAGTACTGAGGTAGTGCTGCGCAGTTAGAGAGTCAGTACTGAGGGAGTGCTGCACTGTCAGAGGGTCAGTACTGAGGGAGTGCAGCACTGTTAGAAGATCAGTACTGAGCGAGTCCTGCACTGTCAGAGGATCAGTACTGAGGGAGCTCTGCATTGTCAGAGGGACAGTACTGAGGGAGTGCTGCACAGTTAGAGGGTCAGTACTGAGGGAGAGCTGCACTGTCAGAGGGTCAGTATTGAGGGAGTGCTGCACTGTCAGAGGGTCAGTACTGAGGGAGCTCTGCACTGTCAGAGGGTCAGTACTGTGGGAGCTCTGCACTGTCAGAGGGTCCGTACTGAGGGAGTGCTGCACTGTCAGAGGGTCACTACTGAGGAAGTGCTGCACTGTCAGAAGGTCAGTACTGAAGGAGTGCTGCACTGTCAGAGCGTCAGTACTGAGGGAGCTCTGTATTGTCAGAGGGACAGTACTGAGGGAGTGCTGCACTGTCAGAGGGTCAGTACTGAGGGAGTGCTGCACTGTTAGATGATCAGTACTGAGGGAGCACTGCACTGTCAGAGCGTCAGTACTGAAGGATTGCTGCACTGTCAGAGGATCAGTACTGAGGGCGCTCTGCACTGTCAGACTGTCAGTACTGAGGGAGTGCTGCACTGTCAGAGGATCAGTACTGAGGGTTTGCTGCATTGTCAGAGGGTCAGTACTGACGGAGAGCTGCACTGTCAGTGGTCAGTACTGAGGGAGCTCTGCATTGTCAGAGGGACAGTACTGAGGGAGTGCTGCACAGTTAGAGAGTCAGTACTGAGTGTGTGCTGCACTGTCAGAGGGTCAGTACTGAGGGAGTGCTGCACTGTCAGAGGGTCAGTACTGAGGGAGTGCTGCATTGTCAGAGGGTCAGTACTGAGGGAGTGCTGCACTTTCAGAGGGTCAGTGCTGAGGGAATGCTGCACTGTCAGAGGGTCAGTACTGAGGGATAACTGCACTGTCAGAGCGTCAGTGCTGAGGGAGTGCTGCACTGTCAGAGGATCAGTACTGAGGGAGTGCTGCACTGTCAGAGGATCAGTACTGAGGGAGTGCTGCACTGTTGGATGATCAGTACTGAGGGAGCTCTGAACTGTCAGCGGGTCAGTACTGAGGAAGTGCTGCACTGTTGGAAGGTCAGTACTGAGGGAGCGCTGCACTTTCAGAGGGTCAGTGCTGAGGGAAAGCTGCACTGTCAGAGGATCAGTACTGAAGGAGTGCTGCACTGTCAGAGGGTCAGTACTTAGGTGGCTCTGCACTGTCAGAGGGTCAGTACTGAGGGATCACTGCACTGTCAGAGGGTTAGTACTGAGGGAGTGCTGCACTGTCAGACGGTCAGTACTGAGGGAGTGCTGCACTGTTAGATGATCAGTACTGAGGGAGCTCTGAACTGTCAGCGGGTCAGTACTGAGGAAGTGCTGCACTGTCGGAAGGTCAGTACTGAGGGAGCGCTGCACTTTCAGAGGGTCAGTGCTGAGGGAATGCTGCACTGTCAGAGGGTCAGTACTGAGGGATAACTGCACTGTCAGAGCGTCAGTGCTGAGGGAGTGCTGCACTGTCAGAGGATCAGTACTGAGGGAATGCTGCACTGTCAGAGGATCAGTACTGAGGGAGTGCTGCACTGTTGGATGATCAGCACATGAGGGATCTCTGAACTGTCAGCGGGTCAGTACTGAGGAAGTGCTGCACTGTCGGAAGGTCAGTACTGAGGGAGCGCTGCACTTTCAGAGGGTCAGTGCTGAGGGAAAGCTGCACTGTCAGAGGGTCAGTACTGAGGGAGCACTGCACTGTCAGAGGATCAGTACTGAAGGAGTGCTGCACTGTCAGAGGATCAGTACTGAGGGAGCTCTGCACTGTCAGAGCGTCAGTGCTGAGGGAGTGCTGCACTGTCAGAGGATCAGTAGTGAGGGAGTGCTGCACTGTCAGAGGGTCACTGAGGGAGTGGTGCACTGTTAGATGATTAGTACTGAGGAAGTGCTTCACTGTCGGAAGGTCAGTACTGAGGGAGCTCTGCACTCTCAGAGCGTCAGTGCTGAGGGAGTGCTGCACTGTCAGAGGAACAGTACTGAGGGAGTTCTGCACTGTTAGATGATTAGTACTGAGGGAGCTCTGAACTGTCAGCGGGTCAGTACTGAGGAAGTGCTGCACTGTCGGAAGGTCAGTACAGAGAGGGAGCGCTGCCCTGTCAGAGGGTCAGTGCTGAGGGAAAGCTGCACTGTCAGAGGGTCAGTACTGAGGGAGTGCTGCACTGTCAGAGGATCAGTACTGTAGGAGTGCTGCACTGTCAGAGGATCAGTACTGAGGGAGTGCTGCACTGTCAGAGGGTCAGTACTAACGGACTGCTGCACTGTCAGTGGGTCAGTCCTGAGGGAGCTCTGCATTGTCAGAGGGACAGTACTGAGGTAGTGCTGCGCAGTTAGAGAGTCAGTACTGAGGGAGTGCTGCACTGTCAGAGGGTCAGTACTGAGGGAGTGCAGCACTGTTAGAAGATCAGTACTGAGCGAGTCCTGCACTGTCAGAGGATCAGTACTGAGGGAGCTCTGCATTGTCAGAGGGACAGTACTGAGGGAGTGCTGCACAGTTAGAGGGTCAGTACTGAGGGAGAGCTGCACTGTCAGAGGGTCAGTATTGAGGGAGTGCTGCACTGTCAGAGGGTCAGTACTGAGGGAGCTCTGCACTGTCAGAGGGTCAGTACTGTGGGAGCTCTGCACTGTCAGAGGGTCCGTACTGAGGGAGTGCTGCACTGTCAGAGGGTCACTACTGAGGAAGTGCTGCACTGTCAGAAGGTCAGTACTGAAGGAGTGCTGCACTGTCAGAGCGTCAGTACTGAGGGAGCTCTGTATTGTCAGAGGGACAGTACTGAGGGAGTGCTGCACTTTCAGAGGGTCAGTACTGAGGGAGTGCTGCACTGTCAGAGGGTCAGTACTGAGGGAGAGCTGCACTGTCGGGGATGCATTACTGAGTGAGTGCTGCACTGTCAGAGGGTCAGTACTGAAGGTGTGCCGCACTGTTGGAGGCTCAGTACTGAGGGTGCACTGCACTGTCAGAGGGTCAGTACTGAAGGAGTGCTGCACTGTCAGCCGGTCAGTACTGAGGGAACGCTGCACTGTCAGATGGTCACTACTGAGGGAGCGCTGCACTGTCAGAGGGTCAATTCTGAGGGAGTGCTGCACTGTCAGAGGATCAGTACTGTGGGAGTGCTGCATTGTCAGAGGATCAGTACTGAGGGTGTGCTGCACTGTCAGAGGGTCGGTACTGAGGGACCTCTGCATTGTCAGAGGGACAGTACTGTGGGAGCACTGCACTGTCAGAGGGTCAGTACTGAAGGAGTGCTGCACTGTCAGAGGATCAGTACTGAGGGAGCTCTGCACTGTCAGAGCGTCAGTACTGAGGGAGTGCTGCACTGTTAGAGGATCATTTCTGAGCGAGTGCTGCACTGTCAGAGGATCAGTACTGAGGGAGCTCTGCATTGTAAGAGGGACAGTACTGAGGGAGTGCTGCACAGTTAGAGGGTCAGTGCTGAGGGAGAGCTGCACTGTCAGAGGGTCAGTTTTGAGGGAGTGCTGCACTGTCAGAGGGTCAATACTGAGGGAGCTCTGCACTGTCAGAGTTTCAGTACTGTGGGAGCTCTGCACTGTCAGAGGGTCCGTACTGAGGTTGTGCTGCACTGTCAGAGGGTCACTACTGAGGAAGTGCTGCACTGTCAGAATGTCAGTACTGAAGGAGTGCTGCACTGTCAGAGGGTCAGTACTGAGGGAGCTCTGTATTGTCAGAGGGTCAGTACTGAATGAGTGCTGCACTGTCAGAGGGTCAGTATTGTGGGATTGCTGCACTATCAGAGGGTCAGTACTGAGGGATCTCTGCACTGTCAGAGGGTCAGTACTGAGGGAGCTCTGCACTGTCAGAGCGTCAGTACTGAGGGAGTGCTGCACTGTTAGAGGATCATTTCTGAGCGAGTGCTGCACTGTCAGAGGATCAGTACTGAGGGAGCTCTGCATTGTAAGAGGGACAGTACTGAGGGAGTGCTGCACAGTTAGAGAGTCAGTACTGAGGGAGTGCTGCACTGTTAGAGGGTCAGTACTGAGGGAGTGCTGCATTGTCAGAGGGTCAGTACTGAGGGAGTGCTGCACTTTCAGAGGGTCAGTGCTGAGGGAATGCTGCACTGTCAGAGGGTCAGTACTGAGGGATAACTGCACTGTCAGAGCGTCAGTGCTGAGGGAGTGCTGCACTGTCAGAGGATCAGTACTGAGGGAGTGCTTCACTGTCAGAGGATCAGTACTGAGGGAGTGCTGCACTGTTGGATGATCAGTACTGAGGGAACTCTGAACTGTCAGCGGGTCAGTACTGAGGAAGTGCTGCACTGTTGGAAGGTCAGTACTGAGGGAGCGCTGCACTTTCAGAGGGTCAGTGCTGAGGGAAAGCTGCACTGTCAGAGGGTCAGTACTGAGGGATAACTGCACTGTCAGAGGGTTAGTACTGAGGGAGTGCTGCACTGTCAGAGGGTCAGTACTGTGGGAGCTCTGCACTGTCAGAGGGTCCGTACTGAGGAACTGCTGCACTGTCAGAGTGTCACTACTGAGGAAGTGCTGCACTGTCAGAGCTTCAGTACTGAGGGAGCTCTGTATTGTCAGAGGGACAGTACTGAGGGAGTGCTGCACTTTCAGAGGGTCAGTACTGAGGGAGTGCTGCACTGTCAGAGGGTCAGTACTGAGGGAGAGCTGCACTGTCGGGGATGCATTACTGAGGGAGTGCTGCACTGTCAGAGGGTCAGTACTGAAGGTGTGCCGCACTGTTGGAGGCTCAGTACTGAGGCCGCACTGCACTGTCAGAGGGTCAGTACTGAAGGAGTGCTGCACTGTCAGCCGGTCAGTACTGAGGGAACGCTGCACTGTCAGATGGTCACTACTGAGTGAGCGCTGCACTGTCAGAGGGTCAATTCTGAGGGAGTGCTGCACTGTCAGAGGATCAGTACTGTGGGAGTGCTGCATTGTCCGAGGATCAGTACTGAGGGTGTGCTGCACTGTCAGAGGGTCGGTACTGAGCGACCTCTGCATTGTCAGAGGGACAGTACTGTGGGAGCACTGCACTGTCAGAGGGTCAGTACTGAAGGAGTGCTGCACTGTCAGAGGATCAGTACTGAGGGAGCTCTCCACTGTCAGAGCGTCAGTACGGAGGGAGTGCTGCACTGTCAGAGGATCAGTACTGTGGGAGTGCTGCACTGTCAGAGGGTCAGTACTAACGGACTGCTGCACTGTCAGAGGATCAGTACTGGGGGAGCTCTGCATTGTAAGAGGGACAGTACTGAGGGAGTGCTGCACAGTTAGAGGGTCAGTGCTGAGGGAGAGCTGCACTGTCAGAGGGTCAGTATTGAGGGAGTGCTGCACTGTCAGAGGGTCAGTACTGAGGGAGCTCTGCACTGTCAGAGGTTCAGTACTGTGGGAGCTCTGCACTGTCAGAGGGTCCGTACTGAGGGAGTGCTGCACTGTCAGAGGGTCACTACTGAGGAAGTGCTGCACTGTCAGAATGTCAGTACTGAAGGAGTGCTGCACTGTCAGAGGGTCAGTACTGAGGGAGCTCTGTATTGTCAGAGGGACAGGACTGAGGGAGTGCTGCACTTTCAGAGGGTCAGTACTGAGGGAGTGCTGCACTGTCAGAGGGTCAGTACTGAGGGAGAGCTGCACTGTCGTGGATGCATTACTGAGGGTGTGCCGCACTGTTGGAGGCTCAGTACTGAGGGAGCTCTGCATTGTAAGAGGGACAGTACTGAGGGAGTGCTGCACAGTTAGAGGGTCAGTGCTGAGGGAGAGCTGCACTGTCAGAGGGTCAGTTTTGAGGGAGTGCTGCACTGTCAGAGGGTCAATACTGAGGGAGCTCTGCACTGTCAGAGTTTCAGTACTGTGGGAGCTCTGCACTGTCAGAGGGTCCGTACTGAGGTTGTGCTGCACTGTCAGAGGGTCACTACTGAGGAAGTGCTGCACTGTCAGAATGTCAGTACTGAAGGAGTGCTGCACTGTCAGAGGGTCAGTACTGAGGGAGCTCTGTATTGTCAGAGGGTCAGTACTGAATGAGTGCTGCACTGTCAGAGGGTCAGTATTGTGGGATTGCTGCACTATCAGAGGGTCAGTACTGAGGGATCTCTGCACTGTCAGAGTGTCAGTACTGAGGGATCTCTGCACTGTCAGAGGGTCAGTATTGAGGGAGCTCTGCACTGTCAGTGGGTCAGTACTGAGGGAGCTCTGTATTGTCAGAGGGACAGTACTGAGGGAGTGCTGCACTTTCAGAGTGTCAGTACTGAGGGAGCGCTGCACTGACAGAGGGACAGTTCTGAGGGAGTGCTGCACTGTCGTAGGGTCAGATCTGAGGGAGTGCTGCACTGTCAGACGGTCAGTAGTGAGGGAGCTCTGCACTTTCAGAGGGTCAGTACTGAGGCAGCTCTGCCCCGTCAGAGAGTCAGTACTGAACACGAGCTGCACTGTCGGAACGACAGTACTTAGTGAGCGCAGCACTGTCAGAGGGTCAGTGCTGAGGTAATTCGGCACTGTCAGAGGGTCAGTACTGAGGGAGTGCTGCACTGTCAGAGGGTCAGTACTGAGGGATAACTGCACTGTCAGAGGGTCAGTACTGAGGGAATGCTGCACTGCCAGAGGGTCAGTATTGAGGGAGTGCTGCACTGTCAGAGAGTCAATGCTGAGGGAGTGCTGCACTGTCAGAGGATCAGTACAGTGGGAGTGCTGCATTGTCAGAGGGTGAGCACTGAGGAAGTGCTGCACTGTCAGAGGGTCAGTACTGAGGGAGTGCTGCACTGTCGGGGAAGCATTACTGAGGGAGTGCTGCACTCTCAGTGGGCCTGTACGGAGGGAGTGCTGCACTATCAGAGGGTCAGTACTGAAGATGTGCCGCACTGTTGGAGGGTCAGTACTGAGGGAGCACTGCAGTGTCAGAGGGTCAGTACTGAAGGAGTGCTGCACTGTCAGTGGGTCAGTACTGAGGGAGCTCTTTATTGTCAGAGGGACAGAACTGAGGGAGTGCTACACAGTTAGAGGGTCAGTACTGTGGGAGTGCTGCACTGTCAGAGGGTCAGTACTGAGGGAGTCATGCACGTTCAGACGGTCAGTAATGAGGGAGTGCTGCTTTGTCAGAGGGTCAGTACTGAGGGAGTGCTGAACTGTCAGAGGATCAGTACTGAGGGTGTCCTGCACTGTCAGAGGGTCAGTATTGCGGGATTGCTGCACTGTCAGAGGGTCAATACTAAGGGAGTGCTGCACTGTCAGAGGATCAGTACAGGGGGAGTGCTGCATTGTCAGAGGGTGAGCACTGAGGGAGTGCTGCACTGTCAGAGGGTCAGTACTGAGGGAATGCTGCACTGTCAGAGGGTCAGTACTGCGGGATTGCTGCACTGTCAGAGGGTCAATACTGAGGGAGTGCTGCACTGTCAGAGGATCAGTACAGAGGGAGTGCTGCATTGTCAGAGGGTGAGCGCTAAGGGAGTGCTGCACTGTCAGAGGGTCAGTACTGAGGGAGTGCTGCACTGTCGGGAAGCATTACTGAGGGAGTGCTGCACTCTCAGGTAGTCTGTACTGAGGGAGTGCTGCACTATCAGGGGGTCAGCACTGAAGATGTGCCGCACTGTTGGAGGGTCAGTACTGAGGGAGCACTGCAGTGTCAGAGGGGCAGTACTGAGGGAGTGCTGCACTGTCAGAGGGTCAGTACTGAGCGAACGCTGCACTGTCAGAGGGTCAGTACTGAAGGAGTGCTGCACTGTCAGTGGGTCAGTACTGAGGGAGCTCTTTATTGTCAGAGGGTCAGTTCTGAGGGAGTCATGCACGTTCAGACGGTCAGTACTGAGGGAGTGCTGCATTGTCAGAGGGTCAGTGCTGAGGGAATGCTGCACTGTCAGAGCGTCAGTACTGAGGGAGTGCTGCATTGTCAGAGGGTCAGTACTGAGGGAGTGCTACACTGTCAGAGGGTCAGTACTGAGGGAGTGCTGCACTGTCAGAGAATCAGTACTGAGGGAGTGCTGCATTGTAAGTGGGTCAGTACTGAGGGAGTGCTGCACTGTCAGAGGATCAGTACTGAGGGAGTGCTGCACTGTCAGTGGGTCAGTACTGAGGGAGCTCTGCATTGTAAGAGGGACAGTACTGAGGGAGTGCTGAACAGTTAGAGGGTCAGTACTGAGGGGGTGCTGCATGTCAGAGGGTCGGTATTGAGGGAGCGCTGCACTGTCGGAGGGTCAGTTCTGAGGGAGTGCTGCACTGTCAGCGGGTCAATACTGATGGAGCTCTGCACTGTCAGAGGGTCAGTACTGAAGGAGTGCTGCACTGTCAGAGGGTCAGTAGTGAGGGAGCACTGTACTGTCAGAGGGTCAGTACTGAGGGATAACTGCTCTGTCAGAGGATCAGTACTGAGGGAGCTCTGCACTGTCAGAGGGTCAGTACTGAAGGAGTGCTGCACTGTCAGAGGGTCAGTACAGAGGGAATGCTGCACTGTCAGAGGGTCTGTATTGAGGGAGTGCTGCACTGTCAGAGGGTCAATAATGTGGGACTGCTGCACTGTCAGAGGATCAGTACTGAGGGAGTGCTGCACTGTCAGAGTGTCAGTACTGAGGGAGTGCTGCATTGTCAGAGGGTCAGTACTGAGGGAGTGCTGCATTGTCAGAGGGTCAGTACTGAGGGAGTGCTGCACTATCAGAGGGTCAGTACTGAAGGTGTGCCTCACTGTTGGAGGGTCAGTACTGAGGGAGAACTGCACTGTCAGAGGGTCAGTACTGAGGGAGTGCTTCACTGTCAGAGGGTCAGTACTGAGGGAGTGCTTCACTGTCAGAGGGTCAGTACTGAGGGAACGCTGCACTGTCAGAGGGTCAGTACTGAGGGAGTGCTGCACTGTCAGAGGGTCAATACTGAGGGAGTGCTGCACTGTCAGAGGATCAGTAGTGAGGGAGTGCTGCACTGTCAAATGGTCAGTATTGAGGGAGTGCTGCTCTGTTGGAGGATCAGTACTGAGGGAGTACTGCACTGTCGGAGGGTCTGTTCTGACGGAGTGCTGCACTGTCAGAGGGTCAGTACTGAGGTGGCTCTGCAATATCAGAGGGTCAGTACTGAGGGATAACTGCACTTTCAGAGGGTTAGTACTGAAGGAGTGCTGCACTGTCAGACGGTCAGTACTGAGGGACTGCTGCACTGTCGGAGGGTCAGTACTGAGGGAGCACTGCACAGTCAGAGGGTCAGTACTGAGGGATAACTGCACTGTCAGAGGGTCACTACTGAGGGAGCTCTGCACTGTCAGAGGGTCAGTACTGAAGGAGTGCTGCATTGTCAGAGGGTCAGTACAGAGGGAATGCTGCACTGTCAGAGGGTCAGTATTGAGGGAGTGCTGCACTGTCAGAGGGTCAATAATGAGGGACTGCTGCACTGTCAGAGGATCAGTACTGAGGGAGTGCTGCACTGTCAGAGGGTCAGTACTGAGGGAGTGCTGCATTGTCAGAGGGTCAGTACTGAGGGAGTGCTGCATTGTCAGAGGGTCAGTACTGAGGGAGTGCTGCACTGTCAGAGGGTCAGTACTGAGGGAGCACTGCACTGTCAGAGCGGCAGTACTGGGAATGCTGCACTGTCAGAGGGTCCATACTGAGGGAGTGCTTCACTGTCAGAGGGTCAGTACTGAGGGAACGCTGCACTGTCAGAGGGTCAGTACTGACGGAGTGCTGCACTGTCAGAGGATCAGTAGTGAGGGAGTGCTGCACTGTCAAATGGTCAGTATTGAGGGAGTCCTGCTCTGTTGGAGGATCAGTACTGAGGGAGTACTGCACTGTCAGAGGATCAGTACTGAGGGAGTGCTGCACTGTCGGAGGGTCTGTTCTGACGGAGTGCTGCACTGTCAGAGGGTCAGTACTGAGGGAGCACTGCACTGTCAGAGGGTCAGTACTGGGGGATAACTGCACTGTAAGAGGATCAGTACTGAGGGAGTGCTGCACTGTCAGTGGGTCGATACTGAGGGAGTGCTGCATTGTCAGAGGGTCAGTAATGAGGGAGCTCTGCACTGTCAGAGGGTCAGTACTGAATGAGTGCTGCACTGTCAGAGGGTCAGTACTGAGGGAAGGCTGCACTGTCAGAGGGTCAGTATTGAGGGAGTGCTGCACTGTCAGAGGGTCAATACTGAGGGTGTGCTGCACTGTCAGAGGGTCAGTAATGAGGGAATGCTGCACTGTCAGAGGGTCAGTATTGAGGGAGTGCTGCACTGTCAGAGGGTCAATACTGAGGGAGTGCTGCAGTGTCAGAGGATCAGTACAGTGGGAGTGCTGCATTGTCAGAGGGTGAGCACTGAGGGAGTGCTGCACTGTCAGAGGGTCAGTACTGAGGGAGTGCTGCACTGTCGGGGAAGCATTACTGAGGGAGTGCTGCACTCTCAGAGGGTGAGCACTGAAGGAGTGCTGCATTGTCAGAGGGTCAGTAATGAGGGAGCTCTGCACTGTCAGAGGGTCAGTACTGAATGAGTGCTGCACTGTCAGAGGGTCAGTATTGTGGGATTGCTGCACTATCAGAGGGTCAGTACTGAGGGATCTCTGCACTGTCAGAGGGTCAGTACTGAGGGATCTCTGCACTGTCAGAGGGTCAGTATTGAGGGAGCTCTGCACTGTCAGTGGGTCAGTACTGAGGGAGCTCTGTATTGTCAGAGGGACAGTACTGAGGGAGTGCTGCACTTTCAGAGTGTCAGTACTGAGGGAGCGCTGCACTGACAGAGGGACAGTTCTGAGGGAGTGCTGCACTGTCGTAGGGTCAAATCTGAGGGAGTGCTGCACTGTCAGACGGTCAGTAGTGAGGGAGCTCTGCACTTTCAGAGGGTCAGTACTGAGGCAGCTCTGCCCCGTCAGAGAGTCAGTACCGAACACGAGCTGCACTGTCGGAACGACAGTACTTAGTGAGCGCAGCACTGTCAGAGGGTCAGTGCTGAGGTAATTCGGCACTGTCAGAGGGTCAGTACTGAGGGACTGCTGCACTGTCAGAGGGTCAGTACTGAGGGATAACTGCACTGTCAGAGGGTCAGTACTGAGGGAGTGCTGCACTGTCAGAGGGTCAGTACTGAGGGAACGCTGCACTGTCAGAGGGTCAGTACTGAAGGAGTGCTGCACTGTCAGTGGGTCAGTACTAAGGGAGCTCTTTATTGTCAGAGGGACAGTACTGAGGGAGTGCTGCACAGTTAGAGGGTCAGTACTGAGGGAGTGCTGCACTGTCAGAGGGTCAGTACTGAGGGAATGCTGCACTGTCAGAGGGTCAGTATTGAGGGAGTGCTGCACTGTCAGAGGGTCAATACTGAGGGAGTGCTGCACTGTCAGAGGATCAGTACAGTGGGAGTGCTGCATTGTCAGAGGGTGAGCACTGAGGGAGTGCTGCACTGTCAGAGGGTCAGTACTGAGGGAGTGCTGCACTGTCGGGGAAGCATTACTGAGGGAGTGCTGCACTCTCAGAGGGTGAGCACTGAAGGAGTGCTGCATTGTCAGAGGGTCAGTAATGAGGGAGCTCTGCACTGTCAGAGGGTCAGTACTGAATGAGTGCTGCACTGTCAGAGGGTCAGTATTGTGGGATTGCTGCACTATCAGAGGGTCAGTACTGAGGGATCTCTGCACTGTCAGAGGGTCAGTACTGAGGGATCTCTGCACTGTCAGAGGGTCAGTATTGAGGGAGCTCTGCACTGTCAGTGGGTCAGTACTGAGGGAGCTCTGTATTGTCAGAGGGACAGTACTGAGGGAGTGCTGCACTTTCAGAGTGTCAGTACTGAGGGAGCGCTGCACTGACAGAGGGACAGTTCTGAGGGAGTGCTGCACTGTCGTAGGGTCAAATCTGAGGGAGTGCTGCACTGTCAGACGGTCAGTAGTGAGGGAGCTCTGCACTTTCAGAGGGTCAGTACTGAGGCAGCTCTGCCCCGTCAGAGAGTCAGTACCGAACACGAGCTGCACTGTCGGAACGACAGTACTTAGTGAGCGCAGCACTGTCAGAGGGTCAGTGCTGAGGTAATTCGGCACTGTCAGAGGGTCAGTACTGAGGGACTGCTGCACTGTCAGAGGGTCAGTACTGAGGGATAACTGCACTGTCAGAGGGTCAGTACTGAGGGAGTGCTGCACTGTCAGAGGGTCAGTACTGAGGGAACGCTGCACTGTCAGAGGGTCAGTACTGAAGGAGTGCTGCACTGTCAGTGGGTCAGTACTAAGGGAGCTCTTTATTGTCAGAGGGACAGTACTGAGGGAGTGCTGCACAGTTAGAGGGTCAGTACTGAGGGAGTGCTGCACTGTCAGAGGGTCAGTACTGAGGGAATGCTGCACTGTCAGAGGGTCAGTATTGAGGGAGTGCTGCACTGTCAGAGGGTCAATACTGAGGGAGTGCTGCACTGTCAGAGGATCAGTACAGTGGGAGTGCTGCATTGTCAGAGGGTGAGCACTGAGGGAGTGCTGCACTGTCAGAGGGTCAGTACTGAGGGAGTGCTGCACTGTCGGGGAAGCATTACTGAGGGAGTGCTGCACTCTCAGTGGGCCTGTACGGAGGGAGTGCTGCACTATCAGAGGGTCAGTACTGAAGATGTGCCGCACTGTTGGAGGGTCAGTACTGAGGGAGCACTGCAGTGTCAGAGGGACAGTACTGAGGGAGTGCTGCACTGTCAGAGGGTCAGTACTGAGGGAGTGCTGCATTGTCAGAGGGTCAGTACTGAGGGAGTGCTACACTGTCAGAGGGTCAGTACTGAGGGAGTGCTGCACTGTCAGAGAATCAGTACTGAGGGAGTGCTGCATTGTAAGTGGGTCAGTACTGAGGGAGTGCTGCACTGTCAGAGGATCAGTACTGAGGGAGTGCTGCACTGTCAGTGGGTCAGTACTGAGGGAGCTCTGCATTGTAAGAGGGACAGTACTGAGGGAGTGCTGAACAGTTAGAGGGTCAGTACTGAGGGGGTGCTGCATGTCAGAGGGTCGGTATTGAGGGAGCGCTGCACTGTCGGAGGGTCAGTTCTGAGGGAGTGCTGCACTGTCAGCGGGTCAATACTGATGGAGCTCTGCACTGTCAGAGGGTCAGTACTGAAGGAGTGCTGCACTGTCAGAGGGTCAGTAGTGAGGGAGCACTGTACTGTCAGAGGGTCAGTACTGAGGGATAACTGCACTGTCAGAGGATCAGTACTGAGGGAGCTCTGCACTGTCAGAGGGTCAGTACTGAAGGAGTGCTGCACTGTCAGAGGGTCAGTACAGAGGGAATGCTGCACTGTCAGAGGGTCAGTATTGAGGGAGTGCTGCACTGTCAGAGGGTCAATAATGAGGGACTGCTGCACTGTCAGAGGATCAGTACTGAGGGAGTGCTGCACTGTCAGAGTGTCAGTACTGAGGGAGTGCTGCATTGTCAGAGGGTCAGTACTGAGGGAGTGCTGCATTGTCAGAGGGTCAGTACTGAGGGAGTGCTGCACTATCAGAGGGTCAGTACTGAAGGTGTGCCTCACTGTTGGAGGGTCAGTACTGAGCGAGCACTGCACTGTCAGAGGGTCAGTACTGAGGGAGTGCTGCACTGTCAGAGGGTCAGTACTGAGGGAGCACTGCACTGTCAGAGCGTCAGTACTGGGAGTGCTGCACTGTCAGAGGGTCAATACTGAGGGAGTGCTTCACTGTCAGAGGGTCAGTACTGAGGGAACGCTGCACTGTCAGAGGGTCAGTACTGAGGGAGTGCTGCACTGTCAGAGGGTCAATACTGAGGGAGTTCTGCACTGTCAGAGGATCAGTAGTGAGGGAGTGCTGCACTGTCAAATGGTCAGTATTGAGGGAGTGCTGCTCTGTTGGAGGATCAGTACTGAGGGAGTGCTGCTCTGTCAGAGGATCAGTACTGAGGGAGTGCTGCACTGTCGGAGGGTCTGTTCTGACTGAGTGCTGCACTGTCAGAGGGTCAGTACTTACGTGGCTCTGCACTGTCAGAGGGTCAGTACTGAGGGATAACTGCATTGTCAGAGGGTGAGCGCTAAGGGAGTGCTGCACTGTCAGAGGGTCAATACTGAGGGAGTGCTGCACTGTCAGAGGATCAGTACAGAGGGAGTGCTGCATTGTCAGAGGGTGAGCGCTAAGGGAGTGCTGCACTGTCAGAGGGTCAGTACTGAGGGAGTGCTGCACTGTCGGGAAGCATTACTGAGGGAGTGCTGCACTCTCAGGTGGTCTGTACTGAGGGAGTGCTGCACTATCAGGGGGTCAGCACTGAAGATGTGCCGCACTGTTGGAGGGTCAGTACTGAGGGAGCACTGCAGTGTCAGAGGGGCAGTACTGAGGGAGTGCTGCACTGTCAGAGGGTCAGTACTGAGCGAACGCTGCACTGTCAGAGGGTCAGTACTGAAGGAGTGCTGCACTGTCAGTGGGTCAGTACTGAGGGAGCTCTTTATTGTCAGAGGGTCAGTTCTGAGGGAGTGCTGCACTGTCAGAGGGTCAGTACTGAGGGAGTCATGCACGTTCAGACGGTCAGTACTGAGGGAGTGCTGCATTGTCAGAGGGTCAGTGCTGAGGGAATGCTGCACTGTCAGAGCGTCAGTACTGAGGGAGTGCTGCATTGTCAGAGGGTCAGTACTGAGGGAGTGCTACACTGTCAGAGGGTCAGTACTGAGGGAGTGCTGCACTGTCAGAGACTCAGTACTGAGGGAGTGCTGCATTGTAAGTGGGTCAGTACTGAGGGAGTGCTGCACTGTCAGAGGATCAGTACTGAGGGAGTGCTGCACTGTCAGTGGGTCAGTACTGAGGGAGCTCTGCATTGTAAGAGGGACAGTACTGAGGGAGTGCTGAACAGTTAGAGGGTCAGTACTGAGGGGGTGCTGCATGTCAGAGGGTCGGTATTGAGGGAGCGCTGCACTGTCGGAGGGTCAGTTCTGAGGGAGTGCTGCACTGTCAGCGGGTCAATACTGATGGAGCTCTGCACTGTCAGAGGGTCAGTACTGAAGGAGTGCTGCACTGTCAGAGGGTCAGAAGTGAGGGAGCACTGTACTGTCAGAGGGTCAGTACTGAGGGATAACTGCACTGTCAGAGGATCAGTACTGAGGGAGCTCTGCACTGTCAGAGGGTCAGTACTGAAGGAGTGCTGCACTGTCAGAGGGTCAGTACAGAGGGAATGCTGCACTGTCAGAGGGTCAGTAATGAGGGAATGCTGCACTGTCAGAGGGTCAGTATTGAGGGAGTGCTGCACTGTCAGAGGGTCAATACTGAGGGAGTGCTGCAGTGTCAGAGGATCAGTACAGTGGGAGTGCTGCATTGTCAGAGGGTGAGCACTGAGGGAGTGCTGCACTGTCAGAGGGTCAGTACTGAGGGAGTGCTGCACTGTCGGGGAAGCATTACTGAGTGAGTGCTGCACTCTCAGAGGGTGAGCACTGAAGGAGTGCTGCATTGTCAGAGGGTCAGTAATGAGGGAGCTCTGCACTGTCAGAGGGTCAGTACTGAATGAGTGCTGCACTGTCAGAGGGTCAGTATTGTGGGATTGCTGCACTATCAGAGGGTCAGTACTGAGGGATTTCTGCACTGTCAGAGGGTCAGTACTGAGGGATCTCTGCACTGTCAGAGGGTCAGTATTGAGGGAGCTCTGCACTGTCAGTGGGTCAGTACTGAGGGAGCTCTGTATTGTCAGAGGGACAGTACTGAGGGAGTGCTGCACTTTCAGAGTGTCAGTACTGAGGGAGCGCTGCACTGACAGAGGGACAGTTCTGAGGGAGTGCTGCACTGTCGTAGGGTCAGATCTGAGGGAGTGCTGCACTGTCAGACGGTCAGTAGTGAGGGAGCTCTGCACTTTCAGAGGGTCAGTACTGAGGCAGCTCTGCCCCGTCAGAGAGTCAGTACTGAACACGAGCTGCACTGTCGGAACGACAGTACTTAGTGAGCGCAGCACTGTCAGAGGGTCAGTGCTGAGGTAATTCGGCACTGTCAGAGGGTCAGTACTGAGGGACTGCTGCACTGTCAGAGGGTCAGTACTGAGGGATAACTGCACTGTCAGAGGGTCAGTACTGAGGGAGTGCTGCACTGTCAGAGGGTCAGTACTGAGGGAACGCTGCACTGTCAGAGGGTCAGTACTGAAGGAGTGCTGCACTGTCAGTGGGTCAGTACTAAGGGAGCTCTTTATTGTCAGAGGGACAGTACTGAGGGAGTGCTGCACAGTTAGAGGGTCAGTACTGAGGGAGTGCTGCACTGTCAGAGGGTCAGTACTGAGGGAATGCTGCACTGTCAGAGGGTCAGTATTGAGGGAGTGCTGCACTGTCAGAGGGTCAATACTGAGGGAGTGCTGCACTGTCAGAGGATCAGTACAGTGGGAGTGCTGCATTGTCAGAGGGTGAGCACTGAGGGAGTGCTGCACTGTCAGAGGGTCAGTACTGAGGGAGTGCTGCACTGTCGGGGAAGCATTACTGAGGGAGTGCTGCACTCTCAGTGGGCCTGTACGGAGGGAGTGCTGCACTATCAGAGGGTCAGTACTGAAGATGTGCCGCACTGTTGGAGGGTCAGTACTGAGGGAGCACTGCAGTGTCAGAGGGACAGTACTGAGGGAGTGCTGCACTGTCAGAGGGTCAGTACTGAGGGAGTGCTGCATTGTCAGAGGGTCAGTACTGAGGGAGTGCTACACTGTCAGAGGGTCAGTACTGAGGGAGTGCTGCACTGTCAGAGAATCAGTACTGAGGGAGTGCTGCATTGTAAGTGGGTCAGTACTGAGGGAGTGCTGCACTGTCAGAGGATCAGTACTGAGGGAGTGCTGCACTGTCAGTGGGTCAGTACTGAGGGAGCTCTGCATTGTAAGAGGGACAGTACTGAGGGAGTGCTGAACAGTTAGAGGGTCAGTACTGAGGGGGTGCTGCATGTCAGAGGGTCGGTATTGAGGGAGCGCTGCACTGTCGGAGGGTCAGTTCTGAGGGAGTGCTGCACTGTCAGCGGGTCAATACTGATGGAGCTCTGCACTGTCAGAGGGTCAGTACTGAAGGAGTGCTGCACTGTCAGAGGGTCAGTAGTGAGGGAGCACTGTACTGTCAGAGGGTCAGTACTGAGGGATAACTGCACTGTCAGAGGATCAGTACTGAGGGAGCTCTGCACTGTCAGAGGGTCAGTACTGAAGGAGTGCTGCACTGTCAGAGGGTCAGTACAGAGGGAATGCTGCACTGTCAGAGGGTCAGTATTGAGGGAGTGCTGCACTGTCAGAGGGTCAATAATGAGGGACTGCTGCACTGTCAGAGGATCAGTACTGAGGGAGTGCTGCACTGTCAGAGTGTCAGTACTGAGGGAGTGCTGCATTGTCAGAGGGTCAGTACTGAGGGAGTGCTGCATTGTCAGAGGGTCAGTACTGAGGGAGTGCTGCACTATCAGAGGGTCAGTACTGAAGGTGTGCCTCACTGTTGGAGGGTCAGTACTGAGCGAGCACTGCACTGTCAGAGGGTCAGTACTGAGGGAGTGCTGCACTGTCAGAGGGTCAGTACTGAGGGAGCACTGCACTGTCAGAGCGTCAGTACTGGGAGTGCTGCACTGTCAGAGGGTCAATACTGAGGGAGTGCTTCACTGTCAGAGGGTCAGTACTGAGGGAACGCTGCACTGTCAGAGGGTCAGTACTGAGGGAGTGCTGCACTGTCAGAGGGTCAATACTGAGGGAGTTCTGCACTGTCAGAGGATCAGTAGTGAGGGAGTGCTGCACTGTCAAATGGTCAGTATTGAGGGAGTGCTGCTCTGTTGGAGGATCAGTACTGAGGGAGTGCTGCTCTGTCAGAGGATCAGTACTGAGGGAGTGCTGCACTGTCGGAGGGTCTGTTCTGACTGAGTGCTGCACTGTCAGAGGGTCAGTACTTACGTGGCTCTGCACTGTCAGAGGGTCAGTACTGAGGGATAACTGCATTGTCAGAGGGTGAGCGCTAAGGGAGTGCTGCACTGTCAGAGGGTCAATACTGAGGGAGTGCTGCACTGTCAGAGGATCAGTACAGAGGGAGTGCTGCATTGTCAGAGGGTGAGCGCTAAGGGAGTGCTGCACTGTCAGAGGGTCAGTACTGAGGGAGTGCTGCACTGTCGGGAAGCATTACTGAGGGAGTGCTGCACTCTCAGGTGGTCTGTACTGAGGGAGTGCTGCACTATCAGGGGGTCAGCACTGAAGATGTGCCGCACTGTTGGAGGGTCAGTACTGAGGGAGCACTGCAGTGTCAGAGGGGCAGTACTGAGGGAGTGCTGCACTGTCAGTGGGTCAGTACTGAGGGAGCTCTTTATTGTCAGAGGGTCAGTTCTGAGGGAGTGCTGCACTGTCAGAGGGTCAGTACTGAGGGAGTCATGCACGTTCAGACGGTCAGTACTGAGGGAGTGCTGCATTGTCAGAGGGTCAGTGCTGAGGGAATGCTGCACTGTCAGAGCGTCAGTACTGAGGGAGTGCTGCATTGTCAGAGGGTCAGTACTGAGGGAGTGCTACACTGTCAGAGGGTCAGTACTGAGGGAGTGCTGCACTGTCAGAGACTCAGTACTGAGGGAGTGCTGCATTGTAAGTGGGTCAGTACTGAGGGAGTGCTGCACTGTCAGAGGATCAGTACTGAGGGAGTGCTGCACTGTCAGTGGGTCAGTACTGAGGGAGCTCTGCATTGTAAGAGGGACAGTACTGAGGGAGTGCTGAACAGTTAGAGGGTCAGTACTGAGGGGGTGCTGCATGTCAGAGGGTCGGTATTGAGGGAGCGCTGCACTGTCGGAGGGTCAGTTCTGAGGGAGTGCTGCACTGTCAGCGGGTCAATACTGATGGAGCTCTGCACTGTCAGAGGGTCAGTACTGAAGGAGTGCTGCACTGTCAGAGGGTCAGTAGTGAGGGAGCACTGTACTGTCAGAGGGTCAGTACTGAGGGATAACTGCACTGTCAGAGGATCAGTACTGAGGGAGCTCTGCACTGTCAGAGGGTCAGTACTGAAGGAGTGCTGCACTGTCAGAGGGTCAGTACAGAGGGAATGCTGCACTGTCAGAGGGTCAGTATTGAGGGAGTGCTGCACTGTCAGAGGGTCAATAATGAGGGACTGCTGCACTGTCAGAGGATCAGTACTGAGGGAGTGCTGCACTGTCAGAGTGTCAGTACAGAGGGAGTGCTGCATTGTCAGAGGGTCAGTACTGAGGGAGTGCTGCATTGTCAGAGGGTCAGTACTGAGGGAGTGCTGCACTATCAGAGGGTCAGTACTGAAGGTGTGCCTCACTGTTGGAGGGTCAGTACTGAGGGAGCACTGCACTGTCAGAGGGTCAGTACTGAGGCAGCACTGCACTGTCAGTGGGTCAGTACTGAGGGAGCTGTGCACTGTCAGAGCGTCAGTATTGGGAGTGCTGCACTGTCAGAGGGTCAATACTGAGGGAGTGCTTCAATGTCAGAGGGTCAGTACTGAGGGAGTGCTTCACTGTCAGAGGGTCAGTACTGAGGGAACGCTGCACTGTCAGAGGGTCAGTACTGAGGGAGTGCTGCAATGTCAGAGGGTCAATACTGAGGGAGTGCTGCACTGTCAGAGGATCAGTAGTGAGGGAGTGCTGCACTGTCAAATGGTCAGTATTGAGGGAGTGCTGCTCTGTTGGAGGATCAGTACTGAGGGTGTACTGCACTGTCGGAGGGTCTGTTCTGACGGAGTGCTGCACTGTCAGAGGGTCAGTACTGAGGTGGCTCTGCACTGTCAGAGGGTCAGTACTGAGGGATAACTGCACTTTCAGAGGGTTAGTACTGAAGGAGTGCTGCACTGTCAGACGGTCAGTACTGAGGGACTGCTGCACTGTCGGAGGGTCAGTACTGAGGGAGCACTGCACAGTCAGAGGGTCAGTGCTGAGGGATAACTGCACTGTCAGAGGGTCACTACTGAGGGAGCTCTGCACTGTCAGAGGGTCAGTACTGAAGGAGTGCTGCATTGTCAGAGGGTCAGTACAGAGGGAATGCTGCACTGTCAGAGGGTCAGTATTGAGGGAGTGCTGCACTGTCAGAGGGTCAATAATGAGGGACTGCTGCACTGTCAGAGGATCAGTACTGAGGGAGTGCTGCACTGTCAGAGGGTCAGTACTGAGGGAGTGCTGCATTGTCAGAGGGTCAGTACTGAGGGAGTGCTGCATTGTCAGAGGGTCAGTACTGAGGGAGTGCTGCACTGTCAGAGGGTCAGTACTGAGGGAGCTCTGCACTGTCAGAGCGTCTGTACTGGGAATGCTGCACTGTCAGAGGGTCAATAATGAGAGAGTGCTTCACTGTCAGAGGGTCAGTACTGAGGGAACGCTGCACTGTCAGAGGATCAGTAGTGAGGGAGTGCTGCACTGTCAAATGGTCAGTATTGAGGGAGTGCTGCTCTGTTGGAGGATCAGTACTGAGGGAGTACTGCACTGTCAGAGGATCAGTACTGAGGGAGTGCTGCACTGTCGGAGGGTCTGTTCTGACGGAGTGCTGCACTGTCAGAGGGTCAGTACTTAGGTGGCTCTGCACAGTCAGATGTTCAGTACTGAGGGATAACTGCACTGTCAGAGGGTCAGTACTGAGGGAGTGCTGCACTGTCAGACGGTCAGTACTGAGGGAGTGCTGCACTGTTAGATGATCACTACTGAGGGATCTCTGAACTGTCAGCGGGTTAGTACTGAGGAAGTGCTGCACTGTCGGATGTTCAGTGCTGAGGGAGCGCTGCACTTTCAGAGGGTCAGTGCTGAGGGAATGTTGCACTGTCAGAGGGTCAGTACTGAGGGATAACTGCACTGTCAGAGCGTCAGTGCTGAGGGAGTGCTGCACTGTCAGAGGATCAGTACTGAGGGAGTGCTGCACTGTCAGAGGGTCAGTACTGAGGGAGTGCTGCACTGTCAGAGGGACAGTACTGAGGGAGTGCTGCACTGTCAGAGGGTCAGTACTGAGGGAGTGCTGCACTGTCAGAGGATCAGTACTGAGGGAGTGCTGCACTGTAAGATGATCAGTACTGAGGGAGCTCTGAACTGTCAGCGGGTCAGTACTGAGGAAGTGCTGCACTGTCGGAATGTCAGTACTGAGGGAGCGCTGCACTGTCGGAAGGTCAATACTGAGGGAGCGCTGCACTTTCAGAGGGTCAGTGCTGAGGGAATGCTGCACTGTCAGACGGTCAGTACTGAGGGAGCACTGCACTGTCAGAGGATCAGTACTGAAGGAGTGCTGCACTGTCAGAGGATCAGTACTGAGGGAGTGCTGCACTGTCAGAGGGTCAGTACTGAGGGAGCTCTGCACTGAAAGAGCGTCAGTGCTGAGGGAGTGCTGCACTGTCAGAGGATCAGTACTGAGGGAGTGCTGCACTGTCAGAGGGTCACTGAGGGAGTGCTGCACTGTTAGATGATCAGTACTGAGGGAACTCTGAACTGTCAGCGGGTCAGTACTGAGGACGTGCTGCACTGTCGGAAGGTCAGTACTGAGGGAGCTCTGCACTCTCAGAGCGTCAGTGCTGAGGGAAAGCTGCACTGTCAGAGGGTCAGTACTGAGGGAGCGCCACACTGTCAGAGGGACTGTACTGAGGGAGTGCTGCGCAGTTAGAGAGTCAGTACTGAGGGAGTGCTGCACTGTCAGAGAGTCAGTACTGAGGGCGTGCAGCACTGTTAGAGGATCAGTACTGAGCGAGTGCTGCACTGTCAGAGGATCAGTACTGAGGGAGCTCTGCATTGTAAGAGGCACAGTACTGAGGGAGTGCTGCACAGTTAGAGGGTCAGTACTGAGGGTGTGCTGCACTATCAGAGGGTCAGTACTGAAGGTGTGCCTCACTGTTGGAGGGTTAGTACTGAGGGAGCACTGCACTGTCAGAGGGTCAGTACTGAGGGAGCACTGCACTGTCAGACGGTCAGTACTGAGGTGGCTCTGCACTGTCAGAGGGTCAGTACTGAGGGATAACTGCACTGTCAGAGGGTTAGTACTGAGGGAGTGCTGCACTGTCAGAGGGTCAGTACTGAAGGAGTGCTGCACTGTTAGAGGGTCAGTACAGAGGGAATGCTGCACTGTCAGAGGGTCAGTATTGAGGGAGTGCTGCACTGTCGGAGGGTCAATCATGAGGGACTGCTGCACTGTCAGAGGATCAGTACTGAGGGAGTGCTGCACTGTCAGAGGGTCAGTACTGAGGGAGTGCTGCATTGTCAGAGGGTCAGTACTGAGGGAGTGCTGCATTGTCAGAGGGTCAGTACTGAGGGAGTGCTGCACTATCAGATTGTCAGTACTGAAGGTGTGCCTCACTGTTGGAGGGTCAGTACTGAGCGAGCACTGCACTGTCAGAGGGTCAGTACTGAGGGAGTGCTGCACTGTCAGAGGGTCAGTACTGAGGGAGCACTGCACTGTCAGAGCGTCAGTACTGGGAGTGCTGCACTGTCAGAGGGTCAATACTGAGGGAGTGCTTCACTGTCAGAGGGTCAGTACTGAGGGAACGCTGCACTGTCAGAGGGTCAATACTGAGGGAGTGCTTCACTGTCAGAGGGTCAGTACTGAGGGAACGCTGCACTGTCAGAGGGTCAGTACTGAGGGAGTGCTGCACTGTCAGAGGGTCAGTACTGAGGGAGTTCTGCACTGTCAGAGGATCAGTAGTGAGGGAGTGCTGCACTGTCAAATGGTCAGTATTGAGGGAGTGCTGCTCTGTTGGAGGATCAGTACTGAGGGAGTGCTGCTCTGTCAGAGGATCAGTACTGAGGGAGTGCTGCACTGTCGGAGGGTCTGTTCTGACGGAGTGCTGCACTGTCAGAGGGTCAGTACTTACGTGGCTCTGCACTGTCAGAGGGTCAGTACTGAGGGATATCTGCACTGTCAGAGGGTTAGTACTGAGGGAGTGCTGCACTGTCAGATGGCAAGTACTGAGGGAGTGCGGCACTGTTAGATGATCAGTACTGAGGGAGCTCTGAACTGTCAGCGGGTCAGTACTGAGGAAGTGCTGCACTGTCGGAAGGTCAGTACTGAGGGAGCGCTGCACTTTCAGAGGGTCAGTGCTGAGGGAGTGCGGCACTGTTAGATGATCTGTACTGAGGGAGTGCTGCACTGTCAGAGGGTCAGTACTGAGGGATAACTGCACTGTCAGAGCGTCAGTGCTGAGGGAGTGCTGCACTGTCAGAGGATCAGTACTGAGGGAGTGCTGCACTGTCAGAGGGTCAGTACTGAGGGACTGCTGCACTGTCAGAGGATCAGTACTGAGGGAGTGCTGCACTGTTAGATGATCAGTACTGAGGGAGCTCTGAACTGTCAGCGGGTCAGTACTGAGGAAGTGCTGCACTGTCGGAAGGTCAGTACTGAGGGAGCGCTGCACTTTCAGAGGGTCAGTGCTGAGGGAATGCTGCACTGTCAGAGGGTCAGTACTGAGGGAGCACTGCACTGTCAGAGGATCAGCACTGAAGGAGTGCTGCACTGTCAGAGGATCAGTACTGAGGGAGCTCTGCACTGTCAGAGCGTCAGTGCTGAGGGAGTGCTACACTGTCAGAGGATCAGTACTGAGGGAGTGCTGCACTGTCAGAGGGTCACTGAGGGAGTGCTGCACTGTTAGATGATCAGTACTGAGGGAACTCTGAACTGTCAGAGGGTCAGTACTGAGGAAGTGCTGCACTGTCGGAATGTCAGTACTGAGGGAGCTCTGCACTCTCAGAGCGTCAGCGCTGAGGGAGTGCTGCACTGTCAGAGCATCAGTACTGAGGGAGTTCTGCACTGTTAGATGATCAGTACTGAGGGAACTCTGAACTGTCAGCAGGTCAGTACTGAGGAAGTGCTGCACTGTCGGAAGGTCAGTACTGAGGGAGTGCTGCACTGTCAGAGGGTCAGTGCTGAGGGAGTGCTGCACTGTCAGAGGATCAGTACTGAAGGAGTGCTGCACTGTCAGAGGATCAGTACTGAGGGAGTGCTGCACTGTCAGAGGGTCAGTGCTAACGGACTGCTGCACTGTCAGTGGGTCAGTACTGAGGGAGCTCTGCATTGTCAGAGGGACAGTACTGAGGGAGTGCTGCGCAGTTAGAGAGTCAGAACTGAGGGAGTGCTGCACTGTCAGAGAGTCAGTACTGAGGGAGTGCTGCACTGTCAGAGAGTCAGTACTGAGGGAGTGCTGCACTGTTAGAAGATCAGTACTGAGCGAGTGCTGCACTGTCAGAGGATCAGTAATGAGGGAGCTCTGCATTGTAAGAGGGACAGTACTGAGGGAGTGCTGCACAGTACTGTCAGAGGGTCAGTACTGAGGGATAACTGCACTGTCAGAGGATCAGTACTGAGGGAGCTCTGCACTGTCAGAGGGTCAGTACTGAAGGAGTGCTGCACTGTCAGAGGGTCAGTACAGAGGGAATGCTGCACTGTCAGAGGGTCAGTACTGAGGGATAACTGCACTGTCAGAGGATCAGTACTGAGGGAGTGCTGCACTGTCAGAGGGTCAGTACTGAGGGAGTGCTGCACTGTCAGAGGGACAGTACTGAGGGAGTGCTGCACTGTCAGAGGGTCAGTACTGAGGGAGTGCTGCACTGTCAGAGGATCAGTACTGAGGGAGTGCTGCACTGTAAGATGATCAGTACTGAGGGAGCTCTGAACTGTCAGCGGGTCAGTACTGAGGAAGTGCTGCACTGTCGGAATGTCAGTACTGAGGGAGCGCTGCACTGTCGGAAGGTCAATACTGAGGGAGCGCTGCACTTTCAGAGGGTCAGTGCTGAGGGAATGCTGCACTGTCAGACGGTCAGTGCTGAGGGAGCACTGCACTGTCAGAGGATCAGTACTGAAGGAGTGCTGCACTGTCAGAGGATCAGTACTGAGGGAGCTCTGCACTGTCAGAGCGTCAGTGCTGAGGGAGTGCTGCACTGTCAGAGGATCAGCACTGAGGGAGTGCTGCACTGTCAGAGGGTCACTGAGGGAGTGCTGCACTGTTAGATGATCAGTACTGAGGGAACTCTGAACTGTCAGCGGGTCAGTACTGAGGAAGTGCTGCACTGTCGGAAGGTCAGTACTGAGGGAGCTCTGCACTCTCAGAGCGTCAGTGCTGAGGGAGTGCTGCATTGTCAGAGGATCAGTACTGAGGGAGTTCTGCACTGTTGGATGATCAGTACTCAGGGAGCTCTGAACTGTCAGCGGGTCAGTACTGAGGAAGTGCTGCACTGTCGGAAGGTTAATACTGAGGGAGCGCTGCACTGTCAGAGGGTCAGTGCTGAGGGAAAGCTGCACTGTCAGAGGGTCAGTACTGAGGGAGCGCCACACTGTCAGAGGGACTGTACTGAGGGAGTGCTGCGCAGTTAGAGAGTCAGTACTGAGGGAGTGCTGCACTGTCAGAGAGTCAGTACTGAAGGTGTGCCTCACTGTTGGAGGGTCAGTACTGAGCGAGCACTGCACTGTCAGAGGGTCAGTACTGAGGGAGTGCTGCACTGTCAGAGGGTCAGTACTGAGGGAGTGCTGCACTGTCAGAGGGTCAGTACTGAGGGAGCTCTGCACTGTCAGAGCGTCAGTGCTGAGGGAGTGCTGCACTGTCAGAGGATCAGTACTGAGGGAGTGCTGCACTGTCAGAGGGTCACTGAGGGAGTGCTGCACTGTTAGATGATCAGTACTGAGGGAACTCTGAACTGTCAGCGGGTCAGTACTGAGGAAGTGCTGCACTGTCGGAAGGTCAGTACTGAGGGAGCTCTGCACTCTCAGAGCGTCAGTGCTGAGGGAGTGCTGCATTGTCAGAGGATCAGTACTGAGGGAGTTCTGCACTGTTAGATGATCAGTACTGAGGGAGCTCTGAACTGTCAGCGGGTCAGTACTGAGGAAGTGCTGCACTGTCGGAAGGTTAATACTGAGGGAGCGCTGCACTGTCAGAGGGTCAGTGCTGCGGGAAAGCTGCACTGTCAGAGGGTCAGTACTGAGGGAGCGCCACACTGTCAGAGGGACTGTACTGAGGGAGTGCTGCGCAGTTAGAGAGTCAGTACTGAGGGAGTGCTGCACTGTCAGAGAGTCAGTACTGAAGGTGTGCCTCACTGTTGGAGGGTCAGTACTGAGCGAGCACTGCACTGTCAGAGGGTCAGTACTGAGGGAGTGCTGCACTGTCAGAGGGTCAGTACTGAGGGAGCACTGCACTGTCAGTGGGTCAGTACTGAGGGAGCTCTGCACTGTCAGAGCGTCAGTACTGGGAGTGCTGCACTGTCAGAGGGTCAATACTGAGGGAGTGCTTCACTGTCAGAGGGTCAGTACTGAGGGAACGCTGCACTGTCAGAGGGTCAGTACTGAGGGAGTGCTGCACTGTCAGAGGGTCAATACTGAGGGAGTTCTGCACTGTCAGAGGATCAGTAGTGAGGGAGTGCTGCACTGTCAAATGGTCAGTATTGAGGGAGTGCTGCTCTGTTGGAGGATCAGTACTGAGGGAGTGCTGCTCTGTCAGAGGATCAGTACTGAGGGAGTGCTGCACTGTCGGAGGGTCTGTTCTCACGAAGTGCTGCACTGTCAGAGGGTCAGTACTTACGGGGCTCTGCACTGTCAGAGGGTCAGTACTGAGGGATAACTGCACTGTCAGAGGGTTAGTACTGAGGGAGTGCTGCACTGTCAGATGGTAAGTACTGAGGGAGTGCGGCACTGTTAGATGATCAGTACTGAGGGAGCTCTGAACTGTCAGCGGGTCAGTACTGAGGAAGTGCTGCACTGTCGGAAGGTCAGTACTGAGGGAGCGCTGCACTTTCAGAGGGTCAGTGCTGAGGGAATGCTGCACTGTCAGAGGGTCAGTACTGAGGGAGCACTGCACTGTCAGAGGATCAGCACTGAAGGAGTGCTGCACTGTCAGAGGATCAGTACTGAGGGAGCTCTGCACTGTCAGAGCGTCAGTGCTGAGGGAGTGCTGCACTGTCAGAGGATCAGTACTGAGGGAGTGCTGCACTGTCAGAGGGTCACTGAGGGAGCTCTGCACTGTCAGAGGGTCCGTACTGAGGGACTGCTGCACTGTCAGAGCGTCAATACTGAGGAAGTGCTGCACTGTCAGAAGGTCAGTACTGAAGGAGTGTTGCACTGTCAGAGCGTCAGTACTGAGGGAGCTCTGTATTGTCAGATGATCAGTACTGAGGGAACTCTGAACTGTCAGCGGGTCAGTACTGAGGAAGTGCTGCACTGTCTGAATGTCAGTACTGAGGGAGCTCTGCACTCTCAGAGCGTCAGCGCTGAGGGAGTGCTGCACTGTCAGAGCATCAGTACTGAGGGAGTTCTGCACTGTTAGATGATCAGTACTGAGGGAACTCTGAACTGTCAGCGGGTCAGTACTGAGGAAGTGCTGCACTGTCGGAAGGTCAGTACTGAGGGAGTGCTGCACTGTCAGAGGGTCAGTGCTGAGGGAGTGCTGCACTGTCAGAGGATCAGTACTGAAGGAGTGCTGCACTGTCAGAGGATCAGTACTGAGGGAGTGCTGCACTGTCAGAGGGTCAGTACTAACGGACTGCTGCACTGTCAGTGGGTCAGTACTGAGGGAGCTCTGCATTGTCAGAGGGACAGTACTGAGGGAGTGCTGCACTGTTAGAAGATCAGTACTGAGCGAGTGCTGCACTGTCAGAGGATCAGTAATGAGGGAGCTCTGCACTGTAAGAGGGACAGTACTGAGGGAGTGCTGCACAGTTAGAGGGTCAGTACTGAGGGAGAGCTGCACTGTCAGAGGGTCAGTATTGAGGGAGTGCTGCACTGTCAGAGGGTCAGTACTGAGGGAGCTCTGCACTGTCAGAGGGTCAGTACTGTGGGAGCTCTGCACTGTCAGAGGGTCCGTACTGAGGGACTGCTGCACTGTCAGAGGGTCAATACTGAGGAAGTGCTGCACTGTCAGAAGGTCAGTACTGAAGGAGTGTTGCACTGTCAGAGCGTCAGTACTGAGGGAGCTCTGTATTGTCAGAGGGACAGTACTGAGGGAGTGCTGCAATTTCAGAGGGTCAGTACTGAGGTAGTGCTGCACTGTCAGAGGGTCAGTACTGAGGGAGAGCTGCACTGTCGGGGATGCATTACTGAGGGAGTGCTGCACTGTCAGAGGGTCAGTACTGAGGGCGCACTGCACTGTCAGCGGGTCAGTACTGAAGGAGTGCTGCACTGTCAGAGGGTCAATTCTGAGGGAGTGCTGCACTGTCAGAGGATCAGTACTGTGGGAGTGCTGCATTGTCAGAGGGTCAGTACTGAAGGAGTGCTGCACTGTCAGAGGATCAGTACTGAGGGAGATCTGCACTGTCAGAGCGTCAGTACTGTGGGAGTGCTGCACTGTCAGAGGATCAGTACTGAGGGAGTGCTGCACTGTCAGAGGGTCAGTACTAATGGACTGCTGCACTGTCAGTGGGTCAGTACTGAGGGAGCTCTGCATTGTCAGAGGGACAGTACTGAGGGAGTGCTGCGCAGCTAGAGAGTCAGTACTGAGGGAGTGCTGCACTGTCAGAGAGTCAGTACTGAGGGAGTGCAGCACTGTTAGAGGATCAGTACTGAGCGAGTGCTGCACTGTCAGAGGATCAGTACTGAGGGAGCTCTGCATTGAAAGAGGGACAGTACTGAGGGAGTGCTGCACAGTTAGAGGGTCAGTACTGAGGGAGAGCTGCACAGTCAGAGGGTCAGTATTGAGGGAGTGCTGCACTGTCAGAGGGTCAGTACTGAGGGAGTGATGCGCTGTCAGAGTGTCATTACTGAGGGTGTGCTGCATTGTCAGAGGGTCAGTACTGAGGGAGTGCTGCATTGTCAGAGGGTCAGTACTGAGGGAGTGCTGCACTGTAAGAGGGACAGTACTGAGGGAGTGCTGCACTGTTAGATGATCACTACTTAGGGATCTCTGAACTGTCAGAGTGTCAGTACTGAGGGATAATTGCACTGTCAGAGGGTCACTACTGAGGGAGCTCTGCACTGTCAGAGGGTCAGTACTGAAGGAGTGCTGCACTGTCAGAGGGTCAGTACAGAGGGAATGCTGCACTGTCAGAGGGTCAGTATTGAGGGAGTGCTGCACTGTCGGAGGGTCAATCATGATGGACTGCTGCACTGTCAGAGAATCAGTACTGAGGGAGTGCTGCACTGTCAGAGGGTCAGTACTGAGGGAGCACTGCACTGTCAGAAGGTCAGTACTGAGGGAGCACTGCACTGTCAGTGGGTCAGTACTGAGGGAGCTCTGCACTGTCAGAGCGTCAGTACTGGGAGTGCTGCACTGTCAGAAGGTCAATACTGAGGGAGTGCTTCACTGTCAGAGGGTCAGTACTGAGGGAACGCTGCACTGTCAGAGGGTCAGTACTGAGGGAGTGCTGCACTGTCAGAGGGTCAATACTGAGGGAGTTCTGCACTGTCAGAGGATCAGGAGTGAGGGAGTGCTGCACTGTCAAATGGTCAGTATTGAGGGAGTGCAGCTCTGTTGGAGGATCAGTACTGAGGGAGTGCTGCACTGTCAGAGGATCAGTACTGAGGGAGTGCTGCACTGTCGGTGGGTCTGTTCTGACGGAGTGCTGCACTGTCAGAGGGTCAGTACTTACGTGGCTCTGCACTGTCAGAGGGTCAGTGCTGAGGGATAACTGCACTGTCAGAGGGTTAGTACTGAGGGAGTGCTGCACTGTCAGACGGTAAGTACTGAGGGAGTGCGGCACTGTTAGATGATCAGTACTGAGGGAGCTCTGAACTGTCAGCGGGTCAGTACTGAGGAAGTGCTGCACTGTCGGAAGGTCAGTACTGAGGGAGCGCTGCAATTTCAGAGGGTCAGTGCTGAGGGAATGCTGCTCTGTCAGAGGGTCAGTACTGAGGGATAACTGCACTGTCAGAGCGTCAGTGCTGAGGGAGTGCTGCACTGTCAGAGGATCAGTACTGAGGGAGTGCTGCACTGTCAGAGGGTCAGTACTGAGGGACTGCTGCACTGTCAGAGGATCAGTACTGAGGGAGTGCTGCACTGTTAGATGATCAGTACTGAGGGAGCTCTGAACTGTCAGCGGGTCAGTACTGAGGAAGTGCTGCACTGTCGGAAAGTCAGTACTGAGGGAGCGCTGCACTTTCAGAGGGTCAGTGCTGAGGGAATGCTGCACTGTCAGACGGTCAGTACTGAGGGAGCACTGCACTGTCAGAGGATCAGTACTGAAGGAGTGCTGCACTGTCAGAGGATCAGTACTGAGGGAGCTCTGCACTGTCAGAGCGTCAGTGCTGAGGGAGTGCTGCACTGTCAGAGGGTCACTGAGGGAGTGCTGCACTGTTAGATGATCAGTACTGAGGGAACTCTGAACTGTCAGCGGGTCAGTACTGAGGAAGTGCTGCACTGTCGGAAGGTCAGTTCTGAGGGAGCGCTGCACTCTCAGAGCGTCAGTGCTGAGGGAGTGCTGCACTGTCAGAGGGTCAGTACTGAGGGAGCTCTGCACTCTCAGAGCGTCAGTGCTGAGGGAGTGCTGCACTGTCAGAGGATCAGTACTGAGGGAGTTCTGCACTGTTAGATGATCAGTACGGAGGGAACTCTGAACTGTCAGCGGGTGAGTACTGAGGAAGTGCTGCACTGTCGGAAGGTCAGTACTGAGGGAGTGCTGCACTGTCAGAGGGTCAGTGCTGAGGGAGTGCTGCACTGTCAGAGGGTCAGTACTGAGGGAGCACTGCACTGTCAGAGGATCAGTACTGAAGGAGTGCTGCACTGTCAGAGGATCAGTACTGAGGGAGCTCTGCACTGTCAGAGCGTCAGTGCTGAGGGAGTGCTGCACTGTCAGAGGGTCACTGAGGGAGTGCTGCACTGTTAGATGATCAGTACTGAGGGAACTCTGAACTGTCAGTGGGTCAGTACTGTGGACGTGCTGCACTGTCGGAAGTTCAGTACTGAGGGAGCTCTGCATTCTCAGAGCGTCAGTGCTGAGGGAGTGCTGCACTGTCAGAGGATCAGTACTGAGGGAGTTCTGCACTGTTAGATTATCAGTACTGAGGGAACTCTGAACTGTCAGCGGGTCAGTACTGAGGAAGTGCTGCACTGTAGGAAGGTCAGTAGTGAGGGAGTGCTGCACTGTCAGAGGGTCAGTGCTGAGGGAGTGCTGCACTGTCAGAGGATCAGTACTGAAGGAGTGCTGCACTGTCAGAGGATCAGTACTGAGGGAGTGCTGCACTGTCAGAGGGTCAGTACTAACGGACTGCTGCACTGTCAGTGGGTCAGTACTGAGGGAGCTCTGCATTGTCAGAGGGACAGTACTGAGGGAGTGCTGCGCAGTTAGAGAGTCAGTACTGAGGGAGTGCTGCACTGTCAGAGGGTCAGTACTGAGAGAGTGCTGCACTGTCAGAGGATCAGTAATGAGGGAGCTCTGCATTGTAAGAGGGACAGTACTGAGGGAGTGCTGCACAGTTAGAGGGTCAGTACTGAGGGAGAGCTGCACTGTCAGAGGGTCAGTATTGAGGGAGTGCTGCACTGTCAGAGGGTCAGTACTGAGGGAGCTCTGCACTGTCAGAGGGTCAGTACTGTGGGAGCTCTGCACTGTCAGAGGGTCCGTACTGAGGGACTGCTGCACTGTCAGAGGGTCAATACTGAGGAAATGCTGCACTGTCAGAAGGTCAGTACTGAAGGAGTGTTGCACTGTCAGAGCGCCAGTACTGAGGGAGCTCTGTATTGTCAGAGGGACAGTACTGAGGGAGTGCTGCACTGTCAGAGGGTCAGTACTGAGGGCGCACTGCACTGTCAGAGGGTCAGTACTGAAGGAGTGCTGCACTGTCAGAGGGTCAGTACTGAGGGAACGCTGCACTGCCAGATGGTCACTACTGAGGGAGCGCTGCACTGTCAGAGGGTCAATTCTGAGGGACTGCTGCACTGTCAGAGGATCAGTACTGTGGGAGTGCTGCATTGTCACAGGGTCAGTACTGAAGGAGTGCTGCACTGTCAGAGGATCAGTACTGAGGGAGCTCTGCACTGTCAGAGCGTCAGTACTGTGGGAGTGCTGCACTGTCAGAGATCAGTACTGAGGGAGTGCAGCACTGTTAGAGGATCAGTACTGAGCGAGTGCTGCACTGTCAGAGGATCAGTACTGAGGGAGCTCTGCATTGTAAGAGGGACAGTACTGAGGGAGTGCTGCACAGTTAGAGGGTCAGTACTGAGGGAGAGCTGCACAGTCAGAGGGTCAGAATTGAGGGAGTGCAGCACTGTCAGAGGGTCAGTTCTGAGGGAGTGATGCGCTGTCAGAGGGTCATTACTGAGGGAGTGCTGCATTGTCAGAGGGTCAGTACTGTGGGAGTGCTGCACTGTTAGAGGGTCAGTACTGAGGGAATGCTGCACTGTCAGAGGGTCAGTGCTGAGGGAATGCTGCACTGTCAGATGGTCAGTACTGAGGGAGTGCTGCACTGCCGGGGAAGCATTAATGAGGGATTGCTGCACTGTCAGAGGGTCAGTACAGAGGGAGTGCTGCACTATCAGAGGGTCAGTACTGAAGGTGTGCCTCACTGTTGGAGGGTTAGTACTGAGGGAGCACTGCACTGTCAGAGGGTCAGTACTGAGGGAGTGCTGCACTTTCAGAGCGTCAGTACTGAGGGAGTGCAGCACTGTCAGAGGGTCAGTACTGAAGGAGTGCTGCACTGTCAGAGGGTCAGTACTGAGGGAAAGCTGCACTGTCAGAGGGTCAGTACTGAGGGAGTGCTGCACTGTCAGAGGATCAGTAGTGAGGGAGTGCTGCACTGTCAGATGGTCAGTATTGGGGGAGTGCTGCACTGTTAGAGGATCAGTACTGAGGGAGTGCTGCACTGTCAGAGGATCAGTACTGAGGGAGTGCTTCACTGTTGGAGGGTTGCTTCTGACGAGTTGCTGCACTGTCAGAGGGTCAGTACTGAGGGAGTGCTGCACTGTCAGTGGGTCAGTACTGAGTGAGCTCCTGTATTGTCAGAGGGACAGTACTGAGGGTGTGCTGCACTGTCCGAGGGTCAGTCCTGAGGGTGTGCTGCACTGTCAGAGGGTCAGTACTGAGCACTGTTAGATGATCAGTACTGAGGGAGCTCTGAACTGTCAGCGGGACAGTACTGAGGAAGTGCTGCACTGTCGGAAGGTCAGTACTGAGGGAGCGCTGCACTGTCAGAGGGTCAGTACTGAAGGATTGCTGCACTGTCAGAGGGTCAATACTGAGGGAGTGCTGCACTGTCAGACCGTCAGTACTGAGGGAGTGCTGCCCTTTCAGAGGATCACTACTGAGGGTTTGCTGCATTGTCAGAGGGTCAGTACTGACGGAGAGCTGCACTGTCAGTGGTCAGTACTGAGGGAGCTCTGCATTGTCAGAGGGACAGTACTGAGGGAGTGCTGCACAGATAGAGAGTCAGTACTGAGGGAGTGCTGCACTCTAAGAGGGTCAGTATTGAGGGAGTGCTGCACTGTTAGAGCATCAGTACTGAGGCAGTGCTGCACTGTCAGAGGATCAGTACTGAGGGAGTGCTGCACTGTCAGTGGGTCAGTACTGAGGGAGATCTGCATTGAAAGAGGGACAGTACTGAGGGAGTGCTGAACAGTTAGAGGGTCAGTACTGAGGGGGTGCTGCACTATCAGAGGGTCAGTATTGAGGGAGCGCTGCACTGTCGGAGGGTCAGTTCTGAGGGAGTGCTGCACTGTCAGAGGGTCAGTACTGAGGGAGCTCTGCACTGTCAGAGGGTCAGTACTGAAGGAGTGCTGCACTGTCAGAGGGTAAATACTGAGGGAGCGCTGCACTGTCAGAGGGTCAGTACTGAAGGAGTGCTGCACTGTCAGAGGGTCAGTACTGAGGGAGCACTGCACTGTCAGAGGGTCAGTACTGAGGGATAACTGCACTGTCAGAGGGTCACTACTGAGGCAGCTCTGCACTGTCAGAGAGTCAGTACTGAAGGAGTGCTGCACTATCAGAGGGTCAGTACAGAGGGAATGCTGCACTGTCAGAGGGTCAGTATTGAGGGAGTGCTGCACTGTCAGAGGGTCAATAATGAGGGACTGCTGCACTGTCAGAGGATCAGTACTGAGGGAGTGCTGCACTGTCAGAGGGTCAGTACTGAGGGAGCACTGCACTGTCAGAGGGTCAGTACTGAGGCAGCACTGCACTGTCAGAGGGTCAGTACTGAGGGAGCTCTGCACTGTCAGAGCGTCAGTACTGGGAGGGCTGCACTGTCAGAGGGTCAATACTGAGGGAGTGCTTCGCTGTCAGAGGGTCAGTACTGAGGGAACGCTGCACTGTCAGTGGGTCAGTACTGAGGGAGTGCTGCACTGTCAGAGGGTCAATACTGAGGGAGTGCTGCACTGTCAGAGGGTCAGTACTGAGGGAGCTTTGCACTGTCAGAGGGTCGGTACTTAGGGAGTGCTGCACTGTGAGTGGGTCAGTACTGAGTGAGCTCAGTATTGTCAGAGGGACAGTACTGAGGGTTGTGCTGCACTGTCAGAGGGTCAGTCCTGAGGGTGTGCTGCACTGTCAGAGGGTCAGTACTGAGCACTGTTAGATGATCAGTACTGAGGGAGCTCTGAACTGTCAGCGGGACAGTACTGAGGAAGTGCTGCACTGTCGGAAGGTCAGTACTGAGGGAGCGCTGCACTGTCAGAGGGTCAGTGCTGAGGGAATGCTGCACTGTCAGAGGGTCAGTACTGAGGGAGCACTGCACTGTCAGAGCGTCAGTACTGAAGGATTGCTGCACTGTCAGAGGGTCAATACTGAGGGAGTGCTGCACTGTCAGACCGTCAGTACTGAGGGAGTGCTGCCCTTTCAGAGGATCACTACTGAGGGTTTGCTGCATTGTCAGAGGGTCAGTACTGACGGAGAGCTGCACTGTCAGTGGTCAGTACTGAGGGAGCTCTGCATTGTCAGAGGGACAGTACTGAGGAAGTGCTGCACAGATAGAGAGTCAGTACTGAGGGAGTGCTGCACTGTTAGAGGATCAGTACTGAGGCAGTGCTGCACTGTCAGAGGATCAGTACTGAGGGAGTGCTGCACTGTCAGAGGGTCAGTATTGAGGGAGTGCTGCACTGTCAGAGGATCAGTACTGAGGGAGTGCTGCACTGTCAGTGGGTCAGTACTGAGGGAGCTCTGCATTGGATGAGGGACAGTACTGAGGGAGTGCTGAACAGTTAGAGGGTCAGTACTGAGGGGGTGCTGCACTATCAGAGGGTCAGTATTGAGGGAGCGCTGCACTGTCGGAGGGTCAGTTCTGAGGGAGTGCTGCACTGTCAGAGGGTCAGTACTGAGGGAGCTCTGCACTGTCAGAGGGTCAGTACTGAAGGAGTGCTGCACTGTCAGAGGGTAAATACTGAGGGAGCTCTGCACTGTCAGAGGGTCAGTACTGAAGGAGTGCTGCACTGTCAGAGGGTCAGTACTGAGGGAGCACTGCACTGTCAGAGGGTCAGCACTGAGGGATAACTGCACTGTCAGAGGGTCACTACTGAGGGAGCTCTGCACTGTCAGAGAGTCAGTACTGAAGGAGTGCTGCACTATCAGAGGATCAGTACAGAGGGAATGCTGCACTGTCAGAGGGTCAGTATTGAGGGAGTGCTGCACTGTCAGAGGGTCAATAATGAGGGACTGCTGCACTGTCAGAGGATCAGTACTGAGGGAGTGCTGCACTGTCAGAGGGTCAGTACTGAGGGAGCACTGCACTGTCAGAGGGTCAGTACTGAGGCAGCACTGCACTGTCAGAGGGTCAGTACTGAGGGAGCTCTGCACTGTCAGAGCGTCAGTACTGCGAGGGCTGCACTGTCAGAGGGTCAATACTGAGGGAGTGCTTCACTGTCAGAGGGTCAGTACTGAAGGAACGCTGCACTGTCAGTGGGTCAGTACTGAGGGAGTGCTGCACTGTCAGAGGGTCAATACTGAGGGAGTGCTGCACTGTCAGAGGATCAGTACTGAGCGAGTGCTGCGCTGTCAGAGGGTCATTACTGAGGGTTTGCTGCATTGTCAGAGGGTCAGTACTGAGGGAGTGCTGCACTGTCAGAGGGTCAGTACTGAGGGAGTGCTGCACTGTCGGGGAAGCATTAATGAGGGAGTGCTGCACTGTCAGAGGGTCAGTACAGAGGGAGTGCTGCACTGTCAGAGTGTCAGTACTGAGGTGGCTCTGCACTGTCAGAGCGTCAGTACTGGGAGTGCTGCACTGTCAGAGGGTCAATACTGAGGGAGTGCTTCACTGTCAGAGGGTCAGTACTGAGGGAACGCTGCACTGTCAGAGGGTCAGTACTGAGGGAACGCTGCACTGTCAGAGGATCAGTAGTGAGGGAGTGCTGCACTGTCAAATGGTCAGTATTGAGGGAGTGCTGCTCTGTTGGAGGACCAGTACTGAGGGAGTGCTACACTGTCAGTGGATCAGTACTGAGGGAGTGCTGCACTGTCGGAGGGTCTGTTCTGACGGAGTGCTGCACTTTCAGAGGGTCAGTACTGAGGTGGCTCTGCACTGTCAGAGGGTCAGTACTGAGGGATAACTGCACTGTCAGAGGGTTAGTACTGAGGGACTGCTGCACTGTCAGAGGGTCAGTACTGAAGGGAGTGCTGCACTGTTAGATGATCAGTACTGAGGGAGCTCTGAACTGTCAGTGGGTCAGTACTGAGGGAGTGCTGCACTGTCAGAAGGTCAGTACTGAGGGAGCGCTGCACTTTCAGAGGGTCAGTGCTGAGGGAATGCTGCACTGTCAGAGGGTCAGTACTGAGGGAGCACTGCACTGTCAGAGGATCAGTACTGAAGTAGTGCTGCACTGTCAGAGGATCAGTACTGAGGGAGCTCTGCACTGTCAGAGCGTCAGTGCTGAGGGAGTGCTGCACTGTCAGAGGATCAGTACTGAGGGAGTGCTGCACTGTCAGAGGGTCAGTACTAAGGGAATGCTGCACTGTAAGATGATCAGTACTGAGGGAGCTCTGAACTGTCAGCGGGTCAGTACTGAGGAAGTGCTGCACTGTTGGAAAGTCAGTACTGAGGGAGCGCTGCACTGTCAGAGGATCAGTGCTGAGGGAGTGCTGCACTGTCAGAGGATCAGTAGTGAGGGAGTGCTGCACTGTCAGAGGGTCACTGAGGGAGTGCTGCACTGTTAGATGATCAGTACTGAGGGAACTCTGAACTGTCAGCGGGTCAGTACTGAGGAAGTGCTGCACTGTCGGAAGGTCAGTACTGAGGGAGATCTGCACTGTCAGAGCGTCAGTGCTGAGGGAGTGCTGCACTGTCAGAGGATCAGTACTGAGGGAGTGCTGCACTGTTAGATGATCAGTACTGAGGGAGCTCTGAACTGTCAGCGGCTCAGTACTGAGGAAGTGCTGCACTGTCGGAAGGTCAGTACTGAGGGAATGCTGCACTGTCAGAGGGTTAGTGCTGAGGGAGTGCTGCACTGTCAGAGGATCAGTACTGAAGGAGTGCTGCACTGTCAGAGGATCAGTACTGAGGGAGTCCTGCACTGTCAGAGGGTCAGTACTAACGGACTGCTGCACTGTCAGTGGGTCAGTACTGAGGGAGCTCTGCATTGTCAGAGGGACAGTACTGAGGGAGTGCTGCACTGTCAGAGGGTCAGTACTGAGGGAGTGCAGCACTGTTAGATGATCAGTACTGAGGGAGCTCTGAACTATCAGCGGGACAGTACTGAGGAAGTGCTGCACTGTCGGAAGGTCAGTACTGAGGGAGCGCTGCACAGTCAGAGGGTCAGTGCTGAGGGAATGCTGCACTGTCAGAGGGTCAGTACTGAGGGAGCACTGCACTGTCAGAGCGTCAGTACTGAAGGATTGCTGCACTGTCAGAGGATCAGTACTGAGGGCGCTCTGCACTGTCAGACTGTCAGTACTGAGGGAGTGCTGCACTGTCAGAGGATCAGTACTGAGGGTTTGCTGCATTGTCAGAGGGTCAGTACTGACGGAGAGCTGCACTGTCAGCGGGTCAGTACTGAGGGAGCTCTGCATTGTCAGAGGGACAGTACTGAGGGAGTGCTGCACAGTTAGAGAGTCAGTACTGAGGGAGTGCTGCACTGTCAGAGAGTCAGTACTGAGAGAGTGCTGCACTGTCAGAGGGTGAGTACTGAGGCAGTGCTGCACTGTCGGAAGGTCAGTACTGAGGGAGTGCTGCACTCTCAGAGGGTCAGTATTGAGGGAGTGCTGCACTGTTAGAGGATCAGTTCTGAGGGAGTGCTGCACTGTCAGGCGATCAGTATTGAGGGAGTGCTGCACTGTCAGTGGGTCAGTACTGAGGGAGCTCTGCATTGTAGGAGGGACAGTACTGAGGGAGTGCTGAACAGTTAGAATGTCAGTACTGAGGGGGTGCTGCACTGTCAGAGGGTCAGTATTGAGGGAGTGCTGCACTGTCAGAGGGTAAATACTGAGGGAGCTCTGCACTGTCAGAGGGTCAGTACTGAAGGAGTGCTGCACTGTCAGAGTGTCAGTACTGAGGGAGCACTGCACTGTCAGAGGGTCAGTACTGAGGGATAACTGCACTGTCAGAGGGTCACTACTGAGGGAGCTCTGCACTGTCAGAGGGTCAGTACTGAAGGAGTGCTGCACTGTCAGAGGGTCAGTACAGAGGGAATGCTGCACTGTCAGAGGGTCAGTATTGAGGGAGTGCTGCACTGTCAGAGGGTCAATAATGAGCGACTGCTGAACTGTCAGAGGGTCAATACTGAGGGAGTGCTGCACTGTCAGAAGATCAGTAGTGAGGTAGTGCTGCACTGTCAAATGGTCAGTATTGAGGGAGTGCTGCTCTGTTGGAGGATCAGTACTGAGGGAGTGCTGCACTGTCGGAGGGTCAGTACTTAGGTGGCTCTGCAGTGTCAGAGGGTCAGTACTGAGGGATAACTGCACTGTCAGAGGGTTAGTACTGAGGGAGTGCTGCACTGTCAGACGGTCAGTACTGAGGGACTGCTGCACTGTCAGAGGGTCAGTACTGAGGGAGTGCTGCACTTTTAGATGATCAGTACTGAGGGAGCTCTGAACTGTCAGCGGGTCAGTACTGAGGAAGTGCTGCACTGTCGGAAGGTTAGTACTGAGGGAGCGCTGCACTGTCAGAGGGTCAGTACTAACGGACTGCTGCACTGTCAGTGGGTCAGTACTGAGGAGCTCTGCATTGTCAGAGGGACAGTACTGAGGGAGTGCTGCACTGTCAGAGGGTCAGTACTGAGGGAGTGCTGCACTGTCAGAGGGTCTGTACTGAGGGAGTGCTGCACTGTCAGAGGGTCAGTACTGAGGGAGCTCTGAACTATCAGCGGAACAGTACTGAGGAAGTGCTGCACTGTCGGATGGTCAGTGCTGAGGGAGCGCTGCACTGTCAGAGCGTCAGTGCTGAGGGAATGCTGCACTGTCAGAGGATTCATACTGAGGGCGCTCTGCACTGTCAGACTGTCAGTACTGAGGGTGTGCTGCACTGTCAGAGGATCAGTACTGAGGGTTTGCTGCATTGTCAGAGGGTCAGTACTGACGGAGAGCTGCACTGTCATTGGTCAGTACTGAGGGAGCTCTGCATTGTCAGAGGGACAGTACTGAGGGAGTGCTGCACAGTTAGAGAGTCAGTACTGAGGGAGTGCTGCACTCTCAGAGGGTCAGTATTGAGGGAGTGCTGCACTGTTAGAGGATCAGTTCTGAGGGAGTGCTGCACTGTCAGGCGATCAGTACTGAGGGTGTGCTGCACTGTCAGTGGGTCAGTACTGAGGGAGCTCTGCATTGTAAGAGGGACAGTACTGAGGGAGTGCTGAACAGTTAGAGTGTCAGTACTGAGGGGGTGCTGCACTGTCAGAGGGTCAGTATTGAGGGAGTGCTGCACTGTCGGAGGGTCAGTTCTGAGGGAGTGCTGCACTGTCAGAGGGTCAGTACTGAGGGAGCTCTGCACTGTCAGAGGGTCATTACTGAAGGAGTGCTGCACTGTCAGAGGGTCAGTACTGAGGGAGCACTGCACTGTCAGAAGGTCAGTACTGAGGGATAACTGCACTGTCAGAGGGACACTACTGAGGGAGCTCTGCACTGTCAGAGGGTCAGTACTGAAGGAGTGCTGCACTGTCAGAGGGTCAGTACAGAGGGAATGCTGCACTGTCAGAGGGTCAGTATTGAGGGAGTGCTGCACTGTCAGAGGGTCAATAATGAGCGACTGCTGCGCTGTCAGAGGATCAGTACTGAGGGAGTGCTGCACTGTCAGAGGGTCAGTACTGAGGGAGTGCTGCCTTGTCAGAGTGTCAGTACTGAGGGAGTGCTGCATTGTCAGAGGGTCAGTACTGAGGGAGTGCTGCACTTTCAGAGGGTCAGTACTGAGGGAGCACTGCACTGTCAGTGGGTCAGTACTGAGGGAGCTCTGCACTGTCAGAGGGTCAGTACTGAAGGAGTGCTGCACTGTCAGAGGGTCAGTACAGAGGGAATGCTGCACTGTCAGAGGATCAGTACTGAGGGAGTGCTGCACTGTCAGAGGGTCAGTACTGAGGGAGTGCTGCCTTGTCAGAGTGTCAGTACTGAGGGAGTGCTGCATTGTCAGAGGGTCAGTACTGAGGGAGTGCTGCACTGTCAGTGGGTCAGTACTGAGGGAGTTCTGCACTGTCAGAGCATCAGTACTGGGAGTGCTGCACTGTCAGAGGGTCAATATTGAGGGAGTGCTTCACTGTCAGATGGTCAGTACTGAGGGAACGCTGCACTGTCAGAGGGTCAGTACTGAGGGTGTGCTGCATTGTCAGAGGGTCAATACTGATGGAGTGCTGCACTATCAGAGGGTCAGTACTGAAGGTGTGCCTCACTATTGGAGGGTCAGTACTGAGGGAGCACTGCACTGTCAGAGGGTCAGTACTGAGGCAGCACTGCACTGTCAGTGGATCAGTACTGAGGGAGCTCTGCACTGTCAGAGCGTCAGTACTGGGAGTGCTGCACTGTCAGAGGGTCAGTACTGAGGGAGTGCTGCACTGTCAGAGCGTCAGTACTGGGAGTGCTGCACTGTCAGAGGGTCAGTACTAAGGGAATGCTGCACTGTAAGATGATCAGTACTGAGGGAGCTCTGAACTGTCAGCGGGTCAGTACTGAGGAAGTGCTGCACTGTTGGAAAGTCAGTACTGAGGGAGCGCTGCACTGTCAGAGGATCAGTGCTGAGGGAGTGCTGCACTGTCAGAGGATCAGTAGTGAGGGAGTGCTGCACTGTCAGAGGGTCACTGAGGGAGTGCTGCACTGTTAGATGATCAGTACTGAGGGAACTCTGAACTGTCAGCGGGTCAGTACTGAGGAAGTGCTGCACTGTCGGAAGGTCAGTACTGAGGGAGATCTGCACTGTCAGAGCGTCAGTGCTGAGGGAGTGCTGCACTGTCAGAGGATCAGTACTGAGGGAGTGCTGCACTGTTAGATGATCAGTACTGAGGGAGCTCTGAACTGTCAGCGGCTCAGTACTGAGGAAGTGCTGCACTGTCGGAAGGTCAGTACTGAGGGAATGCTGCACTGTCAGAGGGTTAGTGCTGAGGGAGTGCTGCACTGTCAGAGGATCAGTACTGAAGGAGTGCTGCACTGTCAGAGGATCAGTACTGAGGGAGTCCTGCACTGTCAGAGGGTCAGTACTAACGGACTGCTGCACTGTCAGTGGGTCAGTACTGAGGGAGCTCTGCATTGTCAGAGGGACAGTACTGAGGGAGTGCTGCACTGTCAGAGGGTCAGTACTGAGGGAGTGCTGCACTGTTAGATGATCAGTACTGAGGGAGCTCTGAACTATCAGCGGGACAGTACTGAGGAAGTGCTGCACTGTCGGAAGGTCAGTACTGAGGGAGCGCTGCACAGTCAGAGGGTCAGTGCTGAGGGAATGCTGCACTGTCAGAGGGTCAGTACTGAGGGAGCACTGCACTGTCAGAGCGTCAGTACTGAAGGATTGCTGCACTGTCAGAGGATCAGTACTGAGGGCGCTCTGCACTGTCAGACTGTCAGTACTGAGGGAGTGCTGCACTGTCAGAGGATCAGTACTGAGGGTTTGCTGCATTGTCAGAGGGTCAGTACTGACGGAGAGCTGCACTGTCAGCGGGTCAGTACTGAGGGAGCTCTGCATTGTCAGAGGGACAGTACTGAGGGAGTGCTGCACAGTTAGAGAGTCAGTACTGAGGGAGTGCTGCACTGTCAGAGAGTCAGTACTGAGAGAGTGCTGCACTGTCAGAGGGTGAGTACTGAGGCAGTGCTGCACTGTCGGAAGGTCAGTACTGAGGGAGTGCTGCACTCTCAGAGGGTCAGTATTGAGGGAGTGCTGCACTGTTAGAGGATCAGTTCTGAGGGAGTGCTGCACTGTCAGGCGATCAGTATTGAGGGAGTGCTGCACTGTCAGTGGGTCAGTACTGAGGGAGCTCTGCATTGTAGGAGGGACAGTACTGAGGGAGTGCTGAACAGTTAGAATGTCAGTACTGAGGGGGTGCTGCACTGTCAGAGGGTCAGTATTGAGGGAGTGCTGCACTGTCAGAGGGTAAATACTGAGGGAGCTCTGCACTGTCAGAGGGTCAGTACTGAAGGAGTGCTGCACTGTCAGAGTGTCAGTACTGAGGGAGCACTGCACTGTCAGAGGGTCAGTACTGAGGGATAACTGCACTGTCAGAGGGTCACTACTGAGGGAGCTCTGCACTGTCAGAGGGTCAGTACTGAAGGAGTGCTGCACTGTCAGAGGGTCAGTACAGAGGGAATGCTGCACTGTCAGAGGGTCAGTATTGAGGGAGTGCTGCACTGTCAGAGGGTCAATAATGAGCGACTGCTGAACTGTCAGAGGGTCAATACTGAGGGAGTGCTGCACTGTCAGAAGATCAGTAGTGAGGTAGTGCTGCACTGTCAAATGGTCAGTATTGAGGGAGTGCTGCTCTGTTGGAGGATCAGTACTGAGGGAGTGCTGCACTGTCGGAGGGTCAGTACTTAGGTGGCTCTGCAGTGTCAGAGGGTCAGTACTGAGGGATAACTGCACTGTCAGAGGGTTAGTACTGAGGGAGTGCTGCACTGTCAGACGGTCAGTACTGAGGGACTGCTGCACTGTCAGAGGGTCAGTACTGAGGGAGTGCTGCACTTTTAGATGATCAGTACTGAGGGAGCTCTGAACTGTCAGCGGGTCAGTACTGAGGAAGTGCTGCATTGTCGGAAGGTTAGTACTGAGGGAGCGCTGCACTGTCAGAGGGTCAGTACTAACGGACTGCTGCACTGTCAGTGGGTCAGTACTGAGGAGCTCTGCATTGTCAGAGGGACAGTACTGAGGGAGTGCTGCACTGTCAGAGGGTCAGTACTGAGGGAGTGCTGCACTGTCAGAGGGTCTGTACTGAGGGAGTGCTGCACTGTCAGAGGGTCAGTACTGAGGGAGCTCTGAACTATCAGCGGAACAGTACTGAGGAAGTGCTGCACTGTCGGATGGTCAGTGCTGAGGGAGCGCTGCACTGTCAGAGCGTCAGTGCTGAGGGAATGCTGCACTGTCAGAGGATTCATACTGAGGGCGCTCTGCACTGTCAGACTGTCAGTACTGAGGGTGTGCTGCACTGTCAGAGGATCAGTACTGAGGGTTTGCTGCATTGTCAGAGGGTCAGTACTGACGGAGAGCTGCACTGTCATTGGTCAGTACTGAGGGAGCTCTGCATTGTCAGAGGGACAGTACTGAGGGAGTGCTGCACAGTTAGAGAGTCAGTACTGAGGGAGTGCTGCACTCTCAGAGGGTCAGTATTGAGGGAGTGCTGCACTGTTAGAGGATCAGTTCTGAGGGAGTGCTGCACTGTCAGGCGATCAGTACTGAGGGTGTGCTGCACTGTCAGTGGGTCAGTACTGAGGGAGCTCTGCATTGTAAGAGGGACAGTACTGAGGGAGTGCTGAACAGTTAGAGTGTCAGTACTGAGGGGGTGCTGCACTGTCAGAGGGTCAGTATTGAGGGAGTGCTGCACTGTCGGAGGGTCAGTTCTGAGGGAGTGCTGCACTGTCAGAGGGTCAGTACTGAGGGAGCTCTGCACTGTCAGAGGGTCATTACTGAAGGAGTGCTGCACTGTCAGAGGGTCAGTACTGAGGGAGCACTGCACTGTCAGAAGGTCAGTACTGAGGGATAACTGCACTGTCAGAGGGACACTACTGAGGGAGCTCTGCACTGTCAGAGGGTCAGTACTGAAGGAGTGCTGCACTGTCAGAGGGTCAGTACAGAGGGAATGCTGCACTGTCAGAGGGTCAGTATTGAGGGAGTGCTGCACTGTCAGAGGGTCAATAATGAGCGACTGCTGCGCTGTCAGAGGATCAGTACTGAGGGAGTGCTGCACTGTCAGAGGGTCAGTACTGAGGGAGTGCTGCCTTGTCAGAGTGTCAGTACTGAGGGAGTGCTGCATTGTCAGAGGGTCAGTACTGAGGGAGTGCTGCACTTTCAGAGGGTCAGTACTGAGGGAGCACTGCACTGTCAGTGGGTCAGTACTGAGGGAGCTCTGCACTGTCAGAGGGTCAGTACTGAAGGAGTGCTGCACTGTCAGAGGGTCAGTACAGAGGGAATGCTGCACTGTCAGAGGATCAGTACTGAGGGAGTGCTGCACTGTCAGAGGGTCAGTACTGAGGGAGTGCTGCCTTGTCAGAGTGTCAGTACTGAGGGAGTGCTGCATTGTCAGAGGGTCAGTACTGAGGGAGTGCTGCACTGTCAGTGGGTCAGTACTGAGGGAGTTCTGCACTGTCAGAGCATCAGTACTGGGAGTGCTGCACTGTCAGAGGGTCAATATTGAGGGAGTGCTTCACTGTCAGACGGTCAGTACTGAGGGAACGCTGCACTGTCAGAGGGTCAGTACTGAGGGTGTGCTGCATTGTCAGAGGGTCAATACTGATGGAGTGCTGCACTATCAGAGGGTCAGTACTGAAGGTGTGCCTCACTATTGGAGGGTCAGTACTGAGGGAGCACTGCACTGTCAGAGGGTCAGTACTGAGGCAGCACTGCACTGTCAGTGGATCAGTACTGAGGGAGCTCTGCACTGTCAGAGCGTCAGTACTGGGAGTGCTGCACTGTCAGAGGGTCAGTACTGAGGGAGTGCTGCACTGTCAGAGCGTCAGTACTGGGAGTGCTGCACTGTCAGAGGGTCAATACTGAGGGAGTGCTTCACTGTCAGACGGTCAGTACTGAGGGTGTGCTGCACTGTCAGAGGGTCAGTACTGAGGGAGTGCTGCACTGTCAGAGGGTCAATACTGAGGGAGTACTGCACTGTCAGAGGATCAGTAGTGAGGGAGTGCTGCACTGTCAAATGGTCAGTATTGAGGGAGTGCCGCTCTGTTGGAGGACCAGTACTGAGGGAGTGCTACACTGTCAGTGGATAAGTACTGAGGGAGTGCTGCACTGTCGGCGGGTCTGTTCTGACGGAGTGCTGCACTTTCAGAGGGTCAGTACTGAGGTGGCTCTGCACTGTCAGAGGGTCAGTACTGAGGGATAACTGCACTGTCAGAGGGTTAGTACTGAGGGAGTGCTGCACTGTCAGAGGTTCAGTACTTAGGTGGCTCTGCACTGTCAGAGGGTCAGTACTGAGGGATAACTGCACTGTCAGAGGGTTAGTACTGAGGGACTGCTGCACTGTCAGATGGCAAGTACTGAGGGAGTGCTGCACTGTCAGACGGTCAGTACTGAGGGACTGCTGCACTGTCAGAGGGTCAGTACTGAGGGAGTGCTGCACTGTTAGATGATCAGTACTGAGGGAGCTCTGAACTGTCAGTGGGTCAGTACTGAGGAAGTGCTGCACTGTCGGAAGATCAGTACTGAGGGAGCGCTGCACTTTCAGAGGGTCAGTGCTGAGGGAATGCTGCACTGTCAGAGGGTCAGTACTGAGGGAGCACTGCACTGTCAGAGGATCAGTACTGAAGGAGTGCTGCACTGTCAGAGGATCAGTACTGAGGGAGCTCTGCACTGTCAGAGCGTCAGTGCTGAGGGAGTGCTGCACTGTCAGAGGATCAGTACTGAGGGAGTGCTGCACTGTCAGAGGGTCAGTACTTAGGGACTGCTGCACTGTCAGAGGGTCAGTACTAAGGGACTGCTGCGCTGTTAGATGATCAGTACTGAGGGATCTCTGAACTGTCAGCGGGTCAGTACTGAGGAAGTGCTGCACTGTCGGAAAGTCAGTACTGAGGGAGCGCTGCACTTTCAGAGGGTCAGTGCTGAGGGAATGCTGCACTGTCAGAGGGTCAGTACTGAGGGAGCACTGAACTGTCAGAGGATCAGTACTGAAGGAGTGCTGCACTGTCAGAGGATCAGTACTGAGGGAGCTCTGCACTGTCAGAGCATCAGTGCTGAGGGAGGGCTGCACTGTCAGAGGATCAGTAGTGAGGGAGTGCTGCACTGTCAGAGGGTCACTAAGGGAGTGCTGCACTGTTAGATGATAAGTACTGAGGGAACTCTGAACTGTCAGCGGGTCAGTACTGAGGAAGTGCTGCACTGTCGGAAGGTCAGTACTGAGGGAGATCTGCACTGTCAGAGCGTCAGTGCTGAGGGAGTGCTGCACTGTCAGAGGATCAGTACTGAGGGAATGCTGCACTGTTAGATGATCAGTACTGAGGGAGCTCTGAACTGTCAGCGGCTCAGTACTGAGGAAGTGCTGCACTGTCGGAAGGTTAGTACTGAGGGAGCGCTGCACTGTCAGAGGGTCAGTGCTGAGGGAGTGCTGCACTGTCAGAGGATCAGTACTGAAGGAGTGCTGCACTGTCAGAGGATCAGTACTGAGGGAGTCCTGCACTGTCAGAGGGTCAGTACTAACGGACTGCTGCACTGTCAGAGGATCAGTACTGAGGGCGCTCTGCACTGTCAGACTGTCAGTACTGAGGGAGTGCTGCACTGTCAGAGGATCAGTACTGAGGGTTTGCTGCATTGTCAGAGGGTCAGTACTGACGGAGAGCTGCACTGTCAGCGGGTCAGTACTGAGGGAGTGCTGCACAGTTAGAGAGTCATTATTGAGGGAGTGCTGCACTGTTAGAGGATCAGTTCTGAGGGAGTGCTGCACTGTCAGGCGATCAGTACTGAGGGAGTGCTGCACTGTCAGTGGGTCAGTACTGAGGGAGCTCTGCATTGTAGGAGGGACAGTACTGAGGGAGTGCTGAACAGTTAGAATGTCAGTACTGAGGTGGTGCTGCACTGTCAGAGGGTCTGTACTGAGGGAGTGCTGCACTGTCAGAGGGTAAATACTGAGGGAGCTCTGCACTGTCAGAGGGTCAGTACTGAAGGAGTGCTGCACTGTCAGAGGGTCAGTACTGAGGGAGCACTGCACTGTCAGCGGGTCAGTACTGAGGGATAACTGCACTGTCAGAGGGTCACTACTGAGGGAGCTCTGCACTGTCAGAGGGTCAGTACTGAAGGAGTGCTGCACTGTCAGAGGGTCAGTACAGAGGGAATGCTGCGCTGTCAGAGGGTCAGTATTGAGGGAGTGCTGCACTGTCAGAGGGTCAATAATGAGCGACTGCTGCACTGTCAGAGGATCAGTACTGAGGGAGTGCTTCACTGTCAGAGGGTCAGTACTGAGGGAGTGCTGCACTGTCAGAGGGTCAGTACTGAGGGAGTGCTGCACTGTCAGAGGGTCAGTACTGAGGGAGCACTGCACTGTCAGAGCGTCAGTACTGGGAGTGCTGCACTGTCAGAGGGTCAATACTGAGGGAGTGCTTCACTGTCAGACGGTCAGTACTGAGGGAACGCTGCACTGTCAGAGGGTCAGTACTGAGGGAGTGCTGCACTGTCAGAGGGTCAGTACTGAGGGAGCTCTGCACTGTCAGAGCGTCAGTACTGGGAGTGCTGCACTGTCAGAGGGTCAATACTGAGGGAGTGCTTCACTGTCAGAGGGTCAGTACTGAGGGAACGCTGCACTGTCAGAGGGTCAGTACTGAGGGAGTGCTGCACTGTCAGAGGGTCAATACTGAGGGAGTGCTGCACTGTCAGAGGATCAGTAGTGAGGGAGTGCTGCACTGTCAGAGGATCAGTACTGAGGGAGTGCTGCACTGTCAGACGGTCAGTACTGAGGGAGTGCTGCACTGTTAGATGATCAGTACTGAGGGAGCTCTGAACTGTCAGCGGGTCAGTACTGAGTAAGTGCTGCACTGTCAGCGGGTCAGTACTGAGGAAGTGCTGCACTGTCGGAAGGTCAGTACTGAGGGAGCGCTGCACTTTCAGACGGTCAGTGCTGAGGGAGTGCTGCACTGTTAGAGGGTCAGTACTGAGGGATAACTGCACTGTCAGAGCGTCAGTGCTGAGAGAGTGCTGCACTGTCAGAGGATCAGTACTGAGGGAGTGCTGCACTGTCAGAGAGTCAGTACTGAGGCACTGCTGCACTGTCAGCGGCTCAGTACTGAGGGAGTGCTGCACTGTTGGATGATCAGTACTGAGGGAACTCTGAACTGTCAGCGGGTTAGTACTGAGGAAGTGCTGCACTGTCGGAAGGTCAGTACTGAGGGAGCGCTGCACTTTCAGAGGGTCAGTGCTGAGGGAATGCTGCACTGTCAGAGGGTCAGTACTGAGGGAGCACTGCACTGTCAGAGGATCAGTACTGAGGGAGCTCTGCCCTGTCAGAGCGTCAGTGCTGAGGGAGTGCTGCACTGTCAGAGGATCAGTACTGAGGGAGTGCTGCACTGTCAGAGGGTCACTGAGGGAGTGCTGCACTGTTAGATGATCAGTACTGAGGGAACTCTGAACTGTCAGCGGGTCAGTACTGAGGAAGTGCTGCACTCTCGGAAGGTCAGTACTGAGGGAGCTCTGCACTCTCAGAGCGTCAGTGCTGAGGGAGTGCTGCACTGTCGGAGGATCAGTACTGAGGGAGTTCTGCACTGTTAGATGATCAGTACTGAGGGAGCTCTGAACTGTCAGCGGGTCAGTACTGAGGAAGTGCTGCACTGTCGGAAGGTCAGTACTGAGGGAGCGCTGCACTGTCAGAGGATCAGTGCTGAGGGAGTGCTGCACTGTCAGTGGATCAGTACTGAGGGAGCGCTGCATTGTCAGAGGGTCAGTACTGAAGGAGTGCTGCACTATCAGATTGTCAGTACTGAAGGTGTGCCTCACTGTTGGAGGGTCAGTACTGAGGGAGCACTGCACTGTCAGAGGGTCAGTACTGAGGGAGTGCTGCACTGTCAGAGGGTCAGTACTGAGGGAGCACTGCACTGTCAGTGGGTCAGTACTGAGGGAGCTCTGCACTGTCAGAGCATCAGTACTGGGAGTGCTGCACTGTCAGAGGGTCAATACTGAGGGAGTGCTTCACTGTCAGAGGGTCAGTACTGAGGGTGTGCTGCACTGTCAGAGGGTCAGTACTGAGGGAGTGCTGCACTGTCAGAGGGTCAATACTGAGGGAGTGCTGCACTGTCAGAGGATCAGTAGTGAGGGAGTGCTGCACTGTCAAATGGTCAGTATTGAGGGAGTGCTGCTCTGTTGGAGGATCAGTACTGAGGGAGTGCTGCACTGTCAGAGGATCAGTACTGAGGGAGTGCTGCACTGTCGGAGGGTCTGTTCTGACGGAGTGCTGCACTGTCAGAGGGTCAGTACTTAGGTGGCTCTGCACTGTCAGAGGGTCAGTACTGAGGGATAACTGCACTGTCAAAGGGTTAGTACTGAGGGAGTGCTGCACTGTCAGACGGTCAGTACTGAGGGAGTGCTGCACTGTTAGATGATCAGTACTGAGGGAGCTCTGAACTGTCAGCGGGTCAGTACTGAGGAAGTGCTGCACTATCGGAAGGTCAGTACTGAGGGAGCGCTGCACTGTCCGAAGGTCAGTACTGAGGGAATGCTGCACTGTCGGAGGGTCAGTACTGAGGGAGTGCTGCACTGTCCGAAGGTCAGTACTGAGGGAGTGCTGCACTTTCAGAGGGTCAGTGCTGAGGGAATGCTGCACTGTCAGAGGGTCAGTACTGAGGGATAACTGCACTGTCAGAGCATCAGTGCTGAGAGAGTGCTGCACTGTCAGAGGATCAGTACTGAGGGACTGCTGCACTGTCAGAGGATCAGTACTGAGGGAGTGCTGCACTGTTAGATGATCCGTACCTAGGGAACTCTGAACTGTCAGCGGTTTAGTACTGAGGAAGTGCTGCACTGTCGGAAGGTCAGTACTGAGGGAGCTCTGCACTCTCAGAGCGTCAGTGCTGAGGGAATGCTGCACTGTCAGAGGATCAGTACTGAGGGAGTGCTACACTGTCAGAGGGTCAGTACTAACGGACTGCTGCACTGTCAGTGGGTCAGTACTGAGGGAGCTCTGCATTGTCAGAGGGACAGTACTGAGGGAGTGCTGCACTGTCAGAGGGTCAGTACTGAGGGAGTGCTGCACTGTTAGATGATCAGTACTGAGGGAGCACTGCACTTTCAGAGCGTCAGTACTGAAGGATTGCTGCACTGTCAGAGGATCAGTACTGAGGGCGCTCTGCACTGTCAGACTGTCAGTACTGAGGGAGTGCTGCACTGTCAGAGGATCAGTACTGAGGGTTTGCTGCATTGTCAGAGGGTCAGTACTGACGGAGAGCTGCACTGTCAGTGGTCAGTACTGAGGGAGCTCTGCATTGTCAGAGGGACAGTACTGAGGGAGTGCTTCACAGTTAGAGAGTCAGTACTGAGGGAGTGCTGCACTCTCAGAGGGTCAGTATTGAGGGAGTGCTGCACTGTTAGAGGATCAGTTCTGAGGGATTGCTGCACTGTCAGGCGATCAGTACTGAGGGAGTGCTGCACTGTCAGTGGGTCAGTACTGAGGGAGCTCTGCATTGTAAGAGGGACAGTACTGAGGGAGTGCTGAACAGTTAGAGTGTCAGTACTGAGGGGGTGCTGCACTGTCAGAGGGTCAGTATTGAGGGAGTGCTGCACTGTCAGTGGGTCAGTACTGAGGGAGTGCTGCACAGTTAGAGAGTCAGTACTGAGGGAGTTTTGCACTCTCAGAGGGTCAGTATTGAGGGAGTGCTGCACTGTTAGAGGATCAGTTCTGAGGGAGTGCTGCACTGTCAGGCGATCAGTACTGAGGGAGTGCTGCACTGTCAGTGGGTCAGTACTGAGGGAGCTCTGCATTGTAAGAGGGACAGTACTGAGGGAGTGCTGAACAGTTAGAGTGTCAGTACTGAGGGGGTGCTGCACTGTCAGAGGGTCAGTATTGAGGGAGTGCTGCACTGTCGGAGGTTCAGTTCTGAGGGAGTGCTGCACTGTCAGAGGGTCAGTACTGAGGGAGCTCTGCACTGTCAGAGGGTCAGTACTGAAGGAGTGCTGCACTGTCAGAGGGTAAATACTGAGGGAGCTCTGCACTGTCAGAGGGTCAGTACTGAAGGAGTGCTGCACTGTCAGAGGGTCAGTACTGAGGGAGCACTGCACTGTCAGAGGGTCAGTACTGAGGGATAACTGCACTGTCAGAGGGTCACTACTGAGGGAGCTCTGCACTGTCAGAGGGTCAGTACTGAAGGAGTGCTGCACTGTCAGAGGGTCAGTACAGAGGGAATGCTGCACTGTCAGAGGGTCAGTATTGAGGGAGTGCTGCACTGTCAGAAGGTCAATAATGAGCGACTGCTGCACTGTCAGAGGATCAGTACTGAGGGAGTGCTTCACTGTCAGAGGGTCAGTACTGAGGGAACGCTGCACTGTCAGAGGGTCAGTACTGAGGGAGTGCTGCACTGTCAGAGGGTCAATACTGAGGGAATGCTGCACTGTCAGAGGATCAGTAGTGAGGGAGTGCTGCACTGTCAAATGGTCAGTATTGAGGGAGTGCTGCTCTGTTGGAGGATCAGTACTGAGGGAGTGCTGCACTGTCAGAGGATCAGTACTGAGGGAGTGCTGCAATGTCGGAGGGTCAGTACTGAGCGAGTGCTGCACTGTTAGATGATCAGTACTGAGGGAGCTCTGAACTGTCAGCGGGTCAGTACTGAGGAAGTGCTGCACTGTCGGAAGGTCAGTACTGAGGGAGCGCTGCATTTTCAGAGGGTCAGTGCTGAGGGAATGCTGCACTGTCAGAGGGTCAGTACTAAGGGATAACTGCACTGTCAGAGCGTCAGTGCTGAGGGAGTGCTGCACTGTCAGAGGATCAGTACTGAGGGAGTGCTGCACTGTCAGAGGATCAGTACTGAGGGAGTGCTGCACTGTTGGATGATCAGTACTGAGGGAGCTCTGAACTGTCAGCGGGTCAGTACTGAGGAAGTGCTGCACTGTCGGAAGGTCAGTACTGAGGGAGTGCTGCACTTTCAGAGGGTCAGTGCTGAGGGAATGCTGCACTGTCAGAGGGTCAGTACTGAGGGAGCACTGCACTGTCAGAGGATCAGTACTGAAGGAGTGCTGCACTGTCAGAGGATCATTACTGAGGGAGCTCTGCACTGTCAGAGCGTCAGTGCTGAGGGAGTGCTGCACTGTCAGAGGATCAGTAGTGAGGGAGTGCTGCACTGTCAGAGGGTCACTGAGGGAGTGCTGCACTGTTAGATGATCAGTACTTAGGGAGTGCTGCACTGTCGGAAGGTCAGTACTGAGGGAGATCTGCACTCTCAGAGCGTCAGTGCTGAGGGAGTGCTGCACTGTCAGAGGATCAGTACTGAGGGAGTTCTGCACTGTTAGATGATCAGTACTGAGGGAGCTCTGAACTGTCAGCGGGTCAGTACTGAGGAAGTGCTGCACTGTTGGACGGTCAGTACTGAGGGAGCGCTGCACTGTCAGAGGGTCAGTGCTGAGGGAAAGCTCCACTGTCAGAGGATCAGTACTGAAGGAGTGCTGCACTGTCAGAGGATCAGTACTGAGGGAGTGCTGCACTGTCAGAGGGTCAGTACTAACGGACTGCTGCAATGTCAGTGGGTCAGTACTGAGGGAGCTCTGCATTGTCAGAGGAACAGTACTGAGGCAGTGCTGCGCAGTTAGAGAGTCAGTACTGAGGGAGTGCTGCACTGTCAGAGGGTCAGTACTGAGGGAGTGCTGCACTGTTAGAAGATCAGTACTGAGCGAGTCCTGCACTGTCAGAGGATCAGTACTGAGGGAGCTCTGCATTGTAAGAGGGACAGTACTGAGGGAGTGCTGCTCAGTTAGAGGGTCAGTACTGAGGGAGAGCTGCACTGTCAGAGGGTCAGTATTGAGGGAGTGCTGCACTGTCAGAGGGTCAGTACTGAGGGAGTTCTGCACTGTCAGAGGGTCAGTACTGAGGGAGCTCTGCACTGTCAGAGGGTCCGTACTGAGGGACTGCTGCACTGTCAGAGTGTCACTACTGAGGAAGTGCTGCACTGTCAGAAGATCAGTACTGAAGGAGTGCTGCACTGTCAGAGCGTCCGTACTGAGGGAGCTCTGTATTGTCAGAGGGACAGTACTGAGGGAGTGCTGCACTTTCAGAGGGTCAGTACTGAGGGAGTGCTGCACTGTCAGAGGGTCAGTACTGAGGGAGAGCTGCACTGTCGGGGATGCATTACTGAGGGAGTGCTGCACTGTCAGAGGGTCAGTACTGAAGGTGTGCCGCACTGTTGGAGGCTCAGTACTGAGGGCGCACTGCACTGTCAGAGGGTCAGTACTGAAGGAGTGCTGCACTTTCAGCCGGTCAGTACTGAGGGAACGCTGCACTGTCAGATGGTCACTACTGAGTGAGCGCTGCACTGTCAGAGGGTCAATTCTGAGGGAGTGCTGCACTTTCAGAGGATCAGTACTGTGGGAGTGCTGCATTGTCAGAGGATCAGTACTGAGGGTGTGCTGCACTGTCAGAGGGTCGGTACTGAGCGACCTCTGCATTGTCAGAGGGACAGTACTGTGGGAGCACTGCACTGTCAGAGGGTCAGTACTGAAGGAGTGCTGCACTGTCAGAGGATCAATACTGAGGGAGCTCTGCACTGTCAGAGCGTCAGTACGGAGGGAGTGCTGCACTGTCAGAGGATCAGTACTGTGGGAGTGCTGCACTGTCAGAGGGTCAGTACTAACGGACTGCTGCACTGTCAGAGGATCAGTACTGAGGGAGCTCTGCATTGTAAGAGGGACAGTACTGAGGGAGTGCTGCACAGTTAGAGGGTCAGTGCTGAGGGAGAGCTGCACTGTCAGAGGGTCAGTATTGAGGGAGTGCTGCACTGTCAGAGGGTCAGTACTGAGGGAGCTCTGCACTGTCAGAGGTTCAGTACTGTGGGAGCTCTGCACTGTCAGAGGGTCCGTACTGTGGGAGTGCTGCACTGTCAGAGGGTCACTACTGAGGAAGTGCTGCACTGTCAGAATGTCAGTACTGAAGGAGTGCTGCACTGTCAGATGGTCAGTACTGAGGGAACTCTGTATTGTCAGAGGGACAGGACTGAGGGAGTGCTGCACTTTCAGAGGGTCAGTAGTGAGGGAGTGCTGCACTGTCAGAGGGTCAGTACTGAGGGAGAGCTGCACTGTCGTGGATGCATTACTGAGGGTGTGCCGCACTGTTGGAGGCTCAGTACTGAGGGCGCACTGCACTGTCAGAGGGTCAGTACTGAGGGAGTGCTGCACTGTCAGATGGTCAGTACTGAGGGAACGCTGCACTGTCAGATGGTCACTACTGAGGGAGCGCTGCACTGTCAGATGGTCAATTCTGAGGGAGTGCTGCACTGTCAGAGGTTCAGTACTGAGAGAGTTCTGCTTTGTCAGAGGATCAGTACTGAGGGAGTTCTGCACTGTTAGATGATCAGTACTGAGGGAGCTCTGAACTGTCAGCGGGTCAGTACTGAGTAAGTGCTGCACTGTCGGAAGGTCAGTACTGAGGGAGTGCTGCACTTTCAGAGGGTCAGTGCTGAGGGAATGCTGCACTGTCAGAGGGTCAGTACTGAGGGATAACTGCACTGTCAGAACGTCAGTGCTGAGGGAGTGCTGCACTGTCAGAGGATCAGTACTGAGGGAGTGCTGCACTGTCAGAGGATCAGTACTGAGGGAGTGCTGCACTGTTGGATGATCAGTACTGAGGGAACTCTGAACTGTCAGCGGGTCAGTACTGAGGAAGTGCTGCACTGTTGGAAGGTCAGTACTGAGGGAGCGCTGCACTTTCAGAGGGTCAGTGCTGAGGGAAAGCTGCACTGTCAGAGGGTCAGTACTGAGGGAGCACTGCACTGTCAGAGGATCAGTACTGAAGTAATGCTGCACTGTCAGAGGGTCAGTACTTAGGTGGCTCTGCACTGTCAGAGGGTCAGTACTGAGGGATAACTGCACTGTCAGAGGGTTAGTACTGAGGGAGTGCTGCACTGTCAGAGGGTCAGTACTGAGGGAGTGCTGCACTGTCAGAGGGTCAGTACTGAGGGAGAGCTGCACTGTCGTGGATGCATTACTGAGGGTGTGCCGCACTGTTGGAGGCTCAGTACTGAGGGCGCACTGCACTGTCAGAGGGTCAGTACTGAGGGAGTGCTGCACTGTCAGACGGTCAGTACTGAGGGAACGCTGCACTGTCAGATGGTCACTACTGAGGGAGCGCTGCACTGTCAGATGGTCAATTCTGAGGGAGTGCTGCACTGTCAGAGGATCAGTACTGAGGGTGTGCTGCACTGTCAGAGGGTCAGTACTGAGAGAGTTCTGCACTGTCAGAGGATCAGTACTGAGGGTGTGCTGCACTGTCAGACGGTAAGTATTGAGGGAGTGCTGCACTGTTAGATGATCAGTACTGAGGGAGCTCTGAACTGTCAGCGGGTCAGTACTGAGTAAGTGCTGCACTGTCGGAAGGTCAGTACTGAGGGAGCGCTGCACTGTCAGAGGGTCAGTGCTGAGGGAAAGCTGCACTGTCAGAGGATCAGTACTGAGGGAGCACTGCACTGTCAGAGGGTCAGTACTGAGGGAAAGCTGCACTGTCAGAGGATCAGTACTGAGGGAGTGCTACACTGTCAGAGGGTCAGTACTAACGGACTGCTGCACTGTCAGTGGGTCAGTACTGAGGGAGCTCTGCATTGTCAGAGGGACAGTACTGAGGGAGTGCTGCACTGTCAGAGGGTCAGTACTGAGGGAGTGCTGCACTGTTAGATGATCAGTACTGAGGGAGCACTGCACTGTTAGAGCGTCAGTACTGAAGGATTGCTGCACTGTCAGACGATCAGTACTGAGGGCGCTCTGCACTGTCAGACTGTCAGTACTGAGGGAGTGCTGCACTGTCAGAGGATCAGTACTGAGGGTTTGCTGCATTGTCAGAGGGTCAGTACTGACGGAGAGCTGCACTGTCAGTGGTCAGTACTGAGGGAGCTCTGCATTGTCAGAGGGACAGTACTGAGGGAGTGCTGCACAGTTAGAGAGTCAGTACTGAGTGTGTGCTGCACTGTCAGAGCGTCAGTACTGAGGGAGTGCTGCACTGTCAGAGGGTCAGTACTGAGGGAGTGCTGCATTGTCAGAGGGTCAGTACTGAGGGAGTGCTGCACTTTCAGAGGGTCAGTGCTGAGGGAATGCTGCACTGTCAGAGGGTCAGTACTGAGGGATAACTGCACTGTCAGAGCGTCAGTGCTGAGGGAGTGCTGCACTGTCAGAGGATCAGTACTGAGGGAGTGCTGCACTGTCAGAGGATCAGTACTGAGGGAGTGCTGCACTGTTGGATGATCAGTACTGAGGGAGCTCTGAACTGTCAGCGGGTCAGTACTGAGGAAGTGCTGCACTGTTGGAAGGTCAGTACTGAGGGAGCGCTGCACTTTCAGAGGGTCAGTGCTGAGGGAAAGCTGCACTGTCAGAGGATCAGTACTGAAGGAGTGCTGCACTGTCAGAGGGTCAGTACTTAGGTGGCTCTGCACTGTCAGAGGGTCAGTACTGAGGGATAACTGCACTGTCAGAGGGTTAGTACTGAGGGAGTGCTGCACTGTCAGACGGTCAGTACTGAGGGATAACTGCACTGTCAGAGGGTTAGTACTGAGGGAGTGCTGCACTGTCAGACGGTCAGTACTGAGGGAGTGCTGCACTGTTAGATGATCAGTACTGAGGGAGCTCTGAACTGTCAGCGGGTCAGTACTGAGGAAGTGCTGCACTGTCGGAAGGTCAGTACTGAGGGAGCGCTGCACTTTCAGAGGGTCAGTGCTGAGGGAATGCTGCACTGTCAGAGGGTCAGTACTGAGGGATAACTGCACTGTCAGAGCGTCAGTGCTGAGGGAGTGCTGCACTGTCAGAGGATCAGTACTGAGGGAATGCTGCACTGTCAGAGGATCAGTACTGAGGGAGTGCTGTACTGTTGGATGATCAGTACATGAGGGATCTCTGAACTGTCAGCGGGTCAGTACTGAGGAAGTGCTGCACTGTCGGAAGGTCAGTACTGAGGGAGCGCTGCACTTTCAGAGGGTCAGTGCTGAGGGAAAGCTGCACTGTCAGAGGGTCAGTACTGAGGGAGCACTGCACTGTCAGAGGATCAGTACTGAAGGAGTGCTGCACTGTCAGAGGATCAGTACTGAGGGAGCTCTGCACTGTCAGAGCGTCAGTGCTGAGGGAGTGCTGCACTGTCAGAGGATCAGTAGTGAGGGAGTGCTGCACTGTCAGAGGGTCACTGAGGGAGTGGTGCACTGTTAGATGATTAGTACTGAGGAAGTGCTTCACTGTCGGAAGGTCAGTACTGAGGGAGCTCTGCACTCTCAGAGCGTCAGTGCTGAGGGAGTGCTGCACTGTCAGAGGATCAGTACTGAGGGAGTTCTGCACTGTTAGATGATTAGTACTGAGGGAGCTCTGAACTGTCAGCGGGTCAGTACTGAGGAAGTGCTGCACTGTCGGAAGGTCAGTACAGAGAGGGAGCGCTGCCCTGTCAGAGGGTCAGTGCTGAGGGAAAGCTGCACTGTCAGAGGATCAGTACTGTAGGAGTGCTGCACTGTCAGAGGATCAGTACTGAGGGAGTGCTGCACTGTCAGAGGGTCAGTACTAACGGACTGCTGCACTGTCAGTGGGTCAGTCCTGTGGGAGCTCTGCATTGTCAGAGGGACAGTACTGAGGTAGTGCTGCGCAGTTAGAGAGTCAGTACTGAGGGAGTGCTGCACTGTCAGAGGGTCAGTACTGAGGGAGTGCAGCACTGTTAGAAGATCAGTACTGAGCGAGTCCTGCACTGTCAGAGGATCAGTACTGAGGGAGCTCTGCATTGTAAGAGGGACAGTACTGAGGGAGTGCTGCACAGTTAGAGGGTCAGTACTGAGGGAGAGCTGCACTGTCAGAGGGTCAGTATTGAGGGAGTGCTGCACTGTCAGAGGGTCAGTACTGAGGGAGCTCTGCACTGTCAGAGGGTCAGTACTGTGGGAGCTCTGCACTGTCAGAGGGTCCGTACTGAGGGAGTGCTGCACTGTCAGAGGGTCACTACTGAGGAAGTGCTGCACTGTCAGAAGGTCAGTACTGAAGGAGTGCTGCACTGTCAGAGCGTCAGTACTGAGGGAGCTCTGTATTGTCAGAGGGACAGTACTGAGGGAGTGCTGCACTTTCAGAGGGTCAGTACTGAGGGAGTGCTGCCCTGTCAGAGGGTCAGTGCTGAGGGAAAGCTGCACTGTCAGAGGGTCAGTACTGAGGGAGTGCTGCACTGTCAGAGGATCAGTACTGTAGGAGTGCTGCACTGTCAGAGGATCAGTACTGAGGGAGTGCTGCACTGTCAGAGGGTCAGTACTAACGGACTGCTGCACTGTCAGTGGGTCAGTCCTGAGGGAGCTCTGCATTGTCAGAGGGACAGTACTGAGGTAGTGCTGCGCAGTTAGAGAGTCAGTACTGAGGGAGTGCTGCACTGTCAGAGGGTCAGTACTGAGGGAGTGCAGCACTGTTAGAAGATCAGTACTGAGCGAGTCCTGCACTGTCAGAGGATCAGTACTGAGGGAGCTCTGCATTGTCAGAGGGACAGTACTGAGGGAGTGCTGCACAGTTAGAGGGTCAGTACTGAGGGAGAGCTGCACTGTCAGAGGGTCAGTATTGAGGGAGTGCTGCACTGTCAGAGGGTCAGTACTGAGGGAGCTCTGCACTGTCAGAGGGTCAGTACTGTGGGAGCTCTGCACTGTCAGAGGGTCCGTACTGAGGGAGTGCTGCACTGTCAGAGGGTCACTACTGAGGAAGTGCTGCACTGTCAGAAGGTCAGTACTGAAGGAGTGCTGCACTGTCAGAGCGTCAGTACTGAGGGAGCTCTGTATTGTCAGAGGGACAGTACTGAGGCAGTGCTGCACTTTCAGAGGGTCAGTACTGAGGGAGTGCTGCACTGTCAGAGGGTCAGTACTGAGGGAGAGCTGCACTGTCGGGGATGCATTACTGAGTGAGTGCTGCACTGTCAGAGGGTCAGTACTGAAGGTGTGCCGCACTGTTGGAGGCTCAGTACTGAGGGTGCACTGCACTGTCAGAGGGTCAGTACTGAAGGAGTGCTGCACTGTCAGCCGGTCAGTACTGAGGGAACGCTGCACTGTCAGATGGTCACTACTGAGGGAGCGCTGCACTGTCAGAGGGTCAATTCTGAGGGAGTGCTGCACTGTCAGAGGATCAGTACTGTGGGAGTGCTGCATTGTCAGAGGATCAGTACTGAGGGTGTGCTGCACTGTCAGAGGGTCGGTACTGAGGGACCTCTGCATTGTCAGAGGGACAGTACTGTGGGAGCACTGCACTGTCAGAGGGTCAGTACTGAAGGAGTGCTGCACTGTCAGAGGATCAGTACTGAGGGAGCTCTGCACTGTCAGAGCGTCAGTACTGAGGGAGTGCTGCACTGTTAGAGGATCATTACTGAGCGAGTGCTGCACTGTCAGAGGATCAGTACTGAGGGAGCTCTGCATTGTAAGAGGGACAGTACTGAGGGAGTGCTGCACAGTTAGAGGGTCAGTGCTGAGGGAGAGCTGCACTGTCAGAGGGTCAGTATTGAGGGAGTGCTGCACTGTCAGAGGGTCAATACTGAGGGAGCTCTGCACTGTCAGAGTTTCAGTACTGTGGGAGCTCTGCACTGTCAGAGGGTCCGTACTGAGGTTGTGCTGCACTGTCAGAGGGTCACTACTGAGGGAGTGCTGCACTGTCAGAATGTCAGTACTGAAGGAGTGCTGCACTGTCAGAGGGTCAGTACTGAGGGAGCTCTGTATTGTCAGAGGGACAGGACTGAGGGAGTGCTGCACTTTCAGAGGGTCAGTACTGAGGGAGTGCTGCACTGTCAGAGGGTCAGTACTGAGGGAGAGCTGCACTGTCGTGGATGCATTACTGAGGTTGTCCGCACTGTTGGAGGCTCAGTACTGAGGGCGCTCTGCACTGTCAGAGGGTCAGTACTGAGGGAGTGCTGCACTGTCAGATGGTCAGTACTGAGGGAACGCTGCACTGCCAGATGGTCAATTCTGAGGGAATGCTGCACTGTCAGAGGATCAGTACTGAGGGTGTCCTGCACTGTCAGAGGGTCAGTACTGAGGGAGTGCTGCTTTGTCAGAGGATCAGTACTGAGGGTGTGCTGCACTGTCAGAGGGTCAGTACTGAGCGACCTCTGCACTGTCAGAGGGTCACTACTGAAGGAGTGCTGCACTGTCAGAGGGTCAGTACTTAGGGAGTGCTGCATGTTCAGAGGGTCAGTGCTGAGCGAGTGGAGCACTGTCAGCGGTTGAGTACTGAGGGAGTGCTGCACTTCCCGATGGTCATTGCTGAGGGTGTACTGCACTGTCAGAGGTGCTGCCTTTTTGATGAGACTTAATCTGAGGCCCTGTTTACCTTCTCCTTTGGCACAACGAGACCACGGCACTGTTTGAATAAGCACATGAGTATCCTTGGGTTCCCGAAATAACATTAATCTCTGAACGAACATTAGTAAATAACCAATGTTCTGACCTTAATGCCACCATCAGCACCTCCTTTAGCCAGTGTCACTATCATTAACCCCCTTTGTCCTTATGTCTATGACTTCCTTCACAATTTCTCCTTTGCCCTCACCTATCACTGGCCTTCTATCCAGCTTCACCTGTCCCAACCCCTTAATATAAATTTCATCACATTTTTATTTTTCTTTAGCTCTGGAGAAGAGTCACACGGACTTGACATGTTAACTCTGTTTTTTCTCTCTCCACAGATGCTGTCTGACCTGCTGAGTTTTTCCAGCATTTTCTATTTTTGTTGGAGAATAATGTCGAGTTGTTGCCAGATCAGTTGAATTTTTTTCCATGGCATGTGGGCATCGCTGGCTGGGCCAGCATTTATTGCCCAGCCCTAATTGCCCTTGAGAAGGTGGTGGTGAGCTGCCTTCTTGAACCGCTGCAGTCTGTGTGGTGTAGGTACACCCACAGTGCTGTTAGGGAGGGAGTTCCAGGAATTTGACCCAGTGACAGTGAAGGAACGGTGATATATTTCCAAGTCAGGATGGTGAGTGACTTGGAGGGGAACTTCCAGGCGGTGGTGTTCCCATCTATCTGCTGCCCTTGTCCTTCTAGATGGTAGCAGTCACAGGTTTGGAAGGTGCTATCTAAGGAGCCTTGGTGAGTTCCTGCAGTGCAACTTGTAGATGGTACACACTGCTGCTACTGTGCGTTGGTGGTGGAGGGAGTGAATGTTTGTGGATGTGGTGCCAATCAAGCGGCTGCTTTGTCCTGGATGGTGTCAAGTTTCTTCAGTGTTGTGGGAGCTACACTCATCCAGGCAAGTGGGGAGTATTCCATCACATTCCTGACTTGTGCCTTGTAGATGGTGGACAGGCTTTGGGGAGTCAGGAGGTGAGTTACTCGTCGCAAGATTCCTTGCCTCTGACCTGATCTTGTAGCCACAGTATTTATATGGCTAGTCCAGTTCAGTTTCTGGTCAATGGTAACCCCCAGGATGTTGATAGTGGGGGATTCAGTGATGGTAATGCCATTGAACATCAAGGGGCGATGGTTGGATTTTCTCTTGTTGGAGATGGTCATTGCCTGGCACTTGTGTGGCATGAATTTACTTGCCACTTGTTAGCCCAAGCCTGGATATTGTCCAGGTCTTGTTGCATTTGGACATGGACTGCTTCAGTATCTGAGGAGTTGTGAATGGTGCTGAACATTGTGCAATCATCAGCGAACATCCCCACTTCTGGCCTGATGATGGAAGGAAGGTCATTAATGAAGCAGCTGAAGATAGTTGGGCCGAGGACACTACCCTGAGGAACTCCTGCAGTGATGTCCTGGAGCTGAGATGACTGACCTCCAACAATCACAATAATCTTCCTTTGTGCTGGGTATGACTCCAACCAGCGGAGAGTTTTCCCCCCGATTCCCATTGACTCCAGTTTTGTTAGGGCTCCTTGATGCCACACTCAGTCAAATGCTGCCTTGATGTCAAGGGCAGTCACTCTCACCTCACCTCAGGAATTCAGCTCTTTTGTCCATGTTTGAACCAAGGCTGTAATGAGGTCAGGAACCCAAACTGGGCATCAGTGAGCAGGTTATTGCTAAACAAGTGACGCTTGATAGCAGTGTTGATGACCTCTTCCATTACTTTACTGATGATTGAGAGCAGACTGATGGGGCAGTAATTGGCCGGGTTGGATTTGTCCTGCTTTTTGTGTACAGGACATACCTGGGCAATTTTCCACATAGCTGGGTAGATGCCAGTGTTGTAGCTGTACTGGAACAGCTTGGCTAGGGGCGCAGCAAGTTCTGGAGCATAAGTCTTCAGTACTATTGCTGGAATATTGTCAGGGCCCATAGCCTTTGCAGTATCCAGTGCCTTCAGCCGTTTCTTGATATCATGTGGAGTGAATGGAATTGGCTGAAGACTGGCATCTGTGATGCTGGGGACCTCTGGAGGAGGCTGAGATGGATCATCCACTCGACACTTCTGGCTGAAGATTGTTGCAAATGCTTCAGCCTTATCTTTTGCATTGATGTGCTGGGCTCTTCCATCATTGAGGATGGGGATATTGTGGAGCCTCCTCCTCCAGTGAGTTGTTTCATTGACCATCACCATTCATGACTGGATGTGGCAGGACTGCAGAGCTTAGATCTGATCTGTTGGTTGTGGGATCGCTTATGTCTAATACTTGCTGCTGATGTTGTTTGGCAAATAGCCCTGTGTTATAGCTTCACCAGGTTGACACCTCATTTTTAGGTATGCCTGGTGCTGCTCCTGACATGCCCTTCTGCACTCTTCCTTGGGGTTGATCCCCTGGCTTGATGGTAATGGTAGAGTGGGGGATATGCTGGGCCATGAGGTTACAGATTGTGTTTGAGTACAATTCTGCTGCTGCTGATGGCCCACAGCACCTCATGGATGCCCAGTCTTGAGTTGCTAGATCTGTTCGAAATCTATCCCATTCAGCACGGTGGTAGTGCCACACAAGATGATGGAGGGTATCCTCAATGTGAAGATGGGAGTTGTCTCCACAACAACTGTGTGGTGCTCACTCCTACTGATACTGTCCTGGACAGAGGGCAACTCCCACCCGACTGTATACCATAGTGCCGCCACCTCTGCTGGATCTGTCCATAGCGCCGCCACCTCTGCTGGATCTGTCCTGCCAGTGGTAAAAACGAAATACTGCAGTGGCTGGAAATCTGAAATAAAAACAGAAAGTGCAGGAAAACGCAGCAGGTCTGACAGCATCTGTGGAGAGAGAAACAGTTAACATTTCAAGTCCGTATGACTCTTCTTCAGAGCTAAAGAGCAGTAGAAACATGGTGAAATTTACACTGTTTAAGAGGGGGTGGAGCAGATGAAGATAAAAGGTCAGGATAGGCAGGAGCTAAGGAGAGATTGACAAAGATGTCATGGACACAGGACAAAGGGAGTGTTAATGGTCATGTTAAAGACTAAAGAAGGTGCTGAAAGTGGCATAAAGGTAAGATAGCAGAGTGTGTTAATAGCAAAACAAGGGTTCGCGCTCTGTGAAAGCACTACATAGAAACCAGTGACTGATGGTCCTGTGGGATGCGGTTGGGGTTGGGGGGGGGGGGGGGGGGGGGGGGGGTGTTGGGGGGTGTGGGGGTGGGGTGGGGGGGGGTGGGGGAGGTGTTGAAGAAAAAGGATTAAAAAAAGGGGGAAAATATATATAATAATAAAAAAACAAATACATTTTAAAAAGGATTAAAAAGAAGTAAAGATGGAGGAGAGAGTTCATGATCTAAAGTTGTTGAACTCAATATTCAGTCCGGAAGGCTGTAAAGTGCCTAGTCGGAAGATGAGGTGCTGTTCCTTCAATTTGCGTTGAGCTTCACTGGAACAATGCAGCAGGCCAAGGACGGACATGTGGGCATGAGAGCAGGGTGGTGTATTGAAATGGCAAGCGACAGGGAGGTCTGGGTCATGTTTGCGGAAAGACTAAATTGAGGGACATGCAAGTGAAATGCTTCTTCATCTGAAAGAATTGTTTGGGGCCTTGGACGGTGAGGAGGGGGGAGGTAAAGGGGCAGGTGTTGCACCTTCTGTGATTACATGGGAAGGTGCTGTGGGGAGGGAATGAGGAATTGGGGGTGATGGAGGAGTGGACTAGAGTGTTCTGGAGGGAACGATCCCTATGGAATATTGACTGAGGTGGGGGGGGGGGAGGGGGGTGCGGGGGGGGGGTGGTGGGGTGAGGGCAAGATGTGTTTGGTGGTGACATCATGCAGGAGTTGGCGGGACTGACCATCACTGGTGAGTTCCTGCAGTGGCAGCACAAGAGGGAAATGAGGCACTTTGACATCTTTCCAGGTGCTCCTTCCCCTCAAGGAGTCAGGCCGGGACCCACGGGCACCCGAAGAGAAGAGGAGCGGCAGCTGGATACCCCTGGGTCACCCACTCAGGAATCTCAGAGGTTGTCCGCTCCCTCCAAGTCCCCTTTGCCTGTGACTCCCTGAACCTCATCCTCTGTCACCATAGAGGGAGCAGCTGGCCCACAGGGGGTCAGCCAAAGCAAGCCGGGGCCCTCAAGGCCTCAGCTCTCCAGAGGATACATGCCAAAGTGAACAGAGGCAACAGGGCCAATCACTGATTCCACCCCTGCTGCGGATGTCAGGGCAGCACCTAGAAGTGATTGGCCTAGAAAAGTTAAGAAATTCTGATCACAAGTTGGTTGCACAGGTGAACACATTTTGTCACTTTATAATCTGAAAATATATTCACTTTTACTGAATAATGTGTAATGTTGTCTTTCAACTTCAGGCTTTGTGAGTCCTCCCCCTGCATTTCCCCCTCCCCCATCCCCCCCACTACCAGTTCAGCTGCACGTAGCCGGACCAGGAGTGATTCTGGAGAAGTGTGTGTGTGGCAGGGCCTTTCGGGGCCTCTTGAAAGCCCCTCGCACACACGTGGAGCCTTCATCCATCACACTCAGCTCACTGTCCCGAGCATTTTCAATGCTGCTTGCTGGGATTCTCTTTCTGTTGTCCGTCTGAGCCGACACTGTATCTCCGCCCACCCGCTGACCACACTCCCGTGCAGCACCTATTCCCGTCCAACACCAGGCTCCGCTCACTTTTGAGTTTGACAGTGATGGTTGTGGTCAAGTATGTTGTCAGCTCTTCCACCTTATCCCCTCCCCAGTCACCCATGTCCTTGCCCCATCACTGCCAACCCCCCAGCATCACCTTCCACCTCCCCACTGTCACCTGCCAACCCAAACCCTTGTCTTTCCAGGATGTCCAGGTGAACAAACACGTTCCATACCTTCCCAGAATCCCACCCCCATCCACATTGCCCTCCCTGATCTCCTTCCCACCCCCAGGGTCCATATCTGCCTCCGAGTCCCCACCAGTTAACCTCACCGTCCCTTCTACTGCTACTGTCGCACCCTCACCCTACCACCCTTCTGGTTCACTCTGCCTCCTCTCACACTCCTTCCTACCAAACCCACCTCAGTTCACTCCCCAGGAGGCACTCATTGACTCCACTAATCCCTCCCTTAACGTTCACCTGGAAATCCCACATCCCCTCACTCCCTCCCCATCCTCTCACTCCCTCCCCATCCCCTTTCTCCCTCCCCATCCCCTTACTCCCTCCCCCATCCCCTTACTCCCTCCCCATCCCCTTACTCCCTCCCCATCCCCTTTCTCCCTCCCCATCCCCTTACTCCCTCCCTCATCCCCTTACTCCCCTCCCCCATCCCCTTACTCCCCCCCCATCCCCTTACTCCCCCCATCCCCTTACTTCGTCCTTCATCCCCTCACTCCCTCCCCATCCCCTTTCTCCCTCCCCATCCCCTTTCTCCCTCCCCATCCCCTTACTCCCTCCCTCATCCCCTTACTCCCTCCCCCATCCCCTTACTCCCCCCCCATCCCCTTACTCCCCCCCCATCCCCTTACTCCCCCCCATCCCCTTACTTCGTCCTTCATCCCCTCACTCCCTCCCCATCCCCTTACTCCCTCCCCCATCCCCTTACTCCCTCCCCATCCCCTTACTCCCTCCCTCATCCCCTTACTCCCTCCCCCATCCCCTTACTCCCTCCCCCATTTGCTCACTCCCTCCTCCATCTCCTTACTCCCCCCCCATCCCCTTACTCCCCCCCATCCCCTTACTTCGTCCTTCATCCCCTCACTCCCTCCCCATCCCCTTACTTCCTCCTCCATCCCCTTACTCCCTCCCTCATCCCCTTACACCCTCCTCCATCCCCTTACACCCTCCTCCATCCCCTTATTCCCTCCCCCATTCCCTTACTCCCTCCTCCATCCATACTCCCCCCCAGAGAACTTCCTGCCTCCGAACTCCCTCCCTTACACCTACCTCCCCACTTGCCACGTTCTCCCCATTACACCTTCCTCCCCATACTCCCTCCTCCTCCCTTCCAACCTCACCATCCCCTGGACTCCTTTTCCCTCCCCTCCCAACCTCGTCCTCCCAATACCTTCGTTTCCACTGCCCCCCCCAAACAACCTCAACCCCCCCCCAGCCCAACCTCACCCTCCCCCCAACCAACCTCACTCCCCCTAAACAACCTCACCTCCCTGTACACCTTCCTCTCCCACTCACAGCTGGACTTTCCTCTCCCCCGCCATGGCCAAGACCGGGATGTTCCAAGACATCGACAGAGACCTCCCACCTTCTGAGAGCTGCTTTGCAGTGGAGCCGTGTCCATGAGAATCCACCCAGCGGGTGATGCACCTGATCCTCCAGGGTCCGGTCACTCCAGCAACTTCTGCTCCTCGGATGTCCGCGATCTGAGCAAGGTCCAACCTCTGCATGACCCGCTTGTCCAGATGTGCTCTGGGTCAGTGTAATGGTAAATCTGGCACAGGGGAGGAGGGAGGGAGCAATTCCAGTCGGTTATTACTCTGCATCCCATTACCAGGATGCAAATGGGGTTGATGCGGCCGGCTTCCAGTAGGATTCGTGTTCCGCCATGTCCGACACCATCCCGCTGGGATTTCACACCGGAGTGAAACCGGTTCTTGGTCTTCTCGCCACAGTGTTACCCGCCATGACGCCCGACGCCAACAAGGCTGGAAAATTCTGGCCATGCTTGACTGCTCTGTGAGACAGCTCTCCCAGTTTTGGCATTAGTCCCCGGATGTTAGTGGGGAGGACTTTGCAGGGTCGACAGGGCTTAGTTTGCTGTTCTTGTTTCTGGTGCCCAGGCCAATGCCGGGTGGTCCATCTGGTTTCATTCCTTTTTGTAGGTTTGTAGCAGCTTGATACAGCCCAATGGCTTCCTAATCCATTGCTGTGGGTCTGGAGTCACATGTAGGCCAGACCAGGTAAGGATGGCAGATTTCCTTCCTTAGAGAGACCTCAGTGAACCAGATAAGTTTTGATGACAATTGGCAATAGTTTCATGGTCACTATTACTGAGACTAGCTTTCAATTCCAGATCTATTAACTGAATTTACAATTCCACCAGCTGCATTGAATTAGGAAGATGAGAAAGGATGATCTCACTGGAAATGTATTTGTTTGCCACAAAGTAGAGTAGGTGTAGGAGGACAGGATAATATGGCTTGGAGGCAGAGGAAAGAATGGAATCATTATCAGATGTACTCTCAGGAAAGCCACGCTGACAATATTTGTATTTCCTACACGATCAGAGGAACCGATGAACTCGGAGGCTGCAACTGTCCAGCCCAATATCCCTCGTCCACTGCTCAGCGTTTCTGTACCTCAAGGTGCACTACAAATGCCTGATTTCAGCTCACACATATTTCCAAGTTCAGGTACCAACTTTCCTCCAGTGACCTGCACCTGAAATCAGGGATCAAAAAACTACGCATGGTCCAGTAGCTGTGGAAATGAGCATGGACGGACTCACCTTTGGGCCAGTGTCCAGCCCACAAGATGCTCTGGTTCTTGGCTTCAAGTGACCAACAAGAGAGGGTGTGGCTCTGGACTTAATTTTAAGAAATGAAGCTGGGCGATGGGAGGAGTGACAGTGGGGGAGCATTTTGGAAATAGTGATCACAATTTAGTTAGTTTTAAGGTAATTATGGAAAAGGACAAAGATAAAACAGGAGTTAAAGTTCTAAATTGGGGCAAGGCCAATTTTGATTTAGCTACTTGAAGATAAGTCAGTGTCAGAACAGTGGGAGGCATTCGAAAGGGAGTTTCAAAGGGTTCAGAGTAAACATGTTCCCACAAAGAAAAATGGTGGGATGGCCAAATCTAGGCCCCCTGGATGTCAAGGAGTTTACAGGGTAAGATAAGGCATAAAAGGAAAGCTTATGTAAGACACCGAGAACTCAATGCTACAGAAAACTGAGAGGAGAACAGAAAATGCAGAGGTGTGATCAACAAGGAAATAAGGAAAGCAAAGAGAGGACATGAAAGAATATTGGTGAGAAAAATCAAAGAGAACCCTAATTTTTTATCAATACATTAAGAGTAAGGGGATAACTAAGAGCAGGGCCCATGCAAGACCTAATGGGTAAACTGTGTGTGGAGGCAGAGAAAGTGGGTATTGTTCTTAACGAATACCTTGTGTCTGTCTTCACAGAAGAGGGACATTACAGACATTGTCGTTAAGGAGGAGGAGTGTGAAGTAATGGATGTGATAAACACAGGGAGAGAGGAAGTATTAAGGGGATTAGCATCCTTGAAAGTGGATAAATTGCCAGGGCTGGATGAAATGTACCCAGGCTGTTAAAAGAAGCCAGATGGGAAATTGCTGCAGGTCTGACCATCATTTTCCAATCCTCACTGGATACAAGTGAGGTGTCGGAGGATTGGAGGTCTGCTAACGTTGTACCCTTATTGAAAAAGGGAGTGAGGGATAGATCAAATAATTACAGGCCGGTCAGAAAACTCAGTAGTGGGCAAATTATTGGAATCACTTCTGAGGGACAGGATAAACTGTAACTTAGAAAGGCAATCAAGGAAAGTCAGCATGGATTTGTCAAGGGAAATTGTGTCTGACTAATTTGATTGAATTTGTTGAGGAAGTAACAAGGAGGATTGATGAGGGTAGTGCAGTTGATGTGGTCTACATGGATTTTAGCAAGGCTTTTGACATGGTCCCACATGGCAGACTGGGTAAAAAAATAAAAGCCTATGGGATCCAGGGGAATGTAACAAGCTGGATACAAAATTGGCTCAGTGGCAGGAAACACAGGGTAATTGTTGGTGGGTGTTTTTGTGACTGGAAGGCTGTTTCCAGTGGAGTTCCGCAGGGTTAGTACTCGCTCCCCTGCTTCTCGTGGTATATGTTGATGATTTGAATGTGAATGGAAGGGGATTGGCTGCGTGGTTGATAGTGAGGAGGATTGCTGTAAAAGAAGATTCAATGGACTGGTCAGGTAGGAGGGAAAGTGGCAAATGGAATTCAACCCAGAGAAGTGTGAAGTGATACATTTGGGGAGGTTAAACAAGGCAAACGATTACACAATAAATGGGGGGATACTGAGAGGTGTACAGGAAGTGAGAGACCTTGGAGTGAATGTCCACACATTCCTGAAGGTAGCAGGACAGGTTGATATGATGGTTATGAAGGTATATGGAATCCTTTCCTTTATTAGGTGAGGCATAGAATATGAGAGCCAGGCAGGTTTTGCTGGAACTGTCTAAAACTTTAGTTAGGCCACATCTTGAGTACTGTGTGCAGTTCTGGTCACCTGACAGAAAGAATGTAATTGCACCAGAGAGGGTATAGAGGAGATTTATGAGGGTGTTGCCAGAGCTGGAAATTTGCAGCTATGAGGGGGGATTGGATAGGCTGGGGTTGTTCCCCTTGCAAAGTGGAGGCGGAGGGGAGATTGATGAGATGTACAAAATTGTGAGGGGCCTGGATAGAGCGGATGGGAAGGGCCTATTTACTTTAGCAGAGAGGTCAGTGATTAAGAGGCATAGATTTAAAGTGATTGGGAGAAAGATCAGAGGGAAGATGAGGAAAAGTTTTTCACCCAGAGGGTTGTGGGGGTCTGGAACTCACTGTCTGAAAGGGTAGTAGAGGCAGAAACCCGCAACTCATTGAAAAGGTGTCTGGATTTGTACCTCAAGTACTGGAACCTGCAGGACTAGGGACCAAATGCTGGAGAGTGGGATTAGGCTGGGTGGCCCATTTTTCAGCCAGTGCAGACACGATGGCTGAGTGGCCTCTTTCTGTGCTGTAAACTTTTGATGATTCTATGACCTGTTGTGGGTGGTACTTAGGCTCCATTCAACCTCCCGCCTTATTTGTATATCTTAGCAATACCTGTGCCCATCACAGAGTGTCCAGCACAAACAGAGACTCTCCGGCCCATTGTGCCCGTTCAGGTCAACTCAGATTCTCAGTGTGAGAATTCCATGGGAATTCCAATGGGAAAGAGCTGGAGACCTGACCCTGAATTCTTCAGTTGTCAGGAATGTGCAACGGGCTCAGGCTCAGCTCTGCCAGGGTTGGGTGGGAGGAGGGCGGGTGCTGATGTAACAGCGGGTGTGGGTGAGCGATAGGAGAGAGCCCTCTGAAGGCAGACAGCTGCCCCAGGGAGCTGCACACAGTCAAGGGCACAACAAAAATGCTGCAAAATATGTCCATGCAGTACAACCAGACAGCTGAAAGCAGACCTCATAAAAAAAACCAGTCCCCAGGTATCTCTTTAGATTTAATTTCCCCACGGAGATTCCATCCAGCCCTGGATCGAGGTTTGAGCAGAAATGGGAATTCCGCCTGGGAGAATGGCCCATCTGCAAACTGTAAATGTGGACAAGCTACGTGAAGAGAGAATCTAACCATCACCCCTTGATGTTCAATGGCATTACCATCACTGAATCCCCCACTATCAACATCCTGGGGGTTACCATTGACCAGAAACTGATCTGGACTAGCCATATAAATACTGTGGCTACAAGAGCAGATTAGAGACTAGGAATCCTGCAACGATTAACTCACCTCCTGACTCCTCAAAGCCTGTCCACCATCTACAAGGCACAAGTCAGGAGTGTGATGGAATACTCTCCACTTGCCTGGATGAATGCAGCTCCCACAACACTCAAGAAGCTTGACACCATCCAGGACAAAGCAGCCCACTCAATTGGCACCACATCCACAAACATTCACTCCCTCCATCACTGACACACAGTAGTAGCAGTGTGTACCATCTACAAGATGCAATGCAGGAACTCACCAAGGCTCCTTAGACAGCACCTTCCAAACCTGTGACTGCTACCATCTAGAAGGACAAGGGCAGCAGATAGATGGGAACACCACCACCTGGAAGTTCCCCTCCAAGTCACTCACCATCCTGACTTGGAAATATATTGGCCGTTCCTTCACTGTCGCTGGGTCAAAATCCTGGAACTCCCTCCCTAACAGCACTGTGGGTGTACCTACACCACAGGGACTGCAGCGGTTCAAGAGGGCAGCTCACCACCACCTTCTCAAGGGCAATTAGGGATGGGCAATAAATGCTGGCCTCACCAGTGACTCCTACATCCCATGAATTAATAAAAATAGCACTGCTGCCCAGTCCTCTCACCTGCTCCACAAGGGAATGGAGTGTGGATTTCATTGAGCCCAATTCCTAACACTTTCAAATTCCCCGATCTTGGTGAATCAATAGCATCAAAAACCAGATGCAATGATTGTTTCCCAGCCTGTTCTTTCACTGGAGGATCATAGAAACAGGAGGAGGACATTCAGCCCCTCAAAGCCTGACCTAACTTCACTCAACAAACCGAGACCAGGATCTGGCAATTTCAGACTTTGTAACTTGCTAAATCAAATATGATCTGAGTTATTTATTTCCTATGTGACAATCTACAACATCAAAAGAACTAAGGAAAGGTGCTGCCACAAACAGTGATGAGTTCCTCCTACGCTGCTGTACAGTGTGATGATGTGCATATTTATTCTTTGAGTTCTGTTATTACACTGCATTATGCTAAAATTCAAAATGGAAATGGCTGCAGGTATTAGGCGGTGGGAACGCTGTGCCCGCCCAGTGGTTTCTCGTTCAGTGTAACCAGCTGCCGTAACCAGCAATCTATATTGTGATATTTCCCAGCCCAGACCCTCACTTTGAATTAATTTTAATGGAGAAAGTAAATCACAGGCCATGGAATATAGCGATTGCACTGCCAGGGTTACACAGAACTTACCAATGATGCTGCCAGAATGCAGTGAAGGAATTGGAAATCTTGATCAATAAATAACCATACTAAAGAAGCTGTTCACATGACAGCAAATTGCAGAAATTGTTCTGAGACAAAAATATCTTCCTGGCTTTGAACTTTTATGGGTTGTTTGGGTAACAAGGGGAAGGAATGAGACCTGGACAGAACCAACTCAGTGACTCTCTGATCCCTTCACCCCACCCCCCCTCTCCCCTCCCCCCTCCCACCCCCGTCATTTCTAATTGTTGTTCCTGGTGAGTGTGTGGGTGATGATGGACTGAGGTAATCCCATTTGATGTTGTTTACACTTCACTGCATTAATTTAAAGAACCAAGCACAAATATTTCAAAGCTTTTCTCAATTGTATTCTCAATTGTATTCCTCTACAAATCACCCAGCAAACTATTAGGCTCAAATATTAAACACTGAACTGAGGACCCACTTGCTCTCCAGGCTGACACAGCGATTGGAAGAACAGGGGAATTCTCCCTGGACCAATGTCTATCCCTCTATCAGACACAGATTACCTAATCATTATTACATCACCCTGTGTGGGAGCTTCTTGTTGCTTAACTTCTTTTGAAAAGAGGAGCTAGATTTATCTCGGATTCAGAAAGGTATTGAAATAATTTGATCTAAATAAGAAACTAGGAGGAGGAAGTGAAGATTGGAGTTCAGTAATGGAACCAGTATAACATCCCTAGAGACTGAGGCAGATAAACTGCACTGCAATAATGAACTGGAATGCATTAATCAGAGATCAGAGACTTAACAGCCTGAGTAATCCCTCAGGGTTATAGTTCACTGTATCCTGATTAGCAAGCTTAATGGTGGAGCTCACCATTGCAGACTAACATCATATTTTACTTTATATACTCAGGAGTGTGATGGAAGACTGTCCACTTGCCTGGATGAGTGCAGCTCCCACAACACTCAAGAAGCTTGACACCATCCAGGACAAAGCAGCCCTGCTTGATTGGCACCACATCCACAAAAATTCACTCCCTCCAACACCTATGCACAGTAGCAGCAGTGTGTACTATCTACAAGATGTACTGCAGGAATTCACCAAGGCTCCTTAGACAGCACCTTCCAAATCCACAATCACTACCATCTAGAAGGACAAGGGCAGCAGATAGATGGGAACACCACCACCTGGAAGTTTCCCTCCAAGCCACTCACCATCCTGACTTGGAAATATATCACCATTCCTTCAGTGTCGCTGGGTCAAAATCCTGGAACTCTCTCCCTAACAGCACTGTGGGTGTACCTACACCACATGGACTGCAGCGGTTCAAGAAGGCAGCTCACCACCACCTTCTCAAGGGCAATTAGGGATGGGCAATAAATGCTGGCCCAGCCAGCAAAGCCCACATCCTATGAATGAATTAAAAAAAAAATCCTAAATATACTTTCAGATCCACATTTGCACATAGTCACATGGAAGTACAAGTTCATCAGCAGTTATCTTACTGACTATTATCCATCAACAGTGTCATGAAAGTGAGAATTGTACATTACAATTCCATTACAATTCTATTATAATTCTATTATAATGAAGCTGATCAACCCGACTCAAGCTCGCTGCCTTCTCAACAATGCATTTCCTGCAGTGACTCAGCTGCATTTCTGCTTTTCCCATTGGGAATCTTGCTCAGAAGTGGTGACATCATTTGTAAAATGATTTGCAGTTGTGACTGGTTACTTTCTGTAAAAAAACAAAAAATGCTGGGAAATCTCAGCAGGTCAGACAACATCTGGAAAATCTCAGCAGGTCTGGCAGCATCTGTGGAGAGAGAAACAGGGTTAACGGGTGGAATTTTACGGCCCCTCCCACTGGCGGGATTTTCGGTCCTGCCAAAGCCATGGACTTTTGACTGGCTCACTGCATTTTATGGCCCCATCCCCACCAGGACTGTAAAAATTCCACCCCACATTTCGAGTCCAATGTGACTCTTCTTTGGAACAGGAAAGAGGGAGAAATGTAATGGGTTTTATGCTGTTAAGAAAGGGAAGCAGCGGGAATGGGGGTGAGGGGGGTGGGTGAGGGAGGGGTGAAGGGGGTGGGTGAGGAGGGGGGTGAGGGGAATGAGGGGTTGGCTGAGGGGGTGGGTGTGTGGGGGTGGTCAGGGATAGGTTAGGGGACAGGGCGATTAAAGATGCCATGGAATAAAAGGGAAAGAGAGTGGTAATGGTCGGAGTGTAGAGAAGGAAAGCATTGGTCTGGAGTAGGTGTTAATGAAGGTCAGCCCTGTCTGAAAGCAAACATATAAACACAAGATAAAAGCAGCACAAGGGGGGAAAGATCAAAATGGAGGAGGGAGCTCACGGTCTGAAGTTGTTGAATTCAATATTCAGTCCAGAAGGCTGTAAGGTGCCTAGTCGGAAGATGAGGTGTTGTTCCTCCAGTTTGCGTTGGGCTTCACTGGAACAATGCAGCAAGCCAAGGACAGACATGTGGGCAAGAGAGCAGGGTGGAGTGTTAAAATGGCAAGCGACAGGGAGGTTTGGGTCATTCTTGCGGACAGACCGCAGGTGTTCTGCAAAGCGGTCGCCCAGTTTACGTTTGGTCTCTCCAATGTAGAGGAGACCACATTGGGAGCAACGAATGCAGTAGACTAAGTTGGGGGAAATGCAAGTGAAATGCTGCTTCACTTGAAAGGAGTGTTTGGGCCCTTGGACGGTGAGGAGAGAGGAAGTGAAGAGGCAGGTGTTACATCTTTTGCGGTTGCATGGGAAGGTGCCGTGGGAAGGGGGTGAGGTGTAGGGGGTGATGGAGGAGTGGACCAGGGTGTCCTGGGGGGAACGATCCCTGCGGAATGCTGCCGGGAGGGCTGAAGGGAAGATGTGTTTGGTGGTGGCATCGTGCTGGAGTTGGGTTATATTCTGTATTTGGCAGTTGATGGGGTGGAATCTCCTGTGTTGATAACATTTGGACAATGACTCGACATGGGCTGTACTTGTTACTCTGTGACATGAGCTCGAACTAACTGATGGACTCCCAACAACCAGATTCCCCTGCGTCTCAGCAACATTTGACAGTAGATAAAGATTAAGCAGGACCCAGATGGATCCTCACTTAGTCCTTTACATATAATGTTCGCTTACCATTCAGTGTTACTGCTGATTAAACTTGTATACAAGAAAGTATTTGTCCTTTCACTAAAATTAAACAGCTCTCAGGAGAGGGTCTGATCATTTGGAGACGCTGTATTTCTAACCGGCTGTTTCACTGCTGATCACAGAAACATTGTTCTCTCCAGGTACCGTGTGCTGAGCCTGAGGAGAGATCGAGCCTCCTTTCTGGACAGGTCACCCACCGCTCCGTCTCCACCACCCCCCCCTCTCCATCCCCACATCCCCATCCCTGGCCCCACCCCTCTCCGCCTCTGTCCCCAACCCCCTCTCTGTCCCCTCCCCCCCTCCCTGTCCCCACCCCCCGCTCCGTCCCCATCCCCATCTCTGTCCCCACCCCCCTCTCTGTCCCCACCCCCCTCTCTGTCCCCACCCCCGCTCTGTCCCCATCCCCCACTCTGTCCCCACCCCCCTCTCTGTCCCCACCCCCGCTCCGTCCCCATTCCCCTCTCTGTCCCCACCCCCCTCTCTGTCCCCACCCCCCGCTCCATCCCCATCCCCCACTCTGTCTCCGTCCCTATCCCGCTCCATCTCTGTCCCCACCCCCCACTCTGTCCCCACTCCCCTCTCCATCCCCACACCCCAATCCCTGGCCCCACCCCTCTCCGCCTCTGTCCCCAACCCCCTCTCTGTCCCCTCCCCCCTCCCTGTCCCCACCCCCCGCTCCATCCCCATCCCCCGCTCCGTCCCCATCCCCTCTCTGTCCCCACCCCCCTCTCTGTCCCCACCCCCGCTCCGTCCCCATCCCCCACTCTGTCCCCACCCCCCTCTCTGTCCCCACCCCCGCTCCGTCCCCATCCCCCTCTCTGTCCCCACCCCCCCTCTCTGTCTCTGTCCCCATCCCCAACTCTGTCCCCACCCCCCACTCCATCCCCATCCTCCACTCTGTCCCGTCCTCCCGCTCCGACCCCAACCCCCTCCCTGTCCCCACCCCCCGCTCTATCCCCATCCCCCACTCTGTCTCCGTACCTATCCCGCTCCGTCTCTGTCCCCACCCCCACCCCCCACTCCATCCCCACCCCCATCTCTGTCCCCACCCCCCGCACCGTCTCTGTCCCCAGTCCTTGCTCATGCTCACTCAGGCCCTGTGTATCTCCCACTTACTCTCTGCTTAACCTGAGCTGGTACTTGGGAGATTTTCCTCCAGAAATCCTTGACCTGCAATTCTAATTCTCAACATCTAGAATGTTCCAATCAATAACCTTCCATTTTTCTTTTAGAGTCACTGAACCCTCAGAAATGAAGTTAATTACTGCTTGCTGATTCATCACTCCACACATCCTCTAAGTTTGAGGCTGATGTGCTGAGTGAAGCAGTCTGGAGCTGCTCATGGCCACATGGGTAATCCTGTCACTACACGATGGATGGAAAATAGTCTCACAGGTCTCTCAACAATTAGAACACGTCAAGTGCAAGCATCCTGTGCTGTTTGCCTTTATGGACAGACATCATTTCCAATCCATCAATTCTTTAATCCAGTGAGGAAAGATACAGGCCCAGAAATTCTCCGTTAACCTAACAGCCAGCGAGTGTCGATTTAGACCCAGTCCAACACTCAGACACTCGCTTAACCATCACTAGCTGATAAACTGAGCCCACAACCATCCCAACTCTGATACTAACCCCAATACTCAAACACCTAGACATTGCCCACCCTGAAAATCTCCGCTAACTGAGGAGCAAAGAACAAAGAAAAGTGCAGCACAGGAACAGGCCCTTCGGCCCTCCAAGCCTGCGCCGATCATATTGCCCGTCAACTAAAACATTTTGCACTTCTGGGGTCCATATCCCTCTATTCCCATCCTATTCATGTATTTGTCAAGCTGCCTCTTAAACATCACTATCGTACTTGCTTCCATCACCTCCTCTGGCAGCGAATTCCAGACACCGTAAAAAACTTGCCCTGCACATCTCCTCTATAGTTTTCTCCTCTCACCTTAAATCTATGTCCCCTAGTAATTGACTCTTCCACCCTGGGAAAAAGCTTCTGACTATCTACTCTGTCCATGCCACTCATAATTTTGTAAACTTCTATCAAGTCGCCCCTCAATCTCCGTCGCTCTAGTGAGAACAATCCGAGTTTCTCCAACCTCTCCTCATAGCTAATAACCTCCAGACCAGGCAGCATCCTGGTAAACCTCCTCTGTACCCTCTCCAACACCTCCATATCCTTCTAGTAATGTGGTGACCAGAATTGCATGCAATAGTCCAAGTGTGGCCTAACCTAGGTTCTATACAGCTGCAGCATGACTTCCCAGCTTTTATACTCAATACCCCTGCCAACGAAGGCAAGCATGCCATATGCCTTCCTGACTACCTTATCCACCTGCGTTGCCACTTTCAGTGACCTGTGGACCTGTACACCCAGATCCCTCTGGCTGTCGACGCACTTAAGAGTTCTGCCATTTACTGTATAATTCTTGCCTGTATTAGACCTTCCAAAACGCATTACCTCGCATTTGTCCAGATTAAACTCCATCTGCCATTTCTCCACCCAAATCTCCAACCGATCTATATACTGTTGTATCCTTTGACAATCCTCTTCACTATCTGCAACTCCTCCAACCTTAATGTCATCTGCAAACTTACTAATTAGTCCAATTACATTTTCCTCCAAATCATTTACGTATACTACAAACAGCAAAGGTCCCAGCACTGATCCCTGTGGAACTCCACAAGTCACAGCTCTCCATTCAGAAAAGCACCCTTCCACTTCTACCCTCTGTCTTCTATGACCAAGCCAATTCTGTATCCATCTTGCCAGCTCACCTCTGATCCCGTGTGACTTTACCTTCTGTACCAGTCTGCCATCTGGGGCCTTGTCAAAGGCCTTACTGAAATCCATGTATATAACATCCACTGCCCTTCCATCGTCAATCATCTTTGTCACTTCCTTGAAAAACTCAATCAAATTAGTGAGACACAACCTCCCCTTCCCAAAAGCATGCTGCCTCTCAGTAATACGCCCATTTGCTTCCAAATGGTAGTAAATCATGTCACAAAGAATCTTCTCCAATAATTTCCCTACCACTGACGTAAGGCTCACCAGCCTGTAATTTCCTGGATTATCCCTGCTACCCTTCTTAAACAATGGAACAACATTGGCCATTCTCCAGTCCTCTGGGACCTCACCCATAGCCAGTGAGGATACAAAGATTTCTGTCAAGGCCCCAGCGATCCAAAGAGGAGCGAGTGTGTCTGCTGGTGACATTCCCAGATATAGCCCAACTCACACTCTCCTGACACCCTAAACCCAACATTCAATCACTCTGATACACTGTCACCCCCTAACCTGTTACCCCAAGTGCCTGGGCTCAGAATACCTCCAATGATGTTGATGGTAGTTGCCTATGGATGTGTGGGGGGAAGGGTGTGTTGTTGGTGAGCTGAGGGCCCAGCTGATTTCCTAGTCACTTCCATTGCAGAGGCTGCTTCATGCACCGAGGAGCTTTAACAGCAACAAGTCCAGCCCTAAACTGGGGAAGGAATAAATCTCTCGGAATTTTGATCCCCGGGAGAGAATAGTCACTAGAATTCCTGCTGTCGGTTCACTGTGCATTTTTAAAAAGTTGTTGCCATGGAGAAATATTTTGACAGGGAATAGATTTATTACCAGTGACCAGTAACTTTGCTGCCGTTTTCCCCATGGGAAATTTTGGCAATTTAGTTCGGGACAGGAAGACAGATTGTCCAACAGACCCAGAGGAAATACATGGGCAGGGCTTCTCCCTCACACTCACTGGCTAACTGAGTTGGTCAATCCTTGTCCCCATATTGGCTGCTCTGATCTGGATAAAAAATACTGCAAACTTTTTCTGAAATAGAAAGACCTCTAAAACCCAAAAAGCTCACTTCTTATTCAAAAGAGATCACGCGTAGTATTGGCCAGTTCCTGCAGTATGACACTGACTACACTTTCGAAAATACTTCCTTGTCTATAAAGCTCTGGAGTATTTTGAGGTCATAAAAGGTGATTTAAAAATGTAAGTTCATCTTTTTCTGGAATCCATTTTAAGAAGTGGTTTCATACGGCTCTGCTTCTGGTGTGAAATGAGGATGAAACGCTGGGTTAGCATGTCTGTTTGTTTTTTGGATCATTTTCAAATCATCTTACCCTACATTGATATAAAAGCAAAATACTGCAGATGCTGGAAATCTGAAACAAAAATAAAAATACCTGGAAAAACTCAGCAGGTCTGGCAGCATCTGCGGAGAGGAACACAGTTAACGTTTCGAGTCCGTATGACTCTTCAACAGAACTAAGTAAAAATAGAAGAGAGGTGAAATATAAGCTGGTTTAAGGTGGGGTGGGACAGGTAGAGCTGGATAGAGGGTCAGTGATAGGTGGAGATAACCAAAAGATGTCACAGACAAAAGGACAAAGAGGTGTTGAAGGTGGTGATATTATCTAAGGAATGTGCTAATTAAGGGTAGAAAGCAGGACAAGCAAGGTGCAGATAGACCTAGTGGGGGTGGGGTGGGGTGAAGGGATTGAAAAAGGCTAAAAGGTAGAGATAAAACAATGGATGGAAATACATTTAAAAATAATGGAAATAGGTGGGAAAAGAAAAATATATTCAAAAAATATATAAACTATTAGAAAAAAAGGGGATCGAAAAGGGGGTGGGGATGGAGGAGAGAGTTCATGATCTAAAGTTGTTGAATTCAATATTCAGTCTGGAAGGCTGTAAAGTGCCTAGTCGGAAGATGAGGCGCTGTTCCTCCAGTTTGCGTTGGGCTTCACTGGAACAATGCAGCAAGCCAAGGACAGACATGTGGGCAAGAGAGCAGGGTGGAGTGTTAAAATGGCAGCGACAGGGAGGTCTGGGTAATGCTTGCGGCAAGCAGTCACCCCGTCTGCGTTTGGTCTCTCCAATGTAGAGGAGACCACATTGGGAGCAACGAATGCAGTAGACTAAGTTGGGGGAAATGCAAGTGAAATGCTGCTTCACTTGAAAGGAGTGTTTGGGCCCTTGGACGGTGAGGAGAGAGGAAGTGAAGGGGCAGGTGTTACATCTTTTGCATGGGCATGGGGTGGTGCCATAGGAGGGGGTTGAGGAGTAGGGGGTGATGGAGGAGTGGACCAGGGTGTCCCGGAGGGAGCGATCCCTACGGAATGCCGATAAGGGGGCTGAAGGGAAGATGTGTTTGGTGGTGGCATCATGCTGGAGTTGGCGGAAATGGCGGAGGATGATCCTTTGAATGCGGAGACTGGTGGGGTGATAAGTGAGGACAAGGGGGACCCTATCATGTTTCTGGGAGGGAGGAGAAGGCGTGAGGGCGGATGCACGGGAGATGGGCCGGACACGGTTGAGGGCCCTGTCAACGACCGTGGGTGGAAAACCTTGGTTAAAGAAGAAGGAAGACATGTCAGAGGAACTGTTTTTGAAGGTAGCATCATCGGAACAGATGCAACGGAGGCAAAGGAACTGAGAGAATGGGTTGGAGTCCTTACAGGAAGCGGGGTGTGAGGAGCTGTAGTCGAGGTAGCTGTGGGAGTCGGTGGGTTTGTAATGGATATTGGTGGACAGTCTATCACCAGAGATTGAGACAGAGAGGTCAAGGAAGGGAAGGGAAGTGTCAGAGATGGACCACGTGAAAATGATGGAGGGGTGGAGATTGGAAGCAAAATTAATAAATTTTTCCAAGTCCCGACGAGAGCATAAAGCGGCACCGAAGTAATCATCGATGTACCGGAGAAAAAGTTGTGGAAGGGGGCCGGGGTAGGACTGCAACAAGGAATGTTCCACATACCCCATAAAGAGACAGGCATAGCTGGGGCCCATGCGGGTACCCATAGCCACACCTTTTATTTGGAGGAAGTGAGAGGAGTTGAAGGAGAAATTGTTCAACGTGAGAACAAGTTCAGCCAGACGGAGGAGAGTAGTGGTGGATGGGGATTGTTCGTGCCTCTGTTCGAGGAAGAAGCTAAGGGCCCTCAGACCATCCTGGTGGGGGATGGAGGTGTAGAGGGATTGGACGTCCATGGTGAAGAGGAGGTGTTTGGGGCCAGGGAAATGCTCTCTCTGCTCTCCCACATGACATCGAGTGAAGATTAGTGAAACTTGCACAATTACAGAAGGAGATCAGGGAACCAGCCAGGAGAGATGCAGCCATTTAAAACATTTCTCCAGGCAGGACATCCAGGGAAAAGCTCACAGACAAATCGAGTACAATCCTCTGCTCTGAAGTCTAAGTTCAGTGAGGGGAGTGGGAGGGATTAGCACTGGGGCAGGGGGCAGGGGTGGGAAAGCTGACTATGATATTGTGCTGTCCAGCTCGATATTTCTGTATGTGTGTGGGGCACAGCAAATGTTACCTCATGGGTAAAGCTCTAGGTGCCATATTTAAAGGGAACTTGGCCAGTCTCCCTCCCTTCCCCCACACTTGCCTCCCAGGCCCAGCCTTGGCACAGCTGGTGCTACCAGGAACCCCATATGAGCCAAGCTCTGAACGATTCCCAAGAAGGTCAAAGCAGCTTCCACTGACCACAAACTTGTGGAAGAAGTGAAGCTCGCCCGTTGCACGCTACTTTTATATGTGTTTGTTCTGATTTCCCGCCGGCAGGGATCTTAGTTCCAGCTGGGTGGTCTGTTAATGAGCTTGCATGAGGTGCTAATACATGCAAAATGCAACATGGGCTTCCCAACATTGTTCATCGGGAACCTTGACCCATCTTTAAAGTCCCAGGAACCGAATTCCAACCGTTCATGCTGACGTTGGGAAACTGGGTTTTGGCCTCCCATCAAATGAAGCTGCCCCACCCCCCACACTCCCCACCCCCCACACTCCCCACCCCCCCACACTCCCCACCCCCCCACACTCCCCACCCCCCACACTCCCCACCCCCCACACTCCCCACCCCCCACACTCCCCACCCCCCACACTCCTCACCCCCCACACTCCTCACCCCCCACACTCCCCACCCCCCACACTCCTCACCGCAGTGGGGGGGGGGAGGGGGTGGGGGGTGGCGGCAAGAAGGTGCCTCCTCAGCTCCTGGGGACAATGTTCGGTCTGAGCTGTAACAGCTGCTCAGTAACCGGGAATCCAGCCGCTTTAAGATACCATGCAAAGCACTTAAAGAGCTCATGAGCTAAAACAAATCAGTCAAGCACTACAAACAAAAATAGAGCTCACTTGGAGACACTTTTGTCTCTTCTTTCTGGGAGGTCAAATCCTACTCCAGCAGGTTCAGAATTTGAATTCAATCTAAAAACAAGTCTGGCAAAAAAAGCTGATCTCAATGACAGTAACGACGAAGCTGTGGAATTGTCACTAATACCCAACTTGTTCACTAGAGTCCATCAGGGAAGGAGATCTACCCACTGAAGGAACCGACTCAGTGATCTACCCACTGAAGGAACCGACTCAGTGATCTACCCACTGAAGGAACCGACTCAGTGATCTACCCACTGAAGGAACCGACTCAGTGATCTACCCACTGAAGGAACCGACTCAGTGATCTACCCACTGAAGGAACCGACTCAGTGAACCACTCACTTATATCAAACCCAGAGTAACTGGGGACATAATAAATGCTGATCTTGCCCAAGACACCCACAATCCCTGGACAACGGAAAGGTAAAGTTTTATCCAGCGTTTTATCAGAAGGAAGTTATAGAAACAATGTGCAGGGGTTTGGGGAAAAGGCAAGAGCACTCGGGCCTGAGCTTTTCCCGTGTCGGGCAGGTTTGGAGGGAGTGGACAGAGGTGTTCAGGGAGCTGCCCGCGATCGGCTCTGCTCCGTGAGTTCACGCAGGCCCACCCTGTGTGGATGGCCAGCGGCAGCGCTGAGAGCTACGTGTGTGGGCAGAGGGAAGAGGGAGAGCCAGCCTCCCGCACAGTTCACACTTTTTAAAGAAATAGATAAAGACATTAAAAATTTAATGAAACATGACCCCTCATGTGACTGTATCACATGAGATGTGACATGTTTTTATTTTCAAAATAAAGATTTTATTTAATTAGTATTAGCTTTAGGAAAACAGAATGACCTGGAAAAACTCAGCAGGTCTGGCAGCATCGGCGGAGAAGAAAAGAGTTGACATTTTGAGTCCTCATGATCAGTTCTGTCGAAGGGTCATGAGGACTCGAAACGTCAACTCTTTTCTTCTCCGCCGATGCTGCCAGACCTGCTGCGTTTTTCCAGGTAATTCTGTTTTTGTTTTGGATTTCCAGCATCCGCAGTTTTTTTGTTTTTAGTTTTAGAAAACCTCATCCTGCTGGTGGATGAGGTTTCCTAAAAAATGTAAAGGCCGCTTGGCCTTTTCACCTGCCTGCTGACTGTAAGGCTGGACAGGCAGTGTCAATTCAAGTTGATTGGGTCCTTAATGGCCTTATTAGGCCTTTCGATTATCGGCTGGCGCGCACCCACTGAGTGAAATATCACGCGATTGCGCTATGACGTCAGGACACACATCTGATGCTGTTGTGCATCATATTACATTCCGGCGTGTTGGATGTACACCCACACGCTGAAGGTAAAATTCAGGCCTAGGTCATATTGCTCATTTGGAGAGCTGGTGCAGACACAATGGGCTGAATGGCCTCCTTCTGTGCTGTTAAAATTCTGTGAGTCTGTGAAGCACTATCAGGATTGAGGCACGTGGAGAGGCCCTGGAATATGGACACATCCTTCAGCCAACAATCATGTACAGAAATTATACTATTGGATATTCAGCATTTAGAATAGCTGTTGGGTGAGGGAAGGTTTAACACGAGCCATTTAGGAGTAAACATATACATCATTTGTTAAAGCTCTGCTCAACATGAATGTTTGCTTTAGTCCCCATTTTGTATTCTGACTGAAGGAATCCAGCTGTCAGCTGCTGTGCTCTTGTGAGTGAATCAAAGTCATTTACAATTGAATCATGATTTATATGGGCTCATTTTTTTGATCTTGCTTAACAAAACTTGTCTTTTACTTTATCAGTTGCTCCATGAATAAGTTATCTTCATCAGCAAAGCACCAGCAAAAAATTGATTAAAAAGGGAAAAAATAGAATGTGAGTAAACTAGCCAGTAATATCGAAACAGATGGTAAGAGTTTTTATGAAAATATAAAAAGGAAGAGAGTGGCTAAAGTAAATGTTGGCCCTTTAGAAGCAGAGACAGGAGAAATTATCATGGTGAACATGGAGATGGCAAACGCATTGAAGAAATATTTTGTGTCTGTCTTCACAGCTGAAGTGACACTAAGTACGTACCAGAAATAGACAGTAGCCTAGAGATGAAAAAGAGTGAGGAAATTAGAATAATTAATATCAGCTGAGAAAAAATACTGGGGGAACTCAACAGATAAAATCTGACCAATCCTCAGGAGCCTATACTTTAGGATTCTAACAGACGTAGCTGCAGAGATAGTGGGTCTGGATATGGTTTTCTAAAATTCCCTAGATTCAGGAGCAGTGCCAGCAGATTGTCAGTTAGCAAATGTAACACCACGATTCAAAAGAGAAGGAAGAGAGAAATTAGGGACCCACAGGTCAGTTAGTCTGACATCTGTTGGCAGGGAAGTGCTGGAATCTATTAAGGATGTCTTAATAATGCACTTGGAAAAGTATACAGTCGTATAATTACAACAGGTCAACATGGTTTTACAAAAAGGAAATTTAGTTTGACAAAATTGTGAAGAGTTTTTTGAGGTTGTAAGTAGGATAGTTAAAGGAGAAGTTAATATATGTAGCATATGCTTGGATTTCCAACAGGCATTTGGTAAGGAGCTGCACTAATACACAAGATAAGGGCTCATGGTCTTGGAGATGATATATCAGCATAGATAGAGGATTGGTGGATTAGTTAACAGACAGGAAACAGGGAGTGGTGATAAATGGGCATTTTCAAGTTGGCAGGAAATGAATAGTGGGGTCAGTGCTGGAGCCACAGCTATTTACAATCTATATTAATGGCTTAGATGAAGAGACAGAGAATCATTTTTATTCTTTTGTGGGATGTGGGTGTCACTGGTAAGGCCAGCTTTCATTGCCCTAAGTTTATATTTAAGTTTGCTGATTACACAAAATAAGGTGAGAATGTAAGGAGGGGCACATAGAGGCTGCAAAGAGATATAGATGGATAAGATCATCAGCTGAGCTCATAATGTAGCTTATTTATGCTTGCTAGAAGCACATACATTCATACACAGGGATCCATTCTCTGCAAACTAAAGGAATATGTTCAATAAAGACAAAATACTGTGGATACTGGAAATCTGACATAAAACCAGAAAATGCTGGAAAAACTCAGGAACTGGCAGGAGCTGTGGTGAGAGAAACAGAGTTAATGTTTCCAGTCTGTATGATTCTTCTTCAGAGCTGAAGAGAGGTAGATATGTGATGGGTTTCATACTGTTTAAGAGGGATAGGTCAGGGATAGGTGGGAGCTCAGGAGAGATTTGATGAATGGACACAAGACAAAGGAAGTGTTAATGGTCGTGGTAAAGACTAAAGAAGGTGCTGATAGTGGCATAATATGTTAGTGGAATATGTTAATAGCAGAACAAGGATCAGCACTCTGTAAAAGCAAAACGTAAGGACAAGTGTTCAAGCCTTGCACTTTTAAAAAATTACCCAGGAGCTCCCCATTTCTTTTCTGTGGTAATATCTTGGCTAACCAGAGACATCTTACCACCCTTTTCTCCTCTAGTATAAATTGTTGTGATTATTTGAAATTTGGCATTCTTGTGTTTGTCCTGATGAGTGTAAGACAAAAGCTTCAACAACATGTTTCTTTTTCAGCAGTACTCAAGATATAGACAGATTAAATGGGTGCACAACGTGGGGAAGTGTGAGGTTATTCACTTTGCTCATAAGAATGGAAAAGCAGAATATTTTTTAAAAGGCATGAAACTTGTAAATATTGATGTTCAGAGCGTCTTGGCTGTAATCTTTCAAGGAACACAGTTAGCAGGTACAGCAAGCAATTAGGAAACCAAATGGCCTGAGGATTGGAGAACATGGTTCTAAGAATAAAGGAATGTTGCTGCAATTATACTGGGCTTTGGTGAGATGATACCAGGAGTACTTTTGTGCAATATTTAAGGAAGGATATTGTCATGATCAGAAGGAAAAAATATGTATCTATATCACCCCGGCTACTCTAGAAAATCATTGAACAGGATTTTATGTTCCACGGTAGCGGGTTGATCTCAGGCACAGCCGTTCCTGGCCACTCCCAGACCCGCCCACTGGGCCTGCTCAACAACCCAAAAATCCTGCCCATTACTTTTTTAAAAATGAACAAATGGCTGGACTGAAAATGGCCACAGCTGACCACATGATGGTAGTTCTGGAAGCTTCTGAGCAGTTTAAACATGGACAAAGGCTAACACATCAAACTACTGCAAGGTAACGCTCCTTGCATTGTATAAACATTCTAACCAAGCCAACACAAAGGGCTAGTAGATGAGGCGTCTGCACCAGCCAAGGCTGGACAAAGGCAGAGGAATTGGGATCCTCAACTCCAATGCTGAGCTAATGGCTCTTCAATTACCTGTTCAGAATGCAATGGTTTGTAACAAAGGGCCTTGTTTGCTGAATAGCTTGACCTGAAACCACCCTGTCACATAACCGAGACTTAAGCTGTTTGAATTCCTTTAATTATACAGCTTTTGAATTTTATCTTCAGTTGCAGTTTAACCTCAGAAGGGAAACCGGACTCCAGAACTACCATCATGTGACCTCCATCTGTCAGAGTCTGATCTCCAGGAAGAATCCTGTATTTCACCTACAGAGTAAACCAATACCCCAGATACAAGGATACTTTGCTGCATCATCAATGGACTGAAGACCAGCAATTCTGCCAGACAGTCACCGGCCATAATTCTGACTTTTATCTTGGGCTTTGACCTCAGCCCCTTCCTTTCCCTTATCTCTCTGTTAGCGTATGAAGACAAAAGGGGCGGATGTTGCGAAACCCCTTACTGCGTTTTTTCTGTGTGTAAAATAAACTCACCCTCTGATTTGACCTTGTCTCAAGTTTGCTGTGGGATTATTGATAGAGGATTGGATAACTCCAGCACTGAGGGGTTGGGGAAAATACATCAGCATTTATAACAGGAGAAATCAGAAATCAAAAACACTTTCCTGTTTGTGGGTGGGTAGTAAGTGGAGAAATCAGGGCTGCTTAAATTAATCCCCCTCCAGTCAGTCCATAACAATATACTTGCATTGAAGAAGGTACAGCAAAGGGTCACTAGATTGGTCCCTGGGATGAGGGGTTGTCCGATGATGAAAGGCTGAATAAACTGGGTTTATATTCTCTGGAGTTTAGAAGAATTAGAGGGGTCTCATTAAAACATTCGGGATTATGGAGGGGCTTGATAGGGTGGATATGGGGAGGGTGTTTCCTCTGGCTGGGGTATCTAGAACAAGCCAACATACTTCAGAATAAAAGGGGGCAATTATTTAGGACCGAGATGAAGAGAAATGTTTTCACTAAGAGGATTGTGAATCTTGGAATTCTCTCCCCAGAAGGTTGTGGGTGTTCCATCACGGAATTCACTGAAGGCTTGGGAGAAACAGAGTGTTACATCTCTCAGAGAATCGAGGGATATGGGGAGTGGGTGGGAAAGTTGAGTTGAAGTCCAAGACCAGCCATGAATGTATTGAGTGGTGGAGCAGGCTTGATGGGCTGAATGGTCCACTCCTGCTCCTACGTTTATTCCCGATCCCTCACATTCACTTTCTCTCATATTCTTTGATTAGCCAGTTATGGTCTGTGAATGATATTGGTAAACCTAGTCAAGATGCTGAAATCAGGTAAAAAAACTAAATGTGTTCCTGTAAATATAAAACAGGCAGCAGAAATAAAAAGCTGTGAGCAATGCCACGTTTTTCCAGTGTACATTCCCATCACTGCAACCAATATTATATAGTGGAGTTTCCAAAAGGTATTGAATTGTAGACTCATGACCAAGCTCAGGGACAAGTAACAGAATAACTACTCAGATGGCAAGACAGTGACAAAACAGAGAACAGTTCCAGTATTTACTGATTGGAAATGGTGATCCACAAGGATTGTTGCTGAGATCACTGTTCACAATTTACAGGAACAATTTGGACTCAACAACCTGAAGGGAAATGTCAGAATTTGTGGATGACACCAGATTGAGAAGTGTAATTAATACAGAGGAGGGCAGTACAGGCAGAGTATTCATCAACTTACTGAGTGAATGTGAAATTAGCAAATGAATTTCAATAGCTGGTACATTTTGGTTGGAAGAATAAGGACACAGATTCCTTGGGAAACAAATGGGTAAATGAATAGAGGGACCTGGGACACTGAGACACGGATCGCTGAAGATTACCCGCAGGTCAGTAAAGCCATTAAAAAAGCAAATTCTACAGGGGTTCATTTCCAGAGGAATATAATTGAAAAGCAGAGAAACTATTGTAAACCTTGTATAGAACCTTGAGCAGAATTTTGACCTTGGCAGGCAGGCTCAGTGGAGATGATCTGGAAGTCGACCGCCTTCCCGCGATCAGCACCGGACCCTGATTTCACACTGGGGGCCAGTTAAGGCCAGCCCAGCGTGAAACACTAGCGGAGCGCTCAGCCCCGCCTGTGTGAGGGGTGGATGGTCAGCGAGCCGAGCGTGAGCTTTGCACATTCACCTGAGTGAACGCTTCCTAATCCCCCGAGGCACAGAGCAGCCTGACAGAGAGGAGGAGATCGTAAAAAAACTAAAGAAAATAAAAACGTAATAAAACAGGTCCCCTCATGTGACTCTGTCACGGGAACAGGGACATGTTCTTAATGAAAAATTAAAGGTTTTATTTTTATTTGCTTTTGGAAACCCCTTCCCGCCCTTGGATGAGGTTTCCAGAAAAATACAACAGCCATTTGGCCTTTGGACTTCCTGCGAACCCTCAAGTTGGACAGGCAGTGAAAAATTTTAATTTACTTGATCACCTTAATGGTCTTAATAGGCCCTTTAACTGTCGGCGGGCACTCTGCCAGATCCGGCGCACACCCACTGACCGAAATTATTGTGCAACTGCGCGTTGAGGTGGACACGCTCAGCCGACATCAACTCCCGTTATTTCACACTCGAGACCACCAAACGAAAAATTCTGTCCCTTGTTTCAACAACAGCTGGAATATTGGGAACCATTCTGGGCTCCATATTCGAAAAACGAGTCTGACACAAGAAGGTGCAAAGGAGATTGGCGAGAATGATACCAGAACCGAGACAAAATCTATCGAGAAAGGCAGTAGAGGCTGGTTCCCCCTCACTGTGAGGAAAGAGAACTGAGTGAGGAGCTACTGGAGATTATTTAAGATTATGAAAGGCCAGAAATAGAGAAGATATTTCAATTTCCCACCTAAACATCCTGCGTTCTCCCACACGGCTAATCCAACTATCCAGGAGTCTGTACACTCCCACCGTAATCACCCCCATTTCCCCACACTCCCACCGTAATCACCCCCATTTCCCCACACTCCCACTGTAATTACCCCACAATTTCCCACGCACCCACTGTAATTACCCCCATTTCCCTACACTCGCACTGTAATAACCTCATTTCCCCACACTCCCACTGTAATTACCCCCATTTCATCACACTCCCACTGTAATTACCCCATTTCCCCACACTCCCACTGTAATTACCCCACAATTTCCCACGCACCCACTGTAATTACCCCCATTTCCCTACACTCGCACTGTAATAACCTCATTTCCCCACACTCCCACTGTAATTACCCCCATTTCATCACACTCCCACTGTAATTACCCCATTTCCCCACACTCCCACTGTAATTACCCCACAATTTCCCACGCACCCACTGTAATTACCCCCATTTCCCTACACTCGCACTGTAATAACCTCATTTCCCCACACTCCCACTGTAATTACCCCCAATTCCCCACACTCCCACTGTAATTACCCCCATTTCCCAACACTCCCACCGTAATCACCCCCATTTCCCCTCACTCCCACTGTAATTACCCCATTTCCCCACACTCCCACCGTAATCACCCCCATTTCCCCACACTCCCACTGTAATTACCCCCATTTCCCCTCACTCCCACTGTAATTACCCCATTTCCCCACACTCCCACTGTAATTACCCCACAATTTCCCACGCACCCACTGTAATTACCCCCATTTCCCTACACTCGCACTGTAATAACCTCATTTCCCCACACTCCCACTGTAATTACCCCCAATTCCCCACACTCCCACTGTAATTACCCCCATTTCCCAACACTCCCACCGTAATCACCCCCATTTCCCCTCACTCCCACTGTAATTACCCCATTTCCCCACACTCCCACCGTAATCACCCCCATTTCCCCACACTCCCACTGTAATTACCCCCATTTCCCCTCACTCCCACTGTAATTACCCCATTTCCCCACACTCCCACTGTAATTACCCCACAATTTCCCACGCACCCACTGTAATTACCCCCATTTCCCTACACTCGCACTGTAATAACCTCATTTCCCCACACTCCCACTGTAATTACCCCCAATTCCCCACACTCCCACTGTAATTACCCCCATTTCCCAACACTCCCACCGTAATCACCCCCATTTCCCCTCACTCCCACTGTAATTACCCCATTTCCCCACACTCCCACCGTAATCACCCCCATTTCCCCACACTCCCACTGTAATTACCCCCATTTCCCCTCACTCCCACTGTAATTACCCCATTTCCCCACACTCCCACTGTAATTACCCCACAATTTCCCACGCACCCACTGTAATTACCCCCATTTCCCTACACTCGCACTGTAATAACCTCATTTCCCCACACTCCCACTGTAATTACCCCCAATTCCCCACACTCCCACTGTAATTACCCCCATTTCCCAACACTCCCACCGTAATCACCCCCATTTCCCCTCACTCCCACTGTAATTACCCCATTTCCCCACACTCCCACCGTAATCACCCCCATTTCCCCACACTCCCACTGTAATTACCCCCATTTCCCCTCACTCCCACTGTAATTACCCCATTTCCCCACACTCCCACTGTAATTACCCCCATTTTCCCACACTCTCACACTAATTACCCCCATTTTCCAACACTCTCACTGTAATTACCCCAATTTCCCCAAATTCTCACTGTAATTACTCCCATTTCCCAACACTCCCACTGTAATTACCCCCATTTCCCCAAACTCCCACTGTAATTACCACCATTTCCCAACGCTCCCACTGTAATTACCCCAATTTCCCCAAACTCTCATTGTAATGACTCCCATTTGCCCACACTCCCACTGTAATTACCCCATTTCCATGCACTCGCACTGTCGTTACCCCCATTTACCCACACTCCCACTGTAATTACATCCATTTCCCCACAATCCTACTGTAATTACCCCCATTTCCCCACACTCCCACTGTAATTACATCCATTTCCCCACAATCCTACTGTAATTACCCCCATTTCCCCATACTCCCAATGCAATTACCTCACATTTCCCCACACTCTCACTGTAATTACCCCCATTTCCCCACACTCCCACTGTAATTACCCGCATTTCCCCACACTCTCACTGTAATCAACCCCATATCCCCACACTCCCACTGTAATGACCCCCATTTCCCACAATCCCACTGTAATTACCCCCATTTCCCCACACTTTCACTGTAATTACCCCAATTTCCCCACGCTCTGACTGTAATTACCCCATTTCCCCACACTCTCACTGTAATTACCCCCATTTCCCCAACTCCCACTGTAATTACCCCCATTTCCCCACACTGCCACTGTAATTACCCCCATTTCCCCAACTCCCACTGTAATTACCCCCATTTCCCCACACTCCCACTGTAATTATCCCCATTTCCCCACACTGCCACTGTAATTACCCCCATTTCCCCACACACCCACTGTAATTACCCCATTTCCCTACACACCCACTGTAATTACCCCCATTTCCCCACACTCGCACTGTCATTATCCCCATTTCCCCACAATCTCACTGTAATTACCCCATTTCCCCACAATCCCACTGTAATTACCCCCATTTCCCCACACTCCCACTGTAATTACCCCCATTTCCCCACACTCTCACTGTAATTACCCCCATTTCCCCACACTCCCACTGTAATTACCCCCATTTCCCCACACTCCCACTGTATCTAGCCAGGTTTTCCTATTTATCTGTCAGTGTTACACTGAAGAGATCTGGGGAACACAGGGACATCCACCAGTTGAAATTGCTGGTAAATTAGTTTAAGTAGTTTATAGACAAACTTTGTGAATGAATCATCAAAATCAGAAACGTTTGCAGTAATCAGTGAGTAACTCACAATTTTACCTGGTAACAATGATGACATGTTATCCTTCCTCAGGCTGGATTCATGTTATTTCACAAAGGCCCACACTCAACATTCCTGATTTCCTTTCTGCTCCTGGCTTTGGAAGTAATTTTTTAAAATCCATAAATATAAAATAGTCACAAATAAATCCAATAGAGAGTTCAGGGGAAACTTCTGTAGTTTGGAATGTGCAACTTGCTACCAGCTACACCACTGGCATTTACACAACAGTGTGGAAAATTGCCCAGGTATGTCCTGTCCACAAAGAGCAGGACAAATCCAATCCAGCCAATTACTACCCCATCAGTCTACTCTTGATCATCAGCAACGTAGAAGATGGTGTTGTCGACAGTGCTATCAAATGACACTTACTCAGCAATAACCTGCTCACTGACACTCAGTTTGGGTTCCACCAGGGCCACTCAGCTCCTGACCTCATTACAGCCTTGGCTCAAACATGGACAAAAGAGCTGAACTCCCGAGGTGAGGTGAGAGTGACTGCCCTTGACATCGAGGCAGCATTTGACCGAGTGTGGCATCAAGGAGCCCTAGCAAAACTGGAGCCAATGGGAATCAGGGGGAAAACTCTCCGCTGGTTGGACTCATACCTAGCACAAAGGAAGATGGTTGTGGTTGTTGGAGATCAATCAGCTCAGTTCCAAGACATCAGTCCATGTCCAAATGCAGCAAGACCTGGATAATATTCAGGTTTTGACTGTTGACTATTAATGCCACCCAGTGACCATCTCCAACAAGAGAGAATCTATTCATTGGTCCTTTACATTCAATGGCATTACCATTGCTGAATCCCACACTATCAACATTCTGTTTCTTTATTCTTTCTTGGGATGTGGCATTACTGACAAGGCAATTTGTTGCTCATCCCTAACTGCCCTTGAAATTAGTGGTTTGCTAGGCCATTTCAGAGTCAACAACATTGTGGGTCTGGAGTCACATGTAGGCCAGACCAGGTAAGGACGGCAGATTTCCTTCCCTAAAGGACATTCACTAACCAGATGGGTTTTTACAACAATCAACAATGGTTTAAAGGTCATCATTACTGAGACTAGCTTTCAATTCCTGATTTAAATGCATGTCCCCAGAGCATTAGTCGGAGCCTCTGGGTACTAGTTCAGTGACATTACCATAACATCACCATCTCTCCGTAGTTATCCTGGGGGTTATCACTGACCAGGAACTGAACTGGACTAGCCATATAAATACTGTGACTGCAAGGGGTCAGATGCTGGGAATTCTATGGTGAGTAACTCACCTCCTGACTCCCCAAAGCCTGTCCACCACCTACAAGGCACAGGTCAGGAGTGTGATGGAATACTCTCCACTTGCCTGAATAAGTGTAGCTCCCACAACACTCAAGAAGCTTGGCACTGTCCAGGACAAAGCAGCCCTGCTTGATTGGCACCACATCCACAAAAATTCACTCCCTCCACCACTGATTCACAGTAGCAGCAGTGAGTACCATCTACAAGATGTACAGTAGGAACTCACCAAGGCTCCTTCGACAGCACCTTCCAAACCCATGACCACTACCATCTAGAAAGATAAGAGCAGCAGATAGATGGGAACACCACCACCTGGTGAAAATTCCCCTCCAAGTCACTCACCATCCTGACTTGGAAATATATCGGCCATTCCTTCACTGTCGCTGGATCAAAATCCTGGAACTTCCTTCCTAACAGCACTGTGGGTGTACCTACACTGGACTGCAGCGGTTCAAGAAGGCAGCTCACCACCAGCTTCTCAAGGACAATTAGGGATGGGCAATAAATGCTGGCCCAGCCAGCGATGCCCACATCCCATGAATAAATAATCTAAGAAAAATCAAGTCATACAACCTGCATCAACTCATCCATCCCTGTATTCTAAAGAGACAGATGAAGTTCCCTTTCAAATATTTTCTCCGTCAATGAATTTATTCTCATAACTTAAAGCCCAAATTCTCAGAATTGTCCTTTGGGCCATATGTCCTTTTAAAGGTGTGTGGCTTCAAATTGGGTGGACCTTGCCTGAGCACTGATATAAACCAAGCCTTAGTGAATGCATACAGGGTTCACACTGTGTCACCAAGTCAAGACCAACTCTGATATTCTGCTCAACTCCCAATCAGCTGGAGACTGGGCAGGTTATTGTTAACAGATAAATTCTGTTATGTTTTTACAAATGCTGTGAAAGTGATAGGCTGGGATTGTGATTGGGGCTGGGTTTGGGGTGAGGGTGTGAGGGGGGTGGATTTGGTGAGGGTTTGAATGTGGTACAACTAAGGGTGATTAAGATTTCAGAAGGCAGTGTTTACGCTGGTGACCTTTTATTGATTAAGTCTTTGATTTTTACTAATGACCCATAGGGACCCACAGAGAGATTAATCCTCTGAGATGAATCACTGTCTGATTCGAAACCTCTGTGACTGAGCATTGGGTGGCTTTGGAAAGCTGGGTTTAGAGAAAATCTTAATTGGAAAAGCATTTGGAAAGCAGGCATCAAGTCTGTGTTTTATTTGTCTCCATGAGTCCCCTAGTCTAACACTACACTCCCTCTCATTCCTCATCATTTTAGATGATATTTATGGACTGCTTCAACACTCATTTGTAGCAGATTCCATATTCTGCCAACTCTCGCTCTCTTCGTCAATCAGTCCCTTTAATTCTTTTTGTAATTATCTTAACTTTATGTCCTTATGTCAATATTTCATCATCCTATGGAAACAATCTATCACTATTTCCCTGATTATGATCCTATAATAACATTAACATTATCCCAATTACATTATCTCATAATAACAGCAGTTTCTTGTTTTTATGTCTAGACACAAAACCAAAGATTCTGTTTGTCTTTTATTCTGGTCTTATTTACTTGTCCCTTCAACAGAAATGTATCTGTACATTTTGCTCTTTGATTCTATTTAAAATCCTACCATTTAAGATCTCATTTCTGTCCTTGTAATTAACATCTCCAGGAAAAAAGCATTGGAGAAACCTAAGGGACTAAAAGCTGACAAACCTCCAGAACCCAATGGCCAACACCAAGGATTCTAAAAGAAACAGCTGCAGAGATAGAAGATGTTCTGGTTGTGATTTTCCAAAATTCTCTAGATTCTAGAATGGTCCCAAGCATATTGAAAGTTAGCAAATGTAACACTGCAATTGAAGAAGGGGTTGGAGAGAGAAAGCCAGGAACTGCAGACCAGTTAGCCTGACATCAGTCATTGAGAAAGTGCTGGAATCTATTATTAAGGAAATCTTAACAAAGCACTGAGATAATCAAGGAGACGAGTTAGTTTTATGAAAGGGAAAATCATGTTTGACAGATTTATTAGATTTTTGAGGATGTAACTAGTAGGGTAGATAAAGGGGAACCAGTAGATGTCGTATACCTGCATTTTCAAAAGGCATTTGATAAGATGCCACACAAAAAGTTAACATAAAAGGTAAAGGCTCATGGAGTTGGGGGTAATACATTAACATGGCTGGAGAATTGGTTAATGGGCAGGAAGCAGAATGGAGGGATAAATGGATCATTTTCAAGTTGGGCGGCTGTAATTAGCGGAGTGTTGCAAGGATCAGTGATGGGGCCTCAGCAATTTACAATCCCTATTCATAATTTAGACAAAGAGGCAGAGATTAAATATCTAAGATTGCTGATGATATAAAGTTAAGTGGCAATGTAAGTCCTGAGGAGAACACCAAGGGCAGAATTTTGCCCTTGGTGTGTGGGATTGGTGGGGGATGGGCACGAGCAGTCAAGAAGCCAAACGCTTCCTGCGATTGGCAGCGCTCTGCAATTTTATGCCAATTAAAGCCCCCCAGCGTGATAGATGAGCGGCAGCGCTGAGCACTGCCTGTGCGGGCGGTGGGGGGTGAGTGTGAGCAGGCTGAACATGAACTCAGCACATGTGCACGAGAGAGCGCAGAATAAGCTCCCTGAGGCACGGAGCTGCCTTAGGGAGATGAAGAATTCAAAAAAAATAAAGAGCAGAAAAATGTAATGAAACCTGTGCCCTTGTGTGACCCTGTCACATGAGCAGGGACGTGTTTTTAATTAAAAAGTAAAGTTTTTATTTTATTTGTAATTGCTTTAGGAAACCTCATCCCACCCTTGGATGAAGTTTCCTAAAAATGCAAAGGCCGCTTGGCCTTTTCATCTGCCCACCAACCGTTAGGTTTAACGGGCAGCGAAAAATTAAAGTCATTTGTTAACTTAATGGCCTTAATAGGCCTTTTAATTGTTGGTGGGCACGCTGCCAACTCCAATGTGCGCCTGCTGATTGAGCTATCGCGTGACTGCGCGTTGGCATTGACACATTCGGCCTAGGTCATTTCGCGTCATTTCACACTCTGTCTGGTCAGGCACGCGCTCACCCACTGAGCTAAAAATTCTGTCCTTGACTGCAAAGAGATATAGACAGGGTAAGTGAAAGGGTAACAGGATGGCAGATGGGGATAATGTGGGGAAGTGTGAAGTTATTCACTTTGGCCATAAGAATAGAAAAGCAGAACATCTTTTAAAAGACATGAAACTTGTAAAGGTTGATGGCCAGAGAGGCTTGATGTACTTGTACATGAACACAGAAAGATAGCATGTAGGTGCAGCAAGCAATTCGGAAGGTGAATGACATGTTGGCCTTTATTACAAGAGGATCAGAGCATAAGAATAAAGAAGTCTTGCTCCAGTTGTACGGAGTTTTGATGAGACCACATCTGGAATACTGTGTGCAGTTTAGGTTTCCACATTTGGAGGTGGCACTGACAGGATTCACAAGCTTGGTCCCTGGAATTGAGAGGGTTATTCTGTGGCAAGAAGCTGAGCAAATTGGGTTTATACCCTCTGGATTTTAGAAGAATGAGAGGCGATCTCATTGAAACGTACAAGATTCTGAAGGAGCTTGACAGGGTTGACACTGAAAGCATCTTTCCCCTGGCTGGGAAATCTAGAAAACGAGGGCACAGTCTCAGGAGAAAGGGCCGTAATTTAGGGCTGAGATGAGGAGAAATCTCTTCACTCAGAGGGTAGTAGATGCTCCACCTTTGAGTAAGTTTAAGTTTGAGACAGACCAATTTCTGTTCTTTCAGGGTATCAAGGGTTATATCAACTGGGCAGGAAAGTGGAGTTTAGGCTAAAGATCAGTTATAATCGGATTGAATGGTGGAGCTGCTTGATTGGCCACTCCTGCTCCAGTTTCTTATGTCCTTTTATTCCCCATTCTCATTTTGAAAGTATTATTTCAGTCTTTTCCATCCTCTATCTGCCCATTGACCAAACCTCATCAAAATCAACCATGTGGTGCCACCAGCAAACTTCAGTATAATGTAGAAAAAACATAAAAGCTTTTTGACTCTGACAGGATGAGGATCACCCTTATACATCCTTGTTTTATCACAATAACCTGATAATTGATCGTCACGTTGAAACATAAAATTCTTAAGAGACTTGACATGGTAGATGCTGAGAGTTTGCCTTCTCTGGCTGGGAATCCAGGACAGTGAAATCACAGTCTCAGCATAAGGAACTCAAAATTTAGGACTAAACTGAAGAGATATTTCTTAACTCAGGGTTGTAAATCCTCTTTGTGGGTCTGGAGTCACGTGTAAGGACAACAGATAGTGAACCAGGTGGGTACAACAATCGACAATGGTGGATTCCAGGTTTGTTTTAGCAAATTCAAATTTCACCATTTGCTGTGGTGGGATTCGAACCTGGGTCCCCAAACCGTTACCCTGGGCCTCTGGATTACTAGCCCAGTGACAGTACCACTACACCAGCGCCTCTTCCTGAGCATTTCAAAGACTTTGCAGTTTTATTATAGGGCTTATGAATTCTATCCCTGGTAGCTACTGAGTGAGGTGGTATGGGGAGATATGGGGGAGCATGGGGCGATGGAGGGGGCTTGGTTTGATTTCTTATTGCTTTGCTCACCTGTGGACTTACCTTTAGTGATTCTTGTGTTTGTTCTCTGAGGTCACTTTGTTCCTCCACCCCACCCATAGAAACATAGAAAATAGGAGCAGGAGTAGGCCATTCGGCCCTTCGAGCCTGTTCCGCCATTCAATATGATCATGGCTGATCCTCTATCTCAATGCCATACTCCCGCTCTCTCCCCCAATGCCATACTCCCGCTCTCTCCCCCAACATCATACTCCCGCTCTCTCCCTCAACACCATACTCCCGCTCTCTCCCCCAATGCCATACTCCCACTCTCTCCCCCAATGTCATACTCCCGCTCTCTCCCCCAACACCATACTCCTGCTCTCTTCCTCAACACCATACTCCCGCTCTCTCCCTCAACACCATACTCCCGCTCTCTCCCTCAATGCCGTACTCCCGCTCTCTCCCTCAATGCCATACTCCCGCTCTCTCCCCAATGCCATACTCCCGCTCTCTCCCCCAATGCCATACTCCCGCTCTCTCCCCCAATGTCATACTCCCACTCTCTCCCCCAATGCCATACTCCCGCTGTCTCCCCCAATGCCATACTCCCACTCTCTCCCCAATGTCATACTCCCGCTCTCTCCCTCAACACCATACTCCTGCTCTCTCCCTCAACACCATACTCCCGCTCTCTCCCTCAACACCATACTCCTGCTCTCTCCCTCAACACCATACTCCCGCTCTCTCCCTCAACACCATACTCCTGCTCTCTCCCTCAACGCTGTACTCCCACTCTCTCCCTCAACGCTGTACTCCCGCGCTCTCCCCCAATGTCATACTCCTGGTCTCTCCCCGATCACCATACTCCCGCTCTCTTCCCCATTGCCATACTCCCGCTCTCTCCCTCAACGCTGTACTCCCGCGCTCTCCCCATTCCCCTTGACTCCTTTATTGTCTAGAAATCTATCTATTTCCTTCTTAAATATATTCAGTGATCCGGCCTCTACAGCCTCCTGTGGAGAGAATTCCACAGATTCACCAACCTCTGAGTGAAGAAGTTTCTTCTCATCTCAATCTTAAGTGCTCTACCCCGTATCCTGAATCTGTGACCCCTTGTTCTAGACCCCCCCAGCCAGAGGAAACATCATCCCTGCATCCAGTCTGTCCAGCCCTGTCAGAGTTTTATACGTTTCAATAACTTGCATCTTCCAAGTAATAAGTCAGCTCCCTATTAATCCGACCAAAGTGTACTACCTCACCATACTACCTGTGTTGAACTTCATTTACCAATTATTTGCCCATTCTCCAAGTTTATTAATGTCCTCCTGTAATTTGTTGCAGATCTCCTCAGTATTGAATATTTCCCCCAATTTAGATTCATCCGCAAAATTAGAAATTGTGTTTATTGATTCCAAACTCCAAATCATTAATGTAAATTGTGAACAGCAGTGCTCCCAGCACTGATCCTTGTGGATCATCACTTCTCACCTTCTGTCACTCTAAATAACTACCTTTTGCTCCCACTCTCTCTGCTTTCTGGCTTGAAGCCAGTTTGAATCCGTTCTGCTACTTGTCTCCTGACTCCACATTCTCTGACCTTATTAGTCTATTATAGGCACCTTACCAAAGGCCTTTTGAAAATCCAGATAAATTACATCTATTACATTATCACTGTCTGCTCTCTGTATCACCTCCTTAAAAATTCAATAAGGTTGGTGGTCAAGTAAGATTTTTCCTTTTGAAATCCATGCTGACTATTCATTATTATATTTTTAGTTTCCAGATATTCTTTTATTCTTACCTTGAGTACAATTCCATTATTTTCCCCACTATCAATATTAAGATGACATGTTCTCTGAACACGTTCTGTCCCCTTTCTTAAATTTAGGGAATTAGCTTAGTTATCTGCCAGTCCTCTGGCACTAAACCTTCTTCTAACAAACCATTAACTATGTGTAGTAATGTCTTTGCTATCTCTTCCTAGATTCTTTTAAATGCATGGAGGCAGACCATTTGGAGAAGGAACTTTATCCTCTTTGAGTTTGTTTAGTTTATTCAGTCAAACCACTTTTTTATTTTAAATGCATTACTCATCTCATCATTCCATGTCATGTCTACCTGTTCTATCTCCCTGGTAAATACTGAAATGAAACAATTATTTAATATTTCTGCCATCTCACTATTGTACCTGTGATATTATCCTGTATAGTTCTGAATGGCCCTATACCCACCCTAGCCTTCCTTTTAAATTCAAGTAAAACATTTTACTATTTTGTTTCATGTTTCTTGATAATTTGATTTCATAGCTGCTATTTGCCTTCCTATTTTTTTTTACTTTACTCCTAATCTCTTCATATTCTCCCTTATCCTGCATTCCTCTGCTGTCTATGTACTTAACCTTTCCCTCTTCTCGAACCCTTATGTCTTTATTTATCCCAGGAGTTTCACTAATATTTAGTTTAGTGGATTTTTTTTGCATTCTGTTATAATCATCGTTTGCCAACAGAATCGCCCATTTTATTTTTCCAAGTTCTATTCTCAACCCCTTAAAATCCTCTTTTCCCCAATCTTTTCACCTCGTTATCATCCTTCTCCATCATCATTTAAAGTGTACTGCATTATGGTCACTATTACCCAGATGCTTCACTACTTTTACAGCCTTTATCTGTCCCGGTTTATTCCCTATTACTGAATTCAATAATGAGTCTCCCTTTCTTGGGCTTTTTACACATTGGGTTAGAAAGATGTCCTGTACACATTGTAGCAACTCCATTCTCTTATTCCCTTTATTCACCTCTTCTGTCGAATTGATATCAGGATAATTGAAATTCTCCATGATTAATATTCTACGTTTTATCACTCAAATCTCGAATCTATTTCTTCCTCCACCTTCCTCCCACTATTAGGTGGTCTGTAGACCGTGCCTATTGATCCTTTATTATCTCTTATCTCTATCAGTATATTTGTTTTGTTGATAGCTGTGTTCACAGAATCACAGATTTTTAATGGCACAGAAGGAGTCCATTCGGCCCATCATGTCTGCACTGGCTCTCCTGATGAGCATGATGACCTAGTGCCATTGCCCAGCCTTTTCCCTGTATCTCTGCACATTGTTTCTATTCAAATAATCATCTAATGTCCTTTTGAATGCCTCGATTGAACCTGCCTCCACCACACTTCCAGGCAGCGCATTCCAGACCCAAACCAATTGTTGTGTGTAAGAGTATTTTCTCCCATCACATTTGCTTCTTTTTAAAATCATTTTAAAACTGTGCCCTCTGGTTCTCGATCCATTTACGAGTGGGAACAGTTTCTCCCTCTCTGCTCTGTCCAGACCCCTCACGATTTTGAAAACTTCTATCAAGTCTCTCAGCTTTCTCCTCTCTAAGGAAAACAGTCCCAACTTCTCCAGTCTTTCCTCATAACTGAAGTGTCTCATCCCTGGAACCGTTTTTGTAAACCTCTTCTGTACTCTCTCCAATGTGTTTAGATCCTTCCTGTAGTATGGTGCCCAGAACTGTACACAATACTCCAGCTGAGGTCTAACCAGTGTCTTATATAAATTCATCATAACTTCCCTGCGCTGTGATCCCTTCTTCTGCTGTTATTATGTTGTCACCCTGTCCTTACCAACCTGACCCATTGCTAAGTGTGTCTGACAGGCTCCAAAAACCCCCGACCCCACTCACCTTCTTCCAAGGGCAGCACCCATGGGCTGGGTGCAGTTCCAACAGTGGCCACCACTCCCTGTGGTGCTGCTGGGACTCCCATTGGCCAGCAGCTCTTGGAAGTGGGGTATTGTCACTTAAAGGGGCTGGGAGGTGGGGTATTGTCACTTAAAGGGGCTGGGAGTCCCAATGGCCACTCATTAGCTACAAAATTGACATGAAGTCTGGCTGGGCCTCCTCCAAATGACTGAGTCAGGGTTGCTGCCCATTACTGGGGCTGCTAAACCCCCAGACAAAACCCAGCTGGCTGTGTGTGTAAACTCGAGAGGTTCCCTGGGTTGTTAATTGTGATAATTGGAACTAATTGTTCATTTATTTTTCCTGGTTCATATGAAATTCAAAATATTTCTATTTTCTTCTGAGAAATCAGAATTAATTTTCATTTCAAATCGAAGCACTTTGTAGAGGTTTTAATCACTGAAAGTCAAATTTTCGAAATGCTATAAAGCTAGGAGCTGTGGATGGGAAGGATGATTTAGGAATCTAAGTACAGAGATCACTAAAAGGGAATGAACAGGTAAAAAAAATCTAAAATGCTAATAAATGTTGACCTCTCTCTTGAGGGCTGGAAAATAAAGGGTTAAAATTGTGTTACCGGTATACAAAGTTCTGGTTAGACTTAACCTGGAGTCACTGTGTTTACTGGTCTCCACACCTCAGGAAGGATATACGCACCTTGGAGATAAAGTAATTCAGATTCACCAGAATGATACAGGGACTAAAACAGAAAAATTACAAGAGCAGGTTGCATATTCTAGGCTTGTATTCCCTTGAGTAAAGAAGAGCATTCAGCCCATTGTGTCTGTGCTAGCCCTCTGAAGGAGCAATTCACTCAGTGCCGCTCCCTTGCCATTAACCTGAAGTCCTGCAAATGTTTCCTTTTCAGACCCAAATTTCAATTCATCATCCTATCCAATGCGATGTTAGGTATGTGGGGCTTATGTCCCAAAGACTGGCGGGTTGTAACAAACAGCGTGTTCCAGCTGCTGTTCACAATGGGCAAGGTACAGACTGTACCTAACCAGCCCGTGCTTGCAAAACTCAAAACACGTGTCCAACATTAGATGTGATTCCGCAATTGGACATTTGCTAAATGATCCTCGATGTGTTAAGAATTACCCTGGCAGCCAGTTTAAGATTGTCTTTCAGGCTCGCAATGCAGTACATTTGTGTGTACTGGAAGCTACATATATTAATACACAGGACCCTGTTTGTTGCAGACAGAAAGAACATGGACATACACTGCACCGATTTCAGCTAAACCAACAGCCTATATATCCTGGCGGGTATCGCTCCCCCTGATATAAGAAGAACAGTAGCCAGCGAGAAAGAGCGACTCCATCAAACATCAGATGAGAGGCACCTTCTACATGGTCATACACCTACACCCAGCCGCCTAAAGTCAAGGAAGAGCTTCATGAACAGTGTTGTTCCATTACATCAACCCCATCTGAAGTCCGCATCGCCTTGTGGAAAGACCAGCTCGCCAGTCTCGAACAACCCCGAGCGGTGGAAATTCTACCAGATGAAAGCCTTTCCCCCAGGAGCTAATTGCAACTGGGCAACCTGGAAGTGCCTTAACAGACTTAGGACTGGTGTAGGTCGTTCAAAGGTGTCACTAAGCAAATGGGGATATATAACCAGCCCGACAACTTGTGAATGTGGAACTGAGTCACAGACTATGCAACATCTCCTGCAATGCCTATCGCTAGAGGAACCCTGCGCTGTTGCAGATCTTGCCGAATTCAACAACAAGGTGCAAAAATGTGTCCAGTTCTGGCTGGGCCATGTATAGACTGTCCGGGGACACGATAAGAAGAAGCTAAACAAAATAAGTGACAGCCATTCGCTGTCTCATTCCTCAGGGCATTGCCTTGACCAATCAGGGTTAAGCTGCCTGGTTTAAATTTCAAATAATGCTTGGCAGTTAACTGTCAGCCACCATTCATGATGCATTCTCCATGGCAACACCACGTGTGAACCAATCAGCACTCTCTTCACATACAATGTAAACTGTTGTTTTTCCTTTATATTGTTTTCTTGCAAGTGTCCTGATGAGTGCAAAATAAAAAGCTGAGGCATATCTCTTTTTTCAGCGATGTTATCTAACTGGTGAGAGATTGCAGAGTTCTGAGATGCAGAGGGATCTGGGTGTCCCAGTTCATGAATCACAAAAGGCTAGAATGAGGGTACAGCAAGTAATTAGGAAAGCTAATAGAATGTTATCGTTTATTATGAGGGAAATTGAATATAAAAGTAGGAAGGTTATGCTTCAGCTGTACAGGGAATTGGTGAGATCACATCTGGAATATTGTGTACAGCATTAGTCTCCTTATTCAAGGGAAGATGTAAATGTGTTAGAAGCAGTTCAGAGAAGGTTTACTAGATTAATACCAGGAATGGGTGGGTTGTCTTATGAGGAAAGGTTGGACAGGTTAGGCTTGTATCCACTGGAGTTTAAAAGAGTGAGAGGTGACTTGATTGAAACCTTTAAGACCCTGAGGGTGGAAGTGGAGAGGATGTTTCCTCTTGTGAGAGAATCTAGAACTAGGAGTCACTGTTTAAAAAGAAGGAGCAGAAATTTTAGGTTGGCATGTGGGCACACGCCCAACCGGATCAGATGTGAACTCGTGCGAGATGATGTTGGGCGAGCGTCCTGACATCATCCTGCGCCCGTGCGACATTTCTGTTGGCAGGGCATGGGCGAGAGTCAGAAACACACCCATGGACAATTAAAGTTGTTAAAGGTCCAATTATCCCCGATTTTCCGTGGTCTGTCTGAGCTTACAGTTGGTGGACAGTTGGTGGACAGGTGAACCTGCCGGGTGGACTTTGCATTTTTGATGAAACTTCATCCAAGGGCAGGAAGAGGTTTCTGTTATTAAAGAAAAAAACAATAAAAATGAATGAACAGAATTTCCATCATGTCTCTGTTCAGGTGACTGATTGTGATGGGTGGACAATTTTATCCGGTTTTTAAAAACTTTATTTATTGGTTTTAAATGCTCCAGCTCCCTGAGGCAGCTCTCTGCCTTCAGGGAGCTTTCACTCTGCACTCCCCCCATGGCCATGTCAGTGCCCACCCTCCTCCCTCCCCCACCCCGGCAGCACTGAGCGTTTCAGTGTGTGTTTCACACCGGCTGTTCATTGTGGGCGGGGGCCAATTGCAGGCAGTGGTCTGTTTCCTGGCCACTCCCAGTCTGGCCAGTCACACCCACTCACCCACATAAAATTCCTGCCCAAGGGATCACTCATTTCAGACAGAGATGAGGAAAACATTTTTCTCTTAGAGGTTAATGAGCGTTTGGAACTCTCTTCCTCAAAAGGCAGCTGAAGAAAAGTTTTTGGATATTTTTAAGGTCAAGGTGGATTCTTGATTAACAAGGGGGTGAAAGGTTATCGGGGGCAGGCAGGATTGTGGGGTTGAGGTTACTATCAGATCAACCATGATCATAATGAATGGCAGAGCAGGCTCGAGGGGCCAAATGGCCCACTCCTGCTCCTGATCACAGATTGTTAGATTGTTTCTGCAGGTCGGAGAGTCTAAAAGACAGGGGCACAGTCTGAGGATAAGGGGTTGGTCATTTAGGACTGAGATGAGGAGAAATTTCTTCACTCAGAGGCTTGTGAATCTTTGGAATCCTCTATCCCAGGGGCTTGTGGATGCTCATTCATTGAAAACATTTAAATCTGGATAGACAGATTTTCGGTCCCTCAGGGAATTAAGGGACACAGGGAGCAGGCAGGAAATTGGAGTTGGAGCCCAAGATCAGCCATGATGGTATTGAATGACGGAGCAGACTCAATGAACCGTGTGGTTTATTCCTGCTCCTATTTCTTGCTGCCTGATTTAACTAATGGGTGCGTTCAGTTACAGTGAGCCCTAAACGTTCAGTAGCCTGGATCAGCAGGTCAATATTCAGCAGCTTTATCGCTCCTTTGACCTTCCAAAAGTGATTAGGAAGGAATCACACCTCAGCCAAAATGGAGAGTGCTGGAGCTGAGCCTTCTCCTCTCACAGACTCTGGCTGCTTCTCCTCTGGGAGTTACAATCTGTTACGTTCTTGCTCATTATTTATCCCCACATTTCCCAACAACATTCCATACTAATTTACAGTGAACAAACCAAAAGTGCCAGAGACTTGCCAAGTCCAGCTGGCTGATAACCCCACACAATCCCCTATGGATTTGAAAATTTTTGAGATATAAAGTCATTTGGCCCTAACTATTGTCTTTTTCCTGTCTATCAAAGTACTGAGTTTAATGATGTTGCATTTTATTTACAAAAGTTTACAAGCTCATAGAAACTACATCCTTGCCTTACCCCACACCTGTGGAGTGGTGCCCCTCATGTCTGCAGCCCTTTGTCAACCATGGCTAATTACCTTATTCACAAAGGGTTATCTGTATAATTAGATCACATTGGCTTTAACTCAGTTCTAAATCAAAAGTCATATTGAGCTGTCAATTGAAAGTGCTCGCATCTGTGATTGTGATAATTCAGATCCAACTATTGCATTTTCAGCCATTGCCACATGGACACATTAGGATGAGAGAATTCAGACACAGGTTGTAGACGAGACAACATCATCTTCTTACAGCGGTGCTAATACATCCACTCCTGCTCTGTACATCGTTTTAAACAGGATTTATTCCCATTTGATTCACAAATGAACCAATGATTCCTCAATCAATGAAGGCCCTAATTCTCATTGTTCTGCGCTTACATTTACAATTATTTTGAAAAAAAAAACATTGTTTTGAGCTAAAAGTGCGAGAAAGGGCAGAATTTTACATCCAGGAGACGAGCGAGTGGGCCTGACCTGATCACAGGAGATGATGTTGGGCAGGTTTCCCGACATCATTGCGCATTTGCATAATATTTCACCCAGCAGCCAAACGCAGATGTTGGAAACGCGCCCGCCATGAATTATAAGGGTAATTAAAACGGTAATTAAAGGGGTAATTAAGGGTAATTAGGGGTAATTAATGGGGTAATTAAGGGTAATTAAAAGGATAATTAAGGGTAATTGGGGTAATTAAAAGGGCAATTAAGGGTAATTAGGGGTAATTAAGGGTAATTAGGGCTAATAAGGGTAATTAAAAGGGTAATTAATGGTAACTAGGGGTAATTAATGGGGTAATTAAGGGTAATTAAACGGATAATTAAGGGTAATTAGGGGTAATTAAGGGTAAATAAAAAGGTAATTAAGGGTAATTAGGGGTAATTAAAGGGGTAATTAAGGGTAATTAGGGGTAATTAAGGGTAATTAAAATGGTAATTAAGGGTAATTAGGGGTAATTAAGGGTAATTAAAAGGGTAATTAAGTCTATTAGCGGCGCAATTGTCACCGATTTTCTGTGGTTTTATGGTTGGCGAATGGGCTAATCGGCCAGGGTGGCCTTTACGTTTTTCATCAAACCTCATCCAAGGATGGGATGAAATCTCCATTATGCAAAAAATAAAAGGAAATATCTGTGGACAGCATTTTTATCTGTTATATTTTCAGGTGCTTGATTGTGACGCACGGACATTTTTTTATAGCTTGTTAAAATGACTATTTGATGATTTTCAGTTTCCTGAGCCAGCATCTGCCTTCAGGGAGTTTTCTCCCAGCGATCACCCACACCCACGGGAACATCATCGCCCGCCCGCTTCCCACCCCCCACCCCGGCAGCGCTGAGATTCCCCGTGCCTATTTCACGCTGGATGGCCGTTAATTGGTCAGCCAGTGTGAAATTGTGGTTGGGGGCTGATTTCCGGCCGTGGTCCATTTCCCGGCCACTCCCAGGCCTACTGAGTACACAAAGGTAAAGGTAAAATTCAGGCCTAAGTGTCTCTTTAGGGAGTGTTTGATACACACTGATTAAAACTTATTTTCAATTCTTCATTTCCGAGTGCAAACGTGTTGATATTAAACAGAAGAATATGCTGCCATTGGGAATGAAAGTGAGAGAGGAACGGGCTCTCTGCTGCATTTCCCTTTCAATCTGTTCATACATTTTATAAAGGTGCATCTTTATTTATTTATACGAAAGATGCTATTGGGCTTTTAGTTCTGTGTGATTTTAATTGGTTATGAAAATACTTCATTTGGAACCATCCCAGAGCTGGAATGGTCCATGTGACTGTGAACTATTGATTAGGAGCAGTGAATATACCAGGCAGACAATGGCATGGGGAGAAGAGCAGTTTGTGTCCCCTCTGAGAAAAATACAATGACCTTGAACATTGATTTGGTGGTTAAAATGTGTGGGTTAGACAAACACTACAAAAAAACAGCCCTGTATACAATTCACTGAAATGAATCAGGGAAATGTTAGGAGGTAGAGGTAATTGTCCCATTGAACCCATCAATGCAGCCTGCTTCTATAACTGGAGCTGTTAGACTTTAATTTGTTAATTCACCCTTTCTGTCCTCTGTTTTATTTATTTACAGAGTGTGGACATCATTAGCATCCTTCCAATTACTTTAGGTGATGGACAAGCAGAAAACCCATTGGGGATTGGGATATGGTGCACTTTCCCTGGTGGCTGAAGAGGGGCAGGTTCTACCCTAAATGCTGCATGTGAATGGTTATCAGGAGTTGTTGTCAGATGCTGGTTTTGGTGTTTGTCCCTGTTGTTGAGCTGCTGTTGCCGCCCATCGTCAGGGTGACACCTGCCCACCCACGGGTGATGTTATTATTTCCCCTGTCACCAGCGAGAGTTTCCCAGGTGTGAAAATCAATGTTTAGGGTCTCTGTGTCTCACTCACAAGCATCTCTGAAGTGGAGATTTGGGGGTCCTACCGGTCATCTGCCTCTGACTACCAGGCCATAAATTGCTGGGAATGTGCGGCCTTCCATCCTGTGAATTCCCAAGCCAGTGAAGACGCCTCTGTTTGATGAGTGCCAACATACTTGGAGGGGATTGTTGCATAACTGGCAAGGCTAACATTTATTGCCCATCCCTATTTGCCCTTAACAAAGTGATTTGCTGAGCCATCTCAAAGGGCAGTTAAGGGTCAATTGCATTGCTGTGGGTCTGGAGTTACATGTAGGCCAGAGCAGGTAAAGGTGCTGATGAAACAGGAGGTTTTTTTATTGCAATCGGGTAGTTTCATGGTTATCATTACTGATACTAACTAGCTTTTTATTCCAGATTGGTTAACTGAATTCAGATTCCCCGAGTTGTTGTGGTGAGACATGAACTCATGTCTCTGGCTCTGAGTGGATGACCAGTCCAGTAACATAACCACTACCTCACCGTTACACAGGATGCCATTTGTGACTTTAACTAGAGCCATTTCAATACCCTGGAAGAGGCAGAAACCTGATTGGAGGCTTCAAGCTTGGACTCATGGGAAAAGTGGGCACAGATTTGGAAGATAACAACACATTGAAGGATGTTTAGAGAGGGAAGGAAGGTTGCAGATGGGGTGATAGTTTTTACAAAGATAGAGAGATGAAGGATAGGGTTTTTGAAGAGTTGTGGTGATGACAGCAGATTTCGGTGGAGGTGCAGCAGCTGAGGAGTATCCACAGAGTGAGTGTTAACCCTCTCATTCAGTGTTAATGGGAAGGAAACAGACTCACAATGGGGTTAGTAATGGAATCAAGAATGAATATTTTTATGTATAGTTTGGATTGTTGATCCTATATCTTGTGAACACAGTTCAATGACCCCAGTGTGTTCATTGATAATTTATTATAATGCACAATACATGACATCATATGACCCATAATATCTCAAAACCCTCATAAAACTGCTGGAACTTCAAGTGAAATACTGCAGTCTGAAAACTCAAGGGCCTTGTGTTGTTAGAGTTTATTCATGAAGGGGAGGTAGTGGCAGAGTTGTATTGTCACTGGGCTAGTATTCCAGAGACCCAGGGGAATACTCTGGGGACCTGGGTTTGTATCCCACCACAGCAGATGGTGTAATTTGAATTCAATAAAAATCTAGAATTAAACATCTGATAATAACCATTGCCAATTGTCAAAAAAACCCATCTGGTTCACTAAGTGAAGGAAATCTGCTGTCCTTGCCTGGTCTAAACTACATGTGACTCACATCACTCTGAACAAGGGCAGTAAATTGCCACAGCCCATGAACAAGTTTTTAAAAAATCCTCACAAATGTGTATCGAGCACCAGCGTAGCCTGAGATTGGCTCCCTGAATGACTAACTGCAGCCATGTGCTCAGTAATTCTAAAACATTGAACAGAGCCTTCCTTACAGGGCATCCTCTCCCCAGTTCCAATCTGCAACTCTTTCATACCTAAATTTCACAAAGAAGATTTCTGGGTAACATTTCTGAACTCCATGTGAATCACGTGATTAATTCTAGCCTCTCAGAATGTTAATAATGTTATTTTGTGATGTTGGCTAAGGGTTAATTATTGGCCAGGACACTAGGGAGAACGTCTCTGATGTTTAACAAAATCTTGGTAACTGTAGTAATTATGGTTTTATTTAGTGTGTAATGTACCTTTAAGAATAATACTTGTTAAGGAAGATCACATGATCTGTAGTAACCAACAGGAGAGTAGCACAGGCTACCTCAGCAGTCAGTGTAGAGATAGAATTGGAGTCGAAAGCACACGTTTAGTTGGTGCTGAATATATTGTAAATAAACTTAAAGTTTCCACCTGAGAAGTGTCTGCAAATCAACTCTATCATTAACTTGGCCACCCTGCAACAAACTGGCGATGAGGATGGAATAAAACAGAATTGAACAGAAGAAATCAAGTTAAAAAGAAACCGGGACTGTACCTCACCCAGTGATTGGAAGTAGCAAGCTTTGTTAGAATTGAGGAATTTATCCTCTCTCAAAATGCCACAATTTGGGGGAATTGATCTTTTTAAACCAGCCATAGATGATTAGTCTCAATGCATAGAACACCTCACATTCTTTTTTCAAATGAACAAGATTATGGGGGAAGAGAAGAGGTGAGTGAAAGTACTTGTGGAAGGAAAACCTACAGCCTGATTTGAAGTTTGACAGCACCCAGTGCCCCAGATTCGAAGAATTTCGATGAATTGGTAGACCTCGTGATGGGTCATTTTAAACCCAAGCCCTCAGTCACGATGCAGAGGCTCAGGTTTGATTCACAAAATAGAGCCCCGGGTGAGACAATTACATGCTACATGGCAAATTTGAAGCAGCTAACGGAACATTGTGAGTTTGGTACAACTCTGAACGACATGCTCAGAGATCGTTTAGTGTGTAGTGTGAAAGAGGACACTATTCAGAAAAGGTTATTGTCCGAAGTGAACCTGTGTTTGAAGCGCTAGAGATAGCGCTGGCCATGGAAAGCACAGCAAGAGATTCACAAGCAATACAGGGTGCACAAAATGACGCTGTCCTTCACATCAGGCAGAAACCTCAGCTGATGGGGTGCGAAAAAGCGAGACTCTGCCGAGAAGCGGGAAACAGCCCCCACTAGCCGGAGAATAAAGAAAAATAACTTAGCAGTAAAATTGAAGAATAATTTTAATAGAGGTGGAAACAATAAGTCTTTCAGTGATTGACGCTTTAAAAAAAATCAAATGCTACTATTGTCACAGAAATGGATATATAATGAAGCAGTGCAAGGAAAGATTCAAGCAGGCTTGTAAACAAAAGAAGAAGCCCAATGAAATCTATAATGTAGAAGAGCCTGAAACAACAAATTCTGACATTTACTCGTTGTTTAATCTAAAAGTTGGAAAGACAGAACCAATATTCGTCACAGTGAAAGTTAATGGCAAACTTGTTAGAATGGAGTAGACACAGGAGCTCCCACTACAATAATTAGGGAACATACCTTCAGACATTGGAATAAGGGCGAACATCAATTAAGTTTAGAAGAAACAGCTGCCAAGCTCAAAACATATACAGGTGAAGACACTCAAGTAAAAGGCATAAGAAGAGTAACTACCAATCAGCAAAGCTTGGCCTAAATAGCCAAGTGGTTACGGTACTGGGTTTGTAACCCCAAGATCGAGAGTTCAAATCTCACAATGGCAAACTATGAAACAATAACTTCATCTGAAACAGATGGAAACAGGTTTGTACTCGAAAGAGTTACCAATCAGCAAAGTTATCCTTGATGGAGGTAGTAGGTGAAGGGCCAAGTCTCCTGGGTGAATTTGGTTAAAGGAGATTAAGTTAGAATGGGTGGATTTTTTCCAGTTGAGAGTAAGTGGGCTTCTAGAGCTATTTAGAAAGACTTTAAGGTCAAACAGGAAAATCCAGGACTTGCAGGCCAAAATTCATGTGGATCTGGAAACAACCCCTCGCTTCATGAAGGTGAGGCTGGTGCCATACAGCCTGCCAGAAAAAGTCAAAATCTTTCACTGTTTTCATTCCAATGTGTACAGAGTGTTTTCTCACTTGTACATTTTTACCATTTTTGGTTTGAGATAGGAATGTGCAATGGGTCAGTGAGAAAATCACAAAAAGGTCCCTTAACATAATGTGTAATGAATGCAAGTTAAATGTCAAACTAACTAAAATGGCTAAAACAGTTTGTGAAGGTACAGACTTAGAATAGTGTAGTGAGAATTCTGGAACAATGTTGTAATGTACCTGAACTGGGAGCAAAGTGATATTCACTTTGACAGCAGATCAGGAGTATAACGGGGTTACCATCAAGGGAAAGGAATAAAGTTGGTAAAGAATAACAACCAGTTTCCTACAGGAAATCCAAGAAGAAATGTAACTTAAATTGACAAGTTAGTCAAAGCAAAAACACTTCAAAGGCTTATAAATATGAAGCAGCTGAGTGACAGCTGGATAATGGTTTAGATTTCAGATTGACAGGTCCTGATAATGTCCCCTCACATCACAACCCCTCCAGCAACATTTACTCTTCGTTTTTTTCCTCCTGGTCCAATTAGCAGCCTGGACTTAGCTGGATATTTTACATATTATCTCATATGGGTATTGGTGAGATGTTGGACCCTGAAGAACATTATACAACCCACAATGAGTAAACGGTTTGTCCGGCCGGTTGACATTAAATAGTTTGATGATATGATAAGTTCCAAAACTTGACAATTACCCCAGCAGGAGCTTATCCATTTAATTGGAGTTCAGTAAAGGAATTACTAACCAGGGCTGGGCTGAGGCCACAGCAATTTCATCTTACCGAGGAATAATCTTTGTTACTTGAAAAATGTTTGAGTGTTCCTCATAACCCATGGTTGAATGAAACTGTGGAAGAGGAATTAGGGAGGGACAAGAGGCGGACTCAGGGGCAATGGGTCATGAGGGTGAGTTTAGGGGACAGGTAGTGATCTCCCATCCCACCCTGCTGTGAAATTCTGGTTCAGTCTAAGCCCCTGACCCCACTTGCATTTGACGGAGGGGCTGGTTCCTCAATTGCTCTACAGGATGTTCCTGAGTAAATGTCTCCATCTACTACTATTCCTGAGGGCCATATGCATCAGTAGCACCTCATAAAGCGTGGCACAATCTCCTGGTTGAATATTCCATTTTTCAATTCTGGACAGTATCTTGGTTCTGAACAAGTGGAAGATCCAACAGAGGAGGTCAAGGCAACAATAGGGATAAATTTCACCCAACCTCATAGGAGTGTCCAGGGGCCTGGATAGAGGTAGCACCAACATCGCTCCCATACTTTGCTTCACTGCTGGAAGAAGCTCAGTGACCTGACAAGAGCAGCAAAGCTAAGTATCTTCTCCATTACTCTCAACAGCGCCTCACAGAGTCAGTGTGATCGCACTTTGTAATTTTGCTGGAATCTCAAACAGCTGAGTCCCAAAAGCACTGCAAAAACCTTGGAAAGACTGATGGACTGATTGATGGAGACTTTCAATGAATCTCTCATTTTCTGCAGTCTGCTCTCCTGCTCATCAAGGCAAGTGCTGAGTCCCAGCCCAGTGAGAGTGGCAATGGGGCCTGGGGATTGGAGAATGTTGGGCTCTTATAGGACATCAGTGTATCTGTTTGTTCTCCCTCCTCCCATCTCATATCCCTGACCCATCCATCGCTCTCAACCCTTCAACTCCTTCCCTCACTCTTCCACTCCATTTACCGCATGAACCCCTCAAACCTTCACCAAACACCCTGTACACACCTCTCACAACGCCCCCATCCATCACCTGTCAAAAAGTCAGGAAGTCAATTGGAACTGGTTGTAATGTGTTACAGTCTGTGTTCAGGTTACAGTCTGTGATTGTATTACAATCTATGATTGTATTACAGTTGGTGATTGTATTGCAGTCTGTGGTTGGGTTACAGTCTGGGTCAGTTACAGTCTGTTGTCAATTACAATCTGTTATTGGGTTACAGTCTGTGGTTGGGCTACAATCTGTGGTCAGTTACAGTCTGTGGTTGGGTTATAGTCTGTGGTTGGGTTACAGTCTGTGGTCAGTTACAGTCTGTGATTGGGTTACAACCTGTGGTTGGGTTACAGTCTGTGATCTGTTTACAGTCTATGGTCAGTTATAGTATGTGGTTGGGTTACGGTCTGTTGTTGGGTTGCAATCTGGTTGGGTTACAGTCCGTGATTGTGCTACACCCTGTGATTGGGTTACAATCTGTGGTCAGGTTACAGTCTGTGGTTGGGTTATGGTCTGTGGTTGGGTTACAGTCTGTAATTGGGTTACAGTCTAGTTGGATTATAATCTGTAATTGGGTTACAGCCTGTGATTGGGTTACAGTCTGTGTTTGGTTACAATCTATGATTGGGTTACAATCTGTGGTTGCATTATAATCTATGGTTGGGTTATAGTATGGTTGGGTCACAACCTGGTTGGATTACAGTCTGTTGGGTTACAGTCTGCTTAGATTACAGTCTGCGATTGTTTTACGATCTGTGGCCAGTTACAGCCTGTGGTTAGTTTACAGTCTGGTTGGGTTACAACCTGTGACTGGGTTACAGTCTATGGTTGGGGTACAGTCTGTGGTCAATTACAGTCTGTGATTGCATTGCAATCTGATTGGGTTACTGTCTGTGATTGGCTTACAGTCTGTGTTTGTTTACAATCTATGGTTGCATTACAATCTGTGGTTGTGTTACAATCTGGCTGGATTACAGTCTGTGATTGTGTTACGATCTATGGCCAGTTACAGCCTGTGGTTAGTTTACAGCCTGGCTGGATTACAGTCTGTGATTGGGTTACATGCAGCTGGGTTACAGTCTGTGATTGAGTTACAGTGTATGGTCAGTTGTGCTTTTGTGGTTGGGTTACAGTCTATGATCAGTTACAGTCTATGATCAGTTACAGTTTATGTCAGTTACAGTCTATGTCAGTTACAGTCTTGGTCAGTTACAGTCTGTGGTCAGTTACAGTCTTTGGTCAGTTACAGTCTGTGGCTGCATCTTATGTCACCCAGAGCTCACTGGCCATCAGCAAATTTAGCAACCATACCTTTGATCCCTTCCCCATGTTATTCATATAAATTGTAAAAGGTTGTGGCCTTAGCACTGATCCCTGTGGCACGTCACTTGTTACATCCTGCCAATCAAAAATGACCCATTTATGCCTACTCTCTGTTTCCTGTTAGCTGGCCAATCTTCTATCCATGCCAATATGTTACCACCTATACCATGAGCCTTTATTTTCCACAATAACCTTTGATGAGGAATCTTATCAAATGCCTGAAAATCTAAGTACAGCACATCCACTGGGTCCCCTTTATCCACAGCACCTGTTACTTCCTCAAAGAACTCCAGTAAATTGGTTAAACGAGATTTCCCTTTCACAAAACCATGTTGACTCTGGCTGATTACCTTGAATTTTCCTGAGTGCCCTGTTGTAAAGTCTTTAATAACAGCTTCTAACATCATCACTATGACAGTAACTGGCCTATAGTTTCCTCCTTTCTGTCTCCCTCTCTTATTGAATAAAGGAGTTATATTTGCTATTTTCCAATCTAATGGAATCTTCCCCGAATCTAGTGAATTTTGGAAAATAAAACCAGTGCATCAACTATCTCACCAGCCACTTCTTTTAGGACCATAAGATGAAGTCCATCAGGACCCGGGGACTTGTCAGCCCACGGCTCCAACAATTTGCTCAGTGCCACTTCCCTGGTGATTGTAATTTTCCTGAGTTCCTCCCTCCCTTCCATTGCCTGATTTACAGCTATTTCTGGGATGTTACTTGTATCATCTATAGTGAAGACTGATGCAAAATATCGGCTCAATTCATCTGTCATCTCCTTATTTTCCATTATTAATTCCCCAGATTCACTTTCTATAGGACGACTGCTCATTTTGTTAACTCTTTTCTTATTTAAATATCTGTAGAAACTCCTACTATCTGTCTTTATATTACTAGCTAGCTTTCTCTGGCACTCTAATTTTTCCTTCCTTATTAATCTTTTTGTCATTCTTTGCTGTTTTTTATATTCTGTGTTAACTGTCAAATCCTTTTAAGTTGAATATGATTGCACACAGTTACTTACAGCTCAAAATCATCACTTCCATAGTCATGGCTTTGAGACATGAATTCTCAATCCCACCCACTCCATACCCCCCTCATATCCAACCACTTCCTACAACTAGAACTAACCCGAAAGGAAAACCAGTGAAATTTGGAAATGATGGGTACCAGTAAAACTTGTCTAAAGTGGTCCTGCATACCTTAAAATGGAACTCCAGTATTACTGGTGCCGTTACTACTGGTTTTTACTGGGATTTGAAAATTTTGAACTGGTTTTTCCCTTCTGCATTTGTCTAGACACCATTTTGATGCTTCGATACATTTAAGGGGAAGCTAGGTAAACACAGGATGGAGAAAGGAATAGAAGGAAAGCTGATACAGAGTGTTGAAGGGGGATGGGAAGAGGCTTGTCTGGAGCATAAACACCAACATGGATCAGTTGGGCTGAATCTGTACCTGTTTCTGTGCTCTACACCAGATGGAATTTATTGGAACAATGCTGTTTTGCTGAGTTTAGCCGATAGGAGGAATATTGCAACTTGGAAACACCAGAAGAAACAGCAAAACTGTTTCAGACAAATACTTTTTTTTTAGAGACCAATAGAACGTTCTTTGCCCTGGTCCACCCAGACCCTGACCCAGGTTTCATTGGTGACTCTACAACCCTGCACAATTCCCACAATCCATCACTAACGTTGTGTCAGGTCCTCGAATTTATCATTGCAGAATCCAAGGAAATAATTCTGGAAAAGGTTTTGCTTTTCCTGTTTTTACAGCTTCAGTCGACCCATTTTTGTATCTTTTGCCCTTACGGCATTTAATCCCTCCATCCAATCACAGACCTTTTGTTCTGCTAACCACTCCCCACCCCCAACCCCACCCCCAACCCCACCCCCACACCCCCACATCCCCACCCCCACCCCCACACTCCCACACCACACCCCCATATCCGCACACCCCTACCTCCACACCCCAATCCCCCAACCCCACCCCCACACACCCACCCCCCCAAACCCACCCGCACAACCCCACCCCCACACCCCCACCCCCACCCCCACACCACACCCCCATACCTGCACACACTTACCCCCCCACCCCCACCCCCCAACCCCACCCCCACACCCCCACCCCCACCCCCACACCCGCACACCCCCACCCCCACACCCGCACACCCACCTCCACACCCGCACCCCCACACCCACGTCCCCACACCCACACCCCCACTTCCCATACCCACACCCCCACACCCCCAGCCCCACAGCACACCCCCAGCCCCCCACACCCTCAACACCACATCCCCACTCCCCATACCTCCACACCCCCAAACCCCACACCCCCACATCCCCACCCCCACACCCCCAGCCCCACCCCCACACCCCCAGCCCCACCCCCACACCCCAAACCCCAACCCCACACCCCCACATCCCCACCCCCACACCCCCAACCCCCACACCCCCCACCCTTACCCTCAGACCCTCACCCCCCACCCCACCTCCACCCCCCACCTTTCCCCCCTCTGTTCTTGGTTAAAACTTGTTACAATTCGAATTGTTTTTGACTCTGATGAAAAGTCTCAGACCCTAAAACACTGGGGGCTGGATTTTATGTCCACCCCCGGGGTGGGGGATGGGGGGGGGCGGTGTTTTTAGCAGGATGGGAGGGGGGGCAATAAAACCAGGTAGGTGCCCAACCCACCACCTTCCCACCACCACCAACCACCCCAAGCTCACCCCACAATCTGTCGTGAGGGGCGGTGAGCAGACTCCGAAATCAGAAACCCAACCACCATATTCAAATAAATAATCAAGGGTTAATTGAGTTTGATACCAAGCAACTGTTACCAATAAAACACTGCCCACACCATAAACCAGTTGGCATGGGCAGTCAGGTGGTAGTGGGCAGACTGTTTAAGAGGGAGGAGAGGAAGGTGGTGGGGGGTTGAGTGGGGAAGTTGCTCCTCATGTCCCATCCTAACCAACAGCCCCCACAGCACTTTGAGAGTATCGAAGGTGTCTGATAAAATACAGGCTCTCCCCTCCTGCTGATGCTGTCACCTCTTCTGGAGTTAGCTTCGTTTACAAACTGTGCTTTTGACCTACGCTGAATTAAGAGAGATTGGAATATAAGAAAAATCCCCTTCATCATCGTGTTGTCAACTTTGAAGTTTAAAAGCTGGGGGTAGACAACATTTTGCCATCCTTAATTAAAGATGAAATGACTAAAAATCTAGATGAAATTAAAATAATCAGAAGCAGTTGCGTGAAGCGGAAAAGTCTGATGTGACAGATTCGACAGTGTCAGTCTTGCTTTGGGATATTGTTCACTCTTTGTGGTGAATCTGAGCCTGAGATGGTGGCTCAGAGAAAATCACCATGCGTGGCCCAGTCTGCTCTCTCTCAGTCCCCGTTCCCCTGCCCATGTTGGTGGTGATGGGCCTTACCCCCCTTGAGCTCTGCTGCCTCGGCTCAAGGGCTATTGACCCTGAAAACCAGCTCTTCTCAGCTCAGCTCACTCAACAGACGCTCCGAGTTTGGTTTTCAGATTGTGCAAGTCATTAACTTCTCAAAACTCCGTTTATTAATGGTTGTATTTAGACGAGGGACTTCTCTCCAGTTGAATAATGGGAATGGGAGATTTCGGAGGAATATTTCACTGTGATTGGCTGACAGTATTTGCTCCTACTCGCTTGTCACATGATACATTAAAACAGATTTGCTGCCAACATCTGTTTTTTCCCTGGTCTTTTCACCTATTTATATCTCCTGCCAGTTACAACACCAACTATTGTATTCAGTGGCCAAGCCAACCTCTGTGGAACAAACTTTAACTTTAGTCTAAAGAGTGTTGTTTATAAAATCAATTTCTCTCTGCTTTAGTCTGATGAGCAAACTCCTCAAATCTCAATATCAATCTTCCTCTAAAGGGTCCAACAATATTAACATACCTCCGCTCATTTTGCTTCAAGCCACCAGAATTTGTATTTGTGCACACAGTTAGAGCAGTTAGAGTGATAACATCTCAGGCTGTGCAAAAAAGATCAATTGTAGAATCCAGTTAGAGCTGGAGGGAGCTGCCATAAACCTCCAAGGCAAAGACGGTTTCACAGTTTGCTACTCACCACTTTACAAACAAACAGTCTCACTGACCTTACACAATTTATTGGTACAAAGATCTGCATGTGCAGCATGGAGTCAAGACAGGGCCAGGCTTGTTGCTGTCAATTAAATTTAACTTAGTGGGAAATATTGACTGCATAATGGGGCTGAATAATTTTTGTTTTCTTGAATAAATGCTGTTGAAAATGAAGTTTGTCTCTATCTGTGGTTGTTCCTTCAGTTCTATGGGATTTCACAGTCTTACCCAGATGTGGCAGATTGTCAAATCTGAAACTCATTGTTCTTTAGCGATTGAAAGGGAGAGCTGTAAAGGCAAAACAAACTCTTCATCCTCAGAGGGAGCGGAAGGACCTTATTGAAACGATTAATCCACTAGTCATTACTCCCTTGAACCATGTCCCTGGATTCCATTTGACAGTGACACGATTGAGATGAGTAATTGATGGAATGGCAAACGACAGGGACCAGATCTCAGTATAGTCAGTAATTGCTGCAGAATATTGTAGCATTACTGAGTGATACCTACTGAGCGACCATATCCATCCTTCTTCCCTCCATTTCTGACCATTCCAATGCTCTCCAGCTGCCTCCCAGCTTCCACCCACATAAACTTGTGCTCCCCCAGAACTCTGTCACTGATACTAAAGGTGACCAAGTTCAGTTTGACCATCACCCTGTGTTCATTAACTTACATTGACTCACAGTTAACCAATGCCTCAATTTTAAAACTCTCATCTTTGTTTTCAAATCCCTCTGTGACCTTATACCTCCCCATCTCTCCTCCAGCCCCACAACCCTCTGAAATCTCGGTGCTCCTCCAAATCTGGCCTCCTCAGCATCCTTGATTTAAATTGCTCCATTATTAGTGGCCATGCCTTCAGCTGCCTGGCCCTCAAACTCTGGAATTCCCTTTCTAAATTTCTCCATCTTTTTACCACAACAATAACTTGTTATGGACTTGATTTTCCAGACAGGTTTCTTATTAGAAACATCAGACTTTATTTACAGGCTGCAGCAGCAGTTACATACTTCCATCAAGCTCCACAACCACTCCCACTCTAAGGTTCCCTGCACTTTGAGCTGATTTGTTCACATTGTCATGTGATACTCTAAAGCTACAGTCACAATAAGTTGTAAAGCACCTTCAATGGAATACAACAGTCTAAGGCATTTCACAGGTGTGATATCAATCAACATTTGACATTGAAGCCACAGGAGATGTTGGGTCAGTCGCTAAAATCTTGATCAAAGAGTTAAGTTTTAAGGAGCCTCTTAAAGGAGGAAATTGATGTAGAGGAAGAGCTGCAGGAGCTGCTGGACTATATAAAGGTGACCAAGGAGCTAAAATAATGCAGGCTGAAGCTGAGCTCCCTATAGGTTCACCATTCCCACAGCCCCGCCCACCCTCCTGCAGCCCCGCCCACACTCCTGCAGCCCCGCCCATCCTCCCATAGCCCCATCTGCTCCCCCACAGCCCTGTTCAAACTCCCACAGTGCCACCCATCTTCCCACAACCCCACTCACGCTCCTACTACACTACCCACCCTCACATAGCCCCGCCTGCTCTCACATAGCCCCGCCTGCTCTCACATAGCCCCGCCTGCTCTCACATAGCCCCGCCTGCTCTCACATAGCCCCGCCTACTCTCACATAGCCCCACCTGCTCTCACATAGCCCGCCTACTCTCACATAGCCCCGCCTACTCTCACATAGCCCTGCCTACTCTCACATAGCCCCACCTACTCTCATACAGCCCCGCCTACTCTCACATAGCCCCGCCTACTCTCACATAGCCCCATCTACTCTCACATAGCCCCGCCTACTCTCATACAGCCCCGCCTACTCTCACATAGCCCCACCTACTCTCACATAGCCCCGCCTGCTCTCACATAGCCCTGCCCACTCTCACATAGCCCCGCCTACTCTCACATAGCCCCGCCTACTCTCATACAGTCCCGCCTACTCTCACATAGCCCCGCCTACACTCATACAGCCCCGCCTACTCTCACATAGCCCCGCCTACTCTCATACAGCCCCGCCTACTCTCACATAGCCCTGCCTACTCTCATACAGCCCCACCTACTCTCACATAGCCCCGCCTACTCTCACATAGCCCCACCTACTCTCACATAGCCCCGCCTACTCTCATACAGCCCCGCCTACTCTCACATAGCCCACCTACTCTCATACAGCCTGGTCTACCCGCCAGCCCCACCCACAATCAGGCAGCACCTCCCTCATGCATGCCCACCCACCCTTGTACAGCCCAGCCTGTGCCCCACAGACCTGTCCACTCACCCAGCCCGACCCTCACCACAGCCCCACCCACCCTTACACAGTCCCAGCCTCCTTCACACTTCCCAACCCTCCCTCTACAGCCCTACCCGCCTCTGCTCATACAGCCCTCCCTAACATCATACAACTCCGCCTTCCCTTGTACAGTGCTGTCCAATCCTGATGATCTTCGTCAAATAGTCCCATGGAATCTTCAGCACCCACCTAGCCAGACAGACAGACAGACATTCCATCTAAAAGACAGCATATCTGGCAAGGAAGCACTCACTTCACTGGATCCTAATGCCCCTAATTCAGGCCTCTCCCTCTGTCTTTGACCCTTTTTCCCTCCCCTTCCCACCTCTTCCTGCCTGTCCACATCACCACCTTTCACTCTCCCCTCTCCTTCTCCCCTGACCCTCGTCTAGCAACCCCTCCCTGTCCCCTCGCCCCCATTCGCCTCTCTCTCTCCCCATCCCCCCCATTCCACCTATTTGCAGAACATCAGCTTCTGTTACCTGAATCTCTGAAACAAGATTAAACTGGAGGGGAGGGGAAGAGGGGTGTGGTGCTGTAAGAGGGGTGTGGTGCTGTAAGAGGGGTGTGGTGCTGTAAGAGGGGTGCGGTGCTGTAAGAGGGGTGTGCTGTGGTGCTGTAAGAGGGGTGTGGTGCTGTCAGAGGGGTGTGGTGCTGTAAGAGGGGTGTGGTGCTGTAAGAGGGGTGTGGTGCTGTAAGAGGGGTGTGGTGCTGTAAGAGGGGTGTGGTGCTGTCAGAGGGGTGTGGTGCTGTCAGAGGGGTGTGGTGCTGTCAGAGGGGTGTGGTGCTGTAAGAGGGGTGTGGTGTTGTAAGAGGGGTGTGGTGCTGTAAGAGGGGTGTGGTGCTGTAAGAGGGGTGTGGTGTGGTGCTGTAAGAGGGGTGCGGTGTGGTGCTGTAAGAGGGGTGTGGTGCTGTAAGAGGGGTGTGGTGCTGTAAGAGGGGTGTGGTGCTGTAAGAGGGGTGCGGTGTGGTGTTGTAAGAGGGGTGCGGTGTGGTGCTGTAAGAGGGGTGTGGTGCTGTAAGAGGGGTGCGGTGCTGTAAGAGGGGTGCGGTGCTGTAAGAGGGGTGTGGTGCTGTAAGAGGGGTGTGGTGTTGTAAGAGGGGTGTGGTGCTGTAAAAGGGGTGTGGTGTTGTAAGAGGGGTGTGGTGCTGTAAGAGGGGTGTGGTGCTGTAAGAGGGGTGTGGTGCTGTAAGAGGGGTGCGGTGTGGTGCTGTCAGAGGGGTGTGGTGCTGTAAGAGGGGTGTGGTGCTGTAAGAGGGGTGTGGTGCTGTAAGAGGGGTGTGGTGCTGTAAGAGGGGTGCGGTGTGGTGTTGTAAGATGGGTGCGGTGTGGTGCTGTAAGAGGGGTGTGGTGCTGTAAGAGGGGTGTGGTGCTGTAAGAGGGGTGCGGTGTGGTGCTGTAAGAGGGGTGTGGTGCTGTAAGAGGGGTGTGGTGCTGTAAGAGGGGTGTGGTGCTGTAAGAGGGGTGCGGTGTGGTGCTGTAAGAGGGGTGTGGTGCTGTAAGAGGGGTGTGGTGTTGTAAGAGGGGTGCGGTGCTGGAAGAGGGGTGTGGTGCTGTAAGAGGGGTGTGGTGCTGTAAGAGGGGTGTGGTGCTGTAAGAGGGGTGTGGTGCTGTAAAAGGGGTGCGGTGTGGTGCTGTCAGAGGGGTGTGGTGCTGTAAGAGGGGTGCGGGGTGGTGCTGTAAGAGGGGTGCGGTGCTGTAAGAGGGGTGTGGTGCTGTAAGAGGGGTGCGGAGTGGTGTTGTAAGAGGGGTGTGGTGCTGTAAGAGGGGTGCGGTGCTGTAAGAGGGGTGTGGTGCTGTAAGAGGGGTGTGGTGCTGTAAGAGGGGTGTGGTGCTGTAAGAGGGGTGCGGTGCTGTAAGAGGGGTGCGGTGCTGTAAGAGGGGTGTGGTGCTGTAAGAGGGGTGTGGTGCTGTAAGAGGGGTGCGGTGCTGTAAGAGGGGTGTGGTGCTGTAAGAGGGGTGCGGTGCTGTAAGAGGGGTGCGGTGCTGTTAGAGGGGTGCGGTGCTGTAAGAGGGGTGTGGTGCTGTAAGAGGGGTGCGGTGCTGTAAGAGGGGTGCGGTGCTGTAAGAGGGGTGCGGTGCTGTAAGAGGGGTGCGGTGCTGTAAGAGGGGTGCGGTGTGGTGCTGTAAGAAGGGTGCGGTGCTGTAAGAGGGGTGTGGTGCTGTAAGAGGGGTGTGGTGCTGTAAGAGGGGTGTGGTGATGTAAGAGGGGTGCGGTGCTGTCAGAGGGGTGCGGTGCTGTAAGAGGGGTGTGGTGCTGTAAGAGGGGTGTGGTGCTGTAAGAGGGGTGTGGTGCTGTAAGAGGGGTGTGGTGCTGTAAGAGGGGTGCGGTGCTGTAAGAGGGGTGTCGTGTTGTAAGAGGGGTGCGGTGTGGTGCTGTAAGAGGGGTGCGGTGTGGTGCTGTAAGAGGGGTGTGGTGCTGAAGAGGGGTGCGGTGCTGTAAGAGGGGTGTGGTGCTGTAAGAGAGGTGCGGTGTGGTGCTGTAAGAGGGGTGCGGTGTGGTGCTGTAAGAGGGGTGTGGTGCTGAAGAGGGGTGCGGTGCTGTAAGAGGGGTGTGGTGCTGTAAGAGGGGTGCGGTGTGGTGCTGTAAGAGGGGTGCGGTGTGGTGCTGTAAGAGGGGTGTGGTGCTGTAAGAGGGGTGCGGTGCTGTAAGAGGGGTGTGGTGCTGTAAGAGGGGTGCGGTGTGGTGCTGTAAGAGGGGTGCGGTGCTGTAAGAGGGGTGTGGTGCTGTAAGAGGGGTGTGGTGCTGTAAGAGGGGTGTGGTGCTGTAAGAGGGGTGTGGTGCTGTAAGAGGGGTGTGGTGCTGTCAGAGGGGTGTGGTGCTGTAAGAGGGGTGTGGTGCTGTCAGAGGGGTGTGGTGCTGTAAGAGGGGTGCGGTGCTGTAAGAGGGGTGTGGTGCTGTAAGAGGGGTGCGGTGTGGTGCTGTAAGAGGGGTGTGGTGCTGTAAGAGGGGTGTGGTGCTGTAAGAGGGGGGCGGTGCTGTAAGAGGGGTGTGGTGCTGTAAGAGGGGTGCGGTGCTGTAAGAGGGGTGCGGTGTGGTGCTGTAAGAGGGGTGTGGTGCTGTAAGAGGGGTGTGGTGCTGTAAGAGGGGTGTGGTGTGGTGCTGTAAGAGGGGTGTGGTGCTGTAAGAGGGGTGTGGTGCTGTAAGAGGGGTGCGGTGTGGTGCTGTAAGAGGGGTGCGGTGCTGTAAGAGGGGTGCGGTGCTGTAAGAGGGGTGTGGTGCTGTAAGAGGGGTGTAGTGCTGTAAGAGGGGTGTGGTGCTGTAAGAGGGGTGTGGTGCTGTAAGAGGGGTGTGGTGCTGTAAGAGGGGTGTGGTGCTGTCAGAGGGGTGTGGTGCTGTAAGAGGGGTGTGGTGCTGTCAGAGGGGTGTGGTGCTGTCAGAGGGGTGTGGTGCTGTAAGAGGGGTGCGGTGTGGTGCTGTAAGAGGGGTGTGGTGCTGTAAGAGGGGTGTGGTGCTGTAAGAGGGGTGTGGTGTGGTGCTGTAAGAGGGGTGTGGTGCTGTAAGAGTGGTGTGGTGCTGTAAGAGGGGTGTGGTGCTGTAAGAGGGGTGCGGTGCTGTAAGAGGGGTGTGGTGCTGTAAGAGGGGTGCGGTGCTGTAAGAGGGGTTCGGTGCTGTAAGAGGGGTGCGGTGCTGTAAGAGGGGTGTGGTGCTGTAAGAGGGGTGTAGTGCTGTAAGAGGGGTGTGGTGCTGTAAGAGGGGTGTGGTGCTGTAAGAGGGGTGTGGTGCTGTAAGAGGGGTGTGGTGCTGTAAGAGGGGTGTGGTGCTGTAAGAGGGGTGTGGTGCTGTAAGAGGGGTGTGGTGCTGTAAGAGGGGTGTGGTGCTGTCAGAGGGGTGTGGTGCTGTAAGAGGGGTGCGGTGCTGTAAGAGGGGTGTGGTGCTGTAAGAGGGGTGCGGTGTGGTGCTGTAAGAGGGGTGTGGTGCTGTAAGAGGGGTGTGGTGCTGTAAGAGGGGTGTGGTGCTGTCAGAGGGGTGTGGTGCTGTAAGAGGGGTGTGGTGCTGTAAGAGGGGTGTGGTGCTGTAAGAGGGGTGTGGTGCTGTAAGAGGGGTGCGGCGCTGTAAGAGGGGTGTGGTGCTGTAAGAGGGGTGCGGTGCTGTAAGAGGGGTGTGGTGCTGTAAGAGGGGTGCGGTGTGGTGCTGTAAGAGGGGTGTGATGCTGTAAGAGGGGTGCGGTGCTGTAAGAGGGGTGTGGTGCTGTAAGAGGGGTGCGGTGCTGTAAGAGGGGTGTGGTGCTGTAAGAGGGGTGTGGTGCTGTAAGAGGGGTGCGGTGTGGTGCTGTAAGAGGGGTGCGGTGCTGTAAGAGGGGTGCGGTGCTGTAAGAGGGGTGTGGTGCTGTAAGAGGGGTGTAGTGCTGTAAGAGGGGTGTGGTGCTGTAAGAGGGGTGTGGTGCTGTAAGAGGGGTGTGGTGCTGTAAGAGGGGTGTGGTGCTGTAAGAGGGGTGTGGTGCTGTAAGAGGGGTGTGGTGCTGTCAGAGGGGTGTGGTGCTGTAAGAGGGGTGCGGTGCTGTAAGAGGGGTGTGGTGCTGTAAGAGGGGTGCGGTGTGGTGCTGTAAGAGGGGTGTGGTGCTGTAAGAGGGGTGTGGTGCTGTAAGAGGGGTGTGGTGTGGTGCTGTAAGAGGGGTGTGGTGCTGTAAGAGGGGTGTGGTGCTGTAAGAGGGGTGAGGTGCTGTAAGAGGGGTGCGGTGCTGTAAGAGGGGTGTGGTGCTGTAAGAGGGGTGCGGTGCTGTAAGAGGGGTTCGGTGCTGTAAGAGGGGTGCGGTGCTGTAAGAGGGGTGTGGTGCTGTAAGAGGGGTGTGGTGCTGTAAGAGGGGTGTGGTGCTGTAAGAGGGGTGTGGTGCTGTAAGAGGGGTGTGGTGCTGTAAGAGGGGTGTGGTGCTGTCAGAGGGGTGTGGTGCTGTAAGAGGGGTGCGGTGCTGTAAGAGGGGTGTGGTGCTGTAAGAGGGGTGCGGTGTGGTGCTGTAAGAGGGGTGTGGTGCTGTAAGAGGGGTGTGGTGCTGTAAGAGGGGTGTGGTGCTGTAAGAGGGGTGTGGTGCTGTAAGAGGGGTGCGGTGCTGTAAGAGGGGTGCGGTGCTGTAAGAGGGGTGTGGTGCTGTAAGAGGGTTGTGGTGCTGTAAGAGGGGTGTGGTGCTGTAAGAGGGGTGTGGTGCTGTAAGAGGGGTGCGGTGCTGTAAGAGGGGTGCGGTGCTGTAAGAGGGGTGCGGTGCTGTAAGAGGGGTGTGGTGCTGTAAGAGGGGTGTGGTGCTGTAAGAGGGGTGTGGTGTGGTGCTGTAAGAGGGGTGTGGTGCTGTAAGAGGGTTGTGGTGCTGTAAGAGGGGTGTGGTGCTGTAAGAGGGGTGCGGTGTGGTGCTGTAAGAGGGGTGCGGTGTGGTGCTGTAAGAGGGGTGCGGTGCTGTAAGAGGGGTGCGGTGCTGTAAGAGGGGTGTGGTGTGGTGCTGAAAGAGGGGTGTGGTGCTGTCAGAGGGGTGTGGTGCTGTAAGAGGGGTGTGGTGCAGTAAGAGGGGTGTGGTGCTGTAAGAGGGGTGTGGTGCTGTCAGAGGGGTGTGGTGCTGTAAGAGGGGTGTGGTGCTGTAAGAGGGGTGTGGTGCTGTAAGAGGGGTGTGGTGCTGTAAGAGGGGTGTGGTGCTGTAAGAGGGGTGTGGTGCTGTCAGAGGGGTGTGGTGCTGTAAGAGGGGTGTGGTGCTGTCAGAGGGGTGTGGTGCTGTAAGAGGGGTGCGGTGCTGTAAGAGGGGTGTGGTGCTGTAAGAGGGGTGCGGTGTGGTGCTGTAAGAGGGGTGTGGTGCTGTAAGAGGGGTGTGGTGCTGTAAGAGGGGTGTGGTGTGGTGCTGTAAGAGGGGTGTGGTGCTGTAAGAGGGGTGTGGTGCTGTAAGAGGGGTGCGGTGTGGTGCTGTAAGAGGGGTGCGGTGCTGTAAGAGGGGTGCGGTGCTGTAAGAGGGGTGCGGTGCTGTAAGAGGGGTGTGGTGCTGTAAGAGGGGTGTGGTGCTGTAAGAGGGGTGTGGTGCTGTAAGAGGGGTGTGGTGTTGTAAGAGGGGTGTGGTGCTGTAAGAGGGGTGTGGTGCTGTAAGAGGGGTGTGGTGCTGTCAGAGGGGTGTGGTGCTGTAAGAGGGGTGCGGTGCTGTAAGAGGGGTGTGGTGCTGTAAGAGGGGTGCGGTGTGGTGCTGTAAGAGGGGTGTGGTGCTGTAAGAGGGGTGTGGTGCTGTAAGAGGGGTGTGGTGTGGTGCTGTAAGAGGGGTGTGGTGCTGTAAGAGTGGTGTGGTGCTGTAAGAGGGGTGTGGTGCTGTAAGAGGGGGGCGGTGCTGTAAGAGGGGTGTGGTGCTGTAAGAGGGGTGCGGTGCTGTAAGAGGGGTTCGGTGCTGTAAGAGGGGTGCGGTGCTGTAAGAGGGGTGTGGTGCTGTAAGAGGGGTGTAGTGCTGTAAGAGGGGTGTGGTGCTGTAAGAGGGGTGTGGTGCTGTAAGAGGGGTGTGGTGCTGTAAGAGGGGTGTGGTGCTGTAAGAGGGGTGTGGTGCTGTAAGAGGGGTGTGGTGCTGTAAGAGGGGTGTGGTGCTGTAAGAGGGGTGTGGTGCTGTCAGAGGGGTGTGGTGCTGTAAGAGGGGTGCGGTGCTGTAAGAGGGGTGTGGTGCTGTAAGAGGGGTGCGGTGTGGTGCTGTAAGAGGGGTGTGGTGCTGTAAGAGGGGTGTGGTGCTGTAAGAGGGGTGTGGTGCTGTAAGAGGGGTGTGGTGCTGTAAGAGGGGTGTGGTGCTGTAAGAGGGGTGCGGCGCTGTAAGAGGGGTGTGGCGCTGTAAGAGGGGTGCGGTGCTGTAAGAGGGGTGTGGTGCTGTAAGAGGGGTGCGGTGTGGTGCTGTAAGAGGGGTGTGATGCTGTAAGAGGGGTGCGGTGCTGTAAGAGGGGTGTGGTGCTGTAAGAGGGGTGCGGTGTGGTGCTGTAAGAGGGGTGCGGTGTGGTGCTGTAAGAGGGGTGTGGTGCTGTAAGAGGGGTGCGGTGCTGTAAGAGGGGTGTGGTGCTGTAAGAGGGGTGTGGTGCTGTAAGAGGGGTGCGGTGTGGTGCTGTAAGAGGGGTGCGGTGCTGTAAGAGGGGTGCGGTGCTGTAAGAGGGGTGTGGTGCTGTAAGAGGGGTGTAGTGCTGTAAGAGGGGTGTGGTGCTGTAAGAGGGGTGTGGTGCTGTAAGAGGGGTGTGGTGCTGTAAGAGGGGTGTGGTGCTGTAAGAGGGGTGTGGTGCTGTAAGAGGGGTGTGGTGCTGTCAGAGGGGTGTGGTGCTGTAAGAGGGGTGCGGTGCTGTAAGAGGGGTGTGGTGCTGTAAGAGGGGTGCGGTGTGGTGCTGTAAGAGGGGTGTGGTGCTGTAAGAGGGGTGTGGTGCTGTAAGAGGGGTGTGGTGTGGTGCTGTAAGAGGGGTGTGGTGCTGTAAGAGGGGTGTGGTGCTGTAAGAGGGGTGTGGTGCTGTAAGAGGGGTGCGGTGCTGTAAGAGGGGTGTGGTGCTGTAAGAGGGGTGCGGTGCTGTAAGAGGGGTTCGGTGCTGTAAGAGGGGTGCGGTGCTGTAAGAGGGGTGTGGTGCTGTAAGAGGGGTGTGGTGCTGTAAGAGGGGTGTGGTGCTGTAAGAGGGGTGTGGTGCTGTAAGAGGGGTGTGGTGCTGTAAGAGGGGTGTGGTGCTGTCAGAGGGGTGTGGTGCTGTAAGAGGGGTGCGGTGCTGTAAGAGGGGTGTGGTGCTGTAAGAGGGGTGCGGTGTGGTGCTGTAAGAGGGGTGTGGTGCTGTAAGAGGGGTGTGGTGCTGTAAGAGGGGTGTGGTGTGGTGCTGTAAGAGGGGTGTGGTGCTGTAAGAGGGGTGTGGTGCTGTAAGAGGGGTGTGGTGCTGTAAGAGGGGTGTGGTGCTGTAAGAGGGGTGCGGTGCTGTAAGAGGGGTGTGGTGCTGTAAGAGGGGTGCGGTGCTGTAAGAGGGGTGTGGTGCTGTAAGAGGGGTGCGGTGTGGTGCTGTAAGAGGGGTGTGATGCTGTAAGAGGGGTGCGGTGCTGTAAGAGGGGTGTGGTGCTGTAAGAGGGGTGCGGTGTGGTGCTGTAAGAGGGGTGCGGTGTGGTTCTGTAAGAGGGGTGTGGTGCTGTAAGAGGGGTGCGGTGCTGTAAGAGGGGTGTGGTGCTGTAAGAGGGGTGCGGTGTGGTGCTGTAAGAGGGGTGTGGTGCTGTAAGAGGGGTGCGGTGCTGTAAGAGGGGTGTGGTGCTGTAAGAGGGGTGTGGTGTTGTAAGAGGGGTGTGGTGCTGTAAGAGGGGTGTGGTGCTGTAAGAGGGGTGTGGTGTTGTAAGAGGGGTGTGGTGCTGTAAGAGGGGTGTGGTGCTGTAAGAGGGGTGTGGTGCTGTAAGAGGGGTGCGGTGCTGTAAGAGGGGTGCGGTGCTGTAAGAGGGGTGTGGTGCTGTAAGAGGGTTGTGGTGCTGTAAGAGGGGTGTGGTGCTGTAAGACGGGTGTGGTGCTGTAAGAGGGGTGTGGTGCTGTAAGAGGGGTGTGGTGCTGTAAGAGGGGTGCTGTGCTGTAAGAGGGGTGTGGTGCTGTAAGAGGGTTGTGGTGCTGTAAGAGGGGTGTGGTGCTGTAAGAGGGGTGCGGTGCTGTAAGAGGGGTGCGGTGCTGTAAGAGGGGTGTGGTGCTGTAAGAGGGGTGTGGTGCTGTAAGAGGGGTGTGGTGCTGTAAGAGGGGTGTGGTGCTGTAAGAGGGGTGTGGTGTGGTGCTGTAAGAGGGGTGTGGTGCTGTAAGAGGGGTGTGGTGCTGTAAGAGGGGTGTGGTGCTGTAAGAGGGGTGCGGTGTGGTGCTGTAAGAGGGGTGCGGTGTGGTGCTGTAAGAGGGGTGCGGTGCTGTAAGAGGGGTGCGGTGCTGTACGAGGGGTGTGGTGTGGTGCTGTAAGAGGGGTGTGGTGCTGTCAGAGGGGTGTGGTGCTGTAAGAGGGGTGTGGTGCTGTAAGAGGGGTGTGGTGCTGTAAGAGGGGTGTGGTGCTGTCAGAGGGGTGTGGTGCTGTAAGAGGGGTGTGGTGCTGTAAGAGGGGTGTGGTGCTGTAAGAGGGGTGTGGTGCTGTCAGAGGGGTGTGGTGCTGTAAGAGGGGTGTGGTGCTGTCAGAGGGGTGTGGTGCTGTAAGAGGGGTGTGGTGCTGTAAGAGGGGTGTGGTGTTGTAAGAGGGGTGTGGTGCTGTAAGAGGGGTGTGGTGTGGTGCTGTAAGAGGGGTGCGGTGTGGTGCTGTAAGAGGGGTGTGGTGCTGTAAGAGGGGTGTGGTGCTGTAAGAGGGGTGTGGTGCTGTAAGAGGGGTGCGGTGTGGTGTTGTAAGAGGGGTGCGGTGTGGTGCTGTAAGAGGGGTGTGGTGCTGTAAGAGGGGTGCGGTGCTGTAAGAGGGGTGCGGTGCTGTAAGAGGGGTGTGGTGCTGTAAGAGGGGTGTGGTGTTGTAAGAGGGGTGTGGTGCTGTAAGAGGGGTGTGGTGTTGTAAGAGGGGTGTGGTGCTGTAAGAGGGGTGTGGTGCTGTAAGAGGGGTGTGGTGCTGTAAGAGGGGTGCGGTGTGGTGCTGTCAGAGGGGTGTGGTGCTGTAAGAGGGGTGTGGTGCTGTAAGAGGGGTGTGGTGCTGTAAGAGGGGTGTGGTGCTGTAAGAGGGGTGCGGTGTGGTGTTGTAAGAGGGGTGCGGTGTGGTGCTGTAAGAGGGGTGTGGTGCTGCAAGAGGGGTGCGGTGCTGTAAGAGGGGTGCGGTGTGGTGCTGTAAGAGGGGTGTGGTGCTGTAAGAGGGGTGTGGTGCTGTAAGAGGGGTGTGGTGCTGTAAGAGGGGTGCGGTGTGGTGCTGTAAGAGGGGTGTGGTGCTGTAAGAGGGGTGTGGTGTTGTCAGAGGGGTGCGGTGCTGTAAGAGGGGTGTGGTGCTGTAAGAGGGGTGTGGTGCTGTAAGAGGGGTGTGGTGCTGTAAGAGGGGTGTGGTGCTGTAAAAGGGGTGCGGTGTGGTGCTGTCAGAGGGGTGTGGTGCTGTAAGAGGTGTGCGGTGCTGTAAAAGGGGTGCGGTGTGGTGCTGTCAGAGGGGTGTGGTGCTGTAAGAGGGGTGCGGGGTGGTGCTGTAAGAGGGGTGCGGTGCTGTAAGAGGGGTGTGGTGCTGTAAGAGGGGTGCGGAGTGGTGTTGTAAGAGGGGCGTGGTGCTGTAAGAGGGGTGCGGTGCTGTAAGAGGGGTGTGGTGCTGTAAGAGGGGTGTGGTGCTGTAAGAGGGGTGTGGTGCTGTAAGAGGGGTGCGGTGCTGTAAGAGGGGTGCGGTGCTGTAAGAGGGGTGTGGTGCTGTAAGAGGGGTGTGGTGCTGTAAGAGGGGTGCGGTGCTGTAAGAGGGGTGTGGTGCTGTAAGAGGGGTGCGGTGCTGTAAGAGGGGTGTGGTGCTGTTAGAGGGGTGCGGTGCTGTAAGAGGGGTGCGGTGCTGTAAGAGGGGTGCGGTGCTGTAAGAGGGGTGCGGTGCTGTAAGAGGGGTGCGGTGCTGTAAGAGGGGTGCGGTGTGGTGCTGTAAGAAGGGTGCGGTGCTGTAAGAGGGGTGTGGTGCTGTAAGAGGGGTGTGGTGCTGTAAGAGGGGTGTGGTGCTGTAAGAGGGGTGCGGTGCTGTCAGAGGGGTGCGGTGCTGTAAGAGGGGTGTGGTGCTGTAAGAGGGGTGTGGTGCTGTAAGAGGGGTGTGGTGCTGTAAGAGGGGTGTCGTGTTGTAAGAGGGGTGTGGTGCTGTAAGAGGGGTGTGGTGCTGTAAGAGGGGTGTGGTGCTGTAAGAGGGGTGCGGTGCTGTAAGAGGGGTGTCGTGTTGTAAGAGGGGTGCGGTGTGGTGCTGTAAGAGGGGTGCGGTGTGGTGCTGTAAGAGGGGTGTGGTGCTGAAGAGGGGTGCGGTGCTGTAAGAGGGGTGTGGTGCTGTAAGAGGGGTGCGGTGTGGTGCTGTAAGAGGGGTGCGGTGTGGTGCTGTAAGAGGGGTGTGGTGCTGAAGAGGGGTGCGGTGCTGTAAGAGGGGTGTGGTGCTGTAAGAGGGGTGCGGTGTGGTGCTGTAAGAGGGGTGCGGTGTGGTGCTGTAAGAGGGGTGTGGTGCTGTAAGAGGGGTGCGGTGCTGTAAGAGGGGTGTGGTGCTGTAAGAGGGGTGCGGTGTGGTGCTGTAAGAGGGGTGCGGTGCTGTAAGAGGGGTGTGGTGCTGTAAGAGGGGTGTGGTGCTGTAAGAGGGGTGTGGTGCTGTAAGAGGGGTGTGGTGCTGTAAGAGGGGTGCGGTGCTGTAAGAGGGGTGTGGTGCTGTAAGAGGGTTGTGGTGCTGTAAGAGGGGTGTGGTGCTGTAAGAGGGGTGCGGTGCTGTAAGAGGGGTGTGGTGCTGTAAGAGGGGTGCGGTGCTGTAAGAGGGGTGTGGTGCTGTAAGAGGGGTGTGGTGCTGTAAGAGGGGTGTGGTGTGGTGCTGTAAGAGGGGTGTGGTGCTGTAAGAGGGGTGTGGTGCTGTAAGAGGGGTGTGGTGCTGTAAGAGGGGTGCGGTGTGCTGCTGTAAGAGGGGTGCGGTGTGGTGCTGTAAGAGGGGTGCGGTGCTGTAAGAGGGGTGAGGTGCTGTAAGAGGGGTGTGGTGCTGTAAGAGGGGTGCGGTGTGGTGCTGTAAGAGGGGTGCGGTGTGGTGCTGTAAGAGGGGTGCGGTGCTGTAAGAGGGGTGTGGTGCTGTAAGAGGGGTGTGGTGCTGTAAGAGGGGTGTGGTGCTGTAAGAGGGGTGTGGTGCTGTAAGAGGGGTGCGGTGTGGTGCTGTAAGAGGGGTGTGGTGCTGTAAGAGGGGTGTGGTGTGGTGTTGTAAGCTGTGCTGCTGCTGCTCTGTCTTCCTGCTCTGATTCTGCTCTTTAAAAATGCGGGTCCAGTTGGTGAGGGAGGTGGTGATTATGACCGTCAGCTGTAGCTTGCATTGATTTTTGGGAGGGAGAAGTTTGTGCTGCTTTGTGTGTTATGGCTCTTCTTTCAGATTTTTTTTCATATTGGTTTCCCTGGATCTTTTTATTTATTTTGAGTTTTAGTTCCTGCTTCTGAACACTAATTCCAAAGTTTTAATAAGGCAGGATTACAATTCTTTCCTCTTCCCAGGTTTTTCCTTAGTTCCGATCCAGCCTCTATTTCCAATTTAATTGTATATTCCCCTCTGCAGGGTACTGACACTGGGTCATATTTAAGCGAGAGATTGTAGAAAGCTCACTGGTCATTCAACTTTAATGTTGCAATTACCATTTTCAGATATGAACCCGTGATAGAGAAAATTCAATTTTCAGATCTGAGAGTTAATAACTCAATCCACAGGAGGCAATCTGACTTGTGAGGCTGTTATTATGTGAAGCTATAGATCAATACTCAGCTCTACAACATCGCAAAATCTCCAGCCCCATGGGACCCTGCGCCGGGGCATTTCTGCACAGCCTGGGGTCTCCACAACTCGTGACTCTGCAAAACTGCTTCAATCCAAAGCTACGTTGCCCTTTGAATTAGACCAGGGAAATGCCGCAGCTTCTTCCTTGGGCTGTATAATGCAGAGCGTTTTCCTGCAAAGTTCCTGTCAAAAAGTGAACAGCATCAGGAATGGTGGTGGGAACTCACGGAACAATCTGACTCCCCGACAATTAAGGGATTTTGAAGCTAATAATGATACTGCCCCTCCCTCCACCCCCATCACAGCCTTTCGATGATCATTTTCCCTGATCACTGCACCCCCCCCGATTACCTTTCCTCCAATCATTATCTCCCCGATCAATTTCCCCGATCACCTTCCCCCGATCACTTTCCCCCGATCACCATCCCCCGATCACTTTCCCCGATCAATTCCCCCCGATCACTTTCCCCCGATCACCTTCCCCGATCACTTCCCCCCGATCACCATCCCCCGATCACTTTCCCCCGATCACCTTCCCCCGATCACCTTCCCCCGATCACCTACCCCCCGATCACCATCCCCCGATCACTTTCCCCCGATCACCTTCCCCCGATCACCTTCCCCCCAATCACCTTCCCCCGATCACCTTCCCCCGATCACCTTCCCCCCGATCACCATCCCCCGATCTCTTTCCCCCGATCTCTTTCCCCGATCAATTCCCCCCCGATCACCATCCCCCGATCACCGTCCCCCGATCACCGTCCCCCGATCACCTTCCCCGATCACTTTCCCCCGATCACCATCCCCCGATCACTTTCCCCCGATCACTTTCCCCCGATCACCTTCCCCCGATCACTTTCCCCCAATCACTTTCCCCCGATCTCTTTCCCCCGATCACCTTCCCCCGATCTCTTTCCCTGATCAATTCCCCCCGATCACCTTCCCCCGATCACCTTCCCCCGATCTCTTTCCCCAATCAATTCCCCCCAATCACCTTCCCCCGATCACCATCCCCCGATCTCTTTCCCCCAATCACCTTCCCCCGATCTCTTTCCCCGATCAATTCCCCCCGATCACCTTCCCCCGATCACCTTCCCCCGATCTCTTTCCCCGATCAATTCCCCCCGATCACCTTCCCCCGATCACTTTCCCCCGACACCATCCCCCGATCACCTTCCCCCGATCACTTTCCCCCGATCACCTTCCCCCGATCACCTTCCCCCGATCACCTTCCCCCGATCACCATCCCCTGATCACCATCCCCCGATCACCTTCCCCCGATCACCTTCCCCCGATCACTTTCCCCCGATCACCATCCCCCGATCACCATCCCCCGATCACCTTCCCCCGATCACCATCCCCCGATCACCTTCCCCCGATCTCTTCCCCCCGATCTCTTTCCCCGATCAATTCCCCCTGATCACCTTCCCCCGATCACCTTCCCCCGATCACATTCCCCCGATCACCTTCCCCCGATCACTTTCCCCCGATCACTTTCCCCCGATCACCTTCCCCCGATCACTTTCCCCCGATCACCTTCCCCCGATCACTTTCCCCCGATCACCTTCCCCCGATCTCTTTCCCCGATCAATTCCCCCCGATCACCTTCCCCCGATCACCATCCCCCAATCACCTTCCCCCGATCACCATCCCCCGATCACTTTCCCCCGATCTCTTTCCCCGATCAATTCCCCCCGATCACCTTCCCCCGATCACTTTCCCCCGATCACCATCCCCCGATCACCTTCCCCCGATCACTTTCCCCCGATCACTTTCCCCCGATCACCATCCCCCGATCACCTTCCCCCGATCACCTTCCCCCGATCACTTTCCCCCGATCACCATCCCCCGATCACCATCCCCCGATCACCATCCCCTGATCACCTTCCCCCGATCACCTTCCCCCGATCACTTTCCCCCGATCACCATCCCCCGATCACCATCCCCCGATCACCTTCTCCCGATCACCATCCCCCGATCACTTTCCCCCGATCACTTTCCCCCGATCTCTTCCCCCCGATCTCTTTCCCCGATCAATTCCCCCCGATCACCTTCCCCCGATCACCTTCCCCCGATCACTTTCCCCCGATCACCATCCCCCGATCACCTTCCCCCGATCACTTTCCCCCGATCACTTTCCCCCGATCACCATCCCCCGATCACCTTCCCCCGATCACCTTCCCCCGATCACTTTCCCCCGATCACCATCCCCCGATCACCATCCCCCGATCACCATCCCCTGATCACCTTCCCCCGATCACCTTCCCCCGATCACTTTCCCCCGATCACCATCCCCCGATCACCATCCCCCGATCACCTTCTCCCGATCACCATCCCCCGATCACTTTCCCCCGATCACTTTCCCCCGATCTCTTCCCCCCGATCTCTTTCCCCGATCAATTCCCCCCGATCACCTTCCCCCGATCACCTTCCCCCGATCACTTCCCCCCAATCACATTCCCCCGATCACCTTCCCCCGATCACTTTCCCCCGATCACCTTCCCCCGATCACCATCCCCCGATCACTTTCCCCCGATCACTTTCCCCCGATCAATTCCCCCCGATCACTTTCCCCGATCACTTCCCCCCGATCAATTCCCCCCGATCACTTCCCCCCGATCAATTTCCCCCGATCAATTTCCCCGATTACTTCCCCCGATCACCTTCCCCCAATCACTGTCCCGCACCGCCCCCCCCCATCCCATCCCATCCCAACACCACCGATCAGAGTCTAAATGTGCAGCACAGAAACAGGCCATTCAGCCCATCTGGTCGATGCCAGTACTTTTGGTCTGTTTGAACCTCCTCCACCTAATTTTGTCTCAGCTTATCCTTCTGTTGATTTCTCCCTTATGTAATTATCTAGCTTCACCTTAGTGATATTTCCATTTTAATAACTCTCTGAAAAAAGAATAAAGTTTAAATTAATATTTAAAGAAATAAAGTTTCCTAAAAACTTCATCTTCACATAAACCGCACCAACTCTCTGTGCCTCAAGCCGAGGTGACTGTATGTGTGAAGGTGCCTCCCCAACATTGCAAACTCTGTCCACAGAGCTGCCCACGAGTCTGTCGGACACTACATTCCTACGGAGGGGAGAACGACCCCTTCCCCTCCACTTTCCATGTCTCAGATGACTGCAACAGGTGTTTATAAAAGAGAATTTGTTCACCGACTCAGGGAATGTTTAACTGTTTAAGTGCCACGACTGTAGAGGACACACACAGACAAGTTTTAAAAGAAAAGGAGATAGTGTTTATTGTACTTAACAGCTGATATGTAAAAATTGTTTTGAGAAACACTTCAACTCTTACTCACAACTGCATTCAAGAAGCTCACACACACAGAAATAAGTTACGAAGAGGGAGGGTATGTAAATGGTTTAAGAATTCCAAAAGAGAATCAATCGTAGGACTTGGGCTTAAGACTTAGGAGCAGGAGGAGGCCATTCAGCCCATTGAGCCTGCTCTGCTATTCAATAAGATCATGGCTGATCTGATTATGGTCTCAGCTCCAGTCCTCCCATAACCTTGACTCCCTTGTCCATCAAAAGTGATCATGTGCGGTTCCTGTAGATGAATGATGAGTTGGATGTTTCTGGGCTGGGTGCAGTGATCTTTCTGGATTCTGCACTGAGACAATTTAAAATCTTGACAGAGATGTAAAATGTTGACTTCTTCTGGAGTTAGCAGCTGCTTGGTTTATGTTAAAGACACTGCCCACGGTGCTTGACTGGTCAGAGTACACGCAGGACCGGTTTGCAGAATGGCTGGAGAGAGAGAGAGAGAGAAAGGGAGCCGGCCTGAATATTTCGCTGGTCAGGCCCGTATGGTCAGTGGGCCCGAGACTGGGCAGGAAATGGACCCCTACCAAGACTTCACATTGGCACCCGGAGAAAGGCTCAGCACTGCTAGTGGGGGTGGGAAGAGGGTGGGTGCTGGGTGAGCCCTTCCATTGAAAACAGGCAGCTGCTCCAGGGAGCTGCAGACCTCCACAGAATTAACAAAACTACACACATGCTGCAAAACGTGTCCATGCAGCACAACCAGACAGCTGAAAACCAGCCTCATAGAAACCAGTCCCCTGGTATCTCTTTAGATTTAATTACCCCACGGAGACTCCACCTGGCCCCGGATCGAGGTTTGAGCACAAATGTAAAGGCTGCTCGGCCGATTGGCCCGGCCACCAACTGGAAAAGTGGTCAGGCCACAAAAAATCACTTTCAATTACCCCCTTCATGGGCTTAATTGCCACTTAATTTCCGGCAGGTGGGGTTCCAGCTGTCAGTGCTCCATGTCTCAGTTGAATGTAACTGAGTTTATATGTTTATAATGTAATATAATATAAAATTTACATGTTTATAAAAATGTTTATAAAAGAGAATTTGTTCACCAATTCAGGGAATGTTTAACTGTTTAAGTGCCATGACTGCAGAAGACACACACAGACAGATTTTCTTGCAAGTAGCACTTTAAAGAGTTTCTGTTTTCCCCTAACCTCCTCCCCTTAGAGAATCCAAATTAGTCGATGAGTGTGACAGATGTTCCACCTCTGCACCATTGTGTCTAATTAGCCCATGTTAAGTGTCTGGACATTGACAATATCTGTTCTTGCTACCAACAGTTAACACCACATAAGTCAGACTACATTATGACAAGTTATGTAACTCAATATTATTTGCTGAAACCAGTAAAATAAATTATTCCATCAAAAATAATGATTTAAAGATAAATATTTGGGGAAAATTAAAATTTGGGGAATTTCATTTTAACATTCTTATGTTGCAAACAATTAATTGAGATGCTCTTTCAGAGAGTCAGCACAGACTGGATGGGCCAAATGGCCCCTTCTGCACTGTAAAGATACTGAGAGATTTAACTGAATGTGAGTCATTACATTAGAAAGAATGCATTTTAATATTAATTAATTAATATCTTCCCACAACTAATTGCAGTTGTTCAGTAATTGATGTTTTGTTTGCTCTGTGAAAATTCGTTATTTCAGGTCTGCATTAGGGAAAAGATCTGAAACAACAGGAATGTTAATGAGAAAAGCTATTGAGATAAGGGATCACCAATTCATCATGTTGGTTAGAAGCTCTGGTCCTAACGTATGATCCTTTCCTGGTTTCACTCTGTACCTGCTGCAATGTGGAGTTTTATGTGTAGGTAAGAGGATTATCACCTGGCACAACAGACACCCACATAGAGGAGACATGATGCATTTCTACTAAAGCCCAGAACTCCTGTCTACACTTCCCTCACCAGGGCCATTGGCCGGGTTGGATTTGTCCTGCTTTTTGTGTACAGGACATACCTGGGCAATTTTCCACATAGCCGGGTAGATGCCAGTGTTGTAGCTGTACTGGAACAGCTTGGCTAGGGGTGCGGCAAGTTGTGGAACACAAGTCTTCAGTATTATTGCCGGAATATTGTCAGGGCCCATAGACTTTGCAGTATCCAGTGCCTTCAGCCGTTTCTTGATATTATATGGAGTGAATCGAATTGGCTGAAGACTGGCATCTGTGATGTTGGGGACCTCTGGAGGAGGAGTCCCCTGCAGTCAGTCCCCTGCAGTCACCTGCAGTCAGTCCCCTGCAGTCAGCTCCCCTGAATTCAGTCCCCTGCAGTCAGCTCCCCTGCAGTCACCTGCAGTCAGTCCCCTGCAGTCAGCTCCCCTGAAGTCAGTCCCCTGCAGTCAGCTCCCCTGCAGTCACCTGCAGTCAGTCCCCTGCAGTCAGCTCCCCTGCAGTCAGTCCCCTGCAGTCAGCTCCCCTGCAGTCGCTCCCCTGAAGTCAGTCCCCTGCAGTCAGCTCCCCTGCAGTCACCTGCAGTCAGTCCCTGCAGTCAGCTCCCCTGCAGTCGCTCCCCTGCAGTCAGCTCCCCTGCAGTCATCTCCCCTGCAGTCACCTGCAGTCAGTCCCCTGCAGTCAGCTCCCCTGCAGTCGCTCCCCTGCAGTCAGCTCCCCTGCAGTCGCTCCCCTGCAGTTAGCTCTCCTGCAGTCAGCTCCCCTGCAGTCACCTGCAGTCAGCTCCCCTGCAGTCGCTCCCCTGCAGTCAGTCCCCTGCAGTCAGCTCCCCTGCAGTCACCTGCAGTCAGTCCCCTGCAGTCAGCTCCCCTGCAGTCGCTCCCCTGCAGTTAGCTCTCCTGCAGTCGCTCCCCTGCAGTCACTCCCCTGAAGTCAGTCCCCTGCAGCCAGCTCCCCTGCAGTCACTCCCCTGCAGTCAGTCCCCTGCAGTCGCTCTCCTGCAGTTGCTCCCCTGCAGTCAATTCCCTGCAGTCAGTCCCCTGCAGTCAGTCTCCTGCAGTCAGTCTCCTACAGTCAGTCCCCTGCAGTCAGTCCCCTGCAGTCACTCCCCTGCAGTCGCTCTCCTGCAGTCAGTCCCCTGCAGTCAGTCTGCAGTCAGTCTCTTGCAGTCACTCTCCTGCAGTCAGTCCCCTGCAGTCAGTCCCCTGCAGTCAGTCCCCTGCAGTCCCTCTCCTGCAGTCAGTCCACTGCAGTCCCTCTCCTGCAGTCCCTCTCCTGCAGTCCCTCTCCTGCAATCAGTCCCCTGCAGTCAGTCCCCTGCAGTCCCTCTCCTGCGTTCCCTCTCCTGCAGTTCCTCTCCTGCAGTTCCTCTCCTGCAGTCAGTCCCCTGCAGTCCCTCTCCTGCAATCAGTCCCCTGCAGTCAGTCCCCTGCAGTCCCTCTCCTGCGTTCCCTCTCCTGCAGTTCCTCTCCTGCAGTCAGTCTCCTGCAGTCAGTCTCCTGCAGTCCCTCTCCTGCAGTCAGTCCCCTGCAGTCCCTCTCCTGCAGTCCCTCTCCTGCTGTCAGTCCCCTGCAGTCACATTGTTGCAGTCAGAATCCTGCAGTCAGTTCCCCTGCAATTTAAGTGTCTTTGCTTCATGTGAGGTTATAAAAAATGTCATAACAGTGATAATTCCAAACACTGAAGGGATTTAACTGATATTTAATTAGTACCAATTTATTACATTTTAATTTTCACTTATTGATTCCTAAGATTATCCAATTTGTCTGGAAGCTGTAAAGTCCTTGATTCCTGATTGAAAGCTGTCGTATTTGCTGCTACTTGGATGTAACCGTTGGCACCGACAAGAATTATAATTCTTCTTTTGTTAAATCATGAAGCAAGAGAGAAGAGTTTTCGAATGTTGTCCTTGAACCTTATCCAGTAAGAAGAAAACGTGAAAATAAAGTCCCTTGTGATTCTACTGGAGGACAAATCATTTCTTTAACATAAAGCCCCAGTTGTCTTCGTCACATCTGTTCTGACAATTCCACCTTCCATTCCGGTGACCCTGATATATTTTCTTCAGTTCCCTCTGAAGATTCCCCTCCACCACGTTTGAATGGATCCTCGACCACGTCCATTTCATTCTCCGTGTTTGTGCCCTCCAGCCAAGAACAATGACTCCACGCCAACCTCCACACTCAACAGATCATCCTTCACAATTTCAGTCACCAGCAGCACGATACCATCACCAAACACACCTCCCTCTGCCCTACTTTCAACATCCCAAAAGGGCCTCTCCCTCCGCGATAGCCTGGTTCACTCTCCAGTCACAGCCAACACTCCTTCCCGCCCCTACAGCACCTTTTCCATTGCAAGTGAAGGAGATACAACATCTGCCCTTTTATCTCTAAAAGATGTAGGAGCAGAAGTAGGCCCTTCGGCCCATCGAGTCTGCTCCACCATTCAATGAGTTTATGGCTGATCTGATAATCCTCAACTCCACTTTCCTGCCTTTTCCCCATAACCCTTGATTCCCTTACTGATTAAAAACCTGTCTGTCTCAGCCTTGAATGTACTCAATGACCCAGCTTCTACAGCCCTCTGTGGTAAGGAATTCCACAGATTGACTAACCCTCTGAGAGAAGAGATTCCTCCTCATCTCTGTCTTAAATGGGTGACCTCTGACTCTGAGATTATGCCTTCTGGTCCTAGACTCTCCCACAAAGGGAAACAGCCTCTCAGCATCTACCCTGTCAAGCCCCCTAAGAATCTTATATGTTTCAATAAGGTCGCCTCTCATTCTTCTAAACTCCAAAGAGTACAGGCCCAACCTACTCAACCCCTCCTCATAAGAAAATCCCTCCTTTCCTGGCATCAACCTAGTGACCCTTCTCTGGACTGCCCCCAATGCCAGTATATCTTTCCTTAGGTAAGGGGACCCAGAACTGTTCACAATATTCTAGGTGTGGTCTAACTAGTTCCTTGTATAGTTTTAGCAAGACTTCCCTATTTTTATACTCCATTCCCTTTGAAATAAAGGCCAACATTCCATTTGCCTTCCCTATTACCTGTTGAACTTGTATGTTAGCTTTTTGTGATTCATGCACGAGGACCCCCAAATCCGTCTGTGCTGCAGCTTTCTGCAGTCTTTCTCCATGTAAATAATATTCAGCTCCTCTATTCTTCCTGCCAAAGTGCATAGCCTCACATTTTCCCACGTTATATTCCATCTGCCAGGTTTTTGCCCACTCACTTAACCTGTCTGTGTCCCTCTGTAGACTCCTTGTGTCACCCTCACCACCTCCTTCCCACCTATCTTTGTGTCACCCACAAACTCTCTCCCTTTCTCACCATCGAAGGGCTGGAACGCTCCTTCCTGAAGCTCAAACTATTTTGATTTAGTAAACTGTATTCACTGCTCATGATGTAGTCTCTTTGACATGGGGGAGACCAAACACAAAATGGGCGACCACCCTGCAGGATGCCTTCATTTAGTCTGCAAGCATGGCTCCCGGCTTCTAGCTTCCTCCATTTTAATCATGCCCCACTCCCACTCCCACTCCCACTCCCACTCCCACTCCCACTCCCACTCCCACTCCCACTCCCACTCCCACTCCCACTCCCACTCCCACTCCCACTCCCACTCCCACTCCCACTCCCACTCCCACTCCCACCTCGACCTCCTGCACTGTTCTAATGAAGCTCAACAGAATATCAAGAACAGCATCTATCTTAGCTACTTACAACCTCTGGTCTAAATGTTGGTTTGAATAATTTCCAGTCATAACCATTGCTTCCATTTTTGCAGACAGTGGGTGCTAGGAATGGCTCTACTGTTGTCAATTACACCCCCTCTGTTGTTTCTCTATTGCCCCATTATCATCTCCTAGGGCATCGAATCTCTCCCACCCTCAACCCTAAGACAGACTTTTCCTTCTGTTGTTTCCCCAATTTCCTCACCTCTGAATTGCTTCAAACCTATAATGTTTCTAATATTTCCAATTCCTGATGAAAGATCATTAACCTGGAACGTTAACTCTGTTTCTCTCTCCACAGATGCTGCCGGACCCTCTGAGTCTTTAAATTCTATTCGCATCTCCAAGTCTCTGCACTTAAAGCACTTCATCAACAATTGATTTGTTTTGTTCTCATGTGCCACGATTTCTAATTTCCATGAATTATTTGGATTGGGATACTCAAAAAAAGGGTCAAACTGGGAGATGATGGGTACAGGCAAATCAAGAGGCCATCGACAGAGAGTGGGGAGAATGTGGAACTCGCTCCCACAGGGAGTGTCCGAGGTGAATATCGTTACATTTAAGGGGAAGCTGGATAAACACAAGAGGGAGACAGGATTAAAAGGATCTACTGATGGGGAGCGATGAAGAGGGGGCAGGAGGAGGCTTGTGTGGTGCAGAAACACCAGCACAGACTGTTTGGGCTGAATGGCCTGTTTCAGTAACTGAAAATTCCATGTTTTTTATTTTTCATTCATTGTGACCAGGATTCTACTTGCTCTGAGCTGACAGATTGAGAGGTGGGTGGCCCAGTAGAATGGCAGGGAGCCAGCAGGAGAGCCCTACCATTGGGTCATTTCACCAGTGACAAGGGGAACAGAGACTCAGTCATCGCCTGACAGGAGACATGTGACCAATTTACACACCTAAAGGCTCAGTCGGCAGCCATTTTCCCAGGATGCTGTTATTTTGCTGGCAGGTGGAGTATTGACCCTGCCAAGTGGGAGGCGGGGCCTAACTGCAAGGAGGTGTGGCCTAACAGCAGGGAGGTGGGGCCTAACTGCAGGGAGGTGGGGCCTAACTGCAGGGAGGTGAGGCCTAACTGCAGAGAGGTGGGGCCTAACTGCAGAGAGGTGGGGCCTAACTGCAGGGAGGTGGGGCCTAACTGCAGGGAGGTGGGGCCTAACTGCAGGGAGGTGGGGCCTAACTGCAGGGAGGTGGGGCCTAACTGCAGGGAGGTGGGGCCTAACTGCAGGGAGGTGGGGCCTAACTGCAGGGAGGTGGGGCCTAAATGCAGGGAGGTGGGGTCTAACTGCAAGGGGTGTGGCCTAACGGCGGAAAGTGTGGACTAAAGGCAGGGAGGCGTGGCCTAACTGCAGGGAGGTGGTGCCTAACTGCAGGGAGGCGGGGCCTAAATAAAGGGAGGCGGGGCCTAACTAAAGGGAGGCTGATTCCCGAAGTTGAGGGGGTGGGTGGCTTTGTTTCCAGGGCTCCAGGCTGCCTCCAGCGAAATTCTGCAGATGCTGGAAATCTGAAATAAAAATAGAAAATGCTGGAAAAATTCAGCAGCTCTGACAGCGTCTGTGGAGAGAGAAAGACAGAGTTAACGTTTCGAGTCTGTATGACTCTTCTTCAGAGCTCTGCTCCCTTCCACCCCACTGTCCAGAAGCATTTACAGAACAGAAGGAGGCCATTTGGCCCATTGAGTACATGCCAGCTCTCTGTAGAGCTATCCATTCCCCCGCTCAATCCTTATGGTCCGGCAAGTTTATTTCTTTCTGTCTCTCATCCAATTTCATTTTTAAACCAGTGATTGTTTCTGCTTCCACCACCAGTGAGTTGCAGGTCATTACTAGCTGTGTAAAAACATTTTTCATTCACAATCCCCCCTGTATCTATTGCCCAAAATCTTAAATCTGTATCCCCCAGTCCTTGTACCCTCAGCTAATGGGAAGAGGTTCCCTTATTAAAACTTTGCTTCTGTGGTCCAGCCAACCACACAATTGGGCTTGGGACCCACATCTGGTCCCAGAGGCTCCATGAGGCACAGGTGATCCAGAGACAACACTGTAATTACAGAAACAGCATAATCCAGAGACAGCACTGTAATTACAGAAAGAGTGTAATCCGGAGACAACACTGTAATTACAGAAACAGTGCAATCCGGAGACAGCACCTGTAATTACAGAAACAGTGTAATCCAGAGACAGCGCTGTAATTACAGAAACAGTGCAATCCGGAGACAGCGCTGTAATTACAGAAACAGTGCAATCCAGAGAAAGCGCTGTAATTACAGAAAGAGTGTAATCCGGAGTCAGCGCTGTAATTACCGAAATAGTGCAATCCGGAGACAGCGCTGTAATTACAGAAACAGTGCAATCCGGAGACAGCGCTGTAATTACAGAAACAGCGCAATCCGGAGACAGCGCTGTAATTACAGAAACAGTGCAATCCGGAGACAGCTGTAATTACAGAAACCGGGCAATCCGGAGACAGCACTGTAATTACAGAAACCGGGCAACCCAGAGAAAGCACTGTAATTACAGAAATAGTGTAATCCAGAGACAGCTGTAATTACAGAAACAGTGCAATCCGGAGACAGCGCTGTAATTACAGAAACAGGGCAATCCGGAGACAGCACCTGTAATTACAGAAAAAGTGCAATCCGGAGACAGCGGTGTAATTACAGAAACAGTGCAATCCGGAGACAGCTGTAATTACAGAAACAGTGTAATCCAGAATCAGCGCTGTAATTACAGAAACAGTGCAATCCGGAGACAGCGCTGTAATTACAGAACCAGTGCAATCCGGAGACAGCTGTAATTACAGAAACCGTGCAATCCGGAGACAGCGCTGTAATTACAGAAACAGTGCAATCCAGAGACAGCGCTGTAATTACAGAAACAGCGCAATCCGGAGACAGCACCTGTAATTACAGAACCAGTGCAATCCGGAGACAGCGCTGTAATTACAGAAACAATGCAATCCGGAGACAGCGGTGTAATTACAGAAACAGTGCAATCCGGAGACAGCGGTGTAATTAAAGAAACAGTGCAATCCGGAGACAGCGCTGTAATTACAGAAACAGTGTAATCTGGAGACAGCTTAATTACAGAAACAGTGCAATCCGGAGACAGCTGTAATTACAGAAACAGTGCAATCCAGAGACAGCGCTGTAATTACAGAAACAGTGCAATCCGGAGACAGCGGTGTAATTACAGAAACAGTGCAATCCGGAGACAGCTGTAATTACAGAAACAGTGTAATCTGGAGACAGCGCTGTAATTACAGAAACAGTGCAATCCGGAGACAGCACCTGTAATTACAGAAACAGTGCAATCCAGAGACAGCGCTGTAATTACAGAAACAGGGCAATCCGGAGACAGCACCTGTAATTACAGAAACAGTGCAATCCGGAAACAGCACTGTAATTACAGAAACAGCGCAAACCGGAGACAGCGCTGTAATTACAGCAACCGTGCAATCCGGAGACAGCGCTGTAATTGCAGAAACAGTGTAATCTGGAGACAGCTGTAATTACAGAAACAGTGCAATCCGGAGACAGCTGTAATTACAGAAACAGTGCAATCCGGAGACAGCGCTGTAATTACAGAAACAGTGCAATCCGGAGACAGCGATATAATTACAGAAACAGTGTAATCCGGAGACAGTGCTGCAATTACAGAAACAGTGTAATCCGGAATCAGCGCTGTAATTACAGAAACAGTGCAATCCGGAGACAGCGCTGTAATTACAGAACCAGTGCAATCCGGAGACAGCACCTGTAATTACAGAAACAGTGCAATCCAGAGACAGCGCTGTAATTACAGAAACAGCGCAATCCGGAGACAGCACCTGTAATTACAGAACCAGTGCAATCCGGAGACAGCGCTGTAATTACAGAAACAGTGCAATCCGGAGACAGCGGTGTAATTACAGAAACAGTGCAATCCGGAGACAGCGCTGTAATTACAGAAACAGTGTAATTTGGAGACAGCTTAATGACAGAAACAGTGCAATCCGGAGACAGCTGTAATTACAGAAACAATGCAATCCGGAGACAGCGCTGTAATTACAGAAACAGTGCAATCCGGAGACAGCGGTGTAATTACAGAAACAGTGCAATCCGGAGACAGCTGTAATTACAGAAACAGTGTAATCTGGAGACAGCACCTGTAATTACAGAAACAGTGCAATCCAGAGACAGCGCTGTAATTACAGAAACAGCGCAATCCGGAGACAGCACCTGTAATTACAGAAACAGTGCAATCCGGAGACAGCGCTGTAATTACAGAAACAGCGCAATCCGGAGACAGCGGTGTAATTACAGAAACAGTGCAATCCGGAGACAGCGCTGTAATTACAGAAACAGTGCAATCCGGAGACAGCGATGTAATTACAGAAACAGTGCAATCCGGAGATAGCGCTGTAATTACAGAAACAGTGTAATCTGGAGACAGCGCTGTAATTACAGAAACAGTGCAATCTGGAGATAGCGCTGTAATTGCAGAACCAGTGCAATCCAGAGACAGCACCTGTAATTACAGAAACAGTGCAATCCAGAGACAGCGCTGTAATTACAGAAACAGCGCAATCCGGAGACAGCGCTGTAATTACAGAAACAGTGCAATCCGGAGACAGCGCTGTAATTACAGAAACAGCGCAATCCGGAGACAGCGCTGTAATTACAGAAACAGTGCAATCCGGAGACAGTGCTGTAATTACAGAAAGAGTGCAATCCGGAGATAGCGCTGTAATTACAGAACCAGTGCAATCCGGAGACAGCGGTGTAATTACAGAAACAGTGCAATCCGGAGACAGCGCTGTAATTACAGCAACCGTGCAATCCGGAGATAGCGCTGTAATTACAGAAACAGTGTAATCTGGAGACAGCTGTAATTACAGAAACAGTGCAATCCGGAGACAGCTGTAATTACAGAAAATGTGCAATCCGGAGACAGCGCTGTAATTACAGAAACAGTGCAATCCGGAGACAGCGGTGTAATTACAGAAACAGTGCAATCCGGACAGCTCCTTTAATTACAGAAACAGTGCAATCTGGAAACAGCGCTGTAATTGCAGAAGCAGTGTAATCCAGAGACAGCTGTAATTAGAGAAACAGTGCAATCCGGAGACAGCGGTGTAATTACAGAAACAGTGTAATCCGGAGACAGCGCTGTAATTACAGAAACAGTGCAATCCGGAGACAGCGCTGTAATTACAGAAGCAGTGCAATCCGGAGACAGCACCTGCAATTACTGAAACAGTGCAATCCAGAGACAGCGCTGTAATTACAGAAACAGCGCAATCTGGAGGCAGCGCTGTAATTACAGAAACAGTGTAATCCGGAGACAGCGCTGTAATTACAGAAACAGTGCAATCCGGAGACAGCGCTGTAATTACAGAAACAATGCAATCCGGAGACAGCACCTGTAATTACAGAACCAATGTAATCTGGAGACAGCTGTAATTACAGAAACAGTGCAATCCGGAGACAGCGCTGTAATTACAGAAACAGTGCAATCCGGAGACAGCTGTAATTACAGAAACAGTGCAATCCGGAGACAGCGCTGTAATTACAGAAAAAGTGCAATCCGGAGACAGCGATGTAATTACAGAAACAGTGTAATCCGGAGACAGTGCTGCAATTACAGAAACAGTGTAATCCGGAATCAGCGCTGTAATTACAGAAACAGTGCAATCCAGAGACAACGCTGTACTTACAGAAACAGTGTAATCCGGAGACAGCTGTAATTACAGAAACAGTGTAATCCGGAATCAGCGCTGTAATTACAGAAACAGTGCAATCCGGAGACAGCGCTGTAATTACAGAACCAGTGCAATCCGGAGACAGCACCTGTAATTACAGAAACAGTGCAATCCAGAGACAGCGCTGTAATTACAGAAACAGCGCAATCCGGAGACAGTACCTGCAATTACAGAACCAGTGCAATCCGGAGACAGCGCTGTAATTACAGAAACAGCGCAAACCGGAGACAGCGCTGTAATTACAGCAACCGTGCAATCCGGAGACAGCGCTGTAATTGCAGAAACAGTGTAATCTGGAGACAGCTGTAATTACAGAAACAGTGCAATCCGGAGACAGCTGTAATTACAGAAACAGTGCAATCCGGAGACAGCGCTGTAATTACAGAAACAGTGCAATCCGGAGACAGCGATATAATTACAGAAACAGTGTAATCCGGAGACAGTGCTGTAATTACAGAAACAGTGTAATCCGGAATCAGCGCTGTAATTACAGAAACAGTGCAATCCGGAGACAGCGCTGTAATTACAGAACCAGTGCAATCCGGAGACAGCACCTGTAATTACAGAAACAGTGCAATCCAGAGACAGCGCTGTAATTACAGAAACAGCGCAATCCGGAGACAGCACCTGTAATTACAGAACCAGTGCAATCCGGAGACAGCGCTGTAATTACAGAAACAGTGCAATCCGGAGACAGCGGTGTAATTACAGAAACAGTGCAATCCGGAGACAGCGCTGTAATTACAGAAACAGTGTAATTTGGAGACAGCTTAATGACAGAAACAGTGCAATCCGGAGACAGCTGTAATTACAGAAACAATGCAATCCGGAGACAGCGCTGTAATTACAGAAACAGTGCAATCCGGAGACAGCGGTGTAATTACAGAAACAGTGCAATCCGGAGACAGCTGTAATTACAGAAACAGTGTAATCTGGAGACAGCACCTGTAATTACAGAAACAGTGCAATCCAGAGACAGCGCTGTAATTACAGAAACAGCGCAATCCGGAGACAGCACCTGTAATTACAGAAACAGTGCAATCCGGAGACAGCGCTGTAATTACAGAAACAGCGCAATCCGGAGACAGCGGTGTAATTACAGAAACAGTGCAATCCGGAGACAGCGCTGTAATTACAGAAACAGTGCAATCCGGAGAAGGCGATGTAATTACAGAAACAGTGCAATCCGGAGACAGCTGTAATTACAGAAACAGTGTAATCTGGAGACAGCGCTGTAATTACAGAAACAGTGCAATCCGGAGATAGCGCTGTAATTGCAGAACCAGTGCAATCCAGAGACAGCACCTGTAATTACAGAAACAGTGCAATCCAGAGACAGCGCTGTAATTACAGAAACAGCGCAATCCGGAGACAGCGCTGTAATTACAGAAACAGTGCAATCCGGAGACAGCGCTGTAATTACAGAAACAGCGCAATCCGGAGACAGCGCTGTAATTACAGAAACAGTGCAATCCGGAGACAGTGCTGTAATTACAGAAAGAGTGCAATCCGGAGACAGCGCTGTAATTACAGAACCAGTGCAATCCGGAGACAGCGGTGTAATTACAGAAACAGTGCAATCCGGAGACAGCGCTGTAATTACAGCAACCGTGCAATCCGGAGATAGCGCTGTAATTACAGAAACAGTGTAATCTGGAGACAGCTGTAATTACAGAAACAGTGCAATCCGGAGACAGCTGTAATTACAGAAAATGTGCAATCCGGAGACAGCGCTGTAATTACAGAAACAGTGCAATCCGGAGGCAGCGCTGCAATTACAGAAACAGTGCAATCCGGACAGCTCCTTTAATTACAGAAACAGTGCAATCTGGAAACAGCGCTGTAATTGCAGAAGCAGTGTAATCCAGAGACAGCTGTAATTAGAGAAACAGTGCAATCCGGAGACAGCGGTGTAATTACAGAAACAGTGTAATCCGGAGACAGCGCTGTAATTACAGAAACAGTGCAATCCGGAGACAGCGCTGTAATTACAGAAGCAGTGCAATCCGGAGACAGCACCTGCAATTACTGAAACAGTGCAATCCAGAGGCAGCGCTGTAATTACAGAAACAGCGCAATCTGGAGGCAGCGCTGTAATTACAGAAACAGTGTAATCCGGAGACAGCGCTGTAATTACAGAAACAGTGCAATCCGGAGACAGCGCTGTAATTACAGAAACAATGCAATCCGGAGACAGCACCTGTAATTACAGAACCAATGTAATCTGGAGACAGCTGTAATTACAGAAACAGTGCAATCCGGAGACAGCGCTGTAATTACAGAAACAGTGCAATCCGGAGACAGCTGTAATTACAGAAACAGTGCAATCCGGAGACAGCGCTGTAATTACAGAAAAAGTGCAATCCGGAGACAGCGATGTAATTACAGAAACAGTGTAATCCGGAGACAGTGCTGTAATTACAGAAACAGTGTAATCCGGAATCAGCGCTGTAATTACAGAAACAGTGCAATCCGGAGACAACGCTGTACTTACAGAAACAGTGTAATCCGGAGACAGCTGTAATTACAGAAACAGTGTAATCCGGAATCAGCGCTGTAATTACAGAAACAGTGCAATCCGGAGACAGCGCTGTAATTACAGAACCAGTGCAATCCGGAGACAGCACCTGTAATTACAGAAACAGTGCAATCCAGAGACAGCGCTGTAATTACAGAAACAGCGCAATCCGGAGACAGTACCTGCAATTACAGAACCAGTGCAATCCGGAGACAGCGCTGTAATTACAGAAACAGTGCAATCCGGAGACAGCTGTAATTACAGAAACAGTGTAATCCGGAGACAGCGCTGTAAATACAGAAACAGCGCAATCCGGAGACAGCGCTGTAATTACAGAAACAGTGCAATCCGGAGACAGCTGTAATTACAGAAACCGGGCAATCCGGAGACAGCGCTGTAATTACAGAAACAGGGCAACCCAGAGAAAGCACTGTAATTACAGAAATAGTGTAATCCAGAGACAGCTGTAATTACAGAAACAGTGCAATCCGGAGACAGCGCTGTAATTACAGAAACAGGCAATCCGGAGACAGCACCTGTAATTACAGAAAAAGTGCAATCCGGAGACAGCGCTGTAATTACAGAAACAGTGCAATCCGGAGACAGCTGTAATTACAGAAACCGTGCAATCCGGAGACAGCTGTAATTACAGAAACAGTGTAATCCAGAATCAGCGCTGTAATTACAGAAACAGTGCAATCCGGAGACAGCGCTGTAATTACAGAACCAGTGCAATCCGGAGACAGCTGTATTTAGAGAAACCGTGCAATCCGGAGACAGCGCTGTAATTACAGAAACAGTGCAATCCAGAGACAGCGCTGTAATTACAGAAACAGCGCAATCCGGAGACAGCGATATAATTACAGAAACAGTGTAATCCGGAGACAGTGCTGTAATTACAGAAACAGTGTAATCCGAAATCAGCGCTGTAATTACAGAAACAGTGCAATCCGGAGACAGCGCTGTAATTACAGAACCAGTGCAATCCGGAGACAGCACCTGTAATAACAGAAACAGTGCAATCCAGAGACAGCGCTTTAATTACAGAAACAGCGCAATCCGGAGACAGCACCTGTAATTACAGAACCAGTGCAATCCGGAGACAGCGCTGTAATTACAGAAACAGTGCAATCCGGAGACAGCGGTGTAATTACAGAAACAGTGCAATCCGGAGACAGCGCTGTAATTACAGAAACAGTGTAATTTGGAGACAGCTTAATGACAGAAACAGTGCAATCCGGAGACAGCTGTAATTACAGAAACAATGCAATCCGGAGACAGCGCTGTAATTACAGAAACAGTGCAATCCGGAGACAGCGGTGTAATAACAGAAACAGTGCAATCCGGAGACAGCTGTAATTTCAGAAACAGTGTAATCTGGAGACAGCACCTGTAATTACAGAAACAGCGCAATCCGGAGACAGCACCTGTAATTACAGAAACAGTACAATCCGGAGACAGCGCTGTAATTACAGAAACAGCGCAATCCGGAGACAGCGCTGTAATTACAGAAACAGTGCAATCCGGAGACAGCGCTGTAATTACAGAAACAGTGCAATCCGGAGACAGCGGTGTAATTACAGAAACAGTGCAATCTGGAGACAGCTGTAATTACAGAAACAGTGTAATCTGGAGACAGCGCTGTAATTACAGAAACAGTGCAATCCGGAGATAGCGCTGTAATTGCAGAACCAGTGCAATCCAGAGACAGCACCTGTAATTACAGAAACAGTGCAATCCAGAGACAGCGCTGTAATTACAGAAACAGCGCAATCCGGAGACAGCGCTGTAATTACAGAAACAGTGCAATCCGGAGACAGCGCTGTAATTACAGAAACAGCGCAATCCGGAGACAGCGCTGTAATTACAGAAACAGTGCAATCCGGAGACAGTGCTGTAATTACAGAAACAGTGCAATCCTGAGACAGCGCTGTAATTACAGAACCAGTGTAATCCGGAGACAGCGGTGTAATTACAGAAACAGTGCAATCCGGAGACAGCGCTGTAATTGCAGCAACCGTGCAATCCGGAGACAGCGCTCTAATTACAGAAACAGTGTAATCTGGAGACAGCGCTGTAATTACAGAAACAGTGCAATCCGGAGACAGCTGTAATTACAGAAACCGTGCAATCCGGAGACAGCTGTAATTACAGAAACAGTGTAATCCAGAATCAGCGCTGTAATTACAGAAACAGTGCAATCCGGAGACAGCGCTGTAATTACAGAACCAGTGCAATCCGGAGACAGCTGTAATTAGAGAAACCGTGCAATCCGGAGACAGCGCTGTAATTACAGAAACAGTGCAATCCAGAGACAGCGCTGTAATTACAGAAACAGCGCAATCCGGAGACAGCACCTGTAATTACAGAAACAGTGCAATCCGGAGACAGCGCTGTAATTACAGAAACAATGCAATCCGGAGACAGCGGTGTAATTACAGAAACAGTGCAATCCGGAGACAGCGGTGTAATTAAAGAAACAGTGCAATCCGGAGACAGCGCTGTAATTACAGAAACAGTGTAATCTGGAGACAGCTTAATTACAGAAACAGTGCAATCCGGAGACAGCTGTAATTACAGAAACAGTGCAATCCGGAGACAGCGCTGTAATTACAGAAACAGTGCAATCCGGAGACAGCTGTAATTACAGAAACAGTGTAATCTGGAGACAGCGCTGTAATTACAGAAACAGTGCAATCCGGAGACAGCGCTGTAATTGCAGAACCAGTGCAATCCGGAGACAGCACCTGTAATTACAGAAACAGTGCAATCCAGAGACAGCGCTGTAATTACAGAAACAGTGCAATCCGGAGACAGCACCTGTAATTACAGAAACAGTGCAATCCGGAGACAGCACTGTAATTACAGAAACAGCGCAATCCGGAGACAGCGCTGTAATTACAGAAACAGTGTAATCCGGAGACAGTGCTGTAATTACAGAAACAGTGCAATCCGGAGACAGCGCTGTAATTACAGAACCAGTGCAATCCAGAGACAGCGGTGTAATTACAGAAACAGTGCAATCCGGAGACAGCGCTGTAATTACAGCAACCGTGCAATCCGGAGACAGCGCTGTAATTGCAGAAACAGTGTAATCTGGAGACAGCTGTAATTACAGAAACAGTGCAATCCGGAGACAGCTGTAATTACAGAAACAGTGCAATCCGGAGACAGCGCTGTAATTACAGAAACAGTGCAATCCGGAGACAGCGATATAATTACAGAAACAGTGTAATCCGGAGACAGTGCTGTAATTACAGAAACAGTGTAATCTGGAGACAGCACCTGTAATTACAGAAACAGTGCAATCCAGAGATAGCGCTGTAATTACAGAAACAGCGCAATCCGGAGACAGCACCTGTAATTACAGAAACAGTACAATCCGGAGACAGCGCTGTAATTACAGAAACAGCGCAATCCGGAGACAGCGCTGTAATTACAGAAACAGTGCAATCCGGAGACAGCGCTGTAATTACAGAAACAGTGCAATCCAGAGACAGCGCTGTAATTACAGAAACAGTGCAATCCGGAGACAGCACCTGTAATTACAGAAACAGTGCAATCCGGAGACAGCTGTAATTACAGAAACAGTGCAATCCGGAGATAGCGCTGTAATTACAGAAACAGTGCAATCCAGAGACAGCACCTGTAATTACAGAAACAGTGCAATCCAGAGACAGCGCTGTAATTACAGAAACAGCGCAATCCGGAGACAGCGCTGTAATTACAGAAACAGTGCAATCCGGAGACAGCGCTGTAATTACAGAAACAGCGCAATCCGGAGACAGCGCTGTAATTACAGAAACAGTGCAATCCGGAGACAGTGCTGTAATTACAGAAACAGTGCAATCCTGAGACAGCGCTGTAATTACAGAACCAGTGTAATCCGGAGACAGCGGTGTAATTACAGAAACAGTGCAATCCGGAGACAGCGCTGTAATTGCAGCAACCGTGCAATCCGGAGACAGCGCTCTAATTACAGAAACAGTGTAATCTGGAGACAGCTGTAATTACAGAAACAGTGCAATCCGGAGACAGCTGTAATTACAGAAACAGTGCAATCCGGAGACAGCGCTGTAATTACAGAAACAGTGCAATCCGGAGACAGCGGTCTAATTACAGAAACAGTGCAATCCGGACATCTCCTTTAATTACAGAAACAGTGCAATCTGGAAACAGCGCTGTAATTGCAGAAGCAGTGTAATCCAGAGACAGCTGTAATTAGAGAAACAGTGCAATCCGGAGACAGCGGTGTAATTACAGAAACAGTGTAATCCGGAGACAGCGCTGTAATTACAGAAACAGTGCAATCCGGAGACAGCGCTGTAATTACAGAACCAGTGCAATCCGGAGACAGCACCTGTAATTACTGAAACAGTGCAATCCAGAGACAGCGCTGTAATTACAGAAACAGCGCAATCTGGAGACAGCGCTGTAATTACAGAAACAGTGTAATCCGGAGACAGCGCTGTAATGACAGAAACAGTGCAATCCGGAGACAGCGCTGTAATTACAGAAACAGTGCAATCCGGAGACAGCACCTGTAATTACAGACCCAGTGTAATCTGGAGACAGCTGTAATTACAGAAACAGTGCAATCCGGAGACAGCGCTGTAATTACAGAAACAGTGCAATCCGGAGACAGCTGTAATTACAGAAACAGTGCAATCCGGAGACAGCGCTGTAATTACAGAAAAAGTGCAATCCGGAGACAGCGACGTAATTACAGAAACAGTGTAATCCGGAGACAGTGCTGTAATTACAGAAACAGTGCAATCCGGAGACAGCGCTGTAATTACAGAACCAGGGCAATCCGGAGACAGCACCTGTAATTACTGAAACAGTGCAATCCGGAGACAGCGCTGTAATTACAGAAATAGTGCAATCCGGAGACAGCGATATAATTACAGAAACAGTGTAATCCGGAGACAGTGCTGTAATTACAGAAACAGTGTAATCCGAAATCAGCGCTGTAATTACAGAAACAGTGCAATCCGGAGACAGCGCTGTAATTACAGAACCAGTGCAATCCGGAGACAGCACCTGTAATAACAGAAACAGTGCAATCCAGAGACAGCGCTTTAATTACAGAAACAGCGCAATCCGGAGACAGCACCTGTAATTACAGAACCAGTGCAATCCGGAGACAGCGCTGTAATTACAGAAACAGTGCAATCCGGAGACAGCGGTGTAATTACAGAAACAGTGCAATCCGGAGACAGCGCTGTAATTACAGAAACAGTGTAATTTGGAGACAGCTTAATGACAGAAACAGTGCAATCCGGAGACAGCTGTAATTACAGAAACAATGCAATCCGGAGACAGCGCTGTAATTACAGAAACAGTGCAATCCGGAGACAGCGGTGTAATTACAGAAACAGTGCAATCCGGAGACAGCTGTAATTACAGAAACAGTGTAATCTGAGGACAGCACCTGTAATTACAGAAACAGTGCAATCCAGAGACAGCGCTGTAATTACAGAAACAGCGCAATCCGGAGACAGCACCTGTAATAACAGAAACAGTACAATCCGGAGACAGCGCTGTAATTACAGAAACAGCGCAATCCGGAGACAGCGCTGTAATTACAGAAACAGTGCAATCCGGAGACAGCGCTGTAATTACAGAAACAGTGCAATCCGGAGACAGCGGTGTAATTACAGAAACAGTGCAATCTGGAGACAGCTGTAATTACAGAAACAGTGTAATCTGGAGACAGCGCTGTAATTACAGAAACAGTGCAATCCGGAGATAGCGCTGTAATTGCAGAACCAGTGCAATCCAGAGACAGCACCTGTAATTACAGAAACAGTGCAATCCAGAGACAGCGCTGTAATTACAGAAACAGCGCAATGCGGAGACAGCGCTGTAATTACAGAAACAGTGCAATCCGGAGACAGCGCTGTAATTACAGAAATAGCGCAATCCGGAGACAGCGCTGTAATTACAGAAACAGTGCAATCCGGAGACAGTGCTGTAATTACAGAAACAGTGCAATCCTGAGACAGCGCTGTAATTACAGAACCAGTGTAATCCGGAGACAGCGGTGTAATTACAGAAACAATGCAATCCGGAGACAGCGCTGTAATTGCAGCAACCGTGCAATCCGGAGACAGCGCTCTAATTACAGAAACAGTGTAATCTGGAGACAGCGCTGTAATTACAGAAACAGTGCAATCCGGAGACAGCTGTAATTACAGAAACCGTGCAATCCGGAGACAGCTGTAATTACAGAAACAGTGTAATCCAGAATCAGCGCTGTAATTACAGAAACAGTGCAATCCGGAGACAGCGCTGTAATTACAGAACCAGTGCAATCCGGAGACAGCTGTAATTAGAGAAACCGTGCAATCCGGAGACAGCGCTGTAATTACAGAAACAGTGCAATCCAGAGACAGCGCTGTAAGTACAGAAACAGCGCAATCCGGAGACAGCACCTGTAATTACAGAAACAGTGCAATCCGGAGACAGCGCTGTAATTACAGAAACAATGCAATCCGGAGACAGCGGTGTAATTACAGAAACAGTGCAATCCGGAGACAGCGGTGTAATTAAAGAAACAGTGCAATCCGGAGACAGCGCTGTAATTACAGAAACAGTGTAATCTGGAGACAGCTTAATTACAGAAACAGTGCAATCCGGAGACAGCTGTAATTACAGAAACAGTGCAATCCGGAGACAGCGCTGTAATTACAGAAACAGTGCAATCCGGAGACACCTGTAATTACAGAAACAGTGTAATCTGGAGACAGCGCTGTAATTACAGAAACAGTGCAATCCGGAGACAGCGCTGTAATTGCAGAACCAGTGCAATCCGGAGACAGCACCTGTAATTACAGAAACAGTGCAATCCAGAGACAGCGCTGTAATTACAGAAACAATGCAATCCGGAGACAGCACCTGTAATTACAGAAACAGTGCAATCCGGAGACAGCACTGTAATTACAGAAACAGCGCAATTCGGAGACAGCGCTGTAATTACAGAAACAGTGTAATCCGGAGACAGTGCTGTAATTACAGAAACAGTGCAATCCGGAGACAGCGCTGTAATTACAGAACCAGTGCAATCCAGAGACAGCGGTGTAATTACAGAAACAGTGCAATCCGGAGACAGCGCTGTAATTACAGCAACCGTGCAATCCGGAGACAGCGCTGTAATTGCAGAAACAGTGTAATCTGGAGACAGCTGTAATTACAGAAACAGTGCAATCCGGAGACAGCTGTAATTACAGAAACAGTGCAATCCGGAGACAGCGCTGTAATTACAGAAACAGTGCAATCCGGAGACAGCGATATAATTACAGAAACAGTGTAATCCGGAGACAGTGCTGTAATTACAGAAACAGTGTAATCTGGAGACAGCACCTGTAATTACAGAAACAGTGCAATCCAGAGACAGCGCTGTAATTACAGAAATAGCGCAATCCGGAGACAGCACCTGTAATTACAGAAACAGTACAATCCTGAGACAGCGCTGTAATTACAGAAACAGCACAATCCGGAGACAGCGCTGTAATTACAGAAACAGTGCAATCCGGAGACAGCGCTGTAATTACAGAAACAGTGCAATCCGGAGACAGCGGTGTAATTACAGAAACAGTGCAATCCGGAGACAGCTGTAATTACAGAAAGAGTGTAATCTGGAGACAGCGCTGTAATTACAGAAACAGTGCAATCCGGAGATAGCGCTGTAATTGCAGAACCAGTGCAATCCAGAGACAGCACCTGTAATTACAGAAACAGTGCAATCCAGAGACAGCGCTGTAATTACAGAAACAGCGCAATCCGGAGACAGCGCTGTAATTACAGAACCAGTGCAATCCGGAGACAGCACCTGTAATTACTGAAACAGTGCAATCCAGAGACAGCGCTGTAATTACAGAAACAGCGCAATCTGGAGACAGCGCTGTAATTACAGAAACAGTGTAATCCGGAGACAGCGCTGTAATTACAGAAACAGTGCAATCTGGAGACAGCGCTGTAATTACAGAAACAGTGCAATCCGGAGACAGCACCTGTAATTACAGACCCAGTGTAATCTGGAGACAGCTGTAATTACAGAAACAGTGCAATCCGGAGACAGCGCTGTAATTACAGAAACAGTGCAATCCGGAGACAGCTGTAATTACAGAAACAGTGCAATCCGGAGACAGCGCTGTAATTACAGAAAAAGTGCAATCCGGAGACAGCGACGTAATTACAGAAACAGTGTAATCCGGAGACAGTGCTGTAATTACAGAAACAGTGCAATCCGGAGACAGCGCTGTAATTACAGAACCAGGGCAATCCGGAGACAGCACCTGTAATTACAGAAACAATGCAATCCAGAGACAGCGCTGTAATTACAGAAACAGCGCAATCCGGAGACAGTACCTCTAATTACAGAACCAGTGCAATCCGGAGACAACGCTGTAATTACAGAAACAGTGCAATCCGGAGACAGCGGTGTAATTACAGAAACAGTGCAATCCGGAGACAGCGCTGTAATTACAGAAACAGTGTAATCTGGAGACAGCTTAATGACAGAAACAGTGCAATCCGGAGACAGCTGTAATTACAGAAACAGTGCAATCCGGAGACAGCGCTGTAATTACAGAAACAGTGCAAACCGGAGACAGCGGTGTAATTACAGAAACAGTGCAATCCGGAGACAGCTGTAATTACAGAAACAGTGTAATCTGGAGACAGCGCTGTAATTACAGAACCCGTGCAATCCGGACACAGCACCTGTAATTACAGAAACAGCGCAATCCAGAGACAGGGCTGTAATTACAGAAACAGCGCAATCCAGAGACAGCACCTGTAATTACAGAAAAAGTGCAATCCGGAGACAGCGCTGTAATTACAGAAACAGCGCAATCCGGAGACAGCGCTGTTATTACAGAAACAGTGTAATCCGGAGACCATGCTGTAATTACAGAAACAGTGCAATCCGGAGACAGCGCTGTAATTACAGAAACAACGCAATCCGGAGACAGCGCTGTAATTACAGAAACAGTGCAATCCGGAGACAGCGCTGTAATTACAGAAACAGTGTAATCTGGAGACAGCTGTAATTACAGAAACAGTGCAATCCGGAGACAGCTGTAATTACAGAAACAGTGCAATCCGGAGACAGCGCTGTAATTACAGAAACAGTGTAATTTGGAGACAGCTTAATGACAGAAACAGTGCAATCCGGAGACAGCTGTAATTACAGAAACAATGCAATCCGGAGACAGCGCTGTAATTACAGAAACAGTGCAATCCGGAGACAGCGGTGTAATTACAGAAACAGTGCAATCCGGAGACAGCGCTGTAATTACAGAAATAGCGCAATCCGGAGACAGCACCTGTAATTACAGAAACAGTACAATCCTGAGACAGCGCTGTAATTACAGAAACAGCACAATCCGGAGACAGCGCTGTAATTACAGAAACAGTGCAATCCGGAGACAGCGCTGTAATTACAGAAACAGTGCAATCCGGAGACAGCGGTGTAATTACAGAAACAGTGCAATCCGGAGACAGCTGTAATTACAGAAAGAGTGTAATCTGGAGACAGCGCTGTAATTACAGAAACAGTGCAATCCGGAGATAGCGCTGTAATTGCAGAACCAGTGCAATCCAGAGACAGCACCTGTAATTACAGAAACAGTGCAATCCAGAGACAGCGCTGTAATTACAGAAACAGCGCAATCCGGAGACAGCGCTGTAATTACAGAACCAGTGCAATCCGGAGACAGCACCTGTAATTACTGAAACAGTGCAATCCAGAGACAGCGCTGTAATTACAGAAACAGCGCAATCTGGAGACAGCGCTGTAATTACAGAAACAGTGTAATCCGGAGACAGCGCTGTAATTACAGAAACAGTGCAATCTGGAGACAGCGCTGTAATTACAGAAACAGTGCAATCCGGAGACAGCACCTGTAATTACAGACCCAGTGTAATCTGGAGACAGCTGAAATTACAGAAACAGTGCAATCCGGAGACAGCGCTGTAATTACAGAAACAGTGCAATCCGGAGACAGCTGTAATTACAGAAACAGTGCAATCCGGAGACAGCGCTGTAATTACAGAAAAAGTGCAATCCGGAGACAGTGACGTAATTACAGAAACAGTGTAATCCGGAGACAGTGCTGTAATTACAGAAACAGTGCAATCCGGAGACAGCGCTGTAATTACAGAACCAGGGCAATCCGGAGACAGCACCTGTAATTACAGAAACAATGCAATCCAGAGACAGCGCTGTAATTACAGAAACAGCGCAATCCGGAGACAGTACCTCTAATTACAGAACCAGTGCAATCCGGAGACAACGCTGTAATTACAGAAACAGTGCAATCCGGAGACAGCGGTGTAATTACAGAAACAGTGCAATCCGGAGACAGCGCTGTAATTACAGAAACAGTGTAATCTGGAGACAGCTTAATGACAGAAACAGTGCAATCCGGAGACAGCTGTAATTACAGAAACAGTGCAATCCGGAGACAGCGCTGTAATTACAGAAACAGTGCAAACCGGAGACAGCGGTGTAATTACAGAAACAGTGCAATCCGGAGACAGCTGTAATTACAGAAACAGTGTAATCTGGAGACAGCGCTGTAATTACAGAACCCGTGCAATCCGGACACAGCACCTGTAATTACAGAAACAGCGCAATCCAGAGACAGGGCTGTAATTACAGAAACAGCGCAATCCAGAGACAGCACCTGTAATTACAGAAAAAGTGCAATCCGGAGACAGCGCTGTAATTACAGAAACAGCGCAATCCGGAGACAGCGCTGTTATTACAGAAACAGTGTAATCCGGAGACCATGCTGTAATTACAGAAACAGTGCAATCCGGAGACAGCGCTGTAATTACAGAAACAACGCAATCCGGAGACAGCGCTGTAATTACAGAAACAGTGCAATCCGGAGACAGCGCTGTAATTACAGAAACAGTGTAATCTGGAGACAGCTGTAATTACAGAAACAGTGCAATCCGGAGACAGCTGTAATTACAGAAACAGTGCAATCCGGAGACAGCGCTGTAATTACAGAAACAGTGTAATTTGGAGACAGCTTAATGACAGAAACAGTGCAATCCGGAGACAGCTGTAATTACAGAAACAATGCAATCCGGAGACAGCGCTGTAATTACAGAAACAGTGCAATCCGGAGACAGCGGTGTAATTACAGAAACAGTGCAATCCGGAGACAGCGCTGTAATTACAGAAACAGTGCAATCCGGAGACAGCGATGTAATTACAGAAACAGTGCAATCCGGAGACAGCTGTAATTACAGAAACAGTGTAATCTGGAGACAGCGCTGTAATTACAGAAACAGTGCAATCCGGAGATAGCGCTGTAATTGCAGAACCAGTGCAATCCAGAGACAGCACCTGTAATTACAGAAACAGTGCAATCCAGAGGCAGCGCTGTAATTACAGAAACAGCGCAATCCGGAGACAGCGCTGTAATTACAGAAACAGTGCAATCCGGAGACAGCGCTGTAATTACAGAAACAGCGCAATCCGGAGACAGCGCTGTAATTACAGAAACAGTGCAATCCGGAGACAGTGCTGTAATTACAGAAAGAGTGCAATCCGGAGAAAGCGCTGTAATTACAGAACCAGTGCAATCCGGAGACAGCGGTGTAATTACAGAAACAATGCAATCCGGAGACAGCGCTGTAATTACAGCAACCGTGCAATCCGGAGATAGCGCTGTAATTACAGAAACAGTGTAATCTGGAGACAGCTGTAATTACAGAAACAGTGCAATCCGGAAACAGCTGTAATTACAGAAACAGTGCAATCCGGAGACAGCGCTGTAATTACAGAAACAGTGCAATCCGGAGACAGCGGTGTAATTACAGAAACAGTGCAATCCGGACAGCTCCTTTAATTACAGAAAGAGTGCAATCTGGAAACAGCGCTGTAATTGCAGAAGCAGTGTAATCCAGAGACAGCTGTAATTAGAGAAACAGTGCAATCCGGAGACAGCGGTGTAATTACAGAAACAGTGTAATCCGGAGACAGCGCTGTAATTACAGAAACAGTGCAATCCGGAGACAGCGCTGTAATTACAGAAGTAGTGCAATCCGGAGACAGCACCTGTAATTACTGAAACAGTGCAATCCAGAGACAGCGCTGTAATTACAGAAACAGCGCAATCGGGACACAGCGCTGTAATTACAGAAACAGTGTAATCCGGAGACAGCGCTGTAATTACAGAAACAGTGCAATCCGGAGACAGCGCTGTAATTACAGAAACAATGCAATCCAGAGACAGCACCTGTAATTACAGAACCAATGTAATCTGGAGACAGCTGTAATTACAGAAACAGTGCAATCCGGAGACAGCGCTGTAATTACAGAAACAGTGCAATCCGGAGACAGCTGTAATTACAGAAACAGTGCAATCCGGAGACAGCGCTGTAATTACAGAAAAAGTGCAATCCGGAGACAGCGATGTAATTACAGAAACAGTGTAATCCGGAGACAGTGCTGTAATTACAGAAACAGTGTAATCCGGAATCAGCGCTGTAATTACAGAAACAGTGCAATCCGGAGACAACGATGTATTTACAGAAACAGTGTAATCCGGAGACAGCTGTAATTACAGAAACAGTGTAATCCGGAATCAGCGCTGTAATTACAGAAACAGTGCAATCCGGAGACAGCGCTGTAATTACAGAACCAGTGCAATCTGGAGACAGCACCTGTAATTACAGAAACAGTGCAATCCAGAGACAGCGCTGTAATTACAGAAACAGCGCAATCCGGAGACAGTACCTGCAATTACAGAACCAGTGCAATCCGGAGACAGCGCTGTAATTACAGAAACAGTGCAATCCGGAGACAGCTGTAATTACAGAAACAGTGCAATCCGGAGACAGCGCTGTAATTACAGAAACAGCGCAATCCGGAGACAGCGCTGTAATTACAGAAACAGTGCAATCCGGAGACAGCTGTAATTACAGAAACCGGGCAATCCGGAGACAGCGCTGTAATTACAGAAACAGGGCAACCCAGAGAAAGCACTGCAATTACAGAAATAGTGTAATCCAGAGACAGCTGTAATTACAGAAACAATGCAATCCGGAGACAGCGGTGTAATTACAGAAACAGTGCAATCCGGAGACAGCGGTGTAATTAAAGAAACAGTGCAATCCGGAGACAGCGCTGTAATTACAGAAACAGTGTAATCTGGAGACAGCTTAATTACAGAAACAGTGCAATCCGGAGACAGCGGTGTAATTACAGAAACAGTGCAATCCGGAGACAGCGCTGTAATTACAGAAACAGTGTAATCTGGAGACAGCTTAATGACAGAAACAGTGCAATCCGGAGACAGCTGTAATTACAGAAACAGTGCAATCCGGAGACAGCGCTGTAATTACAGAAACAGTGCAATCCGGAGACAGCGGTGTAATTACAGAAACAGTGCAATCCGGAGACAGCTGTAATTACAGAAACAGTGTAATCTGGAGACAGCGCTGTAATTACAGAACCCGTGCAATCCGGACACAGCACCTGTAATTACAGAAACAGCGCAATCCAGAGACAGGGCTGTAATTACAGAAACAGCGCAATCCGGAGACAGCACCTGTAATTACAGAAAAAGTGCAATCCGGAGACAGCGCTGTAATTACAGAAACAGCGCAATCCGGAGACAGCGCTGTAATTACAGAAACAGTGCAATCCGGAGACAGCGCTGTAATTACAGAAACAATGCAATCCGGAGACAGCGGTGTAATTACAGAAAATTGCAATCCGGAGACAGCGGTGTAATTAAAGAAACAGTGCAATCCGGAGACAGCGCTGTAATTCCAGAAACAGTGTAATCTGGAGACAGCTTAATTACAGAAACAGTGCAATCCGGAGACAGCTGTAATTACAGAAACAGTGCAATCCGGAGACAGCGCTGTAATTACAGAAACAGTGCAATCCGGAGACAGCTGTAATTACAGAAACAGTGTAATCTGGAGACAGCGCTGTAATTACAGAAACAGTGCAATCTGGAGACAGCGCTGTAATTGCAGAACCAGTGCAATCCGGAGACAGCACCTGTAATTACAGAAACAGTGCAATCCAGAGACAGCGCTGTAATTACAGAAACAGTGCAATCCGGAGACAGCACCTGTAATTACAGAAACAGTGCAATCCGGAGACAGCACTGTAATTACAGAAACAGCGCAATCCGGAGACAGCGCTGTAATTACAGAAACAGTGTAATCCGGAGACAGTGCTGTAATTACAGAAACAGTGCAATCCGGAGACAGCGCTGTAATTACAGAACCAGTGCAATCCAGAGACAGCGGTGTAATTACAGAAACAGTGCAATCCGGAGACAGCGCTGTAATTACAGCAACCGTGCAATCCGGAGACAGCGCTGTAATTGCAGAAACAGTGTAATCTGGAGACAGCTGTAATTACAGAAACAGTGCAATCCGGAGACAGCTGTAATTACAGAAACAGTGCAATCCGGAGACAGCGCTGTAATTACAGAAACAGTGCAATCCGGAGACAGCGATATAATTACAGAAACAGTGTAATCCGGAGACAGTGCTGTAATTACAGAAACAGTGTAATCTGGAGACAGCACCTGTAATTACAGAAACAGTGCAATCCAGAGACAGCGCTGTAATTACAGAAACAGCGCAATCCGGAGACAGCACCTGTAATTACAGAAACAGTACAATCCGGAGACAGCGCTGTAATTACAGAAACAGCGCAATCCGGAGACAGCGCTGTAATTACAGAAACAGTGCAATCCGGAGACAGCGCTGTAATTACAGAAACAGTGCAATCCGGAGACAGCGGTGTAATTACAGAAACAGTGCAATCCGGAGACAGCTGTAATTACAGAAAGAGTGTAATCTGGAGACAGCGCTGTAATTACAGAAACAGTGCAATCCGGAGATAGCGCTGTAATTGCAGAACCAGTGCAATCCAGAGACAGCACCTGTAATTACAGAAACAGTGCAATCCAGAGACAGCGCTGTAATTACAGAAACAGCGCAATCAGGAGACAGCGCTGTAATTACAGAAACAGTGCAATCCGGAGACAGCGCTGTAATTACAGAAACAGCGCAATCTGGAGACAGCGCTGTAATTACAGAAACAGTGCAATCCGGAGACAGTGCTGTAATTACAGAAACAGTGCAATCCGGAGACAGCGCTGTAATTACAGCAACCGTGCAATCCGGAGACAGCGCTGTAATTGCAGAAACAGTGTAATCTGGAGACAGCTGTAATTACAGAAACAGTGCAATCCGGAGACAGCTGTAATTACAGAAACAGTGCAATCCGGAGACAGCGCTGTAATTACAGAAACAGTGCAATCCGGAGACAGCGATATAATTACAGAAACAGTGTAATCCGGAGACAGTGCTGTAATTACAGAAACAGTGTAATCTGGAGACAGCACCTGTAATTACAGAAACAGTGCAATCCAGAGACAGCGCTGTAATTACAGAAACAGCGCAATCCGGAGACAGCACCTGTAATTACAGAAACAGTACAATCCGGAGACAGCGCTGTAATTACAGAAACAGCGCAATCCGGAGACAGCGCTGTAATTACAGAAACAGTGCAATCCGGAGACAGCGCTGTAATTACAGAAACAGTGCAATCCGGAGACAGCGGTGTAATTACAGAAACAGTGCAATCCGGAGACAGCTGTAATTACAGAAAGAGTGTAATCTGGAGACAGCGCTGTAATTACAGAAACAGTGCAATCCGGAGATAGCGCTGTAATTGCAGAACCAGTGCAATCCAGAGACAGCACCTGTAATTACAGAAACAGTGCAATCCAGAGACAGCGCTGTAATTACAGAAACAGCGCAATCAGGAGACAGCGCTGTAATTACAGAAACAGTGCAATCCGGAGACAGCGCTGTAATTACAGAAACAGCGCAATCCGGAGACAGCGCTGTAATTACAGAAACAGTGCAATCCGGAGACAGTGCTGTAATTACAGAAACAGTGCAATCCTGAGACAGCGCTGTAATTACAGAACCAGTGTAATCCGGAGACAGCGGTGTAATTACAGAAACAGTGCAATCCGGAGACAGCGCTGTAATTGCAGCAACCGTGCAATCCGGAGACAGCGCTCTAATTACAGAAACAGTGTAATCTGGAGACAGCTGTAATTACAGAAACAGTGCAATCCGGAGACAGCTGTAATTACAGAAACAGTGCAATCCGGAGACAGCGCTGTAATTACAGAAACAGTGCAATCCGGAGACAGCGGTGTAATTACAGAAACAGTGCAATCCGGACATCTCCTTTAATTACAGAAAGAGTGCAATCTGGAAACAGCGCTGTAATTGCAGAAGCAGTGTAATCCAGAGACAGCTGTAATTAGAGAAACAGTGCAATCCGGAGACAGCGGTGTAATTACAGAAACAGTGTAATCCGGAGACAGCGCTGTAATTACAGAAACAGTGCAATCCGGAGACAGCGCTGTAATTACAGAACCAGTGCAATCCGGAGACAGCACCTGTAATTACTGAAACAGTGCAATCCAGAGACAGCGCTGTAATTACAGAAACAGCGCAATCTGGAGACAGCGCTGTAATTACAGAAACAGTGTAATCCGGAGACAGCGCTGTAATTACAGAAACAGTGCAATCCGGAGACAGCGCTGTAATTACAGAAACAGTGCAATCCGGAGACAGCACCTGTAATTACAGACCCAGTGTAATCTGGAGACAGCTGTAATTACAGAAACAGTGCAATCCGGAGACAGCGCTGTAATTACAGAAACAGTGCAATCCGGAGACAGCTGTAATTACAGAAACAGTGCAATCCGGAGACAGCGCTGTAATTACAGAAAAAGTGCAATCCGGAGACAGCGACGTAATTACAGAAACAGTGTAATCCGGAGACAGTGCTGTAATTATAGAAACAGTGCAATCCGGAGACAGCGCTGTAATTACAGAACCAGGGCAATCCGGAGACAGCACCTGTAATTACAGAAACAGTGCAATCCAGAGACAGCGCTGTAATTACAGAAACAGCGCAATCCGGAGACAGTACCTGTAATTACAGAACCAGTGCAATCCGGAGACAACGCTGTAATTACAGAAACAGTGCAATCCGGAGACAGCGGTGTAATTACAGAAACAGTGCAATCCGGAGACAGCGCTGTAATTACAGAAACAGTGTAATCTGGAGACAGCTTAATGACAGAAACAGTGCAATCCGGAGACAGCTGTAATTACAGAAACAGTGCAATCCGGAGACAGCGCTGTAATTACAGAAACAGTGCAAACCGGAGACAGCGGTGTAATTACAGAAACAGTGCAATCCGGAGACAGCTGTAATTACAGAAACAGTGTAATCTGGAGACAGCGCTGTAATTACAGAACCCGTGCAATCCGGACACAGCACCTGTAATTACAGAAACAGCGCAATCCAGAGACAGGGCTGTAATTACAGAAACAGCGCAATCCAGAGACAGCACCTGTAATTACAGAAAAAGTGCAATCCGGAGACAGCGCTGTAATTACAGAAACAGCGCAATCCGGAGACAGCGCTTTTATTACAGAAACAGTGTAATCCGGAGACCGTGCTGTAATTACAGAAACAGTGCAATCCGGAGACAGCGCTGTAATTACAGAAACAACGCAATCCGGAGACAGCGCTGTAATTACAGAAACAGTGCAATCCGGAGACAGCGCTGTAATTACAGCAACCGTGCAATCCGGAGACAGCGCTGTAATTACAGAAACAGTGTAATCTGGAGACAGCTGTAATTACAGAAACAGTGCAATCCGGAGACAGCTGTAATTACAGAAACAGTGCAATCCGGAGACAGCGCTGTAATTACAGAAACAGTGTAATTTGGAGACAGCTTAATGACAGAAACAGTGCAATCCGGAGACAGCTGTAATTACAGAAACAATGCAATCCGGAGACAGCGCTGTAATTACAGAAACAGTGCAATCCGGAGACAGCGGCGTAATTACAGAAACAGTGCAATCCGGAGACAGCGCTGTAATTACAGAAACAGTGCAATCCGGAGACAGCGATGTAATTACAGAAACAGTGCAATCCGGAGACAGCTGTAATTACAGAAACAGTGTAATCTGGAGACAGCGCTGTAATTACAGAAACAGTGCAATCCGGAGATAGCGCTGTAATTGCAGAACCAGTGCAATCCAGAGACAGCACCTGTAATTACAGAAACAGTGCAATCCAGAGACAGCGCTGTAATTACAGAAACAGCGCAATCCGGAGACAGCGCTGTAATTACAGAAACAGTGCAATCCGGAGACAGCGCTGTAATTACAGAAACAGCGCAATCCGGAGACAGCGCTGTAATTACAGAAACAGTGCAATCCGGAGACAGTGCTGTAATTACAGAAAGAGTGCAATCCGGAGACAGCGCTGTAATTACAGAAACAGTGCAATCCGGAGACAGCGGTATAATTACAGAAACAGTGCAATCCGGAGACAGCGCTGTAATTACAGCAACCGTGCAATCCGGAGATAGCGCTGTAATTACAGAAACAGTGTAATCTGGAGACAGCTGTAATTACAGAAACAGTGCAATCCGGAAACAGCTGTAATTAAAGAAACAGTGCAATCCGGAGACAGCGCTGTAATTACAGAAACAGTGCAATCCGGAGACAGCGGTGTAATTACAGAAACAGTGCAATCCGGACAGCTCCTTTAATTACAGAAAGAGTGCAATCTGGAAACAGCGCTGTAATTGCAGAAGCAGTGTAATCCAGAGACAGCTGTAATTAGAGAAACAGTGCAATCCGGAGACAGCGGTGTAATTACAGAAACAGTGTAATCCGGAGACAGCGCTGTAATTACAGAAACAGTGCAATCCGGAGACAGCGCTGTAATTACAGAAGTAGTGCAATCCGGAGACAGCACCTGTAATTACTGAAACAGTGCAATCCAGAGACAGCGCTGTAATTACAGAAACAGCGCAATCTGGAGACAGCGCTGTAATTACAGAAACAGTGTAATCCGGAGACAGCGCTGTAATTACAGAAACAGTGCAATCCGGAGACAGCGCTGTAATTACAGAAACAATGCAATCCAGAGACAGCACCTGTAATTACAGAACCAATGTAATCTGGAGACAGCTGTAATTACAGAAACAGTGCAATCCGGAGACAGCGCTGTAATTACAGAAACAGTGCAATCCGGAGACAGCTGTAATTACAGAAACAGTGCAATCCGGAGACAGCGCTGTAATTACAGAAAAAGTGCAATCCGGAGACAGCGATGTAATTACAGAAACAGTGTAATCCGGAGACAGTGCTGTAATTACAGAAACAGTGTAATCCGGAATCAGCGCTGTAATTACAGAAACAGTGCAATCTGGAGACAACGATGTATTTACAGAAACAGTGTAATCCGGAGACAGCTGTAATTACAGAAACAGTGTAATCCGGAATCAGCGCTGTAATTACAGAAACAGTGCAATCCGGAGACAGCGCTGTAATTACAGAACCAGTGCAATCCGGAGACAGCACCTGTAATTACAGAAACAGTGCAATCCAGAGACAGCGCTGTAATTACAGAAACAGCGCAATCCGGAGACAGTACCTGCAATTACAGAACCAGTGCAATCCGGAGACAGCGCTGTAATTACAGAAACAGTGCAATCCGGAGACAGCTGTAATTACAGAAACAGTGCAATCCGGAGACAGCGCTGTAATTACAGAAACAGCGCAATCCGGAGACAGCGCTGTAATTACAGAAACAGTGCAATCCGGAGACAGCTGTAATTACAGAAACCGGGCAATCCGGAGACAGCGCTGTAATTACAGAAACAGGGCAACCCAGAGAAAGCACTGTAATTACAGAAATAGTGTAATCCAGAGACAGCTGTAATTACAGAAACAATGCAATCCGGAGACAGCGGTGTAATTACAGAAACAGTGCAATCCGGAGACAGCGGTGTAATTAAAGAAACAGTGCAATCCGGAGACAGCGCTGTAATTACAGAAACAGTGTAATCTGGAGACAGCTTAATTACAGAAACAGTGCAATCCGGAGACAGCGGTGTAATTACAGAAACAGTGCAATCCGGAGACAGCGCTGTAATTACAGAAACAGTGTAATCTGGAGACAGCTTAATGACAGAAACAGTGCAATCCAGAGACAGCTGTAATTACAGAAACAGTGCAATCCGGAGACAGCGCTGTAATTACAGAAACAGTGCAATCCGGAGACAGCGGGGTAATTACAGAAACAGTGCAATCCGGAGACAGCTGTAATTACAGAAACAGTGTAATCTGGAGACAGCGCTGTAATTACAGAACCCGTGCAATCCGGACACAGCACCTGTAATTACAGAAAAAGCGCAATCCAGAGACAGGGCTGTAATTACAGAAACAGCGCAATCCGGAGACAGCACCTGTAATTACAGAAAAAGTGCAATCCGGAGACAGCGCTGTAATTACAGAAACAGCGCAATCCGGAGACAGCGCTGTAATTACAGAAACAGTGTAATCCGGAGACCGTGCTGTAATTACAGAAACAGTGCAATCCGGAGACAGCGCTGTAATTACAGAAACAGCGCAATCCGGAGACAGCGCTGTAATTACAGAAACAGTGCAATCCGGAGACAGCGCTGTAATTACAGCAACCGTGCAATCCGGAGACAGCGCTGTAATTACAGAAACAGTGTAATCCGGAGACAGCGCTGTAATTACAGAAACAGTGCAATCCGGAGACAGCGCTGTAATTACAGAAACAGTGCAATCCGGAGACAGAACCTGTAATTACAGACCCAGTGTAATCTGGAGACAGCTGTAATTACAGAAACAGTGCAATCCAGAGACAGCGCTGTAATTACAGAAACAGTGCAATCCGGAGACAGCTGTAATTACAGAAACAGTGCAATCCGGAGACAGCGCTGTAATTACAGAAAAAGTGCAATCCGGAGACAGCGACGTAATTACAGAAACAGTGTAATCCGGAGACAGTGCTGTAATTACAGAAACAGTGCAATCCGGAGACAGCGCTGTAATTACAGAACCAGGGCAATCCGGAGACAGCACCTGTAATTACAGAAACAGTGCAATCCAGAGACAGCGCTGTAATTACAGAAACAGTGCAATCCGGAGACAGCGGTGTAATTACAGAAACAGTGCAATCCGGAGACAGCGCTGTAATTACAGAAACAGTGTAATCTGGAGACAGCTTAATGACAGAAACAGTGCAATCCGGAGACAGCTGTAATTACAGAAACAGTGCAATCCGGAGACAGCGCTGTAATTACAGAAACAGTGCAAACCGGAGACAGCGGTGTAATTACAGAAACAGTGCAATCCGGAGACAGCTGTAATTACAGAAACAGTGTAATCTGGAGACAGCGCTGTAATTACAGAACCCGTGCAATCCGGACACAGCACCTGTAATTACAGAAACAGCGCAATCCAGAGACAGGGCTGTAATTACAGAAACAGCGCAATCCAGAGACAGCACCTGTAATTACAGAAAAAGTGCAATCCGGAGACAGCGCTGTAATTACAGAAACAGCGCAATCCGGAGACAGCGCTGTTATTACAGAAACAGTGTAATCCGGAGACCGTGCTGTAATTACAGAAACAATGCAATCCGGAGACAGCGCTGTAATTACAGAAACAACGCAATCCGGAGACAGCGCTGTAATTACAGAAACAGTGCAATCCGGAGACAGCGCTGTAATTACAGCAACCGTGCAATCCGGAGACAGCGCTGTAATTACAGAAACAGTGTAATCTGGAGACAGCTGTAATTACAGAAACAGTGCAATCCGGAGACAGCTGTAATTACAGAAACAGTGCAATCCGGAGACAGCGCTGTAATTACAGAAACAGTGTAATTTGGAGACAGCTTAATGACAGAAACAGTGCAATCCGGAGACAGCTGTAATTACAGAAACAATGCAATCCGGAGACAGCGCTGTAATTACAGAAACAGTGCAATCCGGAGACAGCGGTGTAATTACAGAAACAGTGCAATCCGGAGACAGCGCTGTAATTACAGAAACAGTGCAATCCGGAGACAGCGATGTAATTACAGAAACAGTGCAATCCGGAGACAGCTGTAATTACAGAAACAGTGTAATCTGGAGACAGCGCTGTAATTACAGAAACAGTGCAATCCGGAGATAGCGCTGTAATTGCAGAACCAGTGCAATCCAGAGACAGCACCTGTAATTACAGAAACAGTGCAATCCAGAGACAGCGCTGTAATTACAGAAACAGCGCAATCCATGACAGCGCTGTAATTACAGAAACAGTGCAATCCGGAGACCGCGCTGTAATTACAGAAACAGCGCAATCCGGAGACAGCGCTGTAATTACAGAAAGAGTGCAATCCGGAGACAGTGCTGTAATTACAGAAAGAGTGCAATCCGGAGACAGCGCTGTAATTACAGAACCAGTGCAATCCGGAGACAGCGGTGTAATTACAGAAACAGTGCAATCCGGAGACAGCGCTGTAATTACAGCAACCGTGCAATCCGGAGATAGCGCTGTAATTACAGAAACAGTGTAATCTGGAGACAGCTGTAATTACAGAAACAGTGCAATCCGGAAACAGCTGTAATTACAGAAACAGTGCAATCCGGAGACAGCGCTGTAATTGCAGAAACAGTGCAATCCGGACAGCTCCTTTAATTACAGAAAGAGTGCAATCTGGAAACAGCGCTGTAATTGCAGAAGCAGTGTAATCCAGAGACAGCTGTAATTAGAGAAACAGTGCAATCCGGAGACAGCGACGTAATTACAGAAACAGTGTAATCCGGAGACAGTGCTGTAATTACAGAAACAGTGCAATCCGGAGACAGCGCTGTAATTACAGAACCAGGGCAATCCGGAGACAGCACCTGTAATTACAGAAACAGTGCAATCCAGAGACAGCGCTGTAATTACAGAAACAGTGCAATCCGGAGACAGCGGTGTAATTACAGAAACAGTGCAATCCGGAGACAGCGCTGTAATTACAGAAACAGTGTAATCTGGAGACAGCTTAATGACAGAAACAGTGCAATCCGGAGACAGCTGTAATTACAGAAACAGTGCAATCCGGAGACAGCGCTGTAATTACAGAAACAGTGCAAACCGGAGACAGCGGTGTAATTACAGAAACAGTGCAATCCGGAGACAGCTGTAATTACAGAAACAGTGTAATCTGGAGACAGCGCTGTAATTACAGAACCCGTGCAATCCGGACACAGCACCTGTAATTACAGAAACAGCGCAATCCAGAGACAGGGCTGTAATTACAGAAACAGCGCAATCCAGAGACAGCACCTGTAATTACAGAAAAAGTGCAATCCGGAGACAGCGCTGTAATTACAGAAACAGCGCAATCCGGAGACAGCGCTGTTATTACAGAAACAGTGTAATCCGGAGACCGTGCTGTAATTACAGAAACAGTGCAATCCGGAGACAGCGCTGTAATTACAGAAACAACGCAATCCGGAGACAGCGCTGTAATTACAGAAACAGTGCAATCCGGAGACAGCGCTGTAATTACAGCAACCGTGCAATCCGGAGACAGCGCTGTAATTACAGAAACAGTGTAATCTGGAGACAGCTGTAATTACAGAAACAGTGCAATCCGGAGACAGCTGTAATTACAGAAACAGTGCAATCCGGAGACAGCGCTGTAATTACAGAAACAGTGTAATTTGGAGACAGCTTAATGACAGAAACAGTGCAATCCGGAGACAGCTGTAATTACAGAAACAATGCAATCCGGAGACAGCGCTGTAATTACAGAAACAGTGCAATCCGGAGACAGCGGTGTAATTACAGAAACAGTGCAATCCGGAGACAGCGCTGTAATTACAGAAACAGTGCAATCCGGAGACAGCGATGTAATTACAGAAACAGTGCAATCCGGAGACAGCTGTAATTACAGAAACAGTGTAATCTGGAGACAGCGCTGTAATTACAGAAACAGTGCAATCCGGAGATAGCGCTGTAATTGCAGAACCAGTGCAATCCAGAGACAGCACCTGTAATTACAGAAACAGTGCAATCCAGAGACAGCGCTGTAATTACAGAAACAGCGCAATCCGGAGACAGCGCTGTAATTACAGAAACAGTGCAATCCGGAGACCGCGCTGTAATTACAGAAACAGCGCAATCCGGAGACAGCGCTGTAATTACAGAAAGAGTGCAATCCGGAGACAGTGCTGTAATTACAGAAAGAGTGCAATCCGGAGACAGCGCTGTAATTACAGAACCAGTGCAATCCGGAGACAGCGGTGTAATTACAGAAACAGTGCAATCCGGAGACAGCGCTGTAATTACAGCAACCGTGCAATCCGGAGATAGCGCTGTAATTACAGAAACAGTGTAATCTGGAGACAGCTGTAATTACAGAAACAGTGCAATCCGGAAACAGCTGTAATTACAGAAACAGTGCAATCCGGAGACAGCGCTGTAATTACAGAAACAGTGCAATCCGGACAGCTCCTTTAATTACAGAAAGAGTGCAATCTGGAAACAGCGCTGTAATTGCAGAAGCAGTGTAATCCAGAGACAGCTGTAATTAGAGAAACAGTGCAATCCGGAGACAGCGGTGTAATTACAGAAACAGTGTAATCCAGAGACAGCACTGTAATTACAGAAACAGTGCAATCCGGAGACAGCGCTGTAATTACAGAAGTAGTGCAATCCGGAGACAGCACCTGTAATTACTGAAACAGTGCAATCCAGAGACAGCGCTGTAATTACAGAAACAGCGCAATCTGGAGACAGCGCTGTAATTACAGAAACAGTGTAATCCGGAGACAGCGCTGTAATTACAGAAACAGTGCAATCCGGAGACAGCGCTGTAATTACAGAAACAATGCAATCCAGAGTCAGCACCTGTAATTACAGAACCAATGTAATCTGGAGACAGCTGTAATTACAGAAACAGTGCAATCCGGAGACAGCGCTGTAATTACAGAAACAGTGCAATCCGGAGACAGCTGTAATTACAGAAACAGTGCAATCCGGAGACAGCGCTGTAATTACAGAAAAAGTGCAATCCGGAGACAGCGATGTAATTACAGAAACAGTGTAATCCGGAGACAGTGCTGTAATTACAGAAACAGTGTAATCCGGAATCAGCGCTGTAATTACAGAAACAGTGCAATCCGGAGACAACGATGTATTTACAGAAACAGTGTAATCCGGAGACAGCTGTAATTACAGAAACAGTGTAATCCGGAATCAGCGCTGTAATTACAGAAACAGTGCAATCCGGAGACAGCGCTGTAATTACAGAACCAGTGCAATCCGGAGACAGCACCTGTAATTACAGAAACAGTGCAATCCAGAGACAGCGCTGTAATTACAGAAACAGCGCAATCCGGAGACAGTACCTGCAATTACAGAACCAGTGCAATCCGGAGACAGCGCTGTAATTACAGAAACAGTGCAATCCGGAGACAGCTGTAATTACAGAAACAGTGCAATCCGGAGACAGCGCTGTAATTACAGAAACAGCGCAATCCGGAGACAGCGCTGTAATTACAGAAACAGTGCAATCCGGAGACAGCTGTAATTACAGAAACCGGGCAATCCGGAGACAGCGCTGTAATTACAGAAACAGGGCAACCCAGAGAAAGCACTGTAATTACAGAAATAGTGTAATCCAGAGACAGCTGTAATTACAGAAACAATGCAATCCGGAGACAGCGGTGTAATTACAGAAACAGTGCAATCCGGAGACAGCGGTGTAATTAAAGAAACAGTGCAATCCGGAGACAGCGCTGTAATTACAGAAAGAGTGTAATCTGGAGACAGCTTAATTACAGAAACAGTGCAATCCGGAGACAGCGGTGTAATTACAGAAACAGTGCAATCCGGAGACAGCGCTGTAATTACAGAAACAGTGTAATCTGGAGACAGCTTAATGACAGAAACAGTGCAATCCGGAGACAGCTGTAATTACAGAAACAGTGCAATCCGGAGACAGCGCTGTAATTACAGAAACAGTGCAATCCGGAGACAGCGGTGTAATTACAGAAACAGTGCAATCCGGAGACAGCTGTAATTACAGAAACAGTGTAATCTGGAGACAGCGCTGTAATTACAGAACCCGTGCAATCCGGACACAGCACCTGTAATTACAGAAACAGCGCAATCCAGAGACAGGGCTGTAATTACAGAAACAGCGCAATCCGGAGACAGCACCTGTAATTACAGAAAAAGTGCAATCCGGAGACAGCGCTGTAATTACAGAAACAGCGAAATCCGGAGACAGCGCTGTAATTACAGAAACAGTGTAATCCGGAGACCGTGCTGTAATTACAGAAACAGTGCAATCCGGAGACAGCGCTGTAATTACAGAAACAGCGCAATCCGGAGACAGCGCTGTAATTACAGAAACAGTGCAATCCGGAGACAGCGCTGTAATTACAGCAACCGTGCAATCCGGAGACAGCGCTGTCATTACAGAAACAGTGTAATCTGGAGACAGCTGTAATTACAGAAACAGTGCAATCCGGAGACAGCTGTAATTACAGAAACAGTGCAATCCGGAGACAGCGCTGTAATTACAGAAACAGTGTAATTTGGAGACAGCTTAATGACAGAAACAGTGCCATCCGGAGACAGCTGTAATTACAGAAACAATGCAATCCGGAGACAGCGCTGTAATTACAGAAACAGTGCAATCCGGAGACAGCGGTGTAATTACAGAAACAGTGCAATCCGGAGACAGCTGTAATTACAGAAACAGTGTAATCTGGAGACAGCACCTGTAATTACAGAAACAGTGCAATCCAGAGACAGCGCTGTAATTACAGAAACAGCGCAATCCGGAGACAGCACCTGTAATTACAGAAACAGTGCAATCCGGAGACAGCGCTGTAATTACAGAAACAGCGCAATCCGGAGACAACGGTGTAATTACAGAAACAGTGCAATCCGGAGACAGCGCTGTAATTACAGAAACAGTGCAATCCGGAGACAGCGATGTAATTACAGAAACAGTGCAATCCGGAGACAGCTGTAATTACAGAAACAGTGTAATCTGGAGACAGCGCTGTAATTACAGAAACAGTGCAATCCGGAGATAGCGCTGTAATTGCAGAACCAGTGCAATCCAGAGACAGCACCTGTAATTACAGAAACAGTGCAATCCAGAGACAGCGCTGTAATTACAGAAACAGCGCAATCCGGAGACAGCGCTGTAATTACAGAAACAGTGCAATCCGGAGACAGCGCTGTAATTACAGAAACAGCGCAATCCGGAGACAGCGCTGTAATTACAGAAACAGTGCAATCCGGAGACAGTGCTGTAATTACAGAAAGAGTGCAATCCGGAGACAGCGCTGTAATTACAGAACCAGTGCAATCCGGAGACAGCGGTGTAATTACAGAAACAGTGCAATCCGGAGACAGCGCTGTAATTACAGCAACCGTGCAATCCGGAGATAGCGCTGTAATTACAGAAACAGTGTAATCTGGAGACAGCTGTAATTACAGAAACAGTGCAATCCGGAGACAGCTGTAATTACAGAAACAGTGCAATCCGGAGACAGCGCTGTAATTACAGAAACAGTGCAATCCGGAGACAGCGGTGTAATTACAGAAACAGTGCAATCCGGACAGCTCCTTTAATTACAGAAACAGTGCAATCTGGAAACAGCGCTGTAATTGCAGAAGCAGTGTAATCCAGAGACAGCTGTAATTAGAGAAACAGTGCAATCCGGAGACAGCGGTGTAATTACAGAAACAGTGTAATCCGGAGACAGCGCTGTAATTACAGAAACAGTGCAATCCGGAGACAGCGCTGTAATTACAGAAGCAGTGCAATCCGGAGACAGCACCTGTAATTACTGAAACAGTGCAATCCAGAGACAGCGCTGTAATTACAGAAACAGCGCAATCTGGAGACAGCGCTGTAATTACAGAAACAGTGTAATCCGGAGACAGCGCTGTAATTACAGAAACAGCGCAATCCGGAGACAGCGCTGTAATTACAGAAACAATGCAATCCGGAGACAGCACCTGTAATTACAGAACCAATGTAATCTGGAGACAGCTGTAATTACAGAAACAGTGCAATCCGGAGACAGCGCTGTAATTACAGAAACAGTGCAATCCGGAGACAGCTGTAATTACAGAAACAGTGCAATCCGGAGACAGCGCTGTAATTACAGAAAAAGTGCAATCCGGAGACAGCGATGTAATTACAGAAACAGTTTAATCCGGAGACAGTGCTGTAATTACAGAAACAGTGTAATCCGGAATCAGCGCTGTAATTACAGAAACAGTGCAATCCGGAGACAGCTGTAATTACAGAAACAGTGTAATCCGGAATCAGCGCTGTAATTACAGAAACAGTGCAATCCGGAGACAGCGCTGTAATTACAGAACCAGTGCAATCCGGAGACAGCACCTGTAATTACAGAAACAGTGCAATCCAGAGACAGCGCTGTAATTACAGAAACAGCGCAATCCGGAGACAGTACCTGCAATTACAGAACCAGTGCAATCCGGAGACAGCGCTGTAATTACAGAAACAGTGCAATCCGGAGACAGCTGTAATTACAGGAACAGTGCAATCCGGAGACAGCGCTGTAATTACAGAAACAGCGCAATCCGGAGACAGCGCTGTAATTACAGAAACAGTGCAATCCGGAGACAGCTGTAATTACAGAAACCGGGCAATCCGGAGACAGCGCTGTAATTACAGAAACAGGGCAACCCAGAGAAAGCACTGTAATTACAGAAATAGTGTAATCCAGAGACAGCTGTAATTACAGAAACAGTGCAATCCGGAGACAGCGCTGTAATTACAGAAACAGGGCAATCCGGAGACAGCACCTGTAATTACAGAAAAAGTGCAATCCGGAGACAGCGCTGTAATTACAGAAACAGTGCAATCCGGAGACAGCTGTAATTACAGAAACCGTGCAATCCGGAGACAGCTGTAATTACAGAAACAGCGCAATCCGGAGACAGCACCTGTAATTACAGAAACAGTGCAATCCGGAGACAGCGCTGTAATTACAGAAACAATGCAATCCGGCGACAGCGGTGCAATTACAGAAACAGTGCAATCCGGAGACAGCGGTGTAATTAAAGAAACAGTGCAATCCGGAGACAGCGCTGTAATTACAGAAACAGTGTAAGCTGGAGACAGCTTAATTACAGAAACAGTGCAATCCGGAGACAGCTGTAATTACAGAAACAGTGCAATCCGGAGACAGCGCTGTAATTACAGAAACAGTGCAATCCGGAGACAGCTGTAATTACAGAAACAGTGTAATCTGGTGACAGCGCTGTAATTACAGAAACAGTGCAATCCGGAGACAGCGCTGTAATTGCAGAACCAGTGCAATCCGGAGACAGCACCTGTAATTACAGAAACAGTGCAATCCAGAGACAGCGCTGTAATTACAGAAACAGTGCAATCCGGAGACAGCACCTGTAATTACAGAAACAGTGCAATCCGGAGACAGCACTGTAATTACAGAAACAGCGCAATCCGGAGACAGCGCTGTAATTACAGAAACAGTGTAATCCGGAGACAGTGCTGTAATTACAGAAACAGTGCAATCCGGAGACAGCGCTGTAATTACAGAACCAGTGCAATCCGGAGACAGCGGTGTAATTACAGAAACAGTGCAATCCGGAGACAGCGCTGTAATTACAGCAACCGTGCAATCCGGAGACAGCGCTGTAATTGCAGAAACAGTGTAATCTGGAGACAGCTGTAATTACAGAAACAGTGCAATCCGGAGACAGCTGTAATTACAGAAACAGTGCAATCCGGAGACAGCACCTGTAATTACAGAAAAAGTGCAATCCGGAGACAGCGCTGTAATTACAGAAACAGCGCAATCCGGAGACAGCGCTGTTATTACAGAAACAGTGTAATCCGGAGACCGTGCTGTAATTACAGAAACAGTGCAATCCGGAGACAGCGCTGTAATTACAGAAACAACGCAATCCGGAGACAGCGCTGTAATTACAGAAACAGTGCAATCCGGAGACAGCGCTGTAATTACAGCAACCGTGCAATCCGGAGACAGCGCTGTAATTACAGAAACAGTGTAATCTGGAGACAGCTGTAATTACAGAAACAGTGCAATCCGGAGACAGCTGTAATTACAGAAACAGTGCAATCCGGAGACAGCGCTGTAATTACAGAAACAGTGTAATTTGGAGACAGCTTAATGACAGAAACAGTGCAATCCGGAGACAGCTGTAATTACAGAAACAATGCAATCCGGAGACAGCGCTGTAATTACAGAAACAGTGCAATCCGGAGACAGCGGTGTAATTACAGAAACAGTGCAATCCGGAGACAGCGCTGTAATTACAGAAACAGTGCAATCCGGAGACAGCGATGTAATTACAGAAACAGTGCAATCCGGAGACAGCTGTAATTACAGAAACAGTGTAATCTGGAGACAGCGCTGTAATTACAGAAACAGTGCAGTCCGGAGATAGCGCTGTAATTGCAGAACCAGTGCAATCCAGAGACAGCACCTGTAATTACAGAAACAGTGCAATCCAGAGACAGCGCTGTAATTACAGAAACAGCGCAATCCGGAGACAGCGCTGTAATTACAGAAACAGTGCAATCCGGAGACCGCGCTGTAATTACAGAAACAGCGCAATCCGGAGACAGCGCTGTAATTACAGAAAGAGTGCAATCCGGAGACAGTGCTGTAATTACAGAAAGAGTGCAATCCGGAGACAGCGCTGTAATTACAGAACCAGTGCAATCCGGAGACAGCGGTGTAATTACAGAAACAGTGCAATCCGGAGACAGCGCTGTAATTACAGCAACCGTGCAATCCGGAGATAGCGCTGTAATTACAGAAACAGTGTAATCTGGAGACAGCTGTAATTACAGAAACAGTGCAATCCGGAAACAGCTGTAATTACAGAAACAGTGCAATCCGGAGACAGCGCTGTAATTACAGAAACAGTGCAATCCGGACAGCTCCTTTAATTACAGAAAGAGTGCAATCTGGAAACAGCGCTGTAATTGCAGAAGCAGTGTAATCCAGAGACAGCTGTAATTAGAGAAACAGTGCAATCCGGAGACAGCGGTGTAATTACAGAAACAGTGTAATCCAGAGACAGCACTGTAATTACAGAAACAGTGCAATCCGGAGACAGCGCTGTAATTACAGAAGTAGTGCAATCCGGAGACAGCACCTGTAATTACTGAAACAGTGCAATCCAGAGACAGCGCTGTAATTACAGAAACAGCGCAATCTGGAGACAGCGCTGTAATTACAGAAACAGTGTAATCCGGAGACAGCGCTGTAATTACAGAAACAGTGCAATCCGGAGACAGCGCTGTAATTACAGAAACAATGCAATCCAGAGTCAGCACCTGTAATTACAGAACCAATGTAATCTGGAGACAGCTGTAATTACAGAAACAGTGCAATCCGGAGACAGCGCTGTAATTACAGAAACAGTGCAATCCGGAGACAGCTGTAATTACAGAAACAGTGCAATCCGGAGACAGCGCTGTAATTACAGAAAAAGTGCAATCCGGAGACAGCGATGTAATTACAGAAACAGTGTAATCCGGAGACAGTGCTGTAATTACAGAAACAGTGTAATCCGGAATCAGCGCTGTAATTACAGAAACAGTGCAATCCGGAGACAACGATGTATTTACAGAAACAGTGTAATCCGGAGACAGCTGTAATTACAGAAACAGTGTAATCCGGAATCAGCGCTGTAATTACAGAAACAGTGCAATCCGGAGACAGCGCTGTAATTACAGAACCAGTGCAATCCGGAGACAGCACGGGTAATTACAGAAACAGTGCAATCCAGAGACAGCGCTGTAATTACAGAAACAGCGCAATCCGGAGACAGTACCTGCAATTACAGAACCAGTGCAATCCGGAGACAGCGCTGTAATTACAGAAACAGTGCAATCCGGAGACAGCTGTAATTACAGAAACAGTGCAATCCGGAGACAGCGCTGTAATTACAGAAACAGCGCAATCCGGAGACAGCGCTGTAATTACAGAAACAGTGCAATCCGGAGACAGCTGTAATTACAGAAACCGGGCAATCCGGAGACAGCGCTGTAATTACAGAAACAGGGCAACCCAGAGAAAGCACTGTAATTACAGAAATAGTGTAATCCAGAGACAGCTGTAATTACAGAAACAATGCAATCCGGAGACAGCGGTGTAATTACAGAAACAGTGCAATCCGGAGACAGCGGTGTAATTAAAGAAACAGTGCAATCCGGAGACAGCGCTGTAATTACAGAAAGAGTGTAATCTGGAGACAGCTTAATTACAGAAACAGTGCAATCCGGAGACAGCGGTGTAATTACAGAAACAGTGCAATCCGGAGACAGCGCTGTAATTACAGAAACAGTGTAATCTGGAGACAGCTTAATGACAGAAACAGTGCAATCCGGAGACAGCTGTAATTACAGAAACAGTGCAATCCGGAGACAGCGCTGTAATTACAGAAACAGTGCAATCCGGAGACAGCGGTGTAATTACAGAAACAGTGCAATCCGGAGACAGCTGTAATTACAGAAACAGTGTAATCTGGAGACAGCGCTGTAATTACAGAACCCGTGCAATCCGGACACAGCACCTGTAATTACAGAAACAGCGCAATCCAGAGACAGGGCTGTAATTACAGAAACAGCGCAATCCGGAGACAGCACCTGTAATTACAGAAAAAGTGCAATCCGGAGACAGCGCTGTAATTACAGAAACAGCGCAATCCGGAGACAGCGCTGTAATTACAGAAACAGTGTAATCCGGAGACCGTGCTGTAATTACAGAAACAGTGCAATCCGGAGACAGCGCTGTAATTACAGAAACAGCGCAATCCGGAGACAGCGCTGTAATTACAGAAACAGTGCAATCTGGAGACAGCTGTAATTACAGAAACAGTGCAATCCGGAGACAGCTGTAATTACAGAAACAGTGCAATCCGGAGACAGCGCTGTAATTACAGAAACAGTGTAATTTGGAGACAGCTTAATGACAGAAACAGTGCCATCCGGAGACAGCTGTAATTACAGAAACAATGCAATCCGGAGACAGCGCTGTAATTACAGAAACAGTGCAATCCGGAGACAGCGGTGTAATTACAGAAACAGTGCAATCCGGAGACAGCTGTAATTACAGAAACAGTGTAATCTGGAGACAGCACCTGTAATTACAGAAACAGTGCAATCCAGAGACAGCGCTGTAATTACAGAAACAGCGCAATCCGGAGACAGCACCTGTAATTACAGAAACAGTGCAATCCGGAGACAGCGCTGTAATTACAGAAACAGCGCAATCCGGAGACAACGGTGTAATTACAGAAACAGTGCAATCCGGAGACAGCGCTGTAATTACAGAAACAGTGCAATCCGGAGACAGCGATGTAATTACAGAAACAGTGCAATCCGGAGACAGCTGTAATTACAGAAACAGTGTAATCTGGAGTCAGCACTGTAATTACAGAAACAGTGCAATCCGGAGATAGCGCTGTAATTGCAGAACCAGTGCAATCCAGAGACAGCACCTGTAATTACAGAAACAGTGCAATCCAGAGACAGCGCTGTAATTACAGAAACAGCGCAATCCGGAGACAGCGCTGTAATTACAGAAACAGTGCAATCCGGAGACAGCGCTGTAATTACAGAAACAGCGCAATCCGGAGACAGCGCTGTAATTACAGAAACAGTGCAATCCGGAGACAGTGCTGTAATTACAGAAAGAGTGCAATCCGGAGACAGCGCTGTAATTACAGAACCAGTGCAATCCGGAGACAGCGGTGTAATTACAGAAACAGTGCAATCCGGAGACAGCGCTGTAATTACAGCAACCGTGCAATCCGGAGATAGCGCTGTAATTACAGAAACAGTGTAATCTGGAGACAGCTGTAATTACAGAAACAGTGCAATCCGGAGACAGCTGTAATTACAGAAACAGTGCAATCCGGAGACAGCGCTGTAATTACAGAAACAGTGCAATCCGGAGACAGCGGTGTAATTACAGAAACAGTGCAATCCGGACAGCTCCTTTAATTACAGAAACAGTGCAATCTGGAAACAGCGCTGTAATTGCAGAAGCAGTGTAATCCAGAGACAGCTGTAATTAGAGAAACAGTGCAATCCGGAGACAGCGGTGTAATTACAGAAACAGTGTAATCCGGAGACAGCGCTGTAATTACAGAAACAGTGCAATCCGGAGACAGCGCTGTAATTACAGAAGCAGTGCAATCCGGAGACAGCACCTGTAATTACTGAAACAGTGCAATCCAGAGACAGCGCTGTAATTACAGAAACAGCGCAATCTGGAGACAGCGCTGTAATTACAGAAACAGTGTAATCCGGAGACAGCGCTGTAATTACAGAAACAGCGCAATCCGGAGACAGCGCTGTAATTACAGAAACAATGCAATCCGGAGACAGCACCTGTAATTACAGAACCAATGTAATCTGGAGACAGCTGTAATTACAGAAACAGTGCAATCCGGAGACAGCGCTGTAATTACAGAAACAGTGCAATCCGGAGACAGCTGTAATTACAGAAACAGTGCAATCCGGAGACAGCGCTGTAATTACAGAAAAAGTGCAATCCGGAGACAGCGATGTAATTACAGAAACAGTTTAATCCGGAGACAGTGCTGTAATTACAGAAACAGTGTAATCCGGAATCAGCGCTGTAATTACAGAAACAGTGCAATCCGGAGACAGCTGTAATTACAGAAACAGTGTAATCCGGAATCAGCGCTGTAATTACAGAAACAGTGCAATCCGGAGACAGCGCTGTAATTACAGAACCAGTGCAATCCGGAGACAGCACCTGTAATTACAGAAACAGTGCAATCCAGAGACAGCGCTGTAATTACAGAAACAGCGCAATCCGGAGACAGTACCTGCAATTACAGAACCAGTGCAATCTGGAGACAGCGCTGTAATTACAGAAACAGTGCAATCCGGAGACAGCTGTAATTACAGAAACAGTGCAATCCGGAGACAGCGCTGTAATTACAGAAACAGTGCAATCCGGAGACAGCGGTCTAATTACAGAAACAGTGCAATCCGGACATCTCCTTTAATTACAGAAACAGTGCAATCTGGAAACAGCGCTGTAATTGCAGAAGCAGTGTAATCCAGAGACAGCTGTAATTAGAGAAACAGTGCAATCCGGAGACAGCGGTGTAATTACAGAAACAGTGTAATCCGGAGACAGCGCTGTAATTACAGAAACAGTGCAATCTGGAGACAGCGCTGTAATTACAGAACCAGTGCAATCCGGAGACAGCACCTGTAATTACTGAAACAGTGCAATCCAGAGACAGCGCTGTAATTACAGAAACAGCGCAATCTGGAGACAGCGCTGTAATTACAGAGACAGTGTAATCCGGAGACAGCGCTGTAATTACAGAAACAGTGCAATCCGGAGACAGCGCTGTAATTACAGAAACAGTGCAATCCGGAGACAGTTGTAATTACAGAAACAGTGCAATCCAGAGACAGCGCTGTAATTACAGAAACAGCGCAATCCGGAGACAGTACCTGCAATTACAGAACCAGTGCAATCCGGAGACAGCGCTGTAATTACAGAAACAGTGCAATCCGGAGACAGCTGTAATTACAGAAACAGTGCAATCCGGAGACAGCGCTGTAATTACAGAAACAGCGCAATCCGGAGACAGCGCTGTAATTACAGAAACAGTGCAATCCGGAGACAGCTGTAATTACAGAAACCGGGCAATCCGGAGACAGCGCTGTAATTACAGAAACAGGGCAACCCAGAGAAAGCACTGTAATTACAGAAATAGTGTAATCCAGAGACAGCTGTAATTACAGAAACAGCGCAATCCGGAGACAGCGCTGTAATTACAGAAACAGGGCAATCCGGAGACAGCACCTGTAATTACAGAAAAAGTGCAATCCGGAGACAGCGCTGTAATTACAGAAACAGTGCAATCCGGAGACAGCTGTAATTACAGAAACCGTGCAATCCGGAGACAGCTGTAATTACAGAAACAGTGTAATCCAGAATCAGCGCTGTAATTACAGAAACAGTGCAATCCGGAGACAGCGCTGTAAGTACAGAACCAGTGCAATCCGGAGACAGCTGTAATTACAGAAACCGTGCAATCCGGAGACAGCGCTGTAATTACAGAAACAGTGCAATCCAGAGACAGCTCTGTAATTACAGAAACAGCGCAATCCGGAGACAGCACCTGTAATTACAGAAACAGTGCAATCCGGAGACAGCGCTGTAATTACAGAAACAATGCAATCCGGAGACAGCGGTGTAATTACAGAAACAGTGCAATCCGGAGACAGCGGTGTAATTAAAGAAACAGTGCAATCCGGAGACAGCGCTGTAATTACAGAAACAGTGTAATCTGGAGACAGCTTAATTACAGAAACAGTGCAATCCGGAGACAGCGGTGTAATTACAGAAACAGTGCAATCCGGAGACAGCGCTGTAATTACAGAAACAGTGTAATCTGGAGACAGCTTAATGACAGAAACAGTGCAATCCGGAGACAGCTGTAATTACAGAAACAGTGCAATCCGGAGACAGCGCTGTAATTACAGAAACAGTGCAATCCGGAGACAGCGGTGTAATTACAGAAACAGTGCAATCCGGAGACAGCTGTAATTACAGAAACAGTGTAATCTGGAGACAGCGCTGTAATTACAGAACCCGTGCAATCCGGACACAGCAAATGTAATTACAGAAACAGCGCAATCCAGAGACAGGGCTGTAATTACAGAAACAGCGCAATCCGGAGACAGCACCTGTAATTACAGAAAAAGTGCAATCCGGAGACAGCGCTGTAATTACAAAAACAGCGCAATCCGGAGACAGCGCTGTAATTACAGAAACAGTGTAATCCGGAGACCGTGCTGTAATTACAGAAACAGTGCAATCCGGAGACAGCGCTGTAATTACAGAAACAGCGCAATCCGGAGACAGCGCTGTAATTACAGAAACAGTGCAATCCGGAGACAGCGCTGTAATTTCAGCAACCGTGCAACCCGGAGACAGCGCTGTAATTACAGAAACAGTGTAATCTGGAGACAGCTGTAATTACAGAAACAGTGCAATCCGGAGACAGCTGTAATTACAGAAACAGTGCAATCCGGAGACAGCACCTGTAATTACAGAAACAGTGTAATTTGGAGACAGCTTAATGACAGAAACAGTGCAATCCGGAGACAGCTGTAATTACAGAAACAATGCAATCCGGAGACAGCGCTGTAATTACAGAAACAGTGCAATCCGGAGACAGCGGTGTAATTACAGAAACAGTGCAATCCGGAGACAGCTGTAATTACAGAAACAGTGTAATCTGGAGACAGCACCTGTAATTACAGAAACAGTGCAATCCAGAGACAGCGCTGTAATTACAGAAACAGCGCAATCCGGAGACAGCACCTGTAATTACAGAAACAGTGCAATCCGGAGACAGCGCTGTAATTACAGAAACAGCGCAATCCGGAGTCAGCGGTGTAATTACAGAAACAGTGCAATCCGGAGACAGCGCTGTAATTACAGAAACAGTGCAATCCGGAGACAGCGATGTAATTACAGAAACAGTGCAATCCGGAGACAGCTGTAATTACAGAAACAGTGTAATCTGGAGACAGCGCTGTAATTACAGAAACCGTGCAATCCGGAGATAGCGCTGTAATTGCAGAACCAGTGCAATCCAGAGACAGCACCTATAATTACAGAAACAGTGCAATCCAGAGACAGCGCTGTAATTACAGAAACAGCGCAATCCGGAGACAGCGCTGTAATTACAGAAACAGTGCAATCCGGAGACAGCGGTGTAATTACAGAAACAGTGCAATCCGGAGACAGCGCTGTAATTACAGCAACCGTGCAATCCGGAGATAGCGCTGTAATTACAGAAACAGTGTAATCTGGAGACAGCTGTAATTACAGAAACAGTGCAATCCGGAGACAGCTGTAATTACAGAAACAGTGCAATCCGGAGACAGCGCTGTAATCACAGAAACAGTGCAATCCGGAGACAGCGGTGTAATTACAGAAACAGTGCAATCCGGTCAGCTCCTTTAATTACAGAAACAGTGCAATCTGGAAACAGCGCTGTAATTGCAGAAGCAGTGTAATCCAGAGACAGATGTAATTACAGAAGCAGTGCAATCCGGAGACAGCACCTGTAATTACTGAAACAGTGCAATCCAGAGACAGCGCTGTAATTACAGAAACAGCGCAATCTGGAGACAGCGCTGTAATTACAGAAACAGTGTAATCCGGAGACAGCGCTGTAATTACAGAAACAGTGCAATCCGGAGACAGCGCTGTAATTACAGAAACAATCCAATCCGGAGACAGCACCTGCAATTACAGAAACAGTGCAATCCGGAGACAGCGCTGTAATTACAGAAACAGTGCAATCCGGAGACAGTTGTAATTACAGAAACAGTGCAATCCAGAGACAGCGCTGTAATTACAGAAACAGCGCAATCCGGAGACAGTACCTGCAATTACAGAACCAGTGCAATCCGGAGACAGCGCTGTAATTACAGAAACAGTGCAATCCGGAGACAGCTGTAATTACAGAAACAGTGCAATCCGGAGACAGCGCTGTAATTACAGAAACAGCGCAATCCGGAGACAGCGCTGTAATTACAGAAACAGTGCAATCCGGAGACAGCTGTAATTACAGAAACCGGGCAATCCGGAGACAGCGCTGTAATTACAGAAACAGGGCAACCCAGAGAAAGCACTGTAATTAAAGAAATAGTGTAATCCAGAGACAGCTGTAATTACAGAAACAGCGCAATCCGGAGACAGCGCTGTAATTACAGAAACAGGGCAATCCGGAGACAGCACCTGTAATTACAGAAAAAGTGCAATCCGGAGACAGCGCTGTAATTACAGAAACAGTGCAATCCGGAGACAGCTGTAATTACAGAAACCGTGCAATCCGGAGACAGCTGTAATTACAGAAACAGTGTAATCCAGAATCAGCGCTGTAATTACAGAAACAGTGCAATCCGGAGACAGCGCTGTAATTACAGAACCAGTGCAATCCGGAGACAGCTGTAATTACAGAAACCGTGCAATCCGGAGACAGCGCTGTAATTACAGAAACAGTGCAATCCAGAGACAGCTCTGTAATTACAGAAACAGCGCAATCCGGAGACAGCACCTGTAATTACAGAAACAGTGCAATCCGGAGACAGCGCTGTAATTACAGAAACAATGCAATCCGGAGACAGCGGTGTAATTACAGAAACAGTGCAATCCGGAGACAGCGGTGTAATTAAAGAAACAGTGCAATCCGGAGACAGCGCTGTAATTACAGAAACAGTGTAATCTGGAGACAGCTTAATTACAGAAACAGTTCAATCCGGAGACAGCGGTGTAATTACAGAAACAGTGCAATCCGGAGACAGCGCTGTAATTACAGAAACAGTGTAATCTGGAGACAGCTTAATGACAGAAACAGTGCAATCCGGAGACAGCTGTAATTACAGAAACAGTGCAATCCGGAGACAGCGCTGTAATTACAGAAACAGTGCAATCCGGAGACAGCGGTGTAATTACCGAAACAGTGCAATCCGGAGACAGCTGTAATTACAGAAACAGTGTAATCTGGAGACAGCGCTGTAATTACAGAACCCGTGCAATCCGGACACAGCAAATGTAATTACAGAAACAGCGCAATCCAGAGACAGGGCTGTAATTACAGAAACAGCGCAATCCGGAGACAGCACCTGTAATTACAGAAAAAGTGCAATCCGGAGACAGCGCTGTAATTACAAAAACAGCGCAATCCGGAGACAGCGCTGTAATTACAGAAACAGTGTAATCCGGAGACCGTGCTGTAATTACAGAAACAGTGCAATCCGGAGACAGCGCTGTAATTACAGAAACAGCGCAATCCGGAGACAGCGCTGTAATTACAGAAACAGTGCAATCCGGAGACAGCGCTGTAATTTCAGCAACCGTGCAACCCGGAGACAGCGCTGTAATTACAGAAACAGTGTAATCTGGAGACAGCTGTAATTACAGAAACAGTGCAATCCGGAGACAGCTGTAATTACAGAAACAGTGCAATCCGGAGACAGCACCTGTAATTACAGAAACAGTGTAATTTGGAGACAGCTTAATGACAGAAACAGTGCAATCCGGAGACAGCTGTAATTACAGAAACAATGCAATCCGGAGACAGCGCTGTAATTACAGAAACAGTGCAATCCGGAGACAGCGGTGTAATTACAGAAACAGTGCAATCCGGAGACAGCTGTAATTACAGAAACAGTGTAATCTGGAGACAGCACCTGTAATTACAGAAACAGTGCAATCCAGAGACAGCGCTGTAATTACAGAAACAGCGCAATCCGGAGACAGCACCTGTAATTACAGAAACAGTGCAATCCGGAGACAGCGCTGTAATTACAGAAACAGCGCAATCCGGAGTCAGCGGTGTAATTACAGAAACAGTGCAATCCGGAGACAGCGCTGTAATTACAGAAACAGTGCAATCCGGAGACAGCGATGTAATTACAGAAACAGTGCAATCCGGAGACAGCTGTAATTACAGAAACAGTGTAATCTGGAGACAGCGCTGTAATTACAGAAACCGTGCAATCCGGAGATAGCGCTGTAATTGCAGAACCAGTGCAATCCAGAGACAGCACCTATAATTACAGAAACAGTGCAATCCAGAGACAGCGCTGTAATTACAGAAACAGCGCAATCCGGAGACAGCGCTGTAATTACAGAAACAGTGCAATCCGGAGACAGCGGTGTAATTACAGAAACAGTGCAATCCGGAGACAGCGCTGTAATTACAGCAACCGTGCAATCCGGAGATAGCGCTGTAATTACAGAAACAGTGTAATCTGGAGACAGCTGTAATTACAGAAACAGTGCAATCCGGAGACAGCTGTAATTACAGAAACAGTGCAATCCGGAGACAGCGCTGTAATCACAGAAACAGTGCAATCCGGAGACAGCGGTGTAATTACAGAAACAGTGCAATCCGGACAGCTCCTTTAATTACAGAAACAGTGCAATCTGGAAACAGCGCTGTAATTGCAGAAGCAGTGTAATCCAGAGACAGATGTAATTACAGAAGCAGTGCAATCCGGAGACAGCACCTGTAATTACTGAAACAGTGCAATCCAGAGACAGCGCTGTAATTACAGAAACAGCGCAATCTGGAGACAGCGCTGTAATTACAGAAACAGTGTAATCCGGAGACAGCGCTGTAATTACAGAAACAGTGCAATCCGGAGACAGCGCTGTAATTACAGAAACAATGCAATCCGGAGACAGCACCTGCAATTACAGAAACAGTGCAATCCGGAGACAGCGCTGTAATTACAGAAACAGTGCAATCCGGAGACAGCTGTAATTACAGAAACAGTGTAATCCGGAATCAGCGCTGCAATTACAGAACCAGTGCAATCCGGAGACAGCGCTGTAATTACAGAACCAGTGCAATCCGGAGACAGCACCTGTAATTACAGAAACAGTGCAATCCAGAGACAGCGCTGTAATTACAGAAACAGCGCAATCCGGAGACAGTACCTGCAATTACAGAACCAGTGCAATCCGGAGACAGCGCTGTAATTACAGAAACAGTGCAATCCGGAGACAGCTGTAATTACAGAAACAGTGCAATCCGGAGACAGCGCTGTAATTACAGAAACAGCGCAATCCGGAGACAGCGCTGTAATTACAGAAACAGTGCAATCCGGAGACAGCTGTAATTACAGAAACGGGGCAATCCGGAGACAGCGCTGTAATTACAGAAACAGGGCAACCCAGAGAAAGCACTGTAATTACAGAAATAGTGTAATCCAGAGACAGCTGTAATTACAGAAACAGTGCAATCCGGAGACAGCGCTGTAATTACAGAAACAGGGCAATCCGGAGACAGCACCTGTAATTACAGAAAAAGTGCAATCCGGAGACAGCGCTGTAATTACAGAAACAGTGCAATCCGGAGACAGCTGTAATTACAGAAACCGTGCAATCCGGAGACAGCTGTAATTACAGAAACAGCGCAATCCGGAGACAGCACCTGTAATTACAGAAACAGTGCAATCCGGAGACAGCGCTGTAATTACAGAAACAATGCAATCCGGAGACAGCGGTGTAATTACAGAAACAGTGCAATCCGGAGACAGCGGTGTAATTAAAGAAAGAGTGCAATCCGGAGACAGCGCTATAATTACAGAAACAGTGTAATCTGGAGACAGCTTAATTACAGAAACAGTGCAATCCGGAGACAGCTGTAATTACAGAAACAGTGCAATCCGGAGACAGCGCTGTAATTACAGAAACAGTGCAATCCGGAGACAGCTGTAATTACAGAAACAGTGTAATCTGGAGACAGCGCTGTAATTACAGAAACAGTGCAATCCGGAGACAGCGCTGTAATTGCAGAACCAGTGCAATCCGGAGACAGCACCTGTAATTACAGAAACAGTGCAATCCAGAGACAGCGCTGTAATTACAGAAACAGTGCAATCCGGAGACAGCACCTGTAATTACAGAAACAGTGCAATCCGGAGACAGCACTGTAATTACAGAAAAAGCGCAATCCGGAGACAGCGCTGTAATTACAGAAACAGTGTAATCCGGAGACAGTGCTGTAATTACAGAAACAGTGCAATCCGGAGACAGCGCTGTAATTACAGAACCAGTGCAATCCGGAGACAGCGGTGTAATTACAGAAACAGTGCAATCCGGAGACAGCGCTGTAATTACAGCAACCGTGCAATCCGGAGACAGCGCTGTAATTGCAGAAACAGTGTAATCTGGAGACAGCTGTAATTACAGAAACAGTGCAATCCGGAGTCAGCTGTAATTACAGAAACAGTGCAATCCGGAGACAGCGCTGTAATTACAGAAACAGTGCAATCCGGAGACAGCGATATAATTACAGAAACAGTGCAATCCGGAGACAGTGCTGTAATTACAGAAACAGTGTAATCTGAAATCAGCGCTGTAATTACAGAAACAGTGCAATCCGGAGACAGCGCTGTAATTACAGAACCAGTGCAATCCGGAGACAGCACCTGTAATTACAGAAACAGTGCAATCCAGAGACAGCGCTTTAATTACAGAAACAGCGCAATCCGGAGACAGCACCTGTAATTACAGAACCAGTGCAATCCGGAGACAGCGCTGTAATTACAGAAACAGTGCAATCCGGAGACAGCGGTGTAATTACAGAAACAGTGCAATCCGGAGACAGCGCTGTAATTACAGAAACAGTGTAATTTGGAGACAGCTTAATGACAGAAACAGTGCAATCTGGAGACAGCTGTAATTACAGAAACAATGCAATCCGGAGACAGCGCTGTAATTACAGAAACAGTGCAATCCGGAGACAGCGGTGTAATTACAGAAACAGTGCAATCCGGAGACAGCTGTAATTACAGAAACAGTGTAATCTGGAGACAGCACCTGTAATTACAGAAACAGTGCAATCCAGAGACAGCGCTGTAATTACAGAAACAGCGCAATCCGGAGACAGCACCTGTAATTACAGAAACAGTACAATCCGGAGACAGCGCTGTAATTACAGAAACAGCGCAATCCGGAGACAGCGCTGTAATTACAGAAACAGTGCAATCCGGAGACAGCGCTGTAATTACAGAAACCGTGCAATCCGGAGACAGCTGTAATTACAGAAACAGTGTAATCCAGAATCAGCGCTGTAATTACAGAAACAGTGCAATCCGGAGACAGCGCTGTAATTACAGAACCAGTGCAATCCGGAGACAGCTGTAATTACAGAAACCGTGCAATCCGGAGACAGCGCTGTAATTACAGAAACAGTGCAATCCAGAGACAGCTCTGTAATTACAGAAACAGCGCAATCCGGAGACAGCACCTGTAATTACAGAAATAGTGCAATCCGGAGAAAGCGCTGTAATTACAGAAACAATGCAATCCGGAGACAGCGGTGTAATTACAGAAACAGTGCAATCCGGAGACAGCGGTGTAATTAAAGAAACAGTGCAATCCAGAGACAGCGCTGTAATTACAGAAACAGTGTAATCTGGAGACAGCTTAATTACAGAAACAGTTCAATCCGGAGACAGCGGTGTAATTACAGAAACAGTGCAATCCGGAGACAGCGCTGTAATTACAGAAACAGTGTAATCTGGAGACAGCTTAATGACAGAAACAGTGCAATCCGGAGACAGCTGTAATTACAGAAACAGTGCAATCCAGAGACAGCGCTGTAATTACAGAAACAGTGCAATCCGGAGACAGCGGTGTAATTACAGAAACAGTGCAATCCGGAGACAGCTGTAATTACAGAAACAGTGTAATCTGGAGACAGCGCTGTAATTACAGAACCCGTGCAATCCGGACACAGCACCTGTAATTACAGAAACAGTGCAATCCAGAGACAGCGCTGTAATTACAGAAACAGTGCAATCCGGAGACAGCACCTGTAATTACAGAAACAGTGCAATCCGGAGACAGCACTGTAATTACAGAAACAGCGCAATCCAGAGACAGCGCTGTAATTACAGAAACAGTGTAATCCGGAGACAGTGCTGTAATTACATAAACAGTGCAATCCGGAGACAGCGCTGTAATTACAGAACCAGTGCAATCCGGAGACAGCGGTGTAATTACAGAAACAGTGCAATCCGGAGACAGCGCTGTAATTACAGCAACCGTGCAATCCGGAGACAGCGCTGTAATTGCAGAAACAGTGTAATCTGGAGACAGCTGTAATTACAGAAACAGTGCAATCCGGAGTCAGCTGTAATTACAGAAACAGTGCAATCCGGAGACAGCGCTGTAATTACAGAAACAGTGCAATCCGGAGACAGCGATATAATTACAGAAACAGTGCAATCCGGAGACAGTGCTGTAATTACAGAAACAGTGTAATCTGAAATCAGCGCTGTAATTACAGAAACAGTGCAATCCGGAGACAGCGCTGTAATTACAGAACCAGTGCAATCCGGAGACAGCACCTGTAATTACAGAAACAGTGCAATCCAGAGACAGCGCTTTAATTACAGAAACAGCGCAATCCGGAGACAGCACCTGTAATTACAGAACGAGTGCAATCCGGAGACAGCGCTGTAATTACAGAAACAGTGCAATCCGGAGACAGCGGTGTAATTACAGAAACAGTGCAATCCGGAGACAGCGCTGTAATTACAGAAACAGTGTAATTTGGAGACAGCTTAATGACAGAAACAGTGCAATCCGGAGACAGCACTGTAATTACAGAAACAATGCAATCCGGAGACAGCGCTGTAATTACAGAAACAGTGCAATCCGGAGACAGCGGTGTAATTACAGAAACAGTGCAATCCGGAGACAGCTGTAATTACAGAAACAGTGTAATCTGGAGACAGCACCTGTAATTACAGAAACAGTGCAATCCAGAGACAGCGCTGTAATTACAGAAACAGCGCAATCCGGAGACAGCACCTGTAATTACAGAAACAGTACAATCCGGAGACAGCGCTGTAATTACAGAAACAGCGCAATCCGGAGACAGCGCTGTAATTACAGAAACAGTGCAATCCGGAGACAGCGCTGTAATTACAGAAACCGTGCAATCCGGAGACAGCTGTAATTACAGAAACAGTGTAATCCAGAATCAGCGCTGTAATTACAGAAACAGTGCAATCCGGAGACAGCGCTGTAATTACAGAACCAGTGCAATCCGGAGACAGCTGTAATTACAGAAACCGTGCAATCCGGAGACAGCGCTGTAATTACAGAAACAGTGCAATCCAGAGACAGCTCTGTAATTACAGAAACAGCGCAATCCGGAGACAGCACCTGTAATTACAGAAACAGTGCAATCCGGAGACAGCGCTGTAATTACAGAAACAATGCAATCCGGAGACAGCGGTGTAATTACAGAAACAGTGCAATCCGGAGACAGCGGTGTAATTAAAGAAACAGTGCAATCCGGAGACAGCGCTGTAATTACAGAAACAGTGTAATCTGGAGACAGCTTAATTACAGAAACAGTTCAATCCGGAGACAGCGGTGTAATTACAGAAACAGTGCAATCCGGAGACAGCGCTGTAATTACAGAAACAGTGTAATCTGGAGACAGCTTAATGACAGAAACAGTGCAATCCGGAGACAGCTGTAATTACAGAAACAGTGCAATCCGGAGACAGCGCTGTAATTACAGAAACAGTGCAATCCGGAGACAGCGGTGTAATTACAGAAACAGTGCAATCCGGAGACAGCTGTAATTACAGAAACAGTGTAATCTGGAGACAGCGCTGTAATTACAGAGCCCGTGCAATCCGGACACAGCACCTGTAATTACAGAAACAGCGCAATCCAGAGACAGGGCTGTAATTACAGAAACAGCGCAATCCGGAGACAGCACCTGTAATTACAGAAAAAGTGCAATCCGGAGACAGCGCTGTAATTACAAAAACAGCGCAATCCGGAGACAGCGCTGTAATTACAGAAACAGTGTAATCCGGAGACCGTGCTGTAATTACAGAAACAGTGCAATCCGGAGACAGCGCTGTAATTACAGAAACAGCGCAATCCGGAGACAGCGCTGTAATTACAGAAACAGTGTAATCTGGAGACAGCTGTAATTACAGAAACAGTGCAATCCGGAGACAGCTGTAATTACAGAAACAGTGCAATCCGGAGACAGCGCTGTAATCACAGAAACAGTGCAATCCGGAGACAGCGGTGTAATTACAGAAACAGTGCAATCCGGACAGCTCCTTTAATTACAGAAACAGTGCAATCTGGAAACAGCGCTGTAATTGCAGAAGCAGTGTAATCCAGAGACAGCTGTAATTAGAGAAACAGTGCAATCCGGAGACAGCGGTGTAATTACAGAAACAGTGTAATCCGGAGACAGCGCTGTAATTACAGAAACAGTGCAATCCGGAGACAGCGCTGTAATTACAGAAGCAGTGCAATCCGGAGACAGCACCTGTAATTACTGAAACAGTGCAATCCAGAGACAGCGCTGTAATTACAGAAACAGCGCAATCTGGAGACAGCGCTGTAATTACAGAAACAGTGTAATCCGGAGACAGCGCTGTAATTACAGAAACAGTGCAATCCGGAGACAGCGCTGTAATTACAGAAACAATGCAATCCGGAGACAGCACCTGCAATTACAGAAACAGTGCAATCCGGAGACAGCGCTGTAATTACAGAAACAGTGCAATCCGGAGACAGCTGTAATTACAGAAACAGTGTAATCCGGAATCAGCGCTGCAATTACAGAACCAGTGCAATCCGGAGACAGTACCTGCAATTACAGAACCAGTGCAATCCGGAGACAGCGCTGTAATTACAGAAACAGTGCAATCCGGAGACAGCTGTAATTACAGAAACAGTGCAATCCGGAGACAGCGCTGTAATTACAGAAACAGCGCAATCCGGAGACAGCGCTGTAATTACAGAAACAGTGCAATCCGGAGACAGCTGTAATTACAGAAACGGGGCAATCCGGAGACAGCGCTGTAATTACAGAAACAGGGCAACCCAGAGAAAGCACTGTAATTACAGAAATAGTGTAATCCAGAGACAGCTGTAATTACAGAAACAGTGCAATCCGGAGACAGCGCTGTAATTACAGAAACAGGGCAATCCGGAGACAGCACCTGTAATTACAGAAAAAGTGCAATCCGGAGACAGCGCTGTAATTACAGAAACAGTGCAATCCGGAGACAGCACCTGTAATTACAGAAACAGTGCAATCCGGAGACAGCACTGTAATTACAGAAACAGCGCAATCCGGAGACAGCGCTGTAATTACAGAAACAGTGTAATCCGGAGACAGTGCTGTAATTACAGAAACAGTGCAATCCGGAGTCAGCTGTAATTACAGAAACAGTGCAATCCGGAGACAGCGCTGTAATTACAGAAACAGTGCAATCCGGAGACAGCGATATAATTACAGAAACAGTGCAATCCGGAGACAGTGCTGTAATTACAGAAACAGTGTAATCTGAAATCAGCGCTGTAATTACAGAAACAGTGCAATCCGGAGACAGCGCTGTAATTACAGAACCAGTGCAATCCGGAGACAGCACCTGTAATTACAGAAACAGTGCAATCCAGAGACAGCGCTTTAATTACAGAAACAGCGCAATCCGGAGACAGCACCTGTAATTACAGAACCAGTGCAATCCGGAGACAGCGCTGTAATTACAGAAACAGTGCAATCCGGAGACAGCGGTGTAATTACAGAAACAGTGCAATCCGGAGACAGCGCTGTAATTACAGAAACAGTGTAATTTGGAGACAGCTTAATGACAGAAACAGTGCAATCTGGAGACAGCTGTAATTACAGAAACAATGCAATCCGGAGACAGCGCTGTAATTACAGAAACAGTGCAATCCGGAGACAGCGGTGTAATTACAGAAACAGTGCAATCCGGAGACAGCTGTAATTACAGAAACAGTGTAATCTGGAGACAGCACCTGTAATTACAGAAACAGTGCAATCCAGAGACAGCGCTGTAATTACAGAAACAGCGCAATCCGGAGACAGCACCTGTAATTACAGAAACAGTACAATCCGGAGACAGCGCTGTAATTACAGAAACAGCGCAATCCGGAGACAGCGCTGTAATTACAGAAACAGTGCAATCCGGAGACAGCGCTGTAATTACAGAAACCGTGCAATCCGGAGACAGCTGTAATTACAGAAACAGTGTAATCCAGAATCAGCGCTGTAATTACAGAAACAGTGCAATCCGGAGACAGCGCTGTAATTACAGAACCAGTGCAATCCGGAGACAGCTGTAATTACAGAAACCGTGCAATCCGGAGACAGCGCTGTAATTACAGAAACAGTGCAATCCAGAGACAGCTCTGTAATTACAGAAACAGCGCAATCCGGAGACAGCACCTGTAATTACAGAAACAGTGCAATCCGGAGACAGCGCTGTAATTACAGAAACAATGCAATCCGGAGACAGCGGTGTAATTACAGAAACAGTGCAATCCGGAGACAGCGGTGTAATTAAAGAAACAGTGCAATCCGGAGACAGCGCTGTAATTACAGAAACAGTGTAATCTGGAGACAGCTTAATTACAGAAACAGTTCAATCCGGAGACAGCGGTGTAATTACAGAAACAGTGCAATCCGGAGACAGCGCTGTAATTACAGAAACAGTGTAATCTGGAGACAGCTTAATGACAGAAACAGTGCAATCCGGAGACAGCTGTAATTACAGAAACAGTGCAATCCAGAGACAGCGCTGTAATTACAGAAACAGTGCAATCCGGAGACAGCGGTGTAATTACAGAAACAGTGCAATCCGGAGACAGCTGTAATTACAGAAACAGTGTAATCTGGAGACAGCGCTGTAATTACAGAACCCGTGCAATCTGGACACAGCACCTGTAATTACAGAAACAGTGCAATCCAGAGACAGCGCTGTAATTACAGAAACAGTGCAATCCGGAGACAGCACCTGTAATTACAGAAACAGTGCAATCCGGAGACAGCACTGTAATTACAGAAACAGCGCAATCCAGAGACAGCGCTGTAATTACAGAAACAGTGTAATCCGGAGACAGTGCTGTAATTACATAAACAGTGCAATCCGGAGACAGCGCTGTAATTACAGAACCAGTGCAATCCGGAGACAGCGGTGTAATTACAGAAACAGTGCAATCCGGAGACAGCGCTGTAATTACAGCAACCGTGCAATCCGGAGACAGCGCTGTAATTGCAGAAACAGTGTAATCTGGAGACAGCTGTAATTACAGAAACAGTGCAATCCGGAGTCAGCTGTAATTACAGAAACAGTGCAATCCGGAGACAGCGCTGTAATTACAGAAACAGTGCAATCCGGAGACAGCGATATAATTACAGAAACAGTGCAATCCGGAGACAGTGCTGTAATTACAGAAACAGTGTAATCTGAAATCAGCGCTGTAATTACAGAAACAGTGCAATCCGGAGACAGCGCTGTAATTACAGAACCAGTGCAATCCGGAGACAGCACCTGTAATTACAGAAACAGTGCAATCCAGAGACAGCGCTTTAATTACAGAAACAGCGCAATCCGGAGACAGCACCTGTAATTACAGAACGAGTGCAATCCGGAGACAGCGCTGTAATTACAGAAACAGTGCAATCCGGAGACAGCGGTGTAATTACAGAAACAGTGCAATCCGGAGACAGCGCTGTAATTACAGAAACAGTGTAATTTGGAGACAGCTTAATGACAGAAACAGTGCAATCCGGAGACAGCACTGTAATTACAGAAACAATGCAATCCGGAGACAGCGCTGTAATTACAGAAACAGTGCAATCCGGAGACAGCGGTGTAATTACAGAAACAGTGCAATCCGGAGACAGCTGTAATTACAGAAACAGTGTAATCTGGAGACAGCACCTGTAATTACAGAAACAGTGCAATCCAGAGACAGCTATGTAATTACAGAAACAGCGCAATCCGGAGACAGCACCTGTAATTACAGAAACAGTACAATCCGGAGACAGCGCTGTAATTACAGAAACAGCGCAATCCGGAGACAGCGCTGTAATTACAGAAACAGTGCAATCCGGAGACAGCGCTGTAATTACAGAAACCGTGCAATCCGGAGACAGCTGTAATTACAGAAACAGTGTAATCCAGAATCAGCGCTGTAATTACAGAAACAGTGCAATCCGGAGACAGCGCTGTAATTACAGAACCAGTGCAATCCGGAGACAGCTGTAATTACAGAAACCGTGCAATCCGGAGACAGCGCTGTAATTACAGAAACAGTGCAATCCAGAGACAGCTCTGTAATTACAGAAACAGCGCAATCCGGAGACAGCACCTGTAATTACAGAAACAGTGCAATCCGGAGACAGCGCTGTAATTACAGAAACAATGCAATCCGGAGACAGCGGTGTAATTACAGAAACAGTGCAATCCGGAGACAGCGGTGTAATTAAAGAAACAGTGCAATCCGGAGACAGCGCTGTAATTACAGAAACAGTGTAATCTGGAGACAGCTTAATTACAGAAACAGTTCAATCCGGAGACAGCGGTGTAATTACAGAAACAGTGCAATCCGGAGACAGCGCTGTAATTACAGAAACAGTGTAATCTGGAGACAGCTTAATGACAGAAACAGTGCAATCCGGAGACAGCTGTAATTACAGAAACAGTGCAATCCGGAGACAGCGCTGTAATTACAGAAACAGTGCAATCCGGAGACAGCGGTGTAATTACAGAAACAGTGCAATCCGGAGACAGCTGTAATTACAGAAACAGTGTAATCTGGAGACAGCGCTGTAATTACAGAGCCCGTGCAATCCGGACACAGCACCTGTAATTACAGAAACAGCGCAATCCAGAGACAGGGCTGTAATTACAGAAACAGCGCAATCCGGAGACAGCACCTGTAATTACAGAAAAAGTGCAATCCGGAGACAGCGCTGTAATTACAAAAACAGCGCAATCCGGAGACAGCGCTGTAATTACAGAAACAGTGTAATCCGGAGACCGTGCTGTAATTACAGAAACAGTGCAATCCGGAGACAGCGCTGTAATTACAGAAACAGCGCAATCCGGAGACAGCGCTGTAATTACAGAAACAGTGCAATCCGGAGACAGCGCTGTAATTTCAGCAACCGTGCAACCCGGAGACAGCGCTGTAATTACAGAAACAGTGTAATCTGGAGACAGCTGTAATTACAGAAACAGTGCAATCCGGAGACAGCTGTAATTACAGAAACAGTGCAATCCGGAGACAGCGCTGTAATTACAGAAACAGTGTAATTTGGAGACAGCTTAATGACAGAAACAGTGCAATCCGGAGACAGCTGTAATTACAGAAACAATGCAATCCGGAGACAGCGCTGTAATTACAGAAACAGTGCAATCCGGAGACAGCGGTGTAATTACAGAAACAGTGCAATCCGGAGACAGCTGTAATTACAGAAACAGTGTAATCTGGAGAGAGCACCTGTAATTACAGAAACAGTGCAATCCAGAGACAGCGCTGTAATTACAGAAACAGCGCAATCCGGAGACAGCACCTGTAATTACAGAAACAGTGCAACCCGGAGACAGCGCTGTAATTACAGAAACAGCGCAATCCGGAGTCAGCGGTGTAATTACAGAAACAGTGCAATCCGGAGACAGCGCTGTAATTACAGAAACAGTGCAATCCGGAGACAGCGATGTAATTACAGAAACAGTGCAATCCGGAGACAGCTGTAATTACAGAAACAGTGTAATCTGGAGACAGCGCTGTAATTACAGAAACCGTGCAATCCGGAGATAGCGCTGTAATTGCAGAACCAGTGCAATCCAGAGACAGCACCTGTAATTACAGAAACAGTGCAATCCAGAGACAGCGCTGTAATTACAGAAACAGCGCAATCCGGAGACAGCGCTGTAATTACAGAAACAGTGCAATCCGGAGACAGCGGTGTAATTACAGAAACAGTGCAATCCGGAGACAGCGCTGTAATTACAGCAACCGTGCAATCCGGAGATAGCGCTGTAATTACAGAAACAGTGTAATCTGGAGACAGCTGTAATTACAGAAACAGTGCAATCTGGAGACAGCTGTAATTACAGAAACAGTGCAATCCGGAGACAGCGCTGTAATCACAGAAACAGTGCAATCCGGAGACAGCGGTGTAATTACAGAAACAGTGCAATCCGGACAGCTCCTTTAATTACAGAAACAGTGCAATCTGGAAACAGCGCTGTAATTGCAGAAGCAGTGTAATCCAGAGACAGCTGTAATTAGAGAAACAGTGCAATCCGGAGACAGCGGTGTAATTACAGAAACAGTGTAATCTGGAGACAGCGCTGTAATTACAGAAACAGTGCAATCCGGAGACAGCGCTGTAATTACAGAAGCAGTGCAATCCGGAGACAGCACCTGTAATTACTGAAACAGTGCAATCCAGAGACAGCGCTGTAATTACAGAAACAGCGCAATCTGGAGACAGCGCTGTAATTACAGAAACAGTGTAATCCGGAGACAGCGCTGTAATTACAGAAACAGTGCAATCCGGAGACAGCGCTGTAATTACAGAAACAATGCAATCCGGAGACAGCACCTGCAATTACAGAAACAGTGCAATCCGGAGACAGCGCTGTAATTACAGAAACAGTGCAATCCGGAGACAGCTGTAATTACAGAAACAGTGTAATCCGGAATCAGCGCTGCAATTACAGAACCAGTGCAATCCGGAGACAGTACCTGCAATTACAGAACCAGTGCAATCCGGAGACAGCGCTGTAATTACAGAAACAGTGCAATCCGGAGACAGCTGTAATTACAGAAACAGTGCAATCCGGAGACAGCGCTGTAATTACAGAAACAGCGCAATCCGGAGACAGCGCTGTAATTACAGAAACAGTGCAATCCGGAGACAGCTGTAATTACAGAAACGGGGCAATCCGGAGACAGCGCTGTAATTACAGAAACAGGGCAACCCAGAGAAAGCACTGTAATTACAGAAATAGTGTAATCCAGAGACAGCTGTAATTACAGAAACAGTGCAATCCGGAGACAGCGCTGTAATTACAGAAACAGGGCAATCCGGAGACAGCACCTGTAATTACAGAAAAAGTGCAATCCGGAGACAGCGCTGTAATTACAGAAACAGTGCAATCCGGAGACAGCACCTGTAATTACAGAAACAGTGCAATCCGGAGACAGCACTGTAATTACAGAAACAGCGCAATCCGGAGACAGCGCTGTAATTACAGAAACAGTGTAATCCGGAGACAGTGCTGTAATTACAGAAACAGTGCAATCCGGAGACAGCGCTGTAATTACAGAACCAGTGCAATCCAGAGACAGCGGTGTAATTACAGAAACAGTGCAATCCGGAGACAGCGCTGTAATTACAGCAACCGTGCAATCCGGAGACAGCGCTGTAATTGCAGAAACAGTGTAATCTGGAGACAGCTGTAATTACAGAAACAGTGCAATCCGGAGACAGCTGTAATTACAGAAACAGTGCAATCCGGAGACAGGGCTTTAATTACAGAAACAGTGCAATCCGGAGACAGCGATATAATTACAGAAACAGTGTAATCCGGAGACAGTGCTGTAATTACAGAAACAGTGTAATCCGAAATCAGCGCTGTAATTACAGAAACAGTGCAATCCGGAGACAGCGCTGTAATTACAGAACCAGTGCAATCCGGCGACAGCACCTGTAATAACAGAAACAGTGCAATCCAGAGACAGCGCTTTAATTACAGAAACAGCGCAATCCGGATACAGCACCTGTAATTACACAACCAGTGCAATCCGGAGACAGCGCTGTAATTACAGAAACAGTGCAATCCGGAGACAGCGGTGTAATTACAGAAACAGTGCAATCCGGAGACAGCGCTGTAATTACAGAAACAGTGTAATTTGGAGACAGCTTAATGACAGAAACAGTGCAATCCGGAGACAGCTGTAATTACAGAAACAATGCAATCCGGAGACAGCGCTGTAATTACAGAAACAGTGCAATCCGGAGACAGCGGTGTAATTACAGAAACAGTGCAATCCGGAGACAGCTGTAATTACAGAAACAGTGTAATCTGGAGACAGCACCTGTAATTACAGAAACAGTGCAATCCAGAGACAGCGCTGTAATTACAGAAACAGCGCAATCCGGAGACAGCACCTGTAATTACAGAAACAGTACAATCCGGAGACAGCGCTGTAATTACAGAAACAGCGCAATCCGGAGACAGCGCTGTAATTACAGAAACAGTGCAATCCGGAGACAGCGCTGTAATTACAGAAACCGTGCAATCCGGAGACAGCTGTAATTACAGAAACAGTGTAATCCAGAATCAGCGCTGTAATTACAGAAACAGTGCAATCCGGAGACAGCGCTGTAATTACAGAACCAGTGCAATCCGGAGACAGCTGTAATTACAGAAACCGTGCAATCCGGAGACAGCGCTGTAATTACAGAAACAGTGCAATCCAGAGACAGCTCTGTAATTACAGAAACAGCGCAATCCGGAGACAGCACCTGTAATTACAGAAACAGTGCAATCCGGAGACAGCGCTGTAATTACAGGAACAATGCAATCCGGAGACAGCGGTGTAATTACAGAAACAGTGCAATCCGGAGACAGCGGTGTAATTAAAGAAACAGTGCAATCCGGAGACAGCGCTGTAATTACAGAAACAGTGTAATCTGGAGACAGCTTAATTACAGAAACAGTTCAATCCGGAGACAGCGGTGTAATTACAGAAACAGTGCAATCCGGAGACAGCGCTGTAATTACAGAAACAGTGTAATCTGGAGACAGCTTAATGACAGAAACAGTGCAATCCGGAGACAGCTGTAATTACAGAAACAGTGCAATCCGGAGACAGCGCTGTAATTACAGAAACAGTGCAATCCGGAGACAGCGGTGTAATTACAGAAACAGTGTAATCCGGAGACAGCTGTAATTACAGAAACAGTGTAATCTGGAGACAGCGCTGTAATTACAGAACCCGTGCAATCCGGACACAGCACCTGTAATTACAGAAACAGCGCAATCCAGAGACAGGGCTGTAATTACAGAAACAGCGCAATCCGGAGATAGCGCTGTAATTGCAGAACCAGTGCAATCCAGAGACAGCACCTATAATTACAGAAACAGTGCAATCCAGAGACAGCGCTGTAATTACAGAAACAGCGCAATCCGGAGACAGCGCTGTAATTACAGAAACAGTGCAATCCGGAGACAGCGGTGCAATTACAGAAACAGTGCAATCCGGAGACAGCGCTGTAATTACAGCAACCGTGCAATCCGGAGATAGCGCTGTAATTACAGAAACAGTGTAATCTGGAGACAGCTGTAATTACAGAAACAGTGCAATCCGGAGACAGCTGTAATTACAGAAACAGTGCAATCCGGAGACAGCGCTGTAATCACAGAAACAGTGAAATCCGGAGACAGCGGTGTAATTACAGAAACAGTGCAATCCGGATAGCTCCTTTAATTACAGAAACAGTGCAATCTGGAAACAGCGCTGTAATTGCAGAAGCAGTGTAATCCAGAGACAGCTGTAATTAACGAAACAGTGCAATCCGGAGACAGCGGTGTAATTACAGAAACAGTGTAATCCGGAGACAGCGCTGTAATTACAGAAACAGTGCAATCCGGAGACAGCGCTGTAATTACAGAAGCAGTGCAATCCGGAGACAGCACCTGTAATTACTGAAACAGTGCAATCCAGAGACAGCGCTGTAATTACAGAAACAGTGCAATCTGGAGACAGCGCTGTAATTACAGAAACAGTGTAATCCGGAGACAGCGCTGTAATTACAGAAACAGTGCAATCCGGAGACAGCGCTGTAATTACAGAAACAATGCAATCCGGAGACAGCACCTGCAATTACAGAAACAGTGCAATCCGGAGACAGCGCTGTAATTACAGAAACAGTGCAATCCAGAGACAGCTGTAATTACAGAAACAGTGTAATCCGGAATCAGCGCTGCAATTACAGAACCAGTGCAATCCGGAGACAGCGCTGTAATTACAGAACCAGTGCAATCCGGAGACAGCACCTGTAATTACAGAAACAGTGCAATCCAGAGACAGCGCTGTAATTACAGAAACAGCGCAATCCGGAGACAGTACCTGCAATTACAGAACCAGTGCAATCCGGAGACAGCGCTGTAATTACAGAAACAGTGCAATCCGGAGACAGCTGTAATTACAGAAACAGTGCAATCCGGAGACAGCGCTGTAATTACAGAAACAGCGCAATCCGGAGACAGCGCTGTAATTACAGAAACAGTGCAATCCGGAGACAGCTGTAATTACAGAAACGGGGCAATCCGGAGACAGCGCTGTAATTACAGAAACAGGGCAACCCAGAGAAAGCACTGTAATTACAGAAATAGTGTAATCCAGAGACAGCTGTAATTACAGAAACAGTGCAATCTGGAGACAGCGCTGTAATTACAGAAACAGGGCAATCCGGAGACAGCACCTGTAATTACAGAAAAAGTGCAATCCGGAGACAGCGCTGTAATTACAGAAACAGTGCAATCCGGAGACAGCTGTAATTACAGAAACCGTGCAATCCGGAGACAGCTGTAATTACAGAAACAGCGCAATCCGGAGACAGCACCTGTAATTACAGAAGCAGTGCAATCCGGAGACAGCGCTGTAATTACAAAAACAATGCAATCCGGAGACAGCGGTGTAATTACAGAAACAGTGCAATCCGGAGACAGCGGTGTAATTAAAGAAACAGTGCAATCCGGAGACAGCGCTATAATTACAGAAACAGTGTAATCTGGAGACAGCTTAATTACAGAAACAGTGCAATCCGGAGACAGCTGTAATTACAGAAACAGTGCAATCCGGAGACAGCGCTGTAATTACAGAAACAGTGCAATCCGGAGACAGCTGTAATTACAGAAACAGTATAATCTGGAGACAGCACTGTAATTACAGAAACAGTGCAATCCGGAGACAGCGCTGTAATTGCAGAACCAGTGCAATCCGGAGACAGCACCTGTAATTACAGAAACAGTGCAATCCAGAGACAGCGCTGTAATTACAGAAACAGTGCAATCCGGAGACAGCACCTGTAATTACAGAAACAGTGCAATCCGGAGACAGCGCTGTAATTACAGAAACAGTGTAATCCGGAGACAGTGCTGTAATTACAGAAACAGTGCAATCCGGAGACAGCGCTGTAATTACAGAACCAGTGCAATCCGGAGACAGCGGTGTAATTACAGAAACAGTGCAATCCGGAGACAGCGCTGTAATTACAGCAACCTTGCAATCCGGAGACAGCGCTGTAATTGCAGAAACAGTGTAATCTGGAGACAGCTGTAATTACAGAAACAGTGCAATCCGGAGTCAGCTGTAATTACAGAAACAGTGCAATCCGATATCAGCGCTGTAATTACAGAAACAGTGCAATCCGGAGACAGCGCTGTAATTACAGAACCAGTGCAATCCGGAGACAGCACCTGTAATTACAGAAACAGTGCAATCCAGAGACAGCGCTTTAATTACAGAAACAGCGCAATCCGGAGACAGCACCTGTAATTACAGAACCAGTGCAATCCGGAGACAGCGCTGTAATTACAGAAACAGTGCAATCCGGAGACAGCGGTGTAATTACAGAAACAGTGCAATCCGGAGACAGCGCTGTAATTACAGAAACAGTGTAATTTGGAGACAGCTTAATGACAAGAAACAGTGCAATCCGGAGACAGCTGTAATTACAGAAACAATGCAATCCGGAGACAGCGCTGTAATTACAGAAACAGTGCAATCCGGAGACAGCGGTGTAATTACAGAAACAGTGCAATCCGGAGACAGCTGTAATTACAGAAACAGTGTAATCTGGAGACAGCACCTGTAATTACAGAAACAGTGCAATCCAGAGACAGCGCTGTAATTACAGAAACAGCGCAATCCGGAGACAGCACCTGTAATTACAGAAACAGTACAATCCGGAGACAGCGCTGTAATTACAGAAACAGCGCAATCCGGAGACAGCGCTGTAATTACAGAAACAGTGCAATCCGGAGACAGCGCTGTAATTACAGAAACAGTGCAATCCGGAGACAGCGGTGTAATTACAGAAACAGTGCAATCCGGAGACAGCTGTAATTACAGAAACAGTGTAATCTGGAGACAGCGCTGTAATTACAGAAACAGTGCAATCCGGAGATATCGCTGTAATTGCAGAACCAGTGCAATCCAGAGACAGCACCTGTAATTACAGAAACAGTGCAATCCAGAGACAGCGCTGTAATTACAGAAACAGCGCAATCCGGAGACAGCGCTGTAATTACAGAAACAGTGCAATCCGGAGACAGCGCTGTAATTACAGAAACAGCGCAATCTGGAGACAGCGCTGTAATTACAGAAACAGTGCAATCCGGAGACAGTGCTGTAATTACAGAAACAGTGCAATCCTGAGACAGCGCTGTAATTACAGAACCAGTGCAATCCGGAGACAGCGGTGTAATTACAGAAACAGTGCAATCCGGAGACAGCGCTGTAATTGCAGCAACCGTGCAATCCGGAGACAGCGCTCTAATTACAGAAACAGTGTAATCTGGAGACAGCTGTAATTACAGAAACAGTGCAATCCGGAGACAGCGCTGTAATTACAGAAACAGTGCAATCTGGAGACAGCGCTGTAATTACAGAACCAGTGCAATCCGGAGACAGCACCTGTAATTACTGAAACAGTGCAATCCAGAGACAGCGCTGTAATTACAGAAACAGCGCAATCTGGAGACAGCGCTGTAATTACAGAAACAGTGTAATCCGGAGACAGCGCTGTAATTACAGAAACAGTGCAATCCGGAGACAGCGCTGTAATTACAGAAACAGTGCAATCCGGAGACAGCACCTGTAATTACAGAACCAGTGTAATCTGGAGACAGCTGTAATTACAGAAACAGTGCAATCCGGAGACAGCGCTGTAATTACAGAAACAGTGCAATCCGGAGACAGCTGTAATTACAGAAACTGTGCAATCCGGAGACAGCGCTGTAATTACAGAAAAAGTGCAATCCGGAGACAGCGACGTAATTACAGAAACAGTGTAATCCGGAGACAGTGCTGTAATTACAGAAACAGTGCAATCCGGAGACAGCGCTGTAATTACAGAACCAGTGCAATCCGGAGACAGCACCTGTAATTACAGAAACAGTGCAATCCAGAGACAGCGCTGTAATTACAGAAACAGCGCAATCCGGAGACAGTACCTGTAATTACAGAACCAGTGCAATCCGGAGACAACGCTGTAATTACAGAAACAGTGCAATCCGGAGACAGCGGTGTAATTACAGAAACAGTGCAATCCGGAGACAGCGCTGTAATTACAGAAACAGTGTAATCTGGAGACAGCTTAATGACAGAAACAGTGCAATCCGGAGACAGCTGTAATGACAGAAACAGTGCAATCCGGAGACAGCGCTGTAATTACAGAAACAGTGCAATCCGGAGACAGCGGTGTAATTACAGAAACAGTGCAATCCGGAGACAGCTGTAATTACAGAAACAGTGTAATCTGGAGACAGCGCTGTAATTACAGAACCCGTGCAATCCGGACACAGCACCTGTAATTACAGAAACAGCGCAATCCAGAGACAGGGCTGTAATTACAGAAACAGCGCAATCCGGAGACAGCACCTGTAATTACAGAAAACGTGCAATCCGGAGACAGCGCTGTAATTACAGAAACAGCGCAATCCGGAGACAGCGCTGTAATTACAGAAACAGTGTAATCCGGAGACCGTGCTGTAATTACAGAAACAGTGCAATCCGGAGACAGCGCTGTAATTACAGAAACAGCGCAATCCGGAGACAGCGCTGTAATTACAGAAACAGTGCAATCCGGAGACAGCGCTGTAATTACAGCAACCGTGCAATCCGGAGACAGCGCTGTAATTACAGAAACAGTGTAATCTGGAGACAGCTGTAATTACAGAAACAGTGCAATCCGGAGACAGCTGTAATTACAGAAACAGTGCAATCCGGAGACAGCGCTGTAATTACAGAAACAATGCAATTCGGACAGCTCCTTTAATTACAGAAACAGTGCAATCTGGAAACAGCGCTATAATTGCAGAAGCAGTATAATCCAGAGACAGCTGTAATTAGAGAAACAGTGCAATTCGGAGACAGCTGTAATTACAGAAACAGTGTAATCCGGAGACAGCGCTGTAATTACAGAGACAGTGCAATCCGGAGACAGCGCTGTAATTACAGAACCAGTGCAATCCGGAGACAGCACCTGTAATTACAGAAACAGTGCAATCCAGAGACAGCGCTGTAATTACAGAAACAGCGCAATCCGGAGACAGCGCTGTAATTACAGAAACAGTGTAATCCGGAGACAGCGCTGTAATAACAGAAACAGTGCAATCCGGAGACAGCGGTGTAATTACAGAAACAATGCAATCCGGAGAAAGCACCTGTAATTACAGAACCAGTGTAATCTGGAGACAGCTGTAATTACAGAAACAGTGCAATCCGGAGACAGCGCTGTAATTACAGAAACAATGCAATCCGGAGACAGCGCTGTAATTACAGAAACAGTGTAATCCGGACACAGCGCTGTAATTACAGAAACAGTGCAATCCGGAGACAGCGCTGTAATTACAGAAACAGTGCAATCCGGAGACAGCACCTGTAATTACAGAAACAGTGCAATCCGGAGACAGCGCTGTAATTACAGAAACAGTGCAATCCGGAGACAGCGCTGCAATTACAGAACCAGTGCAATCCGGAGACAGCACCTGTAATTACAGGAACAGTGCAATCCAGAGACAGCGCTGTAATTACAGAAACAGCGCAATCCGGAGACAGCACCTGTAATTACAGGAACAGTGCAATCCAGAGACAGCGCTGTAATTACAGAAACAGCGCAATCCGGAGACAGCACCTGTAATTACAGAAACAGTGCAATCCGGAGACAGCGCTGTAATTACAGAAACAGCGCAATCCGGAGACAGCACCTGTAATTACAGAACCAGTGCAATCCTGAGACAGCGCTGTAATTACAGTAACAGTGCAATCCGGAGACAGCGTTGTAATTACAGAAACAGTGCAATCCGGAGGCGGCGCTGTAATTACAGAAACAGTGTAATCCGGAGACAGCACCTGTAATTACAGAAATAGTGCAATCCGGAGACAGCACTGTAATTACAGAAACAGTGCAATCCGGAGACAGCTGTAATTACAGAAACCGTGCAATCCGGAGACAGCGCTGTAATTACAGAAACAGTGTAATCCAGAGACAGCACCTGTAATTACAGAAAAAGTGCAATCCGGAGACAGCGCTGTAATTACAGAAACAGTGCAATCCGGAGACAGCTGTAATTACAGAAACCGGGCAATCCGGAGACAGCGGTGTAATTACAGAAACAGGGCAATCTGGAGACAGCACTGTAATTACAGAAATAGTGTAATCCAGAGACAGCAGTAATTACAGAAACAGTGTTATCCGGAGACAGCGCTGTAATTACAGAAACAGGGCAATCCGGAGACAGCACCTGTAATTACAGAAAAAGTGCAATCCGGAGACAGCGCTGTAATTACAGAAACAGTGCAATCCGGAGACAGCTGTAATTACAGAAACCGTGCAATCCGGCGACAGCGCTGTAATTACAGAAACAGTACAATCCGGAGACAGCTGTAATTATAGAAACAGTGCAATCCGGAGACAGCGATGTAATTACAGAAACAGTGTAATCCGGAGACAGTGCTGTAATTACAGAAACAGTGTAATCCGGAATCAGCGCTGTAATTACAGAAACAGTGCAATCCGGAGACAACGCTGTATTTACAGAAACAGTGTAATCCGGAGCCAGCTGTAATTACAGAAACAGTGTAATCCGGAATCAGCGCTGTAATTACAGAAACAGTGCAATCCGGAGACAGCGCTGTAATTACAGAACCAGTGCAATCCGGAGACAGCACCTGTAATTACAGAAACAGAGCAATCCAGAGACAGCGCTGTAATTACAGAAACAGCGCAATCCGGAGACAGTACCTGTAATTACAGAACCAGTGCAATCCGGAGACAGCGCTGTAATTACAGAAACAGTGCAATCCGGAGACAGCGGTGTAATTACAGAAACAGTGCAATCCGGAGACAGCGCTGTAATTACAGAAACAGTACAATCCGGAGACAGCTGTAATTACAGAAATAGTGCAATCCGGAGACAGCGATGTAATTACAGAAACAGTGTAATCCGGAGACAGTGCTGTAATTACAGAAACAGTGTAATCCGGAATCAGCGCTGTAATTACAGAAACAGTGCAATCCGGAGACAACGCTGTATTTACAGAAACAGTGTAATCCGGAGCCAGCTGTAATTACAGAAACAGTGTAATCCGGAATCAGCGCTGTAATTACAGAAACAGTGCAATCCGGAGACAGCGCTGTAATTACAGAACCAGTGCAATCCGGAGAGAGCACCTGTAATTACAGAAACAGTGCAATCCAGAGACAGCGCTGTAATTACAGAAACAGCGCAATCCGGAGACAGTACCTGTAATTACAGAACCAGTGCAATCCGGAGACAGCGCTGTAATTACAGAAACAGTGCAATCCGGAGACAGCGGTGTAATTACAGAAACAGTGCAATCCGGAGACAGCGTTGTAATTACAGAAACAGTGTAATCTGGAGACAGCTTAATGACAGAAACAGTGCAATCCGGAGACAGCGCTGTAATTACAGAAACAGTGCAATCCGGAGACAGCGCTGTAATTACAGAAACAGTGCAATCCGGAGACAGCGGTGTAATTACAGAAACAGTGCAATCCGGAGACAGCTGTAATTACAGAAACAGTGTAATCTGGAGACAGCGCTGTAATTACAGAACCAGTGCAATCCGGAGACAGCACCTGTAATTACACAAACAGTGCAATCCAGAGACAGCGCTGTAATTACAGAAAAAGCGCAATCCGGAGACAGCACCTGTAATTACAGAAACAGTGCAATCTGGAGACAGCTGTAATTACAGAAACAGTGCAATCCGGATACAGCTGTAATTACAGAAACACTGCAATCCGGAGACAGTGATGTAATTACAGAAACAGTGCAATCCGGACAGCTCCTTTAATTACAGAAACAGTGCAATCTGGAAACAGCGCTGTAATTGCAGAAGCAGTATAATCCAGAGACAGCTGTAATTAGAGAATCAGTGCAATTCGGAGACAGCTGTAATTACAGAAACAGTGTAATCCGGAGACAGCGCTGTAATTACAGAGACAGTGCAATCCGGAGACAGCGCTGTAATTACAGAAGTAGTGCAATCCGGAGACAGCACCTGTAATTACAGAAACAGTGCAATCCAGAGACAGCGCTGTAATTACAGAAACAGCGCAATCCGGAGACAGCGCTCTAATTACAGAAACAGTGTAATCCGGAGACAGCGCTGTAATTACAGAAACAGTGCAATCCGGAGACAGCGCTGTAATTACAGAAACAATGCAATCCGGACACAGCACCTGTAATTACAGAACCAGAGAAATCTGGAGACAGCTGTAATTACAGAAACAGTGCAATCCGGAGACAGCTTTAATTACAGAAACAGTGCAATCCGGAGACAGCGCTGTAATTACAGAAACAGTGCAATCCGGAGACAGCGCTGTAATTACAGAAACAGTGTAATCCGGAGACAGAGCTGTAATTACAGAAACAGTGTAATCCGGAGACAGCGCTGTAATTACAGAAACAATGCAATCCGGAGACTGCGCTGTAATTACAGAAACAGTGTAATCCGGACACAGCGCTGTAATTACAGAAACAGTGCAATCCGAAGACAGCGCTGTAATTACAGAAACAGTGCAATCCGGAGACAGCACCTGTAATTACAGAAACAGTGCAATCCGGAGACAGCGCTGTAATTACAGAAACAGTGCAATCCGGAGACAGCGCTGTAATTACAGAACCAGTGCAATCCGGAGACAGCACCTGTAATTACAGGAACAGTGCAATCCAAGAGACAGCGCTGTAATTACAGAAACAGCGCAATCTGGAGACAGCACCTGTAATTACAGAAACAGTGCAATCCGGAGACAGCGCTGTAATTACAGAAACAGCGCAATCCGGAGACAGCACCTGTAATTACAGAACCAGTGCAATCCTGAGACAGCGCTGTAATTACAGAAACAGTGCAATCCGGAGACGGCGCTGTAATTACAGAAACAGTGCAATCCGGAGACAGAGCTGTAATTACAGAAACAGTGTAATCCGGAGACAGCGCTGTAATTACAGAAACAATGCAATCCGGAGACAGCGCTGTAATTACAGAAACAGTGTAATCCGGAGACAGCGCTGTAATTACAGAAAAAGTGCAATCCGGAGACAGCGCTGTAATTACAGAAACAGTGCAAATCCGGAGACAGCACCTGTAATTACAGAAACAGTGCAATCCGGAGACAGCGCTGTAATTACAGAAACAGTGCAATCCGGAGACAGCGCTGTAATTACAGAACCAGTGCAATCCGGAGACAGCACCTGTAATTACAGAACCAGTGCAATCCTGAGACAGCGCTGTAATTACAGTAACAGTGCAATCCGGAGACAGCGGTGTAATTACAGAAACAGTGCAATCCGGAGACGGCGCTGTAATTACAGAAACAGTGCAATCCGGAGGCGGCGCTGTAATTACAGAAACAGTGTAATCCGGACACAGCACCTGTACTTACAGAAATAGTGCAATCCGGAGACAGCGCTGTAATTACAGAAACAGTGCAATCCGGAGACAGCTGTAATTACAGAAACAGTGTAATCTGGAGACAGCGCTGTAATTACAGAACCAGTGCAATCCGGAGACAGCACCTGTAATTACACAAACAGTGCAATCCAGAGACAGCGCTGTAATTACAGAAAAAGCGCAATCGGGAGACAGCACCTGTAATTACAGAAACAGTGCAATCTGGAGACAGCGCTGTAATTACAGAAACAGCGCAATCCGGAGACAGCGCTATAATTACAGAAACAGTGCAATCCGGAGACAGCGCTGTAATTGCAGCAACCGTGCAATCCGGAGACAGCGCTGTAATTACAGAAACACTGTAATCTGGAGACAGCTGTAATTACAGAAACAGTACAATCCGGAGACAGCTGTAATTACAGAAACACTGCAATCCGGAGACAGCGATGTAATTACAGAAACAGTGCAATCCGTTCAGCTCCTTTAATTACAGAAACAGTGCAATCTGGAAACAGCGCTGTAATTGCAGAAGCAGTATAATCCAGAGACAGCTGTTATTAGAGAAACAGTGCAATTCGGAGACAGCTGTAATTACAGAAACAGTGTAATCCGGAGACAGCGCTGTAATTACAGAGACAGTGCAATCCGGAGACAGCGCTGTAATTACAGAAGCAGTGCAATCCGGAGACAGCACCTGTAATTACAGAAACAGTGCAATCCAGAGACAGCGCTGTAATTACAGAAACAGCGCAATCCGGAGAAAGCGCTGTAATTACAGAAACAGTAATCCGGAGACAGCGCTGTAATTACAGAAACAGTGCAATCCAGAGACAACGCTGTAATTACAGAAACAATGCAATCCGGACACAGCACCTGTAATTACAGAACCAGAGAAATCTGGAGACAGCTGTAATTACAGAAACAGTGCAATCCGGAGACAGCTGTAATTACAGAAACAGTGCAATCCGGAGACAGCGCTGTAATTACAGAAACAGTGCAATCCGGAGACAGCGCTGTAATTACAGAAACAGTGTAATCCGGAGACAGAGCTGTAATTACAGAAACAGTGTAATCCGGAGACAGCGCTGTAATTACAGAAACAATGCAATCCGGAGACTGCGCTGTAATTACAGAAACAGTGTAATCCGGACACAGCGCTGTAATTACAGAAACAGTGCAATCCGAAGACAGCGCTGTAATTACAGAAACAGTGCAATCCGGAGACAGCACCTGTAATTACAGAAACAGTGCAATCCGGAGACAGCGCTGTAATTACAGAAACAGTGCAATCCGGAGACAGCGCTGTAATTACAGAACCAGTGCAATCCGGAGACAGCACCTGTAATTACAGGAACAGTGCAATCCAGAGACAGCGCTGTAATTACAGAAACAGCGCAATCTGGAGACAGCACCTGTAATTACAGAAACAGTGCAATCCGGAGACAGCGCTGTAATTACAGAAACAGCGCAATCCGGAGACAGCACCTGTAATTACAGAACCAGTGCAATCCTGAGACAGCGCTGTAATTACAGAAACAGTGCAATCCGGAGACGGCGCTGTAATTACAGAAACAGTGCAATCCGGAGACAGAGCTGTAATTACAGAAACAGTGTAATCCGGAGACAGCGCTGTAATTACAGAAACAATGCAATCCGGAGACAGCGCTGTAATTACAGAAACAGTGTAATCCGGAGACAGCGCTGTAATTACAGAAACAGTGCAATCCGGAGACAGCGCTGTAATTACAGAAACAGTGCAATCCGGAGACAGCACCTGTAATTACAGAAACAGTGCAATCCGGAGACAGCGCTGTAAGTACAGAAACAGTGCAATCCGGAGACAGCGCTGTAATTACAGAAACAGTGTAATCCGGAGACAGCGCTGTAATTACAGAAACAATGCAATCCGGAGACAGCGCTGTAATTACAGAAACAGTGTAATCCGGAGACAGCGCTGTAATTACAGAAAAAGTGCAATCCGGAGACAGCGCTGTAATTACAGAAACAGTGCAAATCCGGAGACAGCACCTGTAATTACAGAAACAGTGCAATCCGGAGACAGCGCTGTAATTACAGAAACAGTGCAATCCGGAGACAGCGCTGTAATTACAGAACCAGTGCAATCCGGAGACAGCACCTGTAATTACAGAACCAGTGCAATCCTGAGACAGCGCTGTAATTACAGTAACAGTGCAATCCGGAGACAGCGGTGTAATTACAGAAACAGTGCAATCCGGAGACGGCGCTGTAATTACAGAAACAGTGCAATCCGGAGACAGCGCTGTAATTACAGAAACAGTGTAATCCGGACACAGCACCTGTACTTACAGAAATAGTGCAATCCGGAGACAGCGCTGTAATTACAGAAACAGTGCAATCCGGAGACAGCTGTAATTACAGAAACAGTGTAATCTGGAGACAGCGCTGTAATTACAGAACCAGTGCAATCCGGAGACAGCACCTGTAATTACACAAACAGTGCAATCCAGAGACAGCGCTGTAATTACAGAAAAAGCGCAATCGGGAGACAGCACCTGTAATTACAGAAACAGTGCAATCTGGAGACAGCGCTGTAATTACAGAAACAGCGCAATCCGGAGACAGCGCTATAATTACAGAAACAGTGCAATCCGGAGACAGCGCTGTAATTACAGCAACCGTGCAATCCGGAGACAGCGCTGTAATTACAGAAACACTGTAATCTGGAGACAGCTTTAATTACAGAAACAGTACAATAAGGAGACAGCTGTAATTACAGAAACACTGCAATCCGGAGACAGCGATGTAATTACAGAAACAGTGCAATCCGTTCAGCTCCTTTAATTACAGAAACAGTGCAATCTGGAAACAGCGCTGTAATTGCAGAAGCAGTATAATCCAGAGACAGCTGTTATTAGAGAAACAGTGCAATTCGGAGACAGCTGTAATTACAGAAACAGTGTAATCCGGAGACAGCGCTGTAATTACAGAGACAGTGCAATCCGGAGACAGCGCTGTAATTACAGAAGCAGTGCAATCCGGAGACAGCACCTGTAATTACAGAAACAGTGCAATCCAGAGACAGCGCTGTAATTACAGAAACAGCGCAATCCGGAGAAAGCGCTGTAATTACAGAAACAGTAATCCGGAGACAGCGCTGTAATTACAGAAACAGTGCAATCCAGAGACAGCGCTGTAATTACAGAAACAATGCAATCCGGACACAGCACCTGTAATTACAGAACCAGAAAAATCTGGAGACAGCTGTAATTACAGAAACAGTGCAATCCGGAGACAGCTGTAATTACAGAAACAGTGCAATCCGGAGACAGCGCTGTAATTACAGAAACAGTGCAATCCGGAGACAGCGCTGTAATTACAGAAACAGTGTAATCCGGAGACAGAGCTGTAATTACAGAAACAGTGAAATCCGGAGACAGCGCTGTAATTACAGAAACAATGCAATCCGGAGACAGCGCTGTAATTACAGAAACAGTGTAATCCGGACACAGCGCTGTAATTACAGAAACAGTGCAATCCGAAGACAGCGCTGTAATTACAGAAACAGTGCAATCCGGAGACAGCACCTGTAATTACAGAAACAGTGCAATCCGGAGACAGCGCTGTAATTACAGAAACAGTGCAATCCGGAGACAGCGCTGTAATTACAGAAACAGTGCAATCCGGAGACAGCACCTGTAATTACAGGAACAGTGCAATCCAGAGACAGCGCTGTAATTACAGAAACAGCGCAATCTGGAGACAGCACCTGTAATTACAGAAACAGTGCAATCCGGAGACAGCGCTGTAATTACAGAAACAGCGCAATCCGGAGACAGCACCTGTAATTACAGAACCAGTGCAATCCTGAGACAGCGCTGTAATTACAGAAACAGTGCAATCCGGAGACGGCGCTGTAATTACAGAAACAGTGCAATCCGGAGACAGAGCTGTAATTACAGAAACAGTGTAATCCGGAGACAGCGCTGTAATTACAGAAACAATGCAATCCGGAGACAGCGCTGTAATTACAGAAACAGTGTAATCCGGAGACAGCGCTGTAATTACAGAAACAGTGCAATCCGGAGACAGCGCTGTAATTACAGAAACAGTGCAATCCGGAGACAGCACCTGTAATTACAGAAACAGTGCAATCCGGAGACAGCGCTGTAAGTACAGAAACAGTGCAATCCGGAGAAAGCGCTGTAATTACAGAACCAGTGCAATCCGGAGACAGCACCTGTAATTACAGAACCAGTGCAATCCTGAGACAGCGCTGTAATTACAGTAACAGTGCAATCCGGAGACAGCGGTGTAATTACAGAAACAGTGCAATCCGGAGACGGCGCTGTAATTACAGAAACAGTGCAATCCGGAGGCGGCGCTGTAATTACAGAAACAGTGTAATCCGGAGACAGCACCTGTAATTACAGAAATAGTGCAATCCTGAGACAGCACTGTAATTACAGAAACAGTGCAATCCGGAGACAGCTGTAATTACAGAAACCGTGCAATCCGGAGACAGCGCTGTAATTACAGAAACAGTGTAATCCAGAGACAGCACCTGTAATTACAGAAACAGTGCAATCCGGAGACAGCGCTGTAATTACAGAAACAGTGCAATCCGGAGACAGCTATAATTACAGAAACCGGGCAATCCGGAGACAGCGCTGTAATTACAGAAACAGGGCAATCTGGAGACAGCACTGTAATTACAGAAATAGTGTAATCCAGAGACAGCTGTAATTACAGAAACAGTGCAATCCGGAGACAGCTGTAATTACAGAAACAGTGTAATCCGGAATCAGCGCAGTAATTACAGAAACAGTGTAATCCGGAATCAGCGCTGTAATTACAGAAACAGTGTAATCCGGAGACAGCGCTGTAATTACAGAAACAGTGCAATCCGGAGGCAGCACCTGTAATTACTGAAACAGTGCAATCCAGAGACATCGCTGTAATTACAGAAACAGCGCAATCCGGAGACAGCGCTGAAATTACAGAAACAGTGCAATCCGGAGACAGCGCTGTAATTACAGAAACAGTGCAATCCGGAGACAGCACCTGTAATTACAAAACCAGTGTAATCTGGAGACAGCAGTAATTACAGAAACAGTGCAATCCGGAGACAGCGCTGTAATTACAGAAACAGAGCAATCCGGAGACAGCGCTGTAATTACAGAAACAGTGTAATCCGGAGACAGTGCTGTAATTAAGAAACAGTGCAATCCGGAGACAGCGCTGTAATTACAGAAACCGTGCAATCCGGAGACAACACCTGTAATTACTGAAACAGTGTAATCCGGAGACAGCTGTAATTACAGAAACAGTGTAATCCGGAGAAAGCACCTGTAATTACAGAAATAGTGCAATCCGGAGACAGCGCTGTAATTACAGAAACAGTGCAATCCGGAGACAGCGCTGTAATTACAGAAACAGTGTAATCCGGAGACAGCACCTGTAATTATAGAAACAGTGCAATCCGGAGACAGCGCTGTAATTACAGAAACAGCGCAATCCGGAGACAGCGCTCTAATTACAGAAACAGTGTAATCCGGAGACTGCGCTGTAATTACAGAAACAGTGCAATCCGGACACAGCGCTGTAATTACAGAAACAATGCAATCCGGAGACAGCACCTGTAATTACAGAAACAGTGTAATCTGGAGACAGCTGTAATTACAGAAACAGTGCAATCCGGAGACAGCTGTAATTACAGAAACAGTGCAATCCGGAGACAGCGCTGTAATTACAGAAACAGTGCAATCCGGAGACAGCGCTGTAATTACAGAAACAGTGTAATCCGGATACAGAGCTGTAATTACAGAAACAGTGTAATCCGGAGACAGCGCTGTAATAACAGAAACAATGCAATCCGGAGACAGCGCTGTAATTACAGAAACAGTGTAATCCGGACACAGCGCTGTAATTACAGAAACAGTGCAATCCGAAGACAGCGCTGTAATTACAGAAACAGTGCAATCCGGAGACAGCACCTGTAATTACAGAAACAGTGCAATCCGGAGACAGCGCTGTAATTACAGAAACAGTGCAATCCGGAGACAGCGCTGTAATTACAGAACCAGTGCAATCCGGAGACAGCACCTGTAATTACAGGAACAGTGCAATCCAGAGACAGCGCTGTAATTACAGAAACAGCGCAATCCGGAGACAGCACCTGTAATTACAGAAACAGTGCAATCCGGAGACAGCGATGTAATTACAGAAACAGCGCAATCCGGAGACAGCACCTGTAATTACAGAACCAGTGCAATCCTGAGACAGCGCTGTAATTACAGTAACAGTGCAATCCGGAGACAGCGGTGTAATTACAGAAACAGTGCAATCCGGAGACGGCGCTGTAATTACAGAAACAGTGCAATCAGGAGACAGAGCTGTAATTACAGAAACAGTGTAATCCGGAGACAGCGCTGTAATTACAGAAACAATGCAATCCGGAGACAGCGCTGTAATTACAGAAACAGTGTAATCCGGACACAGCGCTGTAATTACAGAAACAGTGCAATCCGAAGACAGCGCTGTAATTACAGAAACAGTGCAATCCGGAGACAGCGCTGTAATTACAGGAACAATGCAATCCGGAGACAGCGCTGTAATTACAGAAACAGTGCAATCCGAAGACAGCGCTGTAATTACAGAAACAGTGCAATCCGGAGACAGCACCTGTAATTAAGAAACAGTGCAATCCGGAGACAGCGCTGTAATTACAGAAACAGTGCAATCCGGAGACAACACCTGTAATTACTGAAACAGTGTAATCCGGAGACAGCTGTAATTACAGAAACAGTGTAATCCGGAGAAAGCACCTGTAATTACAGAAATAGTGCAATCTGGAGACAGCGCTGTAATTACAGAAACAGTGCAATCCGGAGACAGCGCTGTAATTACAGAAACAGTGTAATCCGGAGACAGCACCTGTAATTACAGAAACAGTGCAATCCGGAGACAGCGCTGTAATTACAGAAACAGTGCAATCCGGAGACAGCTGTAATTACAGAAACCGTGCAATCCGGAGACAGCGCTGTAATTACAGAAACAGGGCAATCCGGAGACAGCACCTGAAATTACAGAAAAAGTGCAATCCGGAGACAGCGCTGTAATTACAGAAACAGTGCAATCCGGAGACAGCTGTAATTACAGAAACAGTGCAATCCAGAGACAGCACTGTAATTACAGAAATAGTGTAATCCAGAGACAGCTGTAATTACAGAAACAGTGCAATCCGGAGACAGCTGTAATTACAGAAACAGTGTAATCCGGAATCAGCGCTGTAATTACAGAAACAGTGTAATCCGGAGACAGCGCTGTAATTACAGAACCACTGCAATTCGGATACAGCACCTGTAATTACAGAAACAGTGCAATCCAGAGAAAGCGCTGTAATTACAGAAACAGCGCAATCCGGAGACAGCACCTGTAATTACAGAACCAGTGCAATCCGGAGACAGCGCTGTAATTACAGAAACAGTGCAATCCTGAGACAGCGGTGTAATTACAGAAACAGTGCAATCCGGAGACAGCGCTGTAATTACAGAAACAGTGTAATCTGGAGACAGCTTAATTACAGAAACAGTGCAATCCGGAGACAGCTGTAATTACAGAAACAGTGCAATCCGGAGACAGCGCTGTAATTACAGAAACAGTGCAATCCGGAGACAGCGGTGTAATTACAGAAACAGTGCAATCCGGAGACAGCTCCTGTAATTAGAGAAACAGTGCAATCTGGAAACAGCGCTGTAATTGCAGAAACAGTATAATCCAGAGACAGCTGTAATTACAGAAACAGTGCAATCCGGAGACAGCTGTAATTACAGAAACAGTGTAATCCGGAGACAGCGCTGTAATTACAGAAACAGTGCAATCCGGAGACAGCACCTGTAATTACAGAAACAGTGCAATCTTTAGACAGCGCTGTAATTACAGAACCAGTGCAATCCGGAGACAGCACCTGTAATTACAGAAACAGTGCAATCCAGAGACAGCGCTGTAATTACAGAAACAGCGCAATCCGGAGACAGCACCTGTAATTACAGAAACAGTGCAATCCGGAGACAGCGCTGTAATTACAGAAACAGCGCAAACCGGAGATAGCGCTGTAATTACAGAAGCAGTGTAATCTGGAGACAGCTGTAATTACAGAAACAGTGCAATCCGGAGACAGCGGTGTAATTACAGAAACAGTGCAATCCGGACAGCTCCTGTAATTACAGAAACAGTGCAATCTGGAAACAGCGCTGTAATTGCAGAAGCAGTATAATCCAGAGAGAGCTGTAATTACAGAAACAGTGCAATCCGGAGACAGCTGTAATTACAGAAACAGTGTAATCCGGAGAAAGCACCTGTAATTACAGAAATAGTGCAATCCGGAGACAGTGCTGTAATTACAGAAACAGTGCAATCCGGAGACAGCGTTGTAATTACAGAAACAGTGTAATCCGGAGACAGCACCTGTAATTACAGAAACAGTGCAATCCGGAGACAGCGCTGTAATTACAGAAACAGTGCAATCCGGAGACAGCTGTAATTACAGAATCCGTGCAATCCGGAGACAGCGCTGTAATTACAGAAATAGGGCAATCCGGAGACAGCACCTGTAATTACAGAAAAAGTGCAATCCGGAGACAGCGCTGTAATTACAGAAACAATGCAATCCGGAGACAGCTGTAATTACAGAAACCGTGCAATCCAGTGACAGCACTGTAATTACAGAAATAGTGTAATCCAGAGACAGCTGTAATTACAGAAACAGTGCAATCCGGAGACAGCGCTGTAATTACAGAAACAGCGCAATCCGGAGACAGCACCTGTAATTACAGAACCAGTGCAATCCTGAGACAGCGCTGTAATTACAGAAACAGTGCAATCCGGAGACGGCGCTGTAATTACAGAAACAGTGCAATCCGGAGACAGAGCTGTAATTACAGAAACAGTGTAATCCGGAGACAGCGCTGCAATTACAGAAACAATGCAATCCGGAGACAGCACTGTAATTACAGAAACAGTGTAATCCGGAGACAGCGCTGTAATTACAGAAACAGTGCAATCCGGAGACAGCGCTGTAATTACAGAAACAGTGCAATCCGGAGACAGCACCTGTAATTACAGAAACAGTGCAATCCGGAGACAGCGCTGTAAGTACAGAAACAGTGCAATCCGGAGACAGCGCTGTAATTACAGAACCAGTGCAATCCGGAGACAGCACCTGTAATTACAGAACCAGTGCAATCCTGAGACAGCGCTGTAATTACAGTAACAGTGCAATCCGGAGACAGCGGTGTAATTACAGAAACAGTGCAATCCGGAGACGGCGCTGTAATTACAGAAACAGTGCAATCCGGAGGCGGCGCTGTAATTACAGAAACAGTGTAATCCGGAGACAGCACCTGTAATTACAGAAATAGTGCAATCCTGAGACAGCACCTGTAATTACAGAAACAGTGCAATCCGGAGACAGCTGTAATTACAGAAACCGTGCAATCCGGAGACAGCGCTGTAATTACAGAAACAGTGTAATCCAGAGACAGCACCTGTAATTACAGAAACAGTGCAATCCGGAGACAGCGCTGTAATTACAGAAACAGTGCAATCCGGAGACAGCTATAATTACAGAAACCGGGCAATCCGGAGACAGCGCTGTAATTACAGAAACAGGGCAATCTGGAGACAGCACTGTAATTACAGAAATAGTGTAATCCAGAGACAGCTGTAATTACAGAAACAGTGCAATCCGGAGTCAGCTGTAATTACAGAAACAGTGTAATCCGGAATCAGCGCAGTAATTACAGAAACAGTGTAATCCGGAATCAGCGCTGTAATTACAGAAACAGTGTAATCCGGAGACAGCGCTGTAATTACAGAAACAGTGCAATCCGGAGGCAGCACCTGTAATTACTGAAACAGTGCAATCCAGAGACATCGCTGTAATTACAGAAACAGCGCAATCCGGAGACAGCGCTGAAATTACAGAAACAGTGCAATCCGGAGACAGCGCTGTAATTACAGAAACAGTGCAATCCGGAGACAGCACCTGTAATTACAAAACCAGTGTAATCTGGAGACAGCAGTAATTACAGAAACAGTGCAATCCGGAGACAGCGCTGTAATTACAGAAACAGAGCAATCCGGAGACAGCGCTGTAATTACAGAAACAGTGTAATCCGGAGACAGTGCTGTAATTACAGAAACAGTGCAATCCGGAGACAGCACCTGTAATTAAGAAACAGTGCAATCCGGAGACAGCGCTGTAATTACAGAAACAGTGCAATCCGGAGACAACACCTGTAATTACTGAAACAGTGTAATCCGGAGACAGCTGTAATTACAGAAACAGTGTAATCCGGAGAAAGCACCTGTAATTACAGAAATAGTGCAATCCGGAGACAGCGCTGTAATTACAGAAACAGTGCAATCCGGAGACAGCGCTGTAATTACAGAAACAGTGTAATCCGGAGACAGCACCTGTAATTACAGAAACAGTGCAATCCGGAGACAGCGCTGTAATTACAGAAACAGCGCAATCCGGAGACAGCGCTCTAATTACAGAAACAGTGTAATCCGGAGACAGCGCTGTAATTACAGAAACAGTGCAATCCGGAGACAGCGCTGTAATTACAGAAACAATGCAATCCGGAGACAGCACCTGTAATTACAGAAACAGTGTAATCTGGAGACAGCTGTAATTACAGAAACAGTGCAATCCGGAGACAGCTGTAATTACAGAAACAGTGCAATCCGGAGACAGCGCTGTAATTACAGAAACAGTGCAATCCGGAGACAGCGCTGTAGTTACAGAAACAGTGTAATCCGGATACAGAGCTGTAATTACAGAAACAGTGTAATCCGGAGACAGCGCTGTAATTACAGAAACAATGCAATCCGGAGACAGCGCTGTAATTACAGAAACAGTGTAATCCGGACACAGCGCTGTAATTACAGAAACAGTGCAATCCGAAGACAGCGCTGTAATTACAGAAACAGTGCAATCCGGAGACAGCACCTGTAATTACAGAAACAGTGCAATCCGGAGACAGCGCTGTAGTTACAGAAACAGTGCAATCCGGAGACAGCGCTGTAATTACAGAACCAGTGCAATCCGGAGACAGCACCTGTAATTACAGGAACAGTGCAATCCAGAGACAGCGCTGTAATTACAGAAACAGCGCAATCTGGAGATAGCACCTGTAATTACAGAAACAGTGCAATCCAGAGACAGCGCTGTAATTACAGAAACAGCGCAATCCGGAGACAGCACCTGTAATTACAGAAACAGTGCAATCCGGAGACAGCGCTGTAATTACAGAAACAGCGCAAACCGGAGATAGCGCTGTAATTACAGAAGCAGTGTAATCTGGAGACAGCTGTAATTACAGAAACAGTGCAATCCGGAGACAGCGGTGTAATTACAGAAACAGTGCAATCCGGACAGCTCCTGTAATTACAGAAACAGTGCAATCTGGAAACAGCGCTGTAATTGCAGAAGCAGTATAATCCAGAGAGAGCTGTAATTACAGAAACAGTGCAATCCGGAGACAGCTGTAATTACAGAAACAGTGTAATCCGGAGAAAGCACCTGTAATTACAGAAATAGTGCAATCCGGAGACAGTGCTGTAATTACAGAAACAGTGCAATCCGGAGACAGCGCTGTAATTACAGAAACAGTGTAATCCGGAGACAGCACCTGTAATTACAGAAACAGTGCAATCCGGAGACAGCGCTGTAATTACAGAAACAGTGCAATCCGGAGACAGCTGTAATTACAGAATCCGTGCAATCCGGAGACAGCGCTGTAATTACAGAAATAGGGCAATCCGGAGACAGCACCTGTAATTACAGAAAAAGTGCAATCCGGAGACAGCGCTGTAATTACAGAAACAGTGCAATCCGGAGACAGCTGTAATTACAGAAACCGAGCAATCCAGTGACAGCACAGTAATTACAGAAATAGTGTAATCCAGAGACAGCTGTAATTACAGAAACAGTGCAATCCGGAGACAACGCTGTATTTACAGAAACAGTGTAATCCGGAGACAGCTGTAATTACAGAAACAGTGTAATCCGGAGAAAGCACCTGTAATTACAGAAATAGTGCAATCTGGAGACAGCGCTGTAATTACAGAAACAGTGCAATCCGGAGACAGCGCTGTAATTACAGAAACAGTGTAATCCGGAGACAGCACCTGTAATTACAGAAACAGTGCAATCCGGAGACAGCGCTGTAATTACAGAAACAGTGCAATCCGGAGACAGCTGTAATTACAGAAACCGTGCAATCCGGAGACAGCGCTGTAATTACAGAAACAGGGCAATCCGGAGACAGCACCTGTAATTACAGAAAAAGTGCAATCCGGAGACAGCGCTGTAATTACAGAAACAGTGCAATCCGGAGACAGCTGTAATTACAGAAACAGTGCAATCCAGAGACAGCACTGTAATTACAGAAATAGTGTAATCCAGAGACAGCTGTAATTACAGAAACAGTGCAATCCGGAGACAGCTGTAATTACAGAAACAGTGTAATCCGGAATCAGCGCTGTAATTACAGAAACAGTGTAATCCGGAGACAGCGCTGTAATTACAGAACCACTGCAATTCGGATACAGCACCTGTAATTACAGAAACAGTGCAATCCAGAGAAAGCGCTGTAATTACAGAAACAGCGCAATCCGGAGACAGCACCTGTAATTACAGAACCAGTGCAATCCGGAGACAGCGCTGTAATTACAGAAACAGTGCAAACCTGAGACAGCGGTGTAATTACAGAAACAGTGCAATCCGGAGACAGCGCTGTAATTACAGAAACAGTGTAATCTGGAGACAGCTTAATTACAGAAACAGTGCAATCCGGAGACAGCTGTAATTACAGAAACAGTGCAATCCGGAGACAGCGCTGTAATTACAGAAACAGTGCAATCCGGAGACAGCGGTGTAATTACAGAAACAGTGCAATCCGGAGACAGCTCCTGTAATTAGAGAAACAGTGCAATCTGGAAACAGCGCTGTAATTGCAGAAACAGTATAATCCAGAGACAGCTGTAATTACAGAAACAGTGCAATCCGGAGACAGCTGTAATTACAGAAACAGTGTAATCCGGAGACAGCGCTGTAATTACAGAAACAGTGCAATCCGGAGACAGCGCTGTAATTACAGAAACAGCGCAAACCGGAGATAGCGCTGTAATTACAGAAGCAGTGTAATCTGGAGACAGCTGTAATTACAGAAACAGTGCAATCCGGAGACAGCGGTGTAATTACAGAACCAGTGCAATCCGGACAGCTCCTGTAATTACAGAAACAGTGCAATCTGGAAACAGCGCTGTAATTGCAGAAGCAGTATAATCCAGAGAGAGCTGTAATTACAGAAACAGTGCAATCCGGAGACAGCTGTAATTACAGAAACAGTGTAATCCGGAGAAAGCACCTGTAATTACAGAAATAGTGCAATCCGGAGACAGTGCTGTAATTACAGAAACAGTGCAATCCGGAGACAGCGCTGTAATTACAGAAACAGTGTAATCCGGAGACAGCACCTGTAATTACAGAAACAGTGCAATCCGGAGACAGCGCTGTAATTACAGAAACAGTGCAATCCGGAGACAGCTGTAATTACAGAATCCGTGCAATCCGGAGACAGCGCTGTAATTACAGAAATAGGGCAATCCGGAGACAGCACCTGTAATTACAGAAAAAGTGCAATCCGGAGACAGCGCTGTAATTACAGAAACAATGCAATCCGGAGACAGCTGTAATTACAGAAACCGTGCAATCCAGTGACAGCACTGTAATTACAGAAATAATGTAATCCAGAGACAGCTGTAATTACAGAAACAGTGCAATCCGGAGACAGCGCTGTAATTACAGAAACAGCGCAATCCGGAGACAGCACCTGTAATTACAGAACCAGTGCAATCCTGAGACAGCGCTGTAATTACAGAAACAGTGCAATCCGGAGACGGCGCTGTAATTACAGAAACAGTGCAATCCGGAGACAGAGCTGTAATTACAGAAACAGTGTAATCCGGAGACAGCGCTGCAATTACAGAAACAATGCAATCCGGAGACAGCGCTGTAATTACAGAAACAGTGTAATCCGGAGACAGCGCTGTAATTACAGAAACAGTGCAATCCGGAGACAGCGCTGTAATTACAGAAACAGTGCAATCCGGAGACAGCACCTCTAATTACAGAAACAGTGCAATCCGGAGACAGCGCTGTAAGTACAGAAACAGTGCAATCCGGAGACAGCGCTGTAATTACAGAACCAGTGCAATCCGGAGACAGCACCTGTAATTACAGAACCAGTGCAATCCTGAGACAGCGCTGTAATTACAGTAACAGTGCAATCCGGAGACAGCGGTGTAATTACAGAAACAGTGCAATCCGGAGACGGCGCTGTAATTACAGAAACAGTGCAATCCGGAGGCGGCGCTGTAATTACAGAAACAGTGTAATCCGGAGACAGCACCTGTAATTACAGAAATAGTGCAATCCTGAGACAGCACTGTAATTACAGAAACAGTGCAATCCGGAGACAGCTGTAATTACAGAAACCGTGCAATCCGGAGACAGCGCTGTAATTACAGAAACAGTGTAATCCAGAGACAGCACCTGTAATTACAGAAACAGTGCAATCCGGAGACAGCGCTGTAATTACAGAAACAGTGCAATCCGGAGACAGCTATAATTACAGAAACCGGGCAATCCGGAGACAGCGCTGTAATTACAGAAACAGGGCAATCTGGAGACAGCACTGTAATTACAGAAATAGTGTAATCCAGAGACAGCTGTAATTACAGAAACAGTGCAATCCGGAGACAGCTGTAATTACAGAAACAGTGTAATCCGGAATCAGCGCAGTAATTACAGAAACAGTGTAATCCGGAATCAGCGCTGTAATTACAGAAACAGTGTAATCCGGAGACAGCGCTGTAATTACAGAAACAGTGCAATCCGGAGGCAGCACCTGTAATTACTGAAACAGTGCAATCCAGAGACATCGCTGTAATTACAGAAACAGCGCAATCCGGAGACAGCGCTGAAATTACAGAAACAGTGCAATCCGGAGACAGCGCTGTAATTACAGAAACAGTGCAATCCGGAGACAGCACCTGTAATTACAAAACCAGTGTAATCTGGAGACAGCAGTAATTACAGAAACAGTGCAATCCGGAGACAGCGCTGTAATTACAGAAACAGAGCAATCCGGAGACAGCGCTGTAATTACAGAAACAGTGTAATCCGGAGACAGTGCTGTAATTACAGAAACAGTGCAATCCGGAGACAGCACCTGTAATTAAGAAACAGTGCAATCCGGAGACAGCGCTGTAATTACAGAAACAGTGCAATCCGGAGACAACACCTGTAATTACTGAAACAGTGTAATCCGGAGACAGCTGTAATTACAGAAACAGTGTAATCCGGAGAAAGCACCTGTAATTACAGAAATAGTGCAATCCGGAGACAGCGCTGTAATTACAGAAACAGTGCAATCCGGAGACAGCGCTGTAATTACAGAAACAGTGTAATCCGGAGACAGCACCTGTAATTACAGAAACAGTGCAATCCGGAGACAGCGCTGTAATTACAGAAACAGCGCAATCCGGAGACAGCGCTCTAATTACAGAAACAGTGTAATCCGGAGACAGCGCTGTAATTACAGAAACAGTGCAATCCGGAGACAGCGCTGTAATTACAGAAACAATGCAATCCGGAGACAGCACCTGTAATTACAGAAACAGTGTAATCTGGAGACAGCTGTAATTACAGAAACAGTGCAATCCGGAGACAGCTGTAATTACAGAAACAGTGCAATCCGGAGACAGCGCTGTAATTACAGAAACAGTGCAATCCGGAGACAGCGCTGTAGTTACAGAAACAGTGTAATCCGGATACAGAGCTGTAATTACAGAAACAGTGTAATCCGGAGACAGCGCTGTAATTACAGAAACAATGCAATCCGGAGACAGCGCTGTAATTACAGAAACAGTGTAATCCGGACACAGCGCTGTAATTACAGAAACAGTGCAATCCGAAGACAGCGCTGTAATTACAGAAACAGTGCAATCCGGAGACAGCACCTGTAATTACAGAAACAGTGCAATCCGGAGACAGCGCTGTAGTTACAGAAACAGTGCAATCCGGAGACAGCGCTGTAATTACAGAACCAGTGCAATCCGGAGACAGCACCTGTAATTACAGGAACAGTGCAATCCAGAGACAGCGCTGTAATTACAGAAACAGCGCAATCTGGAGATAGCACCTGTAATTACAGAAACAGTGCAATCCAGAGACAGCGCTGTAATTACAGAAACAGCGCAATCCGGAGACAGCACCTGTAATTACAGAAACAGTGCAATCCGGAGACAGCGCTGTAATTACAGAAACAGCGCAAACCGGAGATAGCGCTGTAATTACAGAAGCAGTGTAATCTGGAGACAGCTGTAATTACAGAAACAGTGCAATCCGGAGACAGCGGTGTAATTACAGAAACAGTGCAATCCGGACAGCTCCTGTAATTACAGAAACAGTGCAATCTGGAAACAGCGCTGTAATTGCAGAAGCAGTATAATCCAGAGAGAGCTGTAATTACAGAAACAGTGCAATCCGGAGACAGCTGTAATTACAGAAACAGTGTAATCCGGAGAAAGCACCTGTAATTACAGAAATAGTGCAATCCGGAGACAGTGCTGTAATTACAGAAACAGTGCAATCCGGAGACAGCGCTGTAATTACAGAAACAGTGTAATCCGGAGACAGCACCTGTAATTACAGAAACAGTGCAATCCGGAGACAGCGCTGTAATTACAGAAACAGTGCAATCCGGAGACAGCTGTAATTACAGAATCCGTGCAATCCGGAGACAGCGCTGTAATTACAGAAATAGGGCAATCCGGAGACAGCACCTGTAATTACAGAAAAAGTGCAATCCGGAGACAGCGCTGTAATTACAGAAACAGTGCAATCCGGAGACAGCTGTAATTACAGAAACCGAGCAATCCAGTGACAGCACAGTAATTACAGAAATAGTGTAGTCCAGAGACAGCTGTAATTACAGAAACAGTGCAATCCGGAGACAACGCTGTATTTACAGAAACAGTGTAATCCGGAGACAGCTGTAATTACAGAAACAGTGTAATCCGGAGAAAGCACCTGTAATTACAGAAATAGTGCAATCTGGAGACAGCGCTGTAATTACAGAAACAGTGCAATCCGGAGACAGCGCTGTAATTACAGAAACAGTGTAATCCGGAGACAGCACCTGTAATTACAGAAACAGTGCAATCCGGAGACAGCGCTGTAATTACAGAAACAGTGCAATCCGGAGACAGCTGTAATTACAGAAACCGTGCAATCCGGAGACAGCGCTGTAATTACAGAAACAGGGCAATCCGGAGACAGCACCTGTAATTACAGAAAAAGTGCAATCCGGAGACAGCGCTGTAATTACAGAAACAGTGCAATCCGGAGACAGCTGTAATTACAGAAACAGTGCAATCCAGAGACAGCACTGTAATTACACAAATAGTGTAATCCAGAGACAGCTGTAATTACAGAAACAGTGCAATCCGGAGACAGCTGTAATTACAGAAACAGTGTAATCCGGAATCAGCGCTGTAATTACAGAAACAGTGTAATCCGGAGACAGCGCTGTAATTACAGAACCACTGCAATTCGGATACAGCACCTGTAATTACAGAAACAGTGCAATCCAGAGAAAGCGCTGTAATTACAGAAACAGCGCAATCCGGAGACAGCACCTGTAATTACAGAACCAGTGCAATCCGGAGACAGCGCTGTAATTACAGAAACAGTGCAATCCTGAGACAGCGCTGTAATTACAGAAACAGTGTAATCTGGAGACAGCTTAATTACAGAAACAGTGCAATCCGGAGACAGCTGTAATTACAGAAACAGTGCAATCCGGAGACAGCGCTGTAATTACAGAAACAGTGCAATCCGGAGACAGCGGTGTAATTACAGAAACAGTGCAATCCGGAGACAGCTCCTGTAATTAGAGAAACAGTGCAATCTGGAAACAGCGCTGTAATTGCAGAAACAGTATAATCCAGAGACAGCTGTAATTACAGAAACAGTGCAATCCGGAGACAGCTGTAATTACAGAAACAGTGTAATCCGGAGACAGCGCTGTAATTACAGAAACAGTGCAATCCGGAGACAGCACCTGTAATTACAGAAACAGTGCAATCCAGAGACAGCGCTGTAATTACAGAACCAGTGCAATCCGGAGACAGCACCTGTAATTACAGAAACAGTGCAATCCAGAGACAGCGCTGTAATTACAGAAACAGCGCAATCCGGAGACAGCACCTGTAATTACAGAAACAGTGCAATCCGGAGACAGCGCTGTAATTACAGAAACAGCGCAAACCGGAGATAGCGCTGTAATTACAGAAGCAGTGTAATCTGGAGACAGCTGTAATTACAGAAACAGTGCAATCCGGAGACAGCGGTGTAATTACAGAAACAGTGCAATCCGGACAGCTCCTGTAATTACAGAAACAGTGCAATCTGGAAACAGCGCTGTAATTGCAGAAGCAGTATAATCCAGAGAGAGCTGTAATTACAGAAACAGTGCAATCCGGAGACAGCTGTAATTACAGAAACAGTGTAATCCGGAGAAAGCACCTGTAATTACAGAAATAGTGCAATCCGGAGACAGTGCTGTAATTACAGAAACAGTGCAATCCGGAGACAGCGCTGTAATTACAGAAACAGTGTAATCCGGAGACAGCACCTGTAATTACAGAAACAGTGCAATCCGGAGACAGCGCTGTAATTACAGAAACAGTGCAATCCGGAGACAGCTGTAATTACAGAATCCGTGCAATCCGGAGACAGCGCTGTAATTACAGAAATAGGGCAATCCGGAGACAGCACCTGTAATTACAGAAAAAGTGCAATCCGGAGACAGCGCTGTAATTACAGAAACAGTGCAATCCGGAGACAGCTGTAATTACAGAAACCGAGCAATCCAGTGACAGCACAGTAATTACAGAAATAGTGTAATCCAGAGACAGCTGTAATTACAGAAACAGTGCAATCCGGAGACAACGCTGTATTTACAGAAACAGTGTAATCCGGAGACAGCTGTAATTACAGAAACAGTGTAATCCGGAGAAAGCACCTGTAATTACAGAAATAGTGCAATCTGGAGACAGCGCTGTAATTACAGAAACAGTGCAATCCGGAGACAGCGCTGTAATTACAGAAACAGTGTAATCCGGAGACAGCACCTGTAATTACAGAAACAGTGCAATCCGGAGACAGCGCTGTAATTACAGAAACAGTGCAAACCTGAGACAGCGGTGTAATTACAGAAACAGTGCAATCCGGAGACAGCGCTGTAATTACAGAAACAGTGTAATCTGGAGACAGCTTAATTACAGAAACAGTGCAATCCGGAGACAGCTGTAATTACAGAAACAGTGCAATCCGGAGACAGCGCTGTAATTACAGAAACAGTGCAATCCGGAGACAGCGGTGTAATTACAGAAACAGTGCAATCCGGAGACAGCTCCTGTAATTAGAGAAACAGTGCAATGTGGAAACAGCGCTGTAATTGCAGAAACAGTATAATCCAGAGACAGCTGTAATTACAGAAACAGTGCAATCCGGAGACAGCTGTAATTACAGAAACAGTGTAATCCGGAGACAGCGCTGTAATTACAGAAACAGTGCAATCCGGAGACAGCGCTGTAATTACAGAAACAGCGCAAACCGGAGATAGCGCTGTAATTACAGAAGCAGTGTAATCTGGAGACAGCTGTAATTACAGAAACAGTGCAATCCGGAGACAGCGGTGTAATTACAGAAACAGTGCAATCCGGACAGCTCCTGTAATTACAGAAACAGTGCAATCTGGAAACAGCGCTGTAATTGCAGAAGCAGTATAATCCAGAGAGAGCTGTAATTACAGAAACAGTGCAATCCGGAGACAGCTGTAATTACAGAAACAGTGTAATCCGGAGAAAGCACCTGTAATTACAGAAATAGTGCAATCCGGAGACAGTGCTGTAATTACAGAAACAGTGCAATCCGGAGACAGCGCTGTAATTACAGAAACAGTGTAATCCGGAGACAGCACCTGTAATTACAGAAACAGTGCAATCCGGAGACAGCGCTGTAATTACAGAAACAGTGCAATCCGGAGACAGCTGTAATTACAGAATCCGTGCAATCCGGAGACAGCGCTGTAATTACAGAAATAGGGCAATCCGGAGACAGCACCTGTAATTACAGAAAAAGTGCAATCCGGAGACAGCGCTGTAATTACAGAAACAATGCAATCCGGAGAAAGCTGTAATTACAGAAACCGTGCAATCCAGTGACAGCACTGTAATTACAGAAATAGTGTAATCCAGAGACAGCTGTAATTACAGAAACAGTGCAATCCGGAGACAGCGCTGTAATTACAGAAACAGCGCAATCCGGAGACAGCACCTGTAATTACAGAACCAGTGCAATCCTGAGACAGCGCTGTAATTACAGAAACAGTGCAATCCGGAGACGGCGCTGTAATTACAGAAACAGTGCAATCCGGAGACAGAGCTGTAATTACAGAAACAGTGTAATCCGGAGACAGCGCTGCAATTACAGAAACAATGCAATCCGGAGACAGCGCTGTAATTACAGAAACAGTGTAATCCGGAGACAGCGCTGTAATTACAGAAACAGTGCAATCCGGAGACAGCGCTGTAATTACAGAAACAGTGCAATCCGGAGACAGCACCTCTAATTACAGAAACAGTGCAATCCGGAGACAGCGCTGTAAGTACAGAAACAGTGCAATCCGGAGACAGCGCTGTAATTACAGAACCAGTGCAATCCGGAGACAGCACCTGTAATTACAGAACCAGTGCAATCCTGAGACAGCGCTGTAATTACAGTAACAGTGCAATCCGGAGACAGCGGTGTAATTACAGAAACAGTGCAATCCGGAGACGGCGCTGTAATTACAGAAACAGTGCAATCCGGAGGCGGCGCTGTAATTACAGAAACAGTGTAATCCGGAGACAGCACCTGTAATTACAGAAATAGTGCAATCCTGAGACAGCACTGTAATTACAGAAACAGTGCAATCCGGAGACAGCTGTAATTACAGAAACCGTGCAATCCGGAGACAGCGCTGTAATTACAGAAACAGTGTAATCCAGAGACAGCACCTGTAATTACAGAAACAGTGCAATCCGGAGACAGCGCTGTAATTACAGAAACAGTGCAATCCGGAGACAGCTATAATTACAGAAACCGGGCAATCCGGAGACAGCGCTGTAATTACAGAAACAGGGCAATCTGGAGACAGCACTGTAATTACAGAAATAGTGTAATCCAGAGACAGCTGTAATTACAGAAACAGTGCAATCCGGAGACAGCTGTAATTACAGAAACAGTGTAATCCGGAATCAGCGCAGTAATTACAGAAACAGTGTAATCCGGAATCAGCGCTGTAATTACAGAAACAGTGTAATCCGGAGACAGCGCTGTAATTACAGAAACAGTGCAATCCGGAGGCAGCACCTGTAATTACTGAAACAGTGCAATCCAGAGACATCGCTGTAATTACAGAAACAGCGCAATCCGGAGACAGCGCTGAAATTACAGAAACAGTGCAATCCGGAGACAGCGCTGTAATTACAGAAACAGTGCAATCCGGAGACAGCACCTGTAATTACAAAACCAGTGTAATCTGGAGACAGCAGTAATTACAGAAACAGTGCAATCCGGAGACAGCGCTGTAATTACAGAAACAGAGCAATCCGGAGACAGCGCTGTAATTACAGAAACAGTGTAATCCGGAGACAGTGCTGTAATTACAGAAACAGTGCAATCCGGAGACAGCACCTGTAATTAAGAAACAGTGCAATCCGGAGACAGCGCTGTAATTACAGAAACAGTGCAATCCGGAGACAACACCTGTAATTACTGAAACAGTGTAATCCGGAGACAGCTGTAATTACAGAAACAGTGTAATCCGGAGAAAGCACCTGTAATTACAGAAATAGTGCAATCCGGAGACAGCGCTGTAATTACAGAAACAGTGCAATCCGGAGACAGCGCTGTAATTACAGAAACAGTGTAATCCGGAGACAGCACCTGTAATTACAGAAACAGTGCAATCCGGAGACAGCGCTGTAATTACAGAAACAGCGCAATCCGGAGACAGCGCTCTAATTACAGAAACAGTGTAATCCGGAGACAGCGCTGTAATTACAGAAACAGTGCAATCCGGAGACAGCGCTGTAATTACAGAAACAATGCAATCCGGAGACAGCACCTGTAATTACAGAAACAGTGTAATCTGGAGACAGCTGTAATTACAGAAACAGTGCAATCCGGAGACAGCTGTAATTACAGAAACAGTGCAATCCGGAGACAGCGCTGTAATTACAGAAACAGTGCAATCCGGAGACAGCGCTGTAGTTACAGAAACAGTGTAATCCGGATACAGAGCTGTAATTACAGAAACAGTGTAATCCGGAGACAGCGCTGTAATTACAGAAACAATGCAATCCGGAGACAGCGCTGTAATTACAGAAACAGTGTAATCCGGACACAGCGCTGTAATTACAGAAACAGTGCAATCCGAAGACAGCGCTGTAATTACAGAAACAGTGCAATCCGGAGACAGCACCTGTAATTACAGAAACAGTGCAATCCGGAGACAGCGCTGTAGTTACAGAAACAGTGCAATCCGGAGACAGCGCTGTAATTACAGAACCAGTGCAATCCGGAGACAGCACCTGTAATTACAGGAACAGTGCAATCCAGAGACAGCGCTGTAATTACAGAAACAGCGCAATCTGGAGATAGCACCTGTAATTACAGAAACAGTGCAATCCAGAGACAGCGCTGTAATTACAGAAACAGCGCAATCCGGAGACAGCACCTGTAATTACAGAAACAGTGCAATCCGGAGACAGCGCTGTAATTACAGAAACAGCGCAAACCGGAGATAGCGCTGTAATTACAGAAGCAGTGTAATCTGGAGACAGCTGTAATTACAGAAACAGTGCAATCCGGAGACAGTGGTGTAATTACAGAAACAGTGCAATCCGGACAGCTCCTGTAATTACAGAAACAGTGCAATCTGGAAACAGCGCTGTAATTGCAGAAGCAGTATAATCCAGAGAGAGCTGTAATTACAGAAACAGTGCAATCCGGAGACAGCTGTAATTACAGAAACAGTGTAATCCGGAGAAAGCACCTGTAATTACAGAAATAGTGCAATCCGGAGACAGTGCTGTAATTACAGAAACAGTGCAATCCGGAGACAGCGCTGTAATTACAGAAACAGTGTAATCCGGAGACAGCACCTGTAATTACAGAAACAGTGCAATCCGGAGACAGCGCTATAATTACAGAAACAGTGCAATCCGGAGACAGCTGTAATTACAGAATCCGTGCAATCCGGAGACAGCGCTGTAATTACAGAAATAGGGCAATCCGGAGACAGCACCTGTAATTACAGAAAAAGTGCAATCCGGAGACAGCGCTGTAATTACAGAAACAGTGCAATCCGGAGACAGCTGTAATTACAGAAACCGAGCAATCCAGTGACAGCACAGTAATTACAGAAATAGTGTAGTCCAGAGACAGCTGTAATTACAGAAACAGTGCAATCCGGAGACAACGCTGTATTTACAGAAACAGTGTAATCCGGAGACAGCTGTAATTACAGAAACAGTGTAATCCGGAGAAAGCACCTGTAATTACAGAAATAGTGCAATCTGGAGACAGCGCTGTAATTACAGAAACAGTGCAATCCGGAGACAGCGCTGTAATTACAGAAACAGTGTAATCCGGAGACAGCACCTGTAATTACAGAAACAGTGCAATCCGGAGACAGCGCTGTAATTACAGAAACAGTGCAATCCGGAGACAGCTGTAATTACAGAAACCGTGCAATCCGGAGACAGCGCTGTAATTACAGAAACAGGGCAATCCGGAGACAGCACCTGTAATTACAGAAAAAGTGCAATCCGGAGACAGCGCTGTAATTACAGAAACAGTGCAATCCGGAGACAGCTGTAATTACAGAAACAGTGCAATCCAGAGACAGCACTGTAATTACAGAAATAGTGTAATCCAGAGACAGCTGTAATTACAGAAACAGTGCAATCCGGAGACAGCTGTAATTACAGAAACAGTGTAATCCGGAATCAGCGCTGTAATTACAGAAACAGTGTAATCCGGAGACAGCGCTGTAATTACAGAACCACTGCAATTCGGATACAGCACCTGTAATTACAGAAACAGTGCAATCCAGAGAAAGCGCTGTAATTACAGAAACAGCGCAATCCGGAGACAGCACCTGTAATTACAGAACCAGTGCAATCCGGAGACAGCGGTGTAATTACAGAAACAGTGCAATCCGGAGACAGCGCTGTAATTACAGAAACAGTGTAATCTGGAGACAGCTTAATTACAGAAACAGTGCAATCCGGAGACAGCTGTAATTACAGAAACAGTGCAATCCGGAGACAGCGCTGTAATTACAGAAACAGTGCAATCCGGAGACAGCGGTGTAATTACAGAAACAGTGCAATCCGGAGACAGCTCCTGTAATTAGAGAAACAGTGCAATCTGGAAACAGCGCTGTAATTGCAGAAACAGTATAATCCAGAGACAGCTGTAATTACAGAAACAGTGCAATCCGGAGACAGCTGTAATTACAGAAACAGTGTAATCCGGAGACAGCGCTGTAATTACAGAAACAGTGCAATCCGGAGACAGCACCTGTAATTACAGAAACAGTGCAATCCAGAGACAGCGCTGTAATTACAGAACCAGTGCAATCCGGAGACAGCACCTGTAATTACAGAAACAGTGCAATCCAGAGACAGCGCTGTAATTACAGAAACAGCGCAATCCGGAGACAGCACCTGTAATTACAGAAACAGTGCAATCCGGAGACAGCGCTGTAATTACAGAAACAGCGCAAACCGGAGATAGCGCTGTAATTACAGAAGCAGTGTAATCTGGAGACAGCTGTAATTACAGAAACAGTGCAATCCGGAGACAGCGGTGTAATTACAGAAACAGTGCAATCCGGACAGCTCCTGTAATTACAGAAACAGTGCAATCTGGAAACAGCGCTGTAATTGCAGAAGCAGTATAATCCAGAGAGAGCTGTAATTACAGAAACAGTGCAATCCGGAGACAGCTGTAATTACAGAAACAGTGTAATCCGGAGACAGCGCTGTAATTACAGAAACAGTGCAATCCGGAGACAGCGCTGTAATTACAGAACCAGTGCAATCCGGAGACAGCACCTGTAATTACAGAAACAGTGCAATCCAGAGACAGCGCTGTAATTACAGAAACAGCGCAATCCGGAGACAGCGCTGTAATTACAGAAACAGTGTAATCCGGAGACAGCACCTGTAATTACAAAACCAGTGTAATCTGGAGATAGTGCTGTAATTACAGAAACAGTGCAATCCGGAGACAGCGCTGTAATTACAGAAACAGCGCAATCCGGAGACAGCGCTGTAATTACAGAAACAGTGCAATCCGGAGACAGCACCTGTAATTACAAAACCAGTGTAATCTGGAGACAGCTGTAATTACAGAAACAGTGCAATCCGGAGACAGCGCTGTAATTACAGAAACAGTGCAATCCGGAGACAGCGCTGTAGTTACAGAAACAGTGTAATCCGGAGAAAGTGCTGTAATTATTGAAACAGTGTAATCCGGAGACAGCGCTGTAATTACAGAAACAGTGCAATCCGGAGACAGCGCTGTAATTACAGGAACAATGCAATCCGGAGACAGCGCTGTAATTACAGAAACAGTGTAATCCGGACACAGCGCTGTAGTTACAGAAACAGTGCAATCCGAAGACAGCGTTGTAATTACAGAAACAGTGCAATCCGGAGACAGCACCTGTAATTAAGAAACAGTGCAATACGGAGACAGCGCTGTAATTACAGAAACAGTGCAATCCGGAGACAACACCTGTAATTACTGAAACAGTGTAATCCGGAGACAGCTGTAATTACAGAAACAGTGTAATCCGGAGAAAGCACCTGTAATTACAGAAATAGTGCAATCCGGAGACAGCGCTGTAATTACAGAAACAGTGCAATCCGGAGACAGCTGTAATTGCAGAAACAGTGCAATCCGGAGACAGCGCTGTAATTACAGAAACAGTGTAATCCGGAGACAGCACCTGTAATTACAGGAACAATGCAATCCGGATACAGCGCTGTAATTACAGAAACAGTGAAATCCGGACACAGCGCTGTAGTTACAGAAACAGTGCAATCCGAAGACAGCGTTGTAATTACAGAAACAGTGCAATCCGGAGACAGCGCTGTAATTACAGAAACAGTGCAATCCGGAGACAACACCTGTAATTACTGAAACAGTGTAATCCGGAGAAAGCTGTAATTACAGAAAAAGCGTAATCCGGAGAAAGCACCTGTAATTACAGAAATAGTGCAATCCGGAGACAGCGCTGTAATTACAGAAACAGTGCAATCCGGAGACAGCTGTAATTGCAGAAACAGTGCAATCCGGAGACAGCGCTGTAATTACAGAAACAGTGTAATCCGGAGACAGCACCTGTAATTACAGAAACAGTGCAATCCGGAGACAGCGCTGTAATTACAGAAACAGTGCAATCCGGAGACAGCTGTAATTACAGAAACCGTGCAATCCGGAGACAGCCCTGTAATTACAGAAACAGGGCAATCCGGAGACAGCACCTGTAATTACAGAAAAAGTGCAATCCGGAGACAGCGCTGTAATTACAGAAACAGTGCAAACCGGAGACAGCTGTAATTACAGAAAGCGGGCAATCCGGAGACAGCGCTGTAATTACAGAAACAGGGCAATCTGGAGACAGCACTGTAATTACAGAAATAGTGTAATCCAGAGACAGCTGTAATTACAGAAACAGGGCAATCCGGAGACAGCACCTGTAATTACAGAAAAAGTGCAATCCGGAGACAGCGCTGTAATTACAGAAACAGTGCAATCCGGAGACAGCTGTAATACAGAAACAGTGCAATCCGGAGACAGCGGTGTAATTACAGAAACAGTGCAATCCGGACAGCTCCTGTAATTACAGAAACAGTGCAATCTGGAAACAGCGCTGTAATTGCAGAAGCAGTATAATCCAGAGAGAGCTGTAATTACAGAAACAGTGCAATCCGGAGACAGCTGTAATTACAGAAACAGTGTAATCCGGAGACAGCGCTGTAATTACAGAAACAGTGCAATCCGGAGACAGCGCTGTAATTACAGAACCAGTGCAATCCGGAGACAGCACCTGTAATTACAGAAACAGTGCAATCCAGAGACAGCGCTGTAATTACAGAAACAGCGCAATCCGGAGACAGCGCTGTAATTACAGAAACAGTGTAATCCGGAGACAGCACCTGTAATTACAAAACCAGTGTAATCTGGAGATAGTGCTGTAATTACAGAAACAGTGCAATCCGGAGACAGCGCTGTAATTACAGAAACAGCGCAATCCGGAGACAGCGCTGTAATTACAGAAACAGTGCAATCCGGAGACAGCACCTGTAATTACAAAACCAGTGTAATCTGGAGACAGCTGTAATTACAGAAACAGTGCAATCCGGAGACAGCGCTGTAATTACAGAAACAGTGCAATCCGGAGACAGCGCTGTAGTTACAGAAACAGTGTAATCCGGAGAAAGTGCTGTAATTATTGAAACAGTGTAATCCGGAGACAGCGCTGTAATTACAGAAACAGTGCAATCCGGAGACAGCGCTGTAATTACAGGAACAATGCAATCCGGAGACAGCGCTGTAATTACAGAAACAGTGTAATCCGGACACAGCGCTGTAGTTACAGAAACAGTGCAATCCGAAGACAGCGTTGTAATTACAGAAACAGTGCAATCCGGAGACAGCACCTGTAATTAAGAAACAGTGCAATACGGAGACAGCGCTGTAATTACAGAAACAGTGCAATCCGGAGACAACACCTGTAATTACTGAAACAGTGTAATCCGGAGACAGCTGTAATTACAGAAACAGTGTAATCCGGAGAAAGCACCTGTAATTACAGAAATAGTGCAATCCGGAGACAGCGCTGTAATTACAGAAACAGTGCAATCCGGAGACAGCTGTAATTGCAGAAACAGTGCAATCCGGAGACAGCGCTGTAATTACAGAAACAGTGTAATCCGGAGACAGCACCTGTAATTACAGGAACAATGCAATCCGGATACAGCGCTGTAATTACAGAAACAGTGAAATCCGGACACAGCGCTGTAGTTACAGAAACAGTGCAATCCGAAGACAGCGTTGTAATTACAGAAACAGTGCAATCCGGAGACAGCGCTGTAATTACAGAAACAGTGCAATCCGGAGACAACACCTGTAATTACTGAAACAGTGTAATCCGGAGAAAGCTGTAATTACAGAAAAAGCGTAATCCGGAGAAAGCACCTGTAATTACAGAAATAGTGCAATCCGGAGACAGCGCTGTAATTACAGAAACAGTGCAATCCGGAGACAGCTGTAATTGCAGAAACAGTGCAATCCGGAGACAGCGCTGTAATTACAGAAACAGTGTAATCCGGAGACAGCACCTGTAATTACAGAAACAGTGCAATCCGGAGACAGCGCTGTAATTACAGAAACAGTGCAATCCGGAGACAGCTGTAATTACAGAAACCGTGCAATCCGGAGACAGCCCTGTAATTACAGAAACAGGGCAATCCGGAGACAGCACCTGTAATTACAGAAAAAGTGCAATCCGGAGACAGCGCTGTAATTACAGAAACAGTGCAAACCGGAGACAGCTGTAATTACAGAAAGCGGGCAATCCGGAGACAGCGCTGTAATTACAGAAACAGGGCAATCTGGAGACAGCACTGTAATTACAGAAATAGTGTAATCCAGAGACAGCTGTAATTACAGAAACAGGGCAATCCGGAGACAGCACCTGTAATTACAGAAAAAGTGCAATCCGGAGACAGCGCTGTAATTACAGAAACAGTGCAATCCGGAGACAGCTGTAATACAGAAACCGTGCAATCCGGAGACAGAGCTGTAATTACAGATACAGTGCAATCCGGAGACAGCACTGTAATTACAGAAATAGTGTAATCCAGAGACAGCTGTAATTAACGAAACAGTGCAATCCGGAGACAGCTGTAATTACAGAAACAGTGTAATCCGGAATCAGCGCTGTAATTACAGAAACAGTGTAATCCGGAATCAGCGCTGTAATTACAGAAACAGTGCAATCCGGAGACAACGCTGTATTTACAGAAACAGTGTAATCCGGAGACAGCTGTAATTACAGAAACAGTGTAATCCGGAATCAGCGCTGTAATTACAGAAACAGTGTAATCCGGAGACAGCGCTGTAATTACAGAAACAGTGCAATCCGGAGACAGCACCTGTAATTACTGAAACAGTGCAATCCAGAGACATCGCTGTAATTACAGAAACAGCGCAATCCGGAGACAGCGCTGTAATTACAGAAACAGTGTAATCCGGAGACAGCGCTGTAATTACAGAAACCGTGCAATCCGGAGACAGCGCTGTAATTACAGAAACAGTGCAATCCAGAGACAGCGCTGTACTTACAGAAACAGTGCAATCCGGAGACAGCGCTGTAATTACAGAAACAGTGTAATCCGGAGACAGCACCTGTAATTACAGAAACAGTGCAATCCGGAGACAGCGCTGTAATTACAGAAACAGCGCAATCCGGAGACAGCGCTGTAATTACAGAAACAGTGTAATCCGGAGACAGCGCTGTAATTACAGAAATAGTGCAATCCGGAGACAGCGCTGTAATTACAGAAACAGTGCAATCCAGAGACAGCGCTGTAATTACAGAAACAGTGTAATCCGGAGACAGCACCTGTAATTACAGAAACAGTGCAATCCGGAGACAGCGCTGTAATTACAGAAACAGTGCAATCCAGAGACAGCTGCAATTACAGAAACCGTGCAATCCGGAGACAGCGCTGTAATTACAGAAACAGGGCAATCCGGAGACAGCACCTGTAATTACAGAAAAAGTGCAATCCGGAGACAGCGCTGTAATTACAGAAACAGTGCAATCCGGAGACAGCTGTAATTACAGAAACCGTGCAATCCAGAGACAGCACTGTAATTACAGAAATAGTGTAATCCAGAGACAGCTGTAATTACAGAAAAAGTGCAATCCGGAGACATCTGTAATTACAGAAACAGTGTAATCCGGAATCAGCGCTGTAATTACAGAAACAGTGCAATCCAGAGAAAGCGCTGTAATTACAGAAACAGCGCAATCCGGAGACAGCACCTGTAATTACAGAACCAGTGCAATCCGGAGACAGCGCTGTAATTACAGAAACAGTGCAATCCTGAGACAGCGGTGTAATTACAGAAACAGTGCAATCCGGAGACAGCGCTGTAATTACAGAAACAGTGCAATCTGGAGACAGCTTAATTACAGAAACAGTGCAATCCGGAGACAGCTGTAATTACAGAAACAGTGCAATCCGGAGACAGCGCTGTAATTACAGAAACAGTGCAATCCGGAGACAGCGGTCTAATGACAGAAACAGTGCAATCCGGAGACAGCTCCTGTAATTACAGAAACAGTGCAATCTGGAAACAGCGCTGTAATTGCAGAAACAGTATAATCCAGAGACAGCTGTAATTACAGAAACAGTGCAATCCGGAGACAGCTGTAATTACAGAAACAGTGTAATCCGGAGACAGCGCTGTAATTACAGAAACAGTGTAATCCGGAGACAGCACCTGTAATTACAGAAACAGTGCAATCCAGAGACAGCGCTGTAATTACAGAACCAGTGCAATCCGGAGACAGCACCTGTAATTACAGAAACAGTGCAATCCAGAGATAGCGCTGTAATTACAGAAACAGTGCAATCCGGAGACAGCGCTGTAATTACAGAACCAGTGCAATCCGGAGACAGCGGTGTAATTACAGAAACCGTGCAATCCGGAGACAGCGCTGTAATTACAGAAGCAGTGTAATCTGGAGACAGCTGTAATTACAGAAACAGTGCAATCCGGAGACAGCTGTAATTAGAGAAACAGTGCAATCCGGAGACAGCGCTGTAATTACAGAAACAGTGCAATCCGGAGACAGCGGTGTAATTACAGAAACAGTGCAATCCGGACAGCTCCTGTAATTACAGAAACAGTGCAATCTGGAAACAGCGCTGTAATTGCAGAAGCAGTATAATCCAGAGAGAGCTGTAATTACAGAAACAGTGCAATCCGGAGACAGCTGTAATTACAGAAACAGTGTAATCCGGAGACAGCGCTGTAATTACAGAAACAGTGCAATCCGGAGACAGCGCTGTAATTACAGAACCAGTGCAATCCGGAGACAGCGCCTGTAATTACAGAAACAGTGCAATCCAGAGACAGCGCTGTAATTACAGAAACAGCGCAATCCGGAGACAGCGCTGTAATTACAGAAACAGTGTAATCCGGAGACAGCACCTGTAATTACAAAACCAGTGTAATCTGGAGACAGTGCTGTAATTACAGAAACAGTGCAATCCGGAGACAGCGCTGTAATTACAGAAACAGCGCAATCCGGAGACAGCGCTGTAATTACAGAAACAGTGCAATCCGGAGACAGCACCTGTAATTACAAAACCAGTGTAATCTGGAGACAGCTGTAATTACAGAAACAGTGCAATCCGGAGACAGCGCTGTAATTACAGAAACAGTGCAATCCGGAGACAGCGCTGTAATTACAGAAACAGTGTAATCCGGAGAAAGTGCTGTAATTACAGAAACAGTGTAATCCGGAGACAGCGCTGTAATTACAGAAACAGTGCAATCCGGAGACAGCGCTGTAATTACAGGAACAATGCAATCCGGAGACAGCGCTGTAATTACAGAAACAGTGTAATCCGGACACAGCGCTGTAGTTACAGAAACAGTGCAATCCGAAGACAGCGTTGTAATTACAGAAACAGTGCAATCCGGAGACAGCACCTGTAATTAAGAAACAGTGCAATACGGAGACAGCGCTGTAATTACAGAAACAGTGCAATCCGGAGACAACACCTGTAATTACTGAAACAGTGTAATCCGGAGACAGCTGTAATTACAGAAACAGTGTAATCCGGAGAAAGCACATGTAATTACAGAAATAGTGCAATCCGGAGACAGCGCTGTAATTACAGAAACAGTGCAATACGGAGACAGCTGTAATTGCAGAAACAGTGCAATCCGGAGACAGCGCTGTAATTACAGAAACAGTGTAATCCGGAGACAGCACCTGTAATTACAGGAACAATGCAATCCGGATACAGCGCTGTAATTACAGAAACAGTGAAATCCGGACACAGCGCTGTAGTTACAGAAACAGTGCAATCCGAAGACAGCGTTGTAATTACAGAAACAGTGCAATCCGGAGACAGCGCTGTAATTACAGAAACAGTGCAATCCGGAGACAACACCTGTAATTACTGAAACAGTGTAATCCGGAGAAAGCTGTAATTACAGAAAAAGTGTAATCCGGAGAAAGCGCCTGTAATTACAGAAATAGTGCAATCCGGAGACAGCGCTGTAATTACAGAAACAGTGCAATCCGGAGACAGCTGTAATTGCAGAAACAGTGCAATCCGGAGACAGCACTGTAATTACAGAAACAGTGTAATCCGGAGACAGCACCTGTAATTACAGAAACAGTGCAATCCGGAGACAGCGCTGTAATTACAGAAACAGTGCAATCCGGAGACAGCGCTGTAATTACAGAAACAGGGCAATCTGGAGACAGCGCTGTAATTACAGAAACAGGGCAATCCGGAGACAGCACCTGTAATTACAGAAAAAGTGCAATCCGGAGACAGCGCTGTAATTACAGAAACAGTGCAAACCGGAGACAGCTGTAATTACAGAAACCGGGCAATCCGGAGACAGCGCTGTAATTACAGAAACAGGGCAATCTGGAGACAGCACCTGTAATTACAGAAACAGATCAATCCGGAGACAGCGCTGTAATTACAGAAACAGTGCAATCCGGAGACAGCTGTAATACAGAAACCGTGCAATCCGGAGACAGAGCTGTAATTACAGATACAGTGCAATCCGGAGACAGCACTGTAATTACAGAAATAGTGTAATCCAGAGACAGCTGTAATTAACGAAACAGTGCAATCCGGAGACAGCTGTAATTACAGAAACAGTGTAATCCAGAATCAGCGCTGTAATTACAGAAACAGTGTAATCCGGAATCAGCGCTGTAATTAAAGAAACAGTGTAATCCGGAGACAACGCTGTATTTACAGAAACAGTGTAATCCGGAGACAGCTGTAATTACAGAAACAGTGTAATCCGGAATCAGCGCTGTAATTACAGAAACAGTGTAATCCGGAGACAGCGCTGTAATTACAGAAACAGTGCAATCCGGAGACAGCACCTGTAATTACTGAAACAGTGCAATCCAGAGACATCGCTGTAATTACAGAAACAGCGCAATCCGGAGACAGCGCTGTAATTACAGAAACAGTGTAATCCGGAGACAGTGCTGTAATTACAGAAACCGTGCAATCCGGAGACAGCGCTGTAATTACAGAAACAGTGCAATCCGGAGACAGCGCTGTAATTACAGAAACAGTGCAATCCGGAGACAGCGCTGTAATTACAGAAACAGTGTAATCCGGAGACAGTGCTGTAATTACAGTAACAGTGTAATCCGGAGACAGCGCTGTAATTACAGAAACAGTGCAATCCGGAGACAGCGCTGTAATTGCAGGAACAATGCAATCCGGAGACAGCGCTGTAATTACAGAAACAGTGCAATCCGAAGACAGCGCTGGAATTACAGAAACAGTGCAATCCGGAGACAGCACCTGTAATTAAGAAACAGTGCAATCCGGAGACAGCGCTGTAATTACAGAAACAGTGCAATCCGGAGACAACACCTGTAATTACTGAAACATTGTAATCCGGAGACCGCTGTAATTACAGAAACAGTGTAATCCGGAGAAAGCACCTGTAATTACAGAAATAGTGCAATCCGGAGACAGCGCTGTAATTACAGAAACAGTGCAATCTGGAGACAGCGCTGTAATTACAGAAACAGTGTAATCCGGAGACAGCACCTGTAATTACAGAAACAGTGCAATCCGGAGACAGCGCTGTAATTACAGAAACAGCGCAATCCGGAGACAGCGCTGTAATTACAGAAACAGTGTAATCCGGAGACAGCGCTGTAATTACAGAAACAGTGCAATCCGGAGACAGCGCTGTAATTACAGAAACAATGCAATCCGGAGACAGCACCTGTAATTACAGAAACAGTGTAATCTGGAGACAGCTGTAATTACAGAAACAGTGCAATCCGGAGACAGCTGTAAGTACAGAAACAGTGCAATCCGGAGACAGCGCTGTAATTACAGAAACAGTGCAATCCGGAGACAGCGCTGTAATTACAGAAACAGTGTAATCCGGAGACAGAGCTGTAATTACAGAAACAGTGTAATCCGGAGACAGCGCTGTAATTACAGAAACAGTGCAAGCCGGAGACAGCGCTGTAATTACAGAAACAATGCAATCCGGAGACAGCACCTGTAATTACAGAAACAGTGTAATCTGGAGACAGCGCTGTAATTACAGAAACAGTGCAATCCGGAGACAGCGCTGTAGTTACAGAACCAGTGCAATCCGGAGACAGCACCTGTAATTACAGGAACAGTGCAATCCTGAGACAGCGCTGTAATTACAGTAACAGTGCAATCCGGAGACAGCGGTGTAATTACAGAAACAGTGCAATCCGGAGACGGCGCTGTAATTACAGAAACAGTGCAATCCGGAGACAGAGCTGTAATTACAGAAACAGTGTAATCCGGAGACAGCGCTGTAATTACAGAAACAATGCAATCCGGAGACAGCGCTGTAATTACAGAAACAGTGTAATCCGGACACAGCGCTGTAATTACAGAAACAGTGCAATCCGAAGACAGCGCTGTAATTACAGAAACAGTGCAATCCGGAGACAGCGCTGTAATTACAGGAACAATGCAATCCGGAGACAGCGGTGTAATTACAGAAACAGTGCAATCCGAAGACAGCGCTGTAATTACAGAAACAGTGCAATCCGGAGACAGCACCTGTAATTAAGAAACAGTGCAATCCGGAGACAGCGCTGTAATTACAGAAACAGTGCAATCCGGAGACAACACCTGTAATTACTGAAACAGTGTAATCCGGAGATAGCTATAATTACAGAAACAGTGTAATCCGGAGAAAGCACCTGTAATTACAGAAATAGTGCAATCCGGAGACAGCGCTGTAATTACAGAAACAGTGCAATCCGGAGACAGCGCTGTAATTACAGAAACAGTGTAATCCGGAGACAGCACCTGTAATTACAGAAACAGTGCAATCCGGAGACAGCGCTGTAATTACAGAAACAGTGCAATCCGGAGACAGCTGTAATTACAGAAACCGTGCAATCCGGAGACAGCGCTGTAATTACAGAAACAGGGCAATCCGGAGACAGCACCTGTAATTACAGAAAAAGTGCAATCCGGAGACAGCGCTGTAATTACAGAAACAGTGCAATCCGGAGACAGCTGTAATTACAGAAACCGTGCAATCCAGAGACAGCACTGTAATTACAGAAATAGTGTAATCCAGAGACAGCTGTAATTACAGAAACAGTGCAATCCGGAGACAGCTGTAATTACAGAAACAGTGTAATCCGGAATCAGCGCTGTAATTACAGAAACAGTGTAATCCGGAGACAGCGCTGTAATTACAGAACCACTGCAAACTCGGATACAGCACCTGTAATTACAGAAACAGTGCAATCCAGAGAAAGCGCTGTAATTACAGAAACAGCGCAATCCGGAGACAGCACCTGTAATTACAGAACCAGTGCAATCCGGAGACAGCGCTGTAATTACAGAAACAGTGCAATCCTGAGACAGCGGTGTAATTACAGAAACAGTGCAATCCGGAGACAGCGGTGTAATTACAGAAACAGTGCAATCCGGAGACAGCTCCTGTAATTACAGAAACAGTGCAATCTGGAAACAGCGCTGTAATTGCAGAAACAGTATAATCCAGAGACAGCTGTAATTACAGAAACAGTGCAATCCGGAGACAGCTGTAATTACAGAAACAGTGTAATCCGGAGACAGCGCTGTAATTACAGAAACAGTGCAATCCGGAGACAGCACCTGTAATTACAGAAACAGTGCAATCCGGAGACAACACCTGTAATTACTGAAACATTGTAATCCGGAGACCGCTGTAATTACAGAAACAGTGTAATCCGGAGAAAGCACCTGTAATTACAGAAATAGTGCAATCCGGAGACAGCGCTGTAATTACAGAAACAGTGCAATCTGGAGACAGCGCTGTAATTACAGAAACAGTGTAATCCGGAGACAGCACCTGTAATTACAGAAACAGTGCAATCCGGAGACAGCGCTGTAATTACAGAAACAGCGCAATCCGGAGACAGCGCTGTAATTACAGAAACAGTGTAATCCGGAGACAGCGCTGTAATTACAGAAACAGTGCAATCCGGAGACAGCGCTGTAATTACAGAAACAATGCAATCCGGAGACAGCACCTGTAATTACAGAAACAGTGTAATCTGGAGACAGCTGTAATTACAGAAACAGTGCAATCCGGAGACAGCTGTAAGTACAGAAACAGTGCAATCCGGAGACAGCGCTGTAATTACAGAAACAGTGCAATCCGGAGACAGCGCTGTAATTACAGAAACAGTGTAATCCGGAGACAGAGCTGTAATTACAGAAACAGTGTAATCCGGAGACAGCGCTGTAATTACAGAAACAGTGCAAGCCGGAGACAGCGCTGTAATTACAGAAACAATGCAATCCGGAGACAGCACCTGTAATTACAGAAACAGTGTAATCTGGAGACAGCGCTGTAATTACAGAAACAGTGCAATCCGGAGACAGCGCTGTAGTTACAGAACCAGTGCAATCCGGAGACAGCACCTGTAATTACAGGAACAGTGCAATCCTGAGACAGCGCTGTAATTACAGTAACAGTGCAATCCGGAGACAGCGGTGTAATTACAGAAACAGTGCAATCCGGAGACGGCGCTGTAATTACAGAAACAGTGCAATCCGGAGACAGAGCTGTAATTACAGAAACAGTGTAATCCGGAGACAGCGCTGTAATTACAGAAACAATGCAATCCGGAGACAGCGCTGTAATTACAGAAACAGTGTAATCCGGACACAGCGCTGTAATTACAGAAACAGTGCAATCCGAAGACAGCGCTGTAATTACAGAAACAGTGCAATCCGGAGACAGCGCTGTAATTACAGGAACAATGCAATCCGGAGACAGCGGTGTAATTACAGAAACAGTGCAATCCGAAGACAGCGCTGTAATTACAGAAACAGTGCAATCCGGAGACAGCACCTGTAATTAAGAAACAGTGCAATCCGGAGACAGCGCTGTAATTACAGAAACAGTGCAATCCGGAGACAACACCTGTAATTACTGAAACAGTGTAATCCGGAGATAGCTATAATTACAGAAACAGTGTAATCCGGAGAAAGCACCTGTAATTACAGAAATAGTGCAATCCGGAGACAGCGCTGTAATTACAGAAACAGTGCAATCCGGAGACAGCGCTGTAATTACAGAAACAGTGTAATCCGGAGACAGCACCTGTAATTACAGAAACAGTGCAATCCGGAGACAGCGCTGTAATTACAGAAACAGTGCAATCCGGAGACAGCTGTAATTACAGAAACCGTGCAATCCGGAGACAGCGCTGTAATTACAGAAACAGGGCAATCCGGAGACAGCACCTGTAATTACAGAAAAAGTGCAATCCGGAGACAGCGCTGTAATTACAGAAACAGTGCAATCCGGAGACAGCTGTAATTACAGAAACCGTGCAATCCAGAGACAGCACTGTAATTACAGAAATAGTGTAATCCAGAGACAGCTGTAATTACAGAAACAGTGCAATCCGGAGACAGCTGTAATTACAGAAACAGTGTAATCCGGAATCAGCGCTGTAATTACAGAAACAGTGTAATCCGGAGACAGCGCTGTAATTACAGAACCACTGCAAACTCGGATACAGCACCTGTAATTACAGAAACAGTGCAATCCAGAGAAAGCGCTGTAATTACAGAAACAGCGCAATCCGGAGACAGCACCTGTAATTACAGAACCAGTGCAATCCGGAGACAGCGCTGTAATTACAGAAACAGTGCAATCCTGAGACAGCGGTGTAATTACAGAAACAGTGCAATCCGGAGACAGCGGTGTAATTACAGAAACAGTGCAATCCGGAGACAGCTCCTGTAATTACAGAAACAGTGCAATCTGGAAACAGCGCTGTAATTGCAGAAACAGTATAATCCAGAGACAGCTGTAATTACAGAAACAGTGCAATCCGGAGACAGCTGTAATTACAGAAACAGTGTAATCCGGAGACAGCGCTGTAATTACAGAAACAGTGCAATCCGGAGACAGCACCTGTAATTACAGAAACAGTGCAATCCAGAGACAGCGCTGTAATTACAGAACCAGTGCAATCCGGAGACAGCACCTGTAATTACAGAAACAGCGCAATCCAGAGACAGCGCTGTAATTACAGAAACAGCGCAATCCGGAACAAGCACCTGTAATTACAGAAACAGTGCAAACCGGAGACAGCGCTGTAATTACAGAAACAGCGCAATCCAGAGACAGCGCTGTAATTACAGAAACAGTGTAATCCGGAGACAGTTCTGTAATTACAGAAACAGTGCAATCCGGAGACAGCGCTGTAATTACAGAACTAGTGCAATCCGGAGACAGCGGTGTAATTACAGAAACCGTGCAATCCGGAGACAGCGCTGTAATTACAGAAGCAGTGTAATCTGGAGACAGCTGTAATTACAGAAACAGTGCAATCCGGAGACAGCTGTAATTAGAGAAACAGTGCAATCCGGAGACAGCGCTGTAATTACAGAAACAGTGCAATCCGGAGACAGCGGTGTAATTACAGAAACAGTGCAATCCGGACAGCTCCTGTAATTACAGAAACAGTGCAATCCAGAAACAGCGCTGTAATTGCAGAAGCAGTATAATCCAGAGAGAGCTGTAATTACAGAAACAGTGCAATCCGGAGACAGCTGTAATTACAGAAACAGTGTAATCCGGAGACAGCGCTGTAATTACAGAAACAGTGCAATCCGGAGACAGCGCTGTAATTACAGAACCAGTGCAATCCGGAGACAGCACCTGTAATTACGGAAACAGTGCAATCCAGAGGCAGCGCTGTAATTACAGAAACAGCGCAATCCGGAGACAGCGCTGTAATAACAGAAACAGTGTAATCCGGAGAGAGCACCTGTAATTACAAAACCAGTGTAATCTGGAGACAGTGCTGTAATTACAGAAACAGTGCAATCCGGAGACAGCGCTGTAATTACAGAAACAGCGCAATCCGGAGACAGCGCTGTAATTACAGAAGCAGTGCAATCCAGAGACAGCACCTGTAATTACAAAACCAGTGTAATCTGGAGACAGCTGTAATTACAGAAACAGTGCAATCCGGAGACAGCGCTGTAATTACAGAAACAGTGCAATCCGGAGACAGCGCTGTAATTACAGAAACAGTGTAATCCGGAGAAAGTGCTGTAATTACAGAAACAGTGTAATCCGGAGACAGCGCTTTAATTACAGAAACATGTGCAATCCGGAGACAGCGCTGTAATTACAGGAACAATGCAATCCGGAGACAGCGCTGTAATTACAGAAACAGTGTAATCCGGACACAGCGCTGTAGTTACAGAAACAGTGCAATCCGAAGACAGCATTGTAATTACAGAAACAGTGCAATCCGGAGACAGCACCTGTAATTAAGAAACAGTGCAATCCGGAGACAGCGCAGTAATTACAGAAACAGTGCAATCCGGAGACAACACCTGTAATTACTGAAACAGTGTAATCCGGAGATAGCTGTAATTACAGAAACAGTGTAATCCGGAGAAAGCACCTGTAATTACAGAAATAGTGCAATCCGGAGACAGCGCTGTAATTACAGAAACAGTGCAATCCGGAGACAGGTGTAATTGCAGAAACAGTGCAATCTGGAGACAGCGCTGTAATTACAGAAACAGTGTAATCCGGAGACAGCACCTGTAATTACAGGAACAATGCAATCCGGAGACAGCTCTGTAATTACAGAAACAGTGAAATCCGGACACAGCGCTGTAGTTACAGAAACAATGCAATCCGAAGACAGCGTTGTAATTACAGAAACAGTGCAATCCGGAGACAGCACCTGTAATTAAGAAACAGTGCAATCCGGAGACAGCGCTGTAATTACAGAAACAGTGCAATCCGGAGACAACACCTGTAATTACTGAAACAGTGTAATCCGGAGACAGCTGTAATTACAGAAAAAGTGTAATCCGGAGAAAGCACCTGTAATTACAGAAATAGTGCAATCCGGAGACAGCGCTGTAATTACAGAAACAGTGCAATCCGGAGACAGCTGTAATTGCAGAAACAGTGCAATCCGGAGACAGCGCTGTAATTACAGAAACAGTGTAATCCGGAGACAGCACCTGTAATTACAGAAACAGTGCAATCCGGAGACAGCGCTGTAATTACAGAAACAGTGCAATCCGGAGACAGCTGTAATTACTGAAACCGTGCAATCCGGAGACAGCGCTGAAATTACAGAAACAGGGCAATCCGGAGACAGCACCTGTAATTACAGAAAAAGTGCAATCCGGAGACAGCGCTGTAATTACAGAAACAGTGCAATCCGGAGACAGCTGTAATTACAGAAACCAGGCAATCCGGAGACAGCGCTGTAATTACAGAAACAGGGCAATCTGGAGACAGCACTGTAATTACAGAAATAGTGTAATCCAGAGACAGCTGTAATTACAGAAACAGGGCAATCCGGAGACAGCACCTGTAATTACAGAAAAAGTGCAGTCCGGAGACAGCGCTGTAATTACAGAAACAGTGCAATCCGGAGACAGCTGTAATTACAGAAACCGGGCAATCCGGAGACAGCGCTGTAATTACAGAAACAGGGCAATCTGGAGACAGCACTGTAATTACAGAAATAGTGTAATCCAGAGACAGCTGTAATTACAGAAACAGGGCAATCCGGAGACAGCACCTGTAATTACAGAACCAGTGCAATCCGGAGACAGCGCTGTAATTACAGAAACAGTGCAATCCTGAGACAGCGGTGTAATTACAGAAACAGTGCAATCCGGAGACAGCGGTGTAATTACAGAAACAGTGCAATCCGGAGACAGCTCCTGTAATTACAGAAACAGTGCAATCTGGAAACAGCGCTGTAATTGCAGAAACAGTATAATCCAGAGACAGCTGTAATTACAGAAACAGTGCAATCCGGAGACAGCTGTAATTACAGAAACAGTGTAATCCGGAGACAGCGCTGTAATTACAGAAACAGTGCAATCCGGAGACAGCACCTGTAATTACAGAAACAGTGCAATCCAGAGACAGCGCTGTAATTACAGAACCAGTGCAATCCGGAGACAGCACCTGTAATTACAGAAACAGTGCAATCCAGAGACAGCGCTGTAATTACAGAAACAGCGCAATCCGGAACAAGCACCTGTAATTACAGAAACAGTGCAAACCGGAGACAGCGCTGTAATTACAGAAACAGCGCAATCCGGAGACAGCGCTGTAATTACAGAAACAGTGTAATCCGGAGACAGTTCTGTAATTACAGAAACAGTGCAATCCGGAGACAGCGCTGTAATTACAGAACTAGTGCAATCCGGAGACAGCGGTGTAATTACAGAAACCGTGCAATCCGGAGACAGCGCTGTAATTACAGAAGCAGTGTAATCTGGAGACAGCTGTAATTACAGAAACAGTGCAATCCGGAGACAGCTGTAATTAGAGAAACAGTGCAATCCGGAGACAGCGCTGTAATTACAGAAACAGTGCAATCCGGAGACAGCGGTGTAATTACAGAAACAGTGCAATCCGGACAGCTCCTGTAATTACAGAAACAGTGCAATCCAGAAACAGCGCTGTAATTGCAGAAGCAGTATAATCCAGAGAGAGCTGTAATTACAGAAACAGTGCAATCCGGAGACAGCTGTAATTACAGAAACAGTGTAATCCGGAGACAGCGCTGTAATTACAGAAACAGTGCAATCCGGAGACAGCGCTGTAATTACAGAACCAGTGCAATCCGGAGACAGCACCTGTAATTACAGAAACAGTGCAATCCAGAGGCAGCGCTGTAATTACAGAAACAGCGCAATCCGGAGACAGCGCTGTAATAACAGAAACAGTGTAATCCGGAGAGAGCACCTGTAATTACAAAACCAGTGTAATCTGGAGACAGTGCTGTAATTACAGAAACAGTGCAATCCGGAGACAGCGCTGTAATTACAGAAACAGCGCAATCCGGAGACAGCGCTGTAATTACAGAAACAGTGCAATCCGGAGACAGCACCTGTAATTACAAAACCAGTGTAATCTGGAGACAGCTGTAATTACAGAAACAGTGCAATCCGGAGACAGCGCTGTAATTACAGAAACAGTGCAATCCGGAGACAGCGCTGTAATTACAGAAACAGTGTAATCCGGAGAAAGTGCTGTAATTACAGAAACAGTGTAATCCGGAGACAGCGCTGTAATTACAGAAACATGTGCAATCCGGAGACAGCGCTGTAATTACAGGAACAATGCAATCCGGAGACAGCGCTGTAATTACAGAAACAGTGTAATCCGGACACAGCGCTGTAGTTACAGAAACAGTGCAATCCGAAGACAGCATTGTAATTACAGAAACAGTGCAATCCGGAGACAGCACCTGTAATTAAGAAACAGTGCAATCCGGAGACAGCGCAGTAATTACAGAAACAGTGCAATCCGGAGACAACACCTGTAATTACTGAAACAGTGTAATCCGGAGATAGCTGTAATTACAGAAACAGTGTAATCCGGAGAAAGCACCTGTAATTACAGAAATAGTGCAATCCGGAGACAGCGCTGTAATTACAGAAACAGTGCAATCCGGAGACAGGTGTAATTGCAGAAACAGTGCAATCCGGAGACAGCGCTGTAATTACAGAAACAGTGTAATCCGGAGACAGCACCTGTAATTACAGGAACAATGCAATCCGGAGACAGCGCTGTAATTACAGAAACAGTGAAATCCGGACACAGCGCTGTAGTTACAGAAACAATGCAATCCGAAGACAGCGTTGTAATTACAGAAACAGTGCAATCCGGAGACAGCACCTGTAATTAAGAAACAGTGCAATCCGGAGACAGCGCTGTAATTACAGAAACAGTGCAATCCGGAGACAACACCTGTAATTACTGAAACAGTGTAATCCGGAGACAGCTGTAATTACAGAAAAAGTGTAATCCGGAGAAAGCACCTGTAATTACAGAAATAGCGCAATCCGGAGACAGCGCTGTAATTACAGAAACAGTGCAATCCGGAGACAGCTGTAATTGCAGAAACAGTGCAATCCGGAGACAGCGCTGTAATTACAGAAACAGTGTAATCCGGAGACAGCACCTGTAATTACAGAAACAGTGCAATCCGGAGACAGCGCTGTAATTACAGAAACAGTGCAATCCGGAGACAGCTGTAATTACTGAAACCGTGCAATCCGGAGACAGCGCTGTAATTACAGAAACAGGGCAATCCGGAGACAGCACCTGTAATTACAGAAAAAGTGCAATCCGGAGACAGCGCTGTAATTACAGAAACAGTGCAATCCGGAGACAGCTGTAATTACAGAAACCGGGCAATCCGGAGACAGCGCTGTAATTACAGAAACAGGGCAATCTGGAGACAGCACTGTAATTACAGAAATAGTGTAATCCAGAGACAGCTGTAATTACAGAAACAGGGCAATCCGGAGACAGCACCTGTAATTACAGAAAAAGTGCAATCCGGAGACAGCGCTGTAATTACAGAAACAGTGCAATCCGGAGACAGCTGTAATTACAGAAACCGGGCAATCCGGAGACAGCGCTGTAATTACAGAAACAGGGCAATCTGGAGACAGCACTGTAATTACAGAAATAGTGTAATCCAGAGACAGCTGTAATTACAGAAACAGGGCAATCCGGAGACAGCACCTGTAATTACAGAAAAAGTGCAATCCGGAGACAGCGCTGTAATTACAGAAACAGTGCAATCCGGAGACAGCTGTAATACAGAAACCGTGCAATCCGGAGCCAGAGCTGTAATTACAGATACAGTGCAATCCGGAGACAGCACTGTAATTACAGAAATAGTGTAATCCAGAGACAGCTGTAATTAACGAAACAGTGCAATCCGGAGACAGCTGTAATTACAGAAACAGTGTAATCCGGAATCAGCGCTGTAATTACAGAAACAGTGTAATCCGGAATCAGCGCTGTAATTACAGAAACAGTGCAATCCGGAGACAACGCTGTATTTACAGAAACAGTGTAATCCGGAGACAGCTGTAATTACAGAAACAGTGTAATCCGGAATCAGCGCTGTAATTACAGAAACAGTGCAATCCGGAGACAGCGCTGTAATTACAGAAACAGCGCAATCCGGAGACAGCGCTGTAATTAAAGAAACAGTGTAATCCGGAGACAGCGCTGTAATTACAGAAACAGTGCAATCCGGAGACAGCACCTGTAATTACAAAACCAGTGTAATCTGGAGACAGCTGTAATTACAGAAACCGTGCAATCCGGAGACAGCGCTGTAATTACAGAAACAGTGCAATCCGGAGACAGCGCTGTAATTACAGAAACAGTGTAATCCGGAGACAGTGCTGTAATTACAGAAACAGTGTAATCCGGAGACAGCGCTGTAATTACAGAAACAGTGCAATCCGGAGACAGCGCTGTAATTACAGGAACAATGCAATCCGGAGACAGCGCTGTAATTACAGAAACAGTGCAATCCGAAGACAGCGCTGTAATTACAGAAACAGTGCAATCCGGAGACAGCACCTGTAATTAAGAAACAGTGCAATGCGGAGACAGCGCTGTAATTACAGAAACAGTGCAATCCGGAGACAACACCTGTAATTACTGAAACAGTGTAATCCGGAGACAGCTGTAATTACAGAAACAGTGTAATCCGGAGAAAGCACCTGTAATTACAGAAATAGTGCAATCCGGAGACAGCGCTGTAATTACAGAAACAGTGCAATCCGGAGACAGCGCTGTAATTACAGAAACAGTGTAATCCGGAGACAGCACCTGTAATTACAGAAACAGTGCAATCCGGAGACAGCGCTGTAATTACAGAAACAGCGCAATCCGGAGACAGCGCTGTAATTACAGAAACAGAGTAATCCGGAGACAGCGCTGTAATTACAGAAACAGTGCAATCCGGAGACAGCGCTGTAATTACAGAAACAATGCAATCCGGAGACAGCACCTGTAATTACAGAAACAGTGTAATCTGGAGACAGCTGTAATTACAGAAACAGTGCAATCCGGTGACAGCTGTAATTACAGAAACAGTGCAATCCGGAGACAGCGCTGTAATTACAGAAACAGTGTAATCCGGAGACAGCACCTGTAATTACAGAAACAGTGCAATCCGGAGACAGCGCTGTAATTACAGAAACAGTGCAATCCGGAGACAGCTGTAATTACTGAAACCGTGCAATCCGGAGACAGCGCTGTAATTACAGAAACAGGGCAATCCGGAGACAGCACCTGTAATTACAGAAAAAGTGCAATCCGGAGACAGCGCTGTAATTACAGAAACAGTGCAATCCGGAGACAGCTGTAATTACAGAAACCAGGCAATCCGGAGACAGCGCTGTAATTACAGAAACAGGGCAATCTGGAGACAGCACTGTAATTACAGAAATAGTGTAATCCAGAGACAGCTGTAATTACAGAAACAGGGCAATCCGGAGAAAGCACCTGTAATTACAGAAAAAGTGCAGTCCGGAGACAGCGCTGTAATTACAGAAACAGTGTAATCCGGAGAAAGCACCTGTAATTACAGAAATAGTGCAATCCGGAGACAGCGCTGTAATTACAGAAACAGTGCAATCCGGAGACAGGTGTAATTGCAGAAACAGTGCAATCCGGAGACAGCGCTGTAATTACAGAAACAGTGTAATCCGGAGACAGCACCTGTAATTACAGGAACAATGCAATCCGGAGACAGCGCTGTAATTACAGAAACAGTGAAATCCGGACACAGCGCTGTAGTTACAGAAACAATGCAATCCGAAGACAGCGTTGTAATTACAGAAACAGTGCAATCCGGAGACAGCACCTGTAATTAAGAAACAGTGCAATCCGGAGACAGCGCTGTAATTACAGAAACAGTGCAATCCGGAGACAACACCTGTAATTACTGAAACAGTGTAATCCGGAGACAGCTGTAATTACAGAAAAAGTGTAATCCGGAGAAAGCACCTGTAATTACAGAAATAGCGCAATCCGGAGACAGCGCTGTAATTACAGAAACAGTGCAATCCGGAGACAGCTGTAATTGCAGAAACAGTGCAATCCGGAGACAGCGCTGTAATTACAGAAACAGTGTAATCCGGAGACAGCACCTGTAATTACAGAAACAGTGCAATCCGGAGACAGCGCTGTAATTACAGAAACAGTGCAATCCGGAGACAGCTGTAATTACTGAAACCGTGCAATCCGGAGACAGCGCTGTAATTACAGAAACAGGGCAATCCGGAGACAGCACCTGTAATTACAGAAAAAGTGCAATCCGGAGACAGCGCTGTAATTACAGAAACAGTGCAATCCGGAGACAGCTGTAATTACAGAAACCGGGCAATCCGGAGACAGCGCTGTAATTACAGAAACAGGGCAATCTGGAGACAGCACTGTAATTACAGAAATAGTGTAATCCAGAGACAGCTGTAATTACAGAAACAGGGCAATCCGGAGACAGCACCTGTAATTACAGAAAAAGTGCAATCCGGAGACAGCGCTGTAATTACAGAAACAGTGCAATCCGGAGACAGCTGTAATTACAGAAACCGGGCAATCCGGAGACAGCGCTGTAATTACAGAAACAGGGCAATCTGGAGACAGCACTGTAATTACAGAAATAGTGTAATCCAGAGACAGCTGTAATTACAGAAACAGGGCAATCCGGAGACAGCACCTGTAATTACAGAAAAAGTGCAATCCGGAGACAGCGCTGTAATTACAGAAACAGTGCAATCCGGAGACAGCTGTAATACAGAAACCGTGCAATCCGGAGCCAGAGCTGTAATTACAGATACAGTGCAATCCGGAGACAGCACTGTAATTACAGAAATAGTGTAATCCAGAGACAGCTGTAATTAACGAAACAGTGCAATCCGGAGACAGCTGTAATTACAGAAACAGTGTAATCCGGAATCAGCGCTGTAATTACAGAAACAGTGTAATCCGGAATCAGCGCTGTAATTACAGAAACAGTGCAATCCGGAGACAACGCTGTATTTACAGAAACAGTGTAATCCGGAGACAGCTGTAATTACAGAAACAGTGTAATCCGGAATCAGCGCTGTAATTACAGAAACAGTGCAATCCGGAGACAGCGCTGTAATTACAGAAACAGCGCAATCCGGAGACAGCGCTGTAATTAAAGAAACAGTGTAATCCGGAGACAGCGCTGTAATTACAGAAACAGTGCAATCCGGAGACAGCACCTGTAATTACAAAACCAGTGTAATCTGGAGACAGCTGTAATTACAGAAACCGTGCAATCCGGAGACAGCGCTGTAATTACAGAAACAGTGCAATCCGGAGACAGCGCTGTAATTACAGAAACAGTGTAATCCGGAGACAGTGCTGTAATTACAGAAACAGTGTAATCCGGAGACAGCGCTGTAATTACAGAAACAGTGCAATCCGGAGACAGCGCTGTAATTACAGGAACAATGCAATCCGGAGACAGCGCTGTAATTACAGAAACAGTGCAATCCGAAGACAGCGCTGTAATTACAGAAACAGTGCAATCCGGAGACAGCACCTGTAATTAAGAAACAGTGCAATGCGGAGACAGCGCTGTAATTACAGAAACAGTGCAATCCGGAGACAACACCTGTAATTACTGAAACAGTGTAATCCGGAGACAGCTGTAATTACAGAAACAGTGTAATCCGGAGAAAGCACCTGTAATTACAGAAATAGTGCAATCCGGAGACAGCGCTGTAATTACAGAAACAGTGCAATCCGGAGACAGCGCTGTAATTACAGAAACAGTGTAATCCGGAGACAGCACCTGTAATTACAGAAACAGTGCAATCCGGAGACAGCGCTGTAATTACAGAAACAGCGCAATCCGGAGACAGCGCTGTAATTACAGAAACAGAGTAATCCGGAGACAGCGCTGTAATTACAGAAACAGTGCAATCCGGAGACAGCGCTGTAATTACAGAAACAATGCAATCCGGAGACAGCACCTGTAATTACAGAAACAGTGTAATCTGGAGACAGCTGTAATTACAGAAACAGTGCAATCCGGTGACAGCTGTAATTACAGAAACAGTGCAATCCGGAGACAGCGCTGTAATTACAGAAACAGTGTAATCCGGAGACAGCACCTGTAATTACAGAAACAGTGCAATCCGGAGACAGCGCTGTAATTACAGAAACAGTGCAATCCGGAGACAGCTGTAATTACTGAAACCGTGCAATCCGGAGACAGCGCTGTAATTACAGAAACAGGGCAATCCGGAGACAGCACCTGTAATTACAGAAAAAGTGCAATCCGGAGACAGCGCTGTAATTACAGAAACAGTGCAATCCGGAGACAGCTGTAATTACAGAAACCAGGCAATCCGGAGACAGCGCTGTAATTACAGAAACAGGGCAATCTGGAGACAGCACTGTAATTACAGAAATAGTGTAATCCAGAGACAGCTGTAATTACAGAAACAGGGCAATCCGGAGAAAGCACCTGTAATTACAGAAAAAGTGCAGTCCGGAGACAGCGCTGTAATTACAGAAACAGTGCAATCCGGAGACAGCTGTAATTACAGAAACCGGGCAATCCGGAGACAGCGCTGTAATTACAGAAACAGGGCAATCTGGAGACAGCACTGTAATTACAGAAATAGTGTAATCCAGAGACAGCTGTAATTACAGAAACAGGGCAATCCGGAGACAGCACCTGTAATTACAGAACCAGTGCAATCCGGAGACAGCGCTGTAATTACAGAAACAGTGCAATCCTGAGACAGCGGTGTAATTACAGAAACAGTGCAATCCGGAGACAGCGGTGTAATTACAGAAACAGTGCAATCCGGAGACAGCTCCTGTAATTACAGAAACAGTGCAATCTGGAAACAGCGCTGTAATTGCAGAAACAGTATAATCCAGAGACAGCTGTAATTACAGAAACAGTGCAATCCGGAGACAGCTGTAATTACAGAAACAGTGTAATCCGGAGACAGCGCTGTAATTACAGAAACAGTGCAATCCGGAGACAGCACCTGTAATTACAGAAACAGTGCAATCCAGAGACAGCGCTGTAATTACAGAACCAGTGCAATCCGGAGACAGCACCTGTAATTACAGAAACAGTGCAATCCAGAGACAGCGCTGTAATTACAGAAACAGCGCAATCCGGAACAAGCACCTGTAATTACAGAAACAGTGCAAACCGGAGACAGCGCTGTAATTACAGAAACAGCGCAATCCGGAGACAGCGCTGTAATTACAGAAACAGTGTAATCCGGAGACAGTTCTGTAATTACAGAAACAGTGCAATCCGGAGACAGCGCTGTAATTACAGAACTAGTGCAATCCGGAGACAGCGGTGTAATTACAGAAACCGTGCAATCCGGAGACAGCGCTGTAATTACAGAAGCAGTGTAATCTGGAGACAGCTGTAATTACAGAAACAGTGCAATCCGGAGACAGCTGTAATTAGAGAAACAGTGCAATCCGGAGACAGCGCTGTAATTACAGAAACAGTGCAATCCGGAGACAGCGGTGTAATTACAGAAACAGTGCAATCCGGACAGCTCCTGTAATTACAGAAACAGTGCAATCCAGAAACAGCGCTGTAATTGCAGAAGCAGTATAATCCAGAGAGAGCTGTAATTACAGAAACAGTGCAATCCGGAGACAGCTGTAATTACAGAAACAGTGTAATCCGGAGACAGCGCTGTAATTACAGAAACAGTGCAATCCGGAGACAGCGCTGTAATTACAGAACCAGTGCAATCCGGAGACAGCACCTGTAATTACAGAAACAGTGCAATCCAGAGGCAGCGCTGTAATTACAGAAACAGCGCAATCCGGAGACAGCGCTGTAATAACAGAAACAGTGTAATCCGGAGAGAGCACCTGTAATTACAAAACCAGTGTAATCTGGAGACAGTGCTGTAATTACAGAAACAGTGCAATCCGGAGACAGCGCTGTAATTACAGAAACAGCGCAATCCGGAGACAGCGCTGTAATTACAGAAACAGTGCAATCCGGAGACAGCACCTGTAATTACAAAACCAGTGTAATCTGGAGACAGCTGTAATTACAGAAACAGTGCAATCCGGAGACAGCGCTGGAATTACAGAAACAGTGCAATCCGGAGACAGCGCTGTAATTACAGAAACAGTGTAATCCGGAGAAAGTGCTGTAATTACAGAAACAGTGTAATCCGGAGACAGCGCTGTAATTACAGAAACATGTGCAATCCGGAGACAGCGCTGTAATTACAGGAACAATGCAATCCGGAGACAGCGCTGTAATTACAGAAACAGTGTAATCCGGACACAGCGCTGTAGTTACAGAAACAGTGCAATCCGAAGACAGCATTGTAATTACAGAAACAGTGCAATCCGGAGACAGCACCTGTAATTAAGAAACAGTGCAATCCGGAGACAGCGCAGTAATTACAGAAACAGTGCAATCCGGAGACAACACCTGTAATTACTGAAACAGTGTAATCCGGAGATAGCTGTAATTACAGAAACAGTGTAATCCGGAGAAAGCACCTGTAATTACAGAAATAGTGCAATCCGGAGACAGCGCTGTAATTACAGAAACAGTGCAATCCGGAGACAGGTGTAATTGCAGAAACAGTGCAATCCGGAGACAGCGCTGTAATTACAGAAACAGTGTAATCCGGAGACAGCACCTGTAATAACAGGAACAATGCAATCCGGAGACAGCGCTGTAATTACAGAAACAGTGAAATCCGGACACAGCGCTGTAGTTACAGAAACAATGCAATCCGAAGACAGCGTTGTAATTACAGAAACAGTGCAATCCGGAGACAGCACCTGTAATTAAGAAACAGTGCAATCCGGAGACAGCGCTGTAATTACAGAAACAGTGCAATCCGGAGACAACACCTGTAATTACTGAAACAGTGTAATCCGGAGACAGCTGTAATTACAGAAAAAGTGTAATCCGGAGAAAGCACCTGTAATTACAGAAATAGCGCAATCCGGAGACAGCGCTGTAATTACAGAAACAGTGCAATCCGGAGACAGCTGTAATTGCAGAAACAGTGCAATCCGGAGACAGCGCTGTAATTACAGAAACAGTGTAATCCGGAGACAGCACCTGTAATTACAGAAACAGTGCAATCCGGAGACAGCGCTGTAATTACAGAAACAGTGCAATCCGGAGACAGCTGTAATTACTGAAACCGTGCAATCCGGAGACAGCGCTGTAATTACAGAAACAGGGCAATCCGGAGACAGCACCTGTAATTACAGAAAAAGTGCAATCCGGAGACAGCGCTGTAATTACAGAAACAGTGCAATCCGGAGACAGCTGTAATTACAGAAACCGGGCAATCCGGAGACAGCGCTGTAATTACAGAAACAGGGCAATCTGGAGACAGCACTGTAATTACAGAAATAGTGTAATCCAGAGACAGCTGTAATTACAGAAACAGGGCAATCCGGAGACAGCACCTGTAATTACAGAAAAAGTGCAATCCGGAGACAGCGCTGTAATTACAGAAACAGTGCAATCCGGAGACAGCTGTAATTACAGAAACCGGGCAATCCGGAGACAGCGCTGTAATTACAGAAACAGGGCAATCTGGAGACAGCACTGTAATTACAGAAATAGTGTAATCCAGAGACAGCTGTAATTACAGAAACAGGGCAATCCGGAGACAGCACCTGTAATTACAGAAAAAGTGCAATCCGGAGACAGCGCTGTAATTACAGAAACAGTGCAATCCGGAGACAGCTGTAATACAGAAACCGTGCAATCCGGAGCCAGAGCTGTAATTACAGATACAGTGCAATCCGGAGACAGCACTGTAATTACAGAAATAGTGTAATCCAGAGACAGCTGTAATTAACGAAACAGTGCAATCCGGAGACAGCTGTAATTACAGAAAGAGTGTAATCCGGAATCAGCGCTGTAATTACAGAAACAGTGTAATCCGGAATCAGCGCTGTAATTACAGAAACAGTGCAATCCGGAGACAACGCTGTATTTACAGAAACAGTGTAATCCGGAGACAGCTGTAATTACAGAAACAGTGTAATCCGGAATCAGCGCTGTAATTACAGAAACAGTGCAATCCGGAGACAGCGCTGTAATTACAGAAACAGCGCAATCCGGAGACAGCGCTGTAATTAAAGAAACAGTGTAATCCGGAGACAGCGCTGTAATTACAGAAACAGTGCAATCCGGAGAAAGCACCTGTAATTACAAAACCAGTGTAATCTGGAGACAGCTGTAATTACAGAAACCGTGCAATCCGGAGACAGCGCTGTAATTACAGAAACAGTGCAATCCGGAGACAGCGCTGTAATTACAGAAACAGTGTAATCCGGAGACAGTGCTGTAATTACAGAAACAGTGTAATCCGGAGACAGCGCTGTAATTACAGAAACAGTGCAATCCGGAGACAGCGCTGTAATTACAGGAACAATGCAATCCGGAGACAGCGCTGTAATTACAGAAACAGTGCAATCCGAAGACAGCGCTGTAATTACAGAAACAGTGCAATCCGGAGACAGCACCTGTAATTAAGAAACAGTGCAATGCGGAGACAGCGCTGTAATTACAGAAACAGTGCAATCCGGAGACAACACCTGTAATTACTGAAACAGTGTAATCCGGAGACAGCTGTAATTACAGAAACAGTGTAATCCGGAGAAAGCACCTGTAATTACAGAAATAGTGCAATCCGGAGACAGCGCTGTAATTACAGAAACAGTGCAATCCGGAGACAGCGCTGTAATTACAGAAACAGTGTAATCCGGAGACAGCACCTGTAATTACAGAAACGGTGCAATCCGGAGACAGCGCTGTAATTACAGAAACAGCGCAATCCGGAGACAGCGCTGTAATTACAGAAACAGTGTAATCCGGAGACAGCGCTGTAATTACAGAAACAGTGCAATCCGGAGACAGCGCTGTAATTACAGAAACAATGCAATCCGGAGACAGCACCTGTAATTACAGAAACAGTGTAATCTGGAGACAGCTGTAATTACAGAAACAGTGCAATCCGGTGACAGCTGTAATTACAGAAACAGTGCAATCCGGAGACAGCGCTGTAATTACAGAAACAGTGCAATCCGGAGACAGCGCTGTAATTACAGAAACAGTGTAATCCGGAGACAGAGCTGTAATTACAGAAACAGTGTAATCCGGAGACAGCACTGTAATTACAGAAACAATGCAATCCGGAGACAGCGCTGTAATTACAGAAACAGTGTAATCCGGACACAGCGCTCTAATTACAGAAACAGTGCAATCCGAAGACAGCGCTGTAATTACAGAAACAGTGCAATCCGGAGACAGCACCTGTAATTACAGGAACAGTGCAATCCAGAGACAGCGCTGTAATTACAGAAACAGCGCAATCCGGAGACAGCACCTGTAATTACAGAAACAGTGCAATCCGGAGACAGCGCTGTAATTACAGAAACAGCGCAATCCGGAGACAGCACCTGTAATTACAGAACCAGTGCAATCCTGAGACAGCGCTGTAATTACAGTAACAGTGCAATCCGGAGACAACGGTGTAATTACAGAAACAGTGCAGTCCGGAGACGGCGCTGTAATTACAGAAACAGTGAAATCCGGAGACAGAGCTGTAATTACAGAAACAGTGTAATCCGGACACAGCGCTGTAATTACAGAAACAATGCAATCCGGAGACAGCGCTGTAATTACAGAAACAGTGTAATCCGGACACAGCGCTGTAATTACAGAAACAGTGCAATCCGAAGACAGCGCTGTAATTACAGAAACAGTGCAATCCGGAGACAGCACCTGTAATTACAGAAAAAGTGCAATCCGGAGACAGCGCTGTAATTACAGAAACAGTGCAATCCGGAGACAGCGCTGTAATTACAGAACCAGTGCAATCCGGAGACAGCACCTGTAATTACAGGAACAGTGCAATCCAGAGACAGCGCTGTAATTACAGAAACAGCGCAATCCGGAGACAGCACCTGTAATTACAGAAACAGTGCAATCCGGATACAGCGCTGTAATTACAGAAACAGCGCAATCCGGAGACAGCACCTGTAATTACAGAACCAGTGCAATCCTGAGACAGCGCTGTAATTACAGTAACAGTGCAATCCGGAGACAGCGGTGTAATTACAGAAACAGTGCAATCCGGAGACGGCGCTGTAATTACAGAAACAGTGCAATCCGGAGGCGGCGCTGTAATTACAGAAACAGTGTAATCCGGAGACAGCACCTGTAATTACAGAAATAGTGCAATCCGGAGACAGCACTGTAATTACAGAAACAGTGCAATCCGGAGACAGCTGTAATTACAGAAACCGTGCAATCCGGAGACAGCGCTGTAATTACAGAAACAGTGTAATCCAGAGACAGCACCTGTAATTACAGAAAAAGTGCAATCCGGAGACAGCGCTGTAATTACAGAAACAGTGCAATCCGGAGACAGCTGTAATTACAGAAAACGGGCAATCCGGAGACAGCGTTGTAATTACAGAAACAGGGCAATCTGGAGACAGCACTGTAATTACAGAAATAGTGTAATCCAGAGACAGCTGTAATTACAGAAACTGTGCAATCCGGAGACAGCGCTGTAATTACAGAAACAGGGCAATCCGGAGACAGCACCTGTAATTACAGAAAAAGTGCAATCCGGAGACAGCGCTGTAATTACAGAAACAGTGCAATCCGGAGACAGCTGTAATTACAGAAACCGTGCAATCCGGAGACAGTGCTGTAATTACAGATACAGTGCAATCCGGAGACAGCACTGTAATTACAGAAATAGTGTAATCCAGAGACAGCTGTAATTACAGAAACAGTGCAATCCGGAGACAGCTGTAATTACAGAAACAGTGTAATCCGGAATCAGCGCTGTAATTACAGAAACAGTGTAATCCGGAATCAGCGCTGTAATTACAGAAACAGTGCAATCCGAAGACAACGCTGTATTTACAGAAACAGTGTAATCCGGAGACAGCTGTAATTACAGAAACAGTGTAATCCGGAATCAGCGCTGTAATTACAGAAACAGTGTAATCCGGAGACAGCGCTGTAATTACAGAAACAGTGCAATCCGGAGACAGCACCTGTAATTACTGAAACAGTGCAATCCAGAGACATCGCTGTAATTACAGAAACAGTGCAATCCGGAGACAGCGCTGTAATTACAGAAACAGTGTAATCCGGAGACAGCGCTGTAATTACAGAAACAGTGCAATCCGGAGACAACACCTGTAATTACTGAAACAGTGTAATCCGGAGACAGCTGTAATTACAGAAAAAGCGTAATCCGGAGAAAGCACCTGTAATTACAGAAATAGTGCAATCCGGAGACAGCGCTGTAATTACAGAAACAGTGCAATCCGGAGACAGCTGTAATTGCAGAAACAGTGCAATCCGGAGACAGCGCTGTAATTACAGAAACAGTGTAATCCGGAGACAGCACCTGTAATTACAGAAACAGTGCAATCCGGAGACAGCGCTGTAATTACAGAAACAGTGCAATCCGGAGACAGCTGTAATTACTGAAACCGTGCAATGCGGAGACAGCGCTGTAATTACAGAAACAGGGCAATCCGGAGACAGCACCTGTAATTACAGAAAAAGTGCAATCCGGAGACAGCGCTGTAATTACAGAAACAGTGCAATCCGGAGACAGCTGTAATTACAGAAACCGGGCAATCTGGAGACAGCACTGTAATTACAGAAATAGTGTAATCCAGAGACAGCTGTAATTACAGAAACAGGGCAATCCGGAGACAGCACCTGTAATTACAGAAAAAGTGCAATCCGGAGACAGCGCTGTAATTACAGAAACAGTGCAATCCGGAGACAGCTGTAATTACAGAAACCGGGCAATCCGGAGACAGCGCTGTAATTACAGAAACAGGGCAATCTGGAGACAGCACTGTAATTACAGAAATAGTGTAATCCAGAGACAGCGGTAATTACAGAAACAGGGCAATCCGGAGACAGCACCTGTAATTACAGAAAAAGTGCAATCCGGAGACAGCGCTGTAATTACAGAAACAGTGCAATCCGGAGACAGCTGTAATACAGAAACCGTGCAATCCGGAGCCAGAGCTGTAATTACAGATACAGTGCAATCCGGAGACAGCACTGTAATTACAGAAATAGTGTAATCCAGAGACAGCTGTAATTAACGAAACAGTGCAATCCGGAGACAGCTGTAATTACAGAAACAGTGTAATCCGGAATCAGCGCTGTAATTACAGAAACAGTGTAATCCGGAATCAGCGCTGTAATTACAGAAACAGTGCAATCCGGAGACAACGCTGTATTTACAGAAACAGTGTAATCCGGAGACAGCTGTAATTACAGAAACAGTGCAATCCGGAATCAGCGCTGTAATTACAGAAACAGTGTAATCCGGAGACAGCGCTGTAATTACAGAAACAGTGCAATCCGGAGACAGCACCTGTAATTACTGAAACAGTGCAATCCAGAGACATCGCTGTAATTACAGAAACAGCGCAATCCGGAGACAGCGCTGTAATTACAGAAACAGTGTAATCCGGAGACAGCGCTGTAATTACAGAAACAGTGCAATCCGGAGACAGCACCTGTAATTACAAAACCAGTGTAATCTGGAGACAGCTGTAATTACAGAAACCGTGCAATCCGGAGAATGCGCTGTAATTACAGAAACAGTGCAATCCGGAGACAGCGCTGTAATTACAGAAGCAGTGTAATCCGGAGACAGTGCTGTAATTACAGAAACAGTGTAATCCGGAGACAGCGCTGTAATTACAGAAACAGTGCAATCCGGAGACAGCGCTGTAATTACAGGAACAATGCAATCCGGAGACAGCGCTGTAATTACAGAAACAGTGCAATCCGAAGACAGCGCTGTAATTACAGAAACAGTGCAATCCGGAGACAGCACCTGTAATTAAGAAACAGTGCAATGCGGAGACAGCGCTGTAATTACAGAAACAGTGCAATCCGGAGACAACACCTGTAATTACTGAAACAGTGTAATCCGGAGACAGCTGTAATTACAGAAACAGTGTAATCCGGAGAAAGCACCTGTAATTACAGAAATAGTGCAATCCGGAGACAGCGCTGTAATTACAGAAACAGTGCAATCCGGAGACAGCGCTGTAATTACAGAAACAGTGAAATCCGGAGACAGCACCTGTAATTACAGAAACAGTGCAATCCGGAGACAGCGCTGTAATTACAGAAACAGTGCAATCCGGAGACAGCGCTGTAATTACAGAAACAGTGTAATCCGGAGACAGAGCTGTAATTACAGAAACAGTGTAATCCGGAGACAGCACTGTAATTACAGAAACAATGCAATCCGGAGAAAGCGCTGTAATTACAGAAACAGTGTAATCCGGACACAGCGCTGTAATTACAGAAACAGTGAAATCCGGAGACAGAACCTGTAATTACAGAAACAGTGCAATCCGGAGACAGCGCTGTAATTACAGAAACAGTGCAATCCGGAGACAGCACCTGTAATTACAGGAACAGTGCAATCCAGAGACAGCGCTGTAATTACAGAAAAAGCGCAATCCGGAGACAGCACCTGTAATTACAGAAACAGTGCAATCCGGAGACAGCGCTGTAATTACAGAAACAGCGCAATCCGGAGGCAGCACCTGTAATTACAGAACCAGTGCAATCCTGAGACAGCGCTGTAATTACAGTAACAGTGCAATCCGGAGACAGCGGTGTAATTACAGAAACAGTGCAGTCCGGAGACGGCGCTGTAATTACAGAAACAGTGCAATCCGGAGACAGAGCTGTAATTACAGAAACAGTGTAATCCGGAGACAGCGCTGTAATTACAGAAACAATGCAATCCGGAGACAGCGCTGTAATTACAGAAACAGTGTAATCCGGACACAGCGCTGTAATTACAGAAACAGTGCAATCCGAAGACAGCGCTGTAATTACAGAAACAGTGCAATCCGGAGACAGCACCTGTAATTACAGAAAAAGTGCAATCCGGAGACAGCGCTGTAATTACAGAAGCAGTGTAATCCGGAGACAGCGCTGTAATTACAGAACCAGTGCAATCCGGAGACAGCACCTGTAATTACAGGAACAGTGCAATCCAGAGACAGCGCTGTAATTACAGAAACAGCGCAATCCGGAGACAGCACCTGTAATTACAGAAACAGTGCAATCCGGAGACAGCGCTGTAATTACAGAAACAGCGCAATCCGGAGACAGCACCTGTAATTACAGAACCAGTGCAATCCTGAGACAGCGCTGTAATTACAGTAACAGTGCAATCCGGAGACAGCGGTGTAATTACAGAAACAGTGCAATCCGGAGACGGCGCTGTAATTACAGAAACAGTGCAATCCGGAGGCGGCGCTGTAATTACAGAAACAGTGTAATCCGGAGACAGCACCTGTAATTACAGAAATAGTGCAATCCGGAGACAGCACTGTAATTACAGAAACAGTGCAATCCGGAGACAGCTGTAATTACAGAAACCGTGCAATCCGGAGACAGCGCTGTAATTACAGAAACAGTGTAATCCAGAGACAGCACCTGTAATTACAGAAAAAGTGCAATCCGGAGACAGCGCTGTAATTACAGAAACAGTGCAATCCGGAGACAGCTGTAATTACAGAAACCGGGCAATCCGGAGACAGCGCTGTAATTACAGAAACAGGGCAATCTGGAGACAGCACTGTAATTACAGAAATAGTGTAATCCAGAGACAGCTGTAATTACAGAAACTGTGCAATCCGGAGACAGCGCTGTAATTACAGAAACAGGGCAATCCGGAGACAGCACCTGTAATTACAGAAAAAGTGCAATCCGGAGACAGCGCTGTAATTACAGAAACAGTGCAATCCGGAGACAGCTGTAATTACAGAAACCGTGCAATCCGGACAAAGTGCTGTAATTACAGATACAGTGCAATCCGGAGACAGCACTGTAATTACAGAAATAGTGTAATCCAGAGACAGCTGTAATTACAGAAACAGTGCAATCCGGAGACAGCTGTAATTACAGAAACAGTGTAATCCGGAATCAGCGCTGTAATTACAGAAACAGTGTAATCCGGAATCAGCGCTGTAATTACAGAAACAGTGCAAACCGGAGACAACGCTGTATTTACAGAAACAGTGTAATCCGGAGACAGCTGTAATTACAGAAACAGTGTAATCCGGAATCAGCGCTGTAATTACAGAAACAGTGTAATCCGGAGACAGCGCTGTAATTACAGAAACAGTGCAATCCGGAGACAGCACCTGTAATTACTGAAACAGTGCAATCCAGAGACATCGCTGTAATTACAGAAACAGCGCAATCCGGAGACAGCGCTGTAATTACAGAAACAGTGTAATCCGGAGACAGCGCTGTAATTACAGAAACAGTGCAATCCGGAGACAGCACCTGTAATTACAAAACCAGCGTAATCTGGAGACAGCTGTAATTACAGAAACAGTGCAATCCGGAGACAGCGCTGTAATTACAGAAACAGGGCAATCTGGAGACAGCACTGTAATTACAGAAATAGTGTAATCCAGAGACAGCTGTAATTACAGAAACAGGGCAATCCGGAGACAGCACCTGTAATTACAGAAAAAGTGCAATCCGGAGACAGCTGTAATTACAGAAACAGTGCAATCCGGAGACAGCTGTAATTACAGAAACCGGGCAATCCGGAGACAGCGCTGTAATTACAGAAACAGGGCAATCTGGAGACAGCACAGTAATTACAGGAATAGTGTAATCCAGAGACAGCTGTAATTACAGAAACAGGGCAATCCGGAGACAGCACCTGTAATTACAGAAAAAGTGCAATCCGGAGACAGCGCTGTAATTACAGAAACAGTGCAATCCGGAGACAGCTGTAATACAGAAACCGTGCAATCCGGAGCCAGAGCTGTAATTACAGATACAGTGCAATCCGGAGACAGCACTGTAATTACAGAAATAGTGTAATCCAGAGACAGCTGTAATTAACGAAACAGTGCAATCCGGAGACAGCTGTAATTACAGAAACAGTGTAATCCGGAATCAGCGCTGTAATTACAGAAACAGTGTAATCCGGAATCAGCGCTGTAATTACAGAAACAGTGCAATCCGGAGACAACGCTGTATTTACAGAAACAGTGTAATCCGGAGACAGCTGTAATTACAGAAACAGTGCAATCCGGAATCAGCGCTGTAATTACAGAAACAGTGTAATCCGGAGACAGCGCTGTAATTACAGAAACAGTGCAATCCGGAGACAGCACCTGTAATTACTGAAACAGTGCAATCCAGAGACATCGCTGTAATTACAGAAACAGCGCAATCCGGAGACAGCGCTGTAATTACAGAAACAGTGTAATCCGGAGACAGCGCTGTAATTACAGAAACAGTGCAATCCGGAGACAGCACCTGTAATTACAAAACCAGTGTAATCTGGAGACAGCTGTAATTACAGAAACCGTGCAATCCGGAGAAAGCGCTGTAATTACAGAAACAGTGCAATCCGGAGACAGCGCTGTAATTACAGAAACAGTGTAATCCGGAGACAGTGCTGTAATTACAGAAACAGTGTAATCCGGAGACAGCGCTGTAATTACAGAAACAGTGCAATCCGGAGACAGCGCTGTAATTACAGGAACAATGCAATCCGGAGACAGCGCTGTAATTACAGAAACAGTGCAATCCGAAGACAGCGCTGTAATTACAGAAACAGTGCAATCCGGAGACAGCACCTGTAATTAAGAAACAGTGCAATGCGGAGACAGCGCTGTAATTACAGAAACAGTGCAATCCGGAGACAACACCTGTAATTACTGAAACAGTGTAATCCGGAGACAGCTGTAATTACAGAAACAGTGTAATCCGGAGAAAGCACCTGTAATTACAGAAATAGTGCAATCCGGAGACAGCGCTGTAATTACAGAAACAGTGCAATCCGGAGACAGCGCTGTAATTACAGAAACAGTGAAATCCGGAGACAGCACCTGTAATTACAGAAACAGTGCAATCCGGAGACAGCGCTGTAATTACAGAAACAGTGCAATCCGGAGACAGCGCTGTAATTACAGAAACAGTGTAATCCGGAGACAGAGCTGTAATTACAGAAACAGTGTAATCCGGAGACAGCACTGTAATTACAGAAACAATGCAATCCGGAGAAAGCGCTGTAATTACAGAAACAGTGTAATCCGGACACAGCGCTGTAATTACAGAAACAGTGCAATCCGAAGACAGCGCTGTAATTACAGAAACAGTGCAATCCGGAGACAGCACCTGTAATTACAGGAACAGTGCAATCCAGAGACAGCGCTGTAATTACAGAAAAAGCGCAATCCGGAGACAGCACCTGTAATTACAGAAACAGTGCAATCCGGAGACAGCGCTGTAATTACAGAAACAGCGCAATCCGGAGGCAGCACCTGTAATTACAGAACCAGTGCAATCCTGAGACAGCGCTGTAATTACAGTAACAGTGCAATCCGGAGACAGCGGTGTAATTACAGAAACAGTGCAGTCCGGAGACGGCGCTGTAATTACAGAAACAGTGCAATCCGGAGACAGAGCTGTAATTACAGAAACAGTGTAATCCGGAGACAGCGCTGTAATTACAGAAACAATGCAATCCGGAGACAGCGCTGTAATTACAGAAACAGTGTAATCCGGACACAGCGCTGTAATTACAGAAACAGTGCAATCCGAAGACAGCGCTGTAATTACAGAAACAGTGCAATCCGGAGACAGCACCTGTAATTACAGAAAAAGTGCAATCCGGAGACAGCGCTGTAATTACAGAAGCAGTGTAATCCGGAGACAGCGCTGTAATTACAGAACCAGTGTAATCCGGAGACAGCACCTGTAATTACAGGAACAGTGCAATCCAGAGACAGCGCTGTAATTACAGAAACAGCGCAATCCGGAGACAGCACCTGTAATTACAGAAACAGTGCAATCCGGAGACAGCGCTGTAATTACAGAAACAGCGCAATCCGGAGACAGCACCTGTAATTACAGAACCAGTGCAATCCTGAGACAGCGCTGTAATTACAGTAACAGTGCAATCCGGAGACAGCGGTGTAATTACAGAAACAGTGCAATCCGGAGACGGCGCTGTAATTACAGAAACAGTGCAATCCGGAGGCGGCGCTGTAATTACAGAAACAGTGTAATCCGGAGACAGCACCTGTAATTACAGAAATAGTGCAATCCGGAGACAGCACTGTAATTACAGAAACAGTGCAATCCGGAGACAGCTGTAATTACAGAAACCGTGCAATCCGGAGACAGCGCTGTAATTACAGAAACAGTGTAATCCAGAGACAGCACCTGTAATTACAGAAAAAGTGCAATCCGGAGACAGCGCTGTAATTACAGAAACAGTGCAATCCGGAGACAGCTGTAATTACAGAAACCGGGCAATCCGGAGACAGCGCTGTAATTACAGAAACAGGGCAATCTGGAGACAGCACTGTAATTACAGAAATAGTGTAATCCAGAGACAGCTGTAATTACAGAAACTGTGCAATCCGGAGACAGCGCTGTAATTACAGAAACAGGGCAATCCGGAGACAGCACCTGTAATTACAGAAAAAGTGCAATCCGGAGACAGCGCTGTAATTACAGAAACAGTGCAATCCGGAGACAGCTGTAATTACAGAAACCGTGCAATCCGGACAAAGTGCTGTAATTACAGATACAGTGCAATCCGGAGACAGCACTGTAATTACAGAAATAGTGTAATCCAGAGACAGCTGTAATTACAGAAACAGTGCAATCCGGAGACAGCTGTAATTACAGAAACAGTGTAATCCGGAATCAGCGCTGTAATTACAGAAACAGTGTAATCCGGAATCAGCGCTGTAATTACAGAAACAGTGCAAACCGGAGACAACGCTGTATTTACAGAAACAGTGTAATCCGGAGACAGCTGTAATTACAGAAACAGTGTAATCCGGAATCAGCGCTGTAATTACAGAAACAGTGTAATCCGGAGACAGCGCTGTAATTACAGAAACAGTGCAATCCGGAGACAGCACCTGTAATTACTGAAACAGTGCAATCCAGAGACATCGCTGTAATTACAGAAACAGCGCAATCCGGAGACAGCGCTGTAATTACAGAAACAGTGTAATCCGGAGACAGCGCTGTAATTACAGAAACAGTGCAATCCGGAGACAGCACCTGTAATTACAAAACCAGCGTAATCTGGAGACAGCTGTAATTACAGAAACAGTGCAATCCGGAGACAGCGCTGTAATTACAGAAACAGGGCAATCTGGAGACAGCACTGTAATTACAGAAATAGTGTAATCCAGAGACAGCTGTAATTACAGAAACAGGGCAATCCGGAGACAGCACCTGTAATTACAGAAAAAGTGCAATCCGGAGACAGCTGTAATTACAGAAACAGTGCAATCCGGAGACAGCTGTAATTACAGAAACCGGGCAATCCGGAGACAGCGCTGTAATTACAGAAACAGGGCAATCTGGAGACAGCACTGTAATTACAGGAATAGTGTAATCCAGAGACAGCTGTAATTACAGAAACAGGGCAATCCGGAGACAGCACCTGTAATTACAGAAAAAGTGCAATCCGGAGACAGCGCTGTAATTACAGAAACAGTGCAATCCGGAGACAGCTGTAATACAGAAACCGTGCAATCCGGAGCCAGAGCTGTAATTACAGATACAGTGCAATCCGGAGACAGCACTGTAATTACAGAAATAGTGTAATCCAGAGACAGCTGTAATTAACGAAACAGTGCAATCCGGAGACAGCTGTAATTACAGAAACAGTGTAATCCGGAATCAGCGCTGTAATTACAGACACAGTGTAATCCGGAATCAGCGCTGTAATTACAGAAACAGTGCAATCCGGAGACAACGCTGTATTTACAGAAACAGTGTAATCCGGAGACAGCTGTAATTACAGAAACAGTGCAATCCGGAATCAGCGCTGTAATTACAGAAACAGTGTAATCCGGAGACAGCGCTGTAATTACAGAAACAGTGCAATCCGGAGACAGCACCTGTAATTACTGAAACAGTGCAATCCAGAGACATCGCTGTAATTACAGAAACAGCGCAATCCGGAGACAGCGCTGTAATTACAGAAACAGTGTAATCCGGAGACAGCGCTGTAATTACAGAAACAGTGCAATCCGGAGACAGCACCTGTAATTACAAAACCAGTGTAATCTGGAGACAGCTGTAATTACAGAAACCGTGCAATCCGGAGACAGCGCTTTAATTACAGAAACAGTGCAATCCGGAGACAGCGCTGTAATTACAGAAACAGTGTAATCCGGAGACAGTGCTGTAATTACAGAAACAGTGTAATCCGGAGACAGTGCTGTAATTACAGAAACAGTGCAATCCGGAGACAGCGCTGTAATTACAGGAACAATGCAATCCGGAGACAGCGCTGTAATTACAGAAACAGTGCAATCCGAAGACAGCGCTGTAATTACAGAAACAGTGCAATCCGGAGACAGCACCTGTAATTAAGAAACAGTGCAATGCGGAGACAGCGCTGTAATTACAGAAACAGTGCAATCCGGAGACAACACCTGTAATTACTGAAACAGTGTAATCCGGAGACAGCTGTAATTACAGAAACAGTGTAATCCGGAGAAAGCACCTGTAATTACAGAAATAGTGCAATCCGGAGACAGCGCTGTAATTACAGAAACAGTGCAATCCGGAGACAGCGCTGTAATTACAGAAACAGTGTAATCCGGAGACAGCACCTGTAATTACAGAAACAGTGCAATCCGGAGACAGCGCTGTAATTACAGAAACAGCGCAATCCGGAGACAGCGCTGTAATTACAGAAACAGTGTAATCCGGAGACAGCGCTGTAATTACAGAAACAGTGCAATCCGGAGACAGCGCTGTAATTACAGAAACAATGCAATCCGGAGACAGCACCTGTAATTACAGAAACAGTGTAATCTGGAGACAGCTGTAATTACAGAAACAGTGCAATCCGGTGACAGCTGTAAGTACAGAAACAGTGCAATCCGGAGACAGCGCTGTAATTACAGAAACAGTGCAATCTGGAGACAGCGCTGTAATTACAGAAACAGTGTAATCCGGAGACAGAGCTGTAATTACAGAAACAGTGTAATCCGGAGACAGCACTGTAATTACAGAAACAATGCAATCCGGAGACAGCGCTGTAATTACAGAAACAGTGTAATCCGGACACAGCGCTGTAATTACAGTAACAGTGCAATCCGAAGACAGCGCTGTAATTACAGAAACAGTGCAATCCGGAGACAGCACCTGTAATTACAGGAACAGTGCAATCCAGAGACAGCGCTGTAATTACAGAAACAGCGCAATCCGGAGACAGCACCTGTAATTAAAGAAACAGTGCAATCCGGAGACAGCGCTGTAATTACAGAAACAGCGCAATCCGGAGACAGCACCTGTAATTACAGAACCAGTGCAATCCTGAGACAGCGCTGTAATTACAGTAACAGTGCAATCCGGAGACAGCGGTGTAATTACAGAAACAGTGCAGTCCGGAGACGGCGCTGTAATTACAGAAACAGTGCAATCCGGAGACAGAGCTGTAATTACAGAAACAGTGTAATCCGGAGACAGCGCTGTAATTACAGAAACAATGCAATCCGGAGACAGCGCTGTAATTACAGAAACAGTGTAATCCGGACACAGCGCTGTAATTACAGAAACAGTGCAATCCGAAGACAGCGCTGTAATTACAGAAACAGTGCAATCCGGAGACAGCACCTGTAATTACAGAAAAAGTGCAATCCGGAGACAGCGCTGTAATTACAGAAACAGTGCAATCCGGAGACAGCGCTGTAATAACAGAACCAGTGCAATCCGGAGACAGCACCTGTAATTACAGGAACAGTGCAATCCAGAGACAGCGCTGTAATTACAGAAACAGCGCAATCCGGAGACAGAACCTGTAATTACAGAAACAGTGCAATCCGGAGACAGCGCTGTAATTACAGAAACAGCGCAATCCGGAGACAGCACCTGTAATTACAGAACCAGTGCAATCCTGAGACAGCGCTGTAATTACAGTAACAGTGCAATCCGGAGACAGCGGTGTAATTACAGAAACCGGGCAATCCGGAGACAGCGCTGTAATTACAGAAACAGGGCAATCTGGAGACAGCACTGTAATTACAGAAATAGTGTAATCCAGAGACAGCTGTAATTACAGAAACTGTGCAATCCGGAGACAGCGCTGTAATTACAGAAACAGGGCAATCCGGAGACAGCACCTGTAATTACAGAAAAAGTGCAATCCGGAGACAGCGCTGTAATTACAGAAACAGTGCAATCCGGAGACAGCTGTAATTACAGAAACCGTGCAATCCGGAGACAGTGCTGTAATTACAGATACAGTGCAATCCGGAGACAGCACTGTAATTACAGAAATAGTGTAATCCAGAGACAGCTGTAATTACAGAAACAGTGCAATCCGGAGACAGCTGTAATTACAGAAACAGTGTAATCCGGAATCAGCGCTGTAATTACAGAAACAGTGTAATCCGGAATCAGCGCTGTAATTACAGAAACAGTGCAATCCGGAGACAACGCTGTATTTACAGAAACAGTGTAATCCGGAGACAGCTGTAATTACAGAAACAGTGTAATCCGGAATCAGCGCTGTAATTACAGAAACAGTGTAATCCGGAGACAGCGCTGTAATTACAGAAACAGTGCAATCCGGAGACAGCACCTGTAATTACTGAAACAGTGCAATCCAGAGACATCGCTGTAATTACAGAAACAGCGCAATCCGGAGACAGCGCTGTAATTACAGAAACAGTGTAATCCGGAGACAGCGCTGTAATTAAAGAAACAGTGCAATCCGGAGACAGCACCTGTAATTACAAAACCAGCGTAATCTGGAGACAGCTGTAATTACAGAAACAGTGCAATCCGGAGACAGCGCTGTAATTACAGAAGCAGTGCAATCCGGAGACAGCGCTGTAATTACAGAAACAGTGTAATCCGGAGACAGTGCTGTAATTACAGAAACAGTGTAATCCGGAGACAGCGCTGTAATTACAGAAAAAGTGCAATCCGGAGACAGCGCTGTAATTACAGGAACAATGCAATCCGGAGACAGCGCTGTAATTACAGAAACAGTGCAATCCGAAGACAGCGCTGTAATTACAGAAACAGTGCAATCCGGAGACAGCACCGGTAATTAAGAAACAGTGCAATCCGGAGACAGCGCTGTAATTACAGAAACAGTGTAATCCGGAATCAGCGCTGTAATTACAGAAACAGTGTAATCCGGAGACAGCGCTGTAATTACAGAAACAGTGCAATCCGGAGACAGCACCTGTAATTACTGAAACAGTGCAATCCAGAGACATCGCTGTAATTACAGAAACAGCGCAATCCGGAGACAGCGCTGTAATTACAGAAACAGTGTAATCCGGAGACAGCGCTGTAATTACAGAAACAGTGCAATCCGGAGACAGCACCTGTAATTACAAAACCAGCGTAATCTGGAGACAGCTGTAATTACAGAAACAGTGCAATCCGGAGACAGCGCTGTAATTACAGAAACAGGGCAATCTGGAGACAGCACTGTAATTACAGAAATAGTGTAATCCAGAGACAGCTGTAATTACAGAAACAGGGCAATCCGGAGACAGCACCTGTAATTACAGAAAAAGTGCAATCCGGAGACAGCTGTAATTACAGAAACAGTGCAATCCGGAGACAGCTGTAATTACAGAAACCGGGCAATCCGGAGACAGCGCTGTAATTACAGAAACAGGGCAATCTGGAGACAGCACTGTAATTACAGGAATAGTGTAATCCAGAGACAGCTGTAATTACAGAAACAGGGCAATCCGGAGACAGCACCTGTAATTACAGAAAAAGTGCAATCCGGAGACAGCGCTGTAATTACAGAAACAGTGCAATCCGGAGACAGTGTAATACAGAAACCGTGCAATCCGTAGCCAGAGCTGTAATTACAGATACAGTGCAATCCGGAGACAGCACTGTAATTACAGAAATAGTGTAATCCAGAGACAGCTGTAATTAACGAAACAGTGCAATCCGGAGACAGCTGTAATTACAGAAACAGTGTAATCCGGAATCAGCGCTGTAATTACAGACACAGTGTAATCCGGAATCAGCGCTGTAATTACAGAAACAGTGCAATCCGGAGACAACGCTGTATTTACAGAAACAGTGTAATCCGGAGACAGCTGTAATTACAGAAACAGTGCAATCCGGAATCAGCGCTGTAATTACAGAAACAGTGTAATCCGGAGACAGCGCTGTAATTACAGAAACAGTGCAATCCGGAGACAGCACCTGTAATTACTGAAACAGTGCAATCCAGAGACATCGCTGTAATTACAGAAACAGCGCAATCCGGAGACAGCGCTGTAATTACAGAAACAGTGTAATCCGGAGACAGCGCTGTAATTACAGAAACAGTGCAATCCGGAGACAGCACCTGTAATTACAAAACCAGTGTAATCTGGAGACAGCTGTAATTACAGAAACCGTGCAATCCGGAGACAGCGCTTTAATTACAGAAACAGTGCAATCCGGAGACAGCGCTGTAATTACAGAAACAGTGTAATCCGGAGACAGTGCTGTAATTACAGAAACAGTGTAATCCGGAGACAGTGCTGTAATTACAGAAACAGTGCAATCCGGAGACAGCGCTGTAATTACAGGAACAATGCAATCCGGAGACAGCGCTGTAATTACAGAAACAGTGCAATCCGAAGACAGCGCTGTAATTACAGAAACAGTGCAATCCGGAGACAGCACCTGTAATTAAGAAACAGTGCAATGCGGAGACAGCGCTGTAATTACAGAAACAGTGCAATCCGGAGACAACACCTGTAATTACTGAAACAGTGTAATCCGGAGACAGCTGTAATTACAGAAACAGTGTAATCCGGAGAAAGCACCTGTAATTACAGAAATAGTGCAATCCGGAGACAGCGCTGTAATTACAGAAACAGTGCAATCCGGAGACAGCGCTGTAATTACAGAAACAGTGTAATCCGGAGACAGCACCTGTAATTACAGAAACAGTGCAATCCGGAGACAGCGCTGTAATTACAGAAACAGCGCAATCCGGAGACAGCGCTGTAATTACAGAAACAGTGTAATCCGGAGACAGCGCTGTAATTACAGAAACAGTGCAATCCGGAGACAGCGCTGTAATTACAGAAACAATGCAATCCGGAGACAGCACCTGTAATTACAGAAACAGTGTAATCTGGAGACAGCTGTAATTACAGAAACAGTGCAATCCGGTGACAGCTGTAAGTACAGAAACAGTGCAATCCGGAGACAGCGCTGTAATTACAGAAACAGTGCAATCTGGAGACAGCGCTGTAATTACAGAAACAGTGTAATCCGGAGACAGAGCTGTAATTACAGAAACAGTGTAATCCGGAGACAGCACTGTAATTACAGAAACAATGCAATCCGGAGACAGCGCTGTAATTACAGAAACAGTGTAATCCGGACACAGCGCTGTAATTACAGTAACAGTGCAATCCGAAGACAGCGCTGTAATTACAGAAACAGTGCAATCCGGAGACAGCACCTGTAATTACAGGAACAGTGCAATCCAGAGACAGCGCTGTAATTACAGAAACAGCGCAATCCGGAGACAGCACCTGTAATTAAAGAAACAGTGCAATCCGGAGACAGCGCTGTAATTACAGAAACAGCGCAATCCGGAGACAGCACCTGTAATTACAGAACCAGTGCAATCCTGAGACAGCGCTGTAATTACAGTAACAGTGCAATCCGGAGACAGCGGTGTAATTACAGAAACAGTGCAGTCCGGAGACGGCGCTGTAATTACAGAAACTGTGCAATCCGGAGACAGAGCTGTAATTACAGAAACAGTGTAATCCGGAGACAGCGCTGTAATTACAGAAACAATGCAATCCGGAGACAGCGCTGTAATTACAGAAACAGTGTAATCCGGACACAGCGCTGTAATTACAGAAACAGTGCAATCCGAAGACAGCGCTGTAATTACAGAAACAGTGCAATCCGGAGACAGCACCTGTAATTACAGAAAAAGTGCAATCCGGAGACAGCGCTGTAATTACAGAAACAGTGCAATCCGGAGACAGCGCTGTAATAACAGAACCAGTGCAATCCGGAGACAGCACCTGTAATTACAGGAACAGTGCAATCCAGAGACAGCGCTGTAATTACAGAAACAGCGCAATCCGGAGACAGCACCTGTAATTACAGAAACAGTGCAATCCGGAGACAGCGCTGTAATTACAGAAACAGCGCAATCCGGAGACAGCACCTGTAATTACAGAACCAGTGCAATCCTGAGACAGCGCTGTAATTACAGTAACAGTGCAATCCGGAGACAGCGGTGTAATTACAGAAACAGTGCAATCCGGAGACGACGCTGTAATTACAGAAACAGTGCAATCCGCAGGCGGCGCTGTAATTACAGAAACAGTGTAATCCGGAGACAGCACCTGTAATTACAGAAATAGTGCAATCCGGAGACAGCACTGTAATTACAGAAACAGTGCAATCCGGAGACAGCTGTAATTACAGAAACCGGGCAATCCGGAGACAGCGCTGTAATTACAGAAACAGGGCAATCTGGAGACAGCACTGTAATTACAGAAATAGTGTAATCCAGAGACAGCTGTAATTACAGAAACTGTGCAATCCGGAGACAGCGCTGTAATTACAGAAACAGGGCAATCCGGAGACAGCACCTGTAATTACAGAAAAAGTGCAATCCGGAGACAGCGCTGTAATTACAGAAACAGTGCAATCCGGAGACAGCTGTAATTACAGAAACCGTGCAATCCGGAGACAGTGCTGTAATTACAGATACAGTGCAATCCGGAGACAGCACTGTAATTACAGAAATAGTGTAATCCAGAGACAGCTGTAATTACAGAAACAGTGCAATCCGGAGACAGCTGTAATTACAGAAACAGTGTAATCCGGAATCAGCGCTGTAATTACAGAAACAGTGTAATCCGGAATCAGCGCTGTAATTACAGAAACAGTGCAATCCGGAGACAACGCTGTATTTACAGAAACAGTGTAATCCGGAGACAGCTGTAATTACAGAAACAGTGTAATCCGGAATCAGCGCTGTAATTACAGAAACAGTGTAATCCGGAGACAGCGCTGTAATTACAGAAACAGTGCAATCCGGAGACAGCACCTGTAATTACTGAAACAGTGCAATCCAGAGACATCGCTGTAATTACAGAAACAGCGCAATCCGGAGACAGCGCTGTAATTACAGAAACAGTGTAATCCGGAGACAGCGCTGTAATTAAAGAAACAGTGCAATCCGGAGACAGCACCTGTAATTACAAAACCAGCGTAATCTGGAGACAGCTGTAATTACAGAAACAGTGCAATCCGGAGACAGCGCTGTAATTACAGAAGCAGTGCAATCCGGAGACAGCGCTGTAATTACAGAAACAGTGTAATCCGGAGACAGTGCTGTAATTACAGAAACAGTGTAATCCGGAGACAGCGCTGTAATTACAGAAAAAGTGCAATCCGGAGACAGCGCTGTAATTACAGGAACAATGCAATCCGGAGACAGCGCTGTAATTACAGAAACAGTGCAATCCGAAGACAGCGCTGTAATTACAGAAACAGTGCAATCCGGAGACAGCACCGGTAATTAAGAAACAGTGCAATCCGGAGACAGCGCTGTAATTACAGAAACAGTGCAATCCGGAGACAACACCTGTAATTACTGAAACAGTGTAATCCGGAGACAGCTGTAATTACAGAAACAGTGTAATCCGGAGAAAGCACCTGTAATTACAGAAATAGTGCAATCCGGAGACAGCGCTGTAATTACAGAAACAGTGCAATCCAGAGACAGCGCTGTAATTACAGAAACAGTGTAATCCGGAGACAGCACCTGTAATTACAGAAACAGTGCAATCCGGAGACAGCGCTGTAATTACAGAAACAGTGCAATCCGGAGACAGCTGTAATTACAGAAACCGTGCAATCCGGAGACAGCGCTGTAATTACAGAAACCGTGCAATCCAGTGACAGCACTGTAATTATAGAAATAGTGTAATCCAGAGACAGCTGTAATTACAGAAACAGTGCAATCCGGAGACAACGCTGTATTTACAGAAACGGTGTAATCCGGAGACAGCTGTAATTACAGAACCAGTGCAATCCTGAGACAGCGCTGTAATTACAGTAACAGTGCAATCCGGAGACAGCGGTGTAATTACAGAAACAGTGCAGTCCGGAGACGGCGCTGTAATTACAGAAACAGTGCAATCCGGAGACAGAGCTGTAATTACAGAAACAGTGTAATCCGGAGACAGCGCTGTAATTACAGAAACAATGCAATCCGGAGACAGCGCTGTAATTACAGAAACAGTGTAATCCGGACACAGCGCTGTAATTACAGAAACAGTGCAATCCGAAGACAGCGCTGTAATTACAGAAACAGTGCAATCCGGAGACAGCACCTGTAATTACAGAAAAAGTGCAATCCGGAGACAGCGCTGTAATTACAGAAGCAGTGTAATCCGGAGACAGCGCTGTAATTACAGAACCAGTGCAATCCGGAGACAGCACCTGTAATTACAGGAACAGTGCAATCCAGAGACAGCGCTGTAATTACAGAAACAGCGCAATCCGGAGACAGCACCTGTAATTACAGAAACAGTGCAATCCGGAGACAGCGCTGTAATTACAGAAACAGCGCAATCCGGAGACAGCACCTGTAATTACAGAACCAGTGCAATCCTGAGACAGCGCTGTAATTACAGTAACAGTGCAATCCGGAGACAGCGGTGTAATTACAGAAACAGTGCAATCCGGAGACGGCGCTGTAATTACAGAAACAGTGCAATCCGGAGGCGGCGCTGTAATTACAGAAACAGTGTAATCCGGAGACAGCACCTGTAATTACAGAAATAGTGCAATCCGGAGACAGCACTGTAATTACAGAAACAGTGCAATCCGGAGACAGCTGTAATTACAGAAACCGTGCAATCCGGAGACAGCGCTGTAATTACAGAAACAGTGTAATCCAGAGACAGCACCTGTAATTACAGAAAAAGTGCAATCCGGAGACAGCGCTGTAATTACAGAAACAGTGCAATCCGGAGACAGCTGTAATTACAGAAACCGGGCAATCCGGAGACAGCGCTGTAATTACAGAAACAGGGCAATCTGGAGACAGCACTGTAATTACAGAAATAGTGTAATCCAGAGACAGCTGTAATTACAGAAACTGTGCAATCCGGAGACAGCGCTGTAATTACAGAAACAGGGCAATCCGGAGACAGCACCTGTAATTACAGAAAAAGTGCAATCCGGAGACAGCGCTGTAATTACAGAAACAGTGCAATCCGGAGACAGCTGTAATTACAGAAACCGTGCAATCCGGACAAAGTGCTGTAATTACAGATACAGTGCAATCCGGAGACAGCACTGTAATTACAGAAATAGTGTAATCCAGAGACAGCTGTAATTACAGAAACAGTGCAATCCGGAGACAGCTGTAATTACAGAAACAGTGTAATCCGGAATCAGCGCTGTAATTACAGAAACAGTGTAATCCGGAATCAGCGCTGTAATTACAGAAACAGTGCAAAACGGAGACAACGCTGTATTTACAGAAACAGTGTAATCCGGAGACAGCTGTAATTACAGAAACAGTGTAATCCGGAATCAGCGCTGTAATTACAGAAACAGTGTAATCCGGAGACAGCGCTGTAATTACAGAAACAGTGCAATCCGGAGACAGCACCTGTAATTACTGAAACAGTGCAATCCAGAGACATCGCTGTAATTACAGAAACAGCGCAATCCGGAGACAGCGCTGTAATTACAGAAACAGTGTAATCCGGAGACAGCGCTGTAATTACAGAAACAGTGCAATCCGGAGACAGCACCTGTAATTACAAAACCAGCGTAATCTGGAGACAGCTGTAATTACAGAAACAGTGCAATCCGGAGACAGCGCTGTAATTACAGAAACAGGGCAATCTGGAGACAGCACTGTAATTACAGAAATAGTGTAATCCAGAGACAGCTGTAATTACAGAAACAGGGCAATCCGGAGACAGCACCTGTAATTACAGAAAAAGTGCAATCCGGAGACAGCTGTAATTACAGAAACAGTGCAATCCGGAGACAGCTGTAATTACAGAAACCGGGCAATCCGGAGACAGCGCTGTAATTACAGAAACAGGGCAATCTGGAGACAGCACTGTAATTACAGGAATAGTGTAATCCAGAGACAGCTGTAATTACAGAAACAGGGCAATCCGGAGACAGCACCTGTAATTACAGAAAAAGTGCAATCCGGAGACAGCGCTGTAATTACAGAAACAGTGCAATCCGGAGACAGCTGTAATACAGAAACCGTGCAATCCGGAGCCAGAGCTGTAATTACAGATACAGTGCAATCCGGAGACAGCACTGTAATTACAGAAATAGTGTAATCCAGAGACAGCTGTAATTAACGAAACAGTGCAATCCGGAGACAGCTGTAATTACAGAAACAGTGTAATCCGGAATCAGCGCTGTAATTACAGACACAGTGTAATCCGGAATCAGCGCTGTAATTACAGAAACAGTGCAATCCGGAGACAACGCTGTATTTACAGAAACAGTGTAATCCGGAGACAGCTGTAATTACAGAAACAGTGCAATCCGGAATCAGCGCTGTAATTACAGAAACAGTGTAATCCGGAGACAGCGCTGTAATTACAGAAACAGTGCAATCCGGAGACAGCACCTGTAATTACTGAAACAGTGCAATCCAGAGACATCGCTGTAATTACAGAAACAGCGCAATCCGGAGACAGCGCTGTAATTACAGAAACAGTGTAATCCGGAGACAGCGCTGTAATTACAGAAACAGTGCAATCCGGAGACAGCACCTGTAATTACAAAACCAGTGTAATCTGGAGACAGCTGTAATTACAGAAACCGTGCAATCCGGAGACAGCGCTTTAATTACAGAAACAGTGCAATCCGGAGACAGCGCTGTAATTACAGAAACAGTGTAATCCGGAGACAGTGCTGTAATTACAGAAACAGTGTAATCCGGAGACAGCGCTGTAATTACAGAAACAGTGCAATCCGGAGACAGCGCTGTAATTACAGGAACAATGCAATCCGGAGACAGCGCTGTAATTACAGAAACAGTGCAATCCGAAGACAGCGCTGTAATTACAGAAACAGTGCAATCCGGAGACAGCACCTGTAATTAAGAAACAGTGCAATGCGGAGACAGCGCTGTAATTACAGAAACAGTGCAATCCGGAGACAACACCTGTAATTACTGAAACAGCGTAATCCGGAGACAGCTGTAATTACAGAAACAGTGTAATCCGGAGAAAGCACCTGTAATTACAGAAATAGTGCAATCCGGAGACAGCGCTGTAATTACAGAAACAGTGCAATCCGGAGACAGCGCTGTAATTACAGAAACAGTGTAATCCGGAGACAGCACCTGTAATTACAGAAACAGTGCAATCCGGAGACAGCGCTGTAATTACAGAAACAGCGCAATCCGGAGACAGCACTGTAATTACTGAAACAGTGTAATCCGGAGACAGCGCTGTAATTACAGAAACAGTGCAATCCGGAGACAGCGCTGTAATTACAGAAACAATGCAATCCGGAGACAGCACCTGTAATTACAGAAACAGTGTAATCTGGAGACAGCTGTAATTACAGAAACAGTGCAATCCGGTGACAGCTGTAAGTACAGAAACAGTGCAATCCGGAGACAGCGCTGTAATTACAGAAACAGTGCAATCTGGAGACAGCGCTGTAATTACAGAAACAGTGTAATCCGGAGACAGAGCTGTAATTACAGAAACAGTGTAATCCGGAGACAGCACTGTAATTACAGAAACAATGCAATCCGGAGACAGCGCTGTAATTACAGAAACAGTGTAATCCGGACACAGCGCTGTAATTACAGAAACAGTGCAATCCGAAGACAGCGCTGTAATTACAGAAACAGTGCAATCCGGAGACAGCACCTGTAATTACAGGAACAGTGCAATCCAGAGACAGCGCTGTAATTACAGAAACAGCGCAATCCGGAGACAGCACCTGTAATTAAAGAAACAGTGCAATCCGGAGACAGCGCTGTAATTACAGAAACAGCGCAATCCGGAGACAGCACCTGTAATTACAGAACCAGTGCAATCCTGAGACAGCGCTGTAATTACAGTAACAGTGCAATCCGGAGACAGCGGTGTAATTACAGAAACAGTGCAGTCCGGAGACGGCGCTGTAATTACAGAAACAGTGCAATCCGGAGACAGAGCTGTAATTACAGAAACAGTGTAATCCGGAGACAGCGCTGTAATTACAGAAACAATGCAATCCGGAGACAGCGCTGTAATTACAGAAACAGTGTAATCCGGACACAGCGCTGTAATTACAGAAACAGTGCAATCCGAAGACAGCGCTGTAATTACAGAAACAGTGCAATCCGGAGACAGCACCTGTAATTACAGAAAAAGTGCAATCCGGAGACAGCGCTGTAATTACAGAAACAGTGCAATCCGGAGACAGCGCTGTAATAACAGAACCAGTGCAATCCGGAGACAGCACCTGTAATTACAGGAACAGTGCAATCCAGAGACAGCGCTGTAATTACAGAAACAGCGCAATCCGGAGACAGCACCTGTAATTACAGAAACAGTGCAATCCGGAGACAGCGCTGTAATTACAGAAACAGCGCAATCCGGAGACAGCACCTGTAATTACAGAACCAGTGCAATCCTGAGACAGCGCTGTAATTACAGTAACAGTGCAATCCGGAGACAGCGGTGTAATTACAGAAACAGTGCAATCCGGAGACGACGCTGTAATTACAGAAACAGTGCAATCCGGAGGCGGCGCTGTAATTACAGAAACAGTGTAATCCGGAGACAGCACCTGTAATTACAGAAATAGTGCAATCCGGAGACAGCACTGTAATTACAGAAACAGTGCAATCCGGAGACAGCTGTAATTACAGAAACCGGGCAATCCGGAGACAGCGCTGTAATTACAGAAACAGGGCAATCTGGAGACAGCACTGTAGTTACAGAAATAGTGTAATCCAGAGACAGCTGTAATTACAGAAACTGTGCAATCCGGAGACAGCGCTGTAATTACAGAAACAGGGCAATCCGGAGACAGCACCTGTAATTACAGAAAAAGTGCAATCCGGAGACAGCGCTGTAATTACAGAAACAGTGCAATCCGGAGACAGCTGTAATTACAGAAACCGTGCAATCCGGAGACAGTGCTGTAATTACAGATACAGTGCAATCCGGAGACAGCACTGTAATTACAGAAATAGTGTAATCCAGAGACAGCTGTAATTACAGAAACAGTGCAATCCGGAGACAGCTGTAATTACAGAAACAGTGTAATCCGGAATCAGCGCTGTAATTACAGAAACAGTGTAATCCGGAATCAGCGCTGTAATTACAGAAACAGTGCAATCCGGAGACAACGCTGTATTTACAGAAACAGTGTAATCCGGAGACAGCTGTAATTACAGAAACAGTGTAATCCGGAATCAGCGCTGTAATTACAGAAACAGTGTAATCCGGAGACAGCGCTGTAATTACAGAAACAGTGCAATCCGGAGACAGCACCTGTAATTACTGAAACAGTGCAATCCAGAGACATCGCTGTAATTACAGAAACAGCGCAATCCGGAGACAGCGCTGTAATTACAGAAACAGTGTAATCCGGAGACAGCGCTGTAATTAAAGAAACAGTGCAATCCGGAGACAGCACCTGTAATTACAAAACCAGCGTAATCTGGAGACAGCTGTAATTACAGAAACAGTGCAATCCGGAGACAGCGCTGTAATTACAGAAGCAGTGCAATCCGGAGACAGCGCTGTAATTACAGAAACAGTGTAATCCGGAGACAGTGCTGTAATTACAGAAACAGTGTAATCCGGAGACAGCGCTGTAATTACAGAAAAAGTGCAATCCGGAGACAGCGCTGTAATTACAGGAACAATGCAATCCGGAGACAGCGCTGTAATTACAGAAACAGTGCAATCCGAAGACAGCGCTGTAATTACAGAAACAGTGCAATCCGGAGACAGCACCGGTAATTAAGAAACAGTGCAATCCGGAGACAGCGCTGTAATTACAGAAACAGTGCAATCCGGAGACAACACCTGTAATTACTGAAACAGTGTAATCCGGAGACAGCTGTAATTACAGAAACAGTGTAATCCGGAGAAAGCACCTGTAATTACAGAAATAGTGCAATCCGGAGACAGCGCTGTAATTACAGAAACAGTGCAATCCAGAGACAGCGCTGTAATTACAGAAACAGTGTAATCCGGAGACAGCACCTGTAATTACAGAAACAGTGCAATCCGGAGACAGCGCTGTAATTACAGAAACAGTGCAATCCGGAGACAGCTGTAATTACAGAAACCGTGCAATCCGGAGACAGCGCTGTAATTACAGAAACCGTGCAATCCAGTGACAGCACTGTAATTATAGAAATAGTGTAATCCAGAGACAGCTGTAATTACAGAAACAGTGCAATCCGGAGACAACGCTGTATTTACAGAAACGGTGTAATCCGGAGACAGCTGTAATTACAGAAACAGTGTAATCCGGAATCAGCGCTGTAATTACAGAAACAGTGTAATCCGGAGACAGCGCTGTAATTACAGAACCACTGCAATCCGGATACAGCACCTGTAATTACAGAAACAGTGCAATCCAGAGAAAGCGCTGTAATTACAGAAACAGCGCAATCCGGAGACAGCACCTGTAATTACAGAACCAGTGCAATCCTGAGACAGCGCTGTAATTACAGAAACAGTGCAATCCGGAGGCGGCGCTGTAATTACAGAAACAGTGTAATCCGGAGACAGCACCTGTAATTACAGAAATAGTGCAATCCGGAGACAGCACTGTAATTACAGAAACAGTGCAATCCGGAGACAGCTGTAATTACAGAAACCGTGCAATCCGGAGACAGCGCTGTAATTACAGAAACAGTGTAATCCAGAGACAGCACCTGTAATTACAGAAAAAGTGCAATCCGGAGACAGCGCTGTAATTACAGAAACAGTGCAATCCGGAGACAGCTGTAATTACAGAAACCGGGCAATCCGGAGACAGCGCTGTAATTACAGAAACAGGGCAATCTGGAGACAGCACTGTAATTACAGAAATAGTGTAATCCAGAGACAGCTGTAATTACAGAAACTGTGCAATCCGGAGACAGCGCTGTAATTACAGAAACAGGGCAATCCGGAGACAGCACCTGTAATTACAGAAAAAGTGCAATCCGGAGACAGCGCTGTAATTACAGAAACAGTGCAATCCGGAGACAGCTGTAATTACAGAAACCGTGCAATCCGGACAAAGTGCTGTAATTACAGATACAGTGCAATCCGGAGACAGCACTGTAATTACAGAAATAGTGTAATCCAGAGACAGCTGTAATTACAGAAACAGTGCAATCCGGAGACAGCTGTAATTACAGAAACAGTGTAATCCGGAATCAGCGCTGTAATTACAGAAACAGTGTAATCCGGAATCAGCGCTGTAATTACAGAAACAGTGCAAACCGGAGACAACGCTGTATTTACAGAAACAGTGTAATCCGGAGACAGCTGTAATTACAGAAACAGTGTAATCCGGAATCAGCGCTGTAATTACAGAAACAGTGTAATCCGGAGACAGAGCTGTAATTACAGAAACAGTGCAATCCGGAGACAGCACCTGTAATTACTGAAACAGTGCAATCCAGAGACATCGCTGTAATTACAGAAACAGCGCAATCCGGAGACAGCGCTGTAATTACAGAAACAGTGTAATCCGGAGACAGCGCTGTAATTACAGAAACAGTGCAATCTGGAGACAGCACCTGTAATTACAAAACCAGCGTAATCTGGAGACAGCTGTAATTACAGAAACAGTGCAATCCGGAGACAGCGCTGTAATTACAGAAACAGGGCAATCTGGAGACAGCACTGTAATTACAGAAATAGTGTAATCCAGAGACAGCTGTAATTACAGAAACAGGGCAATCCGGAGACAGCACCTGTAATTACAGAAAAAGTGCAATCCGGAGACAGCTGTAATTACAGAAACAGTGCAATCCGGAGACAGCTGTAATTACAGAAACCGGGCAATCCGGAGACAGCGCTGTAATTACAGAAACAGGGCAATCTGGAGACAGCACTGTAATTACAGGAATAGTATAATCCAGAGACAGCTGTAATTACAGAAACAGGGCAATCCGGAGACAGCACCTGTAATTACAGAAAAAGTGCAATCCGGAGACAGCGCTGTAATTACAGAAACAGTGCAATCCGGAGACAGCTGTAATACAGAAACCGTGCAATCCGGAGCCAGAGCTGTAATTACAGATACAGTGCAATCCGGAGACAGCACTGTAATTACAGAAATAGTGTAATCCAGAGACAGCTGTAATTAACGAAACAGTGCAATCCGGAGACAGCTGTAATTACAGAAACAGTGTAATCCGGAATCAGCGCTGTAATTACAGACACAGTGTAATCCGGAATCAGCGCTGTAATTACAGAAACAGTGCAATCCGGAGACAACGCTGTATTTACAGAAACAGTGTAATCCGGAGACAGCTGTAATTACAGAAACAGTGCAATCCGGAATCAGCGCTGTAATTACAGAAACAGTGTAATCCGGAGACAGCGCTGTAATTACAGAAACAGTGCAATCCGGAGACAGCACCTGTAATTACTGAAACAGTGCAATCCAGAGACATCGCTGTAATTACAGAAACAGCGCAATCCGGAGACAGTGCTGTAATTACAGAAACAGTGTAATCCGGAGACAGCGCTGTAATTACAGAAACAGTGCAATCCGGAGACAGCACCTGTAATTACAAAACCAGTGTAATCTGGAGACAGCTGTAATTACAGAAACCGTGCAATCCGGAGACAGCGCTTTAATTACAGAAACAGTGCAATCCGGAGACAGCGCTGTAATTACAGAAACAGTGTAATCCGGAGACAGTGCTGTAATTACAGAAACAGTGTAATCCGGAGACAGCGCTGTAATTACAGAAACAGTGTAATCCGGACACAGCGCTGTAATTACAGAAACAGTGCAATCCGAAGACAGCGCTGTAATTACAGAAACAGTGCAATCCGGAGACAGCACCTGTAATTACAGAAAAAGTGCAATCCGGAGACAGCGCTGTAATTACAGAAACAGTGCAATCCGGAGACAGCGCTGTAATTACAGAACCAGTGCAATCCGGAGACAGCACCTGTAATTACAGGAACAGTGCAATCCAGAGACAGCGCTGTAATTACAGAAACAGCGCAATCCGGAGACAGCACCTGTAATTACAGAAACAGTGCAATCCGGAGACAGCGCTGTAATTACAGAAACAGCGCAATCCAGAGACAGCACCTGTAATTACAGAACCAGTGCAATCCTGAGACAGCGCTGTAATTACAGTAACAGTGCAATCCGGAGACAGCGGTGTAATTACAGAAACAGTGCAATCCGGAGACGGCGCTGTAATTACAGAAACAGTGCAATCCGGAGGCGGCGCTGTAATTACAGAAACAGTGTAATCCGGAGACAGCACCTGTAATTACAGAAATAGTGCAATCCGGAGACAGCACTGTAATTACAGAAACAGTGCAATCCGGAGACAGCAACTGTAATTACAAAACCAGTGTAATCTGGAGACAGCTGTAATTACAGAAACCGTGCAATCCGGAGACAGCGCTTTAATTACAGAAACAGTGCAATCCGGAGACAGCGCTGTAATTACAGAAACAGTGTAATCCGGAGACAGTGCTGTAATTACAGAAACAGTGTAATCCGGAGACAGCGCTGTAATTACAGAAACAGTGTAATCCGGACACAGCGCTGTAATTACAGAAACAGTGCAATCCGAAGACAGCGCTGTAATTACAGAAACAGTGCAATCCGGAGACAGCACCTGTAATTACAGAAAAAGTGCAATCCGGAGACAGCGCTGTAATTACAGAAACAGTGCAATCCGGAGACAGCGCTGTAATTACAGAACCAGTGCAATCCGGAGACAGCACCTGTAATTACAGGAACAGTGCAATCCAGAGACAGCGCTGTAATTACAGAAACAGCGCAATCCGGAGACAGCACCTGTAATTACAGAAACAGTGCAATCCGGAGACAGCGCTGTAATTACAGAAACAGCGCAATCCGGAGACAGCACCTGTAATTACAGAACCAGTGCAATCCTGAGACAGCGCTGTAATTACAGTAACAGTGCAATCCGGAGACAGCGGTGTAATTACAGAAACAGTGCAATCCGGAGACGGCGCTGTAATTACAGAAACAGTGCAATCCGGAGGCGGCGCTGTAATTACAGAAACAGTGTAATCCGGAGACAGCACCTGTAATTACAGAAATAGTGCAATCCGGAGACAGCACTGTAATTACAGAAACAGTGCAATCCGGAGACAGCTGTAATTACAGAAACCGTGCAATCCGGAGACAGCGCTGTAATTACAGAAACAGTGTAATCCAGAGACAGCACCTGTAATTACAGAAAAAGTGCAATCCGGAGACAGCGCTGTAATTACAGAAACAGTGCAATCCGGAGACAGCTGTAATTACAGAAACCGGGCAATCCGGAGACAGCGCTGTAATTACAGAAACAGGGCAATCTGGAGACAGCACTGTAATTACAGAAATAGTGTAATCCAGAGACAGCTGTAATTACAGAAACTGTGCAATCCGGAGACAGCGCTGTAATTACAGAAACAGGGCAATCCGGAGACAGCACCTGTAATTACAGAAAAAGTGCAATCCGGAGACAGCGCTGTAATTACAGAAACAGTGCAATCCGGAGACAGCTGTAATTACAGAAACCGTGCAATCCGGAGACAGTGCTGTAATTACAGATACAGTGCAATCCGGAGACAGCACTGTAATTACAGAAATAGTGTAATCCAGAGACAGCTGTAATTACAGAAACAGTGCAATCCGGAGACAGCTGTAATTACAGAAACAGTGTAATCCGGAATCAGCGCTGTAATTACAGAAACAGTGTAATCCGGAATCAGCGCTGTAATTACAGAAACAGTGCAATCCGGAGACAACGCTGTATTTACAGAAACAGTGTAATCCGGAGACAGCTGTAATTACAGAAACAGTGTAATCCGGAATCAGCGCTGTAATTACAGAAACAGTGTAATCCGGAGACAGCGCTGTAATTACAGAAACAGTGCAATCCGGAGACAGCACCTGTAATTACTGAAACAGTGCAATCCAGAGACATCGCTGTAATTACAGAAACAGCGCAATCCGGAGACAGCGCTGTAATTACAGAAACAGTGTAATCCGGAGACAGCGCTGTAATTACAGAAACAGTGCAATCCGGAGACAGCACCTGTAATTACAAAACCAGCGTAATCTGGAGACAGCTGTAATTACAGAAACAGTGCAATCCGGAGACAGCGCTGTAATTACAGAAACAGTGCAATCCGGAGACAGCGCTGTAATTACAGAAACAGTGTAATCCGGAGACAGTGCTGTAATTACAGAAACAGTGTAATCCGGAGACAGCGCTGTAATTACAGAAAAAGTGCAATCCGGAGACAGCGCTGTAATTACAGGAACAATGCAATCCGGAGACAGCGCTGTAATTACAGAAACAGTGCAATCCGAAGACAGCGCTGTAATTACAGAAACAGTGCAATCCGGAGACTGCACCGGTAATTAAGAAACAGTGCAATCCGGAGACAGCGCTGTAATTACAGAAACAGTGCAATCCGGAGACAACACCTGTAATTACTGAAACAGTGTAATCCGGAGACAGCTGTAATTACAGAAACAGTGTAATCCGGAGAAAGCACCTGTAATTACAGAAATAGTGCAATCCGGAGACAGCGCTGTAATTACAGAAACAGTGCAATCCAGAGACAGCGCTGTAATTACAGAAACAGTGTAATCCGGAGACAGCACCTGTAATTACAGAAACAGTGCAATCCGGAGACAGCGCTGTAATTACAGAAACAGTGCAATCCGGAGACAGCGCTTTAATTACAGAAACAGTGCAATCCGGAGACAGCGCTGTAATTACAGAAACAGTGTAATCCGGAGACAGTGCTGTAATTACAGAAACAGTGTAATCCGGAGACAGCGCTGTAATTACAGAAACAGTGTAATCCGGACACAGCGCTGTAATTACAGAAACAGTGCAATCCGAAGACAGCGCTGTAATTACAGAAACAGTGCAATCCGGAGACAGCACCTGTAATTACAGAAAAAGTGCAATCCGGAGACAGCGCTGTAATTACAGAAACAGTGCAATCCGGAGACAGCGCTGTAATTACAGAACCAGTGCAATCCGGAGACAGCACCTGTAATTACAGGAACAGTGCAATCCAGAGACAGCGCTGTAATTACAGAAACAGCGCAATCCGGAGACAGCACCTGTAATTACAGAAACAGTGCAATCCGGAGACAGCGCTGTAATTACAGAAACAGCGCAATCCGGAGACAGCACCTGTAATTACAGAACCAGTGCAATCCTGAGACAGCGCTGTAATTACAGTAACAGTGCAATCCGGAGACAGCGGTGTAATTACAGAAACAGTGCAATCCGGAGACGGCGCTGTAATTACAGAAACAGTGCTATCCGGAGGCGGCGCTGTAATTACAGAAACAGTGTAATCCGGAGACAGCACCTGTAATTACAGAAATAGTGCAATCCGGAGACAGCACTGTAATTACAGAAACAGTGCAATCCGGAGACAGCTGTAATTACAGAAACCGTGCAATCCGGAGACAGCGCTGTAATTACAGAAACAGTGTAATCCAGAGACAGCACCTGTAATTACAGAAAAAGTGCAATCCGGAGACAGCGCTGTAATTACAGAAACAGTGCAATCCGGAGACAGCTGTAATTACAGAAACCGGGCAATCCGGAGACAGCGCTGTAATTACAGAAACAGGGCAATCTGGAGACAGCACTGTAATTACAGAAATAGTGTAATCCAGAGACAGCTGTAATTACAGAAACTGTGCAATCCGGAGACAGCGCTGTAATTACAGAAACAGGGCAATCCGGAGACAGCACCTGTAATTACAGAAAAAGTGCAATCCGGAGACAGCGCTGTAATTACAGAAACAGTGCAATCCGGAGACAGCTGTAATTACAGAAACCGTGCAATCCGGAGACAGTGCTGTAATTACAGATACAGTGCAATCCGGAGACAGCACTGTAATTACAGAAATAGTGTAATCCAGAGACAGCTGTAATTACAGAAACAGTGCAATCCGGAGACAGCTGTAATTACAGAAACAGTGTAATCCGGAATCAGCGCTGTAATTACAGAAACAGTGTAATCCGGAATCAGCGCTGTAATTACAGAAACAGTGCAATCCGGAGACAACGCTGTATTTACAGAAACAGTGTAATCCGGAGACAGCTGTAATTACAGAAACAGTGTAATCCGGAATCAGCGCTGTAATTACAGAAACAGTGTAATCCGGAGACAGCGCTGTAATTACAGAAACAGTGCAATCCGGAGACAGCACCTGTAATTACTGAAACAGTGCAATCCAGAGACATCGCTGTAATTACAGAAACAGCGCAATCCGGAGACAGCGCTGTAATTACAGAAACAGTGTAATCCGGAGACAGCGCTGTAATTACAGAAACAGTGCAATCCGGAGACAGCACCTGTAATTACAAAACCAGCGTAATCTGGAGACAGCTGTAATTACAGAAACAGTGCAATCCGGAGACAGCGCTGTAATTACAGAAACAGTGCAATCCGGAGACAGCGCTGTAATTACAGAAACAGTGTAATCCGGAGACAGTGCTGTAATTACAGAAACAGTGTAATCCGGAGACAGCGCTGTAATTACAGAAAAAGTGCAATCCGGAGACAGCGCTGTAATTACAGGAACAATGCAATCCGGAGACAGCGCTGTAATTACAGAAACAGTGCAATCCGAAGACAGCGCTGTAATTACAGAAACAGTGCAATCCGGAGACAGCACCGGTAATTAAGAAACAGTGCAATCCGGAGACAGCGCTGTAATTACAGAAACAGTGCAATCCGGAGACAACACCTGTAATTACTGAAACAGTGTAATCCGGAGACAGCTGTAATTACAGAAACAGTGTAATCCGGAGAAAGCACCTGTAATTACAGAAATAGTGCAATCCGGAGACAGCGCTGTAATTACAGAAACAGTGCAATCCAGAGACAGCGCTGTAATTACAGAAACAGTGTAATCCGGAGACAGCACCTGTAATTACAGAAACAGTGCAATCCGGAGACAGCGCTGTAATTACAGAAACAGTGCAATCCGGAGACAGCTGTAATTACAGAAACCGTGCAATCCGGAGACAGCGCTGTAATTACAGAAACCGTGCAATCCAGTGACAGCACTGTAATTATAGAAATAGTGTAATCCAGAGACAGCTGTAATTACAGAAACAGTGCAATCCGGAGACAACGCTGTATTTACAGAAACAGTGTAATCCGGAGACAGCTGTAATTACAGAAACAGTGTAATCCGGAATCAGCGCTGTAATTACAGAAACAGTGTAATCCGGAGACAGCGCTGTAATTACAGAACCACTGCAATCCGGATACAGCACCTGTAATTACAGAAACAGTGCAATCCAGAGAAAGCGCTGTAATTACAGAAACAGCGCAATCCGGAGACAGCACCTGTAATTACAGAAACAGTGCAATCCGGAGACAGCGGTGTAATTACAGAAACAGTGCAATCCGGAGACAGCGCTGTAATTACAGAAACAGTGTAATCTGGAGACAGCTTAATTACAGAAACAGTGCAATCCGGAGACAGCTGTAATTACAGAAACAGTGCAATCCGGAGACAACGCTGTAATTACAGAAACAGTGCAATCCGGAGACAGCGCTGTAATTACAGAAACAGTGTAATCCGGAGACAGTGCTGTAATTACAGAAACAGTGTAATCCGGAGACAGCGCTGTAATTACAGAAAAAGTGCAATCCGGAGACAGCGCTGCAATTACAAGAACAATGCAATCCGGAGACAGCGTTGTAATTACAGAAACAGTGCAATCCGAAGACAGCGCTGTAATTACAGAAACAGTGCAATCCGGAGACAGCACCGGTAATTAAGAAACAGTGCAATCCGGAGACAGCGCTGTAATTACAGAAACAGTGCAATCCGGAGACAACACCTGTAATTACTGAAACAGTGTAATCCGGAGACAGCTGTAATTACAGAAACAGTGTAATCCGGAGAAAGCACCTGTAATTACAGAAATAGTGCAATCCGGAGACAGCGCTGTAATTACAGAAACAGTGCAATCCGGAGACAGCGCTGTAATTACAGAAACAGTGTAATCCGGAGACAGCGCTGTAATTACAGAAACAGTGCAATCCGGAGACAGCTGTAATTACAGAAACCGTGCAATCCAGTGACAGCACTGTAATTATAGAAATAGTGTAATCCAGAGACAGCTGTAATTACAGAAACAGTGCAATCCGGAGACAACGCTGTATTTACAGAAACAGTGTAATCCGGAGACAGCTGTAATTACAGAAACAGTGTAATCCGAAATCAGCGCTGTAATTACAGAAACAGTGTAATCCGGAGACAGTGCTGTAATTACAGAACCACTGCAATCCGGATAAAGCACCTGTAATTACAGAAACAGTGCAATCCAGAGAAAGCGCTGTAATTACAGAAACAGCGCAATCCGGAGACAGCACCTGTAATTACAGAACCAGTGCAATCCGGAGACAGCGCTGTAATTACAGAAACAGTGCAATCCAGAGACAGCGATGTAATTACAGAAACAGTGCAATCCGGAGACAGCGCTGTAATTACAGAAACAGTGTAATCTGGAGACAGCTTAATTACAGAAACAGTGCAATCCGGAGACAGCTGTAATTACAGAAACAGTGCAATCCGGAGACAGCGCTGTAATTACAGAAACAGTGCAATCCGGAGACAGCGCTGTAATTACAGAAACAGTGCAATCCGGAGACAGCTCCTGTAATTACAGAAACAGTGCAATCTGGAAACAGCGCTGTAATTGCAGAAACAGTATAATCCAGAGACAGCTGTAATTACAGAAACAGTGCAATCCGGAGACAGCTGTAATTACAGAAACAGTGTAATCCGGAGACAGCGCTGTAATTACAGAAACAGTGCAATCCGGAGACAGCACCTGTAATTACAGAAACAGTGCAATCCAGAGACAGCGCTGTAATTACAGAACCAGTGCAATCCGGAGACAGCACCTGTAATTACAGAAACAGTGCAATCCAGAGACAGCGCTGTAATTATAGAAACAGCGCAATCCGGAGACAGCACCTGTAATTACAGAAACAGTGCAATCCGGAGACAGCGCTGTAATTACAGAAACAGCGTAATCCGGAGACAGCGCTGTAATTACAGAAACAGTGTAATCCGGAGACAGTGCTGTAATTACAGAAACAGTGCAATCCGGAGACAGCGCTGTAATTACAGAACCAGTGCAATCCGGAGACAGCGGTGTAATTACAGAAACAGTGCAATCCGGAGACAGCGCTGTAATTACAGAAACCGTGCAATCCGGAGACAGCGCTGTAATTACAGAAGCAGTGTAATCTGGAGACAGCTGTAATTACAGAAACAGTGCAATCCGGAGACAGCTGTAATTAGAGAAACAGTGCAATCCGGAGACAGCGCTGTAATTACAGAAACAGTGCAATCCAGAGACAGCGGTGTAATTACAGAAACAGTGCAATCCGGACAGCTCCTGTAATTACAGAAACAGTGCAATCTGGAAACAGCGCTGTAATTGCAGAAGCAGTATAATCCAGAGACAGCTGTAATTACAGAAACAGTGCAATCCGGAGACAGCGCTGTAATTACAGAAACAGCGCAATCCGGAGACAGCGCTGTAATTACAGAAACAGTGCAATCCGGAGACCGCACCTGTAATTACAAAACCAGTGTAATCTGGAGACAGCTGTAATTACAGAAATAGTGCAATCCGGAGACAGCGCTGTAATTACAGAAACAGTGCAATCCGGAGACAGCGCTGTAATTACAGAAACAGTGTAATCCGGAGACAGTGCTGTAATTACAGAAACAGTGTAATCTGGAGACAGCGCTGTAATTACAGAAACAGTGCAATCCGGAGACAGCGCTGTAATTACAGGAACAATGCAATCCGGAGACAGCGCTGTAATTACAGAAACAGTGTAATCCGGACACAGCGCTGTAGTTACAGAAACAGTGCAATCCGAAGACAGCGTTGTAATTACAGAAACAGTGCAATCCGGAGACAGCACCTGTAATTAAGAAACAGTGCAATCTGGAGACAGCGCTGTAATTACAGAAACAGTGCAATCCGGAGACAACACCTGTAATTACTGAAACAGTATAATCCGGATACAGCTGTAATTACAGAAACAGTGTAATCCGGAGAAAGCACCTGTAATTACAGAAATAGTGCAATCCGGAGACAGCGCTGTAATTACAGAAACAGTGTAATCCAGAGACAGCACCTGTAATTACAGAAGAAGTGCAATCCGGAGACAGCGCTGTAATTACAGAAACTGTGCAATCCGGAGACAGCGCTGTAATTACAGAAACAGTGTAATCCGGAGACAGCACCTGTAATTACAGAAACAGTGCAATCCGGAGACAGCGCTGTAATTACAGAAACAGCGCAATCCGGAGACAGCGCTGTAATTACAGAAACAGTGTAATCCGGAGACAGCGCTGTAATTACAGTAACAGTGCAATCCGGAGACAGCGCTGTAATTACAGAAACAATGCAATCCGGGGACAGCAACTGTAATTACAGAAACAGTGTAATCCGGAGACAGTGCTGTAATTACAGAACCACTGCAATCCGGATAAAGCACCTGTAATTACAGAAACAGTGCAATCCAGAGAAAGCGCTGTAATTACAGAAACAGCGCAATCCGGAGACAGCACCTGTAATTACAGAACCAGTGCAATCCGGAGACAGCGCTGTAATTACAGAAACAGTGCAATCCAGAGACAGCGATGTAATTACAGAAACAGTGCAATCCGGAGACAGCGCTGTAATTACAGAAACAGTGTAATCTGGAGACAGCTTAATTACAGAAACAGTGCAATCCGGAGACAGCTGTAATTACAGAAACAGTGCAATCCGGAGACAGCGCTGTAATTACAGAAACAGTGCAATCCGGAGACAGCGCTGTAATTACAGAAACAGTGCAATCCGGAGACAGCTCCTGTAATTACAGAAACAGTGCAATCTGGAAACAGCGCTGTAATTGCAGAAACAGTATAATCCAGAGACAGCTGTAATTACAGAAACAGTGCAATCCGGAGACAGCTGTAATTACAGAAACAGTGTAATCCGGAGACAGCGCTGTAATTACAGAAACAGTGCAATCCGGAGACAGCACCTGTAATTACAGAAACAGTGCAATCCAGAGACAGCGCTGTAATTACAGAACCAGTGCAATCCGGAGACAGCACCTGTAATTACAGAAACAGTGCAATCCAGAGACAGCGCTGTAATTATAGAAACAGCGCAATCCGGAGACAGCACCTGTAATTACAGAAACAGTGCAATCCGGAGACAGCGCTGTAATTACAGAAACAGCGTAATCCGGAGACAGCGCTGTAATTACAGAAACAGTGTAATCCGGAGACAGTGCTGTAATTACAGAAACAGTGCAATCCGGAGACAGCGCTGTAATTACAGAACCAGTGCAATCCGGAGACAGCGGTGTAATTACAGAAACAGTGCAATCCGGAGACAGCGCTGTAATTACAGAAACCGTGCAATCCGGAGACAGCGCTGTAATTACAGAAGCAGTGTAATCTGGAGACAGCTGTAATTACAGAAACAGTGCAATCCGGAGACAGCTGTAATTAGAGAAACAGTGCAATCCGGAGACAGCGCTGTAATTACAGAAACAGTGCAATCCAGAGACAGCGGTGTAATTACAGAAACAGTGCAATCCGGACAGCTCCTGTAATTACAGAAACAGTGCAATCTGGAAACAGCGCTGTAATTGCAGAAGCAGTATAATCCAGAGACAGCTGTAATTACAGAAACAGTGCAATCCGGAGACAGCGCTGTAATTACAGAAACAGCGCAATCCGGAGACAGCGCTGTAATTACAGAAACAGTGCAATCCGGAGACCGCACCTGTAATTACAAAACCAGTGTAATCTGGAGACAGCTGTAATTACAGAAATAGTGCAATCCGGAGACAGCGCTGTAATTACAGAAACAGTGCAATCCGGAGACAGCGCTGTAATTACAGAAACAGTGTAATCCGGAGACAGTGCTGTAATTACAGAAACAGTGTAATCCGGAGACAGCGCTGTAATTACAGAAACAGTGCAATCCGGAGACAGCGCTGTAATTACAGGAACAATGCAATCCGGAGACAGCGCTGTAATTACAGAAACAGTGTAATCCGGACACAGCGCTGTAGTTACAGAAACAGTGCAATCCGAAGACAGCGTTGTAATTACAGAAACAGTGCAATCCGGAGACAGCACCTGTAATTAAGAAACAGTGCAATCTGGAGACAGCGCTGTAATTACAGAAACAGTGCAATCCGGAGACAACACCTGTAATTACTGAAACAGTATAATCCGGATACAGCTGTAATTACAGAAACAGTGTAATCCGGAGAAAGCACCTGTAATTACAGAAATAGTGCAATCCGGAGACAGCGCTGTAATTACAGAAACAGTGTAATCCAGAGACAGCACCTGTAATTACAGAAGAAGTGCAATCCGGAGACAGCGCTGTAATTACAGAAACTGTGCAATCCGGAGACAGCGCTGTAATTACAGAAACAGTGTAATCCGGAGACAGCACCTGTAATTACAGAAACAGTGCAATCCGGAGACAGCGCTGTAATTACAGAAACAGCGCAATCCGGAGACAGCGCTGTAATTACAGAAACAGTGTAATCCGGAGACAGCGCTGTAATTACAGTAACAGTGCAATCCGGAGACAGCGCTGTAATTACAGAAACAATGCAATCCGGGGACAGCAACTGTAATTACAGAAACAGTGTAATCTGGAGACAGCTGTAATTACAGAAACAGTGCAATCCGGAGACAGCTGTAATTACAGAAACAGTGCAATCCGGAGACAGCGCTGTAATTACAGAAACAGTGCAATCCGGAGACAGCGCTGTAATTACAGAAACAGTGTAATCCGGAGACAGAGCTGTAATTACAGAAACAGTGTAATCCGGAGACAGCACTGTAATTACAGAAACAATGCAATCCGGAGACAACACCTGTAATTACTGAAACAGTGTAATCCGGAGACAGCTGTAATTACAGAAACAGTGTAATCCGGAGAAAGCACCTGTAATTACAGAAATAGTGCAATCCGGAGACAGCGCTGTAATTACAGAAACAGTGCAATCCGGAGACAGCGCTGTAATTACAGAAACAGTGTAATCCGGAGACAGCGCTGTAATTACAGAAACAGTGCAATCCGGAGACAGCTGTAATTACAGAAACCGTGCAATCCAGTGACAGCACTGTAATTATAGAAATAGTGTAATCCAGAGACAGCTGTAATTACAGAAACAGTGCAATCCGGAGACAACGCTGTATTTACAGAAACAGTGTAATCCGGAGACAGCTGTAATTACAGAAACAGTGTAATCCGAAATCAGCGCTGTAATTACAGAAACAGTGTAATCCGGAGACAGCGCTGTAATTACAGAACCACTGCTATCCGGATAAAGCACCTGTAATTACAGAAACAGTGCAATCCAGAGAAAGCGCTGTAATTACAGAAACAGCGCAATCCGGAGACAGCACCTGTAATTACAGAACCAGTGCAATCCGGAGACAGCGCTGTAATTACAGAAACAGTGCAATCCAGAGACAGCGATGTAATTACAGAAACAGTGCAATCCGGAGACAGCGCTGTAATTACAGAAACAGTGTAATCTGGAGACAGCTTAATTACAGAAACAGTGCAATCCGGAGACAGCTGTAATTACAGAAACAGTGCAATCCGGAGACAGCGCTGTAATTACAGAAACAGTGCAATCCGGAGACAGCGCTGTAATTACAGAAACAGTGCAATCCGGAGACAGCTCCTGTAATTACAGAAACAGTGCAATCTGGAAACAGCGCTGTAATTGCAGAAACAGTATAATCCAGAGACAGCTGTAATTACAGAAACAGTGCAATCCGGAGACAGCTGTAATTACAGAAACAGTGTAATCCGGAGACAGCGCTGTAATTACAGAAACAGTGCAATCCGGAGACAGCACCTGTAATTACAGAAACAGTGCAATCCAGAGACAGCGCTGTAATTACAGAACCAGTGCAATCCGGAGACAGCACCTGTAATTACAGAAACAGTGCAATCCAGAGACAGCGCTGTAATTATAGAAACAGCGCAATCCGGAGACAGCACCTGTAATTACAGAAACAGTGCAATCCGGAGACAGCGCTGTAATTACAGAAACAGCGTAATCCGGAGACAGCGCTGTAATTACAGAAACAGTGTAATCCGGAGACAGTGCTGTAATTACAGAAACAGTGCAATCCGGAGACAGCGCTGTAATTACAGAACCAGTGCAATCCGGAGACAGCGGTGTAATTACAGAAACAGTGCAATCCGGAGACAGCGCTGTAATTACAGAAACCGTGCAATCCGGAGACAGCGCTGTAATTACAGAAGCAGTGTAATCTGGAGACAGCTGTAATTACAGAAACAGTGCAATCCGGAGACAGCTGTAATTAGAGAAACAGTGCAATCCGGAGACAGCGCTGTAATTACAGAAACAGTGCAATCCAGAGACAGCGGTGTAATTACAGAAACAGTGCAATCCGGACAGCTCCTGTAATTACAGAAACAGTGCAATCTGGAAACAGCGCTGTAATTGCAGAAGCAGTATAATCCAGAGACAGCTGTAATTACAGAAACAGTGCACTCCGGAGACAGCGCTGTAATTACAGAAACAGCGCAATCCGGAGACAGCGCTGTAATTACAGAAACAGTGCAATCCGGAGACCGCACCTGTAATTACAAAACCAGTGTAATCTGGAGACAGCTGTAATTACAGAAATAGTGCAATCCGGAGACAGCGCTGTAATTACAGAAACAGTGCAATCCGGAGACAGCGCTGTAATTACAGAAACAGTGTAATCCGGAGACAGTGCTGTAATTACAGAAACAGTGTAATCCGGAGACAGCGCTGTAATTACAGAAACAGTGCAATCCGGAGACAGCGCTGTAATTACAGGAACAATGCAATCCGGAGACAGCGCTGTAATTACAGAAACAGTGTAATCCGGACACAGCGCTGTAGTTACAGAAACAGTGCAATCCGAAGACAGCGTTGTAATTACAGAAACAGTGCAATCCGGAGACAGCACCTGTAATTAAGAAACAGTGCAATCTGGAGACAGCGCTGTAATTACAGAAACAGTGCAATCCGGAGACAACACCTGTAATTACTGAAACAGTATAATCCGGATACAGCTGTAATTACAGAAACAGTGTAATCCGGAGAAAGCACCTGTAATTACAGAAATAGTGCAATCCGGAGACAGCGCTGTAATTACAGAAACAGTGTAATCCAGAGACAGCACCTGTAATTACAGAAGAAGTGCAATCCGGAGACAGCGCTGTAATTACAGAAACTGTGCAATCCGGAGACAGCGCTGTAATTACAGAAACAGTGTAATCCGGAGACAGCACCTGTAATTACAGAAACAGTGCAATCCGGAGACAGCGCTGTAATTACAGAAACAGCGCAATCCGGAGACAGCGCTGTAATTACAGAAACAGTGTAATCCGGAGACAGCGCTGTAATTACAGTAACAGTGCAATCCGGAGACAGCGCTGTAATTACAGAAACAATGCAATCCGGGGACAGCAACTGTAATTACAGAAACAGTGTAATCTGGAGACAGCTGTAATTACAGAAACAGTGCAATCCGGAGACAGCTGTAATTACAGAAACAGTGCAATCCGGAGACAGCGCTGTAATTACAGAAACAGTGCAATCCGGAGACAGCGCTGTAATTACAGAAACAGTGTAATCCGGAGACAGAGCTGTAATTACAGAAACAGTGTAATCCGGAGACAGCACTGTAATTACAGAAACAATGCAATCCGGAGACAGCGCTGTAATTACAGAAACAGTGTAATCCGGACACAGCACCTGTAATTACAGAAACAGTGCAATCCGGAGACAGCGCTGTAATTACAGAAACAGCGCAATCCGGAGACAGCACCTGTAATTACAGAACCAGTGCAATCCTGAGACAGCGCTGTAATTACAGTAACAGTGCAATCCGGAGACAGCGGTGTAATTACAGAAACAGTGCAGTCCGGAGACGGCGCTGTAATTACAGAAACAGTGCAATCCGGAGACAGAGCTGTAATTACAGAAACAGTGTAATCCGGAGACAGCGCTGTAATTACAGAAACAATGCAATCCGGAGACAGCGCTGTAATTACAGAAACAGTGTAATCCGGACACAGCGCTGTAATTACAGAAACAGTGCAATCCGAAGACAGCGCTGTAATTACAGAAACAGTGCAATCCGGAGACAGCACCTGTAATTACAGAAAAAGTGCAATCCGGAGACAGCGCTGTAATTACAGAAACAGTGCAATCCGGAGACAGCGCTGTAATTACAGAAACAGTGCAATCCGGAGACAGCGCTGTAATTACAGAAACAGTGTAATCTGGAGACAGCTTAATTACAGAAACAGTGCAATCCGGAGACAGCTGTAATTACAGAAACAGTGCAATCCGGAGACAGCGCTGTAATTACAGAAACAGTGCAATCCGGAGACAGCGCTGTAATTACAGAAACAGTGCAATCCGGAGACAGCTCCTGTAATTACAGAAACAGTGCAATCTGGAAACAGCGCTGTAATTGCAGAAACAGTATAATCCAGAGACAGCTGTAATTACAGAAACAGTGCAATCCGGAGACAGCTGTAATTACAGAAACAGTGTAATCCGGAGACAGCGCTGTAATTACAGAAACAGTGCAATCCGGAGACAGCACCTGTAATTACAGAAACAGTGCAATCCAGAGACAGCGCTGTAATTACAGAACCAGTGCAATCCGGAGACAGCACCTGTAATTACAGAAACAGTGCAATCCAGAGACAGCGCTGTAATTATAGAAACAGCGCAATCCGGAGACAGCACCTGTAATTACAGAAACAGTGCAATCCGGAGACAGCGCTGTAATTACAGAAACAGCGTAATCCGGAGACAGCGCTGTAATTACAGAAACAGTGTAATCCGGAGACAGTGCTGTAATTACAGAAACAGTGCAATCCGGAGACAGCGCTGTAATTACAGAACCAGTGCAATCCGGAGACAGCGGTGTAATTACAGAAACAGTGCAATCCGGAGACAGCGCTGTAATTACAGAAACCGTGCAATCCGGAGACAGCGCTGTAATTACAGAAGCAGTGTAATCTGGAGACAGCTGTAATTACAGAAACAGTGCAATCCGGAGACAGCTGTAATTAGAGAAACAGTGCAATCCGGAGACAGCGCTGTAATTACAGAAACAGTGCAATCCAGAGACAGCGGTGTAATTACAGAAACAGTGCAATCCGGACAGCTCCTGTAATTACAGAAACAGTGCAATCTGGAAACAGCGCTGTAATTGCAGAAGCAGTATAATCCAGAGACAGCTGTAATTACAGAAACAGTGCAATCCGGAGACAGCGCTGTAATTACAGAAACAGCGCAATCCGGAGACAGCGCTGTAATTACAGAAACAGTGCAATCCGGAGACCGCACCTGTAATTACAAAACCAGTGTAATCTGGAGACAGCTGTAATTACAGAAATAGTGCAATCCGGAGACAGCGCTGTAATTACAGAAACAGTGCAATCCGGAGACAGCGCTGTAATTACAGAAACAGTGTAATCCGGAGACAGTGCTGTAATTACAGAAACAGTGTAATCCGGAGACAGCGCTGTAATTACAGAAACAGTGCAATCCGGAGACAGCGCTGTAATTACAGGAACAATGCAATCCGGAGACAGCGCTGTAATTACAGAAACAGTGTAATCCGGACACAGCGCTGTAGTTACAGAAACAGTGCAATCCGAAGACAGCGTTGTAATTACAGAAACAGTGCAATCCGGAGACAGCACCTGTAATTAAGAAACAGTGCAATCTGGAGACAGCGCTGTAATTACAGAAACAGTGCAATCCGGAGACAACACCTGTAATTACTGAAACAGTATAATCCGGATACAGCTGTAATTACAGAAACAGTGTAATCCGGAGAAAGCACCTGTAATTACAGAAATAGTGCAATCCGGAGACAGCGCTGTAATTACAGAAACAGTGTAATCCAGAGACAGCACCTGTAATTACAGAAGAAGTGCAATCCGGAGACAGCGCTGTAATTACAGAAACTGTGCAATCCGGAGACAGCGCTGTAATTACAGAAACAGTGTAATCCGGAGACAGCACCTGTAATTACAGAAACAGTGCAATCCGGAGACAGCGCTGTAATTACAGAAACAGCGCAATCCGGAGACAGCGCTGTAATTACAGAAACAGTGTAATCCGGAGACAGCGCTGTAATTACAGTAACAGTGCAATCCGGAGACAGCGCTGTAATTACAGAAACAATGCAATCCGGGGACAGCAACTGTAATTACAGAAACAGTGTAATCTGGAGACAGCTGTAATTACAGAAACAGTGCAATCCGGAGACAGCTGTAATTACAGAAACAGTGCAATCCGGAGACAGCGCTGTAATTACAGAAACAGTGCAATCCGGAGACAGCGCTGTAATTACAGAAACAGTGTAATCCGGAGACAGAGCTGTAATTACAGAAACAGTGTAATCCGGAGACAGCACTGTAATTACAGAAACAATGCAATCCGGAGACAACACCTGTAATTACTGAAACAGTGTAATCCGGAGACAGCTGTAATTACAGAAACAGTGTAATCCGGAGAAAGCACCTGTAATTACAGAAATAGTGCAATCCGGAGACAGCGCTGTAATTACAGAAACAGTGCAATCCGGAGACAGCGCTGTAATTACAGAAACAGTGTAATCCGGAGACAGCGCTGTAATTACAGAAACAGTGCAATCCGGAGACAGCTGTAATTACAGAAACCGTGCAATCCAGTGACAGCACTGTAATTATAGAAATAGTGTAATCCAGAGACAGCTGTAATTACAGAAACAGTGCAATCCGGAGACAACGCTGTAGTTACAGAAACAGTGTAATCCGGAGACAGCTGTAATTACAGAAACAGTGTAATCCGAAATCAGCGCTGTAATTACAGAAACAGTGTAATCCGGAGACAGCGCTGTAATTACAGAACCACTGCAATCCGGATAAAGCACCTGTAATTACAGAAACAGTGCAATCCAGAGAAAGCGCTGTAATTACAGAAACAGCGCAATCCAGAGACAGCACCTGTAATTACAGAACCAGTGCAATCCGGAGACAGCGCTGTAATTACAGAAACAGTGCAATCCAGAGACAGCGATGTAATTACAGAAACAGTGCAATCCGGAGACAGCGCTGTAATTACAGAAACAGTGTAATCTGGAGACAGCTTAATTACAGAAACAGTGCAATCCGGAGACAGCTGTAATTACAGAAACAGTGCAATCCGGAGACAGCGCTGTAATTACAGAAACAGTGCAATCCGGAGACAGCGCTGTAATTACAGAAACAGTGCAATCCGGAGACAGCTCCTGTAATTACAGAAACAGTGCAATCTGGAAACAGCGCTGTAATTGCAGAAACAGTATAATCCAGAGACAGCTGTAATTACAGAAACAGTGCAATCCGGAGACAGCTGTAATTACAGAAACAGTGTAATCCGGAGACAGCGCTGTAATTACAGAAACAGTGCAATCCGGAGACAGCACCTGTAATTACAGAAACAGTGCAATCCAGAGACAGCGCTGTAATGACAGAACCAGTGCAATCCGGAGACAGCACCTGTAATTACAGAAACAGTGCAATCCAGAGACAGCGCTGTAATTATAGAAACAGCGCAATCCGGAGACAGCACCTGTAATTACAGAAACAGTGCAATCCGGAGACAGCGCTGTAATTACAGAAACAGCGTAATCCGGAGACAGCGCTGTAATTACAGAAACAGTGTAATCCGGAGACAGTGCTGTAATTACAGAAACAGTGCAATCCGGAGACAGCGCTGTAATTACAGAACCAGTGCAATCCGGAGACAGCGGTGTAATTACAGAAACAGTGCAATCCGGAGACAGCGCTGTAATTACAGAAACCGTGCAATCCTGAGACAGCGCTGTAATTACAGAAGCAGTGTAATCTGGAGACAGCTGTAATTACAGAAACAGTGCAATCCGGAGACAGCTGTAATTAGAGAAACAGTGCAATCCGGAGACAGCGCTGTAATTACAGAAACAGTGCAATCCAGAGACAGCGGTGTAATTACAGAAACAGTGCAATCCGGACAGCTCCTGTAATTACAGAAACAGTGCAATCTGGAAACAGCGCTGTAATTGCAGAAGCAGTGTAATCCGGAGACAGCGCTGTAATTACAGAAACAGTGCACTCCGGAGACAGCGCTGTAATTACAGAAACAGCGCAATCCGGAGACAGCGCTGTAATTACAGAAACAGTGTAATCCGGACACAGCGCTGTAGTTACAGAAACAGTGCAATCCGAAGACAGCGTTGTAATTACAGAAACAGTGCAATCCGGAGACAGCACCTGTAATTAAGAAACAGTGCAATCTGGAGACAGCGCTGTAATTACAGAAACAGTGCAATCCGGAGACAACACCTGTAATTACTGAAACAGTATAATCCGGATACAGCTGTAATTACAGAAACAGTGTAATCCGGAGAAAGCACCTGTAATTACAGAAATAGTGCAATCCGGAGACAGCGCTGTAATTACAGAAACAGTGTAATCCAGAGACAGCACCTGTAATTACAGAAGAAGTGCAATCCGGAGACAGCGCTGTAATTACAGAAACTGTGCAATCCGGAGACAGCGCTGTAATTACAGAAACAGTGTAATCCGGAGACAGCACCTGTAATTACAGAAACAGTGCAATCCGGAGACAGCGCTGTAATTACAGAAACAGCGCAATCCGGAGACAGCGCTGTAATTACAGAAACAGTGTAATCCGGAGACAGCGCTGTAATTACAGTAACAGTGCAATCCGGAGACAGCGCTGTAATTACAGAAACAATGCAATCCGGGGACAGCAACTGTAATTACAGAAACAGTGTAATCTGGAGACAGCTGTAATTACAGAAACAGTGCAATCCGGAGACAGCTGTAATTACAGAAACAGTGCAATCCGGAGACAGCGCTGTAATTACAGAAACAGTGCAATCCGGAGACAGCGCTGTAATTACAGAAACAGTGTAATCCGGAGACAGAGCTGTAATTACAGAAACAGTGTAATCCGGAGACAGCACTGTAATTACAGAAACAATGCAATCCGGAGACAGCGCTGTAATTACAGAAACAGTGTAATCCGGACACAGCACCTGTAATTACAGAAACAGTGCAATCCGGAGACAGCGCTGTAATTACAGAAACAGCGCAATCCGGAGACAGCACCTGTAATTACAGAACCAGTGCAATCCTGAGACAGCGCTGTAATTACAGTAACAGTGCAATCCGGAGACAGCGGTGTAATTACAGAAACAGTGCAGTCCGGAGACGGCGCTGTAATTACAGAAACAGTGCAATCCGGAGACAGAGCTGTAATTACAGAAACAGTGTAATCCGGAGACAGCGCTGTAATTACAGAAACAATGCAATCCGGAGACAGCGCTGTAATTACAGAAACAGTGCAATCCGAAGACAGCGCTGTAATTACAGAAACAGTGCAATCCGGAGACAGCACCTGTAATTACAGAAAAAGTGCAATCCGGAGACAGCGCTGTAATTACAGAAACAGTGCAATCCGGAGACAGCGCTGTAATTACAGAAACAGTGCAATCCGGAGACAGCACCTGTAATTACAGGAACAGTGCAATCCAGAGACAGCGCTGTAATTACAGAAACAGCGCAATCCGGAGACAGCACCTGTAATTACAGAAACAGTGCAATCCGGAGACAGCGCTGTAATTACAGAAACAACGCAATCCGGAGACAGCACCTGTAATTACAGAACCAGTGCAATCCTGAGACAGCGCTGTAATTACAGTAACAGTGCAATCCGGAGACAGCGGTGTAATTACAGAAATTGTGCAATCCGGAGACGGCGCTGTAATTACAGAAACAGTGCAATCCGGAGGCGGCACTGTAATTACAGAAACAGTGTAATCCGGAGAGAGCACCTGTAATTACAGAAATAGTGCAATCCGGAGACAGCACTGTAATTACAGAAACAGTGCAATCCGGAGACAGCTGTAATTACAGAAACCGTGCAATCCGGAGACAGCGCTGTAATTACAGAAACAGTGTAATCCAGAGACAGCATCTGTAATTACAGAAAAAGTGCAATCCGGAGACAGCGCTGTAATTACAGAAACAGTGCAATCCGGAGACAGCTGTAATTACAGAAACCGGGCAATCCGGAGACAGCGCTGTAATTACAGAAACAGGGCAATCTGGAGACAGCGCTGTAATTACAGAAACAGTGCAATCCAGAGACAGCGGTGTAATTACAGAAACAGTGCAATCCGGACAGCTCCTGTAATTACAGAAACAGTGCAATCTGGAAACAGCGCTGTAATTGCAGAAGCAGTATAATCCAGAGACAGCTGTAATTACAGAAACAGTGCAATCCGGAGACAGCTGTAATTACAGAAACAGTGTAATCCGGAGACAGCGCTGTAATTACAGAAACAGTGCAATCCGGAGACAGCGCTGTAATTACAGAACCAGTGCAATCCGGAGACAGCACCTGTAATTACAGAAACAGTGCAATCCAGAGACAGCGCTGTAATTACAGAAACAGCGCAATCCGGAGACAGCGCTGTAATTACAGAAACAGTGTAATCCGGAGACAGCACCTGTAATTACTAAACCAGTGTAATCTGGAGACAGTGCTGTAATTACAGAAACAGTGCAATCCGGAGACAGCGCTGTAATTACAGAAACAGCGCAATCCGGAGACAGCGCTGTAATTACAGAAACAGTGCAATCCGGAGACAGCACCTGTAATTACAAAACCAGTGTAATCTGGAGACAGCTGTAATTACAGAAACAGTGCAATCCGGAGACAGCGCTGTAATTACAGAAACAGTGCAATCCGGAGACAGCGCTGTAATTACAGAAACAGTGTAATCCGGAGACAGTGCTGGAATTACAGAAACAGTGTAATCCGGAGACAGCGCTGTAATTACAGAAACAGTGCAATCCGGAGACAGCGCTGTAATTACAGGAACAATGCAATCCGGAGACAGCGCTGTAATTACAGAAACAGTGTAATCCGGACACAGCGCTGTAGTTACAGAAACAGTGCAATCCGAAGACAGCGTTGTAATTACAGAAACAGTGCAATCCGGAGACAGCACCTGTAATTAAGAAACAGTGCAATCTGGAGACAGCGCTGTAATTACAGAAACAGTGCAATCCGAAGACAGCGCTGTAATTACAGAAACCGTGCAATCCAGTGACAGCACTGTAATTATAGAAATAGTGTAATCCAGAGACAGCTGTAATTACAGAAACAGTGCAATCCGGAGACAACGCTGTATTTACAGAAACAGTGTAATCCGGAGACAGCTGTAATTACAGAAACAGTGTAATCCGGAATCAGCGCTGTAATTACAGAAACAGTGTAATCCGGAGACAGCGCTGTAATTACAGAACCACTGCAATCCGGATACAGCACCTGTAATTACAGAAACAGTGCAATCCAGAGAAAGCGCTGTAATTACAGAAACAGCGCAATCCGGAGACAGCACCTGTAATTACAGAACCAGTGCAATCCGGAGACAGCGCTGTAATTACAGAAACAGTGCAATCCGGAGACAGCGGTGTAATTACAGAAACAGTGCAATCCGGAGACAGCGCTGTAATTACAGAAACAGTGTAATCTGGAGACAGCTTAATTACAGAAACAGTGCAATCCGGAGACAGCTGTAATTACAGAAACAGTGCAATCCGGAGACAACGCTGTAATTACAGAAACAGTGCAATCCGGAGACAGCGCTGTAATTACAGAAACAGTGTAATCCGGAGACAGTGCTGTAATTACAGAAACAGTGTAATCCGGAGACAGCGCTGTAATTACAGAAAAAGTGCAATCCGGAGACAGCGCTGCAATTACAGGAACAATGCAATCCGGAGACAGCGCTGTAATTACAGAAACAGTGCAATCCGAAGACAGCGCTGTAATTACAGAAACAGTGCAATCCGGAGACAGCACCTGTAATTACAGAAACAGTGCAATCCGGAGACAGCGCTGTAATTACAGAAACAGCGCAATCCGGAGACAGCACCTGTAATTACAGAACCAGTGCAATCCTGAGACAGCGCTGTAATTACAGTAACAGTGCAATCCGGAGACAGCGGTGTAATTACAGAAACAGTGCAGTCCGGAGACGGCGCTGTAATTACAGAAACAGTGCAATCCGGAGACAGAGCTGTAATTACAGAAACAGTGTAATCCGGAGACAGCGCTGTAATTACAGAAACAATGCAATCCGGAGACAGCGCTGTAATTACAGAAACAGTGTAATCCGGACACAGCGCTGTAATTACAGAAACAGTGCAATCCGAAGACAGCGCTGTAATTACAGAAACAGTGCAATCCGGAGACAGCACCTGTAATTACAGAAAAAGTGCAATCCGGAGACAGCGCTGTAATTACAGAAACAGTGCAATCCGGAGACAGCGCTGTAATTACAGAAACAGTGCAATCCGGAGACAGCACCTGTAATTACAGGAACAGTGCAATCCAGAGACAGCGCTGTAATTACAGAAACAGCGCAATCCGGAGACAGCACCTGTAATTACAGAAACAGTGCAATCCGGAGACAGCGCTGTAATTACAGAAACAACGCAATCCGGAGACAGCACCTGTAATTACAGAACCAGTGCAATCCTGAGACAGCGCTGTAATTACAGTAACAGTGCAATCCGGAGACAGCGGTGTAATTACAGAAATTGTGCAATCCGGAGACGGCGCTGTAATTACAGAAACAGTGCAATCCGGAGGCGGCACTGTAATTACAGAAACAGTGTAATCCGGAGAGAGCACCTGTAATTACAGAAATAGTGCAATCCGGAGACAGCACTGTAATTACAGAAACAGTGCAATCCGGAGACAGCTGTAATTACAGAAACCGTGCAATCCGGAGACAGCGCTGTAATTACAGAAACAGTGTAATCCAGAGACAGCATCTGTAATTACAGAAAAAGTGCAATCCGGAGACAGCGCTGTAATTACAGAAACAGTGCAATCCGGAGACAGCTGTAATTACAGAAACCGGGCAATCCGGAGACAGCGCTGTAATTACAGAAACAGGGCAATCTGGAGACAGCGCTGTAATTACAGAAACAGTGCAATCCAGAGACAGCGGTGTAATTACAGAAACAGTGCAATCCGGACAGCTCCTGTAATTACAGAAACAGTGCAATCTGGAAACAGCGCTGTAATTGCAGAAGCAGTATAATCCAGAGACAGCTGTAATTACAGAAACAGTGCAATCCGGAGACAGCTGTAATTACAGAAACAGTGTAATCCGGAGACAGCGCTGTAATTACAGAAACAGTGCAATCCGGAGACAGCGCTGTAATTACAGAACCAGTGCAATCCGGAGACAGCACCTGTAATTACAGAAACAGTGCAATCCAGAGACAGCGCTGTAATTACAGAAACAGCGCAATCCGGAGACAGCGCTGTAATTACAGAAACAGTGTAATCCGGAGACAGCACCTGTAATTACTAAACCAGTGTAATCTGGAGACAGTGCTGTAATTACAGAAACAGTGCAATCCGGAGACAGCGCTGTAATTACAGAAACAGCGCAATCCGGAGACAGCGCTGTAATTACAGAAACAGTGCAATCCGGAGACAGCACCTGTAATTACAAAACCAGTGTAATCTGGAGACAGCTGTAATTACAGAAACAGTGCAATCCGGAGACAGCGCTGTAATTACAGAAACAGTGCAATCCGGAGACAGCGCTGTAATTACAGAAACAGTGTAATCCGGAGACAGTGCTGGAATTACAGAAACAGTGTAATCCGGAGACAGCGCTGTAATTACAGAAACAGTGCAATCCGGAGACAGCGCTGTAATTACAGGAACAATGCAATCCGGAGACAGCGCTGTAATTACAGAAACAGTGTAATCCGGACACAGCACTGTAGTTACAGAAACAGTGCAATCCGAAGACAGCGTTGTAATTACAGAAACAGTGCAATCCGGAGACAGCACCTGTAATTAAGAAACAGTGCAATCTGGAGACAGCGCTGTAATTACAGAAACAGTGCAATCCGAAGACAGCGCTGTAATTACAGAAACCGTGCAATCCAGTGACAGCACTGTAATTATAGAAATAGTGTAATCCAGAGACAGCTGTAATTACAGAAACAGTGCAATCCGGAGACAACGCTGTATTTACAGAAACAGTGTAATCCGGAGACAGCTGTAATTACAGTAACAGTGTAATCCGGAATCAGCGCTGTAATTACAGAAACAGTGTAATCCGGAGACAGCGCTGTAATTACAGAACCACTGCAATCCGGATACAGCACCTGTAATTACAGAAACAGTGCAATCCAGAGAAAGCGCTGTAATTACAGAAACAGCGCAATCCGGAGACAGCACCTGTAATTACAGAACCAGTGCAATCCGGAGACAGCGCTGTAATTACAGAAACAGTGCAATCCGGAGACAGCGGTGTAATTACAGAAACAGTGCAATCCGGAGACAGCGCTGTAATTACAGAAACAGTGTAATCTGGAGACAGCTTAATTACAGAAACAGTGCAATCCGGAGACAGCTGTAATTACAGAAACAGTGCAATCCGGAGACAACGCTGTAATTACAGAAACAGTGCAATCCGGAGACAGCGCTGTAATTACAGAAACAGTGTAATCCGGAGACAGTGCTGTAATTACAGAAACAGTGTAATCCGGAGACAGCGCTGTAATTACAGAAAAAGTGCAATCCGGAGACAGCGCTGCAATTACAGGAACAATGCAATCCGGAGACAGCGCTGTAATTACAGAAACAGTGCAATCCGAAGACAGCGCTGTAATTACAGAAACAGTGCAATCCGGAGACAGCACCGGTAATTAAGAAACAGTGCAATCCGGAGACAGCGCTGTAATTACAGAAACAGTGCAATCCGGAGACAACACCTGTAATTACTGAAACAGTGTAATCCGGAGACAGCTGTAATTACAGAAACAGTGTAATCCGGAGAAAGCACCTGTAATTACAGAAATAGTGCAATCCGGAGACAGCGCTGTAATTACAGAAACAGTGCAATCCGGAGACAGCGCTGTAATTACAGAAACAGTGTAATCCGGAGACAGCGCTGTAATTACAGAAACAGTGCAATCCGGAGACAGCTGTAATTACAGAAACCGTGCAATCCAGTGACAGCACTGTAATTATAGAAATAGTGTAATCCAGAGACAGCTGTAATTACAGAAACAGTGCAATCCGGAGACAACGCTGTATTTACAGAAACAGTGTAATCCGGAGACAGCTGTAATTACAGAAACAGTGTAATCCGAAATCAGCGCTGTAATTACAGAAACAGTGTAATCCGGAGACAGCGCTGTAATTACAGAACCACTGCAATCCGGATAAAGCACCTGTAATTACAGAAGAAGTGCAATCCGGAGAAAGCGCTGTAATTACAGAAACAGCGCAATCCGGAGACAGCACCTGTAATTACAGAACCAGTGCAATCCGGAGACAGCGCTGTAATTACAGAAACAGTGCAATCCGGAGACAGCGATGTAATTACAGAAACAGTGCAATCCGGAGACAGCGCTGTAATTACAGAAACAGTGTAATCTGGAGACAGCTTAATTACAGAAACAGTGCAATCCGGAGACAGCTGTAATTACAGAAACAGTGCAATCCGGAGACAGCGCTGTAATTACAGAAACAGTGCAATCCGGAGACAGCGCTGTAATTACAGAAACAGTGCAATCCGGAGACAGCTCCTGTAATTACAGAAACAGTGCAATCTGGAAACAGCGCTGTAATTGCAGAAACAGTATAATCCAGAGACAGCTGTAATTACAGAAACAGTACAATCCGGAGACAGCTGTAATTACAGAAACAGTGTAATCCGGAGACAGCGCTGTAATTACAGAAACAGTGCAATCCGGAGACAGCACCTGTAATTACAGAAACAGTGCAATCCAGAGACAGCGCTGTAATTACAGAACCAGTGCAATCCGGAGACAGCACCTGTAATTACAGAAACAGTGCAATCCAGAGACAGCGCTGTAATTATAGAAACAGCGCAATCCGGAGACAGCACCTGTAATTACAGAAACAGTGCAATCCGGAGACAGCGCTGTAATTACAGAAACAGCGTAATCCGGAGACAGCGCTGTAATTACAGAAACAGTGTAATCCGGAGACAGTGCTGTAATTACAGAAACAGTGCAATCCGGAGACAGCGCTGTAATTACAGAACCAGTGCAATCCGGAGACAGCGGTGTAATTACAGAAACAGTGCAATCCGGAGACAGCGCTGTAATTACAGAAACCGTGCAATCCGGAGACAGCGCTGTAATTACAGAAGCAGTGTAATCTGGAGACAGCTGTAATTACAGAAACAGTGCAATCCGGAGACAGCTGTAATTAGAGAAACAGTGCAATCCGGAGACAGCGCTGTAATTACAGAAACAGTGCAATCCAGAGACAGCGGTGTAATTACAGAAACAGTGCAATCCGGACAGCTCCTGTAATTACAGAAACAGTGCAATCTGGAAACAGCGCTGTAATTGCAGAAGCAGTATAATCCAGAGACAGCTGTAATTACAGAAACAGTGCAATCCGGAGACAGCGCTGTAATTACAGAAACAGCGCAATCCGGAGACAGCGCTGTAATTACAGAAACAGTGCAATCCGGAGACCGCACCTGTAATTACAAAACCAGTGTAATCTGGAGACAGCTGTAATTACAGAAATAGTGCAATCCGGAGACAGCGCTGTAATTACAGAAACAGTGCAATCCGGAGACAGCGCTGTAATTACAGAAACAGTGTAATCCGGAGACAGTGCTGTAATTACAGAAACAGTGTAATCCGGAGACAGCGCTGTAATTACAGAAACAGTGTAATCCGGACACAGCGCTGTAATTACAGAAACAGTGCAATCCGAAGACAGCGCTGTAATTACAGAAACAGTGCAATCCGGAGACAGCACCTGTAATTACAGAAAAAGTGCAATCCGGAGACAGCGCTGTAATTACAGAAACAGTGCAATCCGGAGACAGCGCTGTAATTACAGAACCAGTGCAATCCGGAGACAGCACCTGTAATTACAGGAACAGTGCAATCCAGAGACAGCGCTGTAATTACAGAAACAGCGCAATCCGGAGACAGCACCTGTAATTACAGAAACAGTGCAATCCGGAGACAGCGCTGTAATTACAGAAACAGCGCAATCCGGAGACAGCACCTGTAATTACAGAACCAGTGCAATCCTGAGACAGCGCTGTAATTACAGTAACAGTGCAATCCGGAGACAGCGGTGTAATTACAGAAACAGTGCAATCCGGAGACGGCGCTGTAATTACAGAAACAGTGCAATCCGGAGGCGGCGCTGTAATTACAGAAACAGTGTAATCCGGAGACAGCACCTGTAATTACAGAAATAGTGCAATCCGGAGACAGCACTGTAATTACAGAAACAGTGCAATCCGGAGACAGCTGTAATTACAGAAACCGTGCAATCCGGAGACAGCGCTGTAATTACAGAAACAGTGTAATCCAGAGACAGCACCTGTAATTACAGAAAAAGTGCAATCCGGAGACAGCGCTGTAATTACAGAAACAGTGCAATCCGGAGACAGCTGTAATTACAGAAACCGGGCAATCCGGAGACAGCGCTGTAATTACAGAAACAGGGCAATCTGGAGACAGCACTGTAATTACAGAAATAGTGTAATCCAGAGACAGCTGTAATTACAGAAACTGTGCAATCCGGAGACAGCGCTGTAATTACAGAAACAGGGCAATCCGGAGACAGCACCTGTAATTACAGAAAAAGTGCAATCCGGAGACAGCGCTGTAATTACAGAAACAGTGCAATCCGGAGACAGCTGTAATTACAGAAACCGTGCAATCCGGAGACAGTGCTGTAATTACAGATACAGTGCAATCCGGAGACAGCACTGTAATTACAGAAATAGTGTAATCCAGAGACAGCTGTAATTACAGAAACAGTGCAATCCGGAGACAGCTGTAATTACAGAAACAGTGTAATCCGGAATCAGCGCTGTAATTACAGAAACAGTGTAATCCGGAATCAGCGCTGTAATTACAGAAACAGTGCAATCCGGAGACAACGCTGTATTTACAGAAACAGTGTAATCCGGAGACAGCTGTAATTACAGAAACAGTGTAATCCGGAATCAGCGCTGTAATTACAGAAACAGTGCAATCCGGAGACAGCGCTGTAATTACAGAAACAGTGCAATCCGGAGACAGCACCTGTAATTACTGAAACAGTGCAATCCAGAGACATCGCTGTAATTACAGAAACAGCGCAATCCGGAGACAGCGCTGTAATTACAGAAACAGTGTAATCCGGAGACAGCGCTGTAATTACAGAAACAGTGCAATCCGGAGACAGCACCTGTAATTACAAAACCAGCGTAATCTGGAGACAGCTGTAATTACAGAAACAGTGCAATCCGGAGACAGCGCTGTAATTACAGAAACAGTGCAATCCGGAGACAGCGCTGTAATTACAGAAACAGTGTAATCCGGAGACAGTGCTGTAATTACAGAAACAGTGTAATCCGGAGACAGCGCTGTAATTACAGAAAAAGTGCAATCCGGAGACAGCGCTGTAATTACAGGAACAATGCAATCCGGAGACAGCGCTGTAATTACAGAAACAGTGCAATCCGAAGACAGCGCTGTAATTACAGAAACAGTGCAATCCGGAGACTGCACCGGTAATTAAGAAACAGTGCAATCCGGAGACAGCGCTGTAATTACAGAAACAGTGCAATCCGGAGACAACACCTGTAATTACTGAAACAGTGTAATCCGGAGACAGCTGTAATTACAGAAACAGTGTAATCCGGAGAAAGCACCTGTAATTACAGAAATAGTGCAATCCGGAGACAGCGCTGTAATTACAGAAACAGTGCAATCCAGAGACAGCGCTGTAATTACAGAAACAGTGTAATCCGGAGACAGCACCTGTAATTACAGAAACAGTGCAATCCGGAGACAGCGCTGTAATTACAGAAACAGTGCAATCCGGAGACAGCGCTTTAATTACAGAAACAGTGCAATCCGGAGACAGCGCTGTAATTACAGAAACAGTGTAATCCGGAGACAGTGCTGTAATTACAGAAACAGTGTAATCCGGAGACAGCGCTGTAATTACAGAAACAGTGTAATCCGGACACAGCGCTGTAATTACAGAAACAGTGCAATCCGAAGACAGCGCTGTAATTACAGAAACAGTGCAATCCGGAGACAGCACCTGTAATTACAGAAAAAGTGCAATCCGGAGACAGCGCTGTAATTACAGAAACAGTGCAATCCGGAGACAGCGCTGTAATTACAGAACCAGTGCAATCCGGAGACAGCACCTGTAATTACAGGAACAGTGCAATCCAGAGACAGCGCTGTAATTACAGAAACAGCGCAATCCGGAGACAGCACCTGTAATTACAGAAACAGTGCAATCCGGAGACAGCGCTGTAATTACAGAAACAGCGCAATCCGGAGACAGCACCTGTAATTACAGAACCAGTGCAATCCTGAGACAGCGCTGTAATTACAGTAACAGTGCAATCCGGAGACAGCGGTGTAATTACAGAAACAGTGCAATCCGGAGACGGCGCTGTAATTACAGAAACAGTGCTATCCGGAGGCGGCGCTGTAATTACAGAAACAGTGTAATCCGGAGACAGCACCTGTAATTACAGAAATAGTGCAATCCGGAGACAGCACTGTAATTACAGAAACAGTGCAATCCGGAGACAGCTGTAATTACAGAAACCGTGCAATCCGGAGACAGCGCTGTAATTACAGAAACAGTGTAATCCAGAGACAGCACCTGTAATTACAGAAAAAGTGCAATCCGGAGACAGCGCTGTAATTACAGAAACAGTGCAATCCGGAGACAGCTGTAATTACAGAAACCGGGCAATCCGGAGACAGCGCTGTAATTACAGAAACAGGGCAATCTGGAGACAGCACTGTAATTACAGAAATAGTGTAATCCAGAGACAGCTGTAATTACAGAAACTGTGCAATCCGGAGACAGCGCTGTAATTACAGAAACAGGGCAATCCGGAGACAGCACCTGTAATTACAGAAAAAGTGCAATCCGGAGACAGCGCTGTAATTACAGAAACAGTGCAATCCGGAGACAGCTGTAATTACAGAAACCGTGCAATCCGGAGACAGTGCTGTAATTACAGATACAGTGCAATCCGGAGACAGCACTGTAATTACAGAAATAGTGTAATCCAGAGACAGCTGTAATTACAGAAACAGTGCAATCCGGAGACAGCTGTAATTACAGAAACAGTGTAATCCGGAATCAGCGCTGTAATTACAGAAACAGTGTAATCCGGAATCAGCGCTGTAATTACAGAAACAGTGCAATCCGGAGACAACGCTGTATTTACAGAAACAGTGTAATCCGGAGACAGCTGTAATTACAGAAACAGTGTAATCCGGAATCAGCGCTGTAATTACAGAAACAGTGTAATCCGGAGACAGCGCTGTAATTACAGAAACAGTGCAATCCGGAGACAGCACCTGTAATTACTGAAACAGTGCAATCCAGAGACATCGCTGTAATTACAGAAACAGCGCAATCCGGAGACAGCGCTGTAATTACAGAAACAGTGTAATCCGGAGACAGCGCTGTAATTACAGAAACAGTGCAATCCGGAGACAGCACCTGTAATTACAAAACCAGCGTAATCTGGAGACAGCTGTAATTACAGAAACAGTGCAATCCGGAGACAGCGCTGTAATTACAGAAACAGTGCAATCCGGAGACAGCGCTGTAATTACAGAAACAGTGTAATCCGGAGACAGTGCTGTAATTACAGAAACAGTGTAATCCGGAGACAGCGCTGTAATTACAGAAAAAGTGCAATCCGGAGACAGCGCTGTAATTACAGGAACAATGCAATCCGGAGACAGCGCTGTAATTACAGAAACAGTGCAATCCGAAGACAGCGCTGTAATTACAGAAACAGTGCAATCCGGAGACAGCACCGGTAATTAAGAAACAGTGCAATCCGGAGACAGCGCTGTAATTACAGAAACAGTGCAATCCGGAGACAACACCTGTAATTACTGAAACAGTGTAATCCGGAGACAGCTGTAATTACAGAAACAGTGTAATCCGGAGAAAGCACCTGTAATTACAGAAATAGTGCAATCCGGAGACAGCGCTGTAATTACAGAAACAGTGCAATCCAGAGACAGCGCTGTAATTACAGAAACAGTGTAATCCGGAGACAGCACCTGTAATTACAGAAACAGTGCAATCCGGAGACAGCGCTGTAATTACAGAAACAGTGCAATCCGGAGACAGCTGTAATTACAGAAACCGTGCAATCCGGAGACAGCGCTGTAATTACAGAAACCGTGCAATCCAGTGACAGCACTGTAATTATAGAAATAGTGTAATCCAGAGACAGCTGTAATTACAGAAACAGTGCAATCCGGAGACAACGCTGTATTTACAGAAACAGTGTAATCCGGAGACAGCTGTAATTACAGAAACAGTGTAATCCGGAATCAGCGCTGTAATTACAGAAACAGTGTAATCCGGAGACAGCGCTGTAATTACAGAACCACTGCAATCCGGATACAGCACCTGTAATTACAGAAACAGTGCAATCCAGAGAAAGCGCTGTAATTACAGAAACAGCGCAATCCGGAGACAGCACCTGTAATTACAGAAACAGTGCAATCCGGAGACAGCGGTGTAATTACAGAAACAGTGCAATCCGGAGACAGCGCTGTAATTACAGAAACAGTGTAATCTGGAGACAGCTTAATTACAGAAACAGTGCAATCCGGAGACAGCTGTAATTACAGAAACAGTGCAATCCGGAGACAACGCTGTAATTACAGAAACAGTGCAATCCGGAGACAGCGCTGTAATTACAGAAACAGTGTAATCCGGAGACAGTGCTGTAATTACAGAAACAGTGTAATCCGGAGACAGCGCTGTAATTACAGAAAAAGTGCAATCCGGAGACAGCGCTGCAATTACAGGAACAATGCAATCCGGAGACAGCGCTGTAATTACAGAAACAGTGCAATCCGAAGACAGCGCTGTAATTACAGAAACAGTGCAATCCGGAGACAGCACCGGTAATTAAGAAACAGTGCAATCCGGAGACAGCGCTGTAATTACAGAAACAGTGCAATCCGGAGACAACACCTGTAATTACTGAAACAGTGTAATCCGGAGACAGCTGTAATTACAGAAACAGTGTAATCCGGAGAAAGCACCTGTAATTACAGAAATAGTGCAATCCGGAGACAGCGCTGTAATTACAGAAACAGTGCAATCCGGAGACAGCGCTGTAATTACAGAAACAGTGTAATCCGGAGACAGCGCTGTAATTACAGAAACAGTGCAATCCGGAGACAGCTGTAATTACAGAAACCGTGCAATCCAGTGACAGCACTGTAATTATAGAAATAGTGTAATCCAGAGACAGCTGTAATTACAGAAACAGTGCAATCCGGAGACAACGCTGTATTTACAGAAACAGTGTAATCCGGAGACAGCTGTAATTACAGAAACAGTGTAATCCGAAATCATCGCTGTAATTACAGAAACAGTGTAATCCGGAGACAGTGCTGTAATTACAGAACCACTGCAATCCGGATAAAGCACCTGTAATTACAGAAACAGTGCAATCCAGAGAAAGCGCTGTAATTACAGAAACAGCGCAATCCGGAGACAGCACCTGTAATTACAGAACCAGTGCAATCCGGAGACAGCGCTGTAATTACAGAAACAGTGCAATCCAGAGACAGCGATGTAATTACAGAAACAGTGCAATCCGGAGACAGCGCTGTAATTACAGAAACAGTGTAATCTGGAGACAGCTTAATTACAGAAACAGTGCAATCCGGAGACAGCTGTAATTACAGAAACAGTGCAATCCGGAGACAGCGCTGTAATTACAGAAACAGTGCAATCCGGAGACAGCGCTGTAATTACAGAAACAGTGCAATCCGGAGACAGCTCCTGTAATTACAGAAACAGTGCAATCTGGAAACAGCGCTGTAATTGCAGAAACAGTATAATCCAGAGACAGCTGTAATTACAGAAACAGTGCAATCCGGAGACAGCTGTAATTACAGAAACAGTGTAATCCGGAGACAGCGCTGTAATTACAGAAACAGTGCAATCCGGAGACAGCACCTGTAATTACAGAAACAGTGCAATCCAGAGACAGCGCTGTAATTACAGAACCAGTGCAATCCGGAGACAGCACCTGTAATTACAGAAACAGTGCAATCCAGAGACAGCGCTGTAATTATAGAAACAGCGCAATCCGGAGACAGCACCTGTAATTACAGAAACAGTGCAATCCGGAGACAGCGCTGTAATTACAGAAACAGCGTAATCCGGAGACAGCGCTGTAATTACAGAAACAGTGTAATCCGGAGACAGTGCTGTAATTACAGAAACAGTGCAATCCGGAGACAGCGCTGTAATTACAGAACCAGTGCAATCCGGAGACAGCGGTGTAATTACAGAAACAGTGCAATCCGGAGACAGCGCTGTAATTACAGAAACCGTGCAATCCGGAGACAGCGCTGTAATTACAGAAGCAGTGTAATCTGGAGACAGCTGTAATTACAGAAACAGTGCAATCCGGAGACAGCTGTAATTAGAGAAACAGTGCAATCCGGAGACAGCGCTGTAATTACAGAAACAGTGCAATCCAGAGACAGCGGTGTAATTACAGAAACAGTGCAATCCGGACAGCTCCTGTAATTACAGAAACAGTGCAATCTGGAAACAGCGCTGTAATTGCAGAAGCAGTATAATCCAGAGACAGCTGTAATTACAGAAACAGTGCAATCCGGAGACAGCGCTGTAATTACAGAAACAGCGCAATCCGGAGACAGCGCTGTAATTACAGAAACAGTGCAATCCGGAGACCGCACCTGTAATTACAAAACCAGTGTAATCTGGAGACAGCTGTAATTACAGAAATAGTGCAATCCGGAGACAGCGCTGTAATTACAGAAACAGTGCAATCCGGAGACAGCGCTGTAATTACAGAAACAGTGTAATCCGGAGACAGTGCTGTAATTACAGAAACAGTGTAATCTGGAGACAGCGCTGTAATTACAGAAACAGTGCAATCCGGAGACAGCGCTGTAATTACAGGAACAATGCAATCCGGAGACAGCGCTGTAATTACAGAAACAGTGTAATCCGGACACAGCGCTGTAGTTACAGAAACAGTGCAATCCGAAGACAGCGTTGTAATTACAGAAACAGTGCAATCCGGAGACAGCACCTGTAATTAAGAAACAGTGCAATCTGGAGACAGCGCTGTAATTACAGAAACAGTGCAATCCGGAGACAACACCTGTAATTACTGAAACAGTATAATCCGGATACAGCTGTAATTACAGAAACAGTGTAATCCGGAGAAAGCACCTGTAATTACAGAAATAGTGCAATCCGGAGACAGCGCTGTAATTACAGAAACAGTGTAATCCAGAGACAGCACCTGTAATTACAGAAGAAGTGCAATCCGGAGACAGCGCTGTAATTACAGAAACTGTGCAATCCGGAGACAGCGCTGTAATTACAGAAACAGTGTAATCCGGAGACAGCACCTGTAATTACAGAAACAGTGCAATCCGGAGACAGCGCTGTAATTACAGAAACAGCGCAATCCGGAGACAGCGCTGTAATTACAGAAACAGTGTAATCCGGAGACAGCGCTGTAATTACAGTAACAGTGCAATCCGGAGACAGCGCTGTAATTACAGAAACAATGCAATCCGGGGACAGCAACTGTAATTACAGAAACAGTGTAATCCGGAGACAGTGCTGTAATTACAGAACCACTGCAATCCGGATAAAGCACCTGTAATTACAGAAACAGTGCAATCCAGAGAAAGCGCTGTAATTACAGAAACAGCGCAATCCGGAGACAGCACCTGTAATTACAGAACCAGTGCAATCCGGAGACAGCGCTGTAATTACAGAAACAGTGCAATCCAGAGACAGCGATGTAATTACAGAAACAGTGCAATCCGGAGACAGCGCTGTAATTACAGAAACAGTGTAATCTGGAGACAGCTTAATTACAGAAACAGTGCAATCCGGAGACAGCTGTAATTACAGAAACAGTGCAATCCGGAGACAGCGCTGTAATTACAGAAACAGTGCAATCCGGAGACAGCGCTGTAATTACAGAAACAGTGCAATCCGGAGACAGCTCCTGTAATTACAGAAACAGTGCAATCTGGAAACAGCGCTGTAATTGCAGAAACAGTATAATCCAGAGACAGCTGTAATTACAGAAACAGTGCAATCCGGAGACAGCTGTAATTACAGAAACAGTGTAATCCGGAGACAGCGCTGTAATTACAGAAACAGTGCAATCCGGAGACAGCACCTGTAATTACAGAAACAGTGCAATCCAGAGACAGCGCTGTAATTACAGAACCAGTGCAATCCGGAGACAGCACCTGTAATTACAGAAACAGTGCAATCCAGAGACAGCGCTGTAATTATAGAAACAGCGCAATCCGGAGACAGCACCTGTAATTACAGAAACAGTGCAATCCGGAGACAGCGCTGTAATTACAGAAACAGCGTAATCCGGAGACAGCGCTGTAATTACAGAAACAGTGTAATCCGGAGACAGTGCTGTAATTACAGAAACAGTGCAATCCGGAGACAGCGCTGTAATTACAGAACCAGTGCAATCCGGAGACAGCGGTGTAATTACAGAAACAGTGCAATCCGGAGACAGCGCTGTAATTACAGAAACCGTGCAATCCGGAGACAGCGCTGTAATTACAGAAGCAGTGTAATCTGGAGACAGCTGTAATTACAGAAACAGTGCAATCCGGAGACAGCTGTAATTAGAGAAACAGTGCAATCCGGAGACAGCGCTGTAATTACAGAAACAGTGCAATCCAGAGACAGCGGTGTAATTACAGAAACAGTGCAATCCGGACAGCTCCTGTAATTACAGAAACAGTGCAATCTGGAAACAGCGCTGTAATTGCAGAAGCAGTATAATCCAGAGACAGCTGTAATTACAGAAACAGTGCAATCCGGAGACAGCGCTGTAATTACAGAAACAGCGCAATCCGGAGACAGCGCTGTAATTACAGAAACAGTGCAATCCGGAGACCGCACCTGTAATTACAAAACCAGTGTAATCTGGAGACAGCTGTAATTACAGAAATAGTGCAATCCGGAGACAGCGCTGTAATTACAGAAACAGTGCAATCCGGAGACAGCGCTGTAATTACAGAAACAGTGTAATCCGGAGACAGTGCTGTAATTACAGAAACAGTGTAATCCGGAGACAGCGCTGTAATTACAGAAACAGTGCAATCCGGAGACAGCGCTGTAATTACAGGAACAATGCAATCCGGAGACAGCGCTGTAATTACAGAAACAGTGTAATCCGGACACAGCGCTGTAGTTACAGAAACAGTGCAATCCGAAGACAGCGTTGTAATTACAGAAACAGTGCAATCCGGAGACAGCACCTGTAATTAAGAAACAGTGCAATCTGGAGACAGCGCTGTAATTACAGAAACAGTGCAATCCGGAGACAACACCTGTAATTACTGAAACAGTATAATCCGGATACAGCTGTAATTACAGAAACAGTGTAATCCGGAGAAAGCACCTGTAATTACAGAAATAGTGCAATCCGGAGACAGCGCTGTAATTACAGAAACAGTGTAATCCAGAGACAGCACCTGTAATTACAGAAGAAGTGCAATCCGGAGACAGCGCTGTAATTACAGAAACTGTGCAATCCGGAGACAGCGCTGTAATTACAGAAACAGTGTAATCCGGAGACAGCACCTGTAATTACAGAAACAGTGCAATCCGGAGACAGCGCTGTAATTACAGAAACAGCGCAATCCGGAGACAGCGCTGTAATTACAGAAACAGTGTAATCCGGAGACAGCGCTGTAATTACAGTAACAGTGCAATCCGGAGACAGCGCTGTAATTACAGAAACAATGCAATCCGGGGACAGCAACTGTAATTACAGAAACAGTGTAATCTGGAGACAGCTGTAATTACAGAAACAGTGCAATCCGGAGACAGCTGTAATTACAGAAACAGTGCAATCCGGAGACAGCGCTGTAATTACAGAAACAGTGCAATCCGGAGACAGCGCTGTAATTACAGAAACAGTGTAATCCGGAGACAGAGCTGTAATTACAGAAACAGTGTAATCCGGAGACAGCACTGTAATTACAGAAACAATGCAATCCGGAGACAACACCTGTAATTACTGAAACAGTGTAATCCGGAGACAGCTGTAATTACAGAAACAGTGTAATCCGGAGAAAGCACCTGTAATTACAGAAATAGTGCAATCCGGAGACAGCGCTGTAATTACAGAAACAGTGCAATCCGGAGACAGCGCTGTAATTACAGAAACAGTGTAATCCGGAGACAGCGCTGTAATTACAGAAACAGTGCAATCCGGAGACAGCTGTAATTACAGAAACCGTGCAATCCAGTGACAGCACTGTAATTATAGAAATAGTGTAATCCAGAGACAGCTGTAATTACAGAAACAGTGCAATCCGGAGACAACGCTGTATTTACAGAAACAGTGTAATCCGGAGACAGCTGTAATTACAGAAACAGTGTAATCCGAAATCAGCGCTGTAATTACAGAAACAGTGTAATCCGGAGACAGCGCTGTAATTACAGAACCACTGCAATCCGGATAAAGCACCTGTAATTACAGAAACAGTGCAATCCAGAGAAAGCGCTGTAATTACAGAAACAGCGCAATCCGGAGACAGCACCTGTAATTACAGAACCAGTGCAATCCGGAGACAGCGCTGTAATTACAGAAACAGTGCAATCCAGAGACAGCGATGTAATTACAGAAACAGTGCAATCCGGAGACAGCGCTGTAATTACAGAAACAGTGTAATCTGGAGACAGCTTAATTACAGAAACAGTGCAATCCGGAGACAGCTGTAATTACAGAAACAGTGCAATCCGGAGACAGCGCTGTAATTACAGAAACAGTGCAATCCGGAGACAGCGCTGTAATTACAGAAACAGTGCAATCCGGAGACAGCTCCTGTAATTACAGAAACAGTGCAATCTGGAAACAGCGCTGTAATTGCAGAAACAGTATAATCCAGAGACAGCTGTAATTACAGAAACAGTGCAATCCGGAGACAGCTGTAATTACAGAAACAGTGTAATCCGGAGACAGCGCTGTAATTACAGAAACAGTGCAATCCGGAGACAGCACCTGTAATTACAGAAACAGTGCAATCCAGAGACAGCGCTGTAATTACAGAACCAGTGCAATCCGGAGACAGCACCTGTAATTACAGAAACAGTGCAATCCAGAGACAGCGCTGTAATTATAGAAACAGCGCAATCCGGAGACAGCACCTGTAATTACAGAAACAGTGCAATCCGGAGACAGCGCTGTAATTACAGAAACAGCGTAATCCGGAGACAGCGCTGTAATTACAGAAACAGTGTAATCCGGAGACAGTGCTGTAATTACAGAAACAGTGCAATCCGGAGACAGCGCTGTAATTACAGAACCAGTGCAATCCGGAGACAGCGGTGTAATTACAGAAACAGTGCAATCCGGAGACAGCGCTGTAATTACAGAAACCGTGCAATCCGGAGACAGCGCTGTAATTACAGAAGCAGTGTAATCTGGAGACAGCTGTAATTACAGAAACAGTGCAATCCGGAGACAGCTGTAATTAGAGAAACAGTGCAATCCGGAGACAGCGCTGTAATTACAGAAACAGTGCAATCCAGAGACAGCGGTGTAATTACAGAAACAGTGCAATCCGGACAGCTCCTGTAATTACAGAAACAGTGCAATCTGGAAACAGCGCTGTAATTGCAGAAGCAGTATAATCCAGAGACAGCTGTAATTACAGAAACAGTGCACTCCGGAGACAGCGCTGTAATTACAGAAACAGCGCAATCCGGAGACAGCGCTGTAATTACAGAAACAGTGCAATCCGGAGACCGCACCTGTAATTACAAAACCAGTGTAATCTGGAGACAGCTGTAATTACAGAAATAGTGCAATCCGGAGACAGCGCTGTAATTACAGAAACAGTGCAATCCGGAGACAGCGCTGTAATTACAGAAACAGTGTAATCCGGAGACAGTGCTGTAATTACAGAAACAGTGTAATCCGGAGACAGCGCTGTAATTACAGAAACAGTGCAATCCGGAGACAGCGCTGTAATTACAGGAACAATGCAATCCGGAGACAGCGCTGTAATTACAGAAACAGTGTAATCCGGACACAGCGCTGTAGTTACAGAAACAGTGCAATCCGAAGACAGCGTTGTAATTACAGAAACAGTGCAATCCGGAGACAGCACCTGTAATTAAGAAACAGTGCAATCTGGAGACAGCGCTGTAATTACAGAAACAGTGCAATCCGGAGACAACACCTGTAATTACTGAAACAGTATAATCCGGATACAGCTGTAATTACAGAAACAGTGTAATCCGGAGAAAGCACCTGTAATTACAGAAATAGTGCAATCCGGAGACAGCGCTGTAATTACAGAAACAGTGTAATCCAGAGACAGCACCTGTAATTACAGAAGAAGTGCAATCCGGAGACAGCGCTGTAATTACAGAAACTGTGCAATCCGGAGACAGCGCTGTAATTACAGAAACAGTGTAATCCGGAGACAGCACCTGTAATTACAGAAACAGTGCAATCCGGAGACAGCGCTGTAATTACAGAAACAGCGCAATCCGGAGACAGCGCTGTAATTACAGAAACAGTGTAATCCGGAGACAGCGCTGTAATTACAGTAACAGTGCAATCCGGAGACAGCGCTGTAATTACAGAAACAATGCAATCCGGGGACAGCAACTGTAATTACAGAAACAGTGTAATCTGGAGACAGCTGTAATTACAGAAACAGTGCAATCCGGAGACAGCTGTAATTACAGAAACAGTGCAATCCGGAGACAGCGCTGTAATTACAGAAACAGTGCAATCCGGAGACAGCGCTGTAATTACAGAAACAGTGTAATCCGGAGACAGAGCTGTAATTACAGAAACAGTGTAATCCGGAGACAGCACTGTAATTACAGAAACAATGCAATCCGGAGACAGCGCTGTAATTACAGAAACAGTGTAATCCGGACACAGCACCTGTAATTACAGAAACAGTGCAATCCGGAGACAGCGCTGTAATTACAGAAACAGCGCAATCCGGAGACAGCACCTGTAATTACAGAACCAGTGCAATCCTGAGACAGCGCTGTAATTACAGTAACAGTGCAATCCGGAGACAGCGGTGTAATTACAGAAACAGTGCAGTCCGGAGACGGCGCTGTAATTACAGAAACAGTGCAATCCGGAGACAGAGCTGTAATTACAGAAACAGTGTAATCCGGAGACAGCGCTGTAATTACAGAAACAATGCAATCCGGAGACAGCGCTGTAATTACAGAAACAGTGTAATCCGGACACAGCGCTGTAATTACAGAAACAGTGCAATCCGAAGACAGCGCTGTAATTACAGAAACAGTGCAATCCGGAGACAGCACCTGTAATTACAGAAAAAGTGCAATCCGGAGACAGCGCTGTAATTACAGAAACAGTGCAATCCGGAGACAGCGCTGTAATTACAGAAACAGTGCAATCCGGAGACAGCGCTGTAATTACAGAAACAGTGTAATCTGGAGACAGCTTAATTACAGAAACAGTGCAATCCGGAGACAGCTGTAATTACAGAAACAGTGCAATCCGGAGACAGCGCTGTAATTACAGAAACAGTGCAATCCGGAGACAGCGCTGTAATTACAGAAACAGTGCAATCCGGAGACAGCTCCTGTAATTACAGAAACAGTGCAATCTGGAAACAGCGCTGTAATTGCAGAAACAGTATAATCCAGAGACAGCTGTAATTACAGAAACAGTGCAATCCGGAGACAGCTGTAATTACAGAAACAGTGTAATCCGGAGACAGCGCTGTAATTACAGAAACAGTGCAATCCGGAGACAGCACCTGTAATTACAGAAACAGTGCAATCCAGAGACAGCGCTGTAATTACAGAACCAGTGCAATCCGGAGACAGCACCTGTAATTACAGAAACAGTGCAATCCAGAGACAGCGCTGTAATTATAGAAACAGCGCAATCCGGAGACAGCACCTGTAATTACAGAAACAGTGCAATCCGGAGACAGCGCTGTAATTACAGAAACAGCGTAATCCGGAGACAGCGCTGTAATTACAGAAACAGTGTAATCCGGAGACAGTGCTGTAATTACAGAAACAGTGCAATCCGGAGACAGCGCTGTAATTACAGAACCAGTGCAATCCGGAGACAGCGGTGTAATTACAGAAACAGTGCAATCCGGAGACAGCGCTGTAATTACAGAAACCGTGCAATCCGGAGACAGCGCTGTAATTACAGAAGCAGTGTAATCTGGAGACAGCTGTAATTACAGAAACAGTGCAATCCGGAGACAGCTGTAATTAGAGAAACAGTGCAATCCGGAGACAGCGCTGTAATTACAGAAACAGTGCAATCCAGAGACAGCGGTGTAATTACAGAAACAGTGCAATCCGGACAGCTCCTGTAATTACAGAAACAGTGCAATCTGGAAACAGCGCTGTAATTGCAGAAGCAGTATAATCCAGAGACAGCTGTAATTACAGAAACAGTGCAATCCGGAGACAGCGCTGTAATTACAGAAACAGCGCAATCCGGAGACAGCGCTGTAATTACAGAAACAGTGCAATCCGGAGACCGCACCTGTAATTACAAAACCAGTGTAATCTGGAGACAGCTGTAATTACAGAAATAGTGCAATCCGGAGACAGCGCTGTAATTACAGAAACAGTGCAATCCGGAGACAGCGCTGTAATTACAGAAACAGTGTAATCCGGAGACAGTGCTGTAATTACAGAAACAGTGTAATCCGGAGACAGCGCTGTAATTACAGAAACAGTGCAATCCGGAGACAGCGCTGTAATTACAGGAACAATGCAATCCGGAGACAGCGCTGTAATTACAGAAACAGTGTAATCCGGACACAGCGCTGTAGTTACAGAAACAGTGCAATCCGAAGACAGCGTTGTAATTACAGAAACAGTGCAATCCGGAGACAGCACCTGTAATTAAGAAACAGTGCAATCTGGAGACAGCGCTGTAATTACAGAAACAGTGCAATCCGGAGACAACACCTGTAATTACTGAAACAGTATAATCCGGATACAGCTGTAATTACAGAAACAGTGTAATCCGGAGAAAGCACCTGTAATTACAGAAATAGTGCAATCCGGAGACAGCGCTGTAATTACAGAAACAGTGTAATCCAGAGACAGCACCTGTAATTACAGAAGAAGTGCAATCCGGAGACAGCGCTGTAATTACAGAAACTGTGCAATCCGGAGACAGCGCTGTAATTACAGAAACAGTGTAATCCGGAGACAGCACCTGTAATTACAGAAACAGTGCAATCCGGAGACAGCGCTGTAATTACAGAAACAGCGCAATCCGGAGACAGCGCTGTAATTACAGAAACAGTGTAATCCGGAGACAGCGCTGTAATTACAGTAACAGTGCAATCCGGAGACAGCGCTGTAATTACAGAAACAATGCAATCCGGGGACAGCAACTGTAATTACAGAAACAGTGTAATCTGGAGACAGCTGTAATTACAGAAACAGTGCAATCCGGAGACAGCTGTAATTACAGAAACAGTGCAATCCGGAGACAGCGCTGTAATTACAGAAACAGTGCAATCCGGAGACAGCGCTGTAATTACAGAAACAGTGTAATCCGGAGACAGAGCTGTAATTACAGAAACAGTGTAATCCGGAGACAGCACTGTAATTACAGAAACAATGCAATCCGGAGACAACACCTGTAATTACTGAAACAGTGTAATCCGGAGACAGCTGTAATTACAGAAACAGTGTAATCCGGAGAAAGCACCTGTAATTACAGAAATAGTGCAATCCGGAGACAGCGCTGTAATTACAGAAACAGTGCAATCCGGAGACAGCGCTGTAATTACAGAAACAGTGTAATCCGGAGACAGCGCTGTAATTACAGAAACAGTGCAATCCGGAGACAGCTGTAATTACAGAAACCGTGCAATCCAGTGACAGCACTGTAATTATAGAAATAGTGTAATCCAGAGACAGCTGTAATTACAGAAACAGTGCAATCCGGAGACAACGCTGTATTTACAGAAACAGTGTAATCCGGAGACAGCTGTAATTACAGAAACAGTGTAATCCGAAATCAGCGCTGTAATTACAGAAACAGTGTAATCCGGAGACAGCGCTGTAATTACAGAACCACTGCAATCCGGATAAAGCACCTGTAATTACAGAAACAGTGCAATCCAGAGAAAGCGCTGTAATTACAGAAACAGCGCAATCCAGAGACAGCACCTGTAATTACAGAACCAGTGCAATCCGGAGACAGCGCTGTAATTACAGAAACAGTGCAATCCAGAGACAGCGATGTAATTACAGAAACAGTGCAATCCGGAGACAGCGCTGTAATTACAGAAACAGTGTAATCTGGAGACAGCTTAATTACAGAAACAGTGCAATCCGGAGACAGCTGTAATTACAGAAACAGTGCAATCCGGAGACAGCGCTGTAATTACAGAAACAGTGCAATCCGGAGACAGCGCTGTAATTACAGAAACAGTGCAATCCGGAGACAGCTCCTGTAATTACAGAAACAGTGCAATCTGGAAACAGCGCTGTAATTGCAGAAACAGTATAATCCAGAGACAGCTGTAATTACAGAAACAGTGCAATCCGGAGACAGCTGTAATTACAGAAACAGTGTAATCCGGAGACAGCGCTGTAATTACAGAAACAGTGCAATCCGGAGACAGCACCTGTAATTACAGAAACAGTGCAATCCAGAGACAGCGCTGTAATGACAGAACCAGTGCAATCCGGAGACAGCACCTGTAATTACAGAAACAGTGCAATCCAGAGACAGCGCTGTAATTATAGAAACAGCGCAATCCGGAGACAGCACCTGTAATTACAGAAACAGTGCAATCCGGAGACAGCGCTGTAATTACAGAAACAGCGTAATCCGGAGACAGCGCTGTAATTACAGAAACAGTGTAATCCGGAGACAGTGCTGTAATTACAGAAACAGTGCAATCCGGAGACAGCGCTGTAATTACAGAACCAGTGCAATCCGGAGACAGCGGTGTAATTACAGAAACAGTGCAATCCGGAGACAGCGCTGTAATTACAGAAACCGTGCAATCCTGAGACAGCGCTGTAATTACAGAAGCAGTGTAATCTGGAGACAGCTGTAATTACAGAAACAGTGCAATCCGGAGACAGCTGTAATTAGAGAAACAGTGCAATCCGGAGACAGCGCTGTAATTACAGAAACAGTGCAATCCAGAGACAGCGGTGTAATTACAGAAACAGTGCAATCCGGACAGCTCCTGTAATTACAGAAACAGTGCAATCTGGAAACAGCGCTGTAATTGCAGAAGCAGTGTAATCCGGAGACAGCGCTGTAATTACAGAAACAGTGCACTCCGGAGACAGCGCTGTAATTACAGAAACAGCGCAATCCGGAGACAGCGCTGTAATTACAGAAACAGTGTAATCCGGACACAGCGCTGTAGTTACAGAAACAGTGCAATCCGAAGACAGCGTTGTAATTACAGAAACAGTGCAATCCGGAGACAGCACCTGTAATTAAGAAACAGTGCAATCTGGAGACAGCGCTGTAATTACAGAAACAGTGCAATCCGGAGACAACACCTGTAATTACTGAAACAGTATAATCCGGATACAGCTGTAATTACAGAAACAGTGTAATCCGGAGAAAGCACCTGTAATTACAGAAATAGTGCAATCCGGAGACAGCGCTGTAATTACAGAAACAGTGTAATCCAGAGACAGCACCTGTAATTACAGAAGAAGTGCAATCCGGAGACAGCGCTGTAATTACAGAAACTGTGCAATCCGGAGACAGCGCTGTAATTACAGAAACAGTGTAATCCGGAGACAGCACCTGTAATTACAGAAACAGTGCAATCCGGAGACAGCGCTGTAATTACAGAAACAGCGCAATCCGGAGACAGCGCTGTAATTACAGAAACAGTGTAATCCGGAGACAGCGCTGTAATTACAGTAACAGTGCAATCCGGAGACAGCGCTGTAATTACAGAAACAATGCAATCCGGGGACAGCAACTGTAATTACAGAAACAGTGTAATCTGGAGACAGCTGTAATTACAGAAACAGTGCAATCCGGAGACAGCTGTAATTACAGAAACAGTGCAATCCGGAGACAGCGCTGTAATTACAGAAACAGTGCAATCCGGAGACAGCGCTGTAATTACAGAAACAGTGTAATCCGGAGACAGAGCTGTAATTACAGAAACAGTGTAATCCGGAGACAGCACTGTAATTACAGAAACAATGCAATCCGGAGACAGCGCTGTAATTACAGAAACAGTGTAATCCGGACACAGCACCTGTAATTACAGAAACAGTGCAATCCGGAGACAGCGCTGTAATTACAGAAACAGCGCAATCCGGAGACAGCACCTGTAATTACAGAACCAGTGCAATCCTGAGACAGCGCTGTAATTACAGTAACAGTGCAATCCGGAGACAGCGGTGTAATTACAGAAACAGTGCAGTCCGGAGACGGCGCTGTAATTACAGAAACAGTGCAATCCGGAGACAGAGCTGTAATTACAGAAACAGTGTAATCCGGAGACAGCGCTGTAATTACAGAAACAATGCAATCCGGAGACAGCGCTGTAATTACAGAAACAGTGTAATCCGGACACAGCGCTGTAATTACAGAAACAGTGCAATCCGAAGACAGCGCTGTAATTACAGAAACAGTGCAATCCGGAGACAGCACCTGTAATTACAGAAAAAGTGCAATCCGGAGACAGCGCTGTAATTACAGAAACAGTGCAATCCGGAGACAGCGCTGTAATTACAGAAACAGTGCAATCCGGAGACAGCACCTGTAATTACAGGAACAGTGCAATCCAGAGACAGCGCTGTAATTACAGAAACAGCGCAATCCGGAGACAGCACCTGTAATTACAGAAACAGTGCAATCCGGAGACAGCGCTGTAATTACAGAAACAACGCAATCCGGAGACAGCACCTGTAATTACAGAACCAGTGCAATCCTGAGACAGCGCTGTAATTACAGTAACAGTGCAATCCGGAGACAGCGGTGTAATTACAGAAATTGTGCAATCCGGAGACGGCGCTGTAATTACAGAAACAGTGCAATCCGGAGGCGGCACTGTAATTACAGAAACAGTGTAATCCGGAGAGAGCACCTGTAATTACAGAAATAGTGCAATCCGGAGACAGCACTGTAATTACAGAAACAGTGCAATCCGGAGACAGCTGTAATTACAGAAACCGTGCAATCCGGAGACAGCGCTGTAATTACAGAAACAGTGTAATCCAGAGACAGCATCTGTAATTACAGAAAAAGTGCAATCCGGAGACAGCGCTGTAATTACAGAAACAGTGCAATCCGGAGACAGCTGTAATTACAGAAACCGGGCAATCCGGAGACAGCGCTGTAATTACAGAAACAGGGCAATCTGGAGACAGCGCTGTAATTACAGAAACAGTGCAATCCAGAGACAGCGGTGTAATTACAGAAACAGTGCAATCCGGACAGCTCCTGTAATTACAGAAACAGTGCAATCTGGAAACAGCGCTGTAATTGCAGAAGCAGTATAATCCAGAGACAGCTGTAATTACAGAAACAGTGCAATCCGGAGACAGCTGTAATTACAGAAACAGTGTAATCCGGAGACAGCGCTGTAATTACAGAAACAGTGCAATCCGGAGACAGCGCTGTAATTACAGAACCAGTGCAATCCGGAGACAGCACCTGTAATTACAGAAACAGTGCAATCCAGAGACAGCGCTGTAATTACAGAAACAGCGCAATCCGGAGACAGCGCTGTAATTACAGAAACAGTGTAATCCGGAGACAGCACCTGTAATTACTAAACCAGTGTAATCTGGAGACAGTGCTGTAATTACAGAAACAGTGCAATCCGGAGACAGCGCTGTAATTACAGAAACAGCGCAATCCGGAGACAGCGCTGTAATTACAGAAACAGTGCAATCCGGAGACAGCACCTGTAATTACAAAACCAGTGTAATCTGGAGACAGCTGTAATTACAGAAACAGTGCAATCCGGAGACAGCGCTGTAATTACAGAAACAGTGCAATCCGGAGACAGCGCTGTAATTACAGAAACAGTGTAATCCGGAGACAGTGCTGGAATTACAGAAACAGTGTAATCCGGAGACAGCGCTGTAATTACAGAAACAGTGCAATCCGGAGACAGCGCTGTAATTACAGGAACAATGCAATCCGGAGACAGCGCTGTAATTACAGAAACAGTGTAATCCGGACACAGCGCTGTAGTTACAGAAACAGTGCAATCCGAAGACAGCGTTGTAATTACAGAAACAGTGCAATCCGGAGACAGCACCTGTAATTAAGAAACAGTGCAATCTGGAGACAGCGCTGTAATTACAGAAACAGTGCAATCCGAAGACAGCGCTGTAATTACAGAAACCGTGCAATCCAGTGACAGCACTGTAATTATAGAAATAGTGTAATCCAGAGACAGCTGTAATTACAGAAACAGTGCAATCCGGAGACAACGCTGTATTTACAGAAACAGTGTAATCCGGAGACAGCTGTAATTACAGAAACAGTGTAATCCGGAATCAGCGCTGTAATTACAGAAACAGTGTAATCCGGAGACAGCGCTGTAATTACAGAACCACTGCAATCCGGATACAGCACCTGTAATTACAGAAACAGTGCAATCCAGAGAAAGCGCTGTAATTACAGAAACAGCGCAATCCGGAGACAGCACCTGTAATTACAGAACCAGTGCAATCCGGAGACAGCGCTGTAATTACAGAAACAGTGCAATCCGGAGACAGCGGTGTAATTACAGAAACAGTGCAATCCGGAGACAGCGCTGTAATTACAGAAACAGTGTAATCTGGAGACAGCTTAATTACAGAAACAGTGCAATCCGGAGACAGCTGTAATTACAGAAACAGTGCAATCCGGAGACAACGCTGTAATTACAGAAACAGTGCAATCCGGAGACAGCGCTGTAATTACAGAAACAGTGTAATCCGGAGACAGTGCTGTAATTACAGAAACAGTGTAATCCGGAGACAGCGCTGTAATTACAGAAAAAGTGCAATCCGGAGACAGCGCTGCAATTACAGGAACAATGCAATCCGGAGACAGCGCTGTAATTACAGAAACAGTGCAATCCGAAGACAGCGCTGTAATTACAGAAACAGTGCAATCCGGAGACAGCACCTGTAATTACAGAAACAGTGCAATCCGGAGACAGCGCTGTAATTACAGAAACAGCGCAATCCGGAGACAGCACCTGTAATTACAGAACCAGTGCAATCCTGAGACAGCGCTGTAATTACAGTAACAGTGCAATCCGGAGACAGCGGTGTAATTACAGAAACAGTGCAGTCCGGAGACGGCGCTGTAATTACAGAAACAGTGCAATCCGGAGACAGAGCTGTAATTACAGAAACAGTGTAATCCGGAGACAGCGCTGTAATTACAGAAACAATGCAATCCGGAGACAGCGCTGTAATTACAGAAACAGTGTAATCCGGACACAGCGCTGTAATTACAGAAACAGTGCAATCCGAAGACAGCGCTGTAATTACAGAAACAGTGCAATCCGGAGACAGCACTGTAATTACAGAAAAAGTGCAATCCGGAGACAGCGCTGTAATTACAGAAACAGTGCAATCCGGAGACAGCGCTGTAATTACAGAAACAGTGCAATCCGGAGACAGCACCTGTAATTACAGGAACAGTGCAATCCAGAGACAGCGCTGTAATTACAGAAACAGCGCAATCCGGAGACAGCACCTGTAATTACAGAAACAGTGCAATCCGGAGACAGCGCTGTAATTACAGAAACAACGCAATCCGGAGACAGCACCTGTAATTACAGAACCAGTGCAATCCTGAGACAGCGCTGTAATTACAGTAACAGTGCAATCCGGAGACAGCGGTGTAATTACAGAAATTGTGCAATCCGGAGACGGCGCTGTAATTACAGAAACAGTGCAATCCGGAGGCGGCACTGTAATTACAGAAACAGTGTAATCCGGAGAGAGCACCTGTAATTACAGAAATAGTGCAATCCGGAGACAGCACTGTAATTACAGAAACAGTGCAATCCGGAGACAGCTGTAATTACAGAAACCGTGCAATCCGGAGACAGCGCTGTAATTACAGAAACAGTGTAATCCAGAGACAGCATCTGTAATTACAGAAAAAGTGCAATCCGGAGACAGCGCTGTAATTACAGAAACAGTGCAATCCGGAGACAGCTGTAATTACAGAAACCGGGCAATCCGGAGACAGCGCTGTAATTACAGAAACAGGGCAATCTGGAGACAGCGCTGTAATTACAGAAACAGTGCAATCCAGAGACAGCGGTGTAATTACAGAAACAGTGCAATCCGGACAGCTCCTGTAATTACAGAAACAGTGCAATCTGGAAACAGCGCTGTAATTGCAGAAGCAGTATAATCCAGAGACAGCTGTAATTACAGAAACAGTGCAATCCGGAGACAGCTGTAATTACAGAAACAGTGTAATCCGGAGACAGCGCTGTAATTACAGAAACAGTGCAATCCGGAGACAGCGCTGTAATTACAGAACCAGTGCAATCCGGAGACAGCACCTGTAATTACAGAAACAGTGCAATCCAGAGACAGCGCTGTAATTACAGAAACAGCGCAATCCGGAGACAGCGCTGTAATTACAGAAACAGTGTAATCCGGAGACAGCACCTGTAATTACTAAACCAGTGTAATCTGGAGACAGTGCTGTAATTACAGAAACAGTGCAATCCGGAGACAGCGCTGTAATTACAGAAACAGCGCAATCCGGAGACAGCGCTGTAATTACAGAAACAGTGCAATCCGGAGACAGCACCTGTAATTACAAAACCAGTGTAATCTGGAGACAGCTGTAATTACAGAAACAGTGCAATCCGGAGACAGCGCTGTAATTACAGAAACAGTGCAATCCGGAGACAGCGCTGTAATTACAGAAACAGTGTAATCCGGAGACAGTGCTGGAATTACAGAAACAGTGTAATCCGGAGACAGCGCTGTAATTACAGAAACAGTGCAATCCGGAGACAGCGCTGTAATTACAGGAACAATGCAATCCGGAGACAGCGCTGTAATTACAGAAACAGTGTAATCCGGACACAGCACTGTAGTTACAGAAACAGTGCAATCCGAAGACAGCGTTGTAATTACAGAAACAGTGCAATCCGGAGACAGCACCTGTAATTAAGAAACAGTGCAATCTGGAGACAGCGCTGTAATTACAGAAACAGTGCAATCCGAAGACAGCGCTGTAATTACAGAAACCGTGCAATCCAGTGACAGCACTGTAATTATAGAAATAGTGTAATCCAGAGACAGCTGTAATTACAGAAACAGTGCAATCCGGAGACAACGCTGTATTTACAGAAACAGTGTAATCCGGAGACAGCTGTAATTACAGTAACAGTGTAATCCGGAATCAGCGCTGTAATTACAGAAACAGTGTAATCCGGAGACAGCGCTGTAATTACAGAACCACTGCAATCCGGATACAGCACCTGTAATTACAGAAACAGTGCAATCCAGAGAAAGCGCTGTAATTACAGAAACAGCGCAATCCGGAGACAGCACCTGTAATTACAGAACCAGTGCAATCCGGAGACAGCGCTGTAATTACAGAAACAGTGCAATCCGGAGACAGCGGTGTAATTACAGAAACAGTGCAATCCGGAGACAGCGCTGTAATTACAGAAACAGTGTAATCTGGAGACAGCTTAATTACAGAAACAGTGCAATCCGGAGACAGCTGTAATTACAGAAACAGTGCAATCCGGAGACAACGCTGTAATTACAGAAACAGTGCAATCCGGAGACAGCGCTGTAATTACAGAAACAGTGTAATCCGGAGACAGTGCTGTAATTACAGAAACAGTGTAATCCGGAGACAGCGCTGTAATTACAGAAAAAGTGCAATCCGGAGACAGCGCTGCAATTACAGGAACAATGCAATCCGGAGACAGCGCTGTAATTACAGAAACAGTGCAATCCGAAGACAGCGCTGTAATTACAGAAACAGTGCAATCCGGAGACAGCACCGGTAATTAAGAAACAGTGCAATCCGGAGACAGCGCTGTAATTACAGAAACAGTGCAATCCGGAGACAACACCTGTAATTACTGAAACAGTGTAATCCGGAGACAGCTGTAATTACAGAAACAGTGTAATCCGGAGAAAGCACCTGTAATTACAGAAATAGTGCAATCCGGAGACAGCGCTGTAATTACAGAAACAGTGCAATCCGGAGACAGCGCTGTAATTACAGAAACAGTGTAATCCGGAGACAGCGCTGTAATTACAGAAACAGTGCAATCCGGAGACAGCTGTAATTACAGAAACCGTGCAATCCAGTGACAGCACTGTAATTATAGAAATAGTGTAATCCAGAGACAGCTGTAATTACAGAAACAGTGCAATCCGGAGACAACGCTGTATTTACAGAAACAGTGTAATCCGGAGACAGCTGTAATTACAGAAACAGTGTAATCCGAAATCAGCGCTGTAATTACAGAAACAGTGTAATCCGGAGACAGCGCTGTAATTACAGAACCACTGCAATCCGGATAAAGCACCTGTAATTACAGAAGAAGTGCAATCCGGAGAAAGCGCTGTAATTACAGAAACAGCGCAATCCGGAGACAGCACCTGTAATTACAGAACCAGTGCAATCCGGAGACAGCGCTGTAATTACAGAAACAGTGCAATCCGGAGACAGCGATGTAATTACAGAAACAGTGCAATCCGGAGACAGCGCTGTAATTACAGAAACAGTGTAATCTGGAGACAGCTTAATTACAGAAACAGTGCAATCCGGAGACAGCTGTAATTACAGAAACAGTGCAATCCGGAGACAGCGCTGTAATTACAGAAACAGTGCAATCCGGAGACAGCGCTGTAATTACAGAAACAGTGCAATCCGGAGACAGCTCCTGTAATTACAGAAACAGTGCAATCTGGAAACAGCGCTGTAATTGCAGAAACAGTATAATCCAGAGACAGCTGTAATTACAGAAACAGTGCAATCCGGAGACAGCTGTAATTACAGAAACAGTGTAATCCGGAGACAGCGCTGTAATTACAGAAACAGTGCAATCCGGAGACAGCACCTGTAATTACAGAAACAGTGCAATCCAGAGACAGCGCTGTAATTACAGAACCAGTGCAATCCGGAGACAGCACCTGTAATTACAGAAACAGTGCAATCCAGAGACAGCGCTGTAATTATAGAAACAGCGCAATCCGGAGACAGCACCTGTAATTACAGAAACAGTGCAATCCGGAGACAGCGCTGTAATTACAGAAACAGCGTAATCCGGAGACAGCGCTGTAATTACAGAAACAGTGTAATCCGGAGACAGTGCTGTAATTACAGAAACAGTGCAATCCGGAGACAGCGCTGTAATTACAGAACCAGTGCAATCCGGAGACAGCGGTGTAATTACAGAAACAGTGCAATCCGGAGACAGCGCTGTAATTACAGAAACCGTGCAATCCGGAGACAGCGCTGTAATTACAGAAGCAGTGTAATCTGGAGACAGCTGTAATTACAGAAACAGTGCAATCCGGAGACAGCTGTAATTAGAGAAACAGTGCAATCCGGAGACAGCGCTGTAATTACAGAAACAGTGCAATCCAGAGACAGCGGTGTAATTACAGAAACAGTGCAATCCGGACAGCTCCTGTAATTACAGAAACAGTGCAATCTGGAAACAGCGCTGTAATTGCAGAAGCAGTATAATCCAGAGACAGCTGTAATTACAGAAACAGTGCAATCCGGAGACAGCGCTGTAATTACAGAAACAGCGCAATCCGGAGACAGCGCTGTAATTACAGAAACAGTGCAATCCGGAGACCGCACCTGTAATTACAAAACCAGTGTAATCTGGAGACAGCTGTAATTACAGAAATAGTGCAATCCGGAGACAGCGCTGTAATTACAGAAACAGTGCAATCCGGAGACAGCGCTGTAATTACAGAAACAGTGTAATCCGGAGACAGCACCTGTAATTACAGAAACAGTGCAATCCGGAGACAGCGCTGTAATTACAGAAACAGCGCAATCCGGAGACAGCGCTGTAATTACAGAAACAGTGTAATCCGGAGACAGCGCTGTAATTACAGTAACAGTGCAATCCGGAGACAGCGCTGTAATTACAGAAACAATGCAATCCGGGGACAGCAACTGTAATTACAGAAACAGTGTAATCTGGAGACAGCTGTAATTACAGAAACAGTGCAATCCGGAGACAGCTGTAATTACAGAAACAGTGCAATCCGGAGACAGCGCTGTAATTACAGAAACAGTGCAATCCGGAGACAGCGCTGTAATTACAGAAACAGTGTAATCCGGAGACAGAGCTGTAATTACAGAAACAGTGTAATCCGGAGACAGCACTGTAATTACAGAAACAATGCAATCCGGAGACAGCGCTGTAATTACAGAAACAGTGTAATCCGGACACAGCACCTGTAATTACAGAAACAGTGCAATCCGGAGACAGCGCTGTAATTACAGAAACAGCGCAATCCGGAGACAGCACCTGTAATTACAGAACCAGTGCAATCCTGAGACAGCGCTGTAATTACAGTAACAGTGCAATCCGGAGACAGCGGTGTAATTACAGAAACAGTGCAGTCCGGAGACGGCGCTGTAATTACAGAAACAGTGCAATCCGGAGACAGAGCTGTAATTACAGAAACAGTGTAATCCGGAGACAGCGCTGTAATTACAGAAACAATGCAATCCGGAGACAGCGCTGTAATTACAGAAACAGTGTAATCCGGACACAGCGCTGTAATTACAGAAACAGTGCAATCCGAAGACAGCGCTGTAATTACAGAAACAGTGCAATCCGGAGACAGCACCTGTAATTACAGAAAAAGTGCAATCCGGAGACAGCGCTGTAATTACAGAAACAGTGCAATCCGGAGACAGCGCTGTAATTACAGAAACAGTGCAATCCGGAGACAGCACCTGTAATTACAGGAACAGTGCAATCCAGAGACAGCGCTGTAATTACAGAAACAGCGCAATCCGGAGACAGCACCTGTAATTACAGAAACAGTGCAATCCGGAGACAGCGCTGTAATTACAGAAACAACGCAATCCGGAGACAGCACCTGTAATTACAGAACCAGTGCAATCCTGAGACAGCGCTGTAATTACAGTAACAGTGCAATCCGGAGACAGCGGTGTAATTACAGAAATTGTGCAATCCGGAGACGGCGCTGTAATTACAGAAACAGTGCAATCCGGAGGCGGCACTGTAATTACAGAAACAGTGTAATCCGGAGAGAGCACCTGTAATTACAGAAATAGTGCAATCCGGAGACAGCACTGTAATTACAGAAACAGTGCAATCCGGAGACAGCTGTAATTACAGAAACCGTGCAATCCGGAGACAGCGCTGTAATTACAGAAACAGTGTAATCCAGAGACAGCATCTGTAATTACAGAAAAAGTGCAATCCGGAGACAGCGCTGTAATTACAGAAACAGTGCAATCCGGAGACAGCTGTAATTACAGAAACCGGGCAATCCGGAGACAGCGCTGTAATTACAGAAACAGGGCAATCTGGAGACAGCGCTGTAATTACAGAAACAGTGCAATCCAGAGACAGCGGTGTAATTACAGAAACAGTGCAATCCGGACAGCTCCTGTAATTACAGAAACAGTGCAATCTGGAAACAGCGCTGTAATTGCAGAAGCAGTATAATCCAGAGACAGCTGTAATTACAGAAACAGTGCAATCCGGAGACAGCTGTAATTACAGAAACAGTGTAATCCGGAGACAGCGCTGTAATTACAGAAACAGTGCAATCCGGAGACAGCGCTGTAATTACAGAACCAGTGCAATCCGGAGACAGCACCTGTAATTACAGAAACAGTGCAATCCAGAGACAGCGCTGTAATTACAGAAACAGCGCAATCCGGAGACAGCGCTGTAATTACAGAAACAGTGTAATCCGGAGACAGCACCTGTAATTACTAAACCAGTGTAATCTGGAGACAGTGCTGTAATTACAGAAACAGTGCAATCCGGAGACAGCGCTGTAATTACAGAAACAGCGCAATCCGGAGACAGCGCTGTAATTACAGAAACAGTGCAATCCGGAGACAGCACCTGTAATTACAAAACCAGTGTAATCTGGAGACAGCTGTAATTACAGAAACAGTGCAATCCGGAGACAGCGCTGTAATTACAGAAACAGTGCAATCCGGAGACAGCGCTGTAATTACAGAAACAGTGTAATCCGGAGACAGTGCTGGAATTACAGAAACAGTGTAATCCGGAGACAGCGCTGTAATTACAGAAACAGTGCAATCCGGAGACAGCGCTGTAATTACAGGAACAATGCAATCCGGAGACAGCGCTGTAATTACAGAAACAGTGTAATCCGGACACAGCGCTGTAGTTACAGAAACAGTGCAATCCGAAGACAGCGTTGTAATTACAGAAACAGTGCAATCCGGAGACAGCACCTGTAATTAAGAAACAGTGCAATCTGGAGACAGCGCTGTAATTACAGAAACAGTGCAATCCGAAGACAGCGCTGTAATTACAGAAACCGTGCAATCCAGTGACAGCACTGTAATTATAGAAATAGTGTAATCCAGAGACAGCTGTAATTACAGAAACAGTGCAATCCGGAGACAACGCTGTATTTACAGAAACAGTGTAATCCGGAGACAGCTGTAATTACAGAAACAGTGTAATCCGGAATCAGCGCTTTAATTACAGAAACAGTGTAATCCGGAGACAGCGCTGTAATTACAGAACCACTGCAATCCGGATACAGCCCCTGTAATTACAGAAACAGTGCAATCCAGAGAAAGCGCTGTAATTACAGAAACAGCGCAATCCGGAGACAGCACCTGTAATTACAGAACCAGTGCAATCCGGAGACAGCGCTGTAATTACAGAAACAGTGCAATCCGGAGACAGCGGTGTAATTACAGAAACAGTGCAATCCGGAGACAGCGCTGTAATTACAGAAACAGTGTAATCTGGAGACAGCTTAATTACAGAAACAGTGCAATCCGGAGACAGCTGTAATTACAGAAACAGTGCAATCCGGAGACAACGCTGTAATTACAGAAACAGTGCAATCCGGAGACAGCGCTGTAATTACAGAAACAGTGTAATCCGGAGACAGTGCTGTAATTACAGAAACAGTGTAATCCGGAGACAGCGCTGTAATTACAGAAAAAGTGCAATCCGGAGACAGCGCTGCAATTACAGGAACAATGCAATCCGGAGACAGCGCTGTAATTACAGAAACAGTGCAATCCGAAGACAGCGCTGTAATTACAGAAACAGTGCAATCCGGAGACAGCACCTGTAATTACAGAAACAGTGCAATCCGGAGACAGCGCTGTAATTACAGAAACAGCGCAATCCGGAGACAGCACCTGTAATTACAGAACCAGTGCAATCCTGAGACAGCGCTGTAATTACAGTAACAGTGCAATCCGGAGACAGCGGTGTAATTACAGAAACAGTGCAGTCCGGAGACGGCGCTGTAATTACAGAAACAGTGCAATCCGGAGACAGAGCTGTAATTACAGAAACAGTGTAATCCGGAGACAGCGCTGTAATTACAGAAACAATGCAATCCGGAGACAGCGCTGTAATTACAGAAACAGTGTAATCCGGACACAGCGCTGTAATTACAGAAACAGTGCAATCCGAAGACAGCGCTGTAATTACAGAAACAGTGCAATCCGGAGACAGCACCTGTAATTACAGAAAAAGTGCAATCCGGAGACAGCGCTGTAATTACAGAAACAGTGCAATCCGGAGACAGCGCTGTAATTACAGAAACAGTGCAATCCGGAGACAGCACCTGTAATTACAGGAACAGTGCAATCCAGAGACAGCGCTGTAATTACAGAAACAGCGCAATCCGGAGACAGCACCTGTAATTACAGAAACAGTGCAATCCGGAGACAGCGCTGTAATTACAGAAACAACGCAATCCGGAGACAGCACCTGTAATTACAGAACCAGTGCAATCCTGAGACAGCGCTGTAATTACAGTAACAGTGCAATCCGGAGACAGCGGTGTAATTACAGAAATTGTGCAATCCGGAGACGGCGCTGTAATTACAGAAACAGTGCAATCCGGAGGCGGCACTGTAATTACAGAAACAGTGTAATCCGGAGAGAGCACCTGTAATTACAGAAATAGTGCAATCCGGAGACAGCACTGTAATTACAGAAACAGTGCAATCCGGAGACAGCTGTAATTACAGAAACCGTGCAATCCGGAGACAGCGCTGTAATTACAGAAACAGTGTAATCCAGAGACAGCATCTGTAATTACAGAAAAAGTGCAATCCGGAGACAGCGCTGTAATTACAGAAACAGTGCAATCCGGAGACAGCTGTAATTACAGAAACCGGGCAATCCGGAGACAGCGCTGTAATTACAGAAACAGGGCAATCTGGAGACAGCGCTGTAATTACAGAAACAGTGCAATCCAGAGACAGCGGTGTAATTACAGAAACAGTGCAATCCGGACAGCTCCTGTAATTACAGAAACAGTGCAATCTGGAAACAGCGCTGTAATTGCAGAAGCAGTATAATCCAGAGACAGCTGTAATTACAGAAACAGTGCAATCCGGAGACAGCTGTAATTACAGAAACAGTGTAATCCGGAGACAGCGCTGTAATTACAGAAACAGTGCAATCCGGAGACAGCGCTGTAATTACAGAACCAGTGCAATCCGGAGACAGCACCTGTAATTACAGAAACAGTGCAATCCAGAGACAGCGCTGTAATTACAGAAACAGCGCAATCCGGAGACAGCGCTGTAATTACAGAAACAGTGTAATCCGGAGACAGCACCTGTAATTACTAAACCAGTGTAATCTGGAGACAGTGCTGTAATTACAGAAACAGTGCAATCCGGAGACAGCGCTGTAATTACAGAAACAGCGCAATCCGGAGACAGCGCTGTAATTACAGAAACAGTGCAATCCGGAGACAGCACCTGTAATTACAAAACCAGTGTAATCTGGAGACAGCTGTAATTACAGAAACAGTGCAATCCGGAGACAGCGCTGTAATTACAGAAACAGTGCAATCCGGAGACAGCGCTGTAATTACAGAAACAGTGTAATCCGGAGACAGTGCTGGAATTACAGAAACAGTGTAATCCGGAGACAGCGCTGTAATTACAGAAACAGTGCAATCCGGAGACAGCGCTGTAATTACAGGAACAATGCAATCCGGAGACAGCGCTGTAATTACAGAAACAGTGTAATCCGGACACAGCACTGTAGTTACAGAAACAGTGCAATCCGAAGACAGCGTTGTAATTACAGAAACAGTGCAATCCGGAGACAGCACCTGTAATTAAGAAACAGTGCAATCTGGAGACAGCGCTGTAATTACAGAAACAGTGCAATCCGAAGACAGCGCTGTAATTACAGAAACCGTGCAATCCAGTGACAGCACTGTAATTATAGAAATAGTGTAATCCAGAGACAGCTGTAATTACAGAAACAGTGCAATCCGGAGACAACGCTGTATTTACAGAAACAGTGTAATCCGGAGACAGCTGTAATTACAGTAACAGTGTAATCCGGAATCAGCGCTGTAATTACAGAAACAGTGTAATCCGGAGACAGCGCTGTAATTACAGAACCACTGCAATCCGGATACAGCACCTGTAATTACAGAAACAGTGCAATCCAGAGAAAGCGCTGTAATTACAGAAACAGCGCAATCCGGAGACAGCACCTGTAATTACAGAACCAGTGCAATCCGGAGACAGCGCTGTAATTACAGAAACAGTGCAATCCGGAGACAGCGGTGTAATTACAGAAACAGTGCAATCCGGAGACAGCGCTGTAATTACAGAAACAGTGTAATCTGGAGACAGCTTAATTACAGAAACAGTGCAATCCGGAGACAGCTGTAATTACAGAAACAGTGCAATCCGGAGACAACGCTGTAATTACAGAAACAGTGCAATCCGGAGACAGCGCTGTAATTACAGAAACAGTGTAATCCGGAGACAGTGCTGTAATTACAGAAACAGTGTAATCCGGAGACAGCGCTGTAATTACAGAAAAAGTGCAATCCGGAGACAGCGCTGCAATTACAGGAACAATGCAATCCGGAGACAGCGCTGTAATTACAGAAACAGTGCAATCCGAAGACAGCGCTGTAATTACAGAAACAGTGCAATCCGGAGACAGCACCGGTAATTAAGAAACAGTGCAATCCGGAGACAGCGCTGTAATTACAGAAACAGTGCAATCCGGAGACAACACCTGTAATTACTGAAACAGTGTAATCCGGAGACAGCTGTAATTACAGAAACAGTGTAATCCGGAGAAAGCACCTGTAATTACAGAAATAGTGCAATCCGGAGACAGCGCTGTAATTACAGAAACAGTGCAATCCGGAGACAGCGCTGTAATTACAGAAACAGTGTAATCCGGAGACAGCGCTGTAATTACAGAAACAGTGCAATCCGGAGACAGCTGTAATTACAGAAACCGTGCAATCCAGTGACAGCACTGTAATTATAGAAATAGTGTAATCCAGAGACAGCTGTAATTACAGAAACAGTGCAATCCGGAGACAACGCTGTATTTACAGAAACAGTGTAATCCGGAGACAGCTGTAATTACAGAAACAGTGTAATCCGAAATCAGCGCTGTAATTACAGAAACAGTGTAATCCGGAGACAGCGCTGTAATTACAGAACCACTGCAATCCGGATAAAGCACCTGTAATTACAGAAGAAGTGCAATCCGGAGAAAGCGCTGTAATTACAGAAACAGCGCAATCCGGAGACAGCACCTGTAATTACAGAACCAGTGCAATCCGGAGACAGCGCTGTAATTACAGAAACAGTGCAATCCGGAGACAGCGATGTAATTACAGAAACAGTGCAATCCGGAGACAGCGCTGTAATTACAGAAACAGTGTAATCTGGAGACAGCTTAATTACAGAAACAGTGCAATCCGGAGACAGCTGTAATTACAGAAACAGTGCAATCCGGAGACAGCGCTGTAATTACAGAAACAGTGCAATCCGGAGACAGCGCTGTAATTACAGAAACAGTGCAATCCGGAGACAGCTCCTGTAATTACAGAAACAGTGCAATCTGGAAACAGCGCTGTAATTGCAGAAACAGTATAATCCAGAGACAGCTGTAATTACAGAAACAGTACAATCCGGAGACAGCTGTAATTACAGAAACAGTGTAATCCGGAGACAGCGCTGTAATTACAGAAACAGTGCAATCCGGAGACAGCACCTGTAATTACAGAAACAGTGCAATCCAGAGACAGCGCTGTAATTACAGAACCAGTGCAATCCGGAGACAGCACCTGTAATTACAGAAACAGTGCAATCCAGAGACAGCGCTGTAATTATAGAAACAGCGCAATCCGGAGACAGCACCTGTAATTACAGAAACAGTGCAATCCGGAGACAGCGCTGTAATTACAGAAACAGCGTAATCCGGAGACAGCGCTGTAATTACAGAAACAGTGTAATCCGGAGACAGTGCTGTAATTACAGAAACAGTGCAATCCGGAGACAGCGCTGTAATTACAGAACCAGTGCAATCCGGAGACAGCGGTGTAATTACAGAAACAGTGCAATCCGGAGACAGCGCTGTAATTACAGAAACCGTGCAATCCGGAGACAGCGCTGTAATTACAGAAGCAGTGTAATCTGGAGACAGCTGTAATTACAGAAACAGTGCAATCCGGAGACAGCTGTAATTAGAGAAACAGTGCAATCCGGAGACAGCGCTGTAATTACAGAAACAGTGCAATCCAGAGACAGCGGTGTAATTACAGAAACAGTGCAATCCGGACAGCTCCTGTAATTACAGAAACAGTGCAATCTGGAAACAGCGCTGTAATTGCAGAAGCAGTATAATCCAGAGACAGCTGTAATTACAGAAACAGTGCAATCCGGAGACAGCGCTGTAATTACAGAAACAGCGCAATCCGGAGACAGCGCTGTAATTACAGAAACAGTGCAATCCGGAGACCGCACCTGTAATTACAAAACCAGTGTAATCTGGAGACAGCTGTAATTACAGAAATAGTGCAATCCGGAGACAGCGCTGTAATTACAGAAACAGTGCAATCCGGAGACAGCGCTGTAATTACAGAAACAGTGTAATCCGGAGACAGTGCTGTAATTACAGAAACAGTGTAATCCGGAGACAGCGCTGTAATTACAGAAACAGTGCAATCCGGAGACAGCGCTGTAATTACAGGAACAATGCAATCCGGAGACAGCGCTGTAATTACAGAAACAGTGTAATCCGGACACAGCGCTGTAGTTACAGAAACAGTGCAATCCGAAGACAGCGTTGTAATTACAGAAACAGTGCAATCCGGAGACAGCACCTGTAATTAAGAAACAGTGCAATCTGGAGACAGCGCTGTAATTACAGAAACAGTGCAATCCGGAGACAACACCTGTAATTACTGAAACAGTATAATCCGGATACAGCTGTAATTACAGAAACAGTGTAATCCGGAGAAAGCACCTGTAATTACAGAAATAGTGCAATCCGGAGACAGCGCTGTAATTACAGAAACAGTGTAATCCAGAGACAGCACCTGTAATTACAGAAGAAGTGCAATCCGGAGACAGCGCTGTAATTACAGAAACTGTGCAATCCGGAGACAGCGCTGTAATTACAGAAACAGTGTAATCCGGAGACAGCACCTGTAATTACAGAAACAGTGCAATCCGGAGACAGCGCTGTAATTACAGAAACAGCGCAATCCGGAGACAGCGCTGTAATTACAGAAACAGTGTAATCCGGAGACAGCGCTGTAATTACAGTAACAGTGCAATCCGGAGACAGCGCTGTAATTACAGAAACAATGCAATCCGGGGACAGCAACTGTAATTACAGAAACAGTGTAATCTGGAGACAGCTGTAATTACAGAAACAGTGCAATCCGGAGACAGCTGTAATTACAGAAACAGTGCAATCCGGAGACAGCGCTGTAATTACAGAAACAGTGCAATCCGGAGACAGCGCTGTAATTACAGAAACAGTGTAATCCGGAGACAGAGCTGTAATTACAGAAACAGATTAATCCGGAGACAGCACTGTAATTACAGAAACAATGCAATCCGGAGACAGCGCTGTAATTACAGAAACAGTGTAATCCGGACACAGCGCTGTAATTACAGAAACAGTGCAATCCGAAGACAGCGCTGTAATTACAGAAACAGTGCAATCCGGAGACAGCACCTGTAATTACATGAACAGTGCAATCCAGAGACAGCGCTGTAATTACAGAAACAGTGCAATCCGGAGACAGCACCTGTAATTACAGAAACAGTGCAATCCGGAGACAGCGCTGTAATTACAGAAACAGCGCAATCCGGAGACAGCACCTGTAATTACAGAACCAGTGCAATCCTGAGACAGCGCTGTAATTACAGTAACAGTGCAATCCGGAGACAGCGGTGTAATTACAGAAACAGTGCAGTCCGGAGACGGCGCTGTAATTACAGAAACAGTGCAATCCGGAGACAGAGCTGTAATTACAGAAACAGTGTAATCCGGAGACAGCGCTGTAATTACAGAAACAATGCAATCCGGAGACAGCGCTGTAATTACAGAAACAGTGTAATCCGGACACAGCGCTGTAATTACAGAAACAGTGCAATCCGAAGACAGCGCTGTAATTACAGAAACAGTGCAATCCGGAGACAGCACCTGTAATTACAGAAAAAGTGCAATCCGGAGACAGCGCTGTAATTACAGAAACAGTGCAATCCGGAGACAGCGCTGTAATTACAGAAACAGTGCAATCCGGAGACAGCACCTGTAATTACAGGAACAGTGCAATCCAGAGACAGCGCTGTAATTACAGAAACAGCGCAATCCGGAGACAGCACCTGTAATTACAGAAACAGTGCAATCCGGAGACAGCGCTGTAATTACAGAAACAACGCAATCCGGAGACAGCACCTGTAATTACAGAACCAGTGCAATCCTGAGACAGCGCTGTAATTACAGTAACAGTGCAATCCGGAGACAGCGGTGTAATTACAGAAATTGTGCAATCCGGAGACGGCGCTGTAATTACAGAAACAGTGCAATCCGGAGGCGGCACTGTAATTACAGAAACAGTGTAATCCGGAGAGAGCACCTGTAATTACAGAAATAGTGCAATCCGGAGACAGCACTGTAATTACAGAAACAGTGCAATCCGGAGACAGCTGTAATTACAGAAACCGTGCAATCCGGAGACAGCGCTGTAATTACAGAAACAGTGTAATCCAGAGACAGCATCTGTAATTACAGAAAAAGTGCAATCCGGAGACAGCGCTGTAATTACAGAAACAGTGCAATCCGGAGACAGCTGTAATTACAGAAACGGGGCAATCCGGAGACAGCGCTGTAATTACAGAAACAGGGCAATCTGGAGACAGCGCTGTAATTACAGAAACAGTGCAATCCAGAGACAGCGGTGTAATTACAGAAACAGTGCAATCCGGACAGCTCCTGTAATTACAGAAACAGTGCAATCTGGAAACAGCGCTGTAATTGCAGAAGCAGTATAATCCAGAGACAGCTGTAATTACAGAAACAGTGCAATCCGGAGACAGCTGTAATTACAGAAACAGTGTAATCCGGAGACAGCGCTGTAATTACAGAAACAGTGCAATCCGGAGACAGCGCTGTAATTACAGAACCAGTGCAATCCGGAGACAGCACCTGTAATTACAGAAACAGTGCAATCCAGAGACAGCGCTGTAATTACAGAAACAGCGCAATCCGGAGACAGCGCTGTAATTACAGAAACAGTGTAATCCGGAGACAGCACCTGTAATTACTAAACCAGTGTAATCTGGAGACAGTGCTGTAATTACAGAAACAGTGCAATCCGGAGACAGCGCTGTAATTACAGAAACAGCGCAATCCGGAGACAGCGCTGTAATTACAGAAACAGTGCAATCCGGAGACAGCACCTGTAATTACAAAACCAGTGTAATCTGGAGACAGCTGTAATTACAGAAACAGTGCAATCCGGAGACAGCGCTGTAATTACAGAAACAGTGCAATCCGGAGACAGCGCTGTAATTACAGAAACAGTGTAATCCGGTGACAGTGCTGTAATTACAGAAACAGTGTAATCCGGAGACAGCGCTGTAATTACAGAAACAGTGCAATCCGGAGACAGCGCTGTAATTACAGGAACAATGCAATCCGGAGACAGCGCTGTAATTACAGAAACAGTGTAATCCGGACACAGCGCTGTAGTTACAGAAACAGTGCAATCCGAAGACAGCGTTGTAATTACAGAAACAGTGCAATCCGGAGACAGCACCTGTAATTAAGAAACAGTGCAATCTGGAGACAGCGCTGTAATTACAGAAACAGTGCAATCCGGAGACAACACCTGTAATTACTGAAAGAGTATAATCCGGATACAGCTGTAATTACAGAAACAGTGTAATCCGGAGAAAGCACCTGTAATTACAGAAATAGTGCAATCCGGAGACAGCGCTGTAATTACAGAAACAGTGTAATCCAGAGACAGCACCTGTAATTACAGAAGAAGTGCAATCCGGAGACAGCGCTGTAATTACAGAAACTGTGCAATCCGGAGACAGCGCTGTAATTACAGAAACAGTGTAATCCGGAGACAGCACCTGTAATTACAGAAACAGTGCAATCCGGAGACAGCGCTGTAATTACAGAAACAGCGCAATCCGGAGACAGCGCTGTAATTACAGAAACAGTGTAATCCGGAGACAGCGCTGTAATTACAGAAACAGTGCAATCCGGAGACAGCGCTGTAATTACAGAAACAATGCAATCCGGAGACAGCAACTGTAATTACAGAAACAGTGTAATCTGGAGACAGCTGTAATTACAGAAACAGTGCAATCCGGAGACAGCTGTAATTACAGAAACAGTGCAATCCGGAGACAGCGCTGTAATTACAGAAACAGTGCAATCCGGAGACAGCGCTGTAATTACAGAAACAGTGTAATCCGGAGACAGAGCTGTAATTACAGAAACAGTGTAATCCGGAGACAGCACTGTAATTACAGAAACAATGCAATCCGGAGACAGCGCTGTAATTACAGAAACAGTGCAATCCGAAGACAGCGCTGTAATTACAGAAACAGTGCAATCCGGAGACAGCACCTGTAATTACAGGAACAGTGCAATCCAGAGACAGCGCTGTAATTACAGAAACAGCGCAATCCGGAGACAGCACCTGTAATTACAGAAACAGTGCAATCCGTAGACAGCGCTGTAATTACAGAAACAGCGCAATCCGGAGACAGCACCTGTAATTACAGAACCAGTGCAATCCTGAGACAGCGCTGTAATTACAGTAACAGTGCAATCCGGAGACAGCGGTGTAATTACAGAAACAGTGCAGTCCGGAGACGGCGCTGTATTTACAGAAACAGTGCAATCCGGAGACAGAGCTGTAATTACAGAAACAGTGTAATCCGGAGACAGCGCTGTAATTACAGAAACAATGCAATCCGGAGACAGCGCTGTAATTACAGAAACAGTGTAATCCGGACACAGCGCTGTAATTACAGAAACAGTGCAATCCGAAGACAGCGCTGTAATTACAGAAACAGTGCAATCCGGAGACAGCACCTGTAATTACAGAAAAAGTGCAATCCGGAGACAGCGCTGTAATTACAGAAACAGTGCAATCCGGAGACAGCGCTGTAATTACAGAACCAGTGCAATCCGGAGACAGCACCTGTAATTACATGAACAGTGCAATCCAGAGACAGCGCTGTAATTACAGAAACAGCGCAATCCGGAGACAGCACCTGTAATTACAGAAACAGTGCAATCCGGAGACAGCGCTGTAATTACAGAAACAGCGCAATCCGGAGACAGCACCTGTAATTACAGAACCAGTGCAATCCTGAGACAGCGCTGTAATTACAGTAACAGTGCAATCCGGAGACAGCGGTGTAATTACAGAAACAGTGCAATCCGGAGACGGCGCTGTAATTACAGAAACAGTGCAATCCGGAGGCGGCGCTGTAATTACAGAAACAGTGTAATCCGGAGAGAGCACCTGTAATTACAGAAATAGTGCAATCCGGAGACAGCAGTAATTACAGAAACCGTGCAATCCGGAGACAGCGCTGTAATTACAGAAACAGTGTAATCCAGAGACAGCACCTGTAATTACAGAAAAAGTGCAATCCGGAGACAGCGCTGTAATTACAGAAACAGTGCAATCCGGAGACAGCTGTAATTACAGAAACCGGGCAATCCGGAGACAGCGCTGTAATTACAGAAACAGGGCAATCTGGAGACAGCACTGTAATTACAGAAATAGTGTAATCCAGAGACAGCTGTAATTACAGAAACTGTGCAATCCGGAGACAGCGCTGTAATTACAGAAACAGGGCAATCCGGAGACAGCACCTGTAATTACAGAAAAAGTGCAATCCGGAGACAGCGCTGTAATTACAGAAACAGTGCAATCCGGAGACAGCTGTAATTACAGAAACCGTGCAATCCGGAGACAGTGCTGTAATTACAGATACAGTGCAATCCGGAGACAGCACTGTAATTACAGAAATAGTGCAATCCAGAGACAGCTGTAATTACAGAAACAGTGCAATCCGGAGACAGCTGTAATTACAGAAACAGTGTAATCCGGAATCAGCGCTGTAATTACAGAAACAGTGTAATCCGGAATCAGCGCTGTAATTACAGAAACAGTGCAATCCGGAGACAACGCTGTATTTACAGAAACAGTGTAATCCGGAGACAGCTGTAATTACAGAAACAGTGTAATCCGGAATCAGCGCTGTAATTACAGAAACAGTGTAATCCGGAGACAGCGCTGTAATTACAGAAACAGTGCAATCCGGAGACAGCACCTGTAATTACTGAAACAGTGCAATCCAGAGACATTGCTGTAATTACAGAAACAGCGCAATCCGGAGACAGCGCTGTAATTACAGAAACAGTGTAATCCGGAGACAGCGCTGTAATTACAGAAACAGTGCAATCCGGAGACAGCACCTGTAATTACAAAACCAGCGTAATCTGGAGACAGCTGTAATTACAGAAACAGTGCAATCTGGAGACAGCGCTGTAATTACAGAAACAGTGCAATCCGGAGACAGCGCTGTAATTACAGAAACAGTGTAATCCGGAGACAGTGCTGTAATTGCAGAAACAGTGTAATCCGGAGACAGCGCTGTAATTACAGAAAAAGTGCAATCCGGAGACAGCGCTGTAATTACAGGAACAATGCAATCCGGAGACAGCGCTGTAATTACAGAAACAGTGCAAGCCGAAGACAGCGCTGTAATTACAGAAACAGTGCAATCCGGAGACAGCAACTGTAATTAAGAAACAGTGCAATCCGGAGACAGCGCTGTAATTACAGAAACAGTGCAATCCGGAGACAACACCTGTAATTACTGAAACAGTGTAATCCGGAGACAGCTGTAATTACTGAAACAGTGTAATCCGGAGAAAGCACCTGTAATTACAGAAATAGTGCAATCCGGAGACAGCGCTGTAATTACAGAAACAGTGCAATCCGGAGAAGCGCTGTAATTACAGAAACAGTGTAATCCGGAGACAGCACCTGTAATTACAGAAACAGTGCAATCCGGAGACAGCGCTGTAATTACAGAAACAGTGCAATCCGGAGACAGCTGTAATTACAGAAACCGTGCAATCCGGAGACAGCGCTGTAATTACAGAAACAGGGCAATCCGGAGACAGCACCTGTAATTACAGAAAAAGTGCAATCCGGAGACAGCGCTGTAATTACAGAAACAGTGCAATCCGGAGACAGCTGTAATTACAGAAACCGTGCAATCCAGTGACAGCACTGTAATTACAGAAATAGTGTAATCCAGAGACAGCTGTAATTACAGAAACAGTGCAATCCGGAGACAACGCTGTATTTACAGAAACAGTGTAATCAGGAGACAGCTGTAATTACAGAAACAGTGTAATCCGGAATCACCGCTGTAATTACAGAAACAGTGTAATCCGGAGACAGCGCTGTAATTACAGAACCACTGCAATCCGGATACAGCACCTGTAATTACAGAACCAGTGCAATCCGGAGACAGCGCTGTAATTACAGAAACAGTGCAATCCGGAGACAGCGGTGTAATTACAGAAACAGTGCAATCCGGAGACAGCGCTGTAATTACAGAAACAGTGTAATCTGGAGACAGCTTAATTACAGAAACAGTGCAATCCGGAGACAGCTGTAATTACAGAAACAGTGCAATCCGGAGACAGCGGTGTAATTACAGAAACAGTGCAATCCGGAGACAGCTCCTGTAATTACAGAAACAGTGCAATCCAGAGACAGCGCTGTAATTACACAACCAGTGCAATCCGGAGACAGCGGTGTAATTACAGAAACAGTGCAATCCGGAGACAGCGCTGTAATTACAGAAACAGTGTAATCTGGAGACAGCTTAATTACAGAAACAGTGCAATCCGGAGACAGCTGTAATTACAGAAACAGTGCAATCCGGAGACAGCGGTGTAATTACAGAAACAGTGCAATCCGGAGACAGCTCCTGTAATTACAGAAACAGTGCAATCCAGAGACAGCGCTGTAATTACACAACCAGTGCAATCCGGAGACAGCGCTGTAATTACAGAAACCGTGCAATCCGGAGACAGCGCTGTAATTACAGAAACAGCGCAATCCGGAGACAGCACCTGTAATTACAGAACCAGTGCAATCCTGAGACAGCGCTGTAATTACAGTAACAGTGCAATCCGGAGACAGCGGTGTAATTACAGAAACAGTGCAATCCGGAGACAGCTGTAATTACAGAAACCGGGCAATCCGGAGACAGCGCTGTAATTACAGAAACAGGGCAATCTGGAGACAGCACTGTAATTACAGAAATAGTGTAATCCAGAGACAGCTGTAATTACAGAAACTGTGCAATCCGGAGACAGCGCTGTAATTACAGAAACAGGGCAATCCGGAGACAGCACCTGTAATTACAGAAAAAGTGCAATCCGGAGACAGCGCTGTAATTACAGAAACAGTGCAATCCGGAGACAGCTGTAATTACAGAAACCGTGCAATCCGGAGACAGTGCTGTAATTACAGATACAGTGCAATCCGGAGACAGCACTGTAATTACAGAAATAGTGTAATCCAGAGACAGCTGTAATTACAGAAACAGTGCAATCCGGAGACAGCTGTAATTACAGAAACAGTGTAATCCGGAATCAGCGCTGTAATTACAGAAACAGTGTAATCCGGAATCAGCGCTGTAATTACAGAAACAGTGCAATCCGGAGACAACGCTGTATTTACAGAAACAGTGTAATCCGGAGACAGCTGTAATTACAGAAACAGTGTAATCCGGAATCAGCGCTGTAATTACAGAAACAGTGTAATCCGGAGACAGTGCTGTAATTACAGAAACAGTGCAATCCAGAGACAGCACCTGTAATTACTGAAACAGTGCAATCCAGAGACATCGCTGTAATTACAGAAACAGCGCAATCCGGAGACAGCGCTGTAATTACAGAAACAGTGTAATCCGGAGACAGCGCTGTAATTACAGAAACAGTGTAATCCGGAGACAGCACCTGTAATTACAAAACCAGCGTAATCTGGAGACAGCTGTAATTACAGAAACAGTGCAATCCGGAGATAGCGCTGTATATACAGAAAAAGTGCAATCCGGAGACAGCGCTGTAATTACAGAAACAGTGTAATCCGGAGACAGTGCTGTAATTACAGAAACAGTGTAATCCGGAGACAGCGCTGTAATTACAGAAAAAGTGCAATCCGGAGACAGCGCTGTAATTACAGGAACAATGCAATCCGGAGACAGCGCTGTAATTACAGAAACAGTGCAATCCGAAGACAGCGCTGTAATTACAGAAACAGTGCAATCCGGAGACAGCACCTGTAATTAAGAAACAGTGCAATCCGGAGACAGCGCTGTAATTACAGAAACAGTGCAATCCGGAGACAGCACCTGTAATTACAGAAAAAGTGCAATCCGGAGACAGCGCTGTAATTACAGAAACAGTGCAATCCGGAGACAGCGCTGTAATTACAGAAACAGTGTAATCCGGAGACAGCACCTGTAATTACAGAAACAGTGCAATCCGGAGACAGCGCTGTAATTACAGAAACAGTGCAATCCGGAGACAGCTGTAATTACAGAAACCGTGCAATCCGGAGACAGCGCTGTAATTACAGAAACAGGGCAATCCGGAGACAGCACCTGTAATTACAGAAAAAGTGCAATCCGGAGACAGCGCTGTAATTACAGAAACAGTGCAATCCGGAGACAGCTGTAATTACAGAAACCGTGCAATCCAGTGACAGCACTGTAATTATAGAAATAGTGTAATCCAGAGACAGCTGTAATTACAGAAACAGTGCAATCCGGAGACAACGCTGTATTTACAGAAACAGTGTAATCCGGAGACAGCTGTAATTACAGAAACAGTGTAATCCGGAATCAGCGCTGTAATTACAGAAACAGTGTAATCCGGAGACAGCGCTGTAATTACAGAACCACTGCAATCCGGATACAGCACCTGTAATTACAGAAACAGTGCAATCCAGAGAAAGCGCTGTAATTACAGAAACAGCGCAATCCGGAGACAGCACCTGTAATTACAGAACCAGTGCAATCCGGAGACAGCGCTGTAATTACAGAAACAGTGCAATCCGGAGACAGCGGTGTAATTACAGAAACAGTGCAATCCGGAGACAGCGCTGTAATTACAGAAACAGTGTAATCTGGAGACAGCTTAATTACAGAAACAGTGCAATCCGGAGACAGCTGTAATTACAGAAACAGTGCAATCCGGAGACAGCGCTGTAATTACAGAAACAGTGCAATCCGGAGAGAGCGGTGTAATTACAGAAACAGTGCAATCCGGAGACAGCTCCTGTAATTACAGAAACAGTGCAATCTGGAAACAGCGCTGTAATTGCAGAAACAGTATAATCCAGAGACAGCTGTAATTACAGAAACAGTGCAATCCGGAGACAGCTGTAATTACAGAAACAGTGTAATCCGGAGACAGCGCTGTAATTACAGAAACAGTGCAATCCGGAGACAGCACCTGTAATTACAGAAACAGTGCAATCCAGAGATAGCGCTGTAATTACAGAACCAGTGCAATCCGGAGACAGCACCTGTAATTACAGAAACAGTGCAATCCAGAGACAGCGCTGTAATTATAGAAACAGCGCAATCCGGAGACAGCACCTGTAATTACAGAAACAGTGCAATCCGGAGACAGCGCTGTAATTACAGAAACAGCGCAATCCGGAGACAGCGCTGTAATTACAGAAACAGTGTAATCCGGAGACAGTGCTGTAATTACAGAAACAGTGCAATCCGGAGACAGCGCTGTAATTACAGAACCAGTGCAATCCGGAGACAGCGGTGTAATTACAGAAACAGTGCAATCCGGAGACAGCGCTGTAATTACAGATACCGTGCAATCCGGAGACAGCGCTGTAATTACAGAAGCAGTGTAATCTGGAGACAGCTGTAATTACAGAAACAGTGCAATCCGGAGACAGCTGTAATTAGAGAAACAGTGCAATCCGGAGACAGCGCTGTAATTACAGAAACAGTGCAATCCAGAGACAGCGGTGTAATTACAGAAACAGTGCAATCCGGACAGCTCCTGTAATTACAGAAACAGTGCAATCTGGAAACAGCGCTGTAATTGCAGAAGCAGTATAATCCAGAGACAGCTGTAATTACAGAAACAGTGCAATCCGGAGACAGCTGTAATTACAGAAACAGTGTAATCCGGAGACAGCGCTGTAATTACAGAAACAGTGCAATCCGGAGACAGCGCTGTAATTACAGAACCAGTGCAATCCGGAGACAGCACCTGTAATTACAGAAACAGTGCAATCCAGAGACAGCGCTGTAATTACAGAAACAGCGCAATCCGGAGACAGCGCTGTAATTACAGAAACAGTGTAATCCGGAGACAGCACCTGTAATTACTAAACCAGTGTAATCTGGAGACAGTGCTGTAATTACAGAAACAGTGCAATCCGGAGACAGCGCTGTAATTACAGAAACAGCGCAATCCGGAGACAGCGCTGTAATTACAGAAACAGTGCAATCCGGAGACAGCACCTGTAATTACAAAACCAGTGTAATCTGGAGACAGCTGTAATTACAGAAACAGTGCAATCCGGAGACAGCGCTGTAATTACAGAAACAGTGCAATCCGGAGACAGCGCTGTAATTACAGAAACAGTGTAATCCGGAGACAGTGCTGTAATTACAGAAACAGTGTATTCCGGAGACAGCGCTGTAATTACAGAAACAGTGCAATCCGGAGACAGCGCTGTAATTACAGGAACAATGCAATCCGGAGACAGCGCTGTAATTACAGAAACAGTGTAATCCGGACACAGCGCTGTAGTTACAGAAACAGTGCAATCCGAAGACAGCGTTGTAATTACAGAAACAGTGCAATCCGGAGACAGCACCTGTAATTAAGAAACGGTGCAATACGGAGACAGCGCTGTAATTACAGAAACAGTTCAATCCGGAGACAACACCTGTAATTTCTGAAACAGTGTAATCCGGATACAGCTGTAATTACAGAAACAGTGCAATCCGGAGAAAGCACCTGTAATTACAGAAATAGTGCAATCCGGAGACAGCGCTGTAATTACAGAAACAGTGTAATCCAGAGACAGCACCTGTAATTACAGAAAAAGTGCAATCCGGAGACAGCGCTGTAATTACAGAAACAGTGCAATCCGGAGACAGCGCTGTAATTACAGAAACAGTGTAATCCGGAGACAGCACCTGTAATTACAGAAACAGTGCAATCCGGAGACAGCGCTGTAATTACAGAAACAGCGCAATCCGGAGACAGCGCTGTAATTACAGAAACAGTGTAATCCGGAGACAGCGCTGTAATTACAGAAACAGTGTAATCTGGAGACAGCTGTAATTACAGAAACAGTGCAATCCGGAGACGGCTGTAATTACAGAAACAGTGCAATCCGGAGACAGCGCTGTAATTACAGAAACAGTGCAATCCGGAGACAGCGCTGTAATTACAGAAACAGTGTAATCTGGAGACAGAAATGTAATTACAGAAACAGTGTAATCCGGAGACAGCACTGTAATTACAGGAACAATGCAATCCGGAGACAGCGCTGTAATTACAGAAACAGTGTAATCCGGACACATCGCTGTAATTACAGAAACAGTGCAATCCGAAGACAGCGCTGTAATTACAGAAACAGTGCAATCCGGAGACAGCACCTGTAATTACAGGAACAGTGCAATCCAGAGACAGCGCTGTAATTACAGAAACAGCGCAATCCGGAGACAGCACCTGTAATTACAGAAACAGTGCAATCCGGAGACAGCGCTGTAATTACAGAAACAGCGCAATCCGGAGACAGCACCTGTAATTACAGAACCAGTGCAATCCTGAGACAGCGCTGTAATTACAGTAACAGTGCAATCCAGAGACAGCGGTGTAATTACAGAAACAGTGCAGTCCGGAGACGGCGCTGTAATTACAGAAACAGTGCAATCCGGAGACAGAGCTGTAATTACAGAAACAGTGTAATCCGGAGACAGCGCTGTAATTACAGAAACAATGCAATCCGGAGACAGCACTGTAATTACAGAAACAGTGTAATCCGGATACAGCGCTGTAATTACAGAAACAGTGCAATCCGAAGACAGCGCTGTAATTATAGAAACAGTGCAATCCGGAGACAGCACCTGTAATTACAGAAAAAGTGCAATCCGGAGACAGCGCTGTAATTACAGAAACAGTGCAATCCGGAGACAGCGCTGTAATTACAGAACCAGTGCAATCCGGAGACAGCACCTGTAATGACAGGAACAGTGCAATCCAGAGACAGCGCTGTAATTACAGAAACAGCGCAATCCGGAGACAGCACCTGTAATTACAGAAACAGTGCAATCCGGAGACAGCGCTGTAATTACAGAAACAGTGCAATCTGGAAACAGCGCTGTAATTGCAGAAACAGTATAATCCAGAGACAGCTGTAATTACAGAAACAGTGCAATCCGGAGACAGCTGTAATTACAGAAACAGTGTAATCCGGAGACAGCGCTGTAATTACAGAAACAGTGCAATCCGGAGACAGCACCTGTAATTACAGAAACAGTGCAATCCAGAGACTGCGCTGTAATTACAGAACCAGTGCAATCCGGAGACAGCACCTGTAATTACAGAAACAGTGCAATCCAGAGACAGCGCTGTAATTATAGAAACAGCGCAATCCGGAGACAGCACCTGTAATTACAGAAACAGTGCAATCCGGAGACAGCGCTGTAATTACAGAAACAGCGCAATCCGGAGACAGCGCTGTAATTACAGAAACAGTGTAATCCGGAGACAGTGCTGTAATTACAGAAACGGTGCAATCCGGAGACAGCGCTGTAATTACAGAACCAGTGCAATCCGGAGACAGCGGTGTAATTACAGAAACAGTGCAATCCGGAGACAGCGCTGTAATTACAGATACCGTGCAATCCGGAGACAGCGCTGTAATTACAGAAGCAGTGTAATCTGGAGACAGCTGTAATTACAGAAACAGTGCAATCCGGAGACAGCTGTAATTAGAGAAACAGTGCAATCCGGAGACAGCGCTGTAATTACAGAAACAGTGCAATCCAGAGACAGCGGTGTAATTACAGAAACAGTGCAATCCGGACAGCTCCTGTAATTACAGAAACAGTGCAATCTGGAAACAGCGCTGTAATTGCAGAAGCAGTATAATCCAGAGACAGCTGTAATTACAGAAACAGTGCAATCCGGAGACAGCTGTAATTACAGAAACAGTGTAATCCGGAGACAGCGCTGTTATTACAGAAACAGTGCAATCCGGAGACAGCGCTGTAATTACAGAACCAGTGCAATCCGGAGACAGCACCTGTAATTACAGAAACAGTGCAATCCAGAGACAGCGCTGTAATTACAGAAACAGCGCAATCCGGAGACAGCGCTGTAATTACAGAAACAGTGTAATCCGGAGACAGCACCTGTAATTACTAAACCAGTGTAATCTGGAGACAGTGCTGTAATTACAGAAACAGTGCAATCCGGAGACAGCGCTGTAATTACAGAAACAGCGCAATCCGGAGACAGCGCTGTAATTACAGAAACAGTGCAATCCGGAGACAGCACCTGTAATTACAAAACCAGTGTAATCTGGAGACAGCTGTAATTACAGAAACAGTGCAATCCGGAGACAGCGCTGTAATTACAGAAACAGTGCAATCCGGAGACAGCGCTGTAATTACAGAAACAGTGTAATCCGGAGACAGTGCTGTAATTACAGAAACAGTGCAATCCGGAGACAGCGCTGTAATTACAGAAACAATGCAATCCGGAGACAGCACCTGTAATTACAGAAACAGTGTAATCTGGAGACAGCTGTAATTACAGAAACAGTGCAATCCGGAGACAGCTATAATTACAGAAACAGTGCAATCCGGAGACAGCGCTTTAATTACAGAAACAGTGCAATCCGGAGACAGCGCTGTAATTACAGATACAGTGTAATCTGGAGACAGAAATGTAATTACAGAAACAGTGTAATCCGGAGACAGCACTGTAATTACAGAAACAATGCAATCCGGAGACAGCGCTGTAATTACAGAAACAGTGTAATCCGGACACATCGCTGTAATTACAGAAACAGTGCAATCCAAAGACAGCGCTGTAATTACAGAAACAGTGCAATCCGGAGACAGCACCTGTAATTACAGGAAGAGTGCAATCCAGAGACAGCGCAGTAATTACAGAAACAGCGCAATCCGGAGACAGCACCTGTAATTACAGAAACAGTGCAATCCGGAGACAGCGCTGTAATGACAGAAACAGCGCAATCCGGAGACAGCACCTGTAATTACAGAACCAGTGCAATCCTGAGACAGCGCTGTAATTACAGTAACAGTGCAATCCGGAGACAGCGGTGTAATTACAGAAACAGTGCAGTCCGGAGACGGCGCTGTAATTACAGAAACAGTGCAATCCGGAGACAGAGCTGTAATTACAGAAACAGTGTAATCCGGAGACAGCGCTGTAATTACAGAAACAATGCAATCCGGAGACAGCGCTGTAATTACAGAAGCAGTATAATCCAGAGACAGCTGTAATTACAGAAACAGTGCAATCCGGAGACAGCTGTAATTACAGAAACAGTGTAATCCGGAGACAGCGCTGTTATTACAGAAACAGTGCAATCCGGAGACAGCGCTGTAATTACAGAACCAGTGCAATCCGGAGACAGCACCTGTAATTACAGAAACAGTGCAATCCAGAGACAGCGCTGTAATTACAGAAACAGCGCAATCCGGAGACAGCGCTGTAATTACAGAAACAGTGTAATCCGGAGACAGCACCTGTAATTACTAAACCAGTGTAATCTGGAGACAGTGCTGTAATTACAGAAACAGTGCAATCCGGAGACAGCGCTGTAATTACAGAAACAGCGCAATCCGGAGACAGCGCTGTAATTACAGAAACAGTGCAATCCGGAGACAGCACCTGTAATTACAAAACCAGTGTAATCTGGAGACAGCTGTAATTACAGAAACAGTGCAATCCGGAGACAGCGCTGTAATTACAGAAACAGTGCAATCCGGAGACAGCGCTGTAATTACAGAAACAGTGTAATCCGGAGACAGTGCTGTAATTACAGAAACAGTGTAATCCGGAGACAGCGCTGTAATTACAGAAACAGTGCAATCCGGAGACAGCGCTGTAATTACAGGAACAATGCAATCCGGAGACAGCGCTGTAATTACAGAAACAGTGTAATCCGGACACAGCGCTGTAGTTACAGAAACAGTGCAATCCGAAGACAGCGTTGTAATTACAGAAACAGTGCAATCCGGAGACAGCACCTGTAATTAAGAAACAGTGCAATCCGGAGACAGCGCTGTAATTACAGAAACAGTGCAATCCGGAGACAACACCTGTAATTACTGAAACAGTGTAATCCGGATACAGCTGTAATTACAGAAACAGTGTAATCCGGAGAAAGCGCCTGTAATTACAGAAATAGTGCAATCCGGAGACAGCGCTGTAATTACAGAAACAGTGTAATCCAGAGACAGCACCTGTAATTACAGAAAAAGTGCAATCCGGAGACAGCGCTGTAATTACAGAAACAGTGCAATCCGGAGACAGCACTGTAATTACAGAAACAGTGTAATCCGGAGACAGCACCTGTAATTACAGAAACAGTGCAATCCGGAGACAGCGCTGTAATTACAGAAACAGCGCAATCCGGAGACAGCGCTGTAATTACAGAAACAGTGTAATCCGGAGACAGCGCTGTAATTACAGAAACAGTGCAATCCGGAGACAGCGCTGTAATTACAGAAACAATGCAATCCGGAGACAGCACCTGTAATTACAGAAACAGTGTAATCTGGAGACAGCTGTAATTACAGAAACAGTGCAATCCGGAGACAGCTATAATTACAGAAACAGTGCAATCCGGAGACAGTGCTTTAATTACAGAAACAGTGCAATCCGGAGACAGCGCTGTAATTACAGAAACAGTGTAATCTGGAGACAGAAATGTAATTACAGAAACAGTGTAATCCGGAGACAGCACTGTAATTACAGGAACAATGCAATCCGGAGACAGCGCTGTAATTACAGAAACAGTGTAATCCGGACACATCGCTGTAATTACAGAAACAGTGCAATCCAAAGACAGCGCTGTAATTACAGAAACAGTGCAATCCGGAGACAGCACCTGTAATTACAGGAACAGTGCAATCCAGAGACAGCGCTGTAATTACAGAAACAGCGCAATCCGGAGACAGCACCTGTAATTACAGAAACAGTGCAATCCGGAGACAGCGCTGTAATTACAGAAACAGCGCAATCCGGAGACAGCACCTGTAATTACAGAACCAGTGCAATCCTGAGACAGCGCTGTAATTACAGTAACAGTGCAATCCGGAGACAGCGGTGTAATTACAGAAACAGTGCAGTCCGGAGACGGCGCTGTAATTACAGAAACAGTGCAATCCGGAGACAGAGCTGTAATTACAGAAACAGTGTAATCCGGAGACAGCGCTGTAATTACAGAAACAATGCAATCCGGAGACAGCGCTGTAATTACAGAAACAGTGTAATCCGGACACAGCGCTGTAATTACAGAAACAGTGCAATCCGAAGACAGCGCTGTAATTATAGAAACAGTGCAATCCGGAGACAGCACCTGTAATTACAGAAAAAGTGCAATCCGGAGACAGCGCTGTAATTACAGAAACAGTGCAATCCGGAGACAGCGCTGTAATTACAGAACCAGTGCAATCCGGAGACAGCACCTGTAATGACAGGAACAGTGCAATCCAGAGACAGCGCTGTAATTACTGAAACAGCGCAATCCGGAGACAGCACCTGTAATTACAGAAACAGTGCAATCCGGAGACAGCGCTGTAATTACAGAAACAGCGCAATCCGGAGACAGCACCTGTAATTACAGAACCAGTGCAATCCTGAGACAGCTGTAATTACAGAAACAGTGCAATCCGGAGACAGCGCTGTAATTACAGAAACAGTGCAATCCGGAGACAGCGCTGTAATTACAGAAACAGTGTAATCCGGAGACAGTGCTGTAATAACAGAAACAGTGTAATCCGGAGACAGCGCTGTAATTACAGAAAAAGTGCAATCCGGAGACAGAGCTGTAATTACAGGAACAATGCAATCCGGAGACAGCGCTGTAATTACAGAAACAGTGCAATCCGAAGACAGCGCTGTAATTACAGAAACAGTGCAATCCGGAGACAGCACCTGCAATTAAGAAACAGTGCAATCCGGAGACAGCGCTGTAATTACAGAAACAGTGCAATCCGGAGACAGCACCTGTAATTACAGAAAAAGTGCAATCCGGAGACAGCGCTGTAATTACAGAAACAGTGCAATCCGGAGACAGCGCTGTAATTACAGAAACAGTGTAATCCGGAGACAGCACCTGTAATTACAGAAACAGTGCAATCCGGAGACAGCGCTGTAATTACAGAAACAGTGCAATCCGGAGACAGCTGTAATTACAGAAACCGTGCAATCCGGAGACAGCGCTGTAATTACAGAAACAGGGCAATCCGGAGACAGCACCTGTAATTACAGAAAAAGTGCAATCCGGAGACAGCGCTGTAATTACAGAAACAGTGCAATCCGGAGACAGCTGTAATTACAGAAACAGTGCAATCCGGAGACAGCTGTAATTACAGAAACAGTGCAATCCGGAGACAGCGCTGTAATTACAGAAACAGTGCAATCCGGAGAGAGCAGTGTAATTACAGAAACAGTGCAATCCGGAGACAGCTCCTGTAATTACAGAAACAGTGCAATCTGGAAACAGCGCTGTAATTGCAGAAACAGTATAATCCAGAGACAGCTGTAATTACAGAAACAGTGCAATCCGGAGACAGCTGTAATTACAGAAACAGTGTAATCCGGAGACAGCGCTGTAATTACAGAAACAGTGCAATCCGGAGACAGCACCTGTAATTACAGAAACAGTGCAATCCAGAGACAGCGCTGTAATTACAGAACCAGTGCAATCCGGAGACAGCACCTGTAATTACAGAAACAGTGCAATCCAGAGACAGCGCTGTAATTATAGAAACAGCGCAATCCGGAGACAGCACCTGTAATTACAGAAACAGTGCAATCCGGAGACAGCGCTGTAATTACAGAAACAGCGCAATCCGGAGACAGCGCTGTAATTACAGAAACAGTGTAATCCGGAGACAGTGCTGTAATTACAGAAACAGTGCAATCCGGAGACAGCGCTGTAATTACAGAACCAGTGCAATCCGGAGACAGCGGTGTAATTACAGAAACAGTGCAATCCGGAGACAGCGCTGTAATTACAGATACCGTGCAATCCGGAGACAGCGCTGTAATTACAGAAGCAGTGTAATCTGGAGACAGCTGTAATTACAGAAACAGTGCAATCCGGAGACAGCTGTAATTAGAGAAACAGTGCAATCCGGAGACAGCGCTGTAATTACAGAAACAGTGCAATCCAGAGACAGCGGTGTAATTACAGAAACAGTGCAATCCGGACAGCTCCTGTAATTACAGAAACAGTGCAATCTGGAAACAGCGCTGTAATTGCAGAAGCAGTATAATCCAGAGACAGCTGTAATTACAGAAACAGTGCAATCCGGAGACAGCTGTAATTACAGAAACAGTGTAATCCGGAGACAGCGCTGTTATTACAGAAACAGTGCAATCCGGAGACAGCGCTGTAATTACAGAACCAGTGCAATCCGGAGACAGCACCTGTAATTACAGAAACAGTGCAATCCAGAGACAGCGCTGTAATTACAGAAACAGCGCAATCCGGAGACAGCGCTGTAATTACAGAAACAGTGTAATCCGGAGACAGCACCTGTAATTACTAAACCAGTGTAATCTGGAGACAGTGCTGTAATTACAGAAACAGTGCAATCCGGAGACAGCGCTGTAATTACAGAAACAGCGCAATCCGGAGACAGCGCTGTAATTACAGAAACAGTGCAATCCGGAGACAGCACCTGTAATTACAAAACCAGTGTAATCTGGAGACAGCTGTAATTACAGAAACAGTGCAATCCGGAGACAGCGCTGTAATTACAGAAACAGTGCAATCCGGAGACAGCGCTGTAATTACAGAAACAGTGTAATCCGGAGACAGTGCTGTAATTACAGAAACAGTGTAATCCGGAGACAGCGCTGTAATTACAGAAACAGTGCAATCCGGAGACAGCGCTGTAATTACAGGAACAATGCAATCCGGAGACAGCGCTGTAATTACAGAAACATTGTAATACGGACACAGCGCTGTAGTTACAGAAACAGTGCAATCCGAAGACAGCGTTGTAATTACAGAAACAGTGCAATCCGGAGACAGCACCTGTAATTAAGAAACAGTGCAATCCGGAGACAGTGCTGTAATTACAGAAACAGTGCAATCCGGAGACAACACCTGTAATTACTGAAACAGTGTAATCCAGATACAGCTGTAATTACAGAAACAGTGTAATCCGGAGAAAGCACCTGTAATTACAGAAATAGTGCAATCCGGAGACAGCGCTGTAATTACAGAAACAGTGTAATCCAGAGACAGCACCTGTAATTACAGAAAAAGTGCAATCCGGAGACAGCGCTGTAATTACAGAAACAGTGCAATCCGGAGACAGCGCTGTAATTACAGAAACAATGTAATCCGGAGACAGCACCTGTAATTACAGAAACAGTGCAATCCGGAGACAGCGCTGTAATTACAGAAACAGCGCAATCCGGAGACAGCGCTGTAATTACAGAAACAGTGTAATCCGGAGACAGCGCTGTAATTACAGAAACAGTGCAATCCGGAGACAGCGCTGTAATTACAGAAACAATGCAATCCGGAGACAGCACCTGTAATTACAGAAACAGTGTAATCTGGAGACAGCTGTAATTACAGAAACAGTGCAATCCGGAGACAGCTATAATTACAGAAACAGTGCAATCCAGAGACAGCGCTTTAATTACAGAAACAGTGCAATCCGGAGACAGCGCTGTAATTACAGAAACAGTGTAATCTGGAGACAGAAATGTAATTACAGAAACAGTGTAATCCGGAGACAGCACTGTAATTACAGGAACAATGCAATCCGGAGACAGCGCTGTAATTACAGAAACAGTGTAATCCGGACACATCGCTGTAATTACAGAAACAGTGCAATCCAAAGACAGCGCTGTAATTACAGAAACAGTGCAATTCGGAGACAGCACCTGTAATTACAGGAACAGTGCAATCCAGAGACAGCGCTGTAATTACAGAAACAGCGCAATCCGGAGACAGCACCTGTAATTACAGAAACAGTGCAATCCGGAGACAGCGCTGTAATTACAGAAACAGCGCAATCCGGAGACAGCACCTGTAATTACAGAACCAGTGCAATCCTGAGACAGCGCTGTAATTACAGTAACAGTGCAATCCGGAGACAGCGGTGTAATTACAGAAACAGTGCAGTCCGGAGACGGCGCTGTAATTACAGAAACAGTGCAATCCGGAGACAGAGCTGTAATTACAGAAACAGTGTAATCCGGAGACAGCGCTGTAATTACAGAAACAATGCAATCCGGAGACAGCGCTGTAATTACAGAAGCAGTATAATCCAGAGACAGCTGTAATTACAGAAACAGTGCAATCCGGAGACAGCTGTAATTACAGAAACAGTGTAATCCGGAGACAGCGCTGTTATTACAGAAACAGTGCAATCCGGAGACAGCGCTGTAATTACAGAACCAGTGCAATCCGGAGACAGCACCTGTAATTACAGAAACAGTGCAATCCAGAGACAGCGCTGTAATTACAGAAACAGCGCAATCCGGAGACAGCGCTGTAATTACAGAAACAGTGTAATCCGGAGACAGCACCTGTAATTACTAAACCAGTGTAATCTGGAGACAGTGCTGTAATTACAGAAACAGTGCAATCCGGAGACAGCGCTGTAATTACAGAAACAGCGCAATCCGGAGACAGCGCTGTAATTACAGAAACAGTGCAATCCGGAGACAGCACCTGTAATTACAAAACCAGTGTAATCTGGAGACAGCTGTAATTACAGAAACAGTGCAATCCGGAGACAGCGCTGTAATTACAGAAACAGTGCAATCCGGAGACAGCGCTGTAATTACAGAAACAGTGTAATCCGGAGACAGTGTTTAATTACAGAAACAGTGTAATCCGGAGACAGCGCTGTAATTACAGAAACAGTGCAATCCGGAGACAGCGCTGTAATTACAGGAACAATGCAATCCGGAGACAGCGCTGTAATTACAGAAACAGTGTAATCCGGACACAGCGCTGTAGTTACAGAAACAGTGCAATCCGAAGACAGCGTTGTAATTACAGAAACAGTGCAATCCGGAGACAGCACCTGTAATTAAGAAACAGTGCAATCCGGAGACAGCGCTGTAATTACAGAAACAGTGCAATCCGGAGACAACACCTGTAATTACTGAAACAGTGTAATCCGGATACAGCTGTAATTACAGAAACAGTGTAATCCGGAGAAAGCGCCTGTAATTACAGAAATAGTGCAATCCGGAGACAGCGCTGTAATTACAGAAACAGTGTAATCCAGAGACAGCACCTGTAATTACAGAAAAAGTGCAATCCGGAGACAGCGCTGTAATTACAGAAACAGTGCAATCCGGAGACAGCGCTGTAATTACTGAAACAGTGTAATCCGGAGACAGCACCTGTAATTACAGAAACAGTGCAATCCGGAGACAGCGCTGTAATTACAGAAACAGCGCAATCCGGAGACAGCGCTGTAATTACAGAAACAGTGTAATCCGGAGACAGCGCTGTAATTACAGAAACAGTGCAATCCGGAGACAGCGCTGTAATTACAGAAACAATGCAATCCGGAGACAGCACCTGTAATTACAGAAACAGTGTAATCTGGAGACAGCTGTAATTACAGAAACAGTGCAATCCGGAGACAGCTATAATTACAGAAACAGTGCAATCCGGAGACAGCGCTTTAATTACAGAAACAGTGCAATCCGGAGACAGCGCTGTAATTACAGAAACAGTGTAATCTGGAGACAGAAATGTAATTACAGAAACAGTGTAATCCGGAGACAGCACTGTAATTACAGGAACAATGCAATCCGGAGACAGCGCTGTAATTACAGAAACAGTGTAATCCGGACACATCGCTGTAATTACAGAAACAGTGCAATGCAAAGACAGTGCTGTAATTACAGAAACAGTGCAATCCGGAGACAGCACCTGTAATTACAGGAACAGTGCAATCCAGAGACAGCGCTGTAATTACAGAAACAGCGCAATCCGGAGACAGCACCTGTAATTACAGAAACAGTGCAATCCGGAGACAGCGCTGTAATTACAGAAACAGCGCAATCCAGAGACAGCACCTGTAATTACAGAACCAGTGCAATCCTGAGACAGCGCTGTAATTACAGTAAAAATGCAATCCGGAGACAGCGGTTTAATTACAGAAACAGTGCAGTCCGGAGACGGCGCTGTAATTACAGAAACAGTGCAATCCGGAGACAGAGCTGTAATTACAGAAACAGTGTAATCCGGAGACAGCGCTGTAATTACAGAAACAATGCAATCCGGAGACAGCGCTGTAATTACAGAAACAGTGTAATCCGGACACAGCGCTGTAATTACAGAAACAGTGCAATCCGAAGACAGCGCTGTAATTATAGAAACAGTGCAATCCGGAGACAGCACCTGTAATTACAGAAAAAGTGCAATCCGGAGACAGCGCTGTAATTACAGAAACAGTGCAATCCGGAGACAGCGCTGTAATTACAGAACCAGTGCAATCCGGAGACAGCACCTGTAATGACAGGAACAGTGCAATCCAGAGACAGCGCTGTAATTACTGAAACAGCGCAATCCGGAGACAGCACCTGTAATTACAGAAACAGTGCAATCCGGAGACAGCGCTGTAATTACAGAAACAGCGCAATCCGGAGACAGCACCTGTAATTACAGAACCAGTGCAATCCTGAGACAGCGCTGTAATTACAGTAACAGTGCAATCCGGAGACAGCGGTGTAATTACAGAAACAGTGCAATCCGGAGACGGCGCTGTAATTACAGAAAAAGTGCAATCCGGAGGCGGCGCTGTAATTACAGAAACAGTGTAATCCGGAGACAGCACCTGTAATTACAGAAATAGTGCAATCCGGAGACAGCTCTGTAATTACAGAAACAGTGCAATCCGGAGACAGCTGTATTTACAGAAACCGTGCAATCCGGAGACAGCGCTGTAATTACAGAAACAGTGTAATCCAGAGACAGCACCTGTAATTACAGAAAAAGTGCAATCCGGAGACAGCGCTGTAATTACAGAAACAGTGCAATCCGGAGACAGCTGTAATTACAGAAACCGGGCAATCCGGAGACAGCGCTGTAATTACAGAAACAGGGCAATCTGGAGACAGCACTGTAATTACAGAAATAGTGTAATCCAGAGACAGCTGTAATTACAGAAACTGTGCAATCCGGAGACAGCGCTGTAATTACAGAAACAGGGCAATCCGGAGACAGCACCTGTAATTACAGAAAAAGTGCAATCCGGAGACAGCGCTGTAATTACAGAAACAGTGCAATCCGGAGACAGCTGTAATTACAGAAACCGTGCAATCCGGAGACAGTGCTGTAATTACAGATACAGTGCAATCCGGAGACAGCACTGTAATTACAGAAATAGTGTAATCCAGAGACAGCTGTAATTACAGAAACAGTGCAATCCGGAGACAGCTGTAATTACAGAAACAGTGTAATCCGGAATCAGCGCTGTAATTACAGAAACAGTGTAATCCGGAATCAGCGCTGTAATTACAGAAACAGTGCAATCCGGAGACAACGCTGTATTTACAGAAACAGTGTAATCCGGAGACAGCTGTAATTACAGAAACAGTGTAATCCGGAATCAGCGCTGTAATTACAGAAACAGTGTAATCCGGAGACAGCGCTGTAATTACAGAAACAGTGCAATCCGGAGACAGCACCTGTAATTACTGAAACAGTGCAATCCAGAGACATCGCTGTAATTACAGAAACAGCGCAATCCGGAGACAGCGCTGTAATTACAGAAACAGTGTAATCCGGAGACAGCGCTGTAATTACAGAAACAGTGCAATCCGGAGACAGCACCTGTAATTACAAAACCAGCGTAATCTGGACACAGCTGTAATTACAGAAACAGTGCAATCCGGAGACAGCGCTGTAATTACAGAAACAGTGCAATCCGGAGACAGCGCTGTAATTACAGAAACAGTGTAATCCAGAGACAGTGCTGTAATTACAGAAACAGTGTAATCCGGAGACAGCGCTGTAATTACAGAAAAAGTGCAATCCGGAGACAGCGCTGTAATTACAGGAACAATGCAATCCGGAGACAGCGCTGTAATTACAGAAACAGTGCAATCCGGAGAGAGCAGTGTAATTACAGAAACAGTGCAATCCGGAGACAGCTCCTGTAATTACAGAAACAGTGCAATCTGGAAACAGCGCTGTAATTGCAGAAACAGTATAATCCAGAGACAGCTGTAATTACAGAAACAGTGCAATCCGGAGACAGCTGTAATTACAGAAACAGTGTAATCCGGAGACAGCGCTGTAATTACAGAAACAGTGCAATCCGGAGACAGCACCTGTAATTACAGAAACAGTGCAATCCAGAGACAGCGCTGTAATTACAGAACCAGTGCAATCCGGAGACAGCACCTGTAATTACAGAAACAGTGCAATCCAGAGACAGCGCTGTAATTATAGAAACAGCGCAATCCGGAGACAGCACCTGTAATTACAGAAACAGTGCAATCCGGAGACAGCGCTGTAATTACAGAAACAGCGCAATCCGGAGACAGCGCTGTAATTACAGAAACAGTGTAATCCGGAGACAGTGCTGTAATTACAGAAACAGTGCAATGCGGAGACAGCGCTGTAATTACAGAACCAGTGCAATCCGGAGACAGCGGTGTAATTACAGAAACAGTGCAATCCGGAGACAGCGCTGTAATTACAGATACCGTGCAATCCGGAGACAGCGCTGTAATTACAGAAGCAGTGTAATCTGGAGACAGCTGTAATTACAGAAACAGTGCAATCCGGAGACAGCTGTAATTAGAGAAACAGTGCAATCCGGAGACAGCGCTGTAATTACAGAAACAGTGCAATCCAGAGACAGCGGTGTAATTACAGAAACAGTGCAATCCGGACAGCTCCTGTAATTACAGAAACAGTGCAATCTGGAAACAGCGCTGTAATTGCAGAAGCAGTATAATCCAGAGACAGCTGCAATTACAGAAACAGTGCAATCCGGAGACAGCTGTAATTACAGAAACAGTGTAATCCGGAGACAGCGCTGTTATTACAGAAACAGTGCAATCCGGAGACAGCGCTGTAATTACAGAACCAGTGCAATCCGGAGACAGCACCTGTAATTACAGAAACAGTGCAATCCAGAGACAGCGCTGTAATTACAGAAACAGCGCAATCCGGAGACAGCGCTGTAATTACAGAAACAGTGTAATCCGGAGACAGCACCTGTAATTACTAAACCAGTGTAATCTGGAGACAGTGCTGTAATTACAGAAACAGTGCAATCCGGAGACAGCGCTGTAATTACAGAAACAGCGCAATCCGGAGACAGCACTGTAATTACAGAAATAGTGTAATCCAGAGACAGCTGTAATTACAGAAACAGTGCAATCCGGAGACAGAGCTGTAATTACAGAAACAGTGTAATCCGGAGACAGCGCTGTAATTACAGAAACAATGCAATCCGGAGACAGCGCTGTAATTACAGAAGCAGTATAATCCAGAGACAGCTGTAATTACAGAAACAGTGCAATCCGGAGACAGCTGTAATTACAGAAACAGTGTAATCCGGAGACAGCGCTGTTATTACAGAAACAGTGCAATCCGGAGACAGCGCTGTAATTACAGAACCAGTGCAATCCGGAGACAGCACCTGTAATTACAGAAACAGTGCAATCCAGAGACAGCGCTGTAATTACAGAAACAGCGCAATCCGGAGACAGCGCTGTAATTACAGAAACAGTGTAATCCGGAGACAGCACCTGTAATTACTAAACCAGTGTAATCTGGAGACAGTGCTGTAATTACAGAAACAGTGCAATCCGGAGACAGCGCTGTAATTACAGAAACAGCGCAATCCGGAGACAGCGCTGTAATTACAGAAACAGTGCAATCCGGAGACAGCACCTGTAATTACAAAACCAGTGTAATCTGGAGACAGCTGTAATTACAGAAACAGTGCAATCCGGAGACAGCGCTGTAATTACAGAAACAGTGCAATCCGGAGACAGCGCTGTAATTACAGAAACAGTGTAATCCGGAGACAGTGTTTAATTACAGAAACAGTGTAATCCGGAGACAGCGCTGTAATTACAGAAACAGTGCAATCCGGAGACAGCGCTGTAATTACAGGAACAATGCAATCCGGAGACAGCGCTGTAATTACAGAAACAGTGTAATCCGGACACAGCGCTGTAGTTACAGAAACAGTGCAATCCGAAGACAGCGTTGTAATTACAGAAACAGTGCAATCCGGAGACAGCACCTGTAATTAAGAAACAGTGCAATCCGGAGACAGCGCTGTAATTACAGAAACAGTGCAATCCGGAGACAACACCTGTAATTACTGAAACAGTGTAATCCGGATACAGCTGTAATTACAGAAACAGTGTAATCCGGAGAAAGCGCCTGTAATTACAGAAATAGTGCAATCCGGAGACAGCGCTGTAATTACAGAAACAGTGTAATCCAGAGACAGCACCTGTAATTACAGAAAAAGTGCAATCCGGAGACAGCGCTGTAATTACAGAAACAGTGCAATCCGGAGACAGCGCTGTAATTACTGAAACAGTGTAATCCGGAGACAGCACCTGTAATTACAGAAACAGTGCAATCCGGAGACAGCGCTGTAATTACAGAAACAGCGCAATCCGGAGACAGCGCTGTAATTACAGAAACAGTGTAATCCGGAGACAGCGCTGTAATTACAGAAACAGTGCAATCCGGAGACAGCGCTGTAATTACAGAAACAATGCAATCCGGAGACAGCACCTGTAATTACAGAAACAGTGTAATCTGGAGACAGCTGTAATTACAGAAACAGTGCAATCCGGAGACAGCTATAATTACAGAAACAGTGCAATCCGGAGACAGCGCTTTAATTACAGAAACAGTGCAATCCGGAGACAGCGCTGTAATTACAGAAACAGTGTAATCTGGAGACAGAAATGTAATTACAGAAACAGTGTAATCCGGAGACAGCACTGTAATTACAGGAACAATGCAATCCGGAGACAGCGCTGTAATTACAGAAACAGTGTAATCCGGACACATCGCTGTAATTACAGAAACAGTGCAATGCAAAGACAGTGCTGTAATTACAGAAACAGTGCAATCCGGAGACAGCACCTGTAATTACAGGAACAGTGCAATCCAGAGACAGCGCTGTAATTACAGAAACAGCGCAATCCGGAGACAGCACCTGTAATTACAGAAACAGTGCAATCCGGAGACAGCGCTGTAATTACAGAAACAGCGCAATCCAGAGACAGCACCTGTAATTACAGAACCAGTGCAATCCTGAGACAGCGCTGTAATTACAGTAAAAATGCAATCCGGAGACAGCGGTTTAATTACAGAAACAGTGCAGTCCGGAGACGGCGCTGTAATTACAGAAACAGTGCAATCCGGAGACAGAGCTGTAATTACAGAAACAGTGTAATCCGGAGACAGCGCTGTAATTACAGAAACAATGCAATCCGGAGACAGCGCTGTAATTACAGAAACAGTGTAATCCGGACACAGCGCTGTAATTACAGAAACAGTGCAATCCGAAGACAGCGCTGTAATTATAGAAACAGTGCAATCCGGAGACAGCACCTGTAATTACAGAAAAAGTGCAATCCGGAGACAGCGCTGTAATTACAGAAACAGTGCAATCCGGAGACAGCGCTGTAATTACAGAACCAGTGCAATCCGGAGACAGCACCTGTAATGACAGGAACAGTGCAATCCAGAGACAGCGCTGTAATTACTGAAACAGCGCAATCCGGAGACAGCACCTGTAATTACAGAAACAGTGCAATCCGGAGACAGCGCTGTAATTACAGAAACAGCGCAATCCGGAGACAGCACCTGTAATTACAGAACCAGTGCAATCCTGAGACAGCGCTGTAATTACAGTAACAGTGCAATCCGGAGACAGCGGTGTAATTACAGAAACAGTGCAATCCGGAGACGGCGCTGTAATTACAGAAAAAGTGCAATCCGGAGGCGGCGCTGTAATTACAGAAACAGTGTAATCCGGAGACAGCACCTGTAATTACAGAAATAGTGCAATCCGGAGACAGCTCTGTAATTACAGAAACAGTGCAATCCGGAGACAGCTGTATTTACAGAAACCGTGCAATCCGGAGACAGCGCTGTAATTACAGAAACAGTGTAATCCAGAGACAGCACCTGTAATTACAGAAAAAGTGCAATCCGGAGACAGCGCTGTAATTACAGAAACAGTGCAATCCGGAGACAGCTGTAATTACAGAAACCGGGCAATCCGGAGACAGCGCTGTAATTACAGAAACAGGGCAATCTGGAGACAGCACTGTAATTACAGAAATAGTGTAATCCAGAGACAGCTGTAATTACAGAAACTGTGCAATCCGGAGACAGCGCTGTAATTACAGAAACAGGGCAATCCGGAGACAGCACCTGTAATTACAGAAAAAGTGCAATCCGGAGACAGCGCTGTAATTACAGAAACAGTGCAATCCGGAGACAGCTGTAATTACAGAAACCGTGCAATCCGGAGACAGTGCTGTAATTACAGATACAGTGCAATCCGGAGACAGCACTGTAATTACAGAAATAGTGTAATCCAGAGACAGCTGTAATTACAGAAACAGTGCAATCCGGAGACAGCTGTAATTACAGAAACAGTGTAATCCGGAATCAGCGCTGTAATTACAGAAACAGTGTAATCCGGAATCAGCGCTGTAATTACAGAAACAGTGCAATCCGGAGACAACGCTGTATTTACAGAAACAGTGTAATCCGGAGACAGCTGTAATTACAGAAACAGTGTAATCCGGAATCAGCGCTGTAATTACAGAAACAGTGTAATCCGGAGACAGCGCTGTAATTACAGAAACAGTGCAATCCGGAGACAGCACCTGTAATTACTGAAACAGTGCAATCCAGAGACATCGCTGTAATTACAGAAACAGCGCAATCCGGAGACAGCGCTGTAATTACAGAAACAGTGTAATCCGGAGACAGCGCTGTAATTACAGAAACAGTGCAATCCGGAGACAGCACCTGTAATTACAAAACCAGCGTAATCTGGACACAGCTGTAATTACAGAAACAGTGCAATCCGGAGACAGCGCTGTAATTACAGAAACAGTGCAATCCGGAGACAGCGCTGTAATTACAGAAACAGTGTAATCCGGAGACAGTGCTGTAATTACAGAAACAGTGTAATCCGGAGACAGCGCTGTAATTACAGAAAAAGTGCAATCCGGAGACAGCGCTGTAATTACAGGAACAATGCAATCCGGAGACAGCGCTGTAATTACAGAAACAGTGCAATCCGGAGAGAGCAGTGTAATTACAGAAACAGTGCAATCCGGAGACAGCTCCTGTAATTACAGAAACAGTGCAATCTGGAAACAGCGCTGTAATTGCAGAAACAGTATAATCCAGAGACAGCTGTAATTACAGAAACAGTGCAATCCGGAGACAGCTGTAATTACAGAAACAGTGTAATCCGGAGACAGCGCTGTAATTACAGAAACAGTGCAATCCGGAGACAGCACCTGTAATTACAGAAACAGTGCAATCCAGAGACAGCGCTGTAATTACAGAACCAGTGCAATCCGGAGACAGCACCTGTAATTACAGAAACAGTGCAATCCAGAGACAGCGCTGTAATTATAGAAACAGCGCAATCCGGAGACAGCACCTGTAATTACAGAAACAGTGCAATCCGGAGACAGCGCTGTAATTACAGAAACAGCGCAATCCGGAGACAGCGCTGTAATTACAGAAACAGTGTAATCCGGAGACAGTGCTGTAATTACAGAAACAGTGCAATGCGGAGACAGCGCTGTAATTACAGAACCAGTGCAATCCGGAGACAGCGGTGTAATTACAGAAACAGTGCAATCCGGAGACAGCGCTGTAATTACAGATACCGTGCAATCCGGAGACAGCGCTGTAATTACAGAAGCAGTGTAATCTGGAGACAGCTGTAATTACAGAAACAGTGCAATCCGGAGACAGCTGTAATTAGAGAAACAGTGCAATCCGGAGACAGCGCTGTAATTACAGAAACAGTGCAATCCAGAGACAGCGGTGTAATTACAGAAACAGTGCAATCCGGACAGCTCCTGTAATTACAGAAACAGTGCAATCTGGAAACAGCGCTGTAATTGCAGAAGCAGTATAATCCAGAGACAGCTGCAATTACAGAAACAGTGCAATCCGGAGACAGCTGTAATTACAGAAACAGTGTAATCCGGAGACAGCGCTGTTATTACAGAAACAGTGCAATCCGGAGACAGCGCTGTAATTACAGAACCAGTGCAATCCGGAGACAGCACCTGTAATTACAGAAACAGTGCAATCCAGAGACAGCGCTGTAATTACAGAAACAGCGCAATCCGGAGACAGCGCTGTAATTACAGAAACAGTGTAATCCGGAGACAGCACCTGTAATTACTAAACCAGTGTAATCTGGAGACAGTGCTGTAATTACAGAAACAGTGCAATCCGGAGACAGCGCTGTAATTACAGAAACAGCGCAATCCGGAGACAGCACTGTAATTACAGAAATAGTGTAATCCAGAGACAGCTGTAATTACAGAAACAGTGCAATCCGGAGACAGCTGTAATTACAGAAACAGTGTAATCCGGAATCAGCGCTGTAATTACAGAAACAGTGTAATCCGGAATCAGCGCTGTAATTACAGAAACAGTGCAATCCGGAGACAACGCTGTATTTACAGAAACAGTGTAATCCGGAGACAGCTGTAATTACAGAAACAGTGTAATCCGGAATCAGCGCTGTAATTACAGAAACAGTGTAATCCGGAGACAGCGCTGTAATTACAGAAACAGTGCAATCCGGAGACAGCACCTGTAATTACTGAAACAGTGCAATCCAGAGACATCGCTGTAATTACAGAAACAGCGCAATCCGGAGACAGCGCTGTAATTACAGAAACAGTGTAATCCGGAGACAGCGCTGTAATTACAGAAACAGTGCAATCCGGAGACAGCACCTGTAATTACAAAACCAGCGTAATCTGGAGACAGCTGTAATTACAGAAACAGTGCAATCCGGAGACAGCGCTGTAATTACAGAAACAGTGCAATCCGGAGACAGCGCTGTAATTACAGAAACAGTGTAATCCGGAGACAGTGCTGTAATTACAGAAACAGTGTAATCCGGAGACAGCGCTGTAATTACAGAAAAAGTGCAATCCGGAGACAGCGCTGTAATTACAGGAACAATGCAATCCGGAGACAGCGCTGTAATTACAGAAACAGTGCAATCCGGAGAGAGCAGTGTAATTACAGAAACAGTGCAATCCGGAGACAGCTCCTGTAATTACAGAAACAGTGCAATCTGGAAACAGCGCTGTAATTGCAGAAACAGTATAATCCAGAGACAGCTGTAATTACAGAAACAGTGCAATCCGGAGACAGCTGTAATTACAGAAACAGTGTAATCCGGAGACAGCGCTGTAATTACAGAAACAGTGCAATCCGGAGACAGCACCTGTAATTACAGAAACAGTGCAATCCAGAGACAGCGCTGTAATTACAGAACCAGTGCAATCCGGAGACAGCACCTGTAATTACAGAAACAGTGCAATCCAGAGACAGCGCTGTAATTATAGAAACAGCGCAATCCGGAGACAGCACCTGTAATTACAGAAACAGTGCAATCCGGAGACAGCGCTGTAATTACAGAAACAGCGCAATCCGGAGACAGCGCTGTAATTACAGAAACAGTGTAATCCGGAGACAGTGCTGTAATTACAGAAACAGTGCAATGCGGAGACAGCGCTGTAATTACAGAACCAGTGCAATCCGGAGACAGCGGTGTAATTACAGAAACAGTGCAATCCGGAGACAGCGCTGTAATTACAGATACCGTGCAATCCGGAGACAGCGCTGTAATTACAGAAGCAGTGTAATCTGGAGACAGCTGTAATTACAGAAACAGTGCAATCCGGAGACAGCTGTAATTAGAGAAACAGTGCAATCCGGAGACAGCGCTGTAATTACAGAAACAGTGCAATCCAGAGACAGCGGTGTAATTACAGAAACAGTGCAATCCGGACAGCTCCTGTAATTACAGAAACAGTGCAATCTGGAAACAGCGCTGTAATTGCAGAAGCAGTATAATCCAGAGACAGCTGCAATTACAGAAACAGTGCAATCCGGAGACAGCTGTAATTACAGAAACAGTGTAATCCGGAGACAGCGCTGTTATTACAGAAACAGTGCAATCCGGAGACAGCGCTGTAATTACAGAACCAGTGCAATCCGGAGACAGCACCTGTAATTACAGAAACAGTGCAATCCAGAGACAGCGCTGTAATTACAGAAACAGCGCAATCCGGAGACAGCGCTGTAATTACAGAAACAGTGTAATCCGGAGACAGCACCTGTAATTACTAAACCAGTGTAATCTGGAGACAGTGCTGTAATTACAGAAACAGTGCAATCCGGAGACAGCGCTGTAATTACAGAAACAGCGCAATCCGGAGACAGCGCTGTAATTACAGAAACAGTGCAATCCGGAGACAGCACCTGTAATTACAAAACCAGTGTAATCTGGAGACAGCTGTAATTACAGAAACAGTGCAATCCGGAGACAGCGCTGTAATTACAGAAACAGTGCAATCCGGAGACAGCGCTGTAATTACAGAAACAGTGTAATCCGGAGACAGTGCTGTAATTACAGAAACAGTGTAATCCGGAGACAGCGCTGTAATTACAGAAACAGTGCAATCCGGAGACAGCGCTGTAATTACAGGAACAATGCAATCCGGAGACAGCGCTGTAATTACAGAAACATTGTAATCCGGACACAGCGCTGTAGTTACAGAAACAGTGCAATCCGAAGACAGCGTTGTAATTACAGAAACAGTGCAATCCGGAGACAGCACCTGTAATTAAGAAACAGTGCAATCCGGAGACAGCGCTGTAATTACAGAAACAGTGCAATCCGGAGACAACACCTGTAATTACTGAAACAGTGTAATCCGGATACAGCTGTAATTACAGAAACAGTGTAAACCGGAGAAAGCACCTGTAATTACAGAAATAGTGCAATCCGGAGACAGCGATGTAATTACAGAAACAGTGTAATCCAGAGACAGCACCTGTAATTACAGAAAAAGTGCAATCCGGAGACAGCGCTGTAATTACAGAAACAGTGCAATCCGGAGACAGCGCTGTAATTACAGAAACAGTGTAATCCGGAGACAGCACCTGTAATTACAGAAACAGTGCAATCCGGAGACAGCGCTGTAATTACAGAAACAGCGCAATCCGGAGACAGCGCTGTAATTACAGAAACAGTGTAATCCGGAGACAGCGCTGTAATTACAGAAACAGTGCAATCCGGAGACAGCGCTGTAATTACAGAAACAATGCAATCCGGAGACAGCACCTGTAATTACAGAAACAGTGTAATCTGGAGACAGCTGTAATTACAGAAACAGTGCAATCCGGAGACAGCTATAATTACAGAAACAGTGCAATCCGGAGACAGCGCTTTAATTACAGAAACAGTGCAATCCGGAGACAGCGCTGTAATTACAGAAACAGTGTAATCTGGAGACAGAAATGTAATTACAGAAACAGTGTAATCCGGAGACAGCACTGTAATTACAGGAACAATGCAATCCGGAGACAGCGCTGTAATTACAGAAACAGTGTAATCCGGACACGTCGCTGTAATTACAGAAACAGTGCAATCCAAAGACAGCGCTGTAATTACAGAAACAGTGCAATCCGGAGACAGCACCTGTAATTACAGGAACAGTGCAATCCAGAGACAGCGCTGTAATTACAGAAACAGCGCAATCCGGAGACAGCACCTGTAATTACAGAAACAGTGCAATCCGGAGACAGCGCTGTAATTACAGAAACAGCGCAATCCGGAGACAGCACCTGTAATTACAGAACCAGTGCAATCCTGAGACAGCGCTGTAATTACAGTAACAGTGCAATCCGGAGACAGCGGTGTAATTACAGAAACAGTGCAGTCCGGAGACGGCGCTGTAATTACAGAAACAGTGCAATCCGGAGACAGCGCTGTAATTACAGAAACAGTGTAATCCGGAGACAGCGCTGTAATTACAGAAACAATGCAATCCGGTGACAGCGCTGTAATTACAGAAGCAGTATAATCCAGAGACAGCTGTAATTACAGAAACAGTGCAATCCGGAGACAGCTCCTGTAATTACAGAAACAGTGCAATCTGGAAACAGCGCTGTAATTGCAGAAACAGTATAATCCAGAGACAGCTGTAATTACAGAAACAGTGCAATCCGGAGACAGCTGTAATTACAGAAACAGTGTAATCCGGAGACAGCGCTGTAATTACAGAAACAGTGCAATCCGGAGACAGCACCTGTAATTACAGAAACAGTGCAATCCAGAGACAGCGCTGTAATTACAGAACCAGTGCAATCCGGAGACAGCACCTGTAATTACAGAAACAGTGCAATCCAGAGACAGCGCTGTAATTATAGAAACAGCGCAATCCGGAGACAGCACCTGTAATTACAGAAACAGTGCAATCCGGAGACAGCGCTGTAATTACAGAAACAGCGCAATCCGGAGACAGCGCTGTAATTACAGAAACAGTGTAATCCGGAGACAGTGCTGTAATTACAGAAACAGTGCAATCCGGAGACAGCGCTGTAATTACAGAACCAGTGCAATCCGGAGACAGCGGTGTAATTACAGAAACAGTGCAATCCGGAGACAGCGCTGTAATTACAGATACCGTGCAATCCGGAGACAGCGCTGTAATTACAGAAGCAGTGTAATCTGGAGACAGCTGTAATTACAGAAACAGTGCAATCCGGAGACAGCTGTAATTAGAGAAACAGTGCAATCCGGAGACAGCGCTGTAATTACAGAAACAGTGCAATCCAGAGACAGCGGTGTAATTACAGAAACAGTGCAATCCGGACAGCTCCTGTAATTACAGAAACAGTGCAATCTGGAAACAGCGCTGTAATTGCAGAAGCAGTATAATCCAGAGACAGCTGTAATTACAGAAACAGTGCAATCCGGAGACAGCTGTAATTACAGAAACAGTGTAATCCGGAGACAGCGCTGTTATTACAGAAACAGTGCAATCCGGAGACAGCGCTGTAATTACAGAACCAGTGCAATCCGGAGACAGCACCTGTAATTACAGAAACAGTGCAATCCAGAGACAGCGCTGTAATTACAGAAACAATGCAATCCGGTGACAGCGCTGTAATTACAGAAACAGTGTAATCCGGAGAGAGCAGTGTAATTACAGAAACAGTGCAATCCGGAGACAGCTCCTGTAATTACAGAAACAGTGCAATCTGGAAACAGCGCTGTAATTGCAGAAACAGTATAATCCAGAGACAGCTGTAATTACAGAAACAGTGCAATCCGGAGACAGCTGTAATTACAGAAACAGTGTAATCCGGAGACAGCGCTGTAATTACAGAAACAGTGCAATCCGGAGACAGCACCTGTAATTACAGAAACAGTGCAATCCAGAGACAGCGCTGTAATTACAGAACCAGTGCAATCCGGAGACAGCACCTGTAATTACAGAAACAGTGCAATCCAGAGACAGCGCTGTAATTATAGAAACAGCGCAATCCGGAGACAGCACCTGTAATTACAGAAACAGTGCAATCCGGAGACAGCGCTGTAATTACAGAAACAGCGCAATCCGGAGACAGCGCTGTAATTACAGAAACAGTGTAATCCGGAGACAGTGCTGTAATTACAGAAACAGTGCAATGCGGAGACAGCGCTGTAATTACAGAACCAGTGCAATCCGGAGACAGCGGTGTAATTACAGAAACAGTGCAATCCGGAGACAGCGCTGTAATTACAGATACCGTGCAATCCGGAGACAGCGCTGTAATTACAGAAGCAGTGTAATCTGGAGACAGCTGTAATTACAGAAACAGTGCAATCCGGAGACAGCTGTAATTAGAGAAACAGTGCAATCCGGAGACAGCGCTGTAATTACAGAAACAGTGCAATCCAGAGACAGCGGTGTAATTACAGAAACAGTGCAATCCGGACAGCTCCTGTAATTACAGAAACAGTGCAATCTGGAAACAGCGCTGTAATTGCAGAAGCAGTATAATCCAGAGACAGCTGCAATTACAGAAACAGTGCAATCCGGAGACAGCTGTAATTACAGAAACAGTGTAATCCGGAGACAGCGCTGTTATTACAGAAACAGTGCAATCCGGAGACAGCGCTGTAATTACAGAACCAGTGCAATCCGGAGACAGCACCTGTAATTACAGAAACAGTGCAATCCAGAGACAGCGCTGTAATTACAGAAACAGCGCAATCCGGAGACAGCGCTGTAATTACAGAAACAGTGTAATCCGGAGACAGCACCTGTAATTACTAAACCAGTGTAATCTGGAGACAGTGCTGTAATTACAGAAACAGTGCAATCCGGAGACAGCGCTGTAATTACAGAAACAGCGCAATCCGGAGACAGCGCTGTAATTACAGAAACAGTGCAATCCGGAGACAGCACCTGTAATTACAAAACCAGTGTAATCTGGAGACAGCTGTAATTACAGAAACAGTGCAATCCGGAGACAGCGCTGTAATTACAGAAACAGTGCAATCCGGAGACAGCGCTGTAATTACAGAAACAGTGTAATCCGGAGACAGTGCTGTAATTACAGAAACAGTGTAATCCGGAGACAGCGCTGTAATTACAGAAACAGTGCAATCCGGAGACAGCGCTGTAATTACAGGAACAATGCAATCCGGAGACAGCGCTGTAATTACAGAAACATTGTAATCCGGACACAGCGCTGTAGTTACAGAAACAGTGCAATCCGAAGACAGCGTTGTAATTACAGAAACAGTGCAATCCGGAGACAGCACCTGTAATTAAGAAACAGTGCAATCCGGAGACAGCGCTGTAATTACAGAAACAGTGCAATCCGGAGACAACACCTGTAATTACTGAAACAGTGTAATCCGGATACAGCTGTAATTACAGAAACAGTGTAATCCGGAGAAAGCACCTGTAATTACAGAAATAGTGCAATCCGGAGACAGCGATGTAATTACAGAAACAGTGTAATCCAGAGACAGCACCTGTAATTACAGAAAAAGTGCAATCCGTAGACAGCGCTGTAATTACAGAAACAGTGCAATCCGGAGACAGCGCTGTAATTACAGAAACAGTGTAATCCGGAGACAGCACCTGTAATTACAGAAACAGTGCAATCCGGAGACAGCGCTGTAATTACAGAAACAGCGCAATCCGGAGACAGCGCTGTAATTACAGAAACAGTGTAATCCGGAGACAGCGCTGTAATTACAGAAACAGTGCAATCCGGAGACAGCGCTGTAATTACAGAAACAATGCAATCCGGAGACAGCACCTGTAATTACAGAAACAGTGTAATCTGGAGACAGCTGTAATTACAGAAACAGTGCAATCCGGAGACAGCTATAATTACAGAAACAGTGCAATCCGGAGACAGCACCTGTAATTACAGAAACAGTGCAATCCAGAGACAGCGCTGTAATTACAGAACCAGTGCAATCCGGAGACAGCACCTGTAATTACAGAAACAGTGCAATCCAGAGACAGCGCTGTAATTATAGAAACAGCGCAATCCGGAGACAGCACCTGTAATTACAGAAACAGTGCAATCCGGAGACAGCGCTGTAATTACAGAAACAGCGCAATCCGGAGACAGCGCTGTAATTACAGAAACAGTGTAATCCGGAGACAGTGCTGTAATTACAGAAACAGTGCAATGCGGAGACAGCGCTGTAATTACAGAACCAGTGCAATCCGGAGACAGCGGTGTAATTACAGAAACAGTGCAATCCGGAGACAGCGCTGTAATTACAGATACCGTGCAATCCGGAGACAGCGCTGTAATTACAGAAGCAGTGTAATCTGGAGACAGCTGTAATTACAGAAACAGTGCAATCCGGAGACAGCTGTAATTAGAGAAACAGTGCAATCCGGAGACAGCGCTGTAATTACAGAAACAGTGCAATCCAGAGACAGCGGTGTAATTACAGAAACAGTGCAATCCGGACAGCTCCTGTAATTACAGAAACAGTGCAATCTGGAAACAGCGCTGTAATTGCAGAAGCAGTATAATCCAGAGACAGCTGCAATTACAGAAACAGTGCAATCCGGAGACAGCTGTAATTACAGAAACAGTGTAATCCGGAGACAGCGCTGTTATTACAGAAACAGTGCAATCCGGAGACAGCGCTGTAATTACAGAACCAGTGCAATCCGGAGACAGCACCTGTAATTACAGAAACAGTGCAATCCAGAGACAGCGCTGTAATTACAGAAACAGCGCAATCCGGAGACAGCGCTGTAATTACAGAAACAGTGTAATCCGGAGACAGCACCTGTAATTACTAAACCAGTGTAATCTGGAGACAGTGCTGTAATTACAGAAACAGTGCAATCCGGAGACAGCGCTGTAATTACAGAAACAGCGCAATCCGGAGACAGCGCTGTAATTACAGAAACAGTGCAATCCGGAGACAGCACCTGTAATTACAAAACCAGTGTAATCTGGAGACAGCTGTAATTACAGAAACAGTGCAATCCGGAGACAGCGCTGTAATTACAGAAACAGTGCAATCCGGAGACAGCGCTGTAATTACAGAAACAGTGTAATCCGGAGACAGTGCTGTAATTACAGAAACAGTGTAATCCGGAGACAGCGCTGTAATTACAGAAACAGTGCAATCCGGAGACAGCGCTGTAATTACAGGAACAATGCAATCCGGAGACAGCGCTGTAATTACAGAAACATTGTAATCCGGACACAGCGCTGTAGTTACAGAAACAGTGCAATCCGAAGACAGCGTTGTAATTACAGAAACAGTGCAATCCGGAGACAGCACCTGTAATTAAGAAACAGTGCAATCCGGAGACAGCGCTGTAATTACAGAAACAGTGCAATCCGGAGACAACACCTGTAATTACTGAAACAGTGTAATCCGGATACAGCTGTAATTACAGAAACAGTGTAATCCGGAGAAAGCACCTGTAATTACAGAAATAGTGCAATCCGGAGACAGCGATGTAATTACAGAAACAGTGTAATCCAGAGACAGCACCTGTAATTACAGAAAAAGTGCAATCCGTAGACAGCGCTGTAATTACAGAAACAGTGCAATCCGGAGACAGCGCTGTAATTACAGAAACAGTGTAATCCGGAGACAGCACCTGTAATTACAGAAACAGTGCAATCCGGAGACAGCGCTGTAATTACAGAAACAGCGCAATCCGGAGACAGCGCTGTAATTACAGAAACAGTGTAATCCGGAGACAGCGCTGTAATTACAGAAACAGTGCAATCCGGAGACAGCGCTGTAATTACAGAAACAATGCAATCCGGAGACAGCACCTGTAATTACAGAAACAGTGTAATCTGGAGACAGCTGTAATTACAGAAACAGTGCAATCCGGAGACAGCTATAATTACAGAAACAGTGCAATCCGGAGACAGCGCTTTAATTACAGAAACAGTGCAATCCGGAGACAGCGCTGTAATTACAGAAACAGTGTAATCTGGAGACAGAAATGTAATTACAGAAACAGTGTAATCCGGAGACAGCACTGTAATTACAGGAACAATGCAATCCGGAGACAGCGCTGTAATTACAGAAACAGTGTAATCCGGACACGTCGCTGTAATTACAGAAACAGTGCAATCCAAAGACAGCGCTGTAATTACAGAAACAGTGCAATCCGGAGACAGCACCTGTAATTACAGGAACAGTGCAATCCAGAGACAGCGCTGTAATTACAGAAACAGCGCAATCCGGAGACAGCACCTGTAATTACAGAAACAGTGCAATCCGGAGACAGCGCTGTAATTACAGAAACAGCGCAATCCGGAGACAGCACCTGTAATTACAGAACCAGTGCAATCCTGAGACAGCGCTGTAATTACAGTAACAGTGCAATCCGGAGACAGCGGTGTAATTACAGAAACAGTGCAGTCCGGAGACGGCGCTGTAATTACAGAAACAGTGCAATCCGGAGACAGCGCTGTAATTACAGAAACAGTGTAATCCGGAGACAGCGCTGTAATTACAGAAACAATGCAATCCGGTGACAGCGCTGTAATTACAGAAGCAGTATAATCCAGAGACAGCTGTAATTACAGAAACAGTGCAATCCGGAGACAGCTCCTGTAATTACAGAAACAGTGCAATCTGGAAACAGCGCTGTAATTGCAGAAACAGTATAATCCAGAGACAGCTGTAATTACAGAAACAGTGCAATCCGGAGACAGCTGTAATTACAGAAACAGTGTAATCCGGAGACAGCGCTGTAATTACAGAAACAGTGCAATCCGGAGACAGCACCTGTAATTACAGAAACAGTGCAATCCAGAGACAGCGCTGTAATTACAGAACCAGTGCAATCCGGAGACAGCACCTGTAATTACAGAAACAGTGCAATCCAGAGACAGCGCTGTAATTATAGAAACAGCGCAATCCGGAGACAGCACCTGTAATTACAGAAACAGTGCAATCCGGAGACAGCGCTGTAATTACAGAAACAGCGCAATCCGGAGACAGCGCTGTAATTACAGAAACAGTGTAATCCGGAGACAGTGCTGTAATTACAGAAACAGTGCAATCCGGAGACAGCGCTGTAATTACAGAACCAGTGCAATCCGGAGACAGCGGTGTAATTACAGAAACAGTGCAATCCGGAGACAGCGCTGTAATTACAGATACCGTGCAATCCGGAGACAGCGCTGTAATTACAGAAGCAGTGTAATCTGGAGACAGCTGTAATTACAGAAACAGTGCAATCCGGAGACAGCTGTAATTAGAGAAACAGTGCAATCCGGAGACAGCGCTGTAATTACAGAAACAGTGCAATCCAGAGACAGCGGTGTAATTACAGAAACAGTGCAATCCGGACAGCTCCTGTAATTACAGAAACAGTGCAATCTGGAAACAGCGCTGTAATTGCAGAAGCAGTATAATCCAGAGACAGCTGTAATTACAGAAACAGTGCAATCCGGAGACAGCTGTAATTACAGAAACAGTGTAATCCGGAGACAGCGCTGTTATTACAGAAACAGTGCAATCCGGAGACAGCGCTGTAATTACAGAACCAGTGCAATCCGGAGACAGCACCTGTAATTACAGAAACAGTGCAATCCAGAGACAGCGCTGTAATTACAGAAACAGCGCAATCCGGAGACAGCGCTGTAATTACAGAAACAGTGTAATCCGGAGACAGCAACTGTAATTACTAAACCAGTGTAATCTGGAGACAGTGCTGTAATTACAGAAACAGTGCAATCCGGAGACAGCGCTGTAATTACAGAAACAGCGCAATCCGGAGACAGCGTTGTAATTACAGAAACAGTGCAATCCGGAGACAGCACCTGTAATTACAAAACCAGTGTAATCTGGAGACAGCTGTAATTACAGAAACAGTGCAATCCGGAGACAGCGCTGTAATTACAGAAACAGTGCAATCCGGAGACAGCGCTGTAATTACAGAAACAGTGTAATCCGGAGACAGTGCTGTAATTACAGAAACAGTGTAATCCGGAGACAGCGCTGTAATTACAGAAACAGTGCAATCCAGAGACAGCGCTGTAATTACAGGAACAATGCAATCCGGAGACAGCGCTGTAATTACAGAAACATTGTAATCCGGACACAGCGCTGTAGTTACAGAAACAGTGCAATCCGAAGACAGCGTTGTAATTACAGAAACAGTGCAATCCGGAGACAGCACCTGTAATTAAGAAACAGTGCAATCCGGAGACAGCGCTGTAATTACAGAAACAGTGCAATCCGGAGACAACACCTGTAATTACTGAAACAGTGTAATCCGGATACAGCTGTAATTACAGAAACAGTGTAATCCGGAGAAAGCACCTGTAATTACAGAAATAGTGCAATCCGGAGACAGCGCTGTAATTACAGAAACAGTGTAATCCAGAGACAGCACCTGTAATTACAGAAAAAGTGCAATCCGGAGACAGCGCTGTAATTACAGAAACAGTGCAATCCGGAGACAGCGCTGTAATTACAGAAACAGTGTAATCCGGAGACAGCACCTGTAATTACAGAAACAGTGCAATCCGGAGACAGCGCTGTAATTACAGAAACAGCGCAATCCGGAGACAGCGCTGTAATTACAGAAACAGTGTAATCCGGAGACAGCGCTGTAATTACAGAAACAGTGCAATCCGGAGACAGCGCTGTAATTACAGAAACAATGCAATCCGGAGACAGCACCTGTAATTACAGAAACAGTGTAATCTGGAGACAGCTGTAATTACAGAAACAGTGCAATCCGGAGACAGCTATAATTACAGAAACAGTGCAATCCGGAGACAGCGCTTTAATTACAGAAACAGTGCAATCCGGAGACAGCGCTGTAATTACAGAAACAGTGTAATCTGGAGACAGAAATGTAATTACAGAAACAGTGTAATCCGGAGACAGCACTGTAATTACAGGAACAATGCAATCCGGAGACAGCGCTGTAATTACAGAAACAGTGTAATCCGGACACATCGCTGTAATTACAGAAACAGTGCAATCCAAAGACAGCGCTGTAATTACAGAAACAGTGCAATCCGGAGACAGCACCTGTAATTACAGGAACAGTGCAATCCAGAGACAGCGCTGTAATTACAGAAACAGCGCAATCCGGAGACAGCACCTGTAATTACAGAAACAGTGCAATCCGGAGACAGCGCTGTAATTACAGAAACAGCGCAATCTGGAGACAGCACCTGTAATTACAGAACCAGTGCAATCCTGAGACAGCGCTGTAATTACAGCAACAGTGCAATCCGGAGACAGCGGTGTAATTACAGAAACAGTGCAGTCCGGAGACGGCGCTGTAATTACAGAAAGAGTGCAATCCGGAGACAGAGCTGTAATTACAGAAACAGTGTAATCCGGAGACAGCGCTGTAATTACAGAAACAATGCAATCCGGAGACAGCGCTGTAATTACAGAAGCAGTATAATCCAGAGACAGCTGTAATTACAGAAACAGTGCAATCCGGAGACAGCTGTAATTACAGAAACAGTGTAATCCGGAGACAGCGCTGTTATTACAGAAACAGTGCAATCCGGAGACAGCGCTGTAATTACAGAACCAGTGCAATCCGGAGACAGCACCTGTAATTACAGAAACAGTGCAATAAAGAGACAGCGCTGTAATTACAGAAACAGCGCAATCCGGAGACAGCGCTGTAATTACAGAAACAGTGTAATCCGGAGACAGCACCTGTAATTACTAAACCAGTGTAATCTGGAGACAGTGCTGTAATTACAGAAACAGTGCAATCCGGAGACAGCGCTGTAATTACAGAAACAGCGCAATCCGGAGACAGCGCTGTAATTACAGAAACAGTGCAATCCGGAGACAGCACCTGTAATTACAAAACCAGTGTAATCTGGAGACAGCTGTAATTACAGAAACAGTGCAATCCGGAGACAGCGCTGTAATTACAGAAACAGTGCAATCCGGAGACAGCGCTGTAATTACAGAAACAGTGTAATCCGGAGACAGTGCTGTAATTACAGAAACAGTGTAATCCGGAGACAGCGCTGTAATTACAGAAACAGTGCAATCCGGAGACAGCGCTGTAATTACAGGAACAATGCAATCCGGAGACAGCGCTGTAATTACAGAAACAGTGTAATCCGGACACAGCGCTGTAGTTACAGAAACAGTGCAATCCGAAGACAGCGTTGTAATTACAGAAACAGTGCAATCCGGAGACAGCACCTGTAATTAAGAAACAGTGCAATCCGGAGACAGCGCTGTAATTACAGAAACAGTGCAATCCGGAGACAACACCTGTAATTACTGAAACAGTGTAATCCGGATACAGCTGTAATTACAGAAACAGTGTAATCCGGAGAAAGCACCTGTAATTACAGAAATAGTGCAATCCGGAGACAGCGCTGTAATTACAGAAACAGTGTAATCCAGAGACAGCACCTGTAATTACAGAAAAAGTGCAATCCGGAGACAGCGCTGTAATTACAGAAACAGTGCAATCCGGAGACAGCGCTGTAATTACAGAAACAGTGTAATCCGGAGACAGCACCTGTAATTACAGAAACAGTGCAATCCGGAGACAGCGCTGTAATTACAGAAACAGCGCAATCCGGAGACAGCGCTGTAATTACAGAAACAGTGTAATCCGGAGACAGCGCTGTAATTACAGAAACAGTGCAATCCGGAGACAGCGCTGTAATTACAGAAACAATGCAATCCGGAGACAGCACCTGTAATTACAGAAACAGTGTAATCTGGAGACAGCTGTAATTACAGAAACAGTGCAATCCGGAGACAGCTATAATTACAGAAACAGTGCAATCCGGAGACAGCGCTTTAATTACAGAAACAGTGCAATCCGGAGACAGCGCTGTAATTACAGAAACAGTGTAATCTGGAGACAGAAATGTAATTACAGAAACAGTGTAATCCGGAGACAGCACTGTAATTACAGGAACAATGCAATCCGGAGACAGCGCTGTAATTACAGAAACAGTGTAATCCGGACACATCGCTGTAATTACAGAAACAGTGCAATCCAAAGACAGCGCTGTAATTACAGAAACAGTGCAATCCGGAGACAGCACCTGTAATTACAGGAACAGTGGAATCCAGAGACAGCGCTGTAATTACAGAAACAGCGCAATCCGGAGACAGCACCTGTAATTACAGAAACAGTGCAATCCGGAGACAGCGCTGTAATTACAGGAACAGCGCAATCCGGAGACAGCACCTGTAATTACAGAACCAGTGCAATCCTGAGACAGCGCTATAATTACAGTAACAGTGCAATCCGGAGACAGCGGTGTAATTACAGAAACAGTGCAGTCCGGAGACGGCGCTGTAATTACAGAAACAGTGCAATCCGGAGACAGAGCTGTAATTACAGAAACAGTGTAATCCGGAGACAGCGCTGTAATTACAGAAACAATGCAATCCGGAGACAGCGCTGTAATTACAGAAACAGTGTAATCCGGACACAGCGCTGTAATTACAGAAACAGTGCAATCCGAAGACAGCGCTGTAATTATAGAAACAGTGCAATCCGGAGACAGCACCTGTAATTACAGAAAAAGTGCAATCCGGAGACAGCGCTGTAATTACAGAAACAGTGCAATCCGGAGACAGCGCTGTAATTACAGAACCAGTGCAATCCGGAGACAGCACCTGTAATGACAGGAACAGTGCAATCCAGAGACAGCGCTGTAATTACTGAAACAGCGCAATCCGGAGACAGCACCTGTAATTACAGAAACAGTGCAATCCGGAGACAGCGCTGTAATTACAGAAACAGCGCAATCCGGAGACAGCACCTGTAATTACAGAACCAGTGCAATCCTGAGACAGCGCTGTAATTACAGTAACAGTGCAATCCGGAGACAGCGGTGTAATTACAGAAACAGTGCAATCCGGAGACGGCGCTGTAATTACAGAAAAAGTGCAATCCGGAGGCGGCGCTGTAATTACAGAAACAGTGTAATCCGGAGACAGCACCTGTAATTACAGAAATAGTGCAATCCGGAGACAGCACTGTAATTACAGAAACAGTGCAATCCGGAGACAGCTGTATTTACAGAAACCGTGCAATCCGGAGACAGCGCTGTAATTACAGAAACAGTGTAATCCAGAGACAGCACCTGTAATTACAGAAAAAGTGCAATCCGGAGACAGCGCTGTAATTACAGAAACAGTGCAATCCGGAGCCAGCTGTAATTGCAGAAACCGGGCAATCCGGAGACAGCGCTGTAATTACAGAAACAGGGCAATCTGGAGACAGCACTGTAATTACAGAAATAGTGTAATCCAGAGACAGCTGTAATTACAGAAACTGTGCAATCCGGAGACAGCGCTGTAATTACAGAAACAGGGCAATCCGGAGACAGCACCTGTAATTACAGAAAAAGTGCAATCCGGAGACAGCGCTGTAATTACAGAAACAGTGCAATCCGGAGACAGCTGTAATTACAGAAACCGTGCAATCCGGAGACAGTGCTGTAATTACAGATACAGTGCAATCCGGAGACAGCACTGTAATTACAGAAATAGTGTAATCCAGAGACAGCTGTAATTACAGAAACAGTGCAATCCGGAGACAGCTGTAATTACAGAAACAGTGTAATCCGGAATCAGCGCTGTAATTACAGAAACAGTGTAATCCGGAATCAGCGCTGTAATTACAGAAACAGTGCAATCCGGAGACAACGCTGTATTTACAGAAACAGTGTAATCCGGAGACAGCTGTAATTACAGAAACAGTGTAATCCGGAATCAGCGCTGTAATTACAGAAACAGTGTAATCCGGAGACAGCGCTGTAATTACAGAAACAGTGCAATCCGGAGACAGCACCTGTAATTACTGAAACAGTGCAATCCAGAGACATCGCTGTAATTACAGAAACAGCGCAATCCGGAGACAGCGCTGTAATTACAGAAACAGTGTAATCCGGAGACAGCGCTGTAATTACAGAAACAGTGCAATCCGGAGACAGCACCTGTAATTACACAAGCAGCGTAATCTGGAGACAGCTGTAATTACAGAAACAGTGCAATCCGGAGACAGCGCTGTAATTACAGAAACAGTGCAATCCGGAGACAGCGCTGTAATTACAGAAACAGTGTAATCCGGAGACAGTGCTGTAATTACAGAAACAGTGTAATCCGGAGACAGCGCTGTAATTACAGAAAAAGTGCAATCCGGAGACAGCGCTGTAATTACAGGAACAATGCAATCCGGAGACAGCGCTGTAATTACAGAAACAGTGCAATCCGAAGACAGCGCTGTAATTACAGAAACAGTGCAATCCGGAGACAGCACCTGTAATTAAGAAACAGTGCAATCCGGAGACAGCGCTGTAATTACAGAAACAGTGCAATCCGGAGACAACACCTGTAATTACTGAAACAGTGTAATCCGGAGAAAGCTGTAATTACAGAAACAGTGTAATCCGGAGAAAGCACCTGTAATTACAGAAATAGTGCAATCCGGAGACAGCGCTGTAATTACAGAAACAGTGCAATCCGGAGACAGCGCTGTAATTGCAGAAACAGTGTAATCCGGAGACAGCACCTGTAATTACAGAAACAGTGCAATCCGGAGACAGCGCTGTAATTACAGAAACAGTGCAATCCGGAGACAGCTGTAATTACAGAAACCGTGCAATCCGGAGACAGCGCTGTAATTACAGAAACAGGGCAATCCGGAGACAGCACCTGTAATTACAGAAAAAGTGCAATCCGGAGACAGCGCTGTAATTACAGAACCACTGCAATCCGGATACAGCACCTGTAATTACAGAAACAGTGCAATCCAGAGAAAGCGCTGTAATTACAGAAACAGCGCAATCCGGAGACAGCACCTGTAATTACAGAACCAGTGCAATCCGGAGACAGCGCTGTAATTACAGAAACAGTGCAATCCGGAGACAGCGGTGTAATTACTGAAACAGTGCAATCCGGAGACAGCGCTGTAATTACAGAAACAGTGTAATCTGGAGACAGCTTAATTACAGAAACAGTGCAATCCGGAGACAGCTGTAATTACAGAAACAGTGCAATCCGGAGACAGCGCTGTAATTACAGAAACAGTGCAATCCGGAGACAGCGGTGTAATTACAGAAACAGTGCAATCCGGAGACAGCTCCTGTAATTACAGAAACAGTGCAATCTGGAAACAGCGCTGTAATTGCAGAAACAGTATAATCCAGAGACAGCTGTAATTACAGAAAAAGTGCAATCCGGAGACAGCTGTAATTACAGAAACAGTGTAATCCGGAGACAGCGCTGTAATTACAGAAACAGTGCAATCCGGAGACAGCACCTGTAATTACAGAAACAGTGCAATCCAGAGACAGCGCTGTAATTACAGAACCAGTGCAATCCGGAGACAGCACCTGTAATTACAGAAACAGTGCAATCCAGAGACAGCGCTGTAATTATAGAAACAGCGCAATCCGGAGACAGCACCTGTAATTACAGAAACAGTGCAATCCGGAGACAGCGCTGTAATTACAGAAACAGTGCAATCCGGAGACAGCTGTAATTACAGAAACCGTGCAATCCGGAGACAGTGCTGTAATTACAGATACAGTGCAATCCGGAGACAGCACTGTAATTACAGAAATAGTGTAATCCAGAGACAGCTGTAATTACAGAAACAGTGCAATCCGGAGACAGCTGTAATTACAGAAACAGTGTAATCCGGAATCAGCGCTGTAATTACAGAAACAGTGTAATCCGGAATCAGCGCTGTAATTACAGAAACAGTGCAATCCGGAGACAACGCTGTATTTACAGAAACAGTGTAATCCGGAGACAGCTGTAATTACAGAAACAGTGTAATCCGGAATCAGCACTGTAATTACAGAAACAGTGTAATCCGGAGACAGCGCTGTAATTACAGAAACAGTGCAATCCGGAGACAGCACCTGTAATTACTGAAACAGTGCAATCCAGAGACATCGCTGTAATTACAGAAACAGCGCAATCCGGAGACAGCGCTGTAATTACAGAAACAGTGTAATCCGGAGACAGCGCTGTAATTACAGAAACAGTGCAATCCGGAGACAGCACCTGTAATTACAAAACCAGCGTAATCTGGAGACAGCTGTAATTACAGAAACAGTGCAATCCGGAGACAGCGCTGTAATTACAGAAACAGTGCAATCCGGAGACAGCGCTGTAATTACAGAAACAGTGTAATCCGGAGACAGTGCTGTAATTACAGAAACAGTGTAATCCGGAGACAGCGCTGTAATTACAGAAAAAGTGCAATCCGGAGACAGCGCTGTAATTACAGGAACAATGCAATCCGGAGACAGCGCTGTAATTACAGAAACTGTGCAATCCGGAGAGAGCAGTGTAATTACAGAAACAGTGCAATCCGGAGACAGCTCCTGTAATTACAGAAACAGTGCAATCTGGAAACAGCGCTGTAATTGCAGAAACAGTATAATCCAGAGACAGCTGTAATTACAGAAACAGTGCAATCCGGAGACAGCTGTAATTACAGAAACAGTGTAATCCGGAGACAGCGCTGTAATTACAGAAACAGTGCAATCCGGAGACAGCACCTGTAATTACAGAAACAGTGCAATCCAGAGACAGCGCTGTAATTACAGAACCAGTGCAATCCGGAGACAGCACCTGTAATTACAGAAACAGTGCAATCCAGAGACAGCGCTGTAATTATAGAAACAGCGCAATCCGGAGACAGCACCTGTAATTACAGAAACAGTGCAATCCGGAGACAGCGCTGTAATTACAGAAACAGCGCAATCCGGAGACAGCGCTGTAATTACAGAAACAGTGTAATCCGGAGACAGTGCTGTAATTACAGAAACAGTGCAATGCGGAGACAGCGCTGTAATTACAGAACCAGTGCAATCCGGAGACAGCGGTGTAATTACAGAAACAGTGCAATCCGGAGACAGCGCTGTAATTACAGATACCGTGCAATCCGGAGACAGCGCTGTAATTACAGAAGCAGTGTAATCTGGAGACAGCTGTAATTACAGAAACAGTGCAATCCGGAGACAGCTGTAATTAGAGAAACAGTGCAATCCGGAGACAGCGCTGTAATTACAGAAACAGTGCAATCCAGAGACAGCGGTGTAATTACAGAAACAGTGCAATCCGGACAGCTCCTGTAATTACAGAAACAGTGCAATCTGGAAACAGCGCTGTAATTGCAGAAGCAGTATAATCCAGAGACAGCTGCAATTACAGAAACAGTGCAATCCGGAGACAGCTGTAATTACAGAAACAGTGTAATCCGGAGACAGCGCTGTTATTACAGAAACAGTGCAATCCGGAGACAGCGCTGTAATTACAGAACCAGTGCAATCCGGAGACAGCACCTGTAATTACAGAAACAGTGCAATCCAGAGACAGCGCTGTAATTACAGAAACAGCGCAATCCGGAGACAGCGCTGTAATTACAGAAACAGTGTAATCCGGAGACAGCACCTGTAATTACTAAACCAGTGTAATCTGGAGACAGTGCTGTAATTACAGAAACAGTGCAATCCGGAGACAGCGCTGTAATTACAGAAACAGCGCAATCCGGAGACAGCGCTGTAATTACAGAAACAGTGCAATCCGGAGACAGCACCTGTAATTACAAAACCAGTGTAATCTGGAGACAGCTGTAATTACAGAAACAGTGCAATCCGGAGACAGCGCTGTAATTACAGAAACAGTGCAATCCGGAGACAGCGCTGTAATTACAGAAACAGTGTAATCCGGAGACAGTGCTGTAATTACAGAAACAGTGTAATCCGGAGACAGCGCTGTAATTACAGAAACAGTGCAATCCGGAGACAGCGCTGTAATTACAGGAACAATGCAATCCGGAGACAGCGCTGTAATTACAGAAACATTGTAATCCGGACACAGCGCTGTAGTTACAGAAACAGTGCAATCCGAAGACAGCGTTGTAATTACAGAAACAGTGCAATCCGGAGACAGCACCTGTAATTAAGAAACAGTGCAATCCGGAGACAGCGCTGTAATTACAGAAACAGTGCAATCCGGAGACAACACCTGTAATTACTGAAACAGTGTAATCCGGATACAGCTGTAATTACAGAAACAGTGTAATCCGGAGAAAGCACCTGTAATTACAGAAATAGTGCAATCCGGAGACAGCGATGTAATTACAGAAACAGTGTAATCCAGAGACAGCACCTGTAATTACAGAAAAAGTGCAATCCGGAGACAGCGCTGTAATTACAGAAACAGTGCAATCCGGAGACAGCGCTGTAATTACAGAAACAGTGTAATCCGGAGACAGCACCTGTAATTACAGAAACAGTGCAATCCGGAGACAGCGCTGTAATTACAGAAACAGCGCAATCCGGAGACAGCGCTGTAATTACAGAAACAGTGTAATCCGGAGACAGCGCTGTAATTACAGAAACAGTGCAATCCGGAGACAGCGCTGTAATTACAGAAACAATGCAATCCGGAGACAGCACCTGTAATTACAGAAACAGTGTAATCTGGAGACAGCTGTAATTACAGAAACAGTGCAATCCGGAGACAGCTATAATTACAGAAACAGTGCAATCCGGAGACAGCGCTTTAATTACAGAAACAGTGCAATCCGGAGACAGCGCTGTAATTACAGAAACAGTGTAATCTGGAGACAGAAATGTAATTACAGAAACAGTGTAATCCGGAGACAGCACTGTAATTACAGGAACAATGCAATCCGGAGACAGCGCTGTAATTACAGAAACAGTGTAATCCGGACACGTCGCTGTAATTACAGAAACAGTGCAATCCAAAGACAGCGCTGTAATTACAGAAACAGTGCAATCCGGAGACAGCACCTGTAATTACAGGAACAGTGCAATCCAGAGACAGCGCTGTAATTACAGAAACAGCGCAATCCGGAGACAGCACCTGTAATTACAGAAACAGTGCAATCCGGAGACAGCGCTGTAATTACAGAAACAGCGCAATCCGGAGACAGCACCTGTAATTACAGAACCAGTGCAATCCTGAGACAGCGCTGTAATTACAGTAACAGTGCAATCCGGAGACAGCGGTGTAATTACAGAAACAGTGCAGTCCGGAGACGGCGCTGTAATTACAGAAACAGTGCAATCCGGAGACAGCGCTGTAATTACAGAAACAGTGTAATCCGGAGACAGCGCTGTAATTACAGAAACAATGCAATCCGGTGACAGCGCTGTAATTACAGAAGCAGTATAATCCAGAGACAGCTGTAATTACAGAAACAGTGCAATCCGGAGACAGCTCCTGTAATTACAGAAACAGTGCAATCTGGAAACAGCGCTGTAATTGCAGAAACAGTATAATCCAGAGACAGCTGTAATTACAGAAACAGTGCAATCCGGAGACAGCTGTAATTACAGAAACAGTGTAATCCGGAGACAGCGCTGTAATTACAGAAACAGTGCAATCCGGAGACAGCACCTGTAATTACAGAAACAGTGCAATCCAGAGACAGCGCTGTAATTACAGAACCAGTGCAATCCGGAGACAGCACCTGTAATTACAGAAACAGTGCAATCCAGAGACAGCGCTGTAATTATAGAAACAGCGCAATCCGGAGACAGCACCTGTAATTACAGAAACAGTGCAATCCGGAGACAGCGCTGTAATTACAGAAACAGCGCAATCCGGAGACAGCGCTGTAATTACAGAAACAGTGTAATCCGGAGACAGTGCTGTAATTACAGAAACAGTGCAATCCGGAGACAGCGCTGTAATTACAGAACCAGTGCAATCCGGAGACAGCGGTGTAATTACAGAAACAGTGCAATCCGGAGACAGCGCTGTAATTACAGATACCGTGCAATCCGGAGACAGCGCTGTAATTACAGAAGCAGTGTAATCTGGAGACAGCTGTAATTACAGAAACAGTGCAATCCGGAGACAGCTGTAATTAGAGAAACAGTGCAATCCGGAGACAGCGCTGTAATTACAGAAACAGTGCAATCCAGAGACAGCGGTGTAATTACAGAAACAGTGCAATCCGGACAGCTCCTGTAATTACAGAAACAGTGCAATCTGGAAACAGCGCTGTAATTGCAGAAGCAGTATAATCCAGAGACAGCTGTAATTACAGAAACAGTGCAATCCGGAGACAGCTGTAATTACAGAAACAGTGTAATCCGGAGACAGCGCTGTTATTACAGAAACAGTGCAATCCGGAGACAGCGCTGTAATTACAGAACCAGTGCAATCCGGAGACAGCACCTGTAATTACAGAAACAGTGCAATCCAGAGACAGCGCTGTAATTACAGAAACAGCGCAATCCGGAGACAGCGCTGTAATTACAGAAACAGTGTAATCCGGAGACAGCAACTGTAATTACTAAACCAGTGTAATCTGGAGACAGTGCTGTAATTACAGAAACAGTGCAATCCGGAGACAGCGCTGTAATTACAGAAACAGCGCAATCCGGAGACAGCGCTGTAATTACAGAAACAGTGCAATCCGGAGACAGCACCTGTAATTACAAAACCAGTGTAATCTGGAGACAGCTGTAATTACAGAAACAGTGCAATCCGGAGACAGCTGTAATTACAGAAACAGTGTAATCCGGAGACAGCGCTGTAATTACAGAAACAGTGCAATCCGGAGACAGCACCTGTAATTACAGAAACAGTGCAATCCAGAGACAGCGCTGTAATTACAGAACCAGTGCAATCCGGAGACAGCACCTGTAATTACAGAAACAGTGCAATCCAGAGACAGCGCTGTAATTATAGAAACAGCGCAATCCGGAGACAGCACCTGTAATTACAGAAACAGTGCAATCCGGAGACAGCGCTGTAATTACAGAAACAGCGCAATCCGGAGACAGCGCTGTAATTACAGAAACAGTGTAATCCGGAGACAGTGCTGTAATTACAGAAACAGTGCAATGCGGAGACAGCGCTGTAATTACAGAACCAGTGCAATCCGGAGACAGCGGTGTAATTACAGAAACAGTGCAATCCGGAGACAGCGCTGTAATTACAGATACCGTGCAATCCGGAGACAGCGCTGTAATTACAGAAGCAGTGTAATCTGGAGACAGCTGTAATTACAGAAACAGTGCAATCCGGAGACAGCTGTAATTAGAGAAACAGTGCAATCCGGAGACAGCGCTGTAATTACAGAAACAGTGCAATCCAGAGACAGCGGTGTAATTACAGAAACAGTGCAATCCGGACAGCTCCTGTAATTACAGAAACAGTGCAATCTGGAAACAGCGCTGTAATTGCAGAAGCAGTATAATCCAGAGACAGCTGCAATTACAGAAACAGTGCAATCCGGAGACAGCTGTAATTACAGAAACAGTGTAATCCGGAGACAGCGCTGTTATTACAGAAACAGTGCAATCCGGAGACAGCGCTGTAATTACAGAACCAGTGCAATCCGGAGACAGCACCTGTAATTACAGAAACAGTGCAATCCAGAGACAGCGCTGTAATTACAGAAACAGCGCAATCCGGAGACAGCGCTGTAATTACAGAAACAGTGTAATCCGGAGACAGCACCTGTAATTACTAAACCAGTGTAATCTGGAGACAGTGCTGTAATTACAGAAACAGTGCAATCCGGAGACAGCGCTGTAATTACAGAAACAGCGCAATCCGGAGACAGCGCTGTAATTACAGAAACAGTGCAATCCGGAGACAGCACCTGTAATTACAAAACCAGTGTAATCTGGAGACAGCTGTAATTACAGAAACAGTGCAATCCGGAGACAGCGCTGTAATTACAGAAACAGTGCAATCCGGAGACAGCGCTGTAATTACAGAAACAGTGTAATCCGGAGACAGTGCTGTAATTACAGAAACAGTGTAATCCGGAGACAGCGCTGTAATTACAGAAACAGTGCAATCCGGAGACAGCGCTGTAATTACAGGAACAATGTAATCCGGAGACAGCGCTGTAATTACAGAAACATTGTAATCCGGACACAGCGCTGTAGTTACAGAAACAGTGCAATCCGAAGACAGCGTTGTAATTACAGAAACAGTGCAATCCGGAGACAGCACCTGTAATTAAGAAACAGTGCAATCCGGAGACAGCGCTGTAATTACAGAAACAGTGCAATCCGGAGACAACACCTGTAATTACTGAAACAGTGTAATCCGGATACAGCTGTAATTACAGAAACAGTGTAATCCGGAGAAAGCACCTGTAATTACAGAAATAGTGCAATCCGGAGACAGCGATGTAATTACAGAAACAGTGTAATCCAGAGACAGCACCTGTAATTACAGAAAAAGTGCAATCCGGAGACAGCGCTGTAATTACAGAAACAGTGCAATCCGGAGACAGCGCTGTAATTACAGAAACAGTGTAATCCGGAGACAGCACCTGTAATTACAGAAACAGTGCAATCCGGAGACAGCGCTGTAATTACAGAAACAGCGCAATCCGGAGACAGCGCTGTAATTACAGAAACAGTGTAATCCGGAGACAGCGCTGTAATTACAGAAACAGTGCAATCCGGAGACAGCGCTGTAATTACAGAAACAATGCAATCCGGAGACAGCACCTGTAATTACAGAAACAGTGTAATCCAGAGACAGCACCTGTAATTACAGAAAAAGTGCAATCCGGAGACAGCGCTGTAATTACAGAAACAGTGCAATCCGGAGACAGCTATAATTACAGAAACAGTGCAATCCGGAGACAGCGCTTTAATTACAGAAACAGTGCAATCCGGAGACAGCGCTGTAATTACAGAAACAGTGTAATCTGGAGACAGAAATGTAATTACAGAAACAGTGTAATCCGGAGACAGCACTGTAATTACAGGAACAATGCAATCCGGAGACAGCGCTGTAATTACAGAAACAGTGTAATCCGGACACGTCGCTGTAATTACAGAAACAGTGCAATCCAAAGACAGCGCTGTAATTACAGAAACAGTGCAATCCGGAGACAGCACCTGTAATTACAGGAACAGTGCAATCCAGAGACAGCGCTGTAATTACAGAAACAGCGCAATCCGGAGACAGCACCTGTAATTACAGAAACAGTGCAATCCGGAGACAGCGCTGTAATTACAGAAACAGCGCAATCCGGAGACAGCACCTGTAATTACAGAACCAGTGCAATCCTGAGACAGCGCTGTAATTACAGTAACAGTGCAATCCGGAGACAGCGGTGTAATTACAGAAACAGTGCAGTCCGGAGACGGCGCTGTAATTACAGAAACAGTGCAATCCGGAGACAGCGCTGTAATTACAGAAACAGTGTAATCCGGAGACAGCGCTGTAATTACAGAAACAATGCAATCCGGTGACAGCGCTGTAATTACAGAAGCAGTATAATCCAGAGACAGCTGTAATTACAGAAACAGTGCAATCCGGAGACAGCTCCTGTAATTACAGAAACAGTGCAATCTGGAAACAGCGCTGTAATTGCAGAAACAGTATAATCCAGAGACAGCTGTAATTACAGAAACAGTGCAATCCGGAGACAGCTGTAATTACAGAAACAGTGTAATCCGGAGACAGCGCTGTAATTACAGAAACAGTGCAATCCGGAGACAGCACCTGTAATTACAGAAACAGTGCAATCCAGAGACAGCGCTGTAATTACAGAACCAGTGCAATCCGGAGACAGCACCTGTAATTACAGAAACAGTGCAATCCAGAGACAGCGCTGTAATTATAGAAACAGCGCAATCCGGAGACAGCACCTGTAATTACAGAAACAGTGCAATCCGGAGACAGCGCTGTAATTACAGAAACAGCGCAATCCGGAGACAGCGCTGTAATTACAGAAACAGTGTAATCCGGAGACAGTGCTGTAATTACAGAAACAGTGCAATCCGGAGACAGCGCTGTAATTACAGAACCAGTGCAATCCGGAGACAGCGGTGTAATTACAGAAACAGTGCAATCCGGAGACAGCGCTGTAATTACAGATACCGTGCAATCCGGAGACAGCGCTGTAATTACAGAAGCAGTGTAATCTGGAGACAGCTGTAATTACAGAAACAGTGCAATCCGGAGACAGCTGTAATTAGAGAAACAGTGCAATCCGGAGACAGCGCTGTAATTACAGAAACAGTGCAATCCAGAGACAGCGGTGTAATTACAGAAACAGTGCAATCCGGACAGCTCCTGTAATTACAGAAACAGTGCAATCTGGAAACAGCGCTGTAATTGCAGAAGCAGTATAATCCAGAGACAGCTGCAATTACAGAAACAGTGCAATCCGGAGACAGCTGTAATTACAGAAACAGTGTAATCCGGAGACAGCGCTGTTATTACAGAAACAGTGCAATCCGGAGACAGCGCTGTAATTACAGAACCAGTGCAATCCGGAGACAGCACCTGTAATTACAGAAACAGTGCAATCCAGAGACAGCGCTGTAATTACAGAAACAGCGCAATCCGGAGACAGCGCTGTAATTACAGAAACAGTGTAATCCGGAGACAGCACCTGTAATTACTAAACCAGTGTAATCTGGAGACAGTGCTGTAATTACAGAAACAGTGCAATCCGGAGACAGCGCTGTAATTACAGAAACAGCGCAATCCGGAGACAGCGCTGTAATTACAGAAACAGTGCAATCCGGAGACAGCACCTGTAATTACAAAACCAGTGTAATCTGGAGACAGCTGTAATTACAGAAACAGTGCAATCCGGAGACAGCGCTGTAATTACAGAAACAGTGCAATCCGGAGACAGCGCTGTAATTACAGAAACAGTGTAATCCGGAGACAGTGCTGTAATTACAGAAACAGTGTAATCCGGAGACAGCGCTGTAATTACAGAAACAGTGCAATCCGGAGACAGCGCTGTAATTACAGGAACAATGCAATCCGGAGACAGCGCTGTAATTACAGAAACATTGTAATCCGGACACAGCGCTGTAGTTACAGAAACAGTGCAATCCGAAGACAGCGTTGTAATTACAGAAACAGTGCAATCCGGAGACAGCACCTGTAATTAAGAAACAGTGCAATCCGGAGACAGCGCTGTAATTACAGAAACAGTGCAATCCGGAGACAACACCTGTAATTACTGAAACAGTGTAATCCGGATACAGCTGTAATTACAGAAACAGTGTAATCCGGAGAAAGCACCTGTAATTACAGAAATAGTGCAATCCGGAGACAGCGATGTAATTACAGAAACAGTGTAATCCAGAGACAGCACCTGTAATTACAGAAAAAGTGCAATCCGGAGACAGCGCTGTAATTACAGAAACAGTGCAATCTGGAGACAGCGCTGTAATTACAGAAACAGTGTAATCCGGAGACAGCACCTGTAATTACAGAAACAGTGCAATCCGGAGACAGCGCTGTAATTACAGAAACAGCGCAATCCGGAGACAGCGCTGTAATTACAGAAACAGTGTAATCCGGAGACAGCGCTGTAATTACAGAAACAGTGCAATCCGGAGACAGCGCTGTAATTACAGAAACAATGCAATCCGGAGACAGCACCTGTAATTACAGAAACAGTGTAATCTGGAGACAGCTGTAATTACAGAAACAGTGCAATCCGGAGACAGCTATAATTACAGAAACAGTGCAATCCGGAGACAGCGCTTTAATTACAGAAACAGTGCAATCCGGAGACAGCGCTGTAATTACAGAAACAGTGTAATCTGGAGACAGAAATGTAATTACAGAAACAGTGTAATCCGGAGACAGCACTGTAATTACAGGAACAATGCAATCCGGAGACAGCGCTGTAATTACAGAAACAGTGTAATCCGGACACGTCGCTGTAATTACAGAAACAGTGCAATCCAAAGACAGCGCTGTAATTACAGAAACAGTGCAATCCGGAGACAGCACCTGTAATTACAGGAACAGTGCAATCCAGAGACAGCGCTGTAATTACAGAAACAGCGCAATCCGGAGACAGCACCTGTAATTACAGAAACAGTGCAATCCGGAGACAGCGCTGTAATTACAGAAACAGCGCAATCCGGAGACAGCACCTGTAATTACAGAACCAGTGCAATCCTGAGACAGCGCTGTAATTACAGTAACAGTGCAATCCGGAGACAGCGGTGTAATTACAGAAACAGTGCAGTCCGGAGACGGCGCTGTAATTACAGAAACAGTGCAATCCGGAGACAGCGCTGTAATTACAGAAACAGTGTAATCCGGAGACAGCGCTGTAATTACAGAAACAATGCAATCCGGTGACAGCGCTGTAATTACAGAAGCAGTATAATCCAGAGACAGCTGTAATTACAGAAACAGTGCAATCCGGAGACAGCTCCTGTAATTACAGAAACAGTGCAATCTGGAAACAGCGCTGTAATTGCAGAAACAGTATAATCCAGAGACAGCTGTAATTACAGAAACAGTGCAATCCGGAGACAGCTGTAATTACAGAAACAGTGTAATCCGGAGACAGCGCTGTAATTACAGAAACAGTGCAATCCGGAGACAGCACCTGTAATTACAGAAACAGTGCAATCCAGAGACAGCGCTGTAATTACAGAACCAGTGCAATCCGGAGACAGCACCTGTAATTACAGAAACAGTGCAATCCAGAGACAGCGCTGTAATTATAGAAACAGCGCAATCCGGAGACAGCACCTGTAATTACAGAAACAGTGCAATCCGGAGACAGCGCTGTAATTACAGAAACAGTGCAATCCGGAGACAGCGCTGTAATTACAGAAACAGTGTAATCCGGAGACAGTGCTGTAATTACAGAAACAGTGCAATCCGGAGACAGCGCTGTAATTACAGAACCAGTGCAATCCGGAGACAGCGGTGTAATTACAGAAACAGTGCAATCCGGAGACAGCGCTGTAATTACAGATACCGTGCAATCCGGAGACAGCGCTGTAATTACAGAAGCAGTGTAATCTGGAGACAGCTGTAATTACAGAAACAGTGCAATCCGGAGACAGCTGTAATTAGAGAAACAGTGCAATCCGGAGACAGCGCTGTAATTACAGAAACAGTGCAATCCAGAGACAGCGGTGTAATTACAGAAACAGTGCAATCCGGACAGCTCCTGTAATTACAGAAACAGTGCAATCTGGAAACAGCGCTGTAATTGCAGAAGCAGTATAATCCAGAGACAGCTGTAATTACAGAAACAGTGCAATCCGGAGACAGCTGTAATTACAGAAACAGTGTAATCCGGAGACAGCGCTGTTATTACAGAAACAGTGCAATCCGGAGACAGCGCTGTAATTACAGAACCAGTGCAATCCGGAGACAGCACCTGTAATTACAGAAACAGTGCAATCCAGAGACAGCGCTGTAATTACAGAAACAGCGCAATCCGGAGACAGCGCTGTAATTACAGAAACAGTGTAATCCGGAGACAGCAACTGTAATTACTAAACCAGTGTAATCTGGAGACAGTGCTGTAATTACAGAAACAGTGCAATCCGGAGACAGCGCTGTAATTACAGAAACAGCGCAATCCGGAGACAGCGCTGTAATTACAGAAACAGTGCAATCCGGAGACAGCACCTGTAATTACAAAACCAGTGTAATCTGGAGACAGCTGTAATTACAGAAACAGTGCAATCCGGAGACAGCTGTAATTACAGAAACAGTGTAATCCGGAGACAGCGCTGTAATTACAGAAACAGTGCAATCCGGAGACAGCACCTGTAATTACAGAAACAGTGCAATCCAGAGACAGCGCTGTAATTACAGAACCAGTGCAATCCGGAGACAGCACCTGTAATTACAGAAACAGTGCAATCCAGAGACAGCGCTGTAATTATAGAAACAGCGCAATCCGGAGACAGCACCTGTAATTACAGAAACAGTGCAATCCGGAGACAGCGCTGTAATTACAGAAACAGCGCAATCCGGAGACAGCGCTGTAATTACAGAAACAGTGTAATCCGGAGACAGTGCTGTAATTACAGAAACAGTGCAATGCGGAGACAGCGCTGTAATTACAGAACCAGTGCAATCCGGAGACAGCGGTGTAATTACAGAAACAGTGCAATCCGGAGACAGCGCTGTAATTACAGATACCGTGCAATCCGGAGACAGCGCTGTAATTACAGAAGCAGTGTAATCTGGAGACAGCTGTAATTACAGAAACAGTGCAATCCGGAGACAGCTGTAATTAGAGAAACAGTGCAATCCGGAGACAGCGCTGTAATTACAGAAACAGTGCAATCCAGAGACAGCGGTGTAATTACAGAAACAGTGCAATCCGGACAGCTCCTGTAATTACAGAAACAGTGCAATCTGGAAACAGCGCTGTAATTGCAGAAGCAGTATAATCCAGAGACAGCTGCAATTACAGAAACAGTGCAATCCGGAGACAGCTGTAATTACAGAAACAGTGTAATCCGGAGACAGCGCTGTTATTACAGAAACAGTGCAATCCGGAGACAGCGCTGTAATTACAGAACCAGTGCAATCCGGAGACAGCACCTGTAATTACAGAAACAGTGCAATCCAGAGACAGCGCTGTAATTACAGAAACAGCGCAATCCGGAGACAGCGCTGTAATTACAGAAACAGTGTAATCCGGAGACAGCACCTGTAATTACTAAACCAGTGTAATCTGGAGACAGTGCTGTAATTACAGAAACAGTGCAATCCGGAGACAGCGCTGTAATTACAGAAACAGCGCAATCCGGAGACAGCGCTGTAATTACAGAAACAGTGCAATCCGGAGACAGCACCTGTAATTACAAAACCAGTGTAATCTGGAGACAGCTGTAATTACAGAAACAGTGCAATCCGGAGACAGCGCTGTAATTACAGAAACAGTGCAATCCGGAGACAGCGCTGTAATTACAGAAACAGTGTAATCCGGAGACAGTGCTGTAATTACAGAAACAGTGTAATCCGGAGACAGCGCTGTAATTACAGAAACAGTGCAATCCGGAGACAGCGCTGTAATTACAGGAACAATGCAATCCGGAGACAGCGCTGTAATTACAGAAACATTGTAATCCGGACACAGCGCTGTAGTTACAGAAACAGTGCAATCCGAAGACAGCGTTGTAATTACAGAAACAGTGCAATCCGGAGACAGCACCTGTAATTAAGAAACAGTGCAATCCGGAGACAGCGCTGTAATTACAGAAACAGTGCAATCCGGAGACAACACCTGTAATTACTGAAACAGTGTAATCCGGATACAGCTGTAATTACAGAAACAGTGTAATCCGGAGAAAGCACCTGTAATTACAGAAATAGTGCAATCCGGAGACAGCGATGTAATTACAGAAACAGTGTAATCCAGAGACAGCACCTGTAATTACAGAAAAAGTGCAATCCGGAGACAGCGCTGTAATTACAGAAACAGTGCAATCCGGAGACAGCGCTGTAATTACAGAAACATTGTAATCCGGAGACAGCACCTGTAATTACAGAAACAGTGCAATCCGGAGACAGCGCTGTAATTACAGAAACAGCGCAATCCGGAGACAGCGCTGTAATTACAGAAACAGTGTAATCCGGAGACAGCGCTGTAATTACAGAAACAGTGCAATCCGGAGACAGCGCTGTAATTACAGAAACAATGCAATCCGGAGACAGCACCTGTAATTACAGAAACAGTGTAATCTGGAGACAGCTGTAATTACAGAAACAGTGCAATCCGGAGACAGCTATAATTACAGAAACAGTGCAATCCGGAGACAGCGCTTTAATTACAGAAACAGTGCAATCCGGAGACAGCGCTGTAATTACAGAAACAGTGTAATCTGGAGACAGAAATGTAATTACAGAAACAGTGTAATCCGGAGACAGCACTGTAATTACAGGAACAATGCAATCCGGAGACAGCGCTGTAATTACAGAAACAGTGTAATCCGGACACGTCGCTGTAATTACAGAAACAGTGCAATCCAAAGACAGCGCTGTAATTACAGAAACAGTGCAATCCGGAGACAGCACCTGTAATTACAGGAACAGTGCAATCCAGAGACAGCGCTGTAATTACAGAAACAGCGCAATCCGGAGACAGCACCTGTAATTACAGAAACAGTGCAATCCGGAGACAGCGCTGTAATTACAGAAACAGCGCAATCCGGAGACAGCACCTGTAATTACAGAACCAGTGCAATCCTGAGACAGCGCTGTAATTACAGTAACAGTGCAATCCGGAGACAGCGGTGTAATTACAGAAACAGTGCAGTCCGGAGACGGCGCTGTAATTACAGAAACAGTGCAATCCGGAGACAGCGCTGTAATTACAGAAACAGTGTAATCCGGAGACAGCGCTGTAATTACAGAAACAATGCAATCCGGTGACAGCGCTGTAATTACAGAAGCAGTATAATCCAGAGACAGCTGTAATTACAGAAACAGTGCAATCCGGAGACAGCTCCTGTAATTACAGAAACAGTGCAATCTGGAAACAGCGCTGTAATTGCAGAAACAGTATAATCCAGAGACAGCTGTAATTACAGAAACAGTGCAATCCGGAGACAGCTGTAATTACAGAAACAGTGTAATCCGGAGACAGCGCTGTAATTACAGAAACAGTGCAATCCGGAGACAGCACCTGTAATTACAGAAACAGTGCAATCCAGAGACAGCGCTGTAATTACAGAACCAGTGCAATCCGGAGACAGCACCTGTAATTACAGAAACAGTGCAATCCAGAGACAGCGCTGTAATTATAGAAACAGCGCAATCCGGAGACAGCACCTGTAATTACAGAAACAGTGCAATCCGGAGACAGCGCTGTAATTACAGAAACAGCGCAATCCGGAGACAGCGCTGTAATTACAGAAACAGTGTAATCCGGAGACAGTGCTGTAATTACAGAAACAGTGCAATCCGGAGACAGCGCTGTAATTACAGAACCAGTGCAATCCGGAGACAGCGGTGTAATTACAGAAACAGTGCAATCCGGAGACAGCGCTGTAATTACAGATACCGTGCAATCCGGAGACAGCGCTGTAATTACAGAAGCAGTGTAATCTGGAGACAGCTGTAATTACAGAAACAGTGCAATCCGGAGACAGCTGTAATTAGAGAAACAGTGCAATCCGGAGACAGCGCTGTAATTACAGAAACAGTGCAATCCAGAGACAGCGGTGTAATTACAGAAACAGTGCAATCCGGACAGCTCCTGTAATTACAGAAACAGTGCAATCTGGAAACAGCGCTGTAATTGCAGAAGCAGTATAATCCAGAGACAGCTGTAATTACAGAAACAGTGCAATCCGGAGACAGCTGTAATTACAGAAACAGTGTAATCCGGAGACAGCGCTGTTATTACAGAAACAGTGCAATCCGGAGACAGCGCTGTAATTACAGAACCAGTGCAATCCGGAGACAGCACCTGTAATTACAGAAACAGTGCAATCCAGAGACAGCGCTGTAATTACAGAAACAGCGCAATCCGGAGACAGCGCTGTAATTACAGAAACAGTGTAATCCGGAGACAGCAACTGTAATTACTAAACCAAAGTAATCTGGAGACAGTGCTGTAATTACAGAAACAGTGCAATCCGGAGACAGCGCTGTAATTACAGAAACAGCGCAATCCGGAGACAGCGCTGTAATTACAGAAACAGTGCAATCCGGAGACAGCACCTGTAATTACAAAACCAGTGTAATCTGGAGACAGCTGTAATTACAGAAACAGTGCAATCCGGAGACAGCGCTGTAATTACAGAAACAGTGCAATCCGGAGACAGCGCTGTAATTACAGAAACAGTGTAATCCGGAGACAGTGCTGTAATTACAGAAACAGTGTAATCCGGAGACAGCGCTGTAATTACAGAAACAGTGCAATCCAGAGACAGCGCTGTAATTACAGGAACAATGCAATCCGGAGACAGCGCTGTAATTACAGAAACATTGTAATCCGGACACAGCGCTGTAGTTACAGAAACAGTGCAATCCGAAGACAGCGTTGTAATTACAGAAACAGTGCAATCCGGAGACAGCACCTGTAATTAAGAAACAGTGCAATCCGGAGACAGCGCTGTAATTACAGAAACAGTGCAATCCGGAGACAACACCTGTAATTACTGAAACAGTGTAATCCGGATACAGCTGTAATTACAGAAACAGTGTAATCCGGAGAAAGCACCTGTAATTACAGAAATAGTGCAATCCGGAGACAGCGCTGTAATTACAGAAACAGTGTAATCCAGAGACAGCACCTGTAATTACAGAAAAAGTGCAATCCGGAGACAGCGCTGTAATTACAGAAACAGTGCAATCCGGAGACAGCGCTGTAATTACAGAAACAGTGTAATCCGGAGACAGCACCTGTAATTACAGAAACAGTGCAATCCGGAGACAGCGCTGTAATTACAGAAACAGCGCAATCCGGAGACAGCGCTGTAATTACAGAAACAGTGTAATCCGGAGACAGCGCTGTAATTACAGAAACAGTGCAATCCGGAGACAGCGCTGTAATTACAGAAACAATGCAATCCGGAGACAGCACCTGTAATTACAGAAACAGTGTAATCTGGAGACAGCTGTAATTACAGAAACAGTGCAATCCGGAGACAGCTATAATTACAGAAACAGTGCAATCCGGAGACAGCGCTTTAATTACAGAAACAGTGCAATCCGGAGACAGCGCTGTAATTACAGAAACAGTGTAATCTGGAGACAGAAATGTAATTACAGAAACAGTGTAATCCGGAGACAGCACTGTAATTACAGGAACAATGCAATCCGGAGACAGCGCTGTAATTACAGAAACAGTGTAATCCGGACACATCGCTGTAATTACAGAAACAGTGCAATCCAAAGACAGCGCTGTAATTACAGAAACAGTGCAATCCGGAGACAGCACCTGTAATTACAGGAACAGTGCAATCCAGAGACAGCGCTGTAATTACAGAAACAGCGCAATCCGGAGACAGCACCTGTAATTACAGAAACAGTGCAATCCGGAGACAGCGCTGTAATTACAGAAACAGCGCAATCTGGAGACAGCACCTGTAATTACAGAACCAGTGCAATCCTGAGACAGCGCTGTAATTACAGTAACAGTGCAATCCGGAGACAGCGGTGTAATTACAGAAACAGTGCAGTCCGGAGACGGCGCTGTAATTACAGAAAGAGTGCAATCCGGAGACAGAGCTGTAATTACAGAAACAGTGTAATCCGGAGACAGCGCTGTAATTACAGAAACAATGCAATCCGGAGACAGCGCTGTAATTACAGAAGCAGTATAATCCAGAGACAGCTGTAATTACAGAAACAGTGCAATCCGGAGACAGCTGTAATTACAGAAACAGTGTAATCCGGAGACAGCGCTGTTATTACAGAAACAGTGCAATCCGGAGACAGCGCTGTAATTACAGAACCAGTGCAATCCGGAGACAGCACCTGTAATTACAGAAACAGTGCAATAAAGAGACAGCGCTGTAATTACAGAAACAGCGCAATCCGGAGACAGCGCTGTAATTACAGAAACAGTGTAATCCGGAGACAGCACCTGTAATTACTAAACCAGTGTAATCTGGAGACAGTGCTGTAATTACAGAAACAGTGCAATCCGGAGACAGCGCTGTAATTACAGAAACAGCGCAATCCGGAGACAGCGCTGTAATTACAGAAACAGTGCAATCCGGAGACAGCACCTGTAATTACAAAACCAGTGTAATCTGGAGACAGCTGTAATTACAGAAACAGTGCAATCCGGAGACAGCGCTGTAATTACAGAAACAGTGCAATCCGGAGACAGCGCTGTAATTACAGAAACAGTGTAATCCGGAGACAGTGCTGTAATTACAGAAACAGTGTAATCCGGAGACAGCGCTGTAATTACAGAAACAGTGCAATCCGGAGACAGCGCTGTAATTACAGGAACAATGCAATCCGGAGACAGCGCTGTAATTACAGAAACAGTGTAATCCGGACACAGCGCTGTAGTTACAGAAACAGTGCAATCCGAAGACAGCGTTGTAATTACAGAAACAGTGCAATCCGGAGACAGCACCTGTAATTAAGAAACAGTGCAATCCGGAGACAGCGCTGTAATTACAGAAACAGTGCAATCCGGAGACAACACCTGTAATTACTGAAACAGTGTAATCCGGATACAGCTGTAATTACAGAAACAGTGTAATCCGGAGAAAGCACCTGTAATTACAGAAATAGTGCAATCCGGAGACAGCGCTGTAATTACAGAAACAGTGTAATCCAGAGACAGCACCTGTAATTACAGAAAAAGTGCAATCCGGAGACAGCGCTGTAATTACAGAAACAGTGCAATCCGGAGACAGCGCTGTAATTACAGAAACAGTGTAATCCGGAGACAGCACCTGTAATTACAGAAACAGTGCAATCCGGAGACAGCGCTGTAATTACAGAAACAGCGCAATCCGGAGACAGCGCTGTAATTACAGAAACAGTGTAATCCGGAGACAGCGCTGTAATTACAGAAACAGTGCAATCCGGAGACAGCGCTGTAATTACAGAAACAATGCAATCCGGAGACAGCACCTGTAATTACAGAAACAGTGTAATCTGGAGACAGCTGTAATTACAGAAACAGTGCAATCCGGAGACAGCTATAATTACAGAAACAGTGCAATCCGGAGACAGCGCTTTAATTACAGAAACAGTGCAATCCGGAGACAGCGCTGTAATTACAGAAACAGTGTAATCTGGAGACAGAAATGTAATTACAGAAACAGTGTAATCCGGAGACAGCACTGTAATTACAGGAACAATGCAATCCGGAGACAGCGCTGTAATTACAGAAACAGTGTAATCCGGACACATCGCTGTAATTACAGAAACAGTGCAATCCAAAGACAGCACTGTAATTACAGAAACAGTGCAATCCGGAGACAGCACCTGTAATTACAGGAACAGTGCAATCCAGAGACAGCGCTGTAATTACAGAAACAGCGCAATCCGGAGACAGCACCTGTAATTACAGAAACAGTGCAATCCGGAGACAGCGCTGTAATTACAGGAACAGCGCAATCCGGAGACAGCACCTGTAATTACAGAACCAGTGCAATCCTGAGACAGCGCTATAATTACAGTAACAGTGCAATCCGGAGACAGCGGTGTAATTACAGAAACATTGCAGTCCGGAGACGGCGCTGTAATTACAGAAACAGTGCAATCCGGAGACAGAGCTGTAATTACAGAAACAGTGTAATCCGGAGACAGCGCTGTAATTACAGAAACAATGCAATCCGGAGACAGCGCTGTAATTACAGAAACAGTGTAATCCGGACACAGCGCTGTAATTACAGAAACAGTGCAATCCGAAGACAGCGCTGTAATTATAGAAACAGTGCAATCCGGAGACAGCACCTGTAATTACAGAAAAAGTGCAATCCGGAGACAGCGCTGTAATTACAGAAACAGTGCAATCCGGAGACAGCGCTGTAATTACAGAACCAGTGCAATCCGGAGACAGCACCTGTAATGACAGGAACAGTGCAATCCAGAGACAGCGCTGTAATTACTGAAACAGCGCAATCCGGAGACAGCACCTGTAATTACAGAAACAGTGCAATCCGGAGACAGCGCTGTAATTACAGAAACAGCGCAATCCGGAGACAGCACCTGTAATTACAGAACCAGTGCAATCCTGAGACAGCGCTGTAATTACAGTAACAGTGCAATCCGGAGACAGCGGTGTAATTACAGAAACAGTGCAATCCGGAGACGGCGCTGTAATTACAGAAAAAGTGCAATCCGGAGGCGGCGCTGTAATTACAGAAACAGTGTAATCCGGAGACAGCACCTGTAATTACAGAAATAGTGCAATCCGGAGACAGCACTGTAATTACAGAAACAGTGCAATCCGGAGACAGCTGTATTTACAGAAACCGTGCAATCCGGAGACAGCGCTGTAATTACAGAAACAGTGTAATCCAGAGACAGCACCTGTAATTACAGAAAAAGTGCAATCCGGAGACAGCGCTGTAATTACAGAAACAGTGCAATCCGGAGCCAGCTGTAATTACAGAAACCGGGCAATCCGGAGACAGCGCTGTAATTACAGAAACAGGGCAATCTGGAGACAGCACTGTAATTACAGAAATAGTGTAATCCAGAGACAGCTGTAATTACAGAAACTGTGCAATCCGGAGACAGCGCTGTAATTACAGAAACAGGGCAATCCGGAGACAGCACCTGTAATTACAGAAAAAGTGCAATCCGGAGACAGCGCTGTAATTACAGAAACAGTGCAATCCGGAGACAGCTGTAATTACAGAAACCGTGCAATCCGGAGACAGTGCTGTAATTACAGATACAGTGCAATCCGGAGACAGCACTGTAATTACAGAAATAGTGTAATCCAGAGACAGCTGTAATTACAGAAACAGTGCAATCCGGAGACAGCTGTAATTACAGAAACAGTGTAATCCGGAATCAGCGCTGTAATTACAGAAACAGTGTAATCCGGAATCAGCGCTGTAATTACAGAAACAGTGCAATCCGGAGACAACGCTGTATTTACAGAAACAGTGTAATCCGGAGACAGCTGTAATTACAGAAACAGTGTAATCCGGAATCAGCGCTGTAATTACAGAAACAGTGTAATCCGGAGACAGCGCTGTAATTACAGAAACAGTGCAATCCGGAGACAGCACCTGTAATTACTGAAACAGTGCAATCCAGAGACATCGCTGTAATTACAGAAACAGCGCAATCCGGAGACAGCGCTGTAATTACAGAAACAGTGTAATCCGGAGACAGCGCTGTAATTACAGAAACAGTGCAATCCGGAGACAGCACCTGTAATTACACAAGCAGCGTAATCTGGAGACAGCTGTAATTACAGAAACAGTGCAATCCGGAGACAGCGCTGTAATTACAGAAACAGTGCAATCCGGAGACAGCGCTGTAATTACAGAAACAGTGTAATCCGGAGACAGTGCTGTAATTACAGAAACAGTGTAATCCGGAGACAGCGCTGTAATTACAGAAAAAGTGCAATCCGGAGACAGCGCTGTAATTACAGGAACAATGCAATCCGGAGACAGCGCTGTAATTACAGAAACAGTGCAATCCGAAGACAGCGCTGTAATTACAGAAACAGTGCAATCCGGAGACAGCACCTGTAATTAAGAAACAGTGCAATCCGGAGACAGCGCTGTAATTACAGAAACAGTGCAATCCGGAGACAACACCTGTAATTACTGAAACAGTGTAATCCGGAGAAAGCTGTAATTACAGAAACAGTGTAATCCGGAGAAAGCACCTGTAATTACAGAAATAGTGCAATCCGGAGACAGCGCTGTAATTACAGAAACAGTGCAATCCGGAGACAGCGCTGTAATTGCAGAAACAGTGTAATCCGGAGACAGCACCTGTAATTACAGAAACAGTGCAATCCGGAGACAGCGCTGTAATTACAGAAACAGTGCAATCCGGAGACAGCTGTAATTACAGAAACCGTGCAATCCGGAGACAGCGCTGTAATTACAGAAACAGGGCAATCCGGAGACAGCACCTGTAATTACAGAAAAAGTGCAATCCGGAGACAGCGCTGTAATTACAGAACCACTGCAATCCGGATACAGCACCTGTAATTACAGAAACAGTGCAATCCAGAGAAAGCGCTGTAATTACAGAAACAGCGCAATCCGGAGACAGCACCTGTAATTACAGAACCAGTGCAATCCGGAGACAGCGCTGTAATTACAGAAACAGTGCAATCCGGAGACAGCGGTGTAATTACTGAAACAGTGCAATCCGGAGACAGCGCTGTAATTACAGAAACAGTGTAATCTGGAGACAGCTTAATTACAGAAACAGTGCAATCCGGAGACAGCTGTAATTACAGAAACAGTGCAATCCGGAGACAGCGCTGTAATTACAGAAACAGTGCAATCCGGAGACAGCGGTGTAATTACAGAAACAGTGCAATCCGGAGACAGCTCCTGTAATTACAGAAAAAGTGCAATCTGGAAACAGCGCTGTAATTGCAGAAACAGTATAATCCAGAGACAGCTGTAATTACAGAAAAAGTGCAATCCGGAGACAGCTGTAATTACAGAAACAGTGTAATCCGGAGACAGCGCTGTAATTACAGAAACAGTGCAATCCGGAGACAGCACCTGTAATTACAGAAACAGTGCAATCCAGAGACAGCGCTGTAATTACAGAACCAGTGCAATCCGGAGACAGCACCTGTAATTACAGAAACAGTGCAATCCAGAGACAGCGCTGTAATTATAGAAACAGCGCAATCCGGAGACAGCACCTGTAATTACAGAAACAGTGCAATCCGGAGAGAGCGCTGTAATTACAGAAACAGCGCAATCCGGAGACAGCGCTGTAATTACAGAAACAGCGCAATCCGGAGACAGCGCTGTAATTACAGAAACAGTGTAATCCGGAGACAGTGCTGTAATTACAGAAACAGTGCAATCAGGAGACAGCGCTGTAATTACAGAACCAGTGCAATCCGGAGACAGCAGTGTAATTACAGAAACAGTGCAATCCGGAGACAGCGCTGTAATTACAGAAACCGTGCAATCCGGAGACAGCGCTGTAATTACAGAAGCAGTGTAATCTGGAGACAGCTGTAATTACAGAAACAGTGCAATCCGGAGACAGCTGTAATTAGAGAAACAGTGCAATCCGGAGACAGCGCTGTAATTACAGAAACAGTGTAATCCGGAGACAGCGGTGTAATTACAGAAACAGTGCAATCCGGACAGCTCCTGTAATTACAGAAACAGTGCAATCTGGAAACAGCGCTGTAATTGCAGAAGCAGTATAATCCAGAGACAGCTGTAATTACAGAAACAGTGCAATCCGGAGACAGCTGTAATTACAGAAACAGTGTAATCCGGAGACAGCGCTGTAATTACAGAAACAGTGCAATCCGGAGACAGCGCTGTAATTACAGAACCAGTGCAATCCGGAGACAGCACCTGTAATTACAGAAACAGTGCAATCCAGAGACAGCGCTGTAATGACAGAAACAGCGCAATCCGGAGACAGCGCTGTAATTACAGAAACAGTGTAATCCGGAGACAGCACCTGTAATTACTAAACCAGTGTAATCTGGAGACAGTGCTGTAATTACAGAAACAGTGCAATCCGGAGACAGCGCTGTAATTACAGAAACAGCGCAATCCGGAGACAGCGCTGTAATTACAGAAACAGTGCAATCCGGAGACAGCACCTGTAATTACAAAACCAGTGTAATCTGGAGACAGCTGTAATTACAGAAACAGTGCAATCCAGAGACAGCGCTGTAATTATAGAAACAGCGCAATCCGGAGACAGCACCTGTAATTACAGAAACAGTGCAATCCGGAGACAGCGCTGTAATTACAGAAACAGCGCAATCCGGAGACAGCGCTGTAATTACAGAAACAGTGCAATCCGGAGACAGCGCTGTAATTACAGAAACAGTGCAATCAGGAGACAGCGCTGTAATTACAGAACCAGTGCAATCCGGAGACAGCGGTGTAATTACAGAAACAGTGCAATCCGGAGACAGCGCTGTAATTACAGAAACCGTGCAATCCGGAGACAGCGCTGTAATTACAGAAGCAGTGTAATCTGGAGACAGCTGTAATTACAGAAACAGTGCAATCCGGAGACAGCTGTAATTAGAGAAACAGTGCAATCCGGAGACAGCGCTGTAATTACAGAAACAGTGTAATCCGGAGACAGCGGTGTAATTACAGAAACAGTGCAATCCGGACAGCTCCTGTATTTACAGAAACAGTGCAATCTGGAAACAGCGCTGTAATTGCAGAAGCAGTATAATCCAGAGACAGCTGTAATTACAGAAACAGTGCAATCCGGAGACAGCTGTAATTACAGAAACAGTGTAATCCGGAGACAGCTGTAATTACAGAAACCGGGCAATCCGGAGACAGCGCTGTAATTACAGAAACAGGGCAATCTGGAGACAGCACTGTAATTACAGAAATAGTGTAATCCAGAGACAGCTGTAATTACAGAAACAGTGCAATCCGGAGACAGCGCTGTAATTACAGAACCAGTGCAATCCGGAGACAGCACCTGTAATTACAGAAACTGTGCAATCCAGAGACAGCGCTGTAATTACAGAAACAGCGCAATCCGGAGACAGCGCTGTAATTACAGAAACAGTGTAATCCGGAGACAGCACCTGTAATTACTAAACAAGTGTAATCTGGAGACAGTGCTGTAAGTACAGAAACAGTGCAATCCGGAGACAGCGCTGTAATTACAGAAACAGCGCAATCCGGAGACAGCGCTGTAATTACAGAAACAGTGCAATCCGGAGACAGCACCTGTAATTACAAAACCAGTGTAATCTGGAGACAGCTGTAATTACAGAAACAGTGCAATCCGGAGACAGCGCTGTAATTACAGAAACAGTGCAATCCGGAGACAGCGCTGTAATTACAGAAACAGTGTAATCCGGAGACAGTGCTGTAATTACAGAAACAGTGTAATCCGGAGACAGCGCTGTAATTACGGAAACAGTGCAATCCGGAGACAGCGCTGTAATTACAGGAACAATGCAATCCGGAGACAGCGCTGTAATTACAGAAACAGTGTAATCCGGAATCAGCGCTGTAGTTACAGAAACAGTGCAATCCGAAGACAGCGTTGTAATTACAGAAACAGTGCAATCCGGAGACAGCACCTGTAATTAAGAAACAGTGCAATCCGGAGACAGCGCTGTAATTACAGAAACAGTGCAATCCGGAGACAACACCTGTAATTACTGAAACAGTGTAATCCGGATACAGCTGTAATTACAGAAACAGTGTAATCCGGAGAAAGCACCTGTAATTACAGAAATAGTGCAATCCGGAGACAGCGCTGTAATTACAGAAACAGTGCAATCCGGAGACAGCTGTAATTGCAGAAACAGTGCAATCCGGAGACAGCGCTGTAATTACAGAAACAGTGTAATCCGGAGACAGCACCTGTAATTACAGAAACAGTGCAATCCGGAGACAGCGCTGTAATTACAGAAACAGTGCAATCCGGAGACAGCTGTAATTACAGAAACCGTGCAATCCGGAGACAGCGCTGTAATTACAGAAACAGGGCAATCCGGAGACAGCACCTGTAATTACAGAAAAAGTGCAATCCGGAGACAGCGCTGTAATTACAGAAACAGTGCAATCCGGAGACAGCTGTAATTACAGAAACCGTGCAATCCAGAGACAGCACTGTAATTACAGAAATAGTGTAATCCAGAGACAGCTGTAATTACAGAAACAGTGCAATCCGGAGACAGCTGTAATTACAGAAACAGTGTAATCCGGAATCAGCGCTGTAATTACAGAAACAGTGCAATCCGGAGACAACGCTGTATTTACAGAAACAGTGTAATCCGGAGACAGCTGTAATTACAGAAACAGTGTAATCCGGAATCAGCGCTGTAATTACAGAAACAGTGTAATCCGGAGACAGCGCTGTAATTACAGAAACAGTGCAATCCGGAGACAGCGCTGTAATTACAGAACCACTGCAATCCGGATACAGCACCTGTAATTACAGAAACAGTGCAATCCAGAGAAAGCGCTGTAATTACAGAAACAGCGCAATCCGGAGACAGCACCTGTAATTACAGAACCAGTGCAATCCGGAGACAGCGCTGTAATTACAGAAACAGTGCAATCCGGAGACAGCGGTGTAATTACAGAAACAGTGCAATCCGGAGACAGCGCTGTAATTACAGAAACAGTGTAATCTGGAGACAGCGTAATTACAGAAACAGTGCAATCCGGAGACAGCTGTAATTACAGAAACAGTGCAATCCGGAGACAGCGCTGTAATTACAGAAACAGTGCAATCCGGAGACAGCTCCTGTAATTACAGAAACAGTGCAATCTGGAAACAGCGCTGTAATTGCAGAAACAGTATAATCCAGAGACAGCTGTAATTACAGAAACAGTGCAATCCTGAGACAGGTGTAATTACAGAAACCGTGTAATCTGGAGACAGCGCTGTAATTACAGAAACAGTGCAATCCGGAGACAGCACCTGTAATTACAGAAACAGTGCAATCCAGAGAGAGCGCTGTAATTGCAGAACCAGTGCAATCCGGAGACAGCACCTGTAATTACAGAAACAGTGCAATCCAGAGACAGCGCTGTAATTACAGAAACAGCGCAATCCGGAGACAGCACCTGTAATTACAGAAACAGTGTAATCCGGAGAAAGCACCTGTAATTACAGAAATAGTGCAATCCGGAGACAGCGCTGTAATTACAGAAACAGTGTAATCCGGAGACAGCTGTAATTGCAGAAACAGTGCAATCCGGAGACAGCGCTGTAATTACAGAAACAGTGTAATCCGGAGACAGCACCTGTAATTACAGAAACAGTGCAATCCGGAGACAGCGCTGTAATTACAGAAACAGTGCAATCCGGAGACAGCTGTAATTACAGAAACCGTGCAATCCGGAGACAGCGCTGTAATTACAGAAACAGGGCAATCCGGAGACAGCACCTGTAATTACAGAAAAAGTGCAATCCGGAGACAGCGCTGTAATTACAGAAACAGTGCAATCCGGAGACAGCTGTAATTACAGAAACCGTGCAATCCAGAGACAGCACTGTAATTACAGAAATAGTGTAATCCAGAGACAGCTGTAATTACAGAAACAGTGCAATCCGGAGACAGCTGTAATTACAGAAACAGTGTAATCCGGAATCAGCGCTGTAATTACAGAAACAGTGCAATCCGGAGACAACGCTGTATTTACAGAAACAGTGTAATCCGGAGACAGCTGTAATTACAGAAACAGTGTAATCCGGAATCAGCGCTGTAATTACAGAAACAGTGTAATCCGGAGACAGCGCTGTAATTACAGAAACAGTGCAATCCGGAGACAGCGCTGTAATTACAGAACCACTGCAATCCGGATACAGCACCTGTAATTACAGAAACAGTGCAATCCAGAGAAAGCGCTGTAATTACAGAAACAGCGCAATCCGGAGACAGCACCTGTAATTACAGAACCAGTGCAATCCGGAGACAGCGCTGTAATTACAGAAACAGTGCAATCCGGAGACAGCGGTGTAATTACAGAAACAGTGCAATCCGGAGACAGCGCTGTAATTACAGAAACAGTGTAATCTGGAGACAGCGTAATTACAGAAACAGTGCAATCCGGAGACAGCTGTAATTACAGAAACAGTGCAATCCGGAGACAGCGCTGTAATTACAGAAACAGTGCAATCCGGAGACAGCGGTGTAATTACAGAAACAGTGCAATCCGGAGACAGCTCCTGTAATTACAGAAACAGTGCAATCTGGAAACAGCGCTGTAATTGCAGAAACAGTATAATCCAGAGACAGCTGTAATTACAGAAACAGTGCAATCCTGAGACAGGTGTAATTACAGAAACCGTGTAATCTGGAGACAGCGCTGTAATTACAGAAACAGTGCAATCCGGAGACAGCACCTGTAATTACAGAAACAGTGCAATCCAGAGAGAGCGCTGTAATTGCAGAACCAGTGCAATCCGGAGACAGCACCTGTAATTACAGAAACAGTGCAATCCAGAGACAGCGCTGTAATTACAGAAACAGCGCAATCCGGAGACAGCACCTGTAATTACAGAAACAGTGCAATCCGGAGAGAGCGCTGTAATTACAGAGACAGCGCAATCCGGAGACAGCGCTGTAATTACAGAAACAGTGTAATCCGGAGACAGTGCTGTAATTACAGAAACAGTGCAATCCGGAGACAGCGCTGTAATTACAGAACCAGTGCAATCCGGCGACAGCGGTGTAATTACAGAAACAGTGCAATCCGGAGACAGCGCTGTAATTACAGAAACCGTGCAATCCATAGACAGCGCTGTAATTACAGAAGCAGTGTAATCTGGAGACAGCTGTAATTACAGAAACAGTGCAATCCGGAGACAGCTGTAATTACAGAAACAGTGCAATCCGGAGACAGCGCTGTAATTACAGAAACAGTGCAATCCGGAGACAGCGTGGTAATTACAGAAACAGTGCAATCCGGACAGCTCCTGTAATTACAGAAACAGTGCAATCTGGAAACAGCGCTGTAATTGCAGAAGCAGTACAATCCAGAGACAGCTGTAATTACAGAAACAGTGCAATCCAGAGACAGCTGTAATTACAGAAACAGTGTAATCCGGAGACAGCGCTGTAATTACAGAAACAGTGCAATCCGGAGACAGCACCTGTAATTACAGAAACAGTGCAATCCGGAGACAGCGCTGTAATTACAGAAACAGTGCAATCCGGAGACAGCACCTGTAATTACAGGAACAGTGCAATCCAGAGACAGCGCTGTAATTACAGAAACAGCGCAATCCGGAGACAGCACCTGTAATTACAGAAACAGTGCAATCCGGAGACAGCGCTGTAATTACAGAAACAGCACAATCCGGAGACAGCACCTGTAATTACAGAACCAGTGCAATCCTGAGACAGCGCTGTAATTACAGTAACAGTGCAATCCGGAGACAGCGGTGTAATTACAGAAACAGTGCAGTCCGGAGACGGCGCTGTAATTACAGAAACAGTGCAATCCGGAGACAGAGCTGTAATTACAGAAACAGTGTAATCCGGAGACAGCGCTGTAATTACAGAAACAATGCAATCCGGAGACAGCGCTGTAATTACAGAAAGAGTGTAATCCGGAGACAGCGCTGTAATTACAGAAACAGTGCAATCCGGAGACAGCGCTGTAATTACAGAACCAGTGCAATCCGGAGACAGCACCTGTAATTACAGAAACAGTGCAATCCAGAGACAGCGCTGTAATTACAGAAACAGCGCAATCCGGAGACAGCGCTGTAATTACAGAAACAGTGTAATCCGGAGACAGCACCTGTAATTACTAAACCAGTGTAATCTGGAGACAGTGCTGTAATTACAGAAACAGTGCAATCCGGAGACAGCGCTGTAATTACAGAAACAGCGCAATCCGGAGACAGCGCTGTAATTACAGAAACAGTGCAATCCGGAGACAGCACCTGTAATTACAAAACCAGTGTAATCTGGAGACAGCTGTAATTACAGAAACAGTGCAATCCAGAGACAGCGCTGTAATTATAGAAACAGCGCAATCCGGAGACAGCACCTGTAATTACAGAAACAGTGCAATCCGGAGACAGCGCTGTAATTACAGAAACAGCGCAATCCGGAGACAGCGCTGTAATTACAGAAACAGTGCAATCCGGAGACAGCGCTGTAATTACAGAAACAGTGCAATCAGGAGACAGCGCTGTAATTACAGAACCAGTGCAATCCGGAGACAGCGGTGTAATTACAGAAACAGTGCAATCCGGAGACAGCGCTGTAATTACAGAAACCGTGCAATCCGGAGACAGCGCTGTAATTACAGAAGCAGTGTAATCTGGAGACAGCTGTAATTACAGAAACAGTGCAATCCGGAGACAGCTGTAATTAGAGAAACAGTGCAATCCGGAGACAGCGCTGTAATTACAGAAACAGTGTAATCCGGAGACAGCGGTGTAATTACAGAAACAGTGCAATCCGGAGACAGCACCTGTAATTACAGAAACAGTGCAATCCAGAGACAGCGCTGTAATTACAGAACCAGTGCAATCCGGAGACAGCACCTGTAATTACAGAAACAGTGCAATCCAGAGACAGCGCTGTAATTATAGAAACAGCGCAATCCGGAGACAGCACCTGTAATTACAGAAACAGTGCAATCCGGAGACAGCGCTGTAATTACAGAAACAGCGCAATCCGGAGACAGCGCTGTAATTACAGAAACAGTGTAATCCGGAGACAGTGCTGTAATTACAGAAACAGTGCAATCAGGAGACAGCGCTGTAATTACAGAACCAGTGCAATCCGGAGACAGCGGTGTAATTACAGAAACAGTGCAATCCGGAGACAGCGCTGTAATTACAGAAACCGTGCAATCCGGAGACAGCGCTGTAATTACAGAAGCAGTGTAATCTGGAGACAGCTGTAATTACAGAAACAGTGCAATCCGGAGACAGCTGTAATTAGAGAAACAGTGCAATCCGGAGACAGCGCTGTAATTACAGAAACAGTGTAATCCGGAGACAGCGGTGTAATTACAGAAACAGTGCAATCCGGACAGCTCCTGTAATTACAGAAACAGTTCAATCTGGAAACAGCGCTGTAATTGCAGAAGCAGTATAATCCAGAGACAGCTGTAATTACAGAAACAGTGCAATCCGGAGACAGCTGTAATTACAGAAACAGTGTAATCCGGAGACAGCGCTGTAATTACAGAAACAGTGCAATCCGGAGACAGCGCTGTAATTACAGAACCAGTGCAATCCGGAGACAGCACCTGTAATTACAGAAACAGTGCAATCCAGAGACAGCGCTGTAATTACAGAAACAGCGCAATCCGGAGACAGCGCTGTAATTACAGAAACAGTGTAATCCGGAGACAGCACCTGTAATTACTAAACCAGTGTAATCTGGAGACAGTGCTGTAATTACAGAAACAGTGCAATCCGGAGACAGCGCTGTAATTACAGAAACAGCGCAATCCGGAGACAGCGCTGTAATTACAGAAACAGTGCAATCCGGAGACAGCACCTGTAATTACAAAACCAGTGTAATCTGGAGACAGCTGTAATTACAGAAACAGTGCAATCCGGAGACAGCGCTGTAATTACAGAAACAGTGCAATCCGGAGACAGCGCTGTAATTACAGAAACAGTGTAATCCGGAGACAGTGCTGTAATTACAGAAACAGTGTAATCCGGAGACAGCGCTGTAATTACGGAAACAGTGCAATCCGGAGACAGCGCTGTAATTACAGGAACAATGCAATCCGGAGACAGCGCTGTAATTACAGAAACAGTGTAATCCGGAATCAGCGCTGTAGTTACAGAAACAGTGCAATCCGAAGACAGCGTTGTAATTACAGAAACAGTGCAATCCGGAGACAGCACCTGTAATTAAGAAACAGTGCAATCCGGAGACAGCGCTGTAATTACAGAAACAGTGCAATCCGGAGACAACACCTGTAATTACTGAAACAGTGTAATCCGGATACAGCTGTAATTACAGAAACAGTGTAATCCGGAGAAAGCACCTGTAATTACAGAAATAGTGCAATCCGGAGACAGCGCTGTAATTACAGAAACAGCGCAATCCGGAGACAGCGCTGTAATTACAGAAACAGTGTAATCCGGAGACAGTGCTGTAATTACAGAAACAGTGCAATCAGGAGACAGCGCTGTAATTACAGAACCAGTGCAATCCGGAGACAGCGGTGTAATTACAGAAACAGTGCAATCCGGAGACAGCGCTGTAATTACAGAAACCGTGCAATCCGGAGACAGCGCTGTAATTACAGAAGCAGTGTAATCTGGAGACAGCTGTAATTACAGAAACAGTGCAATCCGGAGACAGCTGTAATTAGAGAAACAGTGCAATCCGGAGACAGCGCTGTAATTACAGAAACAGTGTAATCCGGAGACAGCGGTGTAATTACAGAAACAGTGCAATCCGGACAGCTCCTGTAATTACAGAAACAGTGCAATCTGGAAACAGCGCTGTAATTGCAGAAGCAGTATAATCCAGAGACAGCTGTAATTACAGAAACAGTGCAATCCGGAGACAGCTGTAATTACAGAAACAGTGTAATCCGGAGACAGCGCTGTAATTACAGAAACAGTGCAATCCGGAGACAGCGCTGTAATTACAGAACCAGTGCAATCCGGAGACAGCACCTGTAATTACAGAAACAGTGCAATCCAGAGACAGCGCTGTAATTACAGAAACAGCGCAATCCGGAGACAGCGCTGTAATTACAGAAACAGTGTAATCCGGAGACAGCACCTGTAATTACTAAACCAGTGTAATCTGGAGACAGTGCTGTAAGTACAGAAACAGTGCAATCCGGAGACAGCGCTGTAATTACAGAAACAGCGCAATCCGGAGACAGCGCTGTAATTACAGAAACAGTGCAATCCGGAGACAGCACCTGTAATTACAAAACCAGTGTAATCTGGAGACAGCTGTAATTACAGAAACAGTGCAATCCGGAGACAGCGCTGTAATTACAGAAACAGTGCAATCCGGAGACAGCGCTGTAATTACAGAAACAGTGTAATCCGGAGACAGTGCTGTAATTACAGAAACAGTGTAATCCGGAGACAGCGCTGTAATTACGGAAACAGTGCAATCCGGAGACAGCGCTGTAATTACAGGAACAATGCAATCCGGAGACAGCGCTGTAATTACAGAAACAGTGTAATCCGGAATCAGCGCTGTAGTTACAGAAACAGTGCAATCCGAAGACAGCGTTGTAATTACAGAAACAGTGCAATCCGGAGACAGCACCTGTAATTAAGAAACAGTGCAATCCGGAGACAGCGCTGTAATTACAGACACAGTGCAATCCGGAGACAACACCTGTAATTACTGAAACAGTGTAATCCGGATACAGCTGTAATTACAGAAACAGTGTAATCCGGAGAAAGCACCTGTAATTACAGAAATAGTGCAATCCGGAGACAGCGCTGTAATTACAGAAACAGTGCAATCCGGAGACAGCTGTAATTGCAGAAACAGTGCAATCCGGAGACAGCGCTGTAATTACAGAAACAGTGTAATCCGGAGACAGCACCTGTAATTACAGAAACAGTGCAATCCGGAGACAGCGCTGTAATTACAGAAACAGTGCAATCCGGAGACAGCTGTAATTACAGAAACCGTGCAATCCGGAGACAGCGCTGTAATTACAGAAACAGGGCAATCCGGAGACAGCACCTGTAATTACAGAAAAAGTGCAATCCGGAGACAGCGCTGTAATTACAGAAACAGTGCAATCCGGAGACAGCTGTAATTACAGAAACCGTGCAATCCAGAGACAGCACTGTAATTACAGAAATAGTGTAATCCAGAGACAGCTGTAATTACAGAAACAGTGCAATCCGGAGACAGCTGTAATTACAGAAACAGTGTAATCCGGAATCAGCGCTGTAATTACAGAAACAGTGCAATCCGGAGACAACGCTGTATTTACAGAAACAGTGTAATCCGGAGACAGCTGTAATTACAGAAACAGTGTAATCCGGAATCAGCGCTGTAATTACAGAAACAGTGTAATCCGGAGACAGCGCTGTAATTACAGAAACAGTGCAATCCGGAGACAGCGCTGTAATTACAGAACCACTGCAATCCGGATACAGCACCTGTAATTACAGAAACAGTGCAATCCAGAGAAAGCGCTGTAATTACAGAAACAGCGCAATCCGGAGACAGCACCTGTAATTACAGAACCAGTGCAATCCGGAGACAGCGCTGTAATTACAGAAACAGTGCAATCCGGAGACAGCGGTGTAATTACAGAAACAGTGCAATCCGGAGACAGCGCTGTAATTACAGAAACAGTGTAATCTGGAGACAGCGTAATTACAGAAACAGTGCAATCCGGAGACAGCTGTAATTACAGAAACAGTGCAATCCGGAGACAGCGCTGTAATTACAGAAACAGTGCAATCCGGAGACAGCGGTGTAATTACAGAAACAGTGCAATCCGGAGACAGCTCCTGTAATTACAGAAACAGTGCAATCTGGAAACAGCGCTGTAATTGCAGAAACAGTATAATCCAGAGACAGCTGTAATTACAGAAACAGTGCAATCCTGAGACAGGTGTAATTACAGAAACAGTGTAATCTGGAGACAGCGCTGTAATTACAGAAACAGTGCAATCCGGAGACAGCACCTGTAATTACAGAAACAGTGCAATCCAGAGAGAGCGCTGTAATTGCAGAACCAGTGCAATCCGGAGACAGCACCTGTAATTACAGAAACAGTGCAATCCAGAGACAGCGCTGTAATTACAGAAACAGCGCAATCCGGAGACAGCACCTGTAATTACAGAAACAGTGCAATCCGGAGAGAGCGCTGTAATTACAGAGACAGCGCAATCCGGAGACAGCGCTGTAATTACAGAAACAGTGTAATCCGGAGACAGTGCTGTAATTACAGAAACAGTGCAATCCGGAGACAGCGCTGTAATTACAGAACCAGTGCAATCCGGCGACAGCGGTGTAATTACAGAAACAGTGCAATCCGGAGACAGCGCTGTAATTACAGAAACCGTGCAATCCATAGACAGCGCTGTAATTACAGAAGCAGTGTAATCTGGAGACAGCTGTAATTACAGAAACAGTGCAATCCGGAGACAGCTGTAATTACAGAAACAGTGCAATCCGGAGACAGCGCTGTAATTACAGAAACAGTGCAATCCGGAGACAGCGGTGTAATTACAGAAACAGTGCAATCCGGACAGCTCCTGTAATTACAGAAACAGTGCAATCTGGAAACAGCGCTGTAATTGCAGAAGCAGTATAATCCAGAGACAGCTGTAATTACAGAAACAGTGCAATCCAGAGACAGCTGTAATTACAGAAACAGTGTAATCCGGAGACAGCGCTGTAATTACAGAAACAGTGCAATCCGGAGACAGCACCTGTAATTACAGAAACAGTGCAATCCGGAGACAGCGCTGTAATTACAGAAACAGTGCAATCCGGAGACAGCACCTGTAATTACAGGAACAGTGCAATCCAGAGACAGCGCTGTAATTACAGAAACAGCGCAATCCGGAGACAGCACCTGTAATTACAGAAACAGTGCAATCCGGAGACAGCGCTGTAATTACAGAAACAGCACAATCCGGAGACAGCACCTGTAATTACAGAACCAGTGCAATCCTGAGACAGCGCTGTAATTACAGTAACAGTGCAATCCGGAGACAGCGGTGTAATTACAGAAACAGTGCAGTCCGGAGACGGCGCTGTAATTACAGAAACAGTGCAATCCGGAGACAGAGCTGTAATTACAGAAACAGTGTAATCCGGAGACAGCGCTGTAATTACAGAAACAATGCAATCCGGAGACAGCGCTGTAATTACAGAAAGAGTGTAATCCGGAGACAGCGCTGTAATTACAGAAACAGTGCAATCCGGAGACAGCGCTGTAATTACAGAACCAGTGCAATCCGGAGACAGCACCTGTAATTACAGAAACAGTGCAATCCAGAGACAGCGCTGTAATTACAGAAACAGCGCAATCCGGAGACAGCGCTGTAATTACAGAAACAGTGTAATCCGGAGACAGCACCTGTAATTACTAAACCAGTGTAATCTGGAGACAGTGCTGTAATTACAGAAACAGTGCAATCCGGAGACAGCGCTGTAATTACAGAAACAGCGCAATCCGGAGACAGCGCTGTAATTACAGAAACAGTGCAATCCGGAGACAGCACCTGTAATTACAAAACCAGTGTAATCTGGAGACAGCTGTAATTACAGAAACAGTGCAATCCAGAGACAGCGCTGTAATGATAGAAACAGCGCAATCCGGAGACAGCACCTGTAATTACAGAAACAGTGCAATCCGGAGACAGCGCTGTAATTACAGAAACAGCGCAATCCGGAGACAGCGCTGTAATTACAGAAACAGTGCAATCCGGAGACAGCGCTGTAATTACAGAAACAGTGCAATCAGGAGACAGCGCTGTAATTACAGAACCAGTGCAATCCGGAGACAGCGGTGTAATTACAGAAACAGTGCAATCCGGAGACAGCGCTGTAATTACAGAAACCGTGCAATCCGGAGACAGCGCTGTAATTACAGAAGCAGTGTAATCTGGAGACAGCTGTAATTACAGAAACAGTGCAATCCGGAGACAGCTGTAATTAGAGAAACAGTGCAATCCGGAGACAGCGCTGTAATTACAGAAACAGTGTAATCCGGAGACAGCGGTGTAATTACAGAAACAGTGCAATCCGGAGACAGCACCTGTAATTACAGAAACAGTGCAATCCAGAGACAGCGCTGTAATTACAGAACCAGTGCAATCCGGAGACAGCACCTGTAATTACAGAAACAGTGCAATCCAGAGACAGCGCTGTAATTATAGAAACAGCGCAATCCGGAGACAGCACCTGTAATTACAGAAACAGTGCAATCCGGAGACAGCGCTGTAATTACAGAAACAGCGCAATCCGGAGACAGCGCTGTAATTACAGAAACAGTGTAATCCGGAGACAGTGCTGTAATTACAGAAACAGTGCAATCAGGAGACAGCGCTGTAATTACAGAACCAGTGCAATCCGGAGACAGCGGTGTAATTACAGAAACAGTGCAATCCGGAGACAGCGCTGTAATTACAGAAACCGTGCAATCCGGAGACAGCGCTGTAATTACAGAAGCAGTGTAATCTGGAGACAGCTGTAATTACAGAAACAGTGCAATCCGGAGACAGCTGTAATTAGAGAAACAGTGCAATCCGGAGACAGCGCTGTAATTACAGAAACAGTGTAATCCGGAGACAGCGGTGTAATTACAGAAACAGTGCAATCCGGACAGCTCCTGTAATTACAGAAACAGTGCAATCTGGAAACAGCGCTGTAATTGCAGAAGCAGTATAATCCAGAGACAGCTGTAATTACAGAAACAGTGCAATCCGGAGACAGCTGTAATTACAGAAACAGTGTAAACCGGAGACAGCGCTGTAATTACAGAAACAGTGCAATCCGGAGACAGCGCTGTAATTACAGAACCAGTGCAATCCGGAGACAGCACCTGTAATTACAGAAACAGTGCAATCCAGAGACAGCGCTGTAATTACAGAAACAGCGCAATCCGGAGACAGCGCTGTAATTACAGAAACAGTGTAATCCGGAGACAGCACCTGTAATTACTAAACCAGTGTAATCTGGAGACAGTGCTGTAATTACAGAAACAGTGCAATCCGGAGACAGCGCTGTAATTACAGAAACAGCGCAATCCGGAGACAGCGCTGTAATTACAGAAACAGTGCAATCCGGAGACAGCACCTGTAATTACAAAACCAGTGTAATCTGGAGACAGCTGTAATTACAGAAACAGTGCAATCCGGAGACAGCGCTGTAATTACAGAAACAGTGCAATCCGGAGACAGCGCTGTAATTACAGAAACAGTGTAATCCGGAGACAGTGCTGTAATTACAGAAACAGTGTAATCCGGAGACAGCGCTGTAATTACGGAAACAGTGCAATCCGGAGACAGCGCTGTAATTACAGGAACAATGCAATCCGGAGACAGCGCTGTAATTACAGAAACAGTGTAATCCGGAATCAGCGCTGTAGTTACAGAAACAGTGCAATCCGAAGACAGCGTTGTAATTACAGAAACAGTGCAATCCGGAGACAGCACCTGTAATTAAGAAACAGTGCAATCCGGAGACAGCGCTGTAATTACAGAAACAGTGCAATCCGGAGACAACACCTGTAATTACTGAAACAGTGTAATCCGGATACAGCTGTAATTACAGAAACAGTGTAATCCGGAGAAAGCACCTGTAATTACAGAAATAGTGCAATCCGGAGACAGCGCTGTAATTACAGAAACAGTGCAATCCGGAGACAGCTGTAATTGCAGAAACAGTGCAATCCGGAGACAGCGCTGTAATTACAGAAACAGTGTAATCCGGAGACAGCACCTGTAATTACAGAAACAGTGCAATCCGGAGACAGCGCTGTAATTACAGAAACAGTGCAATCCGGAGACAGCTGTAATTACAGAAACCGTGCAATCCGGAGACAGCGCTGTAATTACAGAAACAGGGCAATCCGGAGACAGCACCTGTAATTACAGAAAAAGTGCAATCCGGAGACAGCGCTGTAATTACAGAAACAGTGCAATCCGGAGACAGCTGTAATTACAGAAACCGTGCAATCCAGAGACAGCACTGTAATTACAGAAATAGTGTAATCCAGAGACAGCTGTAATTACAGAAACAGTGCAATCCGGAGACAGCTGTAATTACAGAAACAGTGTAATCCGGAATCAGCGCTGTAATTACAGAAACAGTGCAATCCGGAGACAACGCTGTATTTACAGAAACAGTGTAATCCGGAGACAGCTGTAATTACAGAAACAGTGTAATCCGGAATCAGCGCTGTAATTACAGAAACAGTGTAATCCGGAGACAGCGCTGTAATTACAGAAACAGTGCAATCCGGAGACAGCGCTGTAATTACAGAACCAGTGCAATCCGGATACAGCACCTGTAATTACAGAAACAGTGCAATCCAGAGAAAGCGCTGTAATTACAGAAACAGCGCAATCCGGAGACAGCACCTGTAATTACAGAACCAGTGCAATCCGGAGACAGCGCTGTAATTACAGAAACAGTGCAATCCGGAGACAGCGGTGTAATTACAGAAACAGTGCAATCCGGAGACAGCGCTGTAATTACAGAAACAGTGTAATCTGGAGACAGCGTAATTACAGAAACAGTGCAATCCGGAGACAGCTGTAATTACAGAAACAGTGCAATCCGGAGACAGCGCTGTAATTACAGAAACAGTGCAATCCGGAGACAGCGGTGTAATTACAGAAACAGTGCAATCCGGAGACAGCTCCTGTAATTACAGAAACAGTGCAATCTGGAAACAGCGCTGTAATTGCAGAAACAGTATAATCCAGAGACAGCTGTAATTACAGAAACAGTGCAATCCTGAGACAGGTGTAATTACAGAAACAGTGTAATCTGGAGACAGCGCTGTAATTACAGAAACAGTGCAATCCGGAGACAGCACCTGTAATTACAGAAACAGTGCAATCCAGAGAGAGCGCTGTAATTGCAGAACCAGTGCAATCCGGAGACAGCACCTGTAATTACAGAAACAGTGCAATCCAGAGACAGCGCTGTAATTACAGAAACAGCGCAATCCGGAGACAGCACCTGTAATTACAGAAACAGTGCAATCCGGAGAGAGCGCTGTAATTACAGAGACAGCGCAATCCGGAGACAGCGCTGTAATTACAGAAACAGTGTAATCCGGAGACAGTGCTGTAATTACAGAAACAGTGCAATCCGGAGACAGCGCTGTAATTACAGAACCAGTGCAATCCGGCGACAGCGGTGTAATTACAGAAACAGTGCAATCCGGAGACAGCGCTGTAATTACAGAAACCGTGCAATCCATAGACAGCGCTGTAATTACAGAAGCAGTGTAATCTGGAGACAGCTGTAATTACAGAAACAGTGCAATCCGGAGACAGCTGTAATTACAGAAACAGTGCAATCCGGAGACAGCGCTGTAATTACAGAAACAGTGCAATCCGGAGACAGCGGTGTAATTACAGAAACAGTGCAATCCGGACAGCTCCTGTAATTACAGAAACAGTGCAATCTGGAAACAGCGCTGTAATTGCAGAAGCAGTATAATCCAGAGACAGCTGTAATTACAGAAACAGTGCAATCCAGAGACAGCTGTAATTACAGAAACAGTGTAATCCGGAGACAGCGCTGTAATTACAGAAACAGTGCAATCCGGAGACAGCACCTGTAATTACAGAAACAGTGCAATCCGGAGACAGCGCTGTAATTACAGAAACAGTGCAATCCGGAGACAGCACCTGTAATTACAGGAACAGTGCAATCCAGAGACAGCGCTGTAATTACAGAAACAGCGCAATCCGGAGACAGCACCTGTAATTACAGAAACAGTGCAATCCGGAGACAGCGCTGTAATTACAGAAACAGCACAATCCGGAGACAGCACCTGTAATTACAGAACCAGTGCAATCCTGAGACAGCGCTGTAATTACAGTAACAGTGCAATCCGGAGACAGCGGTGTAATTACAGAAACAGTGCAGTCCGGAGACGGCGCTGTAATTACAGAAACAGTGCAATCCGGAGACAGAGCTGTAATTACAGAAACAGTGTAATCCGGAGACAGCGCTGTAATTACAGAAACAATGCAATCCGGAGACAGCGCTGTAATTACAGAAAGAGTGTAATCCGGACACAGCGCTGTAATTACAGAAACAGTGCAATCCGAAGACAGCGCTGTAATTATAGAAACAGTGCAATCCGGAGACAGCACCTGTAATTACAGAAAAAGTGCAATCCGGAGACCGCGCTGTAATTACAGAAACAGTGCAATCCGGAGACAGCGCTGTAATTACAGAACCAGTGCAATCCGGAGACAGCACCTGTAATTACACGAACAGTGCAATCCAGAGACAGCGCTGTAATTACAGAAACAGCACAATCCGGAGACAGCACCTGTAATTACAGAAACAGTGCAATCCGGAGACAGCGCTGTAATTACAGAAACAGCGCAATCTGAAGACAGCACCTGTAATTACAGAACCAGTGCAATCCTGAGACAGCGCTGTAATTACAGTAACAGTGCAATCCGGAGACAGCGGTGTAATTACAGAAACAGTGCAATCCGGAGACGGCGCTGTAATTACAGAAACAGTGCAATCCGGAGGCGGCGCTGTAATTACAGAAACAGTGTAATCCGGAGACAGCACCTGTAATTACAGAAATAGTGCAATCCGGAGACAGCACTGTAATTACAGAAACAGTGCAATCCGGAGACAGCTGTAATTACAGAAACCGTGCAATCCGGAGACAGCGCTGTAATTACAGAAACAGTGTAATAAAGAGACAGCACCTGTAATTACAGAAAAAGTGCAATCCGGAGACTGCGCTGTAATTACAGAAACAGTGCAATCCGGAGACAGCTGTAATTACAGAAACCGGGCAATCCGGAGACAGCGCTGTAATTACAGAAACAGGGCAATCTGGAGACAGCACTGTAATTACAGAAATAGTGTAATCCAGAGACAGCTGTAATTACAGAAACTGTGCAATCCGGAGACAGCGCTGTAATTACAGAAACAGTGCAATCCGGAGACAGCTGTAATTACAGAAACCGTGCAATCCGGAGACAGTGCTGTAATTACAGATACAGTGCAATCCGGAGACAGCACTGTAATTACAGAAATAGTGTAATCCAGAGACAGCTGTAATTACAGAAACAGTGCAATCCGGAGACAGCTGTAATTACAGAAACAGTGTAATCCGGAATCAGCGCTGTAATTACAGAAACAGTGTAATCCGGAATCAGCGCTGTAATTACCGAAACAGTGCAATCTGGAGACAGCTGTAATTACAGAAACAGTGCAATCCGGAGACAGCTGTAATTACAGAAACAGTGCAATCCGGAGACAGCGCTGTAATTACAGAAACAGTGCAATCCGGAGACAGCGGTGTAATTACAGAAACAGTGCAATCCGGACAGCTCCTGTAATTACAGAAACAGTGCAATCTGGAAACAGCGCTGTAATTGCAGAAGCAGTATAATCCAGAGACAGCTGTAATTACAGAAACAGTGCAATCCGGAGACAGCTGTAATTACAGAAACAGTGTAATCCGGAGACAGCGCTGTAATTACAGAAACAGTGCAATCCGGAGACAGCACCTGTAATTACAGAAACAGTGCAATCCGGAGACAGCGCTGTAATTACAGAAACAGTGCAATCCGGAGACAGCGCTGTAATTACAGAACCAGTGCAATCCGGAGACAGCACCTGTAATTACAGAAAAAGTGCAATCCGGAGACAGCGCTGTAATTACAGAAACAGTGCAATCCGGAGACAGCGCTGCAATTACAGAACCAGTGCAATCCGGAGACAGCACCTGTAATTACAGGAACAGTGCAATCCAGAGACAGCGCTGTAATTACAGAAACAGCGCAATCCGGAGACAGCACCTGTAATTACAGAAACAGTGCAATCCGGAGACAGCGCTGTAATTACAGAAACAGCGCAATCTGAAGACAGCACCTGTAATTACAGAACCAGTGCAATCCTGAGACAGCGCTGTAATTACAGTAACAGTGCAATCCGGAGACAGCGGTGTAATTACAGAAACAGTGCAATCCGGAGACGGCGCTGTAATTACAGAAACAGTGCAATCCGGAGGCGGCGCTGTAATTACAGAAACAGTGTAATCCGGAGACAGCACCTGTAATTACAGAAATAGTGCAATCCGGAGACAGCACTGTAAGTACAGAAACAGTGCAATCCGGAGACAGCTGTAATTACAGAAACCGTGCAATCCGGAGACAGCGCTGTAATTACAGAAACAGTGTAATAAAGAGACAGCACCTGTAATTACAGAAAAAGTGCAATCCGGAGACTGCGCTGTAATTACAGAAACAGTGCAATCCGGAGACAGCTGTAATTACAGAAACCGGGCAATCCGGAGACAGCGCTGTAATTACAGAAACAGGGCAATCTGGAGACAGCACTGTAATTACAGAAATAGTGTAATCCAGAGACAGCTGTAATTACAGAAACTGTGCAATCCGGAGACAGCGCTGTAATTACAGAAACAGTGCAATCCGGAGACAGCACCTGTAATTACAGAAAAAGTGCAATCCGGAGACAGTGCTGTAATTACAGAAACAGTGCAATCCGGAGACAGCTGTAATTACAGAAACCGTGCAATCCGGAGACAGTGCTGTAATTACAGATACAGTGCAATCCGGAGACAGCACTGTAATTACAGAAATAGTGTAATCCAGAGACAGCTGTAATTAAAGAAACAGTGCAATCCGGAGACAGCTGTAATTACAGAAACAGTGTAATCCGGAATCAGCGCTGTAATTACAGAAACAGTGTAATCCGGAATCAGCACTGTAATTAAAGAAACAGTGCAATCCGGAGACAACGCTGTATTTACAGAAACAGTGTAATCCGGAGACAGCTGTAATTACCGAAACAGTGTAATCCGGAATCAGCGCTGTAATTACAGAAACAGTGTAATCCGGAGACAGCGCTGTAATTACAGAAACAGTGCAATCCGGAGACAGCACCTGTAATTACTGAAACAGTGCAATCCCGAGACATCGCTGTAATTACAGAAACAGCGCAATCCGGAGACAGCGCTGTAATTACAGAAACAGTGTAATCCGGAGACAGCGCTGTAATTACAGAAACAGTGCAATCCGGAGACAGCACCTGTAATTACAAAACCAGCGTAATCTGGAGACAGCTGTAATTACAGAAACAGTGCAATCCGGAGACAGCGCTGTAATTACAGAAACAGTGCAATCCGGAGACAGCGCTGTAATTACAGAAACAGTGAAATCCGGAGACAGTGCTGTAATTACAGAAACAGTGTAATCCGGAGACAGCGCTGTAATTACAGAAACAGTGCAATCCGGAGACAGCGCTGTAATTACAGAAACAGTGCAATCCGGAGACAGCTGTAATTACAGAAACCGTGCAATCCGGAGACAGCGCTGTAATTACAGAAACAGGGCAATCCGGAGACAGCACCTGTAATTACAGAAAAAGTGCAATCCGGAGACAGCGCTGTAATTACAGAAACAGTGCAATCCGGAGACCGCTGTAATTACAGAAACCGTGCAATCCAGAGACAGCACTGTAATTACAGAAATAGTGTAATCCAGAGACAGCTGTAATTACAGAAACAGTGCAATCCGGAGACAGCTGTAATTACAGAAACAGTGTAATCCGGAATCAGCGCTGTAATTACAGAAACAGTGCAATCCGGAGACAATGCTGTATTTACAGAAACAGTGTAATCCGGAGACAGCTGTAATTACAGAAACAGTGTAATCCGGAATCAGCGCTGTAATTACAGAAACAGTGTAATCCGGAGACAGCGCTGTAATTACAGAAACAGTGCAATCCGGAGACAGCGCTGTAATTACAGAACCACTGCAATCCAGATACAGCACCTGTAATTACAGAAACAGTGCAATCCAGAGAAAGCGCTGTAATTACAGAAACAGCGCAATCCGGAGACAGCACCTGTAATTACAGAACCAGTGCAATCCGGAGACAGCGCTGTAATTACAGAAACAGTGCAATCCGGAGACAGCGGTGTAATTACAGAAACAGTGCAATCCGGAGACAGCGCTGTAATTACAGAAACAGTGTAATCTGGAGACAGCGTAATTACAGAAACAGTGCAATCCGGAGACAGCTGTAATTACAGAAACAGTGCAATCCGGAGACAGCGCTGTAATTACAGAAACAGTGCAATCCGGAGACAGCGGTGTAATTACAGAAACAGTGCAATCCGGAGACAGCTCCTGTAATTACAGAAACAGTGCAATCTGGAAACAGCGCTGTAATTGCAGAAACAGTATAATCCAGAGACAGCTGTAATTACAGAAACAGTGCAATCCTGAGACAGGTGTAATTACAGAAACAGTGTAATCTGGAGACAGCGCTGTAATTACAGAAACAGTGCAATCCGGAGACAGCACCTGTAATTACAGAAACAGTGCAATCCAGAGAGAGCGCTGTAATTGCAGAACCAGTGCAATCCGGAGACAGCACCTGTAATTACAGAAACAGTGCAATCCAGAGACAGCGCTGTAATTACAGAAACAGCGCAATCCGGAGACAGCACCTGTAATTACAGAAACAGTGCAATCCGGAGAGAGCGCTGTAATTACAGAGACAGCGCAATCCGGAGACAGCGCTGTAATTACAGAAACAGTGTAATCCGGAGACAGTGCTGTAATTACAGAAACAGTGCAATCCGGAGACAGCGCTGTAATTACAGAACCAGTGCAATCCGGCGACAGCGGTGTAATTACAGAAACAGTGCAATCCGGAGACAGCGCTGTAATTACAGAAACCGTGCAATCCATAGACAGCGCTGTAATTACAGAAGCAGTGTAATCTGGAGACAGCTGTAATTACAGAAACAGTGCAATCCGGAGACAGCTGTAATTACAGAAACAGTGCAATCCGGAGACAGCGCTGTAATTACAGAAACAGTGCAATCCGGAGACAGCGGTGTAATTACAGAAACAGTGCAATCCGGACAGCTCCTGTAATTACAGAAACAGTGCAATCTGGAAACAGCGCTGTAATTGCAGAAGCAGTATAATCCAGAGACAGCTGTAATTACAGAAACAGTGCAATCCAGAGACAGCTGTAATTACAGAAACAGTGTAATCCGGAGACAGCGCTGTAATTACAGAAACAGTGCAATCCGGAGAGAGCACCTGTAATTACAGAAACAGTGCAATCCGGAGACAGCGCTGTAATTACAGAAACAGTGCAATCCGGAGACAGCACCTGTAATTACAGGAACAGTGCAATCCAGAGACAGCGCTGTAATTACAGAAACAGCGCAATCCGGAGACAGCACCTGTAATTACAGAAACAGTGCAATCCGGAGACAGCGCTGTAATTACAGAAACAGCACAATCCGGAGACAGCACCTGTAATTACAGAACCAGTGCAATCCTGAGACAGCGCTGTAATTACAGTAACAGTGCAATCCGGAGACAGCGGTGTAATTACAGAAACAGTGCAGTCCGGAGACGGCGCTGTAATTACAGAAACAGTGCAATCCGGAGACAGAGCTGTAATTACAGAAACAGTGTAATCCGGAGACAGCGCTGTAATTACAGAAACAATGCAATCCGGAGACAGCGCTGTAATTACAGAAAGAGTGTAATCCGGACACAGCGCTGTAATTACAGAAACAGTGCAATCCGAAGACAGCGCTGTAATTATAGAAACAGTGCAATCCGGAGACAGCACCTGTAATTACAGAAAAAGTGCAATCCGGAGACAGCGCTGTAATTACAGAAACAGTGCAATCCGGAGACAGCGCTGTAATTACAGAACCAGTGCAATCCGGAGACAGCACCTGTAATTACAGGAACAGTGCAATCCAGAGACAGCGCTGTAATTACAGAAACAGCGCAATCCGGAGACAGCACCTGTAATTACAGAAACAGTGCAATCCGGAGACAGCGCTGTAATTACAGAAACAGCGCAATCTGAAGACAGCACCTGTAATTACAGAACCAGTGCAATCCTGAGACAGCGCTGTAATTACAGTAACAGTGCAATCCGGAGACAGCGGTCTAATTACAGAAACAGTGCAATCCGGAGACGGCGCTGTAATTACAGAAACAGTGCAATCCGGAGGCGGCGCTGTAATTACAGAAACAGTGTAATCCGGAGACAGCACCTGTAATTACAGAAATAGTGCAATCCGGAGACAGCACTGTAATTACAGAAACAGTGCAATCCGGAGACAGCTGTAATTACAGAAACCGTGCAATCCGGAGACAGCGCTGTAATTACAGAAACAGTGTAATAAAGAGACAGCACCTGTAATTACAGAAAAAGTGCAATCCGGAGACTGCGCTGTAATTACAGAAACAGTGCAATCCGGAGACAGCTGTAATTACAGAAACCGGGCAATCCGGAGACAGCGCTGTAATTACAGAAACAGGGCAATCTGGAGACAGCACTGTAATTACAGAAATAGTGTAATCCAGAGACAGCTGTAATTACAGAAACTGTGCAATCCGGAGACAGCGCTGTAATTACAGAAACAGTGCAATCCGGAGACAGCACCTGTAATTACAGAAAAAGTGCAATCCGGAGACAGCGCTGTAATTACAGAAACAGTGCAATCCGGAGACAGCTGTAATTACAGAAACCGTGCAATCCGGAGACAGTGCTGTAATTACAGATACAGTGCAATCCGGAGACAGCACTGTAATTACAGAAATAGTGTAATCCAGAGACAGCTGTAATTACAGAAACAGTGCAATCCGGAGACAGCCGTAATTACAGAAACAGTGTAATCCGGAATCAGCGCTGTAATTACAGAAACAGTGTAATCCGGAATCAGCACTGTAATTAAAGAAACAGTGCAATCCGGAGACAACGCTGTATTTACAGAAACAGTGTAATCCGGAGACAGCTGTAATTACCGAAACAGTGTAATCCGGAATCAGCGCTGTAATTACAGAAACAGTGTAATCCGGAGACAGCGCTGTAATTACAGAAACAGTGCAATCCGGAGACAGCACCTGTAATTACTGAAACAGTGCAATCCAGAGACATCGCTGTAATTACAGAAACAGCGCAATCCGGAGACAGCGCTGTAATTACAGAAACAGTGTAATCCGGAGACAGCGCTGTAATTACAGAAACAGTGCAATCCGGAGACAGCACCTGTAATTACAAAACCAGCGTAATCTGGAGACAGCTGTAATTACAGAAACAGTGCAATCCGGAGACAGCGCTGTAATTACAGAAACAGTGCAATCCGGAGACAGCGCTGTAATTACAGAAACAGTGAAATCCGGAGACAGTGCTGTAATTACAGAAACAGTGTAATCCGGAGACAGCGCTGTAATTACAGAAACAGTGCAATCCGGAGACAGCGCTGTAATTACAGAAACAGTGCAATCCGGAGACAGCTGTAATTACAGAAACCGTGCAATCCGGAGACAGCGCTGTAATTACAGAAACAGGGCAATCCGGAGACAGCACCTGTAATTACAGAAAAAGTGCAATCCGGAGACAGCGCTGTAATTACAGAAACAGTGCAATCCGGAGACAGCTGTAATTACAGAAACCGTGCAATCCAGAGACAGCACTGTAATTACAGAAATAGTGTAATCCAGAGACAGCTGTAATTACAGAAACAGTGCAATCCGGAGACAGCTGTAATTACAGAAACAGTGTAATCCGGAATCAGCGCTGTAATTACAGAAACAGTGCAATCCGGAGACAACGCTGTATTTACAGAAACAGTGTAATCCAGAGACAGCTGTAATTACAGAAACAGTGTAATCCGGAATCAGCGCTGTAATTACAGAAACAGTGTAATCCGGAGACAGCGCTGTAATTACAGAAACAGTGCAATCCGGAGACAGCGCTGTAATTACAGAACCACTGCAATCCGGATACAGCACCTGTAATTACAGAAACAGTGCAATCCAGAGAAAGCGCTGTAATTACAGAAACAGCGCAATCCGGAGACAGCACCTGTAATTACAGAACCAGTGCAATCCGGAGACAGCGCTGTAATTACAGAAACAGTGCAATCCGGAGACAGCGGTGTAATTACAGAAACAGTGCAATCCGGAGACAGCGCTGTAATTACAGAAACAGTGTAATCTGGAGACAGCGTAATTACAGAAACAGTGCAATCCGGAGACAGCTGTAATTACAGAAACAGTGCAATCCGGAGACAGCGCTGTAATTACAGAAACAGTGCAATCCGGAGACAGCAGTGTAATTACAGAAACAGTGCAATCCGGAGACAGCTCCTGTAATTACAGAAACAGTGCAATCTGGAAACAGCGCTGTAATTGCAGAAACAGTATAATCCAGAGACAGCTGTAATTACAGAAACAGTGCAATCCTGAGACAGGTGTAATTACAGAAACAGTGTAATCTGGAGACAGCGCTGTAATTACAGAAACAGTGCAATCCGGAGACAGCACCTGTAATTACAGAAACAGTGCAATCCAGAGAGAGCGCTGTAATTGCAGAACCAGTGCAATCCGGAGACAGCACCTGTAATTACAGAAACAGTGCAATCCAGAGACAGCGCTGTAATTACAGAAACAGCGCAATCCGGAGACAGCACCTGTAATTACAGAAACAGTGCAATCCGGAGAGAGCGCTGTAATTACAGAGACAGCGCAATCCGGAGACAGCGCTGTAATTACAGAAACAGTGTAATCCGGAGACAGTGCTGTAATTACAGAAACAGTGCAATCCGGAGACAGCGCTGTAATTACAGAACCAGTGCAATCCGGCGACAGCGGTGTAATTACAGAAACAGTGCAATCCGGAGACAGCGCTGTAATTACAGAAACCGTGCAATCCATAGACAGCGCTGTAATTACAGAAGCAGTGTAATCTGGAGACAGCTGTAATTACAGAAACAGTGCAATCCGGAGACAGCTGTAATTACAGAAACAGTGCAATCCGGAGACAGCGCTGTAATTACAGAAACAGTGCAATCCGGAGACAGCGGTGTAATTACAGAAACAGTGCAATCCGGACAGCTCCTGTAATTACAGAAACAGTGCAATCTGGAAACAGCGCTGTAATTGCAGAAGCAGTATAATCCAGAGACAGCTGTAATTACAGAAACAGTGCAATCCAGAGACAGCTGTAATTACAGAAACAGTGTAATCCAGAGAAAGCGCTGTAATTACAGAAACAGCGCAATCCGGAGACAGCACCTGTAATTACAGAACCAGTGCAATCCGGAGACAGCGCTGTAATTACAGAAACAGTGCAATCCGGAGACAGCGGTGTAATTACAGAAACAGTGCAATCCGGAGACAGCGCTGTAATTACAGAAACAGTGTAATCTGGAGACAGCGTAATTACAGAAACAGTGCAATCCGGAGACAGCTGTAATTACAGAAACAGTGCAATCCGGAGACAGCGCTGTAATTACAGAAACAGTGCAATCCGGAGACAGCGGTGTAATTACAGAAACAGTGCAATCCGGAGACAGCTCCTGTAATTACAGAAACAGTGCAATCTGGAAACAGCGCTGTAATTGCAGAAACAGTATAATCCAGAGACAGCTGTAATTACAGAAACAGTGCAATCCTGAGACAGGTGTAATTACAGAAACAGTGTAATCTGGAGACAGCGCTGTAATTACAGAAACAGTGCAATCCGGAGACAGCACCTGTAATTACAGAAACAGTGCAATCCAGAGAGAGCGCTGTAATTGCAGAACCAGTGCAATCCGGAGACAGCACCTGTAATTACAGAAACAGTGCAATCCAGAGACAGCGCTGTAATTACAGAAACAGCGCAATCCGGAGACAGCACCTGTAATTACAGAAACAGTGCAATCCGGAGAGAGCGCTGTAATTACAGAGACAGCGCAATCCGGAGACAGCGCTGTAATTACAGAAACAGTGTAATCCGGAGACAGTGCTGTAATTACAGAAACAGTGCAATCCGGAGACAGCGCTGTAATTACAGAACCAGTGCAATCCGGCGACAGCGGTGTAATTACAGAAACAGTGCAATCCGGAGACAGCGCTGTAATTACAGAAACCGTGCAATCCATAGACAGCGCTGTAATTACAGAAGCAGTGTAATCTGGAGACAGCTGTAATTACAGAAACAGTGCAATCCGGAGACAGCTGTAATTACAGAAACAGTGCAATCCGGAGACAGCGCTGTAATTACAGAAACAGTGCAATCCGGAGACGGCGGTGTAATTACAGAAACAGTGCAATCCGGACAGCTCCTGTAATTACAGAAACAGTGCAATCTGGAAACAGCGCTGTAATTGCAGAAGCAGTATAATCCAGAGACAGCTGTAATTACAGAAACAGTGCAATCCAGAGACAGCTGTAATTACAGAAACAGTGTAATCCGGAGACAGCGCTGTAATTACAGAAACAGTGCAATCCGGAGACAGCACCTGTAATTACAGAAACAGTGCAATCCGGAGACAGCGCTGTAATTACAGAAACAGTGCAATCCGGAGACAGCACCTGTAATTACAGGAACAGTGCAATCCAGAGACAGCGCTGTAATTACAGAAACAGCGCAATCCGGAGACAGCACCTGTAATTACAGAAACAGTGCAATCCGGAGACAGCGCTGTAATTACAGAAACAGCACAATCCGGAGACAGCACCTGTAATTACAGAACCAGTGCAATCCTGAGACAGCGCTGTAATTACAGTAACAGTGCAATCCGGAGACAGCGGTGTAATTACAGAAACAGTGCAGTCCGGAGACGGCGCTGTAATTACAGAAACAGTGCAATCCGGAGACAGAGCTGTAATTACAGAAACAGTGTAATCCGGAGACAGCGCTGTAATTACAGAAACAATGCAATCCGGAGACAGCGCTGTAATTACAGAAAGAGTGTAATCCGGACACAGCGCTGTAATTACAGAAACAGTGCAATCCGAAGACAGCGCTGTAATTATAGAAACAGTGCAATCCGGAGACAGCACCTGTAATTACAGAAAAAGTGCAATCCGGAGACCGCGCTGTAATTACAGAAACAGTGCAATCCGGAGACAGCGCTGTAATTACAGAACCAGTGCAATCCGGAGACAGCACCTGTAATTACAGGAACAGTGCAATCCAGAGACAGCGCTGTAATTACAGAAACAGCACAATCCAGAGACAGCACCTGTAATTACAGAAACAGTGCAATCCGGAGACAGCGCTGTAATTACAGAAACAGCGCAATCTGAAGACAGCACCTGTAATTACAGAACCAGTGCAATCCTGAGACAGCGCTGTAATTACAGTAACAGTGCAATCCGGAGACAGCGGTGTAATTACAGAAACAGTGCAATCCGGAGACGGCGCTGTAATTACAGAAACAGTGCAATCCGGAGGCGGCGCTGTAATTACAGAAACAGTGTAATCCGGAGACAGCACCTGTAATTACAGAAATAGTGCAATCCGGAGACAGAACTGTAATTACAGAAACAGTGCAATCCGGAGACAGCTGTAATTACAGAAACCGTGCAATCCGGAGACAGCGCTGTAATTACAGAAACAGTGTAATAAAGAGACAGCACCTGTAATTACAGAAAAAGTGCAATCCGGAGACTGCGCTGTAATTACAGAAACAGTGCAATCCGGAGACAGCTGTAATTACAGAAACCGGGCAATCCGGAGACAGCGCTGTAATTACAGAAACAGGGCAATCTGGAGACAGCACTGTAATTACAGAAATAGTGTAATCCAGAGACAGCTGTAATTACAGAAACTGTGCAATCCGGAGACAGCGCTGTAATTACAGAAACAGTGCAATCCGGAGACAGCTGTAATTACAGAAACCGTGCAATCCGGAGACAGTGCTGTAATTACAGATACAGTGCAATCCGGAGACAGCACTGTAATTACAGAAATAGTGTAATCCAGAGACAGCTGTAATTACAGAAACAGTGCAATCCGGAGACAGCTGTAATTACAGAAACAGTGTAATCCGGAATCAGCGCTGTAATTACAGAAACAGTGTAATCCGGAATCAGCGCTGTAATTACAGAAACAGTGCAATCTGGAGACAGCTGTAATTACAGAAACAGTGCAATCCGGAGACAGCTGTAATTACAGAAACAGTGCAATCCGGAGACAGCGCTGTAATTACAGAAACAGTGCAATCCGGAGACAGCGGTGTAATTACAGAAACAGTGCAATCCGGACAGCTCCTGTAATTACAGAAACAGTGCAATCTGGAAACAGCGCTGTAATTGCAGAAGCAGTATAATCCAGAGACAGCTGTAATTACAGAAACAGTGCAATCCGGAGACAGCTGTAATTACAGAAACAGTGTAATCCGGAGACAGCGCTGTAATTACAGAAACAGTGCAATCCGGAGACAGCACCTGTAATTACAGAAACAGTGCAATCCGGAGACAGCGCTGTAATTACAGAAACAGTGCAATCCGGAGACAGCGCTGTAATTACAGAAACAGTGCAATCCGGAGACAGCACCTGTAATTACAGGAACAGTGCAATCCAGAGACAGCGCTGTAATTACAGAAACAGCGCAATCCGGAGACAGCACCTGTAATTACAGAAACAGTGCAATCCGGAGACAGCGCTGTAATTACAGAAACAGCACAATCCGGAGACAGCACCTGTAATTACAGAACCAGTGCAATCCTGAGACAGCGCTGTAATTACAGTAACAGTGCAATCCGGAGACAGCGGTGTAATTACAGAAACAGTGCAGTCCGGAGACGGCGCTGTAATTACAGAAACAGTGCAATCCGGAGACAGAGCTGTAATTACAGAAACAGTGTAATCCGGAGACAGCGCTGTAATTACAGAAACAATGCAATCCGGAGACAGCGCTGTAATTACAGAAAGAGTGTAATCCGGACACAGCGCTGTAATTACAGAAACAGTGCAATCCGAAGACAGCGCTGTAATTATAGAAACAGTGCAATCCAGAGACAGCACCTGTAATTACAGAAAAAGTGCAATCCGGAGACAGCGCTGTAATTACAGAAACAGTGCAATCCGGAGACAGCGCTGTAATTACAGAACCAGTGCAATCCGGAGACAGCACCTGTAATTACAGGAACAGTGCAATCCAGAGACAGCGCTGTAATTACAGAAACAGCGCAATCCGGAGACAGCACCTGTAATTACAGAAACAGTGCAATCCGGAGACAGCGCTGTAATTACAGAAACAGCGCTATCTGAAGACAGCACCTGTAATTACAGAACCAGTGCAATCCTGAGACAGCGCTGTAATTACAGTAACAGTGCAATCCGGAGACAGCGGTGTAATTACAGAAACAGTGCAATCCGGAGACGGCGCTGCAATTACAGAAACAGTGTAATAAAGAGACAGCACCTGTAATTACAGAAAAAGTGCAATCCGGAGACTGCGCTGTAATTACAGAAACAGTGCAATCCGGAGACAGCTGTAATTACAGAAACCGGGCAATCCGGAGACAGCGCTGTAATTACAGAAACAGGGCAATCTGGAGACAGCACTGTAATTACAGAAATAGTGTAATCCAGAGACAGCTGTAATTACAGAAACTGTGCAATCCGGAGACAGCGCTGTAATTACAGAAACAGTGCAATCCGGAGACAGCACCTGTAATTACAGAAAAAGTGCAATCCGGAGACAGCGCTGTAATTACAGAAACAGTGCAATCCGGAGACAGCTGTAATTACAGAAACCGTGCAATCCGGAGACAGTGCTGTAATTACAGATACAGTGCAATCCGGAGACAGCACTGTAATTACAGAAATAGTGTAATCCAGAGACAGCTGTAATTACAGAAACAGTGCAATCCGGAGACAGCTGTAATTACAGAAACAGTGTAATCCGGAATCAGCGCTGTAATTACAGAAACAGTGTAATCCGGAATCAGCACTGTAATTAAAGAAACAGTGCAATCCGGAGACAACGCTGTATTTACAGAAACAGTGTAATCCGGAGACAGCTGTAATTACCGAAACAGTGTAATCCGGAATCAGCGCTGTAATTACAGAAACAGTGTAATCCGGAGACAGCGCTGTAATTACAGAAACAGTGCAATCCGGAGACAGCACCTGTAATTACTGAAACAGTGCAATCCAGAGACATCGCTGTAATTACAGAAACAGCGCAATCCGGAGACAGCGCTGTAATTACAGAAACAGTGTAATCCGGAGACAGCGCTGTAATTACAGAAACAGTGCAATCCGGAGACAGCACCTGTAATTACAAAACCAGCGTAATCTGGAGACAGCTGTAATTACAGAAACAGTGCAATCCGGAGACAGCGCTGTAATTACAGAAACAGTGCAATCCGGAGACAGCGCTGTAATTACAGAAACAGTGAAATCCGGAGACAGTGCTGTAATTACAGAAACAGTGTAATCCGGAGACAGCGCTGTAATTACAGAAACAGTGCAATCCGGAGACAGCGCTGTAATTACAGGAACAATGCAATCCGGAGACAGCGCTGTAATTACAGAAACAGTGCAATCCGAAGACAGCGCTGTAATTACAGAAACAGTGCAATCCGGAGACAGCACCTGTAATTACAGAAACAGTGCAATCCGGAGACAACACCTGTAATTACTGAAACAGTGTAATCCGGAGACAGCTGTAATTACAGAAACAGTGTAATCCGGAGAAAGCACCTGTAATTACAGAAATAGTGCAATCCGGAGACAGCGCTGTAATTACAGAAACAGTGCAATCCGGAGACAGCGCTGTAATTACAGAAACAGTGTCATCCGGAGACAGCACCTGTAATTACAGAAACAGTGCAATCCGGAGACAGCGCTGTAATTACAGAAACAGTGCAATCCGGAGACAGCTGTAATTACAGAAACCATGCAATCCGGAGACAGCGCTGTAATTACAGAAACAGGGCAATCCGGAGACAGCACCTGTAATTACAGAAAAAGTGCAATCCGGAGACAGCGCTGTAATTACAGAAACAGTGCAATCCGGAGACAGCTGTAATTACAGAAACCGTGCAATCCAAAGACAGCACTGTAATTACAGAAATAGTGTAATCCAGAGACAGCTGTAATTACAGAAACAGTGCAATCCGGAGACAACGCTGTATTTACAGAAACAGTGTAATCCGGAGACAGCTGTAATTACAGAAACAGTGTAATCCGGAATCAGCGCTGTAATTACAGAAACAGTGTAATCCGGAGACAGCGCTGTAATTACAGAACCACTGCAATCCGGATACAGCACCTGTAATTACAGAAACAGTGCAATCCAGAGAAAGCGCTGTAATTACAGAAACAGCGCAATCCGGAGACAGCACCTGTAATTACAGAACCAGTGCAATCCGGAGACAGCGCTGTAATTACAGAAACAGTGCAATCCGGAGACAGCGGTGTAATTACAGAAACAGTATAATCCAGAGACAGCTGTAATTACAGAAACAGTGCAATCCGGAGACAGGTGTAATTACAGAAACAGTGTAATCTGGAGACAGCGCTGTAATTACAGAAACAGTGCAATCCGGAGACAGCACCTGTAATTACAGAAACAGTGCAATCCAGAGACAGCGCTGTAATTACAGAACCAGTGCAATCCGGAGACAGCAGCTGTAATTACAGAAACAGTGTAATCCGGAGACAGTGCTGTAATTACAAAACAGTGCAATCCGGAGACAGCGCTGTAATTACAGAACCAGTGCAATCCGGAGACAGCGGTGTAATTACAGAAAAAGTGCAATCAGGAGACAGCGCTGTAATTACAGAAACCATGCAATCCGGAGACAGCGCTGTAATTACAGAAGCAGTGTAATCTGGAGACAGCTGTAATTACAGAAACAGTGCAATCTGGAGACAGCTGTAATTACAGAAACAGTGCAATCCGGAGACAGCGCTGTAATTACAGAAACAGTGCAATCCGGAGACAGCACCTGTAATTACAGAACCAGTGCAATCCTGAGACAGCGCTGTAATTACAGTAACAGTGCAATCCGGAGACAGCGGTGTAATTACAGAAACAGTGCAGTCCGGAGACGGCGCTGTAATTACAGAAACAGTGCAATCCGGAGACAGAGCTGTAATTACAGAAACAGTGTAATCCGGAGACAGCGCTGTAATTACAGAAACAATGCAATCCGGAGACAGCGCTGTAATTACAGAAAGAGTGTAATCCGGACACAGCGCTGTAATTACAGAAACAGTGCAATCCGAAGACAGCGCTGTAATTATAGAAACAGTGCAATCCGGAGACAGCACCTGTAATTACAGAAAAAGTGCAATCCGGAGACCGCGCTGTAATTACAGAAACAGTGCAATCCGGAGACAGCGCTGTAATTACAGAACCAGTGCAATCCGGAGACAGCACCTGTAATTACACGAACAGTGCAATCCAGAGACAGCGCTGTAATTACAGAAACAGCACAATCCGGAGACAGCACCTGTAATTACAGAAACAGTGCAATCCGGAGACAGCGCTGTAATTACAGAAACAGCGCAATCTGAAGACAGCACCTGTAATTACAGAACCAGTGCAATCCTGAGACAGCGCTGTAATTACAGTAACAGTGCAATCCGGAGACAGCGGTGTAATTACAGAAACAGTGCAATCCGGAGACGGCGCTGTAATTACAGAAACAGTGCAATCCGGAGGCGGCGCTGTAATTACAGAAACAGTGTAATCCGGAGACAGCACCTGTAATTACAGAAATAGTGCAATCCGGAGACAGCACTGTAATTACAGAAACAGTGCAATCCGGAGACAGCTGTAATTACAGAAACCGTGCAATCCGGAGACAGCGCTGTAATTACAGAAACAGTGTAATAAAGAGACAGCACCTGTAATTACAGAAAAAGTGCAATCCGGAGACTGCGCTGTAATTACAGAAACAGTGCAATCCGGAGACAGCTGTAATTACAGAAACCGGGCAATCCGGAGACAGCGCTGTAATTACAGAAACAGGGCAATCTGGAGACAGCACTGTAATTACAGAAATAGTGTAATCCAGAGACAGCTGTAATTACAGAAACTGTGCAATCCGGAGACAGCGCTGTAATTACAGAAACAGTGCAATCCGGAGACAGCTGTAATTACAGAAACCGTGCAATCCGGAGACAGTGCTGTAATTACAGATACAGTGCAATCCGGAGACAGCACTGTAATTACAGAAATAGTGTAATCCAGAGACAGCTGTAATTACAGAAACAGTGCAATCCGGAGACAGCTGTAATTACAGAAACAGTGTAATCCGGAATCAGCGCTGTAATTACAGAAACAGTGTAATCCGGAATCAGCGCTGTAATTACCGAAACAGTGCAATCTGGAGACAGCTGTAATTACAAAAACAGTGCAATCCGGAGACAGCTGTAATTACAGAAACAGTGCAATCCGGAGACAGCGCTGTAATTACAGAAACAGTGCAATCCGGAGACAGCGGTGTAATTACAGAAACAGTGCAATCCGGACAGCTCCTGTAATTACAGAAACAGTGCAATCTGGAAACAGCGCTGTAATTGCAGAAGCAGTATAATCCAGAGACAGCTGTAATTACAGAAACAGTGCAATCCGGAGACAGCTGTAATTACAGAAACAGTGTAATCCGGAGACAGCGCTGTAATTACAGAAACAGTGCAATCCGGAGACAGCACCTGTAATTACAGAAACAGTGCAATCCGGAGACAGCGCTGTAATTACAGAAACAGTGCAATCCGGAGACAGCGCTGTAATTACAGAACCAGTGCAATCCGGAGACAGCACCTGTAATTACAGAAAAAGTGCAATCCGGAGACAGCGCTGTAATTACAGAAACAGTGCAATCCGGAGACAGCGCTGCAATTACAGAACCAGTGCAATCCGGAGACAGCACCTGTAATTACAGGAACAGTGCAATCCAGAGACAGCGCTGTAATTACAGAAACAGCGCAATCCGGAGACAGCACCTGTAATTACAGAAACAGTGCAATCCGGAGACAGCGCTGTAATTACAGAAACAGCGCAATCTGAAGACAGCACCTGTAATTACAGAACCAGTGCAATCCTGAGACAGCGCTGTAATTACAGTAACAGTGCAATCCGGAGACAGCGGTGTAATTACAGAAACAGTGCAATCCGGAGACGGCGCTGTAATTACAGAAACAGTGCAATCCGGAGGCGGCGCTGTAATTACAGAAACAGTGTAATCCGGAGACAGCACCTGTAATTACAGAAATAGTGCAATCCGGAGACAGCACTGTAAGTACAGAAACAGTGCAATCCGGAGACAGCTGTAATTACAGAAACCGTGCAATCCGGAGACAGCGCTGTAATTACAGAAACAGTGTAATAAAGAGACAGCACCTGTAATTACAGAAAAAGTGCAATCCGGAGACTGCGCTGTAATTACAGAAACAGTGCAATCCGGAGACAGCTGTAATTACAGAAACCGGGCAATCCGGAGACAGCGCTGTAATTACAGAAACAGGGCAATCTGGAGACAGCACTGTAATTACAGAAATAGTGTAATCCAGAGACAGCTGTAATTACAGAAACTGTGCAATCCGGAGACAGCGCTGTAATTACAGAAACAGTGCAATCCGGAGACAGCACCTGTAATTACAGAAAAAGTGCAATCCGGAGACAGTGCTGTAATTACAGAAACAGTGCAATCCGGAGACAGCTGTAATTACAGAAACCGTGCAATCCGGAGACAGTGCTGTAATTACAGATACAGTGCAATCCGGAGACAGCACTGTAATTACAGAAATAGTGTAATCCAGAGACAGCTGTAATTACAGAAACAGTGCAATCCGGAGACAGCTGTAATTACAGAAACAGTGTAATCCGGAATCAGCGCTGTAATTACAGAAACAGTGTAATCCGGAATCAGCACTGTAATTAAAGAAACAGTGCAATCCGGAGACAACGCTGTATTTACAGAAACAGTGTAATCCGGAGACAGCTGTAATTACCGAAACAGTGTAATCCGGAATCAGCGCTGTAATTACAGAAACAGTGTAATCCGGAGACAGCGCTGTAATTACAGAAACAGTGCAATCCGGAGACAGCACCTGTAATTACTGAAACAGTGCAATCCCGAGACATCGCTGTAATTACAGAAACAGCGCAATCCGGAGACAGCGCTGTAATTACAGAAACAGTGTAATCCGGAGACAGCGCTGTAATTACAGAAACAGTGCAATCCGGAGACAGCACCTGTAATTACAAAACCAGCGTAATCTGGAGACAGCTGTAATTACAGAAACAGTGCAATCCGGAGACAGCGCTGTAATTACAGAAACAGTGCAATCCGGAGACAGCGCTGTAATTACAGAAACAGTGAAATCCGGAGACAGTGCTGTAATTACAGAAACAGTGTAATCCGGAGACAGCGCTGTAATTACAGAAACAGTGCAATCCGGAGACAGCGCTGTAATTACAGAAACAGTGCAATCCGGAGACAGCTGTAATTACAGAAACCGTGCAATCCGGAGACAGCGCTGTAATTACAGAAACAGGGCAATCCGGAGACAGCACCTGTAATTACAGAAAAAGTGCAATCCGGAGACAGCGCTGTAATTACAGAAACAGTGCAATCCGGAGACCGCTGTAATTACAGAAACCGTGCAATCCAGAGACAGCACTGTAATTACAGAAATAGTGTAATCCAGAGACAGCTGTAATTACAGAAACAGTGCAATCCGGAGACAGCTGTAATTACAGAAACAGTGTAATCCGGAATCAGCGCTGTAATTACAGAAACAGTGCAATCCGGAGACAATGCTGTATTTACAGAAACAGTGTAATCCGGAGACAGCTGTAATTACAGAAACAGTGTAATCCGGAATCAGCGCTGTAATTACAGAAACAGTGTAATCCGGAGACAGCGCTGTAATTACAGAAACAGTGCAATCCGGAGACAGCGCTGTAATTACAGAACCACTGCAATCCAGATACAGCACCTGTAATTACAGAAACAGTGCAATCCAGAGAAAGCGCTGTAATTACAGAAACAGCGCAATCCGGAGACAGCACCTGTAATTACAGAACCAGTGCAATCCGGAGACAGCGCTGTAATTACAGAAACAGTGCAATCCGGAGACAGCGGTGTAATTACAGAAACAGTGCAATCCGGAGACAGCGCTGTAATTACAGAAACAGTGTAATCTGGAGACAGCGTAATTACAGAAACAGTGCAATCCGGAGACAGCTGTAATTACAGAAACAGTGCAATCCGGAGACAGCGCTGTAATTACAGAAACAGTGCAATCCGGAGACAGCGGTGTAATTACAGAAACAGTGCAATCCGGAGACAGCTCCTGTAATTACAGAAACAGTGCAATCTGGAAACAGCGCTGTAATTGCAGAAACAGTATAATCCAGAGACAGCTGTAATTACAGAAACAGTGCAATCCTGAGACAGGTGTAATTACAGAAACAGTGTAATCTGGAGACAGCGCTGTAATTACAGAAACAGTGCAATCCGGAGACAGCACCTGTAATTACAGAAACAGTGCAATCCAGAGAGAGCGCTGTAATTGCAGAACCAGTGCAATCCGGAGACAGCACCTGTAATTACAGAAACAGTGCAATCCAGAGACAGCGCTGTAATTACAGAAACAGCGCAATCCGGAGACAGCACCTGTAATTACAGAAACAGTGCAATCCGGAGAGAGCACTGTAATTACAGAGACAGCGCAATCCGGAGACAGCGCTGTAATTACAGAAACAGTGTAATCCGGAGACAGTGCTGTAATTACAGAAACAGTGCAATCCGGAGACAGCGCTGTAATTACAGAACCAGTGCAATCCGGCGACAGCGGTGTAATTACAGAAACAGTGCAATCCGGAGACAGCGCTGTAATTACAGAAACCGTGCAATCCATAGACAGCGCTGTAATTACAGAAGCAGTGTAATCTGGAGACAGCTGTAATTACAGAAACAGTGCAATCCGGAGACAGCTGTAATTACAGAAACAGTGCAATCCGGAGACAGCGCTGTAATTACAGAAACAGTGCAATCCGGAGACAGCGGTGTAATTACAGAAACAGTGCAATCCGGACAGCTCCTGTAATTACAGAAACAGTGCAATCTGGAAACAGCGCTGTAATTGCAGAAGCAGTATAATCCAGAGACAGCTGTAATTACAGAAACAGTGCAATCCAGAGACAGCTGTAATTACAGAAACAGTGTAATCCGGAGACAGCGCTGTAATTACAGAAACAGTGCAATCCGGAGAGAGCACCTGTAATTACAGAAACAGTGCAATCCGGAGACAGCGCTGTAATTACAGAAACAGTGCAATCCGGAGACAGCACCTGTAATTACAGGAACAGTGCAATCCAGAGACAGCGCTGTAATTACAGAAACAGCGCAATCCGGAGACAGCACCTGTAATTACAGAAACAGTGCAATCCGGAGACAGCGCTGTAATTACAGAAACAGCACAATCCGGAGACAGCACCTGTAATTACAGAACCAGTGCAATCCTGAGACAGCGCTGTAATTACAGTAACAGTGCAATCCGGAGACAGCGGTGTAATTACAGAAACAGTGCAGTCCGGAGACGGCGCTGTAATTACAGAAACAGTGCAATCCGGAGACAGAGCTGTAATTACAGAAACAGTGTAATCCGGAGACAGCGCTGTAATTACAGAAACAATGCAATCCGGAGACAGCGCTGTAATTACAGAAAGAGTGTAATCCGGACACAGCGCTGTAATTACAGAAACAGTGCAATCCGAAGACAGCGCTGTAATTATAGAAACAGTGCAATCCGGAGACAGCACCTGTAATTACAGAAAAAGTGCAATCCGGAGACAGCGCTGTAATTACAGAAACAGTGCAATCCGGAGACAGCGCTGTAATTACAGAACCAGTGCAATCCGGAGACAGCACCTGTAATTACAGGAACAGTGCAATCCAGAGACAGCGCTGTAATTACAGAAACAGCGCAATCCGGAGACAGCACCTGTAATTACAGAAACAGTGCAATCCGGAGACAGCGCTGTAATTACAGAAACAGCGCAATCTGAAGACAGCACCTGTAATTACAGAACCAGTGCAATCCTGAGACAGCGCTGTAATTACAGTAACAGTGCAATCCGGAGACAGCGGTGTAATTACAGAAACAGTGCAATCCGGAGACGGCGCTGTAATTACAGAAACAGTGCAATCCGGAGGCGGCGCTGTAATTACAGAAACAGTGTAATCCGGAGACAGCACCTGTAATTACAGAAATAGTGCAATCCGGAGACAGCACTGTAATTACAGAAACAGTGCAATCCGGAGACAGCTGTAATTACAGAAACCGTGCAATCCGGAGACAGCGCTGTAATTACAGAAACAGTGTAATAAAGAGACAGCACCTGTAATTACAGAAAAAGTGCAATCCGGAGACTGCGCTGTAATTACTGAAACAGTGCAATCCGGAGACAGCTGTAATTACAGAAACCGGGCAATCCGGAGACAGCGCTGTAATTACAGAAATAGTGTAATCCAGAGACAGCTGTAATTACAGAAACTGTGCAATCCGGAGACAGCGCTGTAATTACAGAAACAGTGCAATCCGGAGACAGCACCTGTAATTACAGAAAAAGTGCAATCCGGAGACAGCGCTGTAATTACAGAAACAGTGCAATCCGGAGACAGCTGTAATTACAGAAACCGTGCAATCCGGAGACAGTGCTGTAATTACAGATACAGTGCAATCCGGAGACAGCACTGTAATTACAGAAATAGTGTAATCCAGAGACAGCTGTAATTACAGAAACAGTGCAATCCGGAGACAGCTGTAATTACAGAAACAGTGTAATCCGGAATCAGCGCTGTAATTACAGAAACAGTGTAATCCGGAATCAGCACTGTAATTAAAGAAACAGTGCAATCCGGAGACAACGCTGTATTTACAGAAACAGTGTAATCCGGAGACAGCTGTAATTACCGAAACAGTGTAATCCGGAATCAGCGCTGTAATTACAGAAACAGTGTAATCCGGAGACAGCGCTGTAATTACAGAAACAGTGCAATCCGGAGACAGCACCTGTAATTACTGAAACAGTGCAATCCAGAGACATCGCTGTAATTACAGAAACAGCGCAATCCGGAGACAGCGCTGTAATTACAGAAACAGTGTAATCCGGAGACAGCGCTGTAATTACAGAAACAGTGCAATCCGGAGACAGCACCTGTAATTACAAAACCAGCGTAATCTGGAGACAGCTGTAATTACAGAAACAGTGCAATCCGGAGACAGCGCTGTAATTACAGAAACAGTGCAATCCGGAGACAGCGCTGTAATTACAGAAACAGTGAAATCCGGAGACAGTGCTGTAATTACAGAAACAGTGTAATCCGGAGACAGCGCTGTAATTACAGAAACAGTGCAATCCGGAGACAGCGCTGTAATTACAGAAACAGTGCAATCCGGAGACAGCTGTAATTACAGAAACCGTGCAATCCGGAGACAGCGCTGTAATTACAGAAACAGGGCAATCCGGAGTCAGCACCTGTAATTACAGAAAAAGTGCAATCCGGAGACAGCGCTGTAATTACAGAAACAGTGCAATCCGGAGACAGCTGTAATTACAGAAACCGTGCAATCCAGAGACAGCACTGTAATTACAGAAATAGTGTAATCCAGAGACAGCTGTAATTACAGAAACAGTGCAATCCGGAGACAGCTGTAATTACAGAAACAGTGTAATCCGGAATCAGCGCTGTAATTACAGAAACAGTGCAATCCGGAGACAACGCTGTATTTACAGAAACAGTGTAATCCAGAGACAGCTGTAATTACAGAAACAGTGTAATCCGGAATCAGCGCTGTAATTACAGAAACAGTGTAATCCGGAGACAGCGCTGTAATTACAGAAACAGTGCAATCCGGAGACAGCGCTGTAATTACAGAACCACTGCAATCCGGATACAGCACCTGTAATTACAGAAACAGTGCAATCCAGAGAAAGCGCTGTAATTACAGAAACAGCGCAATCCGGAGACAGCACCTGTAATTACAGAACCAGTGCAATCCGGAGACAGCGCTGTAATTACAGAAACAGTGCAATCCGGAGACAGCGGTGTAATTACAGAAACAGTGCAATCCGGAGACAGCGCTGTAATTACAGAAACAGTGTAATCTGGAGACAGCGTAATTACAGAAACAGTGCAATCCGGAGACAGCTGTAATTACAGAAACAGTGCAATCCGGAGACAGCGCTGTAATTACAGAAACAGTGCAATCCGGAGACAGCGGTGTAATTACAGAAACAGTGCAATCCGGAGACAGCTCCTGTAATTACAGAAACAGTGCAATCTGGAAACAGCGCTGTAATTGCAGAAACAGTATAATCCAGAGACAGCTGTAATTACAGAAACAGTGCAATCCTGAGACAGGTGTAATTACAGAAACAGTGTAATCTGGAGACAGCGCTGTAATTACAGAAACAGTGCAATCCGGAGACAGCACCTGTAATTACAGAAACAGTGCAATCCAGAGAGAGCGCTGTAATTGCAGAACCAGTGCAATCCGGAGACAGCACCTGTAATTACAGAAACAGTGCAATCCAGAGACAGCGCTGTAATTACAGAAACAGCGCAATCCGGAGACAGCACCTGTAATTACAGAAACAGTGCAATCCGGAGAGAGCGCTGTAATTACAGAGACAGCACAATCCGGAGACAGCGCTGTAATTACAGAAACAGTGTAATCCGGAGACAGTGCTGTAATTACAGAAACAGTGCAATCCGGAGACAGCGCTGTAATTACAGAACCAGTGCAATCCGGCGACAGCGGTGTAATTACAGAAACAGTGCAATCCGGAGACAGCGCTGTAATTACAGAAACCGTGCAATCCATAGACAGCGCTGTAATTACAGAAGCAGTGTAATCTGGAGACAGCTGTAATTACAGAAACAGTGCAATCCGGAGACAGCTGTAATTACAGAAACAGTGCAATCCGGAGACAGCGCTGTAATTACAGAAACAGTGCAATCCGGAGACAGCGGTGTAATTACAGAAACAGTGCAATCCGGACAGCTCCTGTAATTACAGAAACAGTGCAATCTGGAAACAGCGCTGTAATTGCAGAAGCAGTATAATCCAGAGACAGCTGTAATTACAGAAACAGTGCAATCCAGAGACAGCTGTAATTACAGAAACAGTGTAATCCGGAGACAGCGCTGTAATTACAGAAACAGTGCAATCCGGAGACAGCACCTGTAATTACAGAAACAGTGCAATCCGGAGACAGCGCTGTAATTACAGAAACAGTGCAATCCGGAGACAGCACCTGTAATTACAGGAACAGTGCAATCCAGAGACAGCGCTGTAATTACAGAAACAGCGCAATCCGGAGACAGCACCTGTAATTACAGAAACAGTGCAATCCGGAGACAGCGCTGTAATTACAGAAACAGCACAATCCGGAGACAGCACCTGTAATTACAGAACCAGTGCAATCCTGAGACAGCGCTGTAATTACAGTAACAGTGCAATCCGGAGACAGCGGTGTAATTACAGAAACAGTGCAGTCCGGAGACGGCGCTGTAATTACAGAAACAGTGCAATCCGGAGACAGAGCTGTAATTACAGAAACAGTGTAATCCGGAGACAGCGCTGTAATTACAGAAACAATGCAATCCGGAGACAGCGCTGTAATTACAGAAAGAGTGTAATCCGGACACAGCGCTGTAATTACAGAAACAGTGCAATCCGAAGACAGCGCTGTAATTATAGAAACAGTGCAATCCGGAGACAGCACCTGTAATTACAGAAAAAGTGCAATCCGGAGACCGCGCTGTAATTACAGAAACAGTGCAATCCGGAGACAGCGCTGTAATTACAGAACCAGTGCAATCCGGAGACAGCACCTGTAATTACAGGAACAGTGCAATCCAGAGACAGCGCTGTAATTACAGAAACAGCACAATCCAGAGACAGCACCTGTAATTACAGAAACAGTGCAATCCGGAGACAGCGCTGTAATTACAGAAACAGCGCAATCTGAAGACAGCACCTGTAATTACAGAACCAGTGCTATCCTGAGACAGCGCTGTAATTACAGTAACAGTGCAATCCGGAGACAGCGGTGTAATTACAGAAACAGTGCAATCCGGAGACGGCGCTGTAATTACAGAAACAGTGCAATCCGGAGGCGGCGCTGTAATTACAGAAACAGTGTAATCCGGAGACAGCACCTGTAATTACAGAAATAGTGCAATCCGGAGACAGAACTGTAATTACAGAAACAGTGCAATCCGGAGACAGCTGAAATTACAGAAACCGTGCAATCCGGAGACAGCGCTGTAATTACAGAAACAGTGTAATAAAGAGACAGCACCTGTAATTACAGAAAAAGTGCAATCCGGAGACTGCGCTGTAATTACAGAAACAGTGCAATCCGGAGACAGCTGTAATTACAGAAACCGGGCAATCCGGAGACAGCGCTGTAATTACAGAAACAGGGCAATCTGGAGACAGCACTGTAATTACAGAAATAGTGTAATCCAGAGACAGCTGTAATTACAGAAACTGTGCAATCCGGAGACAGCGCTGTAATTACAGAAACAGTGCAATCCGGAGACAGCTGTAATTACAGAAACCGTGCAATCCGGAGACAGTGCTGTAATTACAGATACAGTGCAATCCGGAGACAGCACTGTAATTACAGAAATAGTGTAATCCAGAGACAGCTGTAATTACAGAAACAGTGCAATCCGGAGACAGCTGTAATTACAGAAACAGTGTAATCCGGAATCAGCGCTGTAATTACAGAAACAGTGTAATCCGGAATCAGCGCTGTAATTACAGAAACAGTGCAATCTGGAGACAGCTGTAATTACAGAAACAGTGCAATCCGGAGACAGCTGTAATTACAGAAACAGTGCAATCCGGAGACAGCGCTGTAATTACAGAAACAGTGCAATCCGGAGACAGCGGTGTAATTACAGAAACAGTGCAATCCGGACAGCTCCTGTAATTACAGAAACAGTGCAATCTGGAAACAGCGCTGTAATTGCAGAAGCAGTATAATCCAGAGACAGCTGTAATTACAGAAACAGTGCAATCCGGAGACAGCTGTAATTACAGAAACAGTGTAATCCGGAGACAGCGCTGTAATTACAGAAACAGTGCAATCCGGAGACAGCACCTGTAATTACAGAAACAGTGCAATCCGGAGACAGCGCTGTAATTACAGAAACAGTGCAATCCGGAGACAGCGCTGTAATTACAGAAACAGTGCAATCCGGAGACAGCACCTGTAATTACAGGAACAGTGCAATCCAGAGACAGCGCTGTAATTACAGAAACAGCGCAATCCGGAGACAGCACCTGTAATTACAGAAACAGTGCAATCCGGAGACAGCGCTGTAATTACAGAAACAGCACAATCCGGAGACAGCACCTGTAATTACAGAACCAGTGCAATCCTGAGACAGCGCTGTAATTACAGTAACAGTGCAATCCGGAGACAGCGGTGTAATTACAGAAACAGTGCAGTCCGGAGACGGCGCTGTAATTACAGAAACAGTGCAATCCGGAGACAGAGCTGTAATTACAGAAACAGTGTAATCCGGAGACAGCGCTGTAATTACAGAAACAATGCAATCCGGAGACAGCGCTGTAATTACAGAAAGAGTGTAATCCGGACACAGCGCTGTAATTACAGAAACAGTGCAATCCGAAGACAGCGCTGTAATTATAGAAACAGTGCAATCCGGAGACAGCACCTGTAATTACAGAAAAAGTGCAATCCGGAGACAGCGCTGTAATTACAGAAACAGTGCAATCCGGAGACAGCGCTGTAATTACAGAACCAGTGCAATCCGGAGACAGCACCTGTAATTACAGGAACAGTGCAATCCAGAGACAGCGCTGTAATTACAGAAACAGCGCAATCCGGAGACAGCACCTGTAATTACAGAAACAGTGCAATCCGGAGACAGCGCTGTAATTACAGAAACAGCGCTATCTGAAGACAGCACCTGTAATTACAGAACCAGTGCAATCCTGAGACAGCGCTGTAATTACAGTAACAGTGCAATCCGGAGACAGCGGTGTAATTACAGAAACAGTGCAATCCGGAGACGGCGCTGTAATTACAGAAACAGTGTAATAAAGAGACAGCACCTGTAATTACAGAAAAAGTGCAATCCGGAGACTGCGCTGTAATTACAGAAACAGTGCAATCCGGAGACAGCTGTAATTACAGAAACCGGGCAATCCGGAGACAGCGCTGTAATTACAGAAACAGGGCAATCTGGAGACAGCACTGTAATTACAGAAATAGTGTAATCCAGAGACAGCTGTAATTACAGAAACTGTGCAATCCGGAGACAGCGCTGTAATTACAGAAACAGTGCAATCCGGAGACAGCACCTGTAATTACAGAAAAAGTGCAATCCGGAGACAGCGCTGTAATTACAGAAACAGTGCAATCCGGAGACAGCTGTAATTACAGAAACCGTGCAATCCGGAGACAGTGCTGTAATTACAGATACAGTGCAATCCGGAGACAGCACTGTAATTACAGAAATAGTGTAATCCAGAGACAGCTGTAATTACAGAAACAGTGCAATCCGGAGACAGCTGTAATTACAGAAACAGTGTAATCCGGAATCAGCGCTGTAATTACAGAAACAGTGTAATCCGGAATCAGCACTGTAATTAAAGAAACAGTGCAATCCGGAGACAACGCTGTAATTACTGAAACAGTGCAATCCAGAGACATCGCTGTAATTACAGAAACAGCGCAATCCGGAGACAGCGCTGTAATTACAGAAACAGTGTAATCCGGAGACAGCGCTGTAATTACAGAAACAGTGCAATCCGGAGACAGCACCTGTAATTACAAAACCAGCGTAATCTGGAGACAGCTGTAATTACAGAAACAGTGCAATCCGGAGACAGCGCTGTAATTACAGAAACAGTGCAATCCGGAGACAGCGCTGTAATTACAGAAACAGTGAAATCCGGAGACAGTGCTGTAATTACAGAAACAGTGTAATCCGGAGACAGCGCTGTAATTACAGAAACAGTGCAATCCGGAGACAGCGCTGTAATTACAGGAACAATGCAATCCGGAGACAGCGCTGTAATTACGGAAACAGTGCAATCCGAAGACAGCGCTGTAATTACAGAAACAGTGCAATCCGGAGACAGCACCTGTAATTACAGAAACAGTGCAATCCGGAGACAACACCTGTAATTACTGAAACAGTGTAATCCGGAGACAGCTGTAATTACAGAAACAGTGTAATCCGGAGAAAGCACCTGTAATTACAGAAATAGTGCAATCCGGAGACAGCGCTGTAATTACAGAAACAGTGCAATCCGGAGACAGCGCTGTAATTACAGAAACAGTGTCATCCGGAGACAGCACCTGTAATTACAGAAACAGTGCAATCCGGAGACAGCGCTGTAATTACAGAAACAGTGCAATCCGGAGACAGCTGTAATTACAGAAACCATGCAATCCGGAGACAGCGCTGTAATTACAGAAACAGGGCAATCCGGAGACAGCACCTGTAATTACAGAAAAAGTGCAATCCGGAGACAGCGCTGTAATTACAGAAACAGTGCAATCCGGAGACAGCTGTAATTACAGAAACCGTGCAATCCAAAGACAGCACTGTAATTACAGAAATAGTGTAATCCAGAGACAGCTGTAATTACAGAAACAGTGCAATCCGGAGACAACGCTGTATTTACAGAAACAGTGTAATCCGGAGACAGCTGTAATTACAGAAACAGTGTAATCCGGAATCAGCGCTGTAATTACAGAAACAGTGTAATCCGGAGACAGCGCTGTAATTACAGAACCACTGCAATCCGGATACAGCACCTGTAATTACAGAAACAGTGCAATCCAGAGAAAGCGCTGTAATTACAGAAACAGCGCAATCCGGAGACAGCACCTGTAATTACAGAACCAGTGCAATCCGGAGACAGCGCTGTAATTACAGAAACAGTGCAATCCGGAGACAGCGGTGTAATTACAGAAACAGTATAATCCAGAGACAGATGTAATTACAGAAACAGTGCAATCCGGAGACAGGTGTAATTACAGAAACAGTGTAATCTGGAGACAGCGCTGTAATTACAGAAACAGTGCAATCCGGAGACAGCACCTGTAATTACAGAAACAGTGCAATCCAGAGACAGCGCTGTAATTACAGAACCAGTGCAATCCGGAGACAGCAGCTGTAATTACAGAAACAGTGCAATCCAGAGACAGCGCTGTAATTACAGAAACAGCGCAATCCGGAGACAGCACCTGTAATTACAGAAACAGTGCAATCCGGAGAGAGCGCTGTAATTACAGAGACAGCGCAATCCGGAGACAGCGCTGTAATTACAGAAACAGTGTAATCCGGAGACAGTGCTGTAATTACAAAACAGTGCAATCCGGAGACAGCGCTGTAATTACAGAACCAGTGCAATCCGGAGACAGCGGTGTAATTACAGAAAAAGTGCAATCAGGAGACAGCGCTGTAATTACAGAAACCATGCAATCCGGAGACAGCGCTGTAATTACAGAAGCAGTGTAATCTGGAGACAGCTGTAATTACAGAAACAGTGCAATCTGGAGACAGCTGTAATTACAGAAACAGTGCAATCCGGAGACAGCGCTGTAATTACAGAAACAGTGCAATCCGGAGACAGCGGTGTAATTACAGAAACAGTGCAATCCGGAGACAGCTCCTGTAATTACAGAAACAGTGCAATCTGGAAACAGCGCTGTAATTGCAGAAACAGTATAATCCAGAGACAGCTGTAATTACAGAAACAGTGCAATCCGGAGAGAGCTGTAATTACAGAAACAGTGTAATCCGGAGACAGCGCTGTAAGTACAGAAACAGTGCAATCCGGAGACAGCACCTGTAATTACAGAAACAGTGCAATCCGGAGACAGCGCTGTAATTACAGAAACAGTGTAATCCGGAGACAGTGCTGTAATTACAGAAACAGTGCAATCCGGAGACAGCGCTGTAATTACAGAACCAGTGCAATCCGGCGACAGCGGTGTAATTACAGAAACAGTGCAATCCGGAGACAGCGCTGTAATTACAGAAACCGTGCAATCCATAGACAGCGCTGTAATTACAGAAGCAGTGTAATCTGGAGACAGCTGTAATTACAGAAACAGTGCAATCCGGAGACAGCTGTAATTACAGAAACAGTGCAATCCGGAGACAGCGCTGTAATTACAGAAACAGTGCAATCCGGAGACAGCGGTGTAATTACAGAAACAGTGCAATCCGGAGACAGCTCCTGTAATTACAGAAACAGTGCAATCTGGAAACAGCGCTGTAATTGCAGAAACAGTATAATCCAGAGACAGCTGTAATTACAGAAACAGTGCAATCCTGAGACAGGTGTAATTACAGAAACAGTGTAATCTGGAGACAGCGCTGTAATTACAGAAACAGTGCAATCCGGAGACAGCACCTGTAATTACAGAAACAGTGCAATCCAGAGAGAGCGCTGTAATTGCAGAACCAGTGCAATCCGGAGACAGCACCTGTAATTACAGAAACAGTGCAATCCAGAGACAGCGCTGTAATTACAGAAACAGCGCAATCCGGAGACAGCACCTGTAATTACAGAAACAGTGCAATCCGGAGAGAGCGCTGTAATTACAGAGACAGCGCAATCCGGAGACAGCGCTGTAATTACAGAAACAGTGTAATCCGGAGACAGTGCTGTAATTACAGAAACAGTGCAATCCGGAGACAGCGCTGTAATTACAGAACCAGTGCAATCCGGCGACAGCGGTGTAATTACAGAAACAGTGCAATCCGGAGACAGCGCTGTAATTACAGAAACCGTGCAATCCATAGACAGCGCTGTAATTACAGAAGCAGTGTATTCTGGAGACAGCTGTAATTACAGAAACAGTGCAATCCGGAGACAGCTGTAATTACAGAAACAGTGCAATCCGGAGACAGCGCTGTAATTACAGAAACAGTGCAATCCGGAGACAGCGGTGTAATTACAGAAACAGTGCAATCCGGACAGCTCCTGTAATTACAGAAACAGTGCAATCTGGAAACAGCGCTGTAATTGCAGAAGCAGTATAATCCAGAGACAGCTGTAATTACAGAAACAGTGCAATCCAGAGACAGCTGTAATTACAGAAACAGTGTAATCCGGAGACAGCGCTGTAATTACAGAAACAGTGCAATCCGGAGAGAGCACCTGTAATTACAGAAACAGTGCAATCCGGAGACAGCGCTGTAATTACAGAAACAGTGCAATCCGGAGACAGCACCTGTAATTACAGGAACAGTGCAATCCAGAGACAGCGCTGTAATTACAGAAACAGCGCAATCCGGAGACAGCACCTGTAATTACAGAAACAGTGCAATCCGGAGACAGCGCTGTAATTACAGAAACAGCACAATCCGGAGACAGCACCTGTAATTACAGAACCAGTGCAATCCTGAGACAGCGCTGTAATTACAGTAACAGTGCAATCCGGAGACAGCGGTGTAATTACAGAAACAGTGCAGTCCGGAGACGGCGCTGTAATTACAGAAACAGTGCAATCCGGAGACAGCGCTGTAATTACAGAAACAGTGTAATCCGGAGACAGCGCTGTAATTACAGAAACAATGCAATCCGGAGACAGCGCTGTAATTACAGAAAGAGTGTAATCCGGACACAGCGCTGTAATTACAGAAACAGTGCAATCCGAAGACAGCGCTGTAATTATAGAAACAGTGCAATCCGGAGACAGCACCTGTAATTACAGAAAAAGTGCAATCCGGAGACAGCGCTGTAATTACAGAAACAGTGCAATCCGGAGACAGCACTGTAATTACAGAACCAGTGCAATCCGGAGACAGCACCTGTAATTACAGGAACAGTGCAATCCAGAGACAGCGCTGTAATTACAGAAACAGCGCAATCCGGAGACAGCACCTGTAATTACAGAAACAGTGCAATCCGGAGACAGCGCTGTAATTACAGAAACAGCGCAATCTGAAGACAGCACCTGTAATTACAGAACCAGTGCAATCCTGAGACAGCGCTGTAATTACAGTAACAGTGCAATCCGGAGACAGCGGTGTAATTACAGAAACAGTGCAATCCGGAGACGGCGCTGTAATTACAGAAACAGTGCAATCCGGAGGCGGCGCTGTAATTACAGAAACAGTGTAATCCGGAGACAGCACCTGTAATTACAGAAATAGTGCAATCCGGAGACAGCACTGTAATTACAGAAACAGTGCAATCCGGAGACAGCTGTAATTACAGAAACCGTGCAATCCGGAGACAGCGCTGTAATTACAGAAACAGTGTAATAAAGAGACAGCACCTGTAATTACAGAAAAAGTGCAATCCGGAGACTGCGCTGTAATTACAGAAACAGTGCAATCCGGAGACAGCTGTAATTACAGAAACCGGGCAATCCGGAGACAGCGCTGTAATTACAGAAACAGGGCAATCTGGAGACAGCACTGTAATTACAGAAATAGTGTAATCCAGAGACAGCTGTAATTACAGAAACTGTGCAATCCGGAGACAGCGCTGTAATTACAGAAACAGTGCAATCCGGAGACAGCACCTGTAATTACAGAAAAAGTGCAATCCGGAGACAGCGCTGTAATTACAGAAACAGTGCAATCCGGAGACAGCTGTAATTACAGAAACCGTGCAATCCGGAGACAGTGCTGTAATTACAGATACAGTGCAATCCGGAGACAGCGCTGTAATTACAGAAATAGTGTAATCCAGAGACAGCTGTAATTACAGAAACAGTGCAATCCGGAGACAGCTGTAATTACAGAAACAGTGTAATCCGGAATCAGCGCTGTAATTACAGAAACAGTGTAATCCGGAATCAGCACTGTAATTAAAGAAACAGTGCAATCCGGAGACAACGCTGTATTTACAGAAACAGTGTAATCCGGAGACAGCTGTAATTACCGAAACAGTGTAATCCGGAATCAGCGCTGTAATTACAGAAACAGTGTAATCCGGAGACAGCGCTGTAATTACAGAAACAGTGCAATCCGGAGACAGCACCTGTAATTACTGAAACAGTGCAATCCAGAGACATCGCTGTAATTACAGAAACAGCGCAATCCGGAGACAGCGCTGTAATTACAGAAACAGTGTAATCCGGAGACAGCGCTGTAATTACAGAAACAGTGCAATCCGGAGACAGCACCTGTAATTACAAAACCAGCGTAATCTGGAGACAGCTGTAATTACAGAAAAAGTGCAATCCGGAGACAGCGCTGTAATTACAGAAGCAGTGCAATCCGGAGACAGCGCTGTAATTACAGAAACAGTGAAATCCGGAGACAGTGCTGTAATTACAGAAACAGTGTAATCCGGAGACAGCGCTGTAATTACAGAAACAGTGCAATCCGGAGACAGCGCTGTAATTACAGAAACAGTGCAATCCGGAGACAGCTGTAATTACAGAAACCGTGCAATCCGGAGACAGCGCTGTAATTACAGAAACAGGGCAATCCGGAGACAGCACCTGTAATTACAGAAAAAGTGCAATCCGGAGACAGCGCTGTAATTACAGAAACAGTGCAATCCGGAGACAGCTGTAATTACAGAAACCGTGCAATCCAGAGACAGCACTGTAATTACAGAAATAGTGTAATCCAGAGACAGCTGTAATTACAGAAACAGTGCAATCCGGAGACAACGCTGTATTTACAGAAACAGTGTAATCCAGAGACAGCTGTAATTACAGAAACAGTGTAATCCAGAATCAGCGCTGTAATTACAGAAACAGTGTAATCCGGAGACAGCGCTGTAATTACAGAAACAGTGCAATCCGGAGACAGCGCTGTAATTACAGAACCACTGCAATCCGGATACAGCACCTGTAATTACAGAAACAGTGCAATCCAGAGAAAGCGCTGTAATTACAGAAACAGCGCAATCCTGAGACAGCACCTGTAATTACAGAACCAGTGCAATCCGGAGACAGCGCTGTAATTACAGAAACAGTGCAATCCGGAGACAGCGGTGTAATTACAGAAACAGTGCAATCCGGAGACAGCGCTGTAATTACAGAAACAGTGTAATCTGGAGACAGCGTAATTACAGAAACAGTGCAATCCGGAGACAGCTGTAATTACAGAAACAGTGCAATCCGGAGACAGCGCTGTAATTACAGAAACAGTGCAATCCGGAGACAGCGGTGTAATTACAGAAACAGTGCAATCCGGAGACAGCTCCTGTAATTACAGAAACAGTGCAATCTGGAAACAGCGCTGTAATTGCAGAAACAGTATAATCCAGAGACAGCTGTAATTACAGAAACAGTGCAATCCTGAGACAGGTGTAATTACAGAAACAGTGTAATCTGGAGACAGCGCTGTAATTACAGAAACAGTGCAATCCGGAGACAGCACCTGTAATTACAGAAACAGTGCAATCCAGAGAGAGCGCTGTAATTGCAGAACCAGTGCAATCCGGAGACAGCACCTGTAATTACAGAAACAGTGCAATCCAGAGACAGCGCTGTAATTACAGAAACAGCGCAATCCGGAGACAGCACCTGTAATTACAGAAACAGTGCAATCCGGAGAGAGCGCTGTAATTACAGAGACAGCGCAATCCGGAGACAGCGCTGTAATTACAGAAACAGTGTAATCCGGAGACAGTGCTGTAATTACAGAAACAGTGCAATCCGGAGACAGCGCTGTAATTACAGAACCAGTGCAATCCGGCGACAGCGGTGTAATTACAGAAACAGTGCAATCCGGAGACAGCGCTGTAATTACAGAAACCGTGCAATCCATAGACAGCGCTGTAATTACAGAAGCAGTGTAATCTGGAGACAGCTGTAATTACAGAAACAGTGCAATCCGGAGACAGCTGTAATTACAGAAACAGTGCAATCCGGAGACAGCGCTGTAATTACAGAAACAGTGCAATCCGGAGACAGCGGTGTAATTACAGAAACAGTGCAATCCGGACAGCTCCTGTAATTACAGAAACAGTGCAATCTGGAAACAGCGCTGTAATTGCAGAAGCAGTATAATCCAGAGACAGCTGTAATTACAGAAACAGTGCAATCCAGAGACAGCTGTAATTACAGAAACAGTGTAATCCGGAGACAGCGCTGTAATTACAGAAACAGTGCAATCCGGAGACAGCACCTGTAATTACAGAAACAGTGCAATCCGGAGACAGCGCTGTAATTACAGAAACAGTGCAATCCGGAGACAGCACCTGTAATTACAGGAACAGTGCAATCCAGAGACAGCGCTGTAATTACAGAAACAGCGCAATCCGGAGACAGCACCTGTAATTACAGAAACAGTGCAATCCGGAGACAGCGCTGTAATTACAGAAACAGCACAATCCGGAGACAGCACCTGTAATTACAGAACCAGTGCAATCCTGAGACAGCGCTGTAATTACAGTAACAGTGCAATCCGGAGACAGCGGTGTAATTACAGAAACAGTGCAGTCCGGAGACGGCGCTGTAATTACAGAAACAGTGCAATCCGGAGACAGAGCTGTAATTACAGAAACAGTGTAATCCGGAGACAGCGCTGTAATTACAGAAACAATGCAATCCGGAGACAGCGCTGTAATTACAGAAAGAGTGTAATCCGGACACAGCGCTGTAATTACAGAAACAGTGCAATCCGAAGACAGCGCTGTAATTATAGAAACAGTGCAATCCGGAGACAGCACCTGTAATTACAGAAAAAGTGCAATCCGGAGACCGCGCTGTAATTACAGAAACAGTGCAATCCGGAGACAGCGCTGTAATTACAGAACCAGTGCAATCCGGAGACAGCACCTGTAATTACAGGAACAGTGCAATCCAGAGACAGCGCTGTAATTACAGAAACAGCACAATCCGGAGACAGCACCTGTAATTACAGAAACAGTGCAATCCGGAGACAGCGCTGTAATTACAGAAACAGCGCAATCTGAAGACAGCACCTGTAATTACAGAACCAGTGCAATCCTGAGACAGCGCTGTAATTACAGTAACAGTGCAATCCGGAGACAGCGGTGTAATTACAGAAACAGTGCAATCCGGAGACGGCGCTGTAATTACAGAAACAGTGCAATCCGGAGGCGGCGCTGTAATTACAGAAACAGTGTAATCCGGAGACAGCACCTGTAATTACAGAAATAGTGCAATCCGGAGACAGCACTGTAATTACAGAAACAGTGCAATCCGGAGACAGCTGTAATTACAGAAACCGTGCAATCCGGAGACAGCGCTGTAATTACAGAAACAGTGTAATAAAGAGACAGCACCTGTAATTACAGAAAAAGTGCAATCCGGAGACTGCGCTGTAATTACAGAAACAGTGCAATCCGGAGACAGCTGTAATTACAGAAACCGGGCAATCCGGAGACAGCGCTGTAATTACAGAAACAGGGCAATCTGGAGACAGCACTGTAATTACAGAAATAGTGTAATCCAGAGACAGCTGTAATTACAGAAACTGTGCAATCCGGAGACAGCGCTGTAATTACAGAAACAGTGCAATCCGGAGACAGCTGTAATTACAGAAACCGTGCAATCCGGAGACAGTGCTGTAATTACAGATACAGTGCAATCCGGAGACAGCACTGTAATTACAGAAATAGTGTAATCCAGAGACAGCTGTAATTACAGAAACAGTGCAATCCGGAGACAGCTGTAATTACAGAAACAGTGTAATCCGGAATCAGCGCTGTAATTACAGAAACAGTGTAATCCGGAATCAGCGCTGTAATTACAGAAACAGTGCAATCTGGAGACAGCTGTAATTACAGAAACAGTGCAATCCGGAGACAGCTGTAATTACAGAAACAGTGCAATCCGGAGACAGCGCTGTAATTACAGAAACAGTGCAATCCGGAGACAGCGGTGTAATTACAGAAACAGTGCAATCCGGACAGCTCCTGTAATTACAGAAACAGTGCAATCTGGAAACAGCGCTGTAATTGCAGAAGCAGTATAATCCAGAGACAGCTGTAATTACAGAAACAGTGCAATCCGGAGACAGCTGTAATTACAGAAACAGTGCAATCCGGAGACAGCGCTGTAATTACAGAAACAGTGCAATCCGGAGACAGCACCTGTAATTACAGAAACAGTGCAATCCGGAGACAGCGCTGTAATTACAGAAACAGTGCAATCCGGAGACAGCGCTGTAATTACAGAAACAGTGCAATCCGGAGACAGCACCTGTAATTACAGGAACAGTGCAATCCAGAGACAGCGCTGTAATTACAGAAACAGCGCAATCCGGAGACAGCACCTGTAATTACAGAAACAGTGCAATCCGGAGACAGCGCTGTAATTACAGAAACAGCACAATCCGGAGACAGCACCTGTAATTACAGAACCAGTGCAATCCTGAGACAGCGCTGTAATTACAGTAACAGTGCAATCCGGAGACAGCGGTGTAATTACAGAAACAGTGCAGTCCGGAGACGGCGCTGTAATTACAGAAACAGTGCAATCCGGAGACAGAGCTGTAATTACAGAAACAGTGTAATCCGGAGACAGCGCTGTAATTACAGAAACAATGCAATCCGGAGACAGCGCTGTAATTACAGAAAGAGTGTAATCCGGACACAGCGCTGTAATTACAGAAACAGTGCAATCCGAAGACAGCGCTGTAATTATAGAAACAGTGCAATCCGGAGACAGCACCTGTAATTACAGAAAAAGTGCAATCCGGAGACAGCGCTGTAATTACAGAAACAGTGCAATCCGGAGACAGCGCTGTAATTACAGAACCAGTGCAATCCGGAGACAGCACCTGTAATTACAGGAACAGTGCAATCCAGAGACAGCGCTGTAATTACAGAAACAGCGCAATCCGGAGACAGCACCTGTAATTACAGAAACAGTGCAATCCGGAGACAGCGCTGTAATTACAGAAACAGCGCAATCTGAAGACAGCACCTGTAATTACAGAACCAGTGCAATCCTGAGACAGCGCTGTAATTACAGTAACAGTGCAATCCGGAGACAGCGGTGTAATTACAGAAACAGTGCAATCCGGAGACGGCGCTGTAATTACAGAAACAGTGCAATCCGGAGGCGGCGCTGTAATTACAGAAACAGTGTAATCCGGAGACAGCACCTGTAATTACAGAAATAGTGCAATCCGGAGACAGCACCTGTAATTACAGAAAAAGTGCAATCCGGAGACTGCGCTGTAATTACAGAAACAGTGCAATCCGGAGACAGCTGTAATTACAGAAACCGGGCAATCCGGAGACAGCGCTGTAATTACAGAAACAGGGCAATCTGGAGACAGCACTGTAATTACAGAAATAGTGTAATCCAGAGACAGCTGTAATTACAGAAACTGTGCAATCCGGAGACAGCGCTGTAATTACAGAAACAGTGCAATCCGGAGACAGCACCTGTAATTACAGAAAAAGTGCAATCCGGAGACAGCGCTGTAATTACAGAAACAGTGCAATCCGGAGACAGCTGTAATTACAGAAACCGTGCAATCCGGAGACAGTGCTGTAATTACAGATACAGTGCAATCCGGAGACAGCACTGTAATTACAGAAATAGTGTAATCCAGAGACAGCTGTAATTACAGAAACAGTGCAATCTGGAGACAGCTGTAATTACAGAAACAGTGTAATCCGGAATCAGCGCTGTAATTACAGAAACAGTGTAATCCGGAATCAGCACTGTAATTAAAGAAACAGTGCAATCCGGAGACAACGCTGTATTTACAGAAACAGTGTAATCCGGAGACAGCTGTAATTACCGAAACAGTGTAATCCGGAATCAGCGCTGTAATTACAGAAACAGTGTAATCCGGAGACAGCGCTGTAATTACAGAAACAGTGCAATCCGGAGACAGCACCTGTAATTACTGAAACAGTGCAATCCAGAGACATCGCTGTAATTACAGAAACAGCGCAATCCGGAGACAGCGCTGTAATTACAGCAACAGTGTAATCCGGAGACAGCGCTGTAATTACAGAAACAGTGCAATCCGGAGACAGCACCTGTAATTACAAAACCAGCGTAATCTGGAGACAGCTGTAATTACAGAAACAGTGCAATCCGGAGACAGCGCTGTAATTACAGAAACAGTGCAATCCGGAGACAGCGCTGTAATTACAGAAACAGTGAAATCCGGAGACAGTGCTGTAATTACAGAAACAGTGTAATCCGGAGACAGCGCTGTAATTACAGAAACAGTGCAATCCGGAGACAGCGCTGTAATTACAGGAACAATGCAATCCGGAGACAGCGCTGTAATTACAGAAACAGTGCAATCCGAAGACAGGGCTGTAATTACAGAAACCGGGCAATCCGGAGACAGCGCTGTAATTACAGAAACAGGGCAATCTGGAGACAGCACTGTAATTACAGAAATAGTGTAATCCAGAGACAGCTGTAATTACAGAAACTGTGCAATCCGGAGACAGCGCTGTAATTACAGAAACAGTGCAATCCGGAGACAGCACCTGTAATTACAGAAAAAGTGCAATCCGGAGACAGCGCTGTAATTACAGAAACAGTGCAATCCGGAGACAGCTGTAATTACAGAAACCGTGCAATCCGGAGACAGTGCTGTAATTACAGATACAGTGCAATCCGGAGACAGCACTGTAATTACAGAAATAGTGTAATCCAGAGACAGCTGTAATTACAGAAACAGTGCAATCTGGAGACAGCTGTAATTACAGAAACAGTGTAATCCGGAATCAGCGCTGTAATTACAGAAACAGTGTAATCCGGAATCAGCACTGTAATTAAAGAAACAGTGCAATCCGGAGACAACGCTGTATTTACAGAAACAGTGTAATCCGGAGACAGCTGTAATTACCGAAACAGTGTAATCCGGAATCAGCGCTGTAATTACAGAAACAGTGTAATCCGGAGACAGCGCTGTAATTACAGAAACAGTGCAATCCGGAGACAGCACCTGTAATTACTGAAACAGTGCAATCCAGAGACATCGCTGTAATTACAGAAACAGCGCAATCCGGAGACAGCGCTGTAATTACAGCAACAGTGTAATCCGGAGACAGCGCTGTAATTACAGAAACAGTGCAATCCGGAGACAGCACCTGTAATTACAAAACCAGCGTAATCTGGAGACAGCTGTAATTACAGAAACAGTGCAATCCGGAGACAGCGCTGTAATTACAGAAACAGTGCAATCCGGAGACAGCGCTGTAATTACAGAAACAGTGAAATCCGGAGACAGTGCTGTAATTACAGAAACAGTGTAATCCGGAGACAGCGCTGTAATTACAGAAACAGTGCAATCCGGAGACAGCGCTGTAATTACAGGAACAATGCAATCCGGAGACAGCGCTGTAATTACAGAAACAGTGCAATCCGAAGACAGGGCTGTAATTACAGAAACAGTGCAATCCGGAGACAGCACCTGTAATTACAGAAACAGTGCAATCCGGAGACAACACCTGTAATTACTGAAACAGTGTAATCCGGAGACAGCTGTAATTACAGAAACAGTGTAATCCGGAGAAAGCACCTGTAATTACAGAAATAGTGCAATCCGGAGACAGCGCTGTAATTACAGAAACAGTGCAATCCGGAGACAGCGCTGTAATTACAGAAACAGTGTCATCCGGAGACAGCACCTGTAATTACAGAAACAGTGCAATCCGGAGACAGCGCTGTAATTACAGAAACAGTGCAATCCGGAGACAGCTGTAATTACAGAAACCATGCAATCCGGAGACAGCGCTGTAATTACAGAAACAGGGCAATCCGGAGACAGCACCTGTAATTACAGAAAAAGTGCAATCCGGAGACAGCGCTGTAATTACAGAAACAGTGCAATCCGGAGACAGCTGTAATTACAGAAACCGTGCAATCCAAAGACAGCACTGTAATTACAGAAATATTGTAATCCAGAGACAGCTGTAATTACAGAAACAGTGCAATCCGGAGACAACGCTGTATTTACAGAAACAGTGTAATCCGGAGACAGCTGTAATTACAGAAACAGTGTAATCCGGAATCAGCGCTGTAATTACAGAAACAGTGTAATCCGGAGACAGCGCTGTAATTACAGAACCACTGCAATCCGGATACAGCACCTGTAATTACAGAAACAGTGCAATCCAGAGAAAGCGCTGTAATTACAGAAACAGCGCAATCCGGAGACAGCACCTGTAATTACAGAACCAGTGCAATCCGGAGACAGCGCTGTAATTACAGAAACAGTGCAATCCGGAGACAGCGGTGTAATTACAGAAACAGTATAATCCAGAGACAGCGCTGTAATTACAGAAACAGTGCAATCCGGAGACAGGTGTAATTACAGAAACAGTGTAATCTGGAGACAGCGCTGTAATTACAGAAACAGTGCAATCCGGAGACAGCACCTGTAATTACAGAAACAGTGCAATCCAGAGACAGCGCTGTAATTACAGAACCAGTGCAATCCGGAGACAGCAGCTGTAATTACAGAAACAGTGCAATCCAGAGACAGCGCTGTAATTACACAAACAGCGCAATCCGGAGACAGCACCCGTAATTACAGAAACAGTGCAATCCGGAGAGAGCGCTGTAATTACAGAGACAGCGCAATCCGGAGACAGCGCTGTAATTACAGAAACAGTGTAATCCGGAGACAGTGCTGTAATTACAAAACAGTGCAATCCGGAGACAGCGCTGTAATTACAGAACCAGTGCAATCCGGAGACAGCGGTGTAATTACAGAAAAAGTGCAATCAGGAGACAGCGCTGTAATTACAGAAACCATGCAATCCGGAGACAGCGCTGTAATTACAGAAGCAGTGTAATCTGGAGACAGCTGTAATTACAGAAACAGTGCAATCTGGAGACAGCTGCAATTACAGAAACAGTGCAATCCGGAGACAGCGCTGTAATTACAGAAACAGTGCAATCCGGAGACAGCGGTGTAATTACAGAAACAGTGCAATCCGGAGACAGCTCCTGTAATTACAGAAACAGTGCAATCTGGAAACAGCGCTGTAATTGCAGAAACAGTATAATCCAGAGACAGCTGTAATTACAGAAACAGTGCAATCCGGAGAGAGCTGTAATTACAGAAACAGTGTAATCCGGAGACAGCGCTGTAAGTACAGAAACAGTGCAATCCGGAGACAGCACCTGTAATTACAGAAACAGTGCAATCCAGAGACAGCGCTGTAATTACAGAACCAGTGCAATCCGGAGACAGCACCTGTAATTACAGAAACAGTGCAATCCAGAGACAGCGCTGTAATTACAGAAACAGTGCAATCCGGAGACAGCACCTGTAATTACAGAAACAGTGCAATCCGGAGACAGCGCTGTAATTACAGAAACAGCGCAATCCGGAGACAGCGCTGTAATTACAGAAACAGTGTAATCCGGAGACAGTGCTGTAATTACAGAAACAGTGCAATCCGGAGACAGCGCTGTAATTACAGAAACAGTGCAATCCGGAGACAGCGGTGTAATTACAGAAACAGTGCAATCCGGAGACAGCGCTGTAATTACAGAAACCGTGCAATCCGGAGACAGCGCTGTAATTACAGAAGCAGTGTAATCTGGAGACAGCTGTAATTACAGAAACAGTGCAATCCGGAGACAGCTGTAATTAGAGAAACAGTGCAATCCGGAGACAGCGCTGTAATTACAGAAACAGTGCAATCCGGAGACAGCGGTGTAATTACAGAAACAGTGCAATCCGGACAGCTCCTTTAATTACAGAAACAGTGCATCTGGAAACAGCGCTGTAATTGCAGAAGCAGTATAATCCAGAGACAGCTGTAATTACAGAAACAGTGCAATCTGGAGACAGCTGTAATTACAGAAACAGTGTAATCCGGAGACAGCGCTGTAATTACAGAAACAGTGTAATCCGGAGACAGCACCTGTAATTACTAAACCAGTGTAATCTGGAGACAGTGCTGTAATTACAGAAACAGTGCAATCCGGAGACAGCGCTGTAATTACAGAAACAGCGCAATCCGGAGACAGCGCTGTAATTACAGAAACAGTGCAATCCGGAGACAGCACCTGTAATTACAAAACCAGTGTAATCTGGAGACAGCTGTAATTACAGAAACAGTGCAATCCGGAGACAGCGCTGTAATTACAGAAACAGTGCAATCCGGAGACAGCGCGGTAATTACAGAAACAGTGTAATCTGGAGACAGTGCTGTAATTACAGAAACAGTGTATTCCGGAGACAGCGCTGTAATTACAGAAACAGTGCAATCCGGAGACAGCGCTGTAATTACAGGAACAATGCAATCCGGAGACAGCGCTGTAATTACAGAAACAGTGTAATCCGGACACAGCGCTGTAGTTACAGAAACAGTGCAATCCGAAGACAGCGTTGTAATTACAGAAACAGTGCAATCCGGAGACAGCACCTGTAATTAAGAAACAGTGCAATCCGGAGACAGTGCTGTAATTACAGAAACAGTGCAATCCGGAGACAGCGCTGTAATTACAGAAACAGTGCAATCCGGAGACAGCGGTGTAATTACAGAAACAGTGCAATCCGGAGACAGCGCTGTAATTACAGAAACCGTGCAATCCGGAGACAGCGCTGTAATTACAGAAGCAGTGTAATCTGGAGACAGCTGTAATTACAGAAACAGTGCAATCCGGAGACAGCTGTAATTAGAGAAACAGTGCAATCCGGAGACAGCGCTGTAATTACAGAAACAGTGCAATCCGGAGACAGCGGTGTAATTACAGAAACAGTGCAATCCGGACAGCTCCTTTAATTACAGAAACAGTGCATCTGGAAACAGCGCTGTAATTGCAGAAGCAGTATAATCCAGAGACAGCTGTAATTACAGAAACAGTGCAATCCGGAGACAGCTGTAATTACAGAAACAGTGTAATCCGGAGACAGCGCTGTAATTACAGAAACAGTGTAATCCGGAGACAGCACCTGTAATTACTAAACCAGTGTAATCTGGAGACAGTGCTGTAATTACAGAAACAGTGCAATCCGGAGACAGCGCTGTAATTACAGAAACAGCGCAATCCGGAGACAGCGCTGTAATTACAGAAACAGTGCAATCCGGAGACAGCACCTGTAATTACAAAACCAGTGTAATCTGGAGACAGCTGTAATTACAGAAACAGTGCAATCCGGAGACAGCGCTGTAATTACAGAAACAGTGCAATCCGGAGACAGCGCGGTAATTACAGAAACAGTGTAATCTGGAGACAGTGCTGTAATTACAGAAACAGTGTATTCCGGAGACAGCGCTGTAATTACAGAAACAGTGCAATCCGGAGACAGCGCTGAAATTACAGGAACAATGCAATCCGGAGACAGCGCTGTAATTACAGAAACAGTGTAATCCGGACACAGCGCTGTAGTTACAGAAACAGTGCAATCCGAAGACAGCGTTGTAATTACAGAAACAGTGCAATCCGGAGACAGCACCTGTAATTAAGAAACAGTGCAATCCGGAGACAGCGCTGTAATTACAGAAACAGTGCAATCCGGAGACAACACCTGTAATTACTGAAACAGTGTAATCCGGATACAGCTGTAATTACAGAAACAGTGTAATCCGGAGAAAGCACCTGTAATTACAGAAATAGTGCAATCCGGAGACAGCGCTGTAATTACAGAAACAGTGCAATCCGGAGACAGCTGTAATTGCAGAAACAGTGCAATCCGGAGACAGCGCTGTAATTACAGAAACAGTGTAATCCGGAGACAGCACCTGTAATTACAGAAACAGTGCAATCCGGAGACAGCGCTGTAATTACAGAAACAGTGCAATCCGGAGACAGCTGTAATTACAGAAACCGTGCAATCCGGAGACAGCGCTGTAATTACAGAAACAGGGCAATCCGGAGACAGCACCTGTAATTACAGAAAAAGTGCAATCCGGAGACAGCGCTGTAATTACAGAAACAGTGCAATCCGGAGACAGCTGTAATTACAGAAACCGTGCAATCCAGAGACAGCACTGTAATTACAGAAGTAGTGTAATCCAGAGACAGCTGTAATTACAGAAACAGTGCAATCTGGAGACAGCTGTAATTACAGAAACAGTGTAATCCGGAATCAGCGCTGTAATTACAAAAACAGTGCAATCCGGAGACAACGCTGTATTTACAGAAACAGTGTAATCCGGAGACAGCTGTAATTACAGAAACAGTGTAATCCGGAATCAGCGCTGTAATTACAGAAACAGTGCAATCCGGAGAGAGCGCTGTAATTACAGAACCACTGCAATCCGGATACAGCACCTGTAATTACAGAAACAGTGCAATCCAGAGAAAGCGCTGTAATTACAGAAACAGCGCAATCCGGAGACAGCACCTGTAATTACAGAACCAGTGCAATCCGGAGACAGCGCTGTAATTACAGAAACAGTGCAATCCGGAGACAGCGGTGTAATTACAGAAACAGTGCAATCCGGAGACAACGCTGTAATTACAGAAACAGTGTAATCTGGAGACAGCTTAATTACAGAAACAGTGCAATCCGGAGACAGCTGTAATTACAGAAACAGTGCAATCCGGAGACAGCGCTGTAATTACAGAAACAGTGCAATCCGGAGACAGCGGTGTAATTACAGAAACAGTGCAATCCGGAGACAGCTCCTGTAATTACAGAAACAGTGCAATCTGGAAACAGCGCTGTAATTGCAGAAACAGTATAATCCAGAGACAGCTGTAATTACAGAAACAGTGCAATCCGGAGACAGGTGTAATTACAGAAACAGTGTAATCTGGAGACAGCGCTGTAATTACAGAAACAGTGCAATCCGGAGACAGCACCTGTAATTACAGAAACAGTGCAATCCAGAGACAGCGCTGTAATTACAGAACCAGTGCAATCCGGAGACAGCACCTGTAATTACAGAAACAGTGCAATCCAGAGACAGCGCTGTAATTACAGAAACAGCGCAATCCGGAGACAGCACCTGTAATTACAGAAACAGTGCAATCCGGAGACAGCGCTGTAATTACAGAAACAGTGCAATCCGGAGACAGCTGTAATTACAGAAAGAGTGTGATCCGGAGACAGTGCTGTAATTACAGAAACAGTGCAATCCGGAGACAGCGCTGTAATTACAGAACCAGTGCAATCCGGAGACAGCGGTGTAATTACAGAAACAGTGCAATCAGGAGACAGCGCTGTAATTACAGAAACCATGCAATCCGGAGACAGCGCTGTAATTACAGAAGCAGTGTAATCTGGAGACAGCTGTAATTACAGAAACAGTGCAATCCGGAGACAACTGTAATTACAGAAACAGTGCAATCCGGAGACAGCGCTGTAATTACAGAAACAGTGCAATCCGGAGACAGCGGTGTAATTACAGAAACAGTGCAATCCGGAGACAGCTCCTGTAATTACAGAAACAGTGCAATCTGGAAACAGCGCTGTAATTGCAGAAACAGTATAATCCAGAGACAGCTGTAATTACAGAAACAGTGCAATCCGGAGAGAGCTGTAATTACAGAAACAGTGTAATCCGGAGACAGCGCTGTAAGTACAGAAACAGTGCAATCCGGAGACAGCACCGTAATTACAGAAACAGTGCAATCCAGAGACAGCGCTGTAATTACAGAACCAGTGCAATCCGGAGACAGCACCTGTAATTACAGAAACAGTGCAATCCAGAGACAGCGCTGTAATTACAGAAACAGTGCAATCCGGAGACAGCACCTGTAATCACAGAAACAGTGCAATCCGGAGACAGCGCTGTAATTACAGAAACAGCTCAATCCGGAGACAGCCCTGTAATTACAGAAACAGTGTAATCCGGAGACAGTGCTGTAATTACAGAAACAGTGCAATCCGGAGACAGCGCTGTAATTACAGAAACAGTGCAATCCGGAGACAGCGGTGTAATTACAGAAACAGTGCAATCCGGAGACAGCGCTGTAATTACAGAAACCGTGCAATCCGGAGACAGCGCTGTAATTACAGAAGCAGTGTAATCTGGAGACAGCTGTAATTACAGAAACAGTGCAATCCGGAGACAGCTGTAATTAGAGAAACAGTGCAATCCGGAGACAGCGCTGTAATTACAGAAACAGTGCAATCCGGAGACAGCGGTGTAATTACAGAAACAGTGCAATCCGGACAGCTCCTGTAATTACAGAAACAGTGCAATCTGGAAACAGCGCTGTAATTGCAGAAGCAGTATAATCCAGAGACAGCTGTAATTACAGAAACAGTGCAATCCGGAGACAGCTGTAATTACAGAAACAGTGTAATCCGGAGACAGCGCTGTAATTACAGAAACAGTGTAATCCGGAGACAGCACCTGTAATTACTAAACCAGTGTAATCTGGAGACAGTGCTGTAATTACAGAAACAGTGCAATCCGAGACAGCGCTGTAATTACAGAAACAGCGCAATCCGGAGACAGCGCTGTAATTACAGAAACAGTGCAATCCGGAGACAGCACCTGTAATTACAAACCAGTGTAATCTGGAGACAGCTGTAATTACAGAAACAGTGCAATCCGGAGACAGCGCTGTAATTACAGAAACAGTGGAATCCGGAGACAGCGCTGTAATTACAGAAACAGTGTATTCCGGAGACAGCGCTGTAATTACAGAAACAGTGCAATCCGGAGACAGCGCTGTAATTACAGGAACAATGCAATCCGGAGACAGCGCTGTAATTACAGAAACAGTGTAATCCGGACACAGCGCTGTAGTTACAGAAACAGTGCAATCCGAAGACAGCGTTGTAATTACAGAAACAGTGCAATCCGGAGACAGCACCTGTAATTAAGAAACAGTGCAATCCGGAGACAGTGCTGTAATTACAGAAACAGTGCAATCCGGAGACAGCGCTGTAATTACAGAAACAGTGCAATCCGGAGACAGCGGTGTAATTACAGAAACAGTGCAATCCGGAGACAGCGCTGTAATTACAGAAACCGTGCAATCCGGAGACAGCGCTGTAATTACAGAAGCAGTGTAATCTGGAGACAGCTGTAATTACAGAAACAGTGCAATCCGGAGACAGCTGTAATTAGAGAAACAGTGCAATCCGGAGACAGCGCTGTAATTACAGAAACAGTGCAATCCGGAGACAGCGGTGTAATTACAGAAACAGTGCAATCCGGACAGCTCCTTTAATTACAGAAACAGTGCATCTGGAAACAGCGCTGTAATTGCAGAAGCAGTATAATCCAGAGACAGCTGTAATTACAGAAACAGTGCAATCCGGAGACAGCTGTAATTACAGAAACAGTGTAATCCGGAGACAGCGCTGTAATTACAGAAACAGTGTAATCCGGAGACAGCACCTGTAATTACTAAACCAGTGTAATCTGGAGACAGTGCTGTAATTACAGAAACAGTGCAATCCGGAGACAGCGCTGTAATTACAGAAACAGCGCAATCCGGAGACAGCGCTGTAATTACAGAAACAGTGCAATCCGGAGACAGCACCTGTAATTACAAAACCAGTGTAATCTGGAGACAGCTGTAATTACAGAAACAGTGCAATCCGGAGACAGCGCTGTAATTACAGAAACAGTGCAATCCGGAGACAGCGCGGGTAATTACAGAAACAGTGTAATCTGGAGACAGTGCTGTAATTACAGAAACAGTGTATTCCGGAGACAGCGCTGTAATTACAGAAACAGTGCAATCCGGAGACAGCGCTGTAATTACAGGAACAATGCAATCCGGAGACAGCGCTGTAATTACAGAAACAGTGTAATCCGGACACAGCGCTGTAGTTACAGAAACAGTGCAATCCGAAGACAGCGTTGTAATTACAGAAACAGTGCAATCCGGAGACAGCACCTGTAATTAAGAAACAGTGCAATCCGGAGACAGCGCTGTAATTACAGAAACAGTGCAATCCGGAGACAACACCTGTAATTACTGAAACAGTGTAATCCGGATACAGCTGTAATTACAGAAACAGTGTAATCCGGAGAAAGCACCTGTAATTACAGAAATAGTGCAATCCGGAGACAGCGCTGTAATTACAGAAACAGTGCAATCCGGAGACAGCTGTAATTGCAGAAACAGTGCAATCCGGAGACAGCGCTGTAATTACAGAAACAGTGTAATCCGGAGACAGCACCTGTAATTACAGAAACAGTGCAATCCGGAGACAGCGCTGTAATTACAGAAACAGTGCAATCCGGAGACAGCTGTAATTACAGAAACCGTGCAATCCGGAGACAGCGCTGTAATTACAGAAACAGGGCAATCCGGAGACAGCACCTGTAATTACAGAAAAAGTGCAATCCGGAGACAGCGCTGTAATTACAGAAACAGTGCAATCCGGAGACAGCTGTAATTACAGAAACCGTGCAATCCAGAGACAGCACTGTAATTACAGAAGTAGTGTAATCCAGAGACAGCTGTAATTACAGAAACAGTGCAATCCGGAGACAGCTGTAATTACAGAAACAGTGTAATCCGGAATCAGCGCTGTAATTACAAAAACAGTGCAATCCGGAGACAACGCTGTATTTACAGAAACAGTGTAATCCGGAGACAGCTGTAATTACAGAAACAGTGTAATCCGGAATCAGCGCTGTAATTACAGAAACAGTGCAATCCGGAGAGAGCGCTGTAATTACAGAACCACTGCAATCCGGATACAGCACCTGTAATTACAGAAACAGTGCAATCCAGAGAAAGCGCTGTAATTACAGAAACAGCGCAATCCGGAGACAGCAGCTGTAATTACAGAACCAGTGCAATCCGGAGACAGCGCTGTAATTACAGAAACAGTGCAATCCGGAGACAGCGGTGTAATTACAGAAACAGTGCAATCCGGAGACAACGCTGTAATTACAGAAACAGTGTAATCTGGAGACAGCTTAATTACAGAAACAGTGCAATCCGGAGACAGCTGTAATTACAGAAACAGTGCAATCCGGAGACAGCGCTGTAATTACAGAAACAGTGCAATCCGGAGACAGCGGTGTAATTACAGAAACAGTGCAATCCGGAGACAGCTCCTGTAATTACAGAAACAGTGCAATCTGGAAACAGCGCTGTAATTGCAGAAACAGTATAATCCAGAGACAGCTGTAATTACAGAAACAGTGCAATCCGGAGACAGGTGTAATTACAGAAACAGTGTAATCTGGAGACAGCGCTGTAATTACAGAAACAGTGCAATCCGGAGACAGCACCTGTAATTACAGAAACAGTGCAATCCAGAGACAGCGCTGTAATTACAGAACCAGTGCAATCCGGAGACAGCACCTGTAATTACAGAAACAGTGCAATCCAGAGACAGCGCTGTAATTACAGAAACAGCGCAATCCGGAGACAGCACCTGTAATTACAGAAACAGTGCAATCCGGAGACAGCGCTGTAATTACAGAGACAGCGCAATCCGGAGACAGCGCTGTAATTACAGAAACAGTGTAATCCGGAGACAGTGCTGTAATTACAGAAACAGTGCAATCCGGAGACAGCGCTGTAATTACAGAACCAGTGCAATCCGGAGACAGCGGTGTAATTACAGAAACAGTGCAATCAGGAGACAGCGCTGTAATTACAGAAACCATGCAATCCGGAGACAGCGCTGTAATTACAGAAGCAGTGTAATCTGGAGACAGCTGTAATTACAGAAACAGTGCAATCCGGAGACAGCTGTAATTACAGAAACAGTGCAATCCGGAGACAGCGCTGTAATTACAGAAACAGTGCAATCCGGAGACAGCGGTGTAATTACAGAAACAGTGCAATCCGGAGACAGCTCCTGTAATTACAGAAACAGTGCAATCTATAAACAGCGCTGTAATTGCAGAAACAGTATAATCCAGAGACAGCTGTAATTACAGAAACAGTGCAATCCGGAGAGAGCAGTAATTACAGAAACAGTGTAATCCGGAGACAGCGCTGTAAGTACAGAAACAGTGCAATCCGGAGACAGCACCTGTAATTACAGAAACAGTGCAATCCAGAGACAGCGCTGTAATTACAGAACCAGTGCAATCCGGAGACAGCACCTGTAATTACAGAAACAGTGCAATCCAGAGACAGCGCTGTAATTACAGAAACAGTGCAATCCGGAGACAGCACCTGTAATTACAGAAACAGTGCAATCCGGAGACAGCGCTGTAATTACAGAAACAGCGCAATCCGGAGACAGCGCTGTAATTACAGAAACAGTGTAATCCGGAGACAGTGCTGTAATTACAGAAACAGTGCAATCCGGAGACAGCGCTGTAATTACAGAAACAGTGCAATCCGAAGACAGCGGTGTAATTACAGAAACAGTGCAATCCGGAGACAGCGCTGTAATTACAGAAACCGTGCAATCCGGAGACAGCGCTGTAATTACAGAAGCAGTGTAATCTGGAGACAGCTGTAATTACAGAAACAGTGCAATCCGGAGACAGCTGTAATTAGAGAAACAGTGCAATCCGGAGACAGCGCTGTAATTAGAGAAACAGTGCAATCCGGAGACAGCGGTGTAATTACAGAAACAGTGCAATCCGGACAGCTCCTGTAATTACAGAAACAGTGCAATCTGGAAACAGCGCTGTAATTGCAGAAGCAGTATAATCCAGAGACAGCTGTAATTACAGAAACAGTGCAATCCGGAGACAGCTGTAATTACAGAAACAGTGTAATCCGGAGACAGCGCTGTAATTACAGAAACGGTGTAATCCGGAGACAGCACCTGTAATTACTAAACCAGTGTAATCTGGAGACAGTGCTGTAATTACAGAAACAGTGCAATCCGGAGACAGCGCTGTAATTACAGAAACAGCGCAATCCGGAGACAGCGCTGTAATTACAGAAACAGTGCAATCCGGAGACAGCACCTGTAATTACAAAACCAGTGTAATCTGGAGACAGCTGTAATTACAGAAACAGTGTAATCTGGAGACAGTGCTGTAATTACAGAAACAGTGTATTCCGGAGACAGCGCTGTAATTACAGAAACAGTGCAATCCGGAGACAGCGGTGTAATTACAGAAACAGTGCAATCCGGGGACAGCTCCTGTAATTACAGAAACAGTGCAATCTGGAAACAGCGCTGTAATTGCAGAAACAGTATAATGCAGAGACAGCTGTAATTACAGAAACAGTGCAATCCGGAGAGAGCTGTAATTACAGAAACAGAGTAATCCGGAGACAGCGCTGTAAGTACAGAAACAGTGCAATCCGGAGACAGCACCTGTAATTACAGAAACAGTGCAATCCAGAGACAGCGCTGTAATTACAGAACCAGTGCAATCCGGAGACAGCACCTGTAATTACAGAAACAGTGCAATCCAGAGACAGCGCTGTAATTACAGAAACAGTGCAATCCGGAGACAGCACCTGTAATTACAGAAACAGTGCAATCCGGAGACAGCGCTGTAATTACAGAAACAGCGCAATCCGGAGACAGCGCTGTAATTACAGAAACAGTGTAATCCGGAGACAGTGCTGTAATTACAGAAACAGTGCAATCCGGAGACAGCGCTGTAATTACAGAAACAGTGCAATCCGGAGACAGCGGTGTAATTACAGAAACAGTGCAATCCGGAGACAGCGCTGTAATTACAGAAACCGTGCAATCCGGAGACAGCGCTGTAATTACAGAAGCAGTGTAATCTGGAGACAGCTGTAATTACAGAAACAGTGCAATCCGGAGACAGCTGTAATTAGAGAAACAGTGCAATCCGGAGACAGCGCTGTAATTACAGAAACAGTGCAATCCGGAGACAGCGGTGTAATTACAGAAACAGTGCAATCCGGACAGCTCCTGTAATTACAGAAACAGTGCAATCTGGAAACAGCGCTGTAATTGCAGAAGCAGTATAATCCAGAGACAGCTGTAATTACAGAAACAGTGCAATCCGGAGACAGCTGTAATTACAGAAACAGTGTAATCCGGAGACAGCGCTGTAATTACAGAAACAGTGTAATCCGGAGACAGCACCTGTAATTACTAAACCAGTGTAATCTGGAGACAGTGCTGTAATTACAGAAACAGTGCAATCCGGAGACAGCGCTGTAATTACAGAAACAGCGCAATCCGGAGACAGCGCTGTAATTACAGAAACAGTGCAATCCGGAGACAGCACCTGTAATTACAAAACCAGTGTAATCTGGAGACAGCTGTAATTACAGAAACAGTGCAATCCGGAGACAGCGCTGTAATTACAGAAACAGTGCAATCCGGAGACAGCGCTGTAATTACAGAAACAGTGTAATCTGGAGACAGTGCTGTAATTACAGAAACAGTGTATTCCGGAGACAGCGCTGAAATTACAGAAACAGTGCAATCCCGAGACAGCGCTGTAATTACAGGAACAATGCAATCCGGAGACAGCGCTGTAATTACAGAAACAGTGTAATCCGGACACAGCGCTGTAGTTACAGAAACAGTGCAATCCGAAGACAGCGTTGTAATTACAGAAACAGTGCAATCCGGAGACAGCACTTGTAATTAAGAAACAGTGCAATCCGGAGACAGCGCTGTAATTACAGAAACAGTGCAATCCGGAGACAGGTGTAATTACAGAAACAGTGCAATCTGGAGACAGCGCTGTAATTACAGAAACAGTGCAATCCGGAGACAGCACCTGTAATTACAGAAACAGTGCAATCCAGAGACAGCGCTGTAATTACAGAATAAGTGCAATCCGGAGACAGCACCTGTAATTACAGAAACAGTGCAATCCAGAGACAGCGCTGTAATTACAGAAACAGCGCAATCCGGAGACAGCACCTGTAATTACAGAAACAGTGCAATCCGGAGAGAACGCTGTAATTACAGAGACAGCGCAATCCGGAGACAGCGCTGTAATTACAGAAACAGTGTAATCCGGAGACAGTGCTGTAATTACAGAAACAGTGCAATCCGGAGACAGCGCTGTAATTACAGAACCAGTGCAATCCGGAGACAGCGGTGTAATTACTGAAACAGTGCAATCAGGAGACAGCGCTGTAATTACAGAAACCATGCAATCCGGAGACAGCGCTGTAATTACAGAAGCAGTGTAATCTGGAGACAGCTGTAATTACAGAAACAGTGCAATCCGGAGACAGCTGTAATTACAGAAACAGTGCAATCCGGAGACAGCGCTGTAATTACAGAAACAGTGCAATCCGGAGACAGCGGTGTAATTACAGAAACAGTGCAATCCGGAGACAGCTCCTGTAATTACAGAAACAGTGCAATCTATAAACAGCGCTGTAATTGCAGAAACAGTATAATCCAGAGACAGCTGTAATTACAGAAACAGTGCAATCCGGAGAGAGCTGTAATTACAGAAACAGTGTAATCCGGAGACAGCGCTGTAAGTACAGAAACAGTGCAATCCGGAGACAGCACCTGTAATTACAGAAACAGTGCAATCCAGAGACAGCGCTGTAATTACAGAAACAGTGCAATCCGGAGACAGCACCTGTAATTACAGAAACAGTGCAATCCAGAGACAGCGCTGTAATTACAGAAACAGTGCAATCCGGAGACAGCACCTGTAATTACAGAAACAGTGCAATCCGGAGACAGCGCTGTAATTACAGAAACAGCGCAATCCGGAGACAGCGCTGTAATTACAGAAACAGTGTAATCCGGAGACAGTGCTGTAATTACAGAAACAGTGCAATCCGGAGACAGCGCTGTAATTACAGAAACAGTGCAATCCGGAGACAGCGGTGTAATTACAGAAACAGTGCAATCCGGAGACAGCGCTGTAATTACAGAAACCGTGCAATCCGGAGACAGCGCTGTAATTACAGAAGCAGTGTAATCTGGAGACAGCTGTAATTACAGAAACAGTGCAATCCGGAGACAGCTGTAATTAGAGAAACAGTGCAATCCGGAGACAGCGCTGTAATTACAGAAACAGTGCAATCCGGAGACAGCGGTGTAATTACAGAAACAGTGCAATCCGGACAGCTCCAGTAATTACAGAAACAGTGCAATCTGGAAACAGCGCTGTAATTGCAGAAGTAGTATAATCCAGAGACAGCTGTAATTACAGAAACAGTGCAATCCGGAGACAGCTGTAATTACAGAAACAGTGTAATCCGGAGACAGCGCTGTAATTACAGAAACAGTGTAATCCGGAGACAGCACCTGTAATTACTAAACCAGTGTAATCTGGAGACAGAGCTGTAATTACAGAAACAGTGCAATCCGGAGACAGCGCTGTAATTACAGAAACAGCGCAATCCGGAGACAGCGCTGTAATTACAGAAACAGTGCAATCCGGAGACAGCACCTGTAATTACAAAACCAGTGTAATCTGGAGACAGCTGTAATTACAGAAACAGTGCAATCCGGAGACAGCGCTGTAATTGCAGAAACAGTGCAATCCGGAGACAGCGCTGTAATTACAGAAACAGTGTAATCTGGAGACAGTGCTGTAATTACAGAAACAGTGTATTCCGGAGACAGCGCTGTAATTACAGAAACAGTGCAATCCGGAGACAGCTGTAATTACAGAAACAGTGCAATCCGGAGACAGCGCTGTAATTACAGAAACAGTGCAATCCGGAGACAGCGGTGTAATTACAGAAACAGTGCAATCTGGACAGCTCCTGTAATTACAGAAACAGTGGAATCTGGAAACAGCGCTGTAATTGCAGAAGCAGTATAATCCAGAGACAGCTGTAATTACAGAAACAGTGCAATCCGGAGACAGCTGTAATTACAGAAACAGTGTAATCCGGAGACAGCGCTGTAATTACAGAAACAGTGCAATCCGGAGACAGCACCTGTAATTACAGAAACAGTGCAATCCGGAGACAGCGCTGTAATTACTGAAACAGTGCAGTCCGGAGACAGCGCTGTAATTACAGAACCAGTGCAATCCGGAGACAGCACCTGTAATTACAGGAACAGTGCAATCCAGAGACAGCGCTGTAATTACAGAAACAGCGCAATCCGGAGACAGCACCTGTAATTACAGAAACAGTGCAATCCGGAGACAGCACTGTAATTACAGAAACAGCACAATCCGGAGACAGCACCTGTAATTACAGAACCAGTGCAATCCTGAGACAGCGCTGTAATTACAGTAACAGTGCAATCCGGAGACAGCGGTGTAATTACAGAAACAGTGCAGTCCGGAGACGGCGCTGTAATTACAGAAACAGTGCAATCCGGAGACAGAGCTGTAATTACAGAAACAGTGTAATCCGGAGACAGTGCTGTAATTACAGAAACAATGCAATCCGGAGACAGCGCTGTAATTACAGAAAGAGTGTAATCCGGACACAGCGCTGTAATTACAGAAACAGTGCAATCCGAAGACAGCGCTGTAATTACAGAAACAGTGCAATCCGGAGACAACACCCGTAATTACAGAAAAAGTGCAATCCGGAGACAGCGCTGTAATTACAGAAACAGTGCAATCCGGAGACAGCGCTGTAATTACAGAACCAGTGCAATCCGGAGACAGCACCTGTAATTACAGGAACAGTGCAATCCAGAGACAGCGCTGTAATTACAGAAACAGCGCAATCCGGAGACAGCACCTGTAATTACAGAAACAGTGCAATCCGGAGACAGCGCTGTAATTACAGAAACAGCGCAATCCGGAGACAGCACCTGTAATTACAGAACCAGTGCAATCCTGAGACAGCGCTGTAATTACAGTAACAGTGCAATCCGGAGACAGCGGTGTAATTACAGAAACAGTGCAATCCGGAGACGGCGCTGTAATTACAGAAACAGTGCAATCCGGAGGCGGCGCTGTAATTACAGAAACAGTGTAATCCGGAGACAGCACCTGTAATTACAGAAATAGTGCAATCCGGAGACAGCACTGTAATGACAGAAACAGTGCAATCCGGAGACAGCTGTAATTACAGAAAAAGTGCAGTCCGGAGACAGCGCTGTAATTACAGAAACAGTGCAATCCGGAGACAGCACCTGTAATTACAGAAAAAGTGCAATCCGGAGACAGCGCTGTAATTACAGAAACAGTGCAATCCGGAGACAGCTGTAATTACAGAAACCGTGCAATCCGGAGACAGTGCTGTAATTACAGATACAGTGCAATCCGGAGACAGCACTGTAATTACAGAAATAGTGTAATCCAGAGACAGCTGTAATTACAGAAACAGTGCAATCCGGAGACAGCTGTAATTACAGAAACAGTGTAATCCGGAATCAGCGCTGTAATTACAGAAACAGTGTAATCCGGAATCAGCGCTGTAATTACAGAAACAGTGCAATCCGGAGACAACGCTGTATTTACAGAAACAGTGTAATCCGGAGACAGCTGTAATTACAGAAACAGTGTAATCCGGAATCAGTGCTGTAATTACAGAAACAGTGTAATCCGGAGACAGCGCTGTAATTACAGAAACAGTGCAATCCGGAGACAGCACCTGTAATTACTGAAACAGTGCAATCCAGAGACATCGCTGTAATTACAGAAACAGCGCAATCCGGAGACAGCGCTGTAATTACAGAAACAGTGTAATCCGGAGACAGCGCTGTAATTACAGAAACAGTGCAATCCGGAGACAGCACCTGTAATCACAAAACCAGCGTAATCTGGAGACAGCTGTAATTACAGAAACAGCGCAATCCGGAGACAGCGCTGTAATTACAGAAACAGTGCAATCCGGAGACAGCGCTGTAATTACAGAAACAGTGTAATCCGGAGACAGTGCTGTAATTACAGAAACAGTGTAATCCGGAGACAGCGCTGTAATTACAGAAACAGTGCAATCCGGAGACAGCGCTGTAATTACAGGAACAATGCAATCCGGAGACAGCGCTGTAATTACAGAAACAGTGCAATCCGAAGACAGCGCTGTAATTACAGAAACAGTGCAATCCGGAGACAGCACCTGTAATTAAGAAACAGTGCAATCCGGAGACAGCGCTCTAATTACAGAAACAGTGCAATCCGGAGACAACACCTGTAATTACTGAAACAGTGTAATCCGGAGACAGCTGTAATTACAGAAACAGTGTAATCCGGAGAAAGCACCTGTAATTACAGAAATAGTGCAATCCGGAGACAGCGCTGTAATTACAGAAACAGTGCAATCCGGAGACAGTGCTGTAATTACAGAAACAGTGTAATCCGGAGACAGCACCTGTAATTACAGAAACAGTGCAATCCGGAGACAGCGCTGTAATTACAGAAACAGTGCAATCCGGAGACAGCTGTAATTACAGAAACCATGCAATCCGGAGACAGCGCTGTAATTACAGAAACAGGGCAATCCGGAGACAGCACCTGTAATTACAGAAAAAGTGCAATCCGGAGACAGCGCTGTAATTACAGAAACAGTGCAATCCGGAGACAGCTGTAATTACAGAAACCGTGCAATCCAGAGACAGCACTGTAATTACAGAAATAGTGTAATCCAGAGACAGCTGTAATTACAGAAACAGTGCAATCCGGAGACAACGCTGTATTTACAGAAACAGTGTAATCCGGAGACAGCTGTAATTACAGAAACAGTGTAAACCGGAATCAGCGCTGTAATTACAGAAACAGTGTAATCCGGAGACAGCGCTGTAATTACAGAACCACTGCAATCCGGCTACAGCACCTGCAATTACAGAAACAGTGCAATCCAGAGAATGCGCTGTAATTACAGAAACAGCGCAATCCGGAGACAGCACCTGTAATTACAGAACCAGTGCAATCCAGAGACAGCGCTGTAATTACAGAAACAGTGCAATCCGGAGACAGCGGTGTAATTACAGAAACAGTGCAATCCGGAGACAGCGCTGTAATTACAGAAACAGTGTAATCTGGAGACAGCTTAATTACAGAAACAGTGCAATCCGGAGACAGCTGTAATTACAGAAACAGTGCAATCCGGAGACAGCGCTGTAATTACAGAAACAGTGCAATCCGGAGACAGCGGTGTAATTACAGAAACAGTGCAATCCGGAGACAGCTCCTGTAATTACAGAAACAGTGCAATCTGGAAACAGCGCTGTAATTGCAGAAACAGTATAATCCAGAGACAGCTGTAATTACAGAAACAGTGCAATCCGGAGACAGCTGTAATTACAGAAACAGTGTAATCCGGAGACAGCGCTGTAAGTACAGAAACAGTGCAATCCGGAGACAGCACCTGTAATTACAGAAACAGTGCAATCCAGAGACAGCACTGTAATTACAGAACCAGTGCAATCCGGAGACAGCACCTGTAATTACAGAAACAGTGCAATCCGGAGACAGCACCTGTAATTACAGAAACAGTGCAATCCGGAGACAGCGCTGTAATTACAGAAACAGCGCAATCCGGAGACAGCGCTGTAATTACAGAAACAGTGTAATCCGGAGACAGTGCTGTAATTACAGAAACAGTGCAATCCGGAGACAGCGCTGTAATTACAGAACCAGTGCAATCCGGAGACAGCGGTGTAATTACAGAAACAGTGCAATCCGGAGACAGCGCTGTAATTACAGAAACCGTGCAATCCGGAGACAGCGCTGTAATTACAGAATCAGTGTAATCTGGAGACAGCTGTAATTACAGAAACAGTGCAATCCGGAGACAGCTGTAATTAGAGAAACAGTGCAATCCGGAGACAGCGCTGTAATTACAGAAACAGTGCAATCCGGAGACAGCGGTGTAATTACAGAAACAGTGCAATCCGGACAGCTCCTGTACTTACAGAAACAGTGCAAACTGGAAACAGCGCTGTAATTGCAGAAGCAGTATAATCCAGAGACAGCTGTAATTACAGAAACAGTGCAATCCGGAGACAGCTGTAATTACAGAAACAGTGTAATCCGGAGACAGTGCTGTAATTACAGAAACAGTGTATTCCGGAGACAGCGCTGTAATTACAGAAACAGTGCAATCCGGAGACAGCGCTGTAATTACAGGAACAATGCAATCCGGAGACAGCGCTGTAATTACAGAAACAGTGTAATCCGGACACAGCGCTGTAGTTACAGAAACAGTGCAATCCGAAGACAGCGTTGTAATTACAGAAACAGTGCAATCCGGAGACAGCACATGTAATTAAGAAACAGTGCAATCCGGAGACAGCGCTGTAATTACAGAAACAGTGCAATCCGGAGACAACACCTGTAATTTCTGAAACAGTGTAATCCGCATACAGCTGTAATTACAGAAACAGTGTAATCCGGAGAAAGCACCTGTAATTACAGAAATAGTGCAATCCGGAGACAGCGCTGTAATTACAGAAACAGTGCAATCCGGAGACAGCTGTAATTGCAGAAACAGTGCAATCCGGAGACAGCGCTGTAATTACAGAAACAGTGTAATCCGGAGACAGCACCTGTAATTACAGAAACAGTGCAATCCGGAGACAGCGCTGTAATTACAGAAACAGTGCAATCCGGAGACAGCTGTAATTACAGAAACCGTGCAATCCGGAGACAGCGCTGTAATTACAGAAACAGGGCAATCCGGAGACAGCACCTGTAATTACAGAAAAAGTGCAATCCGGAGACAGCGCTGTAATTACAGAAACAGTGCAATCCGGAGACAGCTGTAATTACAGAAACCGTGCAATCCAGAGACAGCACTGTAATTACAGAAATAGTGTAATCCAGAGACAGCTGTAATTACAGAAACAGTGCAATCCGGAGACAGCTGTAATTACAGAAACAGTGTAATCCGGAATCAGCGCTGTAATTACAGAAACTGTGCAATCCGGAGACAACGCTGTATTTACAGAAACAGTGTAATCCGGAGACAGCTGTAATTACAGAAACAGTGTAATCCGGAATCAGCGCTGTAATTACAGAAACAGTGTAATCCGGAGACAGCGCTGTAATTACAGAAACAGTGCAATCCGGAGACAGCGCTGTAATTACAGAACCACTGCAATCCGGATACAGCACCTGTAATTACAGAAACAGTGCAATCCAGAGAAAGCGCTGTAATTACAGAAACAGCGCAATCCGGAGACAGCACCTGTAATTACAGAACCAGTGCAATCCGGAGACAGCGCTGTAATTACAGAAACAGTGCAATCCGGAGACAGCGGTGTAATTACAGAAACAGTGCAATCCGGAGACAGCTCCTGTAATTACAGAAACAGTGCAATCTGGAAACAGCGCTGTAATTGCAGAAACAGTATAATCCAGAGACAGCTGTAATTACAGAAACAGTGCAATCCGGAGACAGCTGTAATTACAGAAACAGTGTAATCCGGAGACAGCGCTGTAAGTACAGAAACAGTGCAATCCGGAGACAGCACCTGTAATTACAGAAACAGTGCAATCCAGAGACAGCACTGTAATTACAGAACCAGTGCAATCCGGAGACAGCACCTGTAATTACAGAAACAGTGCAATCCGGAGACAGCACCTGTAATTACAGAAACAGTGCAATCCGGAGACAGCGCTGTAATTACAGAAACAGCGCAATCCGGAGACAGCGCTGTAATTACAGAAACAGTGTAATCCGGAGACAGTGCTGTAATTACAGAAACAGTGCAATCCGGAGACAGCGCTGTAATTACAGAACCAGTGCAATCCGGAGACAGCGGTGTAATTACAGAAACAGTGCAATCCGGAGACAGCGCTGTAATTACAGAAACCGTGCAATCCGGAGACAGCGCTGTAATTACAGAATCAGTGTAATCTGGAGACAGCTGTAATTACAGAAACAGTGCAATCCGGAGACAGCTGTAATTAGAGAAACAGTGCAATCCGGAGACAGCGCTGTAATTACAGAAACAGTGCAATCCGGAGACAGCGGTGTAATTACAGAAACAGTGCAATCCGGACAGCTCCTGTACTTACAGAAACAGTGCAAACTGGAAACAGCGCTGTAATTGCAGAAGCAGTATAATCCAGAGACAGCTGTAATTACAGAAACAGTGCAATCCGGAGACAGCTGTAATTACAGAAACAGTGTAATCCGGAGACAGTGCTGTAATTACAGAAACAGTGTATTCCGGAGACAGCGCTGTAATTACAGAAACAGTGCAATCCGGAGACAGCGCTGTAATTACAGGAACAATGCAATCCGGAGACAGCGCTGTAATTACAGAAACAGTGTAATCCGGACACAGCGCTGTAGTTACAGAAACAGTGCAATCCGAAGACAGCGTTGTAATTACAGAAACAGTGCAATCCGGAGACAGCACATGTAATTAAGAAACAGTGCAATCCGGAGACAGCGCTGTAATTACAGAAACAGTGCAATCCGGAGACAACACCTGTAATTTCTGAAACAGTGTAATCCGCATACAGCTGTAATTACAGAAACAGTGTAATCCGGAGAAAGCACCTGTAATTACAGAAATAGTGCAATCCGGAGACAGCGCTGTAATTACAGAAACAGTGCAATCCGGAGACAGCTGTAATTGCAGAAACAGTGCAATCCGGAGACAGCGCTGTAATTACAGAAACAGTGTAATCCGGAGACAGCACCTGTAATTACAGAAACAGTGCAATCCGGAGACAGCGCTGTAATTACAGAAACAGTGCAATCCGGAGACAGCTGTAATTACAGAAACCGTGCAATCCGGAGACAGCGCTGTAATTACAGAAACAGGGCAATCCGGAGACAGCACCTGTAATTACAGAAAAAGTGCAATCCGGAGACAGCGCTGTAATTACAGAAACAGTGCAATCCGGAGACAGCTGTAATTACAGAAACCGTGCAATCCAGAGACAGCACTGTAATTACAGAAATAGTGTAATCCAGAGACAGCTGTAATTACAGAAACAGTGCAATCCGGAGACAGCTGTAATTACAGAAACAGTGTAATCTGGAATCAGCGCTGTAATTACAGAAACTGTGCAATCCGGAGACAACGCTGTATTTACAGAAACAGTGTAATCCGGAGACAGCTGTAATTACAGAAACAGTGTAATCCGGAATCAGCGCTGTAATTACAGAAACAGTGTAATCCGGAGACAGCGCTGTAATTACAGAAACAGTGCAATCCGGAGACAGCGCTGTAATTACAGAACCACTGCAATCCGGATACAGCACCTGTAATTACAGAAACAGTGCAATCCAGAGAAAGCGCTGTAATTACAGAAACAGCGCAATCCGGAGACAGCACCTGTAATTACAGAACCAGTGCAATCCGGAGACAGCGCTGTAATTACAGAAACAGTGCAATCCGGAGACAGCGGTGTAATTACAGAAACAGTGCAATCCGGAGACAGCGCTGTAATTACAGAAACAGTGCAATCCGGAGACAGCTGTAATTACAGAAACCGTGCAATCCGGAGACAGCGCTGTAATTACAGAAACAGGGCAATCCGGAGACAGCACCTGTAATTACAGAAAAAGTGCAATCCGGAGACAGCGCTGTAATTACAGAAACAGTGCAATCCGGAGACAGCTGTAATTACAGAAACCGTGCAATCCAGAGACAGCACTGTAATTACAGAAATAGTGTAATCCAGAGACAGCTGTAATTACAGAAACAGTGCAATCCGGAGACAGCTGTAATTACAGAAACAGTGTAATCCGGAATCAGCGCTGTAATTACAGAAACTGTGCAATCCGGAGACAACGCTGTATTTACAGAAACAGTGTAATCCGGAGACAGCTGTAATTACAGAAACAGTGTAATCCGGAATCAGCGCTGTAATTACAGAAACAGTGTAATCCGGAGACAGCGCTGTAATTACAGAAACAGTGCAATCCGGAGACAGCGCTGTAATTACAGAACCACTGCAATCCGGATACAGCACCTGTAATTACAGAAACAGTGCAATCCAGAGAAAGCGCTGTAATTACAGAAACAGCGCAATCCGGAGACAGCACCTGTAATTACAGAACCAGTGCAATCCGGAGACAGCGCTGTAATTACAGAAACAGTGCAATCCGGAGACAGCGGTGTAATTACAGAAACAGTGCAATCCGGAGACAGCGCTGTAATTACAGAAACAGTGTAATCTGGAGACAGCTGTAATTACAGAAACAGTGCAATCCAGAGACAGCTGTAATTACAGAAACAGTGCAATCCGGAGACAGCGCTGTAATTACAGAAACAGTGCAATCCGGAGACATCGGTGTAATTACAGAAACAGTGCAATACGGAGACAGCTCCTGTAATTACAGAAACAGTGCAATCTGGAAACAGCGCTGTAATTGCAGAAACAGTATAATCCAGAGACAGCTGTAATTACAGAAACAGTGCAATCCGGAGACAGGTGTAATTACAGAAACAGTGTAATCTGGAGACAGCGCTGTAATTACAGAAACAGTGCAATCCGGAGACAGCACCTGTAATTACAGAAACAGTGCAATCCAGAGACAGCGCTGTAATTACAGAACCAGTGCAATCCGGAGACAGCACCTGTAATTACAGAAACAGTGCAATCCAGAGACTGCGCTGTAATTACAGAAACAGCGCAATCCGGAGACAGCACCTGTAATTACAGAAACAGTGCAATCCGGAGACCGCGCTGTAATTACAGAAACAGTGCAATCCGGAGACAGCTGTAATTGCAGAAACAGTGCAATCCGGAGACAGCGCTGTAATTACAGAAACAGTGTAATCCGGAGACAGCACCTGTAATTACAGAAACAGTGCAATCCGGAGACAGCGCTGTAATTACAGAAACAGTGCAATCCGGAGACAGCTGTAATTACAGAAACCGTGCAATCCGGAGACAGCGCTGTAATTACAGAAACAGGGCAATCCGGAGACAGCACCTGTAATTACAGAAAAAGTGCAATCCGGAGACAGCGCTGTAATTACAGAAACAGTGCAATCCGGAGACAGCTGTAATTACAGAAACCGTGCAATCCAGAGACAGCACTGTAATTACAGAAATAGTGTAATCCAGAGACAGCTGTAATTACAGAAACAGTGCAATCCGGAGACAGCTGTAATTACAGAAACAGTGTAATCCGGAATCAGCGCTGTAATTACAGAAACTGTGCAATCCGGAGACAACGCTGTATTTACAGAAACAGTGTAATCCGGAGACAGCTGTAATTACAGAAACAGTGTAATCCGGAATCAGCGCTGTAATTACAGAAACAGTGTAATCCGGAGACAGCGCTGTAATTACAGAAACAGTGCAATCCGGAGACAGCGCTGTAATTACAGAACCACTGCAATCCGGATACAGCACCTGTAATTACAGAAACAGTGCAATCCAGAGAAAGCGCTGTAATTACAGAAACAGCGCAATCCGGAGACAGCACCTGTAATTACAGAACCAGTGCAATCCGGAGACAGCGCTGTAATTACAGAAACAGTGCAATCCGGAGACAGCGGTGTAATTACAGAAACAGTGCAATCCGGAGACAGCGCTGTAATTACAGAAACAGTGTAATCTGGAGACAGCTGTAATTACAGAAACAGTGCAATCCAGAGACAGCTGTAATTACAGAAACAGTGCAATCCGGAGACAGCGCTGTAATTACAGAAACAGTGCAATCCGGAGACATCGGTGTAATTACAGAAACAGTGCAATCCGGAGACAGCTCCTGTAATTACAGAAACAGTGCAATCTGGAAACAGCGCTGTAATTGCAGAAACAGTATAATCCAGAGACAGCTGTAATTACAGAAACAGTGCAATCCGGAGACAGGTGTAATTACAGAAACAGTGTAATCTGGAGACAGCGCTGTAATTACAGAAACAGTGCAATCCGGAGACAGCACCTGTAATTACAGAAACAGTGCAATCCAGAGAAAGCGCTGTAATTACAGAACCAGTGCAATCCGGAGACAGCACCTGTAATTACAGAAACAGTGCAATCCAGAGACTGCGCTGTAATTACAGAAACAGCGCAATCCGGAGACAGCACCTGTAATTACAGAAACAGTGCAATCCGGAGACCGCGCTGTAATTACAGAAACAGTGCAATCCGGAGACAGCGCTGTAATTACAGAAACAGTGTAATCCGGTGACAGTGCTGTAATTACAGAAACAGTGCAATCCGGAGACAGCGCTGTAATTACAGAACCAGTGCAATCCGGAGACAGCGGTGTAATTACAGAAACAGTGCAATCCGGAGACAGCGCTGTAATTACAGAAACCGTGCAATCCGGAGACAGCGCTGTAATTACAGAAGCAGTGTAATCTGGAGACAGCTGTAATTACAGAAACAGTGCAATCCGGAGACAGCTGTAATTACAGAAACAGTGCAATCCGGAGACAGCGCTGTAATTACAGAAACAGTGCAATCCGGAGACAGCGGTGTAATTACAGAAACAGTGCAATCCGGACAGCTCCTGTAATTACAGAAACAGTGCAATCTGGAAACAGCGCTGTAATTGCAGAAGCAGTATAATCCAGAGACAGCTGTAATTACAGAAACAGTGCAATCCGGAGACAGCTGTAATTACAGAAACAGTGTAATCCGGAGACAGCGCTGTAATTACAGAAACAGTGCAATCCGGAGACAGCGCTGTAATTACAGAAACAGTGCAATCCGGAGACAGCACCTGTAATTACAGAAACAGTGCAATCCAGAGACAGCGCTGTAATTACAGAAACAGTGTAATCCGGAGACAGCGCTGTAATTACAGAAACAGTGCAATCCGGAGACAGCGCTGTAATTACAGAAACAATGCAATCCGGAGACAGCACCTGTAATTACAGAACCATTGTAATCTGGAGACAGCGCTGTAATTACAGAAACAGTGCAATCCGGAGACAGCGCTGTAATTACAGAAACAGTGCAATCCGGAGACAGCGCTGTAATTACAGAAACAATGCAATCCGGAGACAGCACCTGTAATTACAGAACCAGTGTAATCTGGAGACAGCTGTAATTACAGAAACAGTGCAATCTGGAGACAGCTGTAATTACAGAAACAGTGCAATCCGGAGACAGCGCTGTACTTACAGAAACAGTGCAATCCAGAGACAGCGCTGTAATTACAGAAACAGTGTAATCCGGAGACAGTGCTATAATTACAGAAACAGTGTAATCCGGAGACAGCGCTGTAATTACAGAAACAGTGCAATCCGGAGACAGCGCTGTAATTACAGAAACAGTGCAATCCAGAGACAGCACCTGTAATTACAGAACCAGTGTAATCTGGAGACAGCGCTGTAATTACAGAAACAGTGCAATCCGGAGACAGCGCTGTAATTACAGAAACAGTGCAATCCGGAGACAGCGCTGTAATTACAGAAACAATGCAATCCGGAGACAGCACCTGTAATTACAGAACCAGTGTAATCTGGAGACAGCTGTAATTACAGAAACAGTGCAATCCGGAGACAGCTGTAATTACAGAAACAGTGCAATCCGGAGACAGCGCTGTAATTACAGAAACAGTGCAATCCAGAGACAGCGCTGTAATTACAGAAACAGTGTAATCCGGAGACAGTGCTATAATTACAGAAACAGTGTAATCCGGAGACAGCGCTGTAATTACAGAAACAGTGCAATCCGGAGACAGCGCTGTAATTACAGAAACAGTGCAATCCGGAGACAGCACCTGTAATTACAGAAACAGTGCAATCCGGAGACAGCGCTGTAATTACAGAACCAGTGCAATCCGGAGACAGCGGTGTAATTACAGAAACAGTGCAATCCGGAGACAGCGCTGTAATTACAGAAACCGTGCAATCCGGAGACAGCGCTGTAATTACAGAAGCAGTGTAATCTGGAGACAGCTGTAATTACAGAAACAGTGCAATCCGGAGACCGCGCTGTAATTACAGAAACAGCGCAATCCGGAGACAGCGCTGTAATTACAGAAACAGTGTAATCCGGAGACAGTGCTGTAATTACAGAAACAGTGCAATCCGGAGACAGCGCTGTAATTACAGAACCAGTGCAATCCGGAGACAGCGGTGTAATTACAGAAACAGTGCAATCCGGAGACAGCGCTGTAATTACAGAAACCGTGCAATCCGGAGACAGCGCTGTAATTACAGAAGCAGTGTAATCTGGAGACAGCTGTAATTACAGAAACAGTGCAATCCGGAGACAGCTGTAATTACAGAAACAGTGCAATCCGGAGACAGCGCTGTAATTACAGAAACAGTGCAATCCGGAGACAGCGGTGTAATTACAGAAACAGTGCAATCCGGACAGCTCCTGTAATTACAGAAACAGTGCAATCTGGAAACAGCGCTGTAATTGCAGAAGCAGTATAATCCAGAGACAGCTGTAATTACAGAAACAGTGCAATCCGGAGACAGCTGTAATTACAGAAACAGTGTAATCCGGAGACAGCGCTGTAATTACAGAAACAGTGCAATCCGGAGACAGCGCTGTAATTACAGAAACAGTGCAATCCGGAGACAGCACCTGTAATTACAGAAACAGTGCAATCCAGAGACAGCGCTGTAATTACAGAAACAGTGTAATCCGGAGACAGCGCTGTAATTACAGAAACAGTGCAATCCGGAGACAGCGCTGTAATTACAGAAACAATGCAATCCGGAGACAGCACCTGTAATTACAGAACCAGTGTAATCTGGAGACAGCGCTGTAATTACAGAAACAGTGCAATCCGGAGACAGCGCTGTAATTACAGAAACAGTGCAATCCGGAGACAGCGCTGTAATTACAGAAACAATGCAATCCGGAGACAGCACCTGTAATTACAGAACCAGTGTAATCTGGAGACAGCTGTAATTACAGAAACAGTGCAATCTGGAGACAGCTGTAATTACAGAAACAGTGCAATCCGGAGACAGCGCTGTAATTACAGAAACAGTGCAATCCAGAGACAGCGCTGTAATTACAGAAACAGTGTAATCCGGAGACAGTGCTATAATTACAGAAACAGTGTAATCCGGAGACAGCGCTGTAATTACAGAAACAGTGCAATCCGGAGACAGCGCTGTAATTACAGAAACAGTGCAATCCAGAGACAGCACCTGTAATTACAGAACCAGTGTAATCTGGAGACAGCGCTGTAATTACAGAAACAGTGCAATCCGGAGACAGCGCTGTAATTACAGAAACAGTGCAATCCGGAGACAGCGCTGTAATTACAGAAACAATGCAATCCGGAGACAGCACCTGTAATTACAGAACCAGTGTAATCTGGAGACAGCTGTAATTACAGAAACAGTGCAATCCGGAGACAGCTGTAATTACAGAAACAGTGCAATCCGGAGACAGCGCTGTAATTACAGAAACAGTGCAATCCAGAGACAGCGCTGTAATTACAGAAACAGTGTAATCCGGAGACAGTGCTATAATTACAGAAACAGTGTAATCCGGAGACAGCGCTGTAATTACAGAAACAGTGCAATCCGGAGACAGCGCTGTAATTACAGAAACAGTGCAATCCGGAGACAGCACCTGTAATTACAGAAACAGTGCAATCCGGAGACAGCGCTGTAATTACAGAACCAGTGCAATCCGGAGACAGCGGTGTAATTACAGAAACAGTGCAATCCGGAGACAGCGCTGTAATTACAGAAACCGTGCAATCCGGAGACAGCGCTGTAATTACAGAAGCAGTGTAATCTGGAGACAGCTGTAATTACAGAAACAGTGCAATCCGGAGACAGCTGTAATTACAGAAACAGTGCAATCCGGAGATAGCGCTGTAATTACAGAAACAGTGCAATCCGGAGACAGCGGTGTAATTACAGAAACAGTGCAATCCGGACAGCTCCTGTAATTACAGAAACAGTGCAATCTGGAAACAGCGCTGTAATTGCAGAAGCAGTATAATCCAGAGACAGCTGTAATTACAGAAACAGTGCAATCCGGAGACAGCTGTAATTGCAGAAACAGTGTAATCCGGAGACAGCGCTGTAATTACAGAAACAGTGCAATCCGGAGACAGCGCTGTAATTACAGAAACAGTGCAATCCGGAGACAGCACCTGTAATTACAGAAACTGTGCAATCCAGAGACAGCGCTGTAATTACAGAAACAGTGTAATCCGGAGACAGCGCTGTAATTACAGAAACAGTGCAATCCAGAGACAGCGCTGTAATTACAGAAACAATGCAATCCGGAGACAGCACCTGTAATTACAGAACCAGTGTAATCTGGAGACAGCGCTGTAATTACAGAAACAGTGCAATCCGGAGACAGCGCTGTAATTACAGAAACAGTGCAATCCGGAGACAGCGCTGTAATTACAGAAACAATGCAATCCGGAGACAGCACTTGTAATTACAGAACCAGTGTAATCTGGAGACAGCTGTAATTACAGAAAGTGCAATCCGGAGACAGCTGTAATTACAGAAACAGTGCAATCCGGAGACAGCGCTGTAATTACAGAAACAGTGCAATCCAGAGACAGCGCTGTAATTACAGAAACAGTGTAATCCGGAGACAGTGCTGTAATTACCGAAACAGTGTAATCCGGAGACAGCGCTGTAATTACAGAAACAGTGCAATCCGGAGACAGCGCTGTAATTACAGAAACAGTGTAATCCGGAGACAGCGCTGTAATTACGGAAACAGTGCAATCCGGAGACAGCGCTGTAATTACAGAAACAGTGCAATCCGGAGACAGCGCTGTAATTACAGAAACAGTGCAATCCGGAGACAGCGCTGTAATTACAGAAACAATGCAATCCGGAGACAGCGCTGTAATTACAGAAACAGTGCAATCCGATGACAGCGCTGTAATTACAGAAACAGTGCAATCCGGAGACATTACCTGTAATTAAGAAACAGTGCAATCCGGAGACAGCGCTGTAATTACAGAAACACTCAGACAAACTATGTACATTTTTTTATTCATTCATTGGCATTTAGTGTCCATCCCTAATTGCCCTCGTTCAGAGGGCATTTAAGGATTAACCACATTGCCGTGGGTCTGGAGTCACATGTAGGCCAGACCAGGTAAGGACAGCGGATTTCCTTCTCTGAAGGGCATTAGTGAACCAGATGGGCTTTTACAACAATTGAAAATTTTTTCATGGTCATCATCAGAATTTTAATTCCAGATTTTCATTGAATTCAAATTCCACCATCTGCCACGGTGGGATTCGAACCCACGTCCCCAGAGCGTTACCCTGGGTCTCTGGGATATCAGTCCAGTAACAATACCACTACATCACCGCCTCCCCTTAATGAGCAGAGCAATAACAGGTGAAAGTACTTATTCCATAAATGGAGCAGCAACCAAGGGACCCAGTCAGATGTTGAGTTCGGTCGTCAATCCAGCCGAAATCTGGTCATCGGCACAAAACCCTGAAAATGGATCTAAACTGAAGGGACACAATAAGTTGAAACGTTGGAGGACGTGTAGTGGGAAACTTGAGGTTAATGCCCAGAGAACGGAGAGTGATCTTAATCTAATACAATCTGTAACTTCCTGAGTGAGCCATAGTTGGGTCTTTCTGGCTGAGTTTATGATTTTCAATGGAAGGTATTTTTGCTGAACATTTCGAATTGTTTCTTTAAATGTTTCCCACTGTTCATTTACCGCCATAACTTACAGTCTATTTACCCAATTAACCTTAACCAGTTCTCCCCTCAGACCTAAGCTTTGTTTAATTTTAAGATTCTTGTTTGCGATTGGAGTATGTCACTTTCAAACTTGGAATTCAATGGTATTATGACCACTATTTCCCAGAGGATCTTTTACTACGACATTATTAATTAACCCTACTTCCTTACACAACACTAGATCTTAGATATCTTTATCTGTGGTCAGTTTCACCATAGATTGCTCCAAGAAACTGTCACAAAAGCATTCTGCAAACTCATCTAGACCATTCTTGCTGATTTGATTGTCCCATTTATTATAAAGATTAAAGTCCCCCACAATTATTACATTTCCTTTGTTACAAGCTCCAATAATTTCTTGTTTAATACTCTGCCCAATGGTATAACTACTGTTAAGGTGCCTATAAACTACTCCCACCAGTGTTTTCTGACTCTTGTTATTCCGAATATCCACTCATGCTAATTCATGATCTTCTGAGGCCAGATCCTTTCTCATTAATGTCTTTATGCCTGAAAGATGATCTTATAGAGGGAGATAAAGTAGGAAATAATATGGAAAAGGTCGTTCTGGAAATGACTTTATTTTACATTGTAAGAGTCAATTTAGGAAACAACTTGACGTTTCAGTGGTAGAAATATTGAATGTTCTGGACAGATCCATAAAGATTTCTCATATGGTTATCTTTTGATCTTGCAAAAATTAATCTTTCTTTGTAGCCTGGCCATTCTTTATTCCTGAACCAGCACTGAACACACAGTCCGCTCATTAGCAACGTTCTTTGTGAGATCTTGCTGTGCATAAATTGACTGTGCTTTTTTAATATTCCAGCTGTTTAAAAATAATTCATTGGCTGTAAAACATTTGAAATGTCCTGAACTTGTGAAATGTGTATTGAAATGGAAATTTTTCTTCAGGTACATATTTCCTGCTGTGATTATTAAATGCTCTGATGAGCTTGCTCCAGAGTTGCTTGTGGTCATGAGTTCTGTATACCAATGTCTCTTTTCATAAGAAGATGCTAGAAATTAATCCTTTATGGCACAGGTGGCAGTTTGCAGCCAGCACCCAAGCCAAGGGGCCTGAGGGTTGATGGAAGTTGGTTTTTCTTAGCTCAAGCTCGTGGGGCAAGTGTTACCCCTGGGGCACTGTCAGGGCTGTTACCTGAGTGACAGAGGAGGTCCCGAGAGGGGGATTGGAATGGATTACAGAATGGGGTCTGGAGACTTCCACCAGGTTATCGACATAAAGGGCCCCACAAATTTTTCAGTGAGGCCAGTGATTGCACAGATTGGATGCAACACCTGAACCTCTACCCTCATTGTCCAAAGTGCACAGGAATAAACCTTCACTTTATGGGGCACGTCTTGAAAGTCAGAATTTACAATATCTGCTGCATTCCCTTTGTTTATACACTTGATACTTTTCTCAAAGAAATTGATTAAATTAGTCAAGCTAGAGGTTTCCTTTACAAATCCCCACTGGCCCTCAGTTAGTGAACTAATGGGCTCCTATTCTCCACTTTAATTGTAATTTCTCACTTTTCCTTTGGCAAGTGGAGATTTTACAAAGATTCTGAGTTTGCCACATTGTAAAATCAATCCTCTCTTTCCTGGACATCCTGCCTTCCATTTTGACAGGAGCCAATCTCTGATAATATGTTCATCCCTTTGTAGTGATGTAATGAGTAATCAGAATATATTTAAATCCAATTTCTGTCCTATTTACATCTCATTACTGCAGCATCATATACAAATGTAAAACCAGGGATGTATCTTATTACACTCTCATACATGCTCATGTTAAATTAAACCATGAATCACAGATAAAAATAACAAAATTGAATTCCATACATTAAGTAGAAAATGCTACATTGAAATGTGATTTTGCAGATATGATAAAACAATTAATTTCAGGAACCAATAATCAGCAGACTGATGGCTGAGTTCAATCGAGAGTGATTGCAGCCTGCACTGCAATGTCTGATCACACTGGGACGCAACTCACTTTACCGGAGTATTTTGCTGTAGTTTCATTTTACATAATCTGCTTGTTTTATAACAGGATATACTAGTTATAGCTATGGAGTACTTTCAGGGCTATTACAAGATGTGAGGTTCAGGGCATCTCTATCTCGGACCCACATTCCCTTTCAATGAGACAGGGAAGCTGATTGTACCCCGGCATTGTTTAACCCAGTCCGATCATTCTCATCAGTTTATTTCTTGACCAGACCTGGCGATAGAGACTCTCTGATTCCTGTAGCTTTTAACCTGCTTGCCTTGATCTAGTGAAATTGATTCATTATTCTCCAGGTTGTACAAGGTGTTCCCATCTAAAACCTGAAATCATTGTCTTCAATCCTCACTACAACCTCCATGTCATATTAGAACCCAAAATGAACTTTCAACCACATCTCATGAAAACCATCCATTTCCATCGCCTTCAGACTATACAATTCCACCCCAGCCTCAGCTTGTTCTACCACATTCTGCCCTCCAATAACTAACTGTCATGTCAAATTCGCACCAAACCTTCTTCCTCTTGAACCACTGACCAACATTGGCTGCCAGTTAAAGAACAGTTCGATTTTAAAATTCTCACTCTTGTTTTCAAATCCCTCCATGCCCTCACCATGCCTATCTCTGTAACCTCCTGCTCTTCCAGCACCATACCCTCCCCCAATCTCTGTAACCTCCTCCACCCCCTACACCCCTCCCTATCTCTGTAACCTCCTCCAGCCCCTACAACCCTCCCTATCTCTGTAACCTCCTCCAGCCCCTACAACCCTCCCTATCTCTGTAACCTCCTCCAGCCCCTACAACCCTCCCTATCTCTGTAACCTCCTCCAGCCCCTACAACCCTCCCTATCTCTGTAACCTCCTCCAGCCCCTACAATCTTCCCTATCTCTGTAACCTCCTCCAGCCCCTACAACCCTCCCTATCTCTGTAACCTCCTCCAGCCCCTACAACCCTCCCTATCTCTGTAACCTCCTCCAGCCCCTATACCCCTCCCTATCTCTGTAACCTCCTCCAGACCCTACACCCCTCCCTATCTCTGTAACCTCCTCCAGCCCCTACACCCCTCCCTATCTCTGTAACCTCCTCCAGTCCCTACACCCCTCACTATCTCTGTAACCTCCTCCAGGCCTCTACAACTCTCTGTATCTCTGTAACCTCCTCCAGCCTCTACAACCCTCCCTATCTCTGTAACCTCCTCCAGCCCCTACACCCCTCCCTATCTCTGTAACCTCCTCCAGTCCCTACACCCCTCCCTATCTCTGTAACCTCCTCCAGCCCCTACAACTCTCTGTATCTCTATAACCTCCTCCAGCCTCTACAACCCTCCCTATCACTGTAACCTCCTCCAGCCCCTACAACTCTCTGTATCTCTATAACCTCCTCCAGCCTCTACAACCCTCCCTATCTCTGTAACCTCCTCCAGCCCCTACACCCCTCCCTATCTCTGTAACCTCCTCCAGTCCCTACACCCCTCCCTATCTCTGTAACCTCCTCCAGCCCCTACAACTCTCTGTATCTCTATAACCTCCTCCAGCCTCTACAACCCTCCCTATCACTGTAACCTCCTCCAGCCCCTACAACTCTCTGTATCTCTATAACCTCCTCCAGCCTCTACAACCCTCCCTATCACTGTAACCACCTCCAGCTCCTAGACCACTCATCCTAACTCTATGTTCCTCCATGTTCCAGGTTTTAGTTGCTCTGTCACTGGCACCTGTGCCTCCTGGAGCCTTGGTCCTAAGCTCTGAAATTCCTTCCATAAAACTCCCACTTTTCTCCTTCAGTTGTCATTATTGAGTGTCTGGTGTCTTGGTCTCACAGTGCAGCCATTGTAAAGCTTCATTTCACCAGCAGAGTTTGGTAGTTTAGCTGATGGACATGATTTGTCGTCATTATGAAGATCCGCTTAGTTCAAAAGTAGTTCAGAGATAGGGAGTGTTGTAGGGGCTGGAGGAGGTTACAGAGACAGGGAGGGTTGTAGGGGCTGGAGGAGGTTACAGAGATAGGGAGGGTTGTAGGGGCTGGAGGAGGTTACAGAGATAGGGAGGGTTGTAGGGGCTGAAGGAGGTTACAGAGATACGGAGGGTTGTAGGGGCTGGAGGAGGTTACAGAGATACGGAGGGTTGTAGGGGCTGGAGGAGGTTACAGAGATAGGGAGGGTTGTAGGGGCTGGAGGAGGTTACAGAGACAGGGAGGGTTGTAGGGGCTGAAGGAGGTTACAGAGATACGGAGGGTTGTAGGGGCTGGAGGAGGTTACAGACATTAGGAAGTTCTGAGGAACAAAGGGACCTTGGCTTGTGTGTCCATAGATATCTGAAGGCGGAGGGGCATGTTAGTGGGATGGTGAAAAAGGCATATGGGACACTTGCCTTTATCAAACGAGGCATAGATTATAAAAGTAGGGAGGTCATGTTGGATAAAAACAAAAAACTGCGGATGCTGGAAATCCAAAACAAAAACAGAATTACCTGGAAAAACTCAGCAGGTCTGGCAGCACAGAACTTGGACTCGAAACGTCAACTCTTTTCTTCTCTGCCAATGCTGCCAGACCTGCTGAGTTTTTCGAGGTCATGTTGGAGTTGTGTAGAACCTTGGTGAGGCCACAGCTGGAGTTCTGTGTGCAGTTCTGGTCACCGCATTATAGGAAGGATGTGATTGCACTGGAGGGGGTGCAGAGGAGATTCACCAGGATGTTGCCTGGGATGAAACATTTAAGTTATGAAGAGAGGTTGGATAGACTTGGGTTGTTTTCATTGGAGCAGAGAATACTGAGGGACGACCTGATCGAGATGTACAAGATTATGAGGGGCATGGACAGGGTGGATAGGGAGCAGCTGTTCCCCTGAGTTGAAGAGTCAGTCACAAGGGGACATAAGTTCAAGGTGAGGGGCAGGAGGTTTAGGAGGGATGTGAGGAAAAACTTTGTTACCCAGAGGGTGATGATGGTCTGGAATGCGCTGCCTGGGAGGGTGGTGGAGGCGGGTTGCCTCACATCCTTTAAAAAAAGTACCTGGATGAGCACTTGGCACGTCATAACATTCAAGGCTATGGGCCAAGTGCTGGTAAATGGGATTAGGTAGGTAAGTTAGGTGTTTCTCATGTGTCGGGGCAGATTCGATGGGCCGAAGGGCCTCTTCTGCACTGTGATTCTGTGATTCTGTGAAAAGTGGTTGAGAAAAGCTTGTCCAACTGAAGTGTAGCCACCAATCGGAGTGTCAGAGATAATCTGGTGATTTACAGGGTCACTCCATTTGTTTATTTGTTCACTGGACATGGGCATCACTGGCAGCCAGCATTTACTACCTTTCCTAATGCCAGACAGTTAGCAAGAAAAGCTCAAGGGAATTGGGACAGGTCAGTCATATTGGGTAAGAGGCAGGGTAAGAGATGCAGGGTAAGAGGCAGGGTAAGAGATGCAGGGTAAGAGATGCAGGGTAAGAGATGCAGGGTAAGAGGCAGGGTAAGAGATGCATGGTAAGAGATGCAGGGTAAGAGGCAGGGTAAGAGATGCAGGGTAAGAGATGCAGGGTAAGAGGCAGGGTAAGAGATGCAGGGTAAGAGATGCAGGGTAAGAGGCAGGGTAAGAGATGCAGGGTAAGAGATGCAGGGTAAGAGATGCAGGGTAAGAGACGCAGGGTAAGAGGCGCAGGGTAAGAGGCAGGGTAAGAGATGCAGGGTAAGAAATGCAGGGTAAGATGCAGGGTAAGAGATGCAGGGTAAGAGATGCAGGGTAAGATGCAGGGTAAGAGATGCAGGGTAAGAGATGCAGGGTAAGAGATGCAGGGTAAGAGATGCAGGGTAAGAGGCAGGGTAAGAGATGCAGGGTAAGAGATGCAGGGTAAGAGATGCAGGGTAAGAGGCAGGGTAAGAGATGCAGGGTAAGAGATGCAGGGTAAGAGATGCAGGGTAAGAGATGCAGGGTAAGAGGCAGAGTAAGAGATGCAGGGTAAGAGGCAGGGTAAGAGGCAGAGTAAGAGATGCAGGGTAAGAGGCAGGGTAAGAGATGCAGGGTAAGAGATGCAGGGTAAGAGGCAGGGTAAGAGATGCAGGGTAAGAGATGCAGGGTAAGATGCAGGGTAAGAGATGCAGCGTAAGAGATGCAGGGTAAGAGATGCAGGGTAAGAGATGCAGGATAAGAGGCAGGGTAAGAGATGCAGGGTAAGAGATGCAGGGTAAGAGGCAGGGTAAGAGATGCAGGGTAAGAGATGCAGGGTAAGAGATGCAGGGTAAGAGATGCAGGGTAAGAGGCAGGGTAAGAGATGCAGGGTAAGAGGCAGGGTAAGAGATGCAGGGTAAGAGATGCAGGGTAAGAGATGCAGGGTAAGAGATGCAGGGTAAGAGGCAGGGTAAGAGATGCAGGGTAAGAGATGCAGGGTAAGAGGCAGGGTAAGAGATGCAGGGTAAGAGATGCAGGGTAAGAGATGCAGGGTAAGAGATGCAGGGTAAGAGGCAGGGTAAGAGATGCAGGGTAAGAGATGCAGGGTAAGAGGCAGGGTAAGAGATGCAGGGTAAGAGGCAGGGTAAGAGATGCAGGGTAAGAGATGCAGGGTAAGAGGCAGGGTAAGAGATGCAGGGTAAGAGATGCAGGGTAAGAGATGCTTTGCTAACAAATGAAATCAATTAGAGCAATTTGGCAATAATTTTCATCAAAAGTCTATTCACAAGATTTACTATCGTGTGAGAATGAAGATGCGGACAATGAAGATGCGGACAATGAAGAGGATCTAAAAGAGGTATTTAAAATTCTGAAAGGTTTTAATCGAGTGGATACAGAGAGAATGTTTCCTCTTGTGGGGAAGAGCAGAACTAGAGGCCGTCAATATAAGATAGTCCCCAAGATATCCGATTGGGAATTCAGGAGTAACTTCTTTACCCAGAGAGAGGGGAGAATTTGGATCTTGTTACCACATTAAAGGGGAAGCTGGACAGATATATGAGGCAGAAGGGAATAGAGGGTGACAATGGTAGTTTTAGATAAGAAAAGATGGGAGGAGGCCCCAGTGAAGTATAAAGATCGACATGGACTGGTAATGTTAGCTAGCCTGTTTCTGAACTCTCTATCCTATGGAATCCTATGTGAAGTTGAAGAACATGCAACACATCATCTCCATGAAGAATCCTTTCTCTAAGGTGTATAGACGCATGACTGGAGCATGAACACCACCACTGGGATTCCTATTGTCTTACAAATATTTCTGAAACACCATTTAATTTAAAGAATATCTGGCTATCTGGCTGGAAATGGTCTCACTCTTCACTCCACAACTTGAAAACTAATGTCTAAAAGTGGTCAATTTCTTGTTGGGTTTGGCCTGTGGAATTCTTATCCACTTCCCTCTTTTTTAATTTAGCAAATACCCATCACAATTAATAAACTAACAAATTTTCTGGTTTCCCTTACCTTTTCAGTATTTTACTTATGATAGAATATTAATAATGGATTAGAGAGCATGTTTAACAAAAGGGAAGTTTATGATCAGACCATTATCCTACAGCAGTTTACACTTTTTCTCTCTTACACTTTACTCCCAGAGCAAATATATCCCATAATCTTTTCCCGGACAGGTAACTCACTCTGTGTCACTGTTCAGATTACTGCACCAAGACATGTGTGTCCAGGTCTATTTACTTTCTGCAGTCACCCAGGGAGCGTACAAGTTTAAATGGGCTCATCAACACATGAAGTGATACCGTACACTTCAATTCAGGTTCCAGCTTTTCTTTCAAGGTGAATGATATCTTTAGGCTACTGGCTCTGAATTATCTACCAATCAAATGCTGATTACAAAGTAAACATTCAAATCCATCAGACAAGTAGCCTTTTACTGAACAATCAAACTGAGCTTTATTCATTGTCTGGTGGCTGATTGAATTATTAAACAGTTCTCTGAATTTGCATAGATTTAGACAAATATTTCAGTCCTGTCACATATGGCTGACTGCTTTTGCTGAACCTTGTGCCAAGAAGATGTGGGTGGTTTGTCCCAGTCCGTCTTGAACAGAGCTAAACTATCAGATGGAGACCAGAAACACTGACTCTCCGCTGGTCAGTCACTCATCAGATTTTTAGTTGAAAGTCTTGATTTGAGCAGCAGCCACCAGCCCCAAACAGGAGGGAGTTTCATGAAAGAGGAAAACAGGGTCAAAGGAACTTTTTGGAATAGTAGACATTATATTCATCTACCTGTGTTGTTTACACCATTTTCACAAACCATTGACTCTACCAGTCAGATTTGCCCATTCTCAGCAGTGTTTAAAGGGCTGCTGCTCTATTTGCTTGCATTATATTATGGGTTTCGCCTACTTTTAAAACATCAGGGATTGATGTAGAAAATTTGTAGCTTCTGGCAATGTCTTTGCTCTTTTTGGGAATGGGTGGGGTTGGAGAGGAAGGCACAGAGCCGTCCGCCTGAGTTTGAGTGGGTGAATTATGATGCCCAAGCAAAATACTGCAGAGGCTGTAAATCTGAAATAAAAACAAAAAAATGCTGGAAAAACTCAGCAGGCCAGGCAGCATTGGTGGAGGCAGAAACAGAGTTAATTTTATGCCCTCCCCCATGGCAAGTTTGGAGGATGGGAGGGTATTTAATCAGGAGGCAGGGTAGTGGGTAGGGACCCTGCCACTTGCCCACCTCTATCCTGATGAAGTCTGTGTTGGGAAGGCCCATCCTTCCTATCCTGCTGCCCGTAACTGATATTAACCCAGCCACTGATTGGCTGGTCAGCTGCCATGTGACGAGTACCACAAACAAATCTGTGCGGGTTGCTTGTGAAGTCCTGGGGGTGGTGGGTTGGGAGGGGAGGGGTCCCTCATTCAAAGGCACTCAGAGCCTAATTGAGGGACCCGGCATCTGGAATGGAGGGGCGAGGGGTGGTGGGGGGGTGGGTGGTGCTGAAAGACACCCCTCCCCCACCCCAATACCCCCTGTTCCACAACCTCCGCCCCACAAAACCCACCCAACCAACACTCACCTGAGGCCTGGGGCGCTCCGAGATCCTGGGCCTCCCATTGGTGTATTTCCCATAGCAACCACCACTCCCCTGGTGAGAAAAAGAGCTTCTGGCTCCTAATTGGCTGGCAGCTCTCAGTGGCTGGATTTCCCGATGCCGGGGATTTGATCCCTTGGATGACCTGCCGATGGTTTGTAAATCGCCGGGTTTGCTTGTAATTTGGTGGCCATTCCTGAGGGAGACAACTTGGGTCTCTCACCAGCTCTCCAACTGGGACCCCTGTCACCTCTATAAAATTTCCCCATATGTTTCAGCTGTGATGAAATGTTTGCTGCTTGACCGGGCTGAGTATTTCCAGCATTTTCCATTTCTATAAAACTGCTACGTGCCCCCTCGCACAGGGTCAAGAATTCCAGGGGTAGTGGGACCAGCAGAAACCCAATTTCCTATCCTAACTATACTGTCTCCTTGCCAAACACGTCAGCAAATTGAGGAATAGTTTGTACAAGGTCTCTGAGCACTGCTAGTAACTTGTAGTCAAATGACTCCGATATTATTCCAGATCGGACATCTGTGTCCAATAACACCAGGTTCTGTGGGAAACATACAATATTATTAACTTCTGACATTCCTTTAAACTCCACCAATAACATTCCCAGATCTCTGGAATCTGAGTGATTTGCTTCAGGATTTCTCTATATGTTTATTGGTTGGAGTAATCAAAGGAGTTGTTTCTGTTGGAAAAGTTATCCAGTTACATGTCCAGTTTGGTTCAAATGCCTGTCTCTGAGCATCTCCAGGGTCAAACAAAGAATCCAGAGATTGAGTAAAGGCTGAGAGTTAATGCAATGGATTCTGTGAAGGGCAGATCACCTGGTTTTAATACAGGGAGATGGGTGAGTGGCCACAGGTCCTCATGTTGCTTATTCATGAGTTAGCAGAATAGGAATCAGGCATTAGAGCATCATTTAAAGGCAGTCTTTAAAAATTCTTTCATGGGATGTGGGTGTCAATTATTGTCCATCTCTAATTGCCCTTGAGAAGGTGGTAGTGGGCTGCCTTCTTGAACCGCTGCAGTCCCTGTGGTGTAGGTGCACCCACAGTGCTGTTAGGGAGGGATTTTGACCCAGCGACAGTGAAGGAACAGCTGATGTATTTCCAAGTCAGGATAGTGAGTGACTTGGAGGGGAACTTCCAGGTGGTGGTGTTCCCATCTATCTGCTGCCCTTGTCCTTCTAGATGGCAGTGGTTGTGGGTTTGGAAGGTGCTGTCTAAGGAGCCTTGGTGAATTCCTGCAGTGCATCTTGTAGATGGTACACACTGCTGTCACTGTGCGTCGGTGGTGGAGGGAGTGAATGTTTGTGGATGTGGAGCCAATCAAACGGGCTGTTTAGTCCTGGACAGTGTCAAGCTTCTTGAGTGTTGTGGGAGCTGCACTCATCCAGGCAAGTGGGGAGTATTCCATCACACTCCTGACTTGTGTCTTGTAGATGGTGGACAGGCTTTGGGGAGTCAGAGTTACTCTCTGCAGGATTCCCAGTTTCTGACCAAACAGCCTTGTAAAATGGCCTAGCAACCACCAAACTGCTACAGCCTGCACTCCTTAAAATACACTCTCCAAAATGGAAACTGCAGTGGCCCAGTTCTTTGGCTGCTGGCATTGGTGAAGGAGATGATTTGGAGAAGGGAGTGATTGTTGCCTTCTGATGGTTATAGACGGTGAAAGCATGTCTCATGGCAACAGTTGTCACAAGTGGTGACTGGCAGAATCTAGCTGCCCTGCCAAAAGAAATGATCTCACTGGAGCTGCTCAGGTAAGACTCCTCTTCACATCCTTCTCACACACTGTCCTTGTTCCTGTAACCCTGACTGTCCTTCCCCTGCAGCCCCTCATCACTCTCCTGCTTGCAGCATCTTTCCCTCTGGCACTCTGCTCCTGCTCTGACTCACTGCCCTCACCCGTCACTCCCTCATGTCTCTGGCATCTTTCCTGCAGCATCACGATTTTACCCCGAGAGCCACAGTTTTGCAGCTTTCACCTAACTCCCTCACTCAGTGTTTTGGAGGATATTGGAATTCAGTCTGTTTTAAAGACCTCAATACTCATTCCAGGTAATCTCACAGAATCATTAAAGTTTCTCCAAAGTAGTACAGTTACTTTCCTAGGAAGTTGGAGCAGAATTTTGATATTTGAATTTCATCCCCAGACACACCCCTTTAAAACCCAGA